>CM060903.1:324654523-327154523 GCA_030737815.1 Allium fistulosum | reverse complement strand
TGCATAGAACTGTTCTTGATGAAGAATAGTTAACACCTTTCGCAAGTGTTGAACGTGCTCCTTTGTGCTAGCACTATATATCAAGATATCATCAAAGTAGACTACAACAAACTTCCTGATGTAAGGTCTGAAAATTTGATTCATCACCCTCATTAATGTACTGGGTGCATTAGATAGACCAAATGGCA
Organism: Allium fistulosum; assembly: GCA_030737815.1. Classification (NCBI taxonomy): domain Eukaryota; kingdom Viridiplantae; phylum Streptophyta; class Magnoliopsida; order Asparagales; family Amaryllidaceae; genus Allium; species Allium fistulosum. The sequence goes on along the minus strand of CM060903.1, from coordinate 327,154,335 downwards.
TGACCAGCCATTCATATAATCCTTTCCGAGTCTTGAATGCTGTCTTCCATTCATCACCTGTTCTTATGCGAATCTGATGATAACCACTCTTAAGGTCGATCTTAGAAAAGATTACAGACCCACTAAGTTGATCCAATAGATCATCAAGTCTTGACATAGGAAATCTGTATCTGACAGTTATTTTGTTGAGTGCCCTGCTGTCTGTACACATTCTCCACGAACCATCTTTCTTTGGCACCAACAGAGCTGGTACAACACAAGGACTGAGACTCTCTCGAACACGCCCTTGCTCAAGCAACTCCTCAACCTGTCTCCTCAACTCTTCATGCTATTTCGGACTCATATGATAATGCGGCCTATGTGGTAGAACAGCACCTGGCACTAGATCAATTTGATGTTGTATGTCCCTTAGTGGCGGTAAATCCTTGGGTAATTCCGCAGGAAAGACGTCTTCAAATTCATTTAATACCGGTCTAACCTCCATAGGAATTTCAAGATCTTCACTTGTTTCATACCCAATCAACATAAACAATTCAGCACTATCTTCCACTTCTTTAACAAATTCTCTCGAAGATAATAGACTAGTTGGTTCCACTTTCTTCTCTGACTTGCTTTCACTTTGTTCACGCTTCTTAGGAACTAAGGTGATTTGAGTACCTTCGAACATGAAACTGTAGCTGTTGGTGCGACCATTATGTTGTACAGCTCTATCATATTGCCATGGTCTTCCCAATAGTAGATGACACACATCCATATCGACAACATCACACCATATATCATCTTTGTACTTCTTTCCAATAGAAAATGTAACACATGCTCGTCTTCCCACTGTCACTTCTCCACCTTTCTTTAGCCATGCCAGTTTATAAGGTCTAGGGTGTTTTTCAGTCTTCAACCCTAACTTCTTGATGGCTTCTTCAGAAATAATGTTATCGCGGCTTCCCGCATCAATAACAAATCGACAAACCTTTCCCAAGATAGTACATGTAGACTGAAAGATATTGCTTCTCAGCCAACTAGAATCATTTTCATGCTTTGGCGTTAAACAAGACCTCCTCATCATCAAGTTACACCCTTCGTCTTCTGACACAACTTCTTCATCTTCATCAAACTTCGGTGGTTGAGAATAATCAATTTCAGCTTCCACATCCTCATACTCACATTCCTCTGCAACTAATGCTCTCTTCTTTGGCTTTGTACATTCATTACTTTTATGGCCAAACTCCTGACAATTATAGCACTTGATACTTCTATTGACCTTTGCTTTAGCGGCTTCATTGACAATTGGTTTATTTACTGCCTTGGAAACATTTGCACTACTACTAGCACCCTTATTCTGGTTGTTGGAACTCGTAAACACACCACTTCCTCATCTCCCTTGTTTCTCCCAAGCTAGAGCTTTCTGATGTGCTTCAGCAACCGACATTGGATTAAACATATTTACCATGTCTTGAATTTGCATTCGTAACCCTCCAACATATCTAGCCGTTAGCTGTTCCTCGGTTTCCATAATATCATTCCTTGCAATCAATTGATAGAATTCATCTGCATAGTCATTCACTGTCTTCATCCCTTGTCTCAAATTCTACAAACGTTGATACATAAGAGATTGATAATTGTATGGCAAGAAAGTCGCTTTCATCTTCTTTCTCATCTTCTCCCAAGTAACAACTTTTGGTTTTCCCATTCTCTCTCGAGTTAGTTTAGTTTGTTGCCACCAAGCCATAGCTCTTCCCCTTAGTCTTGTAGCAATTAATTGGACTCTGTGATTCTCAGGCACATCCTTGAATTCCAAAATTTCTTCAACATTCGACAACCAATCAAGAAATTCTTCTGTTTGCATACCACCTTTGAATTCTGGAATTTCCATCTTCATACCTGACTCCCATTTACGATCCTTTTCTGAATCCCGAAATTGATTTTGCACTTGGCCTTGATTTCGATAATGAATACTACCTCCATCACCATCTTCCTCAAAATCAGATGTATTTCGATATCGATCCTGACCATCTACATCCCTACGACCATGCATGTTCCTTCTACCTTGTCTTTCAGCATCACGATATGGTTCATTTTCGAAACCACGTTGAGTTCCTCCCTCTTCATTTCGGTACCCATGAGGGTCTCGCATCATTGAAACTGATGACTCTCTCCTATCTCGATAAGACTGGGGTGACATCCTCCTTTCTTTCGAAACCGATGGCGAAACCCTGTTTCCACCCTAGTTCGAAACTGGTGACGTTCTCCTTTGATTTTGATTCTTGTCGATCATCGATTTCTCCAATTTTTCAATACCCTCATTGAACTTTTCATTGATACGCTGCTCCATCTGCTCAGCTTCTTGTCTTCTATATAAATCTTCAACATTTTGATAGCGGTTAGCACGTCTCGGAGGCATGATCAAATCTTCAACAAATTCAAACACAAACTTCACTTCGATCCAAAAAATCTCGAATCAGAACTCCCCAACTTGTTTGAAATCTCACGAACACCCAACGAACTTGGAAAAGTTCGTAACCTTGCTTTGATACCAAAATGACGCAGCATGGAAGTAAATCTGAACCAACGGTCAAATCTATCCAGGATCCAATCACGAATTGCGGAAAAATGAATCGATGAAACAAGATAAATTGATGAATTGAAGATACCCAAATGCCCAAATCCGTTGATCTCTCGAGATACCGGATTCTAGCTATCTTCAACTCGTTGATCACGCACGATACCGCGTTAGAAGATCTACGATTCTTCGACGTTGATCTCACGCACGAGATTCCGTGAATCGGCTTCAAAATCGTTGATTCGAGCGCACTCGAATATCCAAAAATGGAGAAAGGAGATCACACTCAACTTCCAATTTTAAAGGAGGCACAAAGCTCTCAACAAATTTTATTCAAAATTCAACCACTTTTACAAATGACAACACACCCCTATTTATAGGAAATTACAACACATACGACTTCAACATACGACATAAGAACAATAACGACATAACAACAATGCGACTTAACAAATACAACACAAACGACTTAAGGAAAAGCGGTACAACAACTACAATACAAACGACTTAACATCATTGCGACATAACAACTTGGGCAGCGACATAAGAAACTTCGGCATCGACATAAGATAATTCGCAACTTAGGTCGTTAGGCAACAGCGACCTAAAACATAGTCTCACGACTTAAGATCTCAGCAGCAAGAATTCACGACTTAAGGAACACGGCAGCGACCTAGAAGCGGCTTCGACCTACTGGAGCGTCATCCCGGAGCTTCGCAACATAAGGATCTGCTCACGACTTACTGGTATGTCGTTCGCGACATAAGGATTTCGCGACTTAGAGTATGTCGTTCGTGACCTAGGTGGAACGACATAAGGAAGTTCGTGACACACGAATTCTGCTTGCGACCTAGGGCTTCGCGACATAAGGTTCTGCTCGTTCGCGACTTCTGGATTGACCTTCGATGGAAGCAGATTTGGGATTCACGACTTATGGTATGTCGCGCTGCATTCTGGAGCGACCTTCGATGGAAGCGGATTTGGGATTTGCGACTTAAGGTATGTCGCTTGCGCTGCATCAGTTATGCTTAGTTTATATAACTGAGAATATAAACTAAGCTTATTCTCAGTTTATATAAACTGCTCAATTTATAAACCGAGCTTATGCCAGCCTTGGGTATCACTAGTGCAAAGCAACCATGATGTAATGGTCAAATGTTGATAAAGCGTAACTATATAACTCACCTCACATCAAATTAGGTGTTTCCGGGAACGAAATCAGCAGTAAAATAGAAACGAATAGATCGGCAAGCATGATAAATGTGTAAAGCAGATGAGAGCAGGCTTGATTAAATTGAAGGAAAGGAAAGGTGAGTATGAGAGAAGTGAAGGTTGAGATGAAAATGATGAGAACACCGAGAGCTTAACATGCACAAGCTAAGGAGCAATAAGTAGGTGGTGAGACAAGAAGACTATGACGATGTATCTTTAATATATTGTTCAAGCAAGTATTTTTATTTGGTGATTAGTTTGATCGTTTCTACTTTTGTGTGTACATAAAAAATTTACTATCAGAAAACAATTGGATGAAAGCTATGTGAACTTTTGAAGTATTTGCAAACCTTTACTTGTGATGTTTTCCTTGTACCAATCAGTATACTGTTTCTATGTTCAACAGTGTTTATGCCAAAATTATGACAATGCTTGTACTATTTTATTTAAAAGATATGAACTTTGTCATGTATTTATCCAACATGTAGTAATTCTTTACTTGTATGTTTCTGGTCGAAGATAATTGAGAAACAATTAGCAGTGAAAGAAAGTGATGAAATATTAAAGGTTTATATAAAAACAGAAGTTAGTACATTCCCAATGGTTATTACTGTTGGGAATTGTCCATTTTTGCAACATATTTCCTAACAGTTATAACCATTGGGAATTGCTAAATTTACCCATGGTTATAACCATTGTCAAATCCACATTTTCAATGGTTATAACTATTGGGAATTACGAAATTTTCAATGGTTAAAACCGTTAGGGTTTTTTTTCACCGGTTATAACCATTGGAAAATATGTTATAAAATATACCACGTACCTATTACTAGCGGTTATAACCATTAAGAAATAACAATTTTGAGTGAATCTATAGGAATTTAGATAGTAATAAAAGAATTTAGAAAGCTAGAGTATTCAAAGAAATAGAGAACGAGTAAGTTTATTTGTACGTTTCTATGATCAATGTGAGGTTTATATAGAGTTGTAAGGATGTGAATTAAAGTTTTCCAACCGTTAAAAGATTTTTTGATGCGATTAATTAGGGTGAATCAGTTAGTTCTGGCCATTTCGAATGTTTCATGCTTTGTCTGTTGTATTTTGGCCGTTTTTGTCCTTTTCGAACTCCGAAAAATCCAGAAAATTCTATAAAATATTTAAACATATTTAGGAGTATGTAGTGAAGTGTGAAGTGAATTAGATGAGATATGAGTAACAATGTTCTACTACTAGACTCGAACACATATCCTACTTTGTGTTTCTTGAGCCCTTCGAATAATCTTTAATTATTGTCACGATTTGTAAATGACTTGTTAATGACATTATGAGTCTTCAGGTATGCATATATTCATTTTATTGAAACTATATTTGATATTCTTCATTTATTTGTCTTTACCGAGCTTTATATAATACCATAACTTTTCTTCTTCTACATGAAAGATACAATACTTGAAATAGCTTGATAAGCTTGTTAGTAGCATTGATATGGTTGTTATCATCACATAAGAATCATTTCCTTAACACTATATTACATCATGGGCGACGCTACACCCAATCGATTATTTTAGTTCCTTTTCTTTGTCTATTGGATATATGCCGCCTAAGTGACTTGGGGACTTGTTCCTTGATCACCTAAAACTGAATAGAGCATCTCATAGGCTACCATGGGGCAGGCGTTCTTTGTTTATAGGTTGAAGTTGGATTTTGGGGGCTTGCTTCTAATCTGCATGTTTTCTTAAGCTATACAAGTATTATACTCCATGCTTTGATGTGTGATGGTGATACTCATGGAGGGGCATTAACGTTATGGGTGAGTGATCCTGATGTGGGAAATTGATGCTAAGAGTGGGTGGTCTTGATGTGAAGCATCAATGCAAAGAGCGGGTGATCCTGATGTAAGGTTTTGGTGCCAATTAGAAATCTTAATGTAGAGGATTAGCACGAAGAGTAAGTGATTCTGACGCAAGGCATCAATGCCAATATTGGGTGATCCTAATGTGGCGCATTAGCACCAACTACAAAGGTGATTAAGCTCTAGGTCAACTAGGTGAGTGGTTAGCTCTATCTAGGAATGTGAAGGAATGAACATTTGCCTTTCATGGATATAATCTTTTGACAATTTTTATTTCTCTTTTTTGTATAAGTTGGCCTATGATGTAAATTCAAATCAAAATTCAACATGAAATCCTAGATGAAAAATGATCCTAAAATGCAAGAGTGTGTGAGCCATAAAGCTGCATGTTAGTGCATGCGAATGCTGTCCATTTTGGAGCTTCAAATGTGGTAAGGTCGAAGGTGTTTAGGGTTCATAGTGCATAGAATGATTGTCTTGTCTAGTGACACTAGGCGATAATCCCTTGAGGGTAAGACTTCATTTATAGCATTGGATCGTTTCCTATTTGGGCCTAGTACCCCATCTATAGTGTCTTGGGTATTCTCATACACCCTTCTTAAAACCAAGTCATAATGGTGAACCTCTTCTGTTTTGCTCGAGAGTTACAATATTTAGACACTTTCCTATTTTATACTTCTTTTCTCAATGCAACATCATTTCTTTTTTCTTCTGGGAAGTCAAGGGAACATTGCTTTAGCTCCTTATTCTATTCAAGGTTGCTTGTCAAGCATCTTTGGAAGGTAAATCCATCACAACCAAAAGCATGGCATCATCGTCATAAGATAGTGAGAATGGGGAATGTCAGGTTGAGAGGCGTGTTGAGATTCCGTACAATCAGAAAACAAGGGAAAATTCATACTCCCAACCGCCCTTAGCCTTCTATAGCTTTTTCCTCAATGTGTTTATTATGGTTTTGTCGATCGCCTCGACCTATCCATTCGCCTGGGAATAGGAGATGGAAGAAAAACTATTAATAATCCCATTTATTTTGTAAAATTTTATTTTTGAGTAAATTTTTTAGAAATTCATGATCTCCTCGCTTTTGAAATAGAGTACAATTATTTGTTAAGATCTTCTTTGGATCCCAAAAACGGATACCGTGTTCTTAATAATGAAATTTAATTGAGGGCCAATAATATCTTTTCGTTATTGTTCTTTTTGTTAGACTCTGTCCTCTTGAATAACCTACACAAAATCCAATATGCAGCTCTTCCAAGATGTAACAAGTCTCCCATTTGCTGATATAGTGGAGCAGAAGAGTGGAATGCACCCTTTGACATAATATTTCATCTAGAATGGTGTGTTATATATAAGCCCTATACATGACCTTTCTTGTTTCCTACTTGTTCTCGAGAAGTGATCCTCTTGGCTATGAATTTTTGGATATGAGTTCAACAATCTTCTATTGGTTAGTCTTCACCTATTTTCATGATTTACGGCTCGCCCTTAATTCTAAGTATGGTCTGTCTCGACTGGTACCAAGCTTAATATATCCAACTTAGCATAATGTAACCCCCAAATTGGCTTTCGATCGAGAAACTTGTTGAAACTGTTGGAACTGGGGCAGCTTGCAACGGAAGAAATGGGTATTTTCAAAAAAAATTCCTTTTCGATTCCTATTAGGCATATGTAATCTAAATGTATATTAGAACCAATCTAATAAAATTTCAAATAAAATCTCATTTTGTTTAAATTGTTAAATTGGAGATTTAAATGTAACTTAAATTTATAGGTATTATAATGAATCTATCAAATACATTCATTTGTGTGAATATATAAATAGTGTTTATATATGTAAAAGAAACCCGTAAAAGATAAATTTAAAGAAGGAAATCTTTTGTTTTCCTCTCTTACCATATGCAATTAATAAAGGGAAGTTATGACAATATATGAAGAGAGAGAAACCTTTCATTTCTCTCCCTCTTTAATTCTAACAATTAAAATATTAAATAACATTAATTAAGGGAGTGTTTTTCTTTATTTATTTAAATCTAAATTAATTAAGTGTGAGATATGAAAAATGTGAATATATTAAATATATTCATACTCTAATTGTAAGGCCAAATTGCTAAACATAAAGTAAGTAAGATTGATAGTTGACCATATTGAATGAATCGGTCTATTGTGCAATACCTTCCAGGCAACCCATTGTTTCTGCCTCAATTTCCCCTATTCTTGTTCCTAGTAAAGATTATAATCTGCAGTCTGCTGTCCATTTGTCCACTGATATCCCAGCCGTTTCTAGTGACAATGTAGTTAAGCCAGTTTGGGCTTCTTTGTTTAAATCTTTGCCGCGTAATGCTGGTTTATACGCTCCTCGGAATTTTAGCACTCAAGTTATTGATGGGATTAGCGTGATTCCTCCTGTAGTGCTTCAAGAGGCTATGTCCCATTGGTCTGAACACTTGGTTGGATTTTTTCTAGATGCTTCATCTTCTTATTCGGTTGTTCATGAGCAATGCAGGCTCGCGTGGAAAATGAAAGGTACTCCACATGTCCAAGTTATAAATTCCTTTTTCTACTTTAAATTTGGGAACAATGAAGATAGACTTTTAGCTCGAGAGACCAGCCCTCTAATTATTGAGGGGAAATCATTTATTGTTACCCCTTGGAGTGTTGCCATTGACTGTGCTAGAGAACAGATTCTCTCAATTCCGATTTGGGCTAGTTTTCTAATATTCCCTCTGTCCTTCAACCTCATATTGGTCTGAACTGGCTTGCTAGCCTTATTGGTGACTTCAAATGCTTTGATGCAAAAACACTGTTGCTCGCAAGAATTTACTTTATGCTAGGGCTTTAATAGAAATATCCCCAGTGAAGCCACTACCGTCGATTTTGAAAGTTAGAATAATGGAAGGTCATGAGATGGAGATAAGAGTTAATTACAGCTGGAAACCTGATATATGCTCAAACTGTCAGTCATTTGGACATATTGCCGAGAAGTGTTCGAGGAATGCTCCTCTTCCTCCTGTTGATAGAGTTCCCCTCCCTAGGATGGAAATAAAATGGGTCCCCAAGGTTAGTTCACCGCCTGCCTCTGTATGTGCAGTCCTTGTTTCTCTCTCTGTCAAGTCTGTTTCGGCATCAGTTGCTAGTGATTCTGATGATGAGATTATATACTGGCAACCTGACGAGAGGTCTTGGGTACACGTAGCCACGGAAATGAGATATGACCCGCAGATGCATGGTTATCATTTTTAGGTGAGGAAGAAGAGTCTAGAAGACTTCAGTATCATGTTGTGGGTGATGGGCTTTCTCTTACGACCACTAGTTTAGATGGCGCACACAATTGGTGGCAATTCTTGGATCCTACATGAGATCAGATTTACCTTTTCACTCCTCTCGCGCATTCTTATGATCCGTTATTGGTTACTTACTTTTTAGTTGTTCAGCATGTTATAGGTCCGGGTACTGATGTTGATATCAGTAAAGATACGGGGACTTTCGTCCTTCTGAGTAGTTTAGACACTTTGTCTTTCTCCTATTTTCTTTTTTTGTATTAAATGGACTGTCAACTATAAAATCAAATTTAGATGTTCTGTGCATGTGCAGAACACCTGTTTTCATCATATTTTCATAGTGGCACGACCCACTATAAAGCCGGCTACTTTTGCTATAAAAAAAGATTGATAGTTGACTTTTGATAGGAATAAACAAGAATAAATCTAGATGCAATCACATAAGGATATGATAAGGATCTAATAGGGAAGGAGATGAAAGGTGGAATCACTGATCGACTCTCTTTTCCTCTTTAGCAAATTTAATTAATACAACATTCATTTTACATGCAAAAAGGTATTATGATACAATGATATAAACATCAAATAGTAGATAATATGTATATTTAATTGCCTCACTTTTAAATTATTAAAAAAAGTTTAAATCGGGCTTTGGCAATTTGAAATACAAATATTTAAAGTTTATATGTATATACACATGTATATTTACACATGCATATGTATGTAATATTAAACCAAATTTTTTTAATTAAAATTTCAATTTGACAATTTACATTTCATTCCAAATTAACTACTTAGATCAAACTTTGTTTAGAGATAAAGCAAGAGCTTGGAAATTTTACAAAACTATAAATTTAAAAAAGAGATATACATGATCTGAAATTTACTTAAAAGTTCATTCAAAATTTTAGATCAAAACCTTTCATTCTTGCATAAACAATAGTCAAAATGATTGTATCTAATCGTTAACCATGCAACAATAAAATTAATTTTAAAATAAGAATTAAATAACAATTCATTTGTGATTATGTATGTAAGTATTATAAAATACAATTTACTAGAAAGGGGTTATCAATCCTCATGTTACTAGATAGTCAATATAAACATAAATGAATCATACAAATCTAAGCATATGAATATAAAGTATGTAAAAGAATTAATTATAAATTTACCTTGATAAGTTGGCAACAAATCACATCTTGAATGATGAACCAGAGGCTCCTAGATTCTGTGAATCGATCTCTGAATTTTGCAAGAATTAAAAAATAAAAACCACCATTTGTAATTAATTTTATTTGATATTTTACTTTGGAATTTTTAGTTTTAGAATCCATGAAAATTTCAAATATAGATGGTGGGAGAGAAAGAGGGATAATGGTTTTTAGGAAAGAATCATTACAGAAAGAAATAAAGGGAGATTTGTTTTAAAGGAATAACAAAAACCTTTCATATTCCTTCCTTAAAACCTTCCACTTTTAATTCCTTTTAAATGTCAATAAAGTCCTTTTTCTCTCTCTTCTACATCCATGGCTACCATAGATGGTGTCATATAAGCCCTCAAAATGTCCAAAATTTCATCAACATCAGCCCCATTTAAACCCAATTCAAATGTTCCACCGACATTGTATATCGCTGCGTGCGTTTATTACTTTTATATATGTGCTTTACAAAATGCAGATGTCATTCAAATGAATTCATAAGATTTTGATAATTGATATTTCAAAAAATATTAATTTATTTAATTTATTTAAAACCCCACTTAGTACGTATTCTACTTAAATCCAATTTAAATATTCTACTAATATTGTATATTGGTACGCACGTTTATAACTTTTATAAACGCTCTTTATTAAATACTATAGGCATTCAAACAAATTAAATAATCAATATTTCAAAATTATTAATTAATTTGAGTAATTTACAATGATTATATTAATTAAATCATGTGGTTCATTTAGAGCATTCATCATTTCGGTCGTATGACTCAAATGTGTAAATTCAGTCAACAATTAATATTGGATAATTCAAATATTAATGTTCACATGTCATCTTAGTTAACGATGTGACATTTTGGCTAATTTTATCGCTTACACATCTTTTGGTAAAATGTAATCTTACTTATTTAAGCGTTACGTGGTACATTATTTACACCAATTCTCTTCGTTAAAGCTACATCACTTTTTGGTAATGGTCAAAATTCCAATATTGTCCATATTCAACTTTATAGTCCAAACACGAAGTCCTTGGTTCCATAATAACAATTATTATTAACCAAAATTCTCTGGCCAAAGGCTTTGACTTTGAGTTGACTTCAGTTGACCATAATACTAACCTCATATTATTAAGGAGACGAATCCTCTCTTGAATAGAGTCTTACTTCCAATGCTTCCATTCGGCCCAATGATAGTCGTTCGATGGACATTGTGCCACGATTTAACTCTAATCAAAACGGAGCTTCCACATTGAAAATCGATAGTATTCTCAAGTCGAGAGAACTGTATAAATTGGTCACATAAATGTTTTCTGTTTGACCTTAATTATATTAACCGACAGAAAACTATAGAGTGAGTCTTTCCATAGTTATCCAATTACCATCTGTACATAACCCCTTAGTGCCTCCATGTGACGACCGCCCATGACCCCTGCACCGAATCTAGAGGAAGTGCGCTGTAAAGTGTGCCAGGCGACCATGGACGATTGTCAAGGTAGATTAAAACAACAGAATCTATCGTATTACTCACAGCGCATGGACAAAATACAATAGAACATATGTATAGTGAAGCTTTACAGAATAAAATGCCATCATATAAAACTCCATAATAGTTGAATACAAGCATCCAAATAGTCAATACATCAAGCCTCACTACATAACACTCAGAGATTATACAAACAGCGGAACATCCAGTACATATAATATGAAGATAATATGCAACCCCCCAGCTCGTCTTCGATATCAGCATCGTGAGAAGAGAACAGCACCTGTCACCTGCTACCTAGTCTGCCCGTCCCAAAATGGACGAACAGCCCAAGGCAATAAGAATTAAAACATAAAGCCTTGAGTCAGACAACAGTCTTAGTGAGCGGTAAATTAACTAACAACATACCAAAAGAGCATAAAGGAAAAGGAATAGGAATACAACCCTCCCACTCCAACCTCTTTCTACAGTGATAGCCCCCAGACACACACTAAGCAGAAGCAAACATAGCAGAGCATACAATGTAAAGTAAAGCAATTATCACTCGAGTCAAGGGCGATGTTTTCCAAGTACAAACCCCCAAGGCCTAAACCAAGATCAGATAAGCACCCAGAAAACACTGCTCTTGAGACCGAATGACGATACAACCAAATATCCATGACTTTGGCTATCACTGTTATCATTGCTTCGATATCACCGTTAATTGAATGACCAGCACATTCTTTCAGCCGTCCGTCAAGGGCTAATGGAAACCCCGGTTCTAGACATAACTCCCGCACGTCATTGTGACCCGTGCCTAGGACTATCGAATCTGCCCAGAGTACTTGACTACCCAATCAGTAGCCTTCAGGGACTATCGAATCTGCCCAACGTACTCTTGCTTTGAGCATGCTAGAACCTTCAACAACAATGAGATCTCAGCCTTCTAGTCATCCTCCTCGACGACTATCTCCATACTAGCTCAAGCGCCTCTCGAGCCTCCATTATCCTCAACTCGAACCATATCACCGAGTTACCAACATGCTTGGAATGATCCCGTCTGGATTAGGCCAAGACTATCTCATATCATACTTCGCTTCATCACATCCTCGCAAAGTCTCATCTCAACATCATCATCAAATCTATGCATAAGAGCTTCATCATCCGCTACATATGCCACAAGCAGCTTTTCCAATTCAAGAGCCTTTCCCTTAGCTTTTGAATCATCTTCGGTCTAAATCAAATCATCTATCATCAAATCATAGCAACCAACCAAGTCAAACATTAATCCAAACAATCAAGCATTCAAATATGATCTAAGTAGACAATTATCACAATAATGGCAATTTCGTAATTAAAGAGTTGAAAGTCTAATAAGCATGAAAACATGAACAATATCTCTATAATCTTGATGAATGAACTTGCATAGGTTAACATGTAGTAAAATGGTTATCAAATCATCATGAACAATGGATCTATATGGATCTACACTTAGGATGAAGAAAATGTATGGAAATCACTATTTTAACACCAAATCAAACCAACGATCCGATATACTCCTTTGGATCCGTGTGAGAGATAATCACCACTCACCAAATCACCTAAACAACCTCAAATCAACACGCTTCAGATCTGGACAGCGAAGGATAAAGCTTGATCTATCACGAATCCGCTTCAAACGAAGAAATATCACTTCAAAGGATGAAGATCTTCAATCCAAGTTCTTGAATCCTCAATTTGATCTTCAACTTGGATGGATAGAATCACTAGATTAGAGTGGAGAAAAGAAGTGAAGAAGTGTAGAAGTCGAGCTCTCAAAATGGCAGCACTTCGTCGCTTCGAAATCCGGATCCCAAAAGTGAGAACAACCTTCCTATTTATAGCTGAAATCCCCCTTAAGTCGCTGGCTCGGAATTAGGTCGTCCACGACCTACGACCTAAAACCCCCGACCTAAAACTCTCAACCTATCCAAACCTTACGACCTACGACCTAGCGCAAACGCGCGACTTAACACATGCGCTTCCACACAATCTACGATCTAACAGAACCACTTGTATACGACTTACGAACTAACACAGATCGCGACCTAACACTTAGACGCGACTTAACAACAGGTACGACCTAACACTTAGGAAAAACCCAGCAACCTAACGCAGACTGCCTCTACGACCTAACAACTTACTAAGTTACGACCTACGACTTATAAAACCTTGCGACCTAACAACTTAGTAACCCACGTGACCTAACAGTGTTACGACCCAACACTTAAGTCATCTGAACGACTTAACTAACAAAGGCTGCTTACGACCTAACTAACACAGCACCCCCATAGGTCGCTTACGACCTAACTACTTAACCTTAAGTCGCTCAAACGACCTAACACAAAACTCCTAGGTCGCCCACCGCTACCCCAGCTTCCTTAGGTCGTTGCCGACCTAACTATACTAACTCGGTAACTACTAGGTCGCAAACTCTCTTAACTCGCTAACTTCTATAAGTCGTCAACACTTAGGTCGCTCGACCGACCTAACCTACCATACGACCTAACCACCTACGACCTAAAATCCTTAAGTCGCTAACTCACTTAATCCCTTAGGTCGCTAACATCCTATAGGTCGTCCCAACCGACCTAACACTTAACCAGTTCACTTCCTTAGGTCGTCCCCGACTTACCACTTCAACTACTAATGTCAAGATGCAATGCTACTAGTAGTAAGTCGTAGCTGAAGCATCCTAAGTCGCACACGACCTACGACATACCCTAGGTCGTTAACGACCTATGACTTAGACTCAGGACGAATTATCACAAATGCGACCAAACGTCAATTGTTTTACGATGTTTCGATCCGTAAAAATACGGGTCGTTACATTCTCTCCCCCTTAGGAATTTCGCCCCCGAAATTCCAAACAAACAAAGCAACCAAATACTATTCTGCATGCCTACCATCCATAGCAATCAACAGACCATGCATCCAATTCTAGCTTAGCATGCAGAATTCTAAAACCAGGACAAGTTACAATATCGTGAGATGACACGACACCTTAGGGCCATACCTTGAAGAGTTCAGGATGAGCTGCCTTCATCCTCTCTTCCACCTCCCACGTACAGTCGTTATCATCATCACTCCATTGTATCTTGAGCAACTTAACTACCTTCCTCCTAAGCTGTTTCGTGTTGGTCTCCACAACACGAAGCGGCTTACGAGGTCTTCTATCGACTGGATCAACTTTGAAATCTTCACAGCTATCTGCAGAAACCACTGTATTCGAGTCGTACACATACTTCCGTAGATACGAGACATGAAAAACATTGTGCACACTCGACATCTTTTCCGGTAACTCCAATCTGTAGGCGAGCTTTCCAATTCGCTCGATGATCGGGAATGGTCCAACAAATCTCGGAGTCAATTTTCCTTTCTTTCCGAATCGAATAACATTCTTCAGAGGAGAAATCTTCACAAAAACCATATCACCTACGTCGAATTCCAAATCCTTTCAACGCTTATCGGCATAACTCTTCTGACGGTCTTGGGCTGCCTTCATTCGTTGCCGAATGATCTCTATGCAATCCGAAGTCTGTCGAATCATCTCTGGTCCAAGTATCAACTTTTCTCCAGTTTCTAACCAACATGTCGGTGAGTTACACGGTCTCCCATACAATGCCTCATACGGTGCCATACCAATGCTTGACTGGTAACTGTTGTTGTATGCAAACTCCACCAAATGAAGGTGATCTTCCCATGATCCTCCGAAATCCAAAACACAAGCTCTAAGAAGATCTTCCAAAACTCGGTTGACTCTCTCGGTCTGACCATCTGTTTGAGGGTGATAAGCTGTACTCAAACACAACTCGGTTCCCAAAACTTCCTGGAAGCTCTTCCAAAATCCACTAGTGAACAATGGGTCTCGATCGCTCACTATACTCTTCGGAATACCATGGAATCGAACTATCCACTTAACATACAACTCAGCCAACTTTGATGCAGTCCTAGTCGATCAAACAGGAATGAATCTTGCACTCTTGGTCAGACGATCTACAATGACCCAAATCCCTTCATTTCCCGTTCTTGTTCTAGGTAATCCATCAATAAAATCCATCGATACTTGCTCCCACTTCCATGTAGGAACTTCTAATGGCTGAAGCAATCCACTTGGCTTCCTCTATTCAGCTTTTACCAACTGGCAGTTCATACACTTGGAAATAAAATTTCCAACATCCTTCTTCATACATTCCCAGTAGTAGGTTCTCTTCATATCCCGATACATCTTATTTCCTCCTAGATGAATTGTCAACTTCGAGTGATGACTTTCCTTCAGAACTTCACTCCTCAATTCATCTATATCGGGAACAACTAGTCGTCCTTGCTTCCGAAGTCAACCCTCTCGATCGACCTTGAATCCTTTATCCTTATCTGGGTCCAATCCAGATTCCAATTCACGAATAATCTCAACAAGCTTATCGTCTCGCTTTTGGCTCTCGCCAATCCTTTCCACAAGAGTGGGTCTTATCGATAAGTTTGCCAACATCTCAGGTTCCAATTCACATCTAGGCCTGAAGTCAAATCCAGCTAAATACTCGAGATTCTTCCATTCCGAAAACATGGCTCCCAATCCTGCATGTCTTCGACTTAACGCATCTGCCACTGCGTTACCTCTTCCTGGAGTGTAAGCTATACCGAAATCATATGATGCTAAAAACTCTAGCCAACGTTGCTGCCGAAGATTCAAATCCTTTTGGGAGAAAAGATACTTCAACAACTTATGATACGTAAACAACTCGAATCGAACTCCCAATAGATAATGTCTCCACATCTTCAGAGCAAAAACAATCGCCGCTAACTCCAAATCATGAGTCGGGTAATTCCTTTCATGCGGCTTCAGTTGTCGACTTGCATACGCAACAACTTTATCCCTCTGCATCAGCACTGCTCCAAGTCCAGTACCACATGCGTCGGTGTAAACCACCATCTCATCATTCCCACTTGGAATAGTCAAAACAGGAGCACTTGTCAATCGCTCTTTCAGGATTCCGAAAGCTTGCTCACACTTAGCATCCCATCTGAACACTTGGTTCTTTTTCGTCAATCCTGTCAATGGTGCAGCCACCTTGGAGAAGTCTTTGATAAACCGTCGATAATATCCTGCTAATCCAAGAAAACTTCTCACATCCGTTGCATTCTTAGGTCTAAGCCAATCCTGGATTGCTGCCACCTTAGCGGGATCAACCGCTATTCCATTTCCAGAGATAACATGGCCTAAGAACCTCACTTCACTCTTCCAGAAGTGACACTTCGAAAACTTAGCCTTCAGCTGATGTTTCTGTAAGATTTCCAAAACAATACGCAAGTGTGTCTTGTGCTCTTCTTCAGTTCTGGAATAAATCAGAATATCATCCACGAACACAAGTACAAACTTGTTCAATTGATCTCTAAACACTCTATTCTTAAGATCCACAAAATATGCTGGCGCGTTAGTCAATCCAAACGGCATTACCAGCCACTCAAAGAAACCGGATGGTGTTCGAAAAGCATTCTTCGGCACACTATCCTTAGCCACTCTCAATTGATGAAATCCCGTTGCCAAATCCATCTGAGAAAACACCTTGGCTTCGTGAAGCTGATCAAACAAGTCATCTATTCTCGGCAATGGATACTTGTTCTTCTTAGTCACCTTATTCAGCTCACGATAATCTACACACAATCTCAACGACCCATCTGCCTTGGTTGCAAACACAACTAGTGCACCCCACTCGGACACACTACGCCGAATGAATCCTTTCTGCAAAAGATCATCAACTTGCACCCTCAACTCTTGCTATTCCCTAGGCGCCATCCGCCTAAGAGGCATCACAACAGGTCTTGCTCCTTCAACTAGATCTATACGAAACTCGATCTCTCTATGCGGCGGCAACCCTTTGACTTCGTCAAAGACATCCTCGAATCCATTCGCGATTGGCACTAATGACAGTCCATCCCGTGGAACAACTAGCGAATACATGAAGCTCATGAAGACGCCTTCTTCATGCTTACATCGTATCACAATCTTTCGCCCCTCCACATTCTCGACTGTCACTTCCAGCCTCTCACAATCAACCTTTGCCGCATACCTTCTAAGCCAGTCCATACCCAAAATAATTCCGAACCCCGCAAAGTTCAGAACAAAACAATCACAAACAAAAGAGCAACCATGACTCGACACAATCAGACCACGGCATAACATACACAAACAAGACGAACCCCCAACTGGATTAGTCACAACCAATGGTCTATCAACAATATCCGGTTCCAAACCTAACCGGCCTACAAGATCACTACAAACAAACGAATGCGACGCCCCAGTATCAAACAACACTCTAACTGGAACACCACATAAGAAAAGAGTACCTTGAACCACCACACTCTTTCCCTTCTCTTCAGCGGTAGGAGCTTTTGAAGACGACGGAACAGCTCCCAAAGCATAAGCTTGCACAATCTACTTGTCCCTCCTCGGTTCTGGACAATTCTTCCTGAAATGCCCTGGCTTGTCACAGTTGTGACACTTCATCGGTGCCTTCGGGTTCTTACAATCCTTCGAGAAATGGCCCTTCTGCTGACAATTGTAGCAAGTCACCTCACCTTTCGGCTTCTTCTGGCCATCCTTACCCTTCTGCTGTTGCTGCTTCCTCTTCTTGTTTCCACCCTGCTGGGGTTTAGACTCTTCCCTGGTCACAGCAACAACAGATCCTTCCTTAGGAAACAGACTCTCATGCCTGAGAGCTTTCTCCACAAGCTTCTCAAATGAATCGTCCAAATGATCCACCAACTGTCTCCCAAGATAACTGTCCAAGCCTGTCACAAACTTCTCATTCTTCTGATACGCAGATTCAATATACGACCGGACATACTTGGACAAAGCTTCAAACTCAGAAACATACTCAAGAACTGGTCTTCCACCTTGCTTGAGCTCCACAAACTTCTTGAACAGAACAGACTTCTGAGCTGTAGAAATGAACTTAGCCTCAAATCTGACTTGGAATTGCTCCCAAGTAATCTCTTCCTCCGGAGTATTGATGGTAATAGAGTTCCACCAATCAGAGGCTCTCCCTTGAAGCTGTCTCGATGCCAACTTCCTCTTAGTTGCATCCTCAATTCCCAAATCACCAAAGATCCTTCTACAAGCATCTATCCATCTCTGGACCTCAATAGTTGATTCTGTTCCCAAGAAAACCTTCCCTCCAAGAGCAGTATAGTCCTTGCACAACTTAGCAAAATCCACCGGTTTTGGAGTTTGAACTTGAACCCCAACATCTACTGCTGCCCCCGGAATTGGTATCCTTCTCATGATCGAAGTCATCATAGCTTCGAACATAGCTGCATAATCAGCAGCCCCCTCAGTAGCACGGCCTTCCCTAGCAGTTGGTCTCCCTCTTCGACTCATTCTCAATATCTATAAAAAGGAATGATCAGAACATCTAGAGAAACAACTGCAAAAAGGACTCAAACTCTACTAAGCTACTATATTATATATAGTATTCATCCATCAAAATACAATTACGTCTCTCATACGTAGTTACGTCAGCGAGCGTTGGGTAAAATCGATTAACCAATGCTCTGATACCAAATGTGACGACCGCCCATGACCCCTGCACCGAATCTAGAGGAAGTGCGCTGTAAAGTGTGCCAGGCGACCATGGACGATTGTCACGGTAGATTAAAACAACAGAATCTATCGTATTACTCACAGCGCATGGACAAAATACAATAGAACATATGTATAGTGAAGCTTTACAGAATAAAATGCCATCATATAAAACTCCATAATAGTTGAATACAAGTATCCAAATAGTCAATACATCAAGCCTCACTACATAACACTCAGAGATTATACAAATAGCGGAACATCCAGTACATATAATATGAAGATAATATGCAACCCCCCAGCTCGTCTTCGATATCAGCATCGTGAGAAGAGAACATCACCTATCACCTGCTACCTAGTCTGCCCGTCCCAAAATGGACGAACAGCCCAAGGCAATAAGAATTAAAACATAAAGCCTTGAGTCAGACAACAGTCTTAGTGAGCAGTAAATTAACTAACAACATACCAAAAGAGCATAAAGGAAAAGGAATAGGAATACAACCCTCCCACTCCAACCTCTTTCTACAGTGATAGCCCCCAGACACACACTAAGCAGAAGCAAACATAGCAGAGCATACAATGTAAAGTAAAGCAATTATCACTCGAGTCAAGGGCGATGTTTTCCAAGTACAAACCCCCAAGGCCTAAACCAAGATCAGATAAGCACCCAGAAAACACTGCTCTTGAGACCGAATGACGATACAACCAAACATCCATGACTCTGGCTATCACTGTTATCATTGCTTCGATATCACCGTTAATTGAATGACCGGCACATTCTTTCAGTCGTCCTCAAGGGCTAATGGAAACCCCAGTTCTAGACATAACTCCTGCACGTCATCGTGACCCATGCCTAGGACTATCGAATCTGCCCAGAGTACTTGACTACCCAATCAGTAGCCTTCAGGGACTATCGAATCTGCCCAACGTACTCTTGCTTTGAGCATGCTAGAACCTTCAACAACAATGAGATCTCAGCCTTCTAGTCATCCTCCTCGACGACTATCTCCATACTAGCTCAAGCGCCTCTCGAGCCTCCATTATCCTCAACTCGAACCATATCACCGAGTTACCAACATGCTTGGAATGATCCCGTCTGGATTAGGCCAAGACTATCTCATATCATACTTCGCTTCATCACATCCTCGCAAAGTCTCATCTCAACATCATCATCAAATCTATGCATAAGAGCTTCATCATCCGCTACATATGCCACAAGCAGCTTTTCCAATTCACGAGCCTTTCCCTTAGCTTTTGAATCATCTTAGGTCTAAATCAAATCATCTATCATCAAATCATAGCAACCAACCAAGTCAAACATTAATCCAAACAATCAAGCATTCAAATATGATCTAAGTAGACAATTATCACAATAATGGCAATTTCGTAATTAAAGAGTTGAAAGTCTAATAAGCATGAAAACATGAACAATATCTCTATAATCTTGATGAATGAACTTGCATAGGTTAACATGTAGTAAAATGGTTATCAAATCATCATGAACAATGGATCTATATGGATCTACACTTAGGATGAAGAAAATGTATGGAAATCACTATTTTAACACCAAATCAAACCAACGATCCGATATACTCCTTTGGATCCGTGTGAGAGATAATCACCACTCACCAAATCACCTAAACAACCTCAAATCAACACGCTTCAGATCTGGACAGCGAAGGATCAAGCTTGATCTATCACGAATCCGCTTCAAACGAAGAAATCTCACTTCAAAGGATGAAGATCTTCAATCCAAGCTCTTGAATCCTCAATTTGATCTTCAACTTGGATGGATAGAATCACTAGATTAGAGTGGAGAAAAGAAGTGAAGAAGTCGAGCTCTCAAAATGGCAGCACTTTGTCGCTTCGAAATCCGGATCCCAAAAAGTGAGAACAACCTTCCTATTTATAGCTGAAATCCCCCTTAAGTCGCTGGCTCGGAATTAGGTCGTCCACGACCTACGACCTAAAACCCCACCGACCTAAAACTCTCAACCTATCCAAACCTTACGACCTACGACCTAGCGCAAACGCGCGACTTAACACATGCGCTTCCACACAGTCTACGATCTAACAGAACCACTTGTATACGACTTACGAACTAACACAGATCGCGACCTAACACTTAGACGCGACTTAACAACAGGTACGACCTAACACTTAGGCAAAACCCAGCGACCTAACGCAGACTGCCTCTACGACCTAACAACTTACTGAGTTACGACCTACGACTTATAAAACCTTGCGACCTAACAACTTAGCAACCCACGCGACCTAACAGTGTTACGACCCAACACTTAAGTCATCTGAACGACTTAACTAACAAAGGCTGCTTACGACCTAACTAACACAGCACCCCCATAGGTCGCTTACGACCTAACTACTTAACCTTAAGTCGCTCAAACGACCTAACACAAAACTCCTAGGTCACCCACCGCTACCCCAGCTTCCTTAGGTCGTTGCCGACCTAACTATACTAACTCGGTAACTACTAGGTCGCAAACTCTCTTAACTCGCTAACTTCTATAAGTCGTCAACACTTAGGTCGCTCGACCGACCTAACCTACCATACGACCTAACCACCTACGACCTAAAATCCTTAAGTCGCTAACTCACTTAATCCCTTAGGTCGCTAACATCCTATAGGTCGTCCCAACCGACCTAACACTTAACCAGTTCACTTCCTTAGGTCGTCCCCGACTTACCACTTCAACTACTAATGTCAAGATGCAATGCTACTAGTAGTAAGTCGGAGCTGAAGCATCCTAAGTCGCACACGACCTATGACATACCCTAGGTCGTTAACGACCTATGACTTAGACTCAGGACGACTTATCACAAATGCGACCAAACGTCAATTGTTTTACGATGTTTCGATCCGTAAAAATACGGGTCGTTACACTCCAGCAGCCATGAGTAATACACTGCCTAACATTTGTAGAGCATTACGTACTCTAGTCTCAATGGATATGTTGATATCCAATCTCGATACACCTTGACTAGGAATAATTAAAATAGTATATTTATTTTCGTTACGATAAATTACTCATGGTTACAACACTTTATAACTGTTATAATAAGATATATCATTTATGGATTTTCTATTAAATATACTTTTAATTTAACTAATTAATTAATATATAACATGTTATATGAAGTATATAATAGAAAGAAAAACACCTTTTATTTCGAACAAGATTGGTTATCGAGTTAGATATATGTAATAAATTACATAATTACCCCTAGGGCAAATCCTTAACTCTACCAATCTCCCACTTGCACTTAGGGTCAATTATGGAATCTTGTTCCAACTACTCCAATTAGTTTTCTCAAAATCAATTGGGTCAGTCCCTCAGTGAAAGGAATGCTATTATGTTTCAATTTCTACTTTGTCAATCAACTCTCTCGGATGTTGATAAACTACCTTTATCATGTAGAATAATTCGGAGTATGTCCCTTGACTTCTAATGAGCTTTAAATTCTGTTATAAACCATATTGTGACATTATCATCATATAATAATGTTATAGGATTCTCACCATTTGGAATCATCCTTAACTTATTTATAAATTTGTGCATTTGTATTTATATACATTGCTTTTACTACAGTGTTATTCAAGATGATGTATAGCTTTTTTAACTGAATCAGTTATAGTCTTTCATTTGAAACATTTCCAACTTAAAAATTCTTAGCTTGAATTTATTATTGACATATTATACTCATTATCACTTGCGAAAATTTGAGTCTAAACACTCCTTCATAAGAAGTTTGTTGTTTCTGTAAACAATTCTCTAGTATTTCATATATACATGAGAAAACCTCAAACAACCATTTAGTGATATCAATTTGGATTTGATATTTGTTTCATGTGTCAAATACACAAATAAATCACGATATCATAGACAACGTAACATGTATGATAATTCTTATTGCCAATATATAAGGAATCCATCTTACATATTCCGTATTAAACATTTTAATAAGGTGTCCTTGCATATTGTTTGGGACATTCCCAATATCTTTTAGACTTGCTATAAAAGACACTATTTACATATCCAACATCGAGTATTAAAACAACTAAGGCTAATTTTAACTCAAGTACATTATTAACGATCAGCAATGTATTGTTTACTTATGGCTTAGAAATATCTATGAACCTTTTAACGTTCTTTCTTATGAACACATGCTTCCTCTACATTTTGGCTGATAATCAAACTATTTGATAATTCTATCAAAATATTTATTCAATTCTGATGCTTATAAAATGATAATTTCTATCATTTCTTGGATCATATCAAAAAACCCACAAGCTTAATATCACTCCCACTAACTTCGAGATATTTTGGTTGTTATGTGCAAACGGTTTGTTCTAAATCATTATTTTGAATTTTCCATTTCAGCACATACATACCAAATACAAAGTCATACTAAGTAATAATTTTATGAGTAAATCCGAACTAACTTGAGTACATCGAATAGTGAATCTGTTACGTTAATTTCAACAATTAAAATTTATGATATTATTCTTATCAGTGTATATCATTGTATTCCAACCGCATTTGTCTTTCTCTTAAAGACACATTTGTGGCCAATGGATAATATCTCTTTGGGTACAACTATCAAAATCATATTTTGATAATGTCCTTGGAATCTATTTGGATCTTTGCATCGTACTATATCATAGAGTAAATATTTTTTATGGTTTAATTAAACAATCGAGGATTATTTATTTTTGACAACGACAAGAAACTCACGGTTTCTCTTCAAAATACATATTCATTAGACATTCTAATGTATTATGTTCATTTAGGTTCGGTCAATTTCATTTCATCTCTTATAATCCATTTTATGCTTGGATAGTATCTAAATTTGTTTTATACCAATAGTTTCTTAAAGAAATTCCTTTCTTTACAAAGTTGGTATTTCTTGAAATAACAGTCGTTTCTCAATGCAACGAAGCATTCATAAACATTTTATGAATTGTCTTATATAAAACTGATTTTGCATCAGCTCACGGTATATTAATATTCACAACATAAATTTGTCAACTAATGACTACCATTCCCAAAATTCTCTTAGGACGATTCATACAAGATCTCTTATATACAAATATTATGTGCAGTCTTTCGACTCGCACAACCTATCAACTCCTTGACCTAAGAAATGTAGGGGTTTCTTATAAACTCGTATCTTCTATGGTATTATAAACTATTCTTTGGATGATATTAATCTTAACCTTGCGTACTACTCTTAGGTACACACTTTATAGAAAGAATTTAACTCAACTTCACTCTCCATTAATTATGCTTTGTCCAACAAAGCTCGATTACTCCTTATCAATACATCATTATGCATTATAGGGAGGAGTTACCCTTGAGACCGAATCTTTATTCATATTAGGTACGCATGGAACTCTTTCCAATATACTCACCCACTTGATCAAATCGAATCAATTCTTCCACATGTTATATTATTTACATCAGTTTTATTCTATGAGCTTATCATAGACTTATACATGCACATCAAATAACATGTCCACTCTGTGATAACTCATTGGTGAATATGATGAAGTACATGAAACTGTTTTGGTACTAATAGACTTACGATTGCATACATTTATATGTATCAATCCGAAGAGTTCGTCAACTCTTATAGCGCTTCCACAAAATGGGTGTATAGCCCTTAATGGTTTAAGATATAATTAACCAATATCTTGTGATTCGCAATCATATAATAAAAATAATTTCTCAAAACTACAGCTTAGTCTATAATTCTAAAATAATTGTAAACAATTTTAGATGCTGCTGTATTTTTCATTACATCACTTTTGTTATGAAAAAAATACCACATTATAGTGCTACTTCATAATGAATATTCATAATATTCACATTGAAATATAACTATATCTATTTTCAGTCGATACTGAAAAATAGTAGTTATTTCATAAATAATGTTCGGTATGTTTTATGAAAACAATTTTCGTAACTTGATGCAATCAGTAAGTGTTATATGGCATGCTCTCACTATTTCCACCATAACTATAATAGCGTACTAAATTTGGAGGTCCATTATTCACTTAACATAGATAATTTATTTCATATACTGTACTTGGTTTATAATAGAGAGTTCTTTGATCAAAAATCTTAAACCCAAAGAAATAAATCCCATAAAAACCAATTTTCTATACGAAAATACATTTCGAAATAGAAATCATATTGCTTATTCCAATATTAAGTATCACTCATTATTATTTCAATTCTCGTCTCTGATGTTTCTTTATGAAGCAAAAATGACCATTCGCTCACTTCATCCCAACTGTACCTTAAATCACATCTACTCTTGTACATTTATTTTTCTTTCTAAATGGTTGAACCATGCAAAAGAATACCCTTAGTACAACATCATAACAATCTCCTTACAAAAGCGAATTTGATCATCCTTAACATTTAAGGACATCATATATGATGTACTTTGCATAAACTGATCAAACTGACATTTCAGTGATCGAGTTCTTAGATTTATCTTGTAGTTTTGATCTAGTGTTATATTTAACACAATACGATCATTGTTGTAATCAATCAAATTAAATACTCGATCTCACGTTATAATTTATTTTTTTGCTTCGAATGAACTAATTTTATCGAAGTATCTTACATTATAAACAGTAACCATTCACCAAAAAACACATATATATGATCGTATATGGATCGAGTATCCATAGTCTCGTATTGCTTCTGGGTTCGAAACTCATAAAATGCAATACATGGTCTTGACCAAATAAATACATTAGTGACCAAAATAACGAACGTACTAAGTAGTTGTAAAAACATGTGCTTATATATCGGTAAAATGCATTATATGGGTATGGATGTCAAAACGTTAACATGCAATAAATATTTATTAGTAAGTATATGTTATATAATGACCCAGAATTTCAGTCATTTGAATTTAGAATATTTAATTGATTTTAAATATTTAAAATTTAATTTTATAAGTTAAATAACTTATATTTCAAATATAGCAATTTATTTGATAATTAAATTATTAAATTTGAATATTTGAAATTGTTTAAATAATTGAATCTTGAATTTAATGTGAATGAAAAGAATTCTAAAGTTGATTTAAAATATATTTGAATAAGAATAGAGATAGTAAACTTTTAAATTGGATTTAAAAGTGATTGAACTAATTTTGGAAATTACTCGGTTTAATTTACGTGTAAAAATAGCTTTCGGGGGCACTGTCTAAGATTTCGATAAAACCAATTTCGTTGGATCCATAATAGTTATGTCGTCGAATTTCGTGGCGATCGGACGTATAGCTTGGTTGTGCGAGTTCGAAACGCGTAGAAATTAATTAAAAAAATTTAATTAAATAATTTTATTTTGAAAGTTAACTTCTATATATGATGGAATTGGCTTCCGATATATATTCCATTGTGTTCGGAATAGGTGTATAACTTATAGAACGCCAGGCGATACGCTTCGTTTGGAGTTCGAAATTTTCACGAATGAATAGTGTTGTAAAATTTGTCTATATAAGGACATCCATTCCTTCATTTGCAACCGAAACCTAAACCTAATTTTCAGCTGCCATTAAAATTAAACCATCCAATGACCAATATTTCTCCGGCCAATCTAGGCGTTTTTAGGCTTCGACTTCAACATGAAAGATGGAGAGCTCGGTGAGAGGAGTCGATCCATGGTCGTGGATGATCGAATGGACGACAAAGACGGCGGTTGGAAGCTCGCATTTGCATTTTCGTGCGTAATCATGTTCGTAGCAGGTAGAGGGTGGCGCAGGTGAGGTGGTGCGCGCGTGGGGGCATCGGCGACGGCGTTCTGGTCGTGGCGATGGATCATGATTTAAAAAAAGAAAGAAAAAGAAGAAACGAGTTCGGCTTGGGTTTCATGCATGAAGAGGGAAAGGAGAAGGAAAGTTAACTTTTTAAAAAATTTATTAGTTTAAGTTAATTATAAATTAATTGTTTCAAACGATCATTAATTCATAAGTTTCTCGTACGAGGTCGGTTTCGAGCGCGACAAGTTGCATTGCGTTCGTATCAGTGAGTGCTACGTTATGGAGTTGGATTAGATGGGTTCGGAGATAGTAGGAATTTGGGATTAGATTGAACGACCGTTCAATTTTAATTCAAAACCGGAACGCTTTGTTAGTTAACTCACCTATCTGGCCTACTTACATTTTTATATAAGTGGAAATAATTTTATTTATGTTGTTTGTTGCTTTTTTGGGTGATATACTATATTTATTAGGTTGTTTGGGTATATTCCCGTCTATTGGAGCGGATAAGACCCTATTACGGCCCTGTGTATGAGGGATGATCCTTTGTATACGAATCTCGCCTCAAAGCGGTTGATTTTATATTATTTGATTATATGTTGTATTCAATGTAGGGGTACAGGTCGGAGGGATCCAACAAGATTCCTCACACTGTTGATTTTACTTTTCATATATTTTGATATATGACGTGTTGGATGCCATATTTGATGACATGGATTTGTGTTGCTTATTTAGTGCTATGGTAGCACTGTGCCATATTTTTAGTATTTTGAAGTACTATAAAATAGTGATTTTGAATTGGAAAGATTTTCAAAGTGATTTTTGGAAGTATGTATGTTTTTAATGATTTTTAAATTATTAAAAGGAATGAATTTGTTTTCAAACAAATAAAAAGTATGATTTTTGATGTTATAAAAATGTGGTTTTTTTGAAATATTTTTAAATAGAGATTTTTGAATAATTTTGTAAAGGATTTATAAAAGTGATATTCTATAAAGAAATATATTTATAATCGGAGTTTGTAAATATTTTGTAAATGGATTTGACATTTATTTGGTAAATGGATTTATAAATAGATTTTATAAATAAATTAGTTTTATAAATAAAATGGATTTTAAGAATAAAGAATGATTTATAAATAGAATTTTATAAATAAAGAGATTTTATAAAATAGAAGTTTTATAAAATAAAAAAGAGATATATATATATAGTTTTATAAATATGGAAATGACTTATGTTGGGATTTAAATATGGATTTTTATATAAAGGAAATATATTTAAATTTTTAAAAGTTAAATCATCTTTTAAAAGAAATGTTTTTGAGAGTAACATTTTGATGGTGTTAATGGTTTTAGAAAGTAATTTATATTTTTAAAAGTAATGTTTTGAAAAGTAATAATTCCAAATGGAATTTTAATGGTTTTGAAAAATGATTTAAAATTTGATATATATCGAAAACATAGATTTCAACATTTATTGTTGTAATAGACATTTTCGAGAAAGTAAGGAAGGCATGAACTATAACACTGTTGTTATAGTAAATGATTTTCGAAAGGAAATGTTTTATATAATATATGCGATTTATATATATATAATTAATCAAATCCTTATACTAATGTTTTTGTGTTGTCGTAACGATGTTTTACGCAACATTTGTTTTGACCCAATAAATGATGTTTTGACCTTCCATTGTGAAATACACGAATCAGTTCTTATGATCGTACCAAAGGCTTAGTGGTGTAGGGACATTGCTTCCTATACTTAACACCCATCCAGAGGCGTATGAACTCTACAGTTGTACGGTTATAGCAATCTTTTTGGCATGTCTCCAAGATGGTAGTGTTATTAAATATACTTATACCATTGATATAAGGATATGGAAATGTTTGCCATTATCGAAAGATTGAAATGGTTTTTGAAGCTATATCATTTTTAAAGATAATTTGAAGTAAATATTTGGTAATTGATTTGATTAATAAAAGATTAATTAAATGGGCCTAGTGAATGCTTATGTGCTAGATATTGTTTGTTACTTTGATAGTTAAATAACCAACTATCAAACTGGGCCATTTTTGGTTCCTTGACTTGATGTTGGAACTGATTAGTCATGCACTTAGCACGAAGCCGACTGTTTTGGCTTGATTATCATTTGGATTAAGAATGTTGATTCGAGTAGTGCGGAGTGTCTATGGTACTCCTATATACTGGGCTTCCTTCTTGGCCGAAGGATAGCAAGTTGAGAGTTTGAAATCATGATAAGTCTACGAGACTTGGTTTCCGTATGAGTTTAAGGAGCCTCTTTTTAATTGTTGGTCCGGAGAGACCGGGGTCGGATTTATCCGAGAACCACTTCAGACAAATGTATGCGTTCGAAAGTACTGGTTTATGATGATGATTTTAAAGATGGAGATCTTCATGATGCAGGGCTACTTTCCACTAGTCCCTCGGGGTGAAATTTACCATATCATATATTTATGGTGGCAGTAGTGCTTCGTTATGAAAATCTACAATATGCAAGGACTTCTCGCTACTAATCCTAGGGGTAATTCCCGACAGGATATGGTAGGAGAGTGCCTTCAGTTTGTCCTTTTCCTAGACAACTTGTATGGACGGATGTCTGACGTTGCATTTATAATTACATTAATTGATCTCTATGAACGTATCATCTGTTTGGTGGCGGAGAAAGCAACTTCTCTTAGCTTAACACCTTTTCCTGAGACGTACGAGCTCAGGAGTTATAGGTTCGTAGAAATCGGTTGTGTGACCATGGAATGGCAATGTGGCATTCAAAGTGAAATGTGCCATGTGAAAGGTAATCGTTACCTCTAGCCTCATCACCCGGAAATGATAGAAACAGGGTAGAAGCGGTGTAACACACATAATTTTTGATAACATTATTCAGGGGATTTAATTAGATAAATTAAATAGAATAATGTAAATGTAAGTGATAAGGGGATTGGGACTTGAATTAATTAATTAAGGTTGTGCCTAATATAATAATTAATGGGCTAAAGAATGGTTTTAGGTTAATTAAATTACATAAGGGTATAATTGGAATTGCCGCCCATAACCCTTACCCATATATATATATATATATATATATATATATATATATATATATTGTTCCAACCATTTCTTCCCATTCACATCATTTTTTTAAAAATGCAAACCAAAAGATAGAGGAACGGTCGACCATTAAGGGGAAGAAGAATTCAAAAATTAAAGCTAGAAAATCAAGCTTAGGGGAAATCAATCTCCTTATCTAGATTAAGGTGAATAATAACTCCATCTCTATTTTGTTTCAAATCGTATATTTTCGGATTTAAGGGTAAATTCGTTTTTATGATATATTGGATGATGACATGTTTGATCTAAAATTTATATGGATTAAACATGTTTGTTTAAAAGAGTATTTATACAGTTTTAGGTCAAAACCGAGATTTAATGTTGATTAAATGCCATGGAAAATTTAAAGTTATGAGAAACATGATTTTGGAGTTGGGTTTCGATTTTGATAATTTTCCAAGCTATGAAAAGATTATTATGAATTTTTAAAGGAAAATATGGTTATTTGGGTTTATAATTTATTTTGGAAAATATATTAAGAATTTGGATCTGGAATTTTGAGATGTTAGATAACATGATTAAAGTGAACTTATGGAATTTTTGGGGATTTTTCCAAAGTGATTTGTTATGCAAAATAAATTGTTTTAGAAGAGTGACTTCTTTGCAAAAATTGGAAGGGCTTAATTGATTGAATTAACCATGGTTTAGATCTGAATTAGCGGCAGTTATTTTTGAAAAAGAATTTGAAAACGTTAAGGCAACCAATCTGGTGTTGACACATGGCAGGTTAGTTAGAGAAAAGTTTACTTTATAAAGAACTAAACCAGGTTTACTCAGAAAATAGGTTCCGCCTGATTTAGAAAGAACCTTTCGACACAGATGCTTACCATGTCAAAAAATTTACACAAGGTATCACAAAGATGGTACGCAGTGGATTGGAGGAAGGCGGAAGGTAAGGTGTCGAAAGCATAGCTTCCGAAGGAGTCAAAACCTTGGTTTGCTTTTAAAAGAAAAGCACCTCCCTTTGTTTTTATTTAGCCTTAGACAGAGTTGAAGCGTTTGGTTTCGAAAGAGGTTTTAAAAGGTTTCAAAAGGGTTGCTGTTAACTTAAGATTGCTTTCGACTAGGTTCCTTACTTATGAAAGAATGTTTTGAAAGAAAGGGTTCCGGCCTAGTAAAAACCCTACTGTCGTTCTATAGCCTTTTGATGGGGTTGAAGATATCAATGTTGTTGGAAGGTACTTTGTTTTATAAAGTTTAAGCCACTTCCCATAGCTTTCAAAATAGGTTAGGGGTTTCGAAGATGATGGCTTCGAAAGGGGTTTCGACGCCAACCTTCCAATATTTTACATAGATGTTTTATGTTTTCGAAAGAGATGGTGCCGACACCATCAAGTTTTCCCTAATATTTTTATATGCAAAATGATGGTTTCGAAAGAGTTGCTTTCGCCTATATTCACTTTGACCCAAATAATATTTTAAGTATAATCCCAAAGTTTTCGAAAGGGGTACTTTCATTGATTTCGGATGGGTTACTTCCAATGGTGTCGAAAGGGGTACATTCAACTGGTTTCGAAGCTAAGCTTCTAAAGGTTAAATATTAATACTTTACTACAATCGAAAGGTTTCGAAGGGAAGATTTCAGCGAGACATGCATCGTGGATTGCATATCTGCAACAATTTACTTTTGTTGTTAAACACAAGTCAGGAGTGACGAATCGTGTGGCTGATGCTTTGAGTAGGAGAAATCATTTGTTGACAACAATGAAGGTGGAAGTGACGGGGTTTGATATGTTGCCAGAATTATTTGTCGATGATCCTTACTTTGCAAAGTTTGTTGATAAAGTTAAGGAGGGGGAAACAGATGAGTTCGTGATGGTAGATGGTTTTCTGTTCAAGGGAAATCGATTGTGCATACCTGATTGTAGTTTGAGGGTGAAGATTGTAAAAGAGCTACATGAAGAAGGGCATGTTGGGAGAGACCGTACATTACAGTTGATTTCACAATCTTACTTTTGGCCATCGATGAGAAAAGAGGTGGAGAGATTCGTGGAGCGATGTCATATATGTCAGGTTTCGAAAGGAACTGCGACTAATGCTGGTTTATATATGCCGTTACCAGTACCAACTAAACCATGGATTGATGTAAGTATGGATTTTGTGTTGGGGTTGCCAAGGACACAGCGGGGAAACGATTCCATTTATGTGGTAGTGGATCGATTTTCGAAGATGGCCCATTTTATTGCGTGTAAGAAGATGGCGGATGCTGTTCATGTTGCTCAATTGTTTTTCAAGGAGATCTATCGACTTCATGGATTGCCAGAATCTATTGTGTCGGATAGAGATACTCGATTTCTGAGTCACTTTTGGTTGAGTTTGTGGAAAATGGTGGGAACGAAGCTGAAGTTTAGTAGTGCTTATCATCCGCAAACGGATGGACAGACCGAGGTTGTGAACAGATCATTGGTAAATTTGCTGAGGTGTCTTTTGCAAGATAATCTGAAGAGTTGGGATGTGAAGTTATGCCAGGCAGAGTTTGCCCATAATCATGCTGTAAATCGAAGTACTGGGTTCAGTCCATTCCAGATTGTTTATTCGAGCTTACCAAAGGGGCCGTTGGATTTAACGGTAATACCACAGCCAAAGGGGACGGTTAAACGAGCTGTTGATTTTGTTGAGGGGTTGACTGATTGTCATAAAATCATTCAGGAACGACGGGAGAAAGCAAATGAGAAGTATAAACGATCTGCAGATCTGAAGCGAAGAAATGTTGAGTTTAAAGAAGGAGATATGGTATATGCTGTTTTGACAAGAGATCGTTTTCCAGTGGGTGCGTATAACAAGTTGAAAGCCAGAAAAATTGGTCCTGTAGAAGTTGTGAAACGGATTAATGAAAATGCTTATAAGTTGAAACTGCCGGAGGATGTGTACACTTCTGACGTGTTCAATGTTAAGCATCTCGTACCATATTATAAAAATGAACAATCTGATGTGAAAAAAATTACAAATTCGAGGACGAATTTTTCTCAACCAGGGGAGGATGATGCAGCTCAGGCCACAGACGAAATTACGCAAACCACAATTCTCCAAGGGATAAGTCGTACACGACTTATGGAAGAGATAAGTCGCACATGACTTAAGACAGAAGCTATAGGCCGTCCACGACCTAAGGAGTCATGTGAGGGGAAACGGCGAGTTAATGAAGCGGCATTGAGTCGTCTACGACCTAACAGATCAGATGGAAGGGAGTTACGACTTAATGGGAGCTTATGTCGTTCGGGGTTGATCAGTCGTATACGCTCTAACGACGTGGCTATAAGTCGTCCACGACTTATCAAGAAGCAGAAAGAAGTTCCAACGGTTGAAGGCTTTAGGTCGGAAGCGGGTTACGACCTAGTTGAGTCGTGGGAAGATACCATTCCTTCAGGATGCCACGAGTTACGACTCATGTTAAGTCGTAGAAGTCTTAAGTCGTAAGTCGTATGCTTCTTATACTGGGTGTAATTTTTTTTTCCTTGAGTCGATGAATGTTAAGTCGTGATGTCGATGAGTCGTAAGGCGTTTGGGTCTTATGTCGTGAGTAGTCAGGTCGTCTACGACCTAAGTGATGTAATCTGTTTGTATTTTCTGCTTGTTAACTCGTAGTTCTTACTTGTTGTTAAGTCGTATGTTTGTAGGTCGTGTGTCTTACTTAAGTCGTAAGTCAGAGAGTGTTTTTAAGTCGGAACCGACTTATGAGATGTACAAATTTGTGGCGTGTGTTGTAAAAAGCTATAAATAGGCATGCGTTGTATGTTTTGAAGGTGGTTGATTTTTGAATAAAATTCTCTTTTGTTAGCTTTGTGCTTTCATTCAAATTGGTAGTTGAGTGTAATCTCCTATCTCCTCTCTCGGATAATCGAGTGCGCTCGATTCAACGATTGCAGAAGCCGATTCGCGGAATCAAGTGCGCTTGATCAACGCTTGAAGAATTGAAGATCTTTGAACCCGGTATCGTGCGCGATCAACGAGTTCGGGATAGCTAGAATTCGGTATCTTCGGATCAACGAATTTGGGCATTTCAGTATCTTCCAATCCATCGATTACTACATTCATCGATCTACATTGTTTTGATTAATCCGCTGCGTCAGTTTTGGTATCAGAGCTTGTTCTAGCCAATCATAGCTAGATCGAGACTTGGAGCCTAATCATTTTGGAGTTTTGAAGAGATCAAGTGATAGCCGAGCTTGAAGTGAGAAGCCGAGCTAAGTAGAAGAGTGGGAGATCAAATTTGCCTCATTTGGAGAAGTTTTGTTCATCGTGTTCATCGCGAAGTAGCAACAAAGTGGGAGTTTTCGATCCATTTCATTTTGGATCAAAGTTCGAATTGTGTTTGAATTTGAAGAGTTTGTAAAATTTCAAGTATGCCACCAAGGAGAGCTAATCGACATCAAAACGTTGAAGCATTGTATCGAAGAGAAGAAGCTGATGAGATGGAGCAAAGAATCAATGAAAACTTTAGTGAAAAGCTTAACGAAGGAATTGGATGGTTAGAGAAGATGATGTTAGAGATGAATCAAAATCAGAGAAGGGTTTCACCTGAATCTGACCATAGGGGAATTAGAGTCACACCACAATCCAATCGAGAAAGAAGTGTTGACAATGATCAAAGGCGTGGGAGGAACGTGGATGATCGAGAACGGAGGAATGTAGATAGAAGGGATGATGGTGGAAGACGTGATGGTAGTAGAGATGTGGGTGGACGAGATAGACAACGATATACATCTGATTTTGAAGAGGAGTATGATGGTGGTAGTGTTCGAGGACAAGGAAGAGGACAAGGAAGAAATCACTCTGAGTATGATCACAAGTGGGAGTCGGGGATGAAGACTGAAATTCCTGAATTCAAAGGTGGTATGCAAGCGGAGGAGTTTCTAGATTGGGTGGCTAATGTTGAAGAGATTTTTGACTTCAAAGAAGTTCCAGAACATCGTAGAGTGAAGTTGGTTGCTACGAGGTTGAGGGGTAGAGCTTTGGCATGGTGGCAGCAAACCAAACTTACACGTGAACGGATGGGAAAGTCAAAAGTTGAATCTTGGGAGAAGATGAAGAAATTGATGAAAGCAACGTTCTTACCTTACAATTATCAATCTTTGATGTATCAACGTTTGCAGAATTTGAGGCAGGGCACAAAGAGTGTTAACGACTATGCTGATGAATTCTATCACCTGATTGCAAGGAATGATATTATGGAAACGGAAGAGCAGCTGACATCTAGATTCATTGGGGGACTTAGAATGCAGATACAGGATATGGTTAATATGTTCGATCTAAGATCTGTAGCGGAAGCACATCAGAAAGCGTTGGCTTGGGAGAAACAGGGAAGACGAGGAGGTGGTGTGTTTACAAATTCCAATAATCAAGTGAAGGGTGTTAGTGGAAGTTCTAATGTTTCAAAAGTTGTTGCAAAACCAGTTGTGAATGAGGTTGGGAAGGCGAAAGTCAATAATGGTTTCAAATGTTATAATTGCCAAGAAATGGGCCACAAAAGTAGCGAATGTCCGAAGCCGAAGAAGAGAGCTATGATAGCGGAGGTTGAGGATGAAGAAGCTGAATGTTCCAATTCACCACTTTATGAGGAGGAAGAAGAAGTGTCGGGAGACGAAGGTTATAATCTAATGATGAAGAGGTCTTGTTTAACACCAAAGCAAGAGGAGGATTGTAGTTGGTTAAGGAGAAATATTTTTCAGTCAACATGTACCATTCTGGGGAAGGTTTGCAAATTTGTTATTGATGCTGGAAGCTATGATAATATAATTTCTTCAGACGCTGTGAGGAAGTTGGCATTGAAGACTGAGAAACATCTGAAACCGTACAAGCTAGCTTGGTTGAGGAAAGGCGGGGAGGTGAAGGTTGGACGAAGAGCTTGTGTGAAGTTTTCAATTGGAAAGAAATACAAGGATGAAATCTAGTGCGATGTGGTAGATATGGATGTCTGTCATTTGTTGCTGGGGAGACCGTGGCAGTATGATAGGGCAGTGCAACATG
Organism: Allium fistulosum; assembly: GCA_030737815.1. Classification (NCBI taxonomy): domain Eukaryota; kingdom Viridiplantae; phylum Streptophyta; class Magnoliopsida; order Asparagales; family Amaryllidaceae; genus Allium; species Allium fistulosum. The sequence goes on along the minus strand of CM060903.1, from coordinate 327,118,247 downwards.
ATGGGCGTACCAACAGTTACAGTTTCATGTTTGAAGGCACAAAGATTACTCTAGTTCCAAAGAAGCGACAACAAGAGGAAAACAAGTTGGAGGAGATTGAAGAGCTCAAAACTTTGTTATCTTTGAAGGAGTTTGTGAAGGAAGTAGAGGAGGAGCCTGAAGTGTTTTTGTTGATTGGGCGAGAGAGCAGTGAGGAGGTTGAAATTCCGAAAGAAGCGAAGCCAGTTTTGAAAGAATTTGACGATGTATTTCCAGAGGAGTTACCAACGGAATTGCCACCGTTGAGGGATATACAACATCAGATAGATCTTGTTCCAGGTGCTGTGTTGCCACACAGACCACATTATCGAATGAATCTGCAGGAACATGAAGAGTTGCGGAGGCAGGTGGAAGAATTGCTTGAACAGGGGCGTGTGCAGGAGAGTTTAAGTCCTTGTGCTGTACCAGCTTTATTGGTACCCAAAAAGGATGGAACGTGGAGGATGTGCACAGATAGTAGAGCATTGAATAAGATCACAGTCAGATACAGATTTCCGATGCCGAGGCTTGATGATTTATTAGATCAAATCAGCGGGTCCGTAATCTTTTCTAAGATTGACTTGAAGAGCGGTTATCATCGAATTCGCATTAGACCAGGGGATGAATGGAAGACAGCATTCAAGACAAGGGAAGGATTGTATGAATGGCTGGTAATGCCGTTTGGTCTATCGAATGCACCAAGTACATTCATGAGGGTGATGAACCAAATTTTCAGACCGTACATTGGAAAATTTGTGGTGGTTTACTTTGATGATATTCTGATCTACAGTGCTAGTAAAGAAGAGCATGTTCAACATTTGAAGAAAGTGTTAATTATTCTTCGTGAAGAACAATTCTATGCTGCTACAAAGAAATGTGTTTTCATGGCGAGGAGTGTTCTATTTCTGGGGTATGTTGTGTCGGAAGAAGGAATACAGGTTGACCAAAGTAAAGTCGAAGCTATCAGAGATTGGCCGCAACCCAAGACGATAACGGATGTTCGTAGTTTTCACGGGTTGGCTTCATTTTATCGAAGGTTTATTCCACACTTTAGTAGTGTGATGGCGCCTGTGACTGATTGTATGAAGGGTAAACAGTTTGCATTGACGGAGGAAGCCGGAGTTGCTTTTAATCGGATCAAAGAACTCTTGACGTCTGCACCAATTCTAATATTACCAGATTTTCAGCTAGTGTTTGAACTACATACTGATGCATCCAAGGTTGGGATTGGAGGAGTGTTGTGTCAGAGGGGACGTTCGATTGCATACTTTAGTGAAAAGTTATCAGGAGCGAAGATGAGATATAGTACATATGATGTGGAATTCTATGCTGTTGTGCAAGCTATTAAACACTGGAGACATTATCTATTTCAGAAAGAGTTTGTTCTATATACTGATCATGAGGCATTGAAGCATTTACAAGGGCAAGACAAGATTTCAGCGAGACATGCATCGTGATTTGCATATCTGCAACAATTTACTTTTGTTGTTAAACACAAGTCAGGAGTGACGAATCGTGTGGCTGATGCTTTGAGTAGGAGAAATCATTTGTTGACAACAATGAAGGTGGAAGTGACGGGGTTTGATATGTTGCCAGAATTATTTGTCGATGATCCTTACTTTGCAAAGTTTGTTGATAAAGTTAAGGAGGGGGAAACGGATGAGTTCGTGATGGTAGATGGTTTTCTGTTCAAGGGAAATCGATTGTGCATACCTGATTGTAGTTTGAGGGTGAAGATTGTAAAAGAGCTACATGAAGAAGGGCATGTTGGGAGAGACCGTACATTACAGTTGATTTCACAATCTTACTTTTGGCCATCGATGAGAAAAGAGGTGGAGAGATTCGTGGAGCGATGTCATATATGTCAGGTTTCGAAAGGAACTGCGACTAATGCTGGTTTATATATGCCGTTACCAGTACCAACTAAACCATGGATTGATGTAAGTATGGATTTTGTGTTGGGGTTGCCAAGGACACAGCGGGGAAACGATTCCATTTATGTGGTAGTGGATCGATTTTCGAAGATGGCCCATTTTATTGCGTGTAAGAAGACGGCGGATGCTGTTCATGTTGCTCAATTGTTTTTCAAGGAGATCTATCGACTTCATGGATTGCCAGAATCTATTGTGTTGGATAGAGATACTCGATTTCTGAGTCACTTTTGGTTGAGTTTGTGGAAAATGGTGGGAACGAAGCTGAAGTTTAGTAGTGCTTATCATCCGCAAACGGATGGACAGACCGAGGTTGTGAACAGATCATTGGGAAATTTGCTGAGGTGTCTTGTGCAAGATAATCTTAAGAGTTGGGATGTGAAGTTATGCCAGGCAGAGTTTGCCCATAATCATGTTGTAAATCGAAGTACTGGGTTCAGTCCATTCCAGATTGTTTATTCGAGCTTACCAAAGGGGCCGTTGGATTTAACGGTAATACCACAGCCAAAGGGGACGGTTAAACAAGCTGTTGATTTTGTTGAGGGGTTGACTGATTGTCATAAAATCATTCAGGAACGACTGGAGAAAGCAAATGAGAAGTATAAACGATCTGCAGATCTGAAGCGAAGAAATGTTGAGTTTAAAGAAGGAGATATGGTATATGCTGTTTTGACAAGAGATCGTTTTCCAGTGGGTGCGTATAACAAGTTGAAAGCCAGAAAAATTGGTCCTGTAGAAGTTGTGAAACGGATTAATGAAAATGCTTATAAGTTGAAACTGCCGGAGGATGTGTACACTTCTGACGTGTTCAATGTTAAGCATCTCGTACCATATTATGGAAATGAACAATCTGATGTGAAAAAAATTACAAATTCGAGGACGAATTTTTCTCAACCAGGGGAGGATGATGCAGCTCAGGCCACAGACGAAATTACGCAAACCACAATTCTCCAAGGGATAAGTCATACACGACTTATGGAAGAGATAAGTCGCACACGACTTAAGACAGAAGCTATAGGTCGTCCACGACCTAAGGAGTCATGTGAGGGGAAACGGCGAGTTAATGAAGCGGCATTGAGTCGTCTACGACCTAACAGATCAGATGGAAGGGAGTTACGACTTAATGGGAGCTTAAGTCGTTCGGGGTTGATGAGTCGTATACGATCTAACGACGTGGCTATAAGTCGTCCACGACTTATCAAGAAGCAGAAAGAAGTTCCAGCGGTTGAAGGCTTTAGGTCGGAAGCGGGTTACGGCCTAGTTGAGTCGTGGGAAGATACCATTCCTTCAGGATGCCACGAGTTACGACTCATGTTAAGTCGTAGAAGTCTTAAGTCGTAAGTCGTCTGCTTCTTATACTGGGTGTAATTTGTTTTTTCCTTAAGTCGATGAATGTTAAGTCGTGATGTCGATGAGTCGTAAGGCGTTTTGGTCTTATGTCGTGAGTAGTCAGGTCGTCTACGACCTAAGTGATGTAATCTGTTTGTATTTTCTGCTTGTTAACTCGTAGTTCTTACTTGTTGTTAAGTCGTATGTTTGTAGGTCGTGTGTCTTACTTAAGTCGTAAGTCAGAGAGTGTTTTTAAGTCGGAACCGACTTATGAGATGTACAAATTTGTGGCGTGTGTTGTAAAAGGCTATAAATAGGCGTGCGTTGTATGTTTTGAAGGTGGTTGATTTTTGAATAAAATTCTCTTTTGTTAGCTTTGTGCTTTCATTCAAATTGGTAGTTGAGTGTAATCTCCTATCTCCTCTCTCGGATAATCGAGTGCGCTCGATTCAACGATTGCAGAAGCCGATTCGCGGAATCAAGTGCGCTTGATCAACGCTTGAAGAATTGAAGATCTTTGAACCCGGTATCGTGCGCGATAAACGAGTTCGGGATAGCTAGAATTCGGTATCTTCGGATCAACGAATTTGGGCATTTCAGTATCTTCCAATCCATCGATTACTACATTAATCGATCTACATTGTTTTGATTAATCCGCTGCGTCAGTTTTGGTATCAGAGCTTGTTCTAGCCAATCATAGCTAGATCGAGACTTGGAGCCTAATCATTTTGGAGTTTTGAAGAGATCAAGTGATAGCCGAGCTTGAAGTGAGAAGCCGAGCTAAGTAGAAGAGTGGGAGATCAAATTTGCCTCATTTGGAGAAGTTGTGTTCATCGTGTTCATCGCGAAGTAGCAACAAAGTGGGAGTTTTCAATCCATTTCATTTTGGATCAAAGTTCGAATTGTGTTTGAATTTGAAGAGTTTGTAAAATTTCAAGTATGCCACCAAGGAGAGATGTCAGTGGTCGAGTACGCTGCTAAGTTTGATGAGCTGTCTCGATATGGATATGCTTTGGTTGACACTGATGTCAGAAGGGATGAAAGGTTCATTCGAGGACTGAGACCTGAGCTTGCCAGAATGACCATGACCCATATCTGAGAACCTTGTAATGTGGTGGTGGAGATGGCCATTCGCCATGAAGAGATGCTTGCTATTTCTGCTAGAGAGAAGCTAGTTGAATCCCAGGGTCCCCAGGGGAAGAAGAGGAAATTCTTTAAGAAGAAGGGAGCTCGGAAAGGGGATGTTGCCAAGAAGGAAAAAGCTGATTTGGTGGGCTACAAATGTGACAAGAAGGGTCATTATGCGAATGAGTGTCGGTCAGGCATGGGGAAGAAGACTGCAGATAAGAAGAATGTGAAATACTTTAACTATGATCGAGTTGGGCATGACAAGTACTAGTGTCCAGAGCCAGTCAGGGCGGACAAGGGGAAAGTTTTTGCTCTCGGATCATCAGCTAAGCCCACTGCAGCTGATAATGGAAAGACTGTGATGGAAGGTATGTTTTTTATTCAGGGTATACCAGTTAGGATACTTTTTGATACCGATGCATCACATTCATTTATATTCCAGTGTTTTGTTGATAGGTTATGCTTAGAACCCACATACCTTATTACTTCCTTAAGGGTTGCGAATCCAATAGGATGGTATGCAACTTTGGGTATAAGATGTGACCAGTTAAAACTGGATTTGTAAGGTCATAAGTTTGCATGTTGTTTGTATGTTTATGGTTTCGTAGATTTCAGAATCATTTTGGGTATGGATTGGTTGAGGAGGTATGAGGCCAGGATATTATGCCAGGATGGGGAGAAATCTTTGAGACACCCTAATGTCATAACCGAATTATATTCTCAGTAGAGAATTCTAACCGGAGTTGTTGTGCTTTGTTAAGTGCAATGGAAGTGGAAGAAGAGCTAAGTCAGGTTCGAACTGCAAGATAATTTGCAGATGTCTTTGAGCCAGTCACAGGACTACCACAGAAATGAGCTGTTGGGTTTCAGATAGATCTTGTGCCAGGAGCTGAACCTGTAAGTAGACCACCTAGCAGAATGACACCGACTGAGATGAAGGAATTGAAGGTGCAACTAGTGGATCTAGAAGGAAGGAATTTTATTAGACCAAGCAGTTCACCTTGGGGAGGGGCCGCGATATTTGTGAAAAAATCAGATGGGTCGGTAAGAATGTGTATCAACAATCGTAAGCTGAACGAAAGGATGATAAAGAATAAGTATCCTTTGCCGAGAATTGATGATCTGTTTGATCAGTTGAGTGGAGCCAAGGTGTTTTCTCAGTTGGACTTGGCAATAGGGTTCCATCAGTTGAGAGTGGCGGAGGACAGTATTCCTTTGACATCATTTCGAACTAGATATGGTTCGTATGAGTGGTTAGTGATGCCATTCGGGTTGAAGAATACACTTGTTTTCTTTGTGGATTTGATGAACCGAGTCTTCCGAGAGTATTTGGATAGATCATTTTGGTGTTTATAGATGACATTTTGGTATACTTTAAGGATGAGAGAGAGCATGAAGATCATCTTAGAGTTGTGCTAGAGACGCTAAGGCAGAATCTCCTAAAGAAAAAGTTTTCCAAGTGTCATTTTTGGAAGAAAGAGCTTAAATTTCTTGGTCATGTGGTTTCAGAGAAAGGATTGTCAGTCGATCCAGATAAGATCGAAGTTGTGAACAATTGGAAGAGACCAAAGACGGTGACCGAGATCAGAAGTTTTCTTAGACTTGCTGGCTATTACCGGAGATTCATCAAGGATTTGTCGTGGATAGCAGCACCTTTGACTAAGCTTACCAGGAAGGAAGTGAGGTTTGTTTGATCCGACAAATGTGGGTAAGCATTCCTTAAGTTAAACATTTGTTGACCAATGCTCTAGTGTTAGTAGTTCCAGATGGAAACCAAGGGTTGGTAGTATACACGGATGTGTGTGGGACTGGATAGGAAGTGGTGTTGATGCAGAAGGGCAAAGTCATTGCTTACGCATCTAGGCAGCTTAGACCGCACGAAGTAAGATATCCTACTCATGATTTGGAGTTGGCAACGGTGATTTTTGTCTTGATGATTTGGAGGCATTATCTCTTGGGGGAGAGATTTGAGTTGTATACCGATCATAAGTCTTTAAGATATTTATTCTCCCAGAAGGAGTTGAATATGCGACAGTAAAGGTGGTTGGAATTTTTGGCTGCTTATGATTTTGGTATAGAGTATACTCAAGGGAAAGGTAATAAAGTAGCAGACGCTCTCAGCAGAAGACATCAGATTGTGGTGTTGGCTATGTTGGCAGAATGGAAGGATCTAGAAGCTTTGGCCAGTTGTGGTGTGCAGTTAAGATCGACTGCTAGTTCTAGTCAAAGTACTACCATGATGTCCTGTTTAGAAGTTCGACCGGTGTTGATTGAGAGAATTGCTTCTAAACAGAAGAAGGATCCATTATTAACTGAGAGGATCAGAAGGCTTGAGGTTGGAACTAAGGTCGATGATTTGGAAAAAAAATTTGACCAGAGATGATGGTTGATAAATAAGGGATAGTTATGTGTTTCAGATGTGGAGAACTTGAGAAGAGAAGTTCTTAAGGAATGTCATCGATCCAAGTTTACGATTCATCCTGGAGGGACCAAGATGTATCAAGATATGAAGAGGAGCTTCTATTGGGAAGGCATGAACAGGGATGTTGGCTTGTGGGTTAGACAGTGTGTAAACTGTCAACAAGTGAAAGCCGAACATCAGAAGCCGAGTGGGTTACTTCAACCTATAGATATTCCAGTTTGGAAGTGGGATTCGATATCCATTGATTTTATAGATGGATTGCCAAGGTCAAGGAGAGGAAATGAGAGTATATGGGTTAATGTGGATAGGTTGACCAAGAGTGCACATTTCATTCCAGTAAAGTCGACCAAGACGTCACATGTTTTGGCGAAGTTGTTCACGAAGAACATAGTTAGACTTCATGGAGTTCCTAGTAGCATAGTTAGCGATAGAGATGCTTTATTCACTAGCGAATTCTAGAAGATTCTACAGGATTTGTTAGGCACAAGATCAAGACGTGTACCGCATATCACCCACAGACAGATGGGCAGACAGAGAGAGTCAATAAGGTGCTCGAGGATTTGTTGAGAGTTTGTGTGTTGGACTTTGGAGGATCTTGGGAGGATCACCTGCATTTGGTTGAGTTTTCCTATAATAATAGTTATCAAACTAGTATAGGAATGGTTACTTTTGAAGCTTTGTATGGAAGGCTATGCAAATCCCCTGCATGTTGGTTGGAGACTGGAGACAGATTGGTCTTAGGTCCAGATTTGGTAAGGGAGGCGTCAGAGAAGATTGAGTTGATCCGAGAACGGATGAAGGAAGCTCAATCCAGACATAAGAGTTACGTAGATAAGAAGCGTAAAGACCTAGAGTTCTCAGTGGGAGATAGGGTTTTCATTAAGATATCACTGATGAAGGATGTGGTACGGTTTGGAAAATCAGGAAAGTTGGCCCCGAGATATGTTGGTCCATTTCATATTTTAGAAAGGGTTGGAAAGCTCGACGGAGTTGAAGCGTTTGGTTTTGAAAGAGGTTTTAAAAGGTTTCGAAAGGGTTGCTATTAACTTAAGATTGCTTTCGATTGGGTTCCTTACTTATGAAAGAATGTTTTGAAAGAAGGGGTTCCGATCTAGTCAAAACCCCGCTGCCGTACTATAGCCTTTCGATGGTGTTGAAGATATCAATGTTGTCGGAAGGTACTTTGTTTTATAAAGTTTAAGCCAGTTCCCATAGCTTCGAAAGGGGTTAGGGGTTTCGAAGGTGATGGCATCGAAAGGGTTTTCGGCACCAACCTTCCAATATTTTACCTAGATGTTTTATGCTTTCGTAAGAGATGGTGTCGACGCCATCAAGTTTTCCTCAATATTTTTATATGAAAAAGGATGGTTTCGAAAGAGTTTCTTTTGCCTATATTCACTTTGACTCAAATAATGTTTGAAGTATAAACCCAATGTTTTCGAAAGGGGTACTTTTAATGATTTCGGAAGAGTTACTGCCAATGGTGTCGAAAGGGGTACTTTCAACTGGTTTCGAAGCTAAGCTTCTAAAGGTTAAATATTAATACTTTACTACAATTGAAAGGTTTATAAGGGAAGATTTTAAAGTATTATAAGGCAGGAGCCTAATGTTTTGAAGATAGATTTTTAAAGCTTTCGAAGGAGGTCATCCTATGAAATTGAAAGCTAGGTTTTGAAGGTGGTATCGAAAGGTTTTATAACCCAAACTCTATTTTTAAAGGAAAAACCCATGGCTATATCAAAGGAGTTTTTATAATGGTTTTGAGAAGAAGATATCTTTTGATAAAGTAATAGGTTAAAGAGGTTAACCATGTTTTATATTAAACCCACATGAGTGGTATTGCTATGTTGTTATATTGCTTCTTCTAGTATGAATATATTCACTTTATAATGGACCCATAATTGCATTTTGAGGATAAAGGGTAGAAGAGCCGGCTAGGTTAACCCAGTAGTGAATATAAATTGATTAAACTCCTGAATGAGTAGAATTGCATCCAGGAGTTCAGGAAGTCCAGAAAATAGGATGCTAAAATATAAAAGAAAGATATTGGCAGGGGCCAATAGGTTCTCAGTAAGCCCATGAAAACCGTGTATACGAAAAGATATTGGCAGGGGCCAATAGGTTCATAGTTAGCCCATGAAAACTATGTATAAAGAAAGATGTCGGAGAGACAGGTTCATAGTAAGCCCATGGAAACTATGATTGGATACTGGTAGGGGCTAGTAGGTTTGTAGTTAGCCCATGAAAACTATATCCAGATGAAATATTGACAGATGTCAATAGGTTCCTAGTCAACCCATGAAAACTATGATAAGAGAAAGGATATTGGAGTCACCAATAGGTTCCTAGTGAACCCATAAAAACTAGGATAAGAGTAAGATATTAGAGTTACCAATAGGTTCATAGTGATCCTATGAAAACTATGTAATTGGACAGGGAGTCCTTAAATATTATACCGGTTATTAGTCAGCCCATGAAAACTAATAGGTTAATAGTAATCCTAGAAAATATAATTGAGACAGATAGTCTAAAATGAATGGGGATGGGTAATCCAAAATTAATTCATTTGTTTTGCATATCATCATATTATACTGTTTTGAATTGTTTTAACGATTATGGATGCAGGAGCACGGTATATGGTTTTGTAAAGGTTTTGAGATACTATTGAGGGGAAACCCCGTTCCGCTAAGCGGCATGGTCTCACTTGATATCTAAATGATTTGAAATGGTAGATTATTATTCATACTAGACTTTATGTCTGACTCGAAGTTTATGTTTTCCTCTTAAACTCTAGGGTACTCAATTGATTTTGAGTGGTTTGAGAGTTGAGGTTTTCAGGTACCTCTTAAGACGAATAAGCTTCCGAAGACGTGCAGGAGGCATAATAGCTATTTAGAGTTCTCTTTTCTTTTGATTCCGCTGTGTTGTTTGTAATGGCAAAGTTGTTATATTGCCTGTATATACTCTAATCATTCAAGGGGGCATCTTCATATGTCGCTCTTTGGCGTATGTTGTAATAAATATATTTTATCTGAACGTGATTTGCGAATTTGGAATTATGTAATGAATTAGAAATATTTTGAAATGAAATGTGATTCTATTTGAAGTTTAATTTTTTTCCTTATTCGTGTGTTTCTATATATCAATGAACCTAACACCGCCATATTTGGTCACCGAGGATTAATAACTATGGATGACTGCAGCATTCGTAGCCGTTAGTTTTGCTCCAAGTATGGGGATGTTACAAGCGGAAGGACTATGTGGGTCGCTCCCATGAGGATATGGTCATCACCTTTCTAGATTACCCTCTATATGTCTAGTATTTGTATGATGTGGCACGGATAGGTCGGGAACGACCAGGGTGATGTCATATTCGGTACTATCAAACGAAGAGGTAGGCTGGTTCTGTGTTGGTTTAGGCGTTCAGTATTTGGACTCTAGGTACATTTTTCTAGAGGTGCACTGTCGGAAGGTAGTCCCTTACCTTGTCATTTTTATGGAATCCATTCTCCAATACGTGTCTGCCATTTTGTTTGTAAACCTATTACGCCACCAAATTTAACAATTGTAACAATTTCGGCTATTTGAATATTATTTGTAGACTAGACACTAATGTAATATCAGATGATTTGATATGAAATGTTTTGGTTATCGTAAGGTAAAAACCCAAATCCGTTTTTATGTGCGGCGTGGTCTTACGAGATACCTATGTTTTGATAAAGAAAAGTTTTTATAACTTTAAAATAAATTTGAGATGTGTTTTCTCATGCTGGTTTACCAGACTAATCCAGGCGTTCTTTCCTTTCAATGCTCGGGTCAGACGAGCATGTTTTACAGATTCAGGTTGATACTTTGGAGCTTTAACAGACGAGCTGGAGGTCTTCAGGTCATATTCACGTATATATTTATGCTCCACTGCATTGTTGTTGAAATTATCAGCATTTGTGAGGATAGGTTATTATAACTGTCCAGATTGATGATTGTGATTTGATTGTTGTACTCTGATTGATGTATGTATATTAAAGATTATAGTTCTCTTTTGTAAAGCTCGTTGATATTATATTATATGTAGTTCCGCTGCGATTGTGAGATTCTGTGTTTGTTTCGGTTTCTTTATCTCTTCTTCTTCTTTTCTCCTCTTTTTCTCTTCTCTTCTTCTTTCTTCTTTCTTTCCGATAACTATTCGCATCTTCGCTCGATTTGGGTTGGACATGTGTACTTTATTGTCAGCTCGAATTGAGTGCGGTTACGAGTTGTCACACGTTATATTTCTATTTGCCAATATTCAATTCAATTCATTTGTATATTTTAATTGATAAACCTTTTATCAATCATTTTAAATGCAAAAATTTATTAATGTAGATTATTATAACATTATATATCATATGCTCTTATAATATTAGAAAGGTTAAATGTTATCATTTCATTTTTATAATAAGGATCCCACTAGTCTTTTATATATCACCAAAACCTAAGTCTAAACATAGAAGTCTTTCACTGGTGGGTGTTGGGACTCGTCCATCTTGGAATTATAACATTGAGTTTCCTCAACAAGTCATAGCTCCATATACGATGGATAACTCTTTATCGATTGTATCGTGTACAACTCCCAACCTTTTGTACCTGTCCTAATTTCATTTCGACCTTGATTTTTCTGAACAAATCGAAAGAGATTATCCACTCATATCCACCACATTGCGACGGCCTTACTATTGTATATATACCTTGACTTTGCTTAGCAAACACATATAGTTATCTTATCTTGTAACGACCCGTAAATTTAACTGGTTTTAATAACGTTATTAATTGAAATTTTGCGAAATTTTAAACGATAAAATTTTGAAATATAAATTTGATATTTGGAATGCGTCTAGTTAAACATAGCAACTGGTAAATTTTCGTCCGAAAATATGAAAGTTTATATCACGCGTAAATTTACTTCAATTTAATCAGTTAAAAAGTGATAAAAATAAATTTAGCTGATTTGAGATGTATATAGTTTGTTTATGCGAAAGAAATTTTTTTTTTTTTAGAAAGGAAAGTTAGTTTGAAATTAAAATGTTTAGTTAAATAAATTTAGTTAAAAGAAATTGATTTAAATTTAAATCATTAAGTTAAAATAAATCAATAGTTGATTTAATTGGTTAGAATGGAATTTAATTGTTCAACTTGTTTTGAATATTAATCGGTTATATAAATATTTATACAAGGTATAAATCAAGGAAATCGAGTCAAGATGGAAAATGGATTGCTAATAAAAGCTAAGGTGAGATTTTTCTCACTCAAAAAATTGAATGTGGAATTTTTGCAGTTATTGATTGCTATTGGATGTGGTATTAGATATAGTAGGATATATCTATTATATATATAGCAGTATATACATATTGGCATATGTATATATTGGATTGATTGATTTCCCGCCTCGTATAGCGGATGAGACCCTATTGCGCCGTTAGTAAGCGGATTTATAAAAACCTATATACCGCGATAATTCCGTACTGGAGCGGAATTGGTATTGTGCTAACATCTTTGGATGCAGGGAAACAGGTTGGAGGGATCCAACTGGACCCCTCACATTGATTGAATTTATTTCTACTGTGATGTGATAATCTGTGAATGATTATTGTTGTTATTGAATTGATATCTGGAAATTGTTTGAAAAGTTAAAATTTAGCTGAATGGATGTTTTGACATCATTGGATTCCAAAGATAAACGAAATTGAATTTTTGAAATTCAAGAAGAAAATTTCTAAGTGAATCAATTTTTGAAATTGAAGAAATTTCGAAGAAAGGAATTTTTAAAGTATAAAAGCTGATTTTTATAATCGTATTGAATAAATTCCAGAATAAAGTGAAGATGTTAAATAAATGAATTTCGTATAATGGTGATTTTTAAATTGAAGAATTTAATTAAAATTGGATTTCTAAATAGTTTGAAAAAAAAATAATAATAAAGGAATTTATTTTCTTAAAGAGGAATTTATTTAAAAGGAGATAAGTTGGAAATCCAATTAGAAATTAAATTTGGTAAATTGAAATAATTTAGGAAAATCAATGTAAAATGATTTCAATTTGAAGAATTCATTTAAAAACGGGATGTTGAAAAACTTGAGAAAAAAATAAGGAATTTATTTTAGTAGTGAAAATAAATTTAGAAATCAATATTAAAATTGATTTGGTATTGAAGTTTTTATAAATAGAAGTGAAATTTATAAAAATTGTTTATAAATCCGAAATTACTTATTTTGATAAGTAAAATATAGAAGTTAATAAAAAGAAATTTATAAGTTGAAGTTGTTATTAAAATAGAAATAGAATTTATAAACGTTGTTTTATAAATTCGGAATCGATTGAATTTGATAAATTTAATATAGAAGGTTATTAAGGGAATTTTATCCACGATTTTGGATAGTGGAAAATTCTCGAAATAAATGTGTAGAAAAGATTTAAATAGGGTTAAGTGAAGTATATTCACGATTTGGACAGTGAATATATTGTTAAGTAAAATGGATACGTTTTTGAAGAAGTGATATTAAAAATGAAGTTAAACATTTTGAAGATGTTTTAAAATGTATTGTGAATCGAAAGCATAGATTTCAACAGTTCTTGTTGAAATAGGCGTTTTCGAGAAATAAGGAAATGGTGGACTATAACACTGTTGTTATAGTAAATGATTTCCGAAAGGAAATGTTTTTATCTAGTATTGGGATTTACATATCTATATTAATTTCGAATCCCTATACTAGTGATTTTTGAGTCATCGTAACGATGTTTTACGTAACATTCGTTTTTGACTCAAATTGATGTCGTTATAGAAAATAGATTTCTTTAAAGAATGAATGTATACTTAATTTGATTTTAAGTATATCGAATATTTTCAAATGTTGAAATAAATGGATTTGTGAATTACTGACTTATTTTTAAATAAGTATGGGAATGTTTTCCAAAACGAAATGAAATGTTTTTGAGAATTTATCTTCTTAAAGATAAATCAAAATTTAATATTGAAATCGATTTGAAAAATCGAATATCGGTAGATATTCGATAAGTATAAATTCACTATGGAATTTATAAAAAGAAATGGGAATTTGTTTAAAAATAAATATTGATTTATTTTTGAAGTGTGGAAATTTTATATCTAGTAAAGATATTTTTGAAGATGAAATAATTCGGAAAATTATTTGGAATCTGATGATGTTGCGCATCTTTATTGATAGTTAAATAACCGACTATCAAAAAAAAAAAAATTACCTTTAGATAGGTATTTGTGGTAATTGGATGAATTTGAATGCCACACTTATTTTTAAATAAGCGCTCACTATTCGGGTTAGCCGGGAAAGGACCATGGGGTCGTATAACCCATTCCGAATATGTGATACGTCGTTATGAATCGCATTTGAAGACCGGTGTTGAAGACCGGATATTTTTGAAAACGGAAGGATTACCGTCGAGTTACTCTACATCGACTGATCTTCGATTTAGAGGTTTTATCACCCTTAGTGACGGGAAGTCCTGACGTGATTGAAAACTATCCGGAAATGCAAGGGCTTCGTGAGAAGTGCCTTCGGTTCTGTTCGATCCCGGAACAGACTTGTATGGATTGTGTGTCTGACGTTACAACTTGAGATGTAAAGCTGATTTCTTTCAAATACATTTCTGTTGGTGGCGGAGAATTTATTCTCTTAGCTTAACACCCTTCTCTGAGACGTACGAGCTCAGAGGTTATGTAGTTGAAATTTATCAGCGATATATCCCAATTTGGTAACGTGACATACTGAGTGTTGCTGTGAAATGATCAGTGTTTGATCATTTGCGATATGATCATTTGTTTGATCTTATATCTTTGTGATCATAGGTTGATCATTTTGTTGACCCGAAGCAGGGCTTTTTGTAGAAAGCGTAGCTTTGTGGACGAGACTTCGTCGAGCCTCACACCCCGGAAATGGTCGAAACAGGACGAATGCAGCAAGGTTCTAGGGAGTAGCGCCCCTTAGTGTATGTCATTCCTTCTGGATAAAGGTGGTATCATGGTATGGAGCCCAGATACTTAACCTCTGTGGTTGCTACACAGTTATTATTACTTTGTGGTTTGTTGGAAATCGGGGATCCTCGGGGAGATCGGTGACGATCGGGGGATGGCATACGCGTGTCAGTAGTTACCTATTTTTGCAGAGGTAACCCGGCCTTGTGTTGGCAGAGATCCGGTTAGGTTCTCGGGTCGTCTATTCCAGGGACGTACCCATCGTGGATAGGAAGTTCCTTAGCCTGACCATTTGTTGGAAATCCAAAGAAACAATACGAGCTTTTACGATTTCAATTGTATAACCTGTCTCCTCAGGAGGCAGCTATAGCAGGCATAATATAATGGTACCTATGCTGGCTAAGATTTATATTATACTTTCGAAATGTTTTCTACACTATGCACTAATAATAATATCAAAAAGAATTTGATTTTCGCGTAGTAAGCATCTTTGACTATCATAAGAAGAAATCTCCTCCAAGTCTGCGTTTGCATTGTGTGTGTGGTGGGAGGTCTTATGGTAGTTTCATTTTCCAAAACCATTGCGAATTGACATTAAAATTATCCTGTTGTTTATTTTAAAGAATAACTGTTTTACGATCTCACACCAGTCACCATGACTGACTCGGAGTTTATTGTTTCCCTTCTAAACTCTGGGTGCCCACCAATTTCCACACGGGCAGTCTAGAGTTAGATTATTAGGTTATCTGGATATTCTGGAGCTTTGGAGATAAGCTGGATGGCGAGACGTAGTATTTGTATCTGATAGTATTTATTCCGCTGTGTATTCTGTATGAGGACAAGTTTATATAACTGTCCATTGTTGTTTATTGACTCTGATGATATGATGTGATGTAATGTAATAACAGATATAATTCTTTTGTTTTTAAATGATATTCATTTATCTATTATATATTGTTCCGCTGCGATATGTGAGATTCTGATATTGTCTCTGTTCTGTATCTGTTGTTGTTTTGTTGTTTTTCTTCTTCTTTTTCTTCTATCTTCTTCTTCTACCTTTTTCTTTTTCTTAAAACCCTCACTCTTGGAGTTTCCGGCGTTCGATTTCTCGGCAGTCGATAAAGTGAGTATCGATGTTGAATTCTCGAAAGTCGAAAATTTTCGGGATGTGACATTTGGTATCAGAGCATCCGGTTAATCGACAACCCTGCTCTGTTGGGTGTTACTCATTAGAGATAGAGTCAGTAGTACTCTAGAATGAGTTGAGTGTAATAATAGATATGAGCGCGTATTTGTTATTTGAATATAAAATTGTTTTATATTGTGATGATTGATTTGTTGAGTGGTATATGGATTCTGGTCAATACGAGTAATTAACGATCATTGATAGGGATCTCTAAACACTCGAATAGAACAATTCGGCACAGTATTGTTTTTAAATAGGGTAAATGAAATAATTTTACCCAAATCTATTTTTGTATAGAAAAGAAATGATTTTCTGTAAATTATAATAGTATATGGTTGCATGGATGTTAGAAGTGATAATATTAATCTATTATCATTGAAATTGAATAAAGAACTGAAATCGTAACTCCAAAAAATTAAGAAATAAAATCCATATACAAATGAAATTTGAGAATGTAAATTTTTAATGTGATTTGTAATTTGAAACAGAGTTCCAGAGAAGTATTTGGAAATGTTTTGAAAATTTTGGAGATTTGGAAGTTTAAATCTTTTTGATTTGAAAATGGATTTCAAAGGTTTTGAAAAGTATTTTTGAAGGAATGAAAAGCTCTAAACTCTTTTCGGTCGCTGGAAAATAACTTCGATGATGACCGCGGCATCATTGGTGTTCATTTTCGGGTTTCCAAAAGAGGAAATTGCTGCCGATTGTTTTAAATGAAAGTTGTTTGGAAAATTTGGATTTTGTTTTAGAAAATTCAAATGGAATTTGAATTGTTTTCAAATGGTTTTGAAAAAGTTGAAACGACTCTGGAATCCTATTTAAAATACTTACGAAATATTAATAAGTTAATAACTCATAGAATACTTGAATTTTGATTAGAATGAAATTCAAAGTGAAAACGAATGAATTAGAGAATGAATGAATAAACTGCGATTGCAAGTGCTAGAAAATGAAATTGAAAGTTGAAAATTCATTTCGAATTCGTAAGCAAATGAATTGAATTGAATAATGAAAATTTAAAGGTGGATTAAAAATTCATATGTTATTGGAAATTCAGTTTAAGATAAGTGGTTATAAACCAAAATAGTAAATTGAATTCAATTAGAATTGAAGTTATGAATTAAATTCAAATGAAATTGGAATGTAAAAATTGAATTCGCTTTGTTTAAAAATGAATATGTAGCTTTAACAAGTAAAGTAAAAATGTATAAGCGGTTTATATTGAAAATTTTGTAATTGAATTTGCAAAATGATTTGAATGCTGTAACTAGATATAATGGCTAGTAGGACATACAGGTGTTATAAAAGGAATTGAAATTTTGATTTCGAAGACAATTCGAATTTGCTCGAAAAGGTACGTATTTGAATTATAGTATGAGTTTTTGATGATTTCTCTCTAGCCGCTTGGCTTTTTCTTTTTCTTTTTGAAATCTGAGAGTCCGTAGGGACGTTTTGTAGTCGTACCGTATTAGCCGCGCAAAGGAGACGCTGGCGAAATTTTTCGAAAATTTAGGGCGTTAGAAAATTTTTGAGAAATTTTGAAAGTTTAAATTTGAATTTAAACTCGAATTTGAATTTTGAAGTAAACAATGATGTTTGGAAATTATGAAAATGTTTAGAAAGCTAGTTGAATAATAACGAATCTTTATTAGAAAGATTTGTTTTGAAAAATTGATAAAACTATTGGATTGTGAAAAATAGTAGACGAGTTAGGGATCATCTTTTCTTAACTTGTAATTTCGAGGACGAAATTCTTTTAAGGAGGGAAGTTTGTAACGACCCTGAATTTCGAATAAATTAAATTGGGAATATTTAATTAATTTTAAATATTTGAACGATGATTTAATTTGAATCCCGAATATAACTTTGAATTTGACGATTAAATTATTAAATTTAATCGATTGAAGTTGAACAAAAATTTATATCTTCAATTTTAAGCTGAAGAAAAATATTTCAAAAGCTTTTAAAATTTCGTATTAATAACACTGAAGATAATTGGAACTTCAGAATTGAGTTTGGAAACGATCTGTTCAGTTTTGAGAATTATCGTTCGAATCGACATTTAAAAATAGCCGTCCGAGGCGCAGTCTCGGAATTCAACGAAACCAGTCCCATTGGGTTCGTAATATCGATTTATTATCGGATTCCAAATTTCGTAATTATCGGAGTTGCTATGTAACCGTACGGAGAGTAAACGCGTTGAAATTAAATCAAATTCAATTTAAATTTAAAATTTAAATTTTTGGTCAGCATCAGCCACCCTACTTTTTTCTTGCAGACCTATTCCCTGTTAAAACACGTTCTCTTGTCTCCTTCGTACCATTCCTTTTCTTTTCCCCTTCGTCTTTTAACTGGCACGAGAAATCAAAACCAAAGGAAGAAAGTACTCTCGTTCAAAAATAAAAGTAATGGCCGAAGAGAAAAAATATATATACAATCTCGACGTCTCTCTCTCTTCGTTTTAAAACCCAGTTTTCCCCCTTTCTATTCAAATGGCAAACGAACGAAATCTCAGAAGGAAAAATGGCCGCGTTCTTCAAAATTCTCTCCCAAATAAAATCGAATTCGTTCGAATAGAAAAATCAACTCAACTTCATAAGTGGGAAACGAACGCGATTCGTTCATGCTCGGGGGTTCAAACAGGCGAGTCGTGAGTTGGAGTCTCGCGACTGTGGAAGCGTGGGGTTAGCGTTCGAGTTCGACTGGGTAGAGCGGCCATGGCGGTGCATCGAAATCACGCTCGCGAGAGAGAGCTCGAATCGGGGGAAGGCGACGAAGGCGACATGCTCGAGCTCGACGAAGTCAATGGGAAGCTAGGTTCGGTTCTGGCAAAGTGAATGTGGTGGTTGCGATTTGGGGATCGCAACTGGAATAGGGCTTGGATGATGTGGTCGCGAAGTTAGGATGGGTAGTTGCAATGTTTGAAAGGGCGACAAGACCTCATATTCGATTGGTGACTGGCATCGACGTGGAGGAAGAGGCAAATCGCTGCAGGGAAAACGATGGATTTTGGATGCTTGGCTCTCGCGTGAGCATGGCGAGCGACGTAGAGGGCTTAGCGTGGCGTTCAGTGGTCTCTGCCTGGGTTTATTTTGTGGTAAGGGATTCACAGTTTCAATTCGATTTGATTTGTGTTTATCACGTGAATTTTCAGAAAACTTACAGTAAAGAATGTAGGATGTAATTTTAAATTTAAATCTAAAATAATGTATATTTAGATAGTGTAGTTTAATAGAAAATATATATATAGTTAAACAGCAAAAATGTATATATACCTGCAGTAAAAATTCGCAGTAAGGGATTTAGGACCATCTTGTTTTAATTTAATAAATAGGTGGAAGATGATTTTGGGTAATATAAGATTTTAACATCTTGTAGAGGTTATAAAGATTTGATTTTTGAGATGTATATAGTTTGTTTATGCGAAAGAAATTTTTTTTTTTTAGAAAGGAAAGTTAGTTTGAAATTAAAATGTTTAGTTAAATAAATTTAGTTAAAAGAAATTGATTTAAATTTAAATCATTAAGTTAAAATAAATCAATAGTTGATTTAATTGGTTAGAATGGAATTTAATTGTTCAACTTGTTTTGAATATTAATCGGTTATATAAATATTTATACAAGGTATAAATCAAGGAAATCGAGTCAAGATGGAAAATGGATTGCTAATAAAAGCTAAGGTGAGATTTTTCTCACTCAAAAAATTGAATGTGGAATTTTTGCAGTTATTGATTGCTATTGGATGTGGTATTAGATATAGTAGGATATATCTATTATATATATAGCAGTATATACATATTGGCATATGTATATATTGGATTGATTGATTTCCCGCCTCGTATAGCGGATGAGACCCTATTGCGCCGTTAGTAAGCGGATTTATAAAAACCTATATACCGCGATAATTCCGTACTGGAGCGGAATTGGTATTGTGCTAACATCTTTGGATGCAGGGAAACAGGTTGGAGGGATCCAACTGGACCCCTCACATTGATTGAATTTATTTCTACTGTGATGTGATAATCTGTGAATGATTATTGTTGTTATTGAATTGATATCTGGAAATTGTTTGAAAAGTTAAAATTTAGCTGAATGGATGTTTTGACATCATTGGATTCCAAAGATAAACGAAATTGAATTTTTGAAATTCAAGAAGAAAATTTCTAAGTGAATCAATTTTTGAAATTGAAGAAATTTCGAAGAAAGGAATTTTTAAAGTATAAAAGCTGATTTTTATAATCGTATTGAATAAATTCCAGAATAAAGTGAAGATGTTAAATAAATGAATTTCGTATAATGGTGATTTTTAAATTGAAGAATTTAATTAAAATTGGATTTCTAAATAGTTTGAAAAAAAAATAATAATAAAGGAATTTATTTTCTTAAAGAGGAATTTATTTAAAAGGAGATAAGTTGGAAATCCAATTAGAAATTAAATTTGGTAAATTGAAATAATTTAGGAAAATCAATGTAAAATGATTTCAATTTGAAGAATTCATTTAAAAACGGGATGTTGAAAAACTTGAGAAAAAAATAAGGAATTTATTTTAGTAGTGAAAATAAATTTAGAAATCAATATTAAAATTGATTTGGTATTGAAGTTTTTATAAATAGAAGTGAAATTTATAAAAATTGTTTATAAATCCGAAATTACTTATTTTGATAAGTAAAATATAGAAGTTAATAAAAAGAAATTTATAAGTTGAAGTTGTTATTAAAATAGAAATAGAATTTATAAACGTTGTTTTATAAATTCGGAATCGATTGAATTTGATAAATTTAATATAGAAGGTTATTAAGGGAATTTTATCCACGATTTTGGATAGTGGAAAATTCTCGAAATAAATGTGTAGAAAAGATTTAAATAGGGTTAAGTGAAGTATATTCACGATTTGGACAGTGAATATATTGTTAAGTAAAATGGATACGTTTTTGAAGAAGTGATATTAAAAATGAAGTTAAACATTTTGAAGATGTTTTAAAATGTATTGTGAATCGAAAGCATAGATTTCAACAGTTCTTGTTGAAATAGGCGTTTTCGAGAAATAAGGAAATGGTGGACTATACCACTGTTGTTATAGTAAATGATTTCCGAAAGGAAATGTTTTTATCTAGTATTGGGATTTACATATCTATATTAATTTCGAATCCCTATACTAGTGATTTTTGAGTCATCGTAACGATGTTTTACGTAACATTCGTTTTTGACTCAAATTGATGTCGTTATAGAAAATAGATTTCTTTAAAGAATGAATGTATACTTAATTTGATTTTAAGTATATCGAATATTTTCAAATGTTGAAATAAATGGATTTGTGAATTACTGACTTATTTTTAAATAAGTATGGGAATGTTTTCCAAAACGAAATGAAATGTTTTTGAGAATTTATCTTCTTAAAGATAAATCAAAATTTAATATTGAAATCGATTTGAAAAATCGAATATCGGTAGATATTCGATAAGTATAAATTCACTATGGAATTTATAAAAAGAAATGGGAATTTGTTTAAAAATAAATATTGATTTATTTTTGAAGTGTGGAAATTTTATATCTAGTAAAGATATTTTTGAAGATGAAATAATTCGGAAAATTATTTGGAATCTGATGATGTTGCGCATCTTTATTGATAGTTAAATAACCGACTATCAAAAAAAAAAAAATTACCTTTAGATAGGTATTTGTGGTAATTGGATGAATTTGAATGCCACACTTATTTTTAAATAAGCGCTCACTATTCGGGTTAGCCGGGAAAGGACCATGGGGTCGTATAACCCATTCCGAATATGTGATACGTCGTTATGAATCGCATTTGAAGACCGGTGTTGAAGACCGGATATTTTTGAAAACGGAAGGATTACCGTCGAGTTACTCTACATCGACTGATCTTCGATTTAGAGGTTTTATCACCCTTAGTGACGGGAAGTCCTGACGTGATTGAAAACTATCCGGAAATGCAAGGGCTTCGTGAGAAGTGCCTTCGGTTCTGTTCGATCCCGGAACAGACTTGTATGGATTGTGTGTCTGACGTTACAACTTGAGATGTAAAGCTGATTTCTTTCAAATACATTTCTGTTGGTGGCGGAGAATTTATTCTCTTAGCTTAACACCCTTCTCTGAGACGTACGAGCTCAGAGGTTATGTAGTTGAAATTTATCAGCGATATATCCCAATTTGGTAACGTGACATACTGAGTGTTGCTGTGAAATGATCAGTGTTTGATCATTTGCGATATGATCATTTGTTTGATCTTATATCTTTGTGATCATAGGTTGATCATTTTGTTGACCCGAAGCAGGGCTTTTTGTAGAAAGCGTAGCTTTGTGGACGAGACTTCGTCGAGCCTCACACCCTGGAAATGGTCGAAACAGGACGAATGCAGCAAGGTTCTAGGGAGTAGCGCCCCTTAGTGTATGTCATTCCTTCTGGATAAAGGTGGTATCATGGTATGGAGCCCAGATACTTAACCTCTGTGGTTGCTGCACAGTTATTATTACTTTGTGGTTTGTTGGAAATCGGGGATCCTCGGGAAGATCGGTGACGATCGGGGGATGGCATACGCGTGTCAGTAGTTACCTATTTTTGCAGAGGTAACCCGGCCTTGTGTTGGCAGAGATCCGGTTAGGTTCTCGGGTCGTCTATTCCAGGGACGTACCCATCGTGGATAGGAAGTTCCTTAGCCTGACCATTTGTTGGAAATCCAAAGAAACAATACGAGCTTTTACGATTTCAATTGTATAACCTGTCTCCTCAGGAGGCAGCTATAGCAGGCATAATATAATGGTACCTATGCTGGCTAAGATTTATATTATACTTTCGAAATGTTTTCTACACTATGCACTAATAATAATATCAAAAAGAATTTGATTTTCGCGTAGTAAGCATCTTTGACTATCATAAGAAGAAATCTCCTCCAAGTCTGCGTTTGCATTGTGTGTGTGGTGGGAGGTCTTATGGTAGTTTCATTTTCCAAAACCATTGCGAATTGACATTAAAATTATCTTGTTGTTTATTTTAAAGAATAACTGTTTTACGATCTCACACCAGTCACCATGACTGACTCGGAGTTTATTGTTTCCCTTCTAAACTCTGGGTGCCCACCAATTTCCACACGGGCAGTCTAGAGTTAGATTATTAGGTTATCTGGATATTCTGGAGCTTTGGAGATAAGCTGGATGGCGAGACGTAGTATTTGTATCTGATAGTATTTATTCCGCTGTGTATTCTGTATGAGGACAAGTTTATATAACTGTCCATTGTTGTTTATTGACTCTGATGATATGATGTGATGTAATGTAATAACAGATATAATTCTTTTGTTTTTAAATGATATTCATTTATCTATTATATATTGTTCCGCTGCGATATGTGAGATTCTGATATTGTCTCTGTTCTGTATCTGTTGTTGTTTTGTTGTTTTTCTTCTTCTTTTTCTTCTATCTTCTTCTTCTACCTTTTTCTTTTTCTTAAAACCCTCACTCTTGGAGTTTCCGGCGTTCGATTTCTCGGCAGTCGATAAAGTGAGTATCGATGTTGAATTCTCGAAAGTCGAAAATTTTCGGGATGTGACAATATAACATAAATTGAATTTATAAATAAAATTTGAGTGTTCATAATAAATGTTATACACTAAATTTTGATTATAAAGATGTTAATAGAGTTAGATAGGATAATAAGTAAAACTCAGTTAATAATGAAATAAATTTGTTTTGAAAGAATTAATAAATTTGTTTTGAAAGAATTAGTAAATTGAAATTTGATCAACTTATGAAAATACCTTGAATTTAAAAGCGATTAGTAAATATAAATTAATTTAAATTGAAACTTTTATGGTTTAAATTAATTTATATGGGTTAAATATATGTGATTAGATATATTAAGTAGAATAAATTTAACAATAACTTGGAATAAAGAAGAATTTAAATTGCTAAAAAATATGATTATAATAAAAGACTATTCAAATTTATGGTTTTAGAAATTGAAAATTGAAGATAATTGGATAATAAGATAATGAATTTAGAAATAGTTGAGATTGATTTTAGTGAAATCAAATGGATTAAATCAATTATTGAATATCAATTAATTTAAATTTGAATTTATATGGTTTAAATTAATTGTTATTTTTTATTTCAAATCTGTTTTCTTTCTAGTTGTTTCTATTCTCCTACTTCGTTCCTTTTCGGGGACGAAAAGTTTAGAGTGGGGGAGAGTGTAACGACCAGTAAATTTAACTGGTTTTAATAACGTTATTAATTGAAATTTTGCGAAATTTTAAACGATAAAATTTTGAAATATAAATTTGATATTTGGAATGCGTCTAGTTAAACATAGCAACTGGTAAATTTTCGTCCGAAAATATGAAAGTTTATTTCGCGCGTAAATTTACTTCAATTTAATCAGTTAAAAAGTGATGAAAATAAAATGTTTTCGGAACCTAAATATTTTTACATAGAAAAATTCTAAACCATCTTCTGAGCAAATGTCATTTTTCTTTTTTCCAAATTCGGACTTCTTTAGCTCCGTCGATCTTATTTTTCTGCGTTTTTGCTGCATTTTCCGCTAGTGGAAAATTCAAATTTTTATAATTCAATCATACCACTGATATCCATAGACCGTTTTGATCGTCTCGTCGTACTGATCTCTACAGTATATTCGATTGTAAAATTCGGAGTCCGGTGTACGTTGCACTTTGCAAAACGTCCACCGTATCGGTTTCGAAATTTTGACTTTTAAACTCTTTGTGACCATTCATTTGCTCATCCGTGTATAACCCTAAAGCCACTGCCTTTAATTATTACAGCTGTTGCAATTTATATTTACTAAATTTGCGTGTGACTTTTGGCTATTCGTGTAAGCTCATTTTTATTATCTGGTACCTTTCCAATGCTACTCCTCTCCTCTTCTTTTGGTCCGCTGTTCTATGTTTTGAAAATTTTGATATGTGTAAACAATATTACATCCTATGAGTTGTCATTTTCTCTTCCATTTAGTCACCTTCCACCTTTTCAAAACCAGCTTCCCATTTGCTGACCACCTAAATCCGCCTACCACCCTCCACGCTTCAACTCACATCACCATCTCTCCCATCACCGACCTCTCCTCCCTAAATCGCTACCCTACAACCTTCGGCCTCGTCCTTTCCCTCACCACACCAGCAACTTCGCATAGTAGCCCGCCCATAACTACACCACAACCAAACTCGACACAGCCTGCACCTTCCAGCTGCCCAGAGTTCCACCAACAGCCCACAACCCCTAAACAATCGACCCTCCAGATCTGCCTGTTATGACCTTGTCCTCTGCCAAATGCCGACTGCCTTCCTTCCCACTTGACAGTCACCAAACAGCCCGCCTCCATCACCCAGTAGCCTGCCTTGCATCACACGCAGCCACCCATTTTTCGATCGTCATCATCCAACTTCAACCAGCCTCGCCGAGACCCGCATGCCCGCTTCGTTCCCTAACCATGTCCTCCGCCCTCTGCCCCGTGATAGCCTTGCGCCCATCCGCCCATCCAATCCATTTCCCAACAAACTCGACACCCCATCACCGTGCAGCAGCCTTCAGCTCCGCCGTGAGTGCCACCCCACGTTGCTCCAGCTTGGCCGTCTCTCTTTTGTTTTATAAACAGGTATCTATATCCATATCAAATTTTCGTATATATTAAATTATGAGTTATATAAGTATTGTTTATGTGTATATATGAGCTTACAAAGGCTACAGTACATTAGGAGTATATAAATTTATACAATCTTGTTCAAATTTATATGTTTGATAATACAAAGATTAAGTTTATATAGAACAGTTAGTTTCTATATTAGTATTGATATGTATGATGTTCTGATTTTGTAAAGTCATAGTACAGTATATATATACAATATAAAGTTTCTTAAGTTATAAAATTTATACAGTTTATAATTTAACATTTATAAAGTTATACAGTTATACTGTTTAAGTATGTCATACGTTTTGATGTGAGTGTACTAGTTTATAAAGCTATTTTGTTCTTGTTTTGTTACTGTTTGTGTTCCAGTTTGTAATTTTTCAACATATAAGTATATTATACATGTTCTGTTACACACAAAAGTCATATATGTTGTTTTAAAATACTTGTACTATATTCAAATATGGGTAGCTTGTTATTCTATGGTGATATTAAATCTATGATTTTAGTGTAATGGGTTTTAAAGGGGCTGTATGCATACAAAGTGATGTTAAGATCTACATATAAGTTATATGGATATGTTCATAAATTTAAATTGCATATACGTCAGTATATATATGTATTTGTCATGTTATTATTTTTAAATATACATATATAACATGTTATGGCATTTTGAAAGTAATAAACTATAATATATATATATATATATATAAGTATATTGTATTTTTAAAATAAGCATATACATAAGTATTTATCTCAAAATATATTATATATATATATGTTTGATTTTAATATATGTGTTTTATTTTAAACCATTGATTTTTAACTATATATATTTAGGTTATTTTATTATTTGTTTTAAATTAAATATTGATTTCATGGGAATGACAATAATAATATATTTTCTATACAAATATCTAGCTGATTCTGATTCGTTCATCAATGCCTTATTGTCAGCTTTGTCCATCTAATTCGTGCCCAGCCATCTTTGTTTTGGAAGTCGTGCTTGCGATCCGTGACTCGACTCCGTTGTCTATTCATATCTCTAGCCTCGAAAGGTGAGCAATCACTCACGATTAATGTTCTTTTATTTATTAAATTTGATTTCAATTGAAACAACAATTGAAATATGCTGCAGTTAGTTATTTACACTGTTTTATATATGCCGTTACCTGTATTAGTTCACCTGTGACATCTGACACCATTATCTGTTAATTATTTATGCGATGATAATACAGTTTGGCTGACGATTGATTGATTGTTGATGTTTATATTAGACGTTAAATTGTTAATGTTAAAGTGATAGAAAGTATGCAATTGAATTTGATATAGGATAGTTAAATTTGTATAATGTGACCCCCTTTAAATGTTAAATAAATTGACACGTAGAAATAGTGTTAACTACACCTTGAACCATTGATTGTATGTTGTATAAATTGATATTGTATGAAATTGAATAGTGGATATCAAGTGAAAAACCGTATAAATATTAGTGTAATAATCTTTAATCTACATGAAATGATAGTGTAGATTCTAGAAATAATTATATTAATTTGCACAAACAACAATGTAAATTAATACGATTATTTCGGGATTATTTGAATTGATTATTGGATCGTTATTGATTGTTGTTATTGCTTGTTTATTTACTTTGAAACCATCCCAGTTATCACACTGCAAGTTCCCTTTGCTTTGCTTCGATTTTGAATTGAATTGGAATCGGGTTGAAATGATAAATACCCAAATGAACTTGACTTAGGATAGAGAATTAAATAAAACCCGATTGGTCAATAATTTGATTTAAAAATAAAATAAAGATTTTATTTGAATAAATAATATGGTTTTGAAATGAGGTTGAAATTTGAATTTTAATCAAAGGAAAATGTTAATATTTAATAATCTGAAACAAAATATTAACATAGTAGTTGATGAAAGAACGTTGTTTTGAATTTAATTAAAAATTAAGTATGGAATTAGTTAATAATTAAGTTTTGAAATTATTTAATAATTAAATAAGATTGAATTATTTAATAATTAAATAAAATTGAATTCTTTATTAAGTAAAAATTGAACTTCTTGAATAAGTGAAATTAAGTTTCTTTATTAATTGAGTTTTGAAATTGTAACTAAGTAAATTAATAAGTGAAATTGAATTTCTCTAATAAGAAATAAAATGTGTTTTATTGAAATTAATGTAAGACTTGAAATGTAAAGAATTTGATTTGATGAATTTAATTTAATGCAATTTGTAAGTTTTGATATAATGGAGTTGAACTTAAATAATTGATTTAATAAATTGGAAGTTAAATAGAAATTGTTTGAAGGATAATTTACTTATCGAATATTGAATAAAATCGATAAATGAACTTAAATTGATTTGAATGTAGATTAAATTAATTTAAATGATTTCAGAATGAAACTTATATACGAATTTAAATGAATACTTGAATTGTCTTAAAATCAAATATTTAATTTGAATTATAATATTTTGAAATGGTAATTTGGAAGTATGAAAGTAAATTATGGTAATTGTTTTAGAAAGACAAAATGAAATGTTGATTTATAAATTCTAATTGAAATTGATTCTTTTTTGAAATATATTAAATGACCAATCGGTGTAGCAATTACGAAAGTTATTAAAGAGACCGAAATCGGTTAGGGACATACTCTCTGTCTAAACCGAAAACCACTTTAACAACTATACGCGGAGTGTGATCCAGAATGAAGTGGTTGGAATGATGTACGTGATGATTGAAGAAAGAGAACGATAATGGATAGCCTTGACACTTGTGTCAAATTTGAAATGACTAAAACAGGAGCCGTGCCGGGCCAAATGGGGGGTTAGCTACCTCGAGCGAACACACTTCTTCAAAAACTACTCATTACTTGTTGTCGATTGGTGCACCCTTGATTTAGGAGTGTTGTTTCGCGGTGTTGCGGTCGCTACGGCGATGCGTTCTCACCAGTCCGGATCAGGCAAACGGTAGTTTCACTACCTTGGGTATTGCCTTATGTGCCTTGTCATACTTGTATCCCTATATACGCGACCACTACGATTTTTTGTGTGTTATACCTATGGAGTACTCCCTGATATCCCACTAGTTTACGGTGGAGTTTACAGTGCTGTATAGACTATAACGCTTATATAAAATGTGTTAAGGGGGATAATGGTAATGCCTTAACACTATTTTGATACTTTATATTACTGATAGGCATTATCTACTTATCGTACACTACTACATAGTAGATAGTTTAACAGATCCTTAAAGGATGGTTATTCCAAACATCCTTTGAGTTACTTGTATTTCGGTTGTTATTTCACTTGAGTTGGATTTATTGATATAAGAATGTTAATCCTGACTCGAGTGTTTTGCGTTTTGCTTTACGCTCGGGTCAGACTTAGTGTACCAGTATTCGAGACTCACCTTTGGAGTTGGAGCTTCCCTTGGAGATCCAGTTATCTATCCAGCTTTCAGATATTCAGTTGATTCTAGTGATGTATTCTGATATTGTATTTGACTATTGTATTCGAGACATCTGTTGTACCTTATTTAACTCTGATATGTATATAGTAGCTTCATGAACTACTATCTTTTGTTTCCGCTGCAATTATTACTCTGTGTCTGTGATCTTTGATTATTTTATTTACTGTATATGTTCAGTTTTCCAAATTTAAATTAACAATTCGGGGTTTTGAATTATTCAAGTTCGACATGTGCGGATGCGAATAGTCCAAAATACCGGGTCGTTACATATCTTTTATATCCAATATATATATCATAATACTACACATAATATCCCTGGCTTGAGTTTGCTCAACAACTAAAGAGTATACAAGCAATTTATTAATATATATGGTAGAGGACATGATTATATTAAAGATTCATAATCTTCGGTATATTATATTGAGTAATATCGACTTATGGAGTAATGTATTTCTTATAAAATACCCTCATGATTTAAGTGTAGGACACATCGAAAATCACGGTATACATACATTTACATATGCATTTATTCCGTAAGTTTATTTAGGGTTTCTTTAATGTTCCACATATAGTTTATACACTCGTATCATATAAGTTTTTTTATTATATAACTTTTATATTTCATATTACTTATGTAATAGTTTTATGTATAATACTATATTAATTAATTTTAATTTAATTAACTTTTTAATTAACTTTATATTAGTATTCCAATACAACTTTTCTATCGGACATGTCTAGTGTAACTTTTTTAGTATATATTATAACCTTTATAGTAATACTTATATATCATATATATACATATAAACACTATAATTTTTATAGTATAGCACATATATCATATATACATGTATGTTTTATTTAATTAATTAACCTTTTGTTTATTTAATTAATTAACCTTTTATCATAGATATATGTATGTTTTATTTATTCCAATACATGTATATTTATGTTATCTTAAATATTTTAAAATAGCATAACATATATCAATATATATAATACATGTATGTAAGTATTAATTAATTAAACTACTTAGTTAATTCATTTTATTAATCTTATTAATAAATTTTTAAATTAGGATTTAAATATTTACAAACATTTAGAGAATATCATTACCATTTCAAGCATTTTGAAAACTTATGTTGTATTATAACTTTTATAATAAACATATTTTTATTTTGAATTTAACTTTTGAATTTAAATTCTTATATTTTGGTTTTCAAAACAATTTTGAAAATTAGCCCAAGACTCGATTCAAATTAAGCCTTTTCAATTAGTGGCAACCTTTAAGCTCACTTCACCTTTCAGGCCAGACCGGTAATCAGGCAGGATAGGGTACTTGATTACCCAATTCCAATCCTAAACATTACATTTCTAGAGACCGTACTAAATGGGTATACTTAACTAATTAGCCATAATATGACTAATTTAGACCGCATAGGCTATTGGGCTCCGATACTATTGCTGGAACAAGGTCAGCTCACAGCGGAAGAAATGGGTAATTTCAAAAAAAAATCCTTTTGGATTCTTATTAGGCATATGAAGTCTAAACGTAAATTAGATCCAATTTAATAAAAATTTAAATAAAATCTCATTTTTTTTAATTGTTAAATTGGAGATTTAAATGTAACTTAAATTTATAGGTATTATAATGAGTATATCAAATACATTCATTTACGTGAATATATAAATAGTGTTTATATATGTAAAAGAAATATGTAAAAATGAATTTAGAGAAGGAAATCTTTTGTTTTCCTCTCTTACCATATGCAATTAATAAAGGGAAGATATGACAACATATGAAGAGGGAGAAACCTTTCATTTCTCTCCCTCTTCAATTGTAATAATTAATATATTAAATAAAATTAATTGAGAAATTTTTTTTCTTTAATTATTTAAATCAAAATTAATTAAGTATGAAATATAAAAAATGTGAATATATCAAATATATTCATACTCTAATTGTATGACCAAATTGCTAAACATAAAGTAAGTAAGATTGTTAGTTGACATTGGTGAGGAATGAAACAAGAATGGATTTTGATGCAATCACATAAGGATCTAATAGGGAAGGAGATGAAAAGTGGAATCATTGACTGATTCGCATTCCCTCTTTAGAAAATTTAGTTAATAGAACATTCATTTTATATGCCAGAGGTATTATGATACAATGATATAAACATCAAATAGTAATTAATATGTATATGTAATTGCCTAACTTTTAAATTATTAAAAAAGTTTAAATCGGGCTTTGGCAATTTGAAATACAAATATTTAAAGTTTATATGTATACACGCTCATATATTTACACATGCATATGTATGTAAAATTAAACCAAAAGTTTCTAATTAAAATTTCAATTTGACAATTTACATTTCATTCTAAATTAACAACTTAGATTAAACTTTTAGTTTGGAGATGAAATAAGAGTTTGAAAATTTTACAAAACTGTAAATTTAGAAAAGAGATATACATGATTTAAAATTTACACAAAAGTTCATTCAAAATTTTAGATCAAATTCTTTCATTCTTGCATAAACATTATTCAAAATGATTGTATTTATTAACCATGCAGCACTAGAAATTAATTTTAAAATAAGAATTAAATTACAATTCATTTGTGATTGTGTATGTAAATATTATAAAATACAATTCATTGGAAATTAATTTAAAATTATTGTAATGTAAAATGAAACATATGTAGATCTTAATGAAATGAACATAATAAACATACTTCTAGTTGAGAAAGAGGTTATCAATTCTCATGTTACAAGATAGTTAATATAAACATAAATGAATCACACAAATCCAAGCATATGTATATAGAGAATATGTTAATTTTAATTAGAAATTTACCTTGAGAAGTTGCCATCAAATCACACCTTGAATGATGAATCAAAGGCTCCTACATTCTGTGAATCGATCTTCAAATTTTGCAAGAATTAAGAGATGAACCAGCTTTTTTATTAATTATATTTGATATGTTATTTTAGAATTAGTGGTTTAAAAGCCATGAAAACTCTGACTGTAGATGATGGGAGAGAAAAAGGAATAATTGTTTAAGAAAGAACCAATACAGAAAGAAATAAAGTTTGGAGATTTGTTTTAAAGGAATGATAGAAACCTTTATTATTCCTTACTTAAAACATTACCCTTTTAGTTCCTTTTAAATGTAAATCCTCACTCTCTCCCTTCTACATGCATGGCTATCGATAGATGGTTCCATATGGGCCCTCAAAATGTTCAAAATCCAATCAGCATTCATCCCATTTAAATCCAATTCAAATATTCCACCAACACCGTATATCATTGCGTGTGTTTATAATTTTTATATACACATTTTATTAAATGCTAATCATCCAAATAAATTCAATAAGATTTTAATAATTAATATTTCAGAAAATATTAATTAATTTAATTTATTTACAAACCCACTTAGTATGTATTCTATTTAAATCTAATTTAAACATTCTATCGACATTGTATATCGGTACGCATGTTCATAACTTTTACATACGCACTTTATTAAATACTAATGGCATTCAAACAAATTAAATAAAATCTAATTATTAATATTTCATAAATATTAATCAATTTAATTAATTTACAATGATTATAAATTAATTAAACCGTGTGGTTCATTTGGAGCATTCATCATTTCGGTTGTGCGACTCAAAGGTGCAAATTCAATCAACGATTAATCTTGAACAATTCAAATATTAACATTCACATGTCACCTTAGCTAATAGTATGACATTTTGGTTGAATTTATCGCTTATACACCTTTTAGTAAAATCCAATTTTACTTATTTAAACGTTACCTTGTAGTGACAATTATTTACAACAATTCTCTTTGTTAAAACTATATCACTTTGGACTTGTGAAATTTTATAATGGTCAAAATTCCAATATCGCCCATATTCAACTTTATAATTCAAACACGAAGTCCTTTGTTCAATAATAATAAGTATCATTAACCAAAATGTTCTGGCCAGAGACTTTGACTTTGAGTTGACTTTAGTTGACCGTGATACTAACCTCATATAGTCGACGTGACAAATCCTCTTTTGAATAGTGTTTCACTTCCAATTTTTCCACTCGATCCAATTATAGTCATTCGATGGACGTCATGCCATGATTTAACTATAATCAAAGCGGAGCTTCCATAATGAAGATCAAGAAGTATTTTCAAATCGAGAGAACTATGTAAATTAGTCACATCGATATTTTCTGTTTAACCTTAGTTATATTTACCAACAGAAAACTATCGAGTGAGTCCTTTCATAGTTATCCAATAACTATCATTACGTAATCCCTTGGTATCTTCAGCAGCCTTGAGTAATACACTGCCCAATATTTGTAGAGCGTTACGTATTCTAGTCTCAATAGATATATCGATATACAGTCTCAATACATCTTGACTAGGATATTTAAAATGGTATATTTATTTTCATTGTGATAAATTACTCATGGTTACAACACTTTGTGACTATTATCATAAAATATACGATGTATGGTTTTTCTATTAAATATTCTTTTAATTAAATTAATTAATTAGTATATAACACATTATATCAAATATATAATAGAAATAAAACGCCTTTTACTTTGAACAACATTGGTTATCGAGTTAGATATATGTAATAAATTACATAATTAGGGCATACCCATAACTCTATCGGAAACACCAAGAGGGTTTGATAGAAGACAAAGTGTATGTTAGAAAGGTGGAGAGATTTGGTGAAGAGGATGGATCAAGGTCGCCACGACTAATGAAATATGGAAGAAACGTCGTAGGAAAGAAATCTCTACGAGGCCATTATCGAGATATATCGTAAGTGTTACTACCAAATATCCTTTTGATCTTGTCAAAACCTGATTGAGTGGTGAACAAAGAAGAACAAGAGGAAAAAGCTCCAACGGACCTTTTGAAGGAGTCGAAGGGATGCACAACCAAAGACTAGAAGTATCACAACCTTTCGAAAGGGTCAAAAAGGTCGAAAGCACCCTTTCGCTTCAAGAGATCCCCTTTCGAAGCAGATGCTTCTGCATGCATGAAGACCTTTCAATTGAGTTGAAGCAACACCTTTTGAAGAGAAAGGAATGGCAACTCTTTATATGCACGCCAAACCTTTCGAAACCAAAGGTTTCGCCTTCGTCCAAACCACTCAGAAACATGCCTTGGATGGAACAATCCTTTCGGAAGCAAAAGCAAGCCTTTCGAATCGGTCAAAGCCCTTAACATCCAAGGAAGGTTCTACATCAGTTCACAAGCATAAGTTCGGAGGCTACTAATGGCGTCGAAAGTATCAACATTTCAACACCTTCGGAATGCCTAGAAACTACCTATCGACAGAGTCGAAAGTTCCTACCTTCATTCTTTATGACAACAAAGCAACATAAAGAAGAAAAGGCGTAACTACCCCTTTCGACGAAGACGGAGGCATTCGAACCCATTCAAAAGCATTGCAGAGGGGTGCGCAAGTGTCGAATGAGTTGGAAGGTATCTGAAGCCACTTCTCGACCAAGTCGAAAGCACTGGGTCGAAGGGTGCCAACCCGCAGCTATAAATAAGACCCAAGGGGTCTGTTTAAGGGGATTTGAATTCGCTCATTCTAAACTTGTATTTTCTTAACTTTGCAAAGTTGTAAGCCCTAATTTGTAAATCAAATTGGGGATAATTGTTCAGCACAGTCATTATTGGATTAATAAAGGGAAGTTTTCAATATTTCTGATTATATAGTTGTTTGAAGGTCTTTTACTGGCTTTAACTGCATTTTACAGGTCTCGACCTCATTGTAAGGCTTTTTTCCGAGTGAGTCGAAACCCCAGCCTTTCCAAGTAATCCAAGACCTTGACTACAAACCACCATTCATTAAACTCTTACCCTCAAGTGAGTCGAAACCTTGACTCAAACTGGTTTTCCTTAGATTCCTAAACCAAACCTAAGTCGCTAATTAGCTTAGCTTTCGACGAGGTCGAAACCCACCCATACCAACCTCATCCTTGTATCCTTAGAGCTATTTCTTTAGCATTCCACAACTGCTTCGAAAGAAAGGTTTCGAAGAGATAACCAAATTACCTCAATCGGCTTGATAGAACAAAAAGAGGGGAATTCAAGTGTTTCGACTAAGTCGAAAGGTCATTAAGAAGAGTTTCCACAAGAGAAACCTATTCAAAAGGTTGAATCAAAGAGAATACCCACATCCTATCTTCCTTAACTTAACCAAGAGAAGATAAAAAGGACTAACCTTTTTCTTAAACTCGGCTTTGGGGTGATGACAAGTTTTCTTGTTAACATTTTGGTGCTAGAAGGAGGGCTCGAACCTCCGACTCTGTTGAATATATGACACCACCTATCTCTACCCTAATCCTATTTCGAGTTTAAATACTCAAGACCTTAATTCATCATGGCTAGCAGAATCAAAAGATCTGAGCAGGATCCTCGGAACCCACTTAATTGGATTCTCCCCAAAAACAACTCAAGATTCCAAACTATACGAAGAGAAAATGCTAAGATTGAAAGCTTTAAGGATTTTAAAGAAGAAAAGAGCAGAATCATACGATCTAGAAAAATGGAGCTTGAATCCTTTCCATATTGGACCCACCCCTATCTTTGCCTTAGGAAAGAAAAATGGAAGTGACAACTTATCTGTCCAAATGAGGAAAGAGATTCAACATTATTCCAAAGGCACAATCTTTGAAAAGGAATAATGGCAGATTATGATGCCTTTGCTCACAAATGGCAACAAGCTACAACTGGAACACTTCTAGCACATGAACTCCAAAAGGTTTTAAAAGAAAAACAACCGATGAGGGTGAAACTATGAAGCCAAGTAACAAAAGACCTAGAAGCCATTCTCAAGAAATAAGCTTCAAATCAAGACTTCCAAAAGAATGCAACTTAGCAACATCTATTGACAATGTATACTTGCTAACCAAAGATGAGCTTAACTATTGGCCATCACAAAAGAAGAAACCAAAAATGAAAGGAATCTGGGAGGATCCTACTGTCATTACCATATGATGAATGGTCATGAAACTAACCACTACATTGCCTTGGAAGGGATGATAATCGACTTTTTCCATCAAGGCAAAATTAATGAGTTTGTAAAGAGATACTAAACGAGGTCAATAAAGAGTTACTTTACTAAAAAGAATGTACATGGTTGGGAGTGAAATACTCCTTTTATTTGGACATTACCTTAAACAGTCAAAGCCTCTGTCTACGACGAGTTGGCTAGGGTAGAGCACCTCCTAGAGGGAGGAGTGTAAGCCTTTATCCGCGCCACGCTATGGCCAGGATAAAGCATCGACAAGCCCCTGTCTGCGCCATGCTATGGCCAGGGCAGGGCACCTCTTGGAGGGAGGAGTGTAAGCCTTTATCTGTGCCATGCTATGGCCAGGTTAAAGCATCGACAAGCCCTTGTCTGTGCCACGCTATGGCCAGGGCAGGGCACCTCCTGGAGGGAGGAGTGTAAGCCTTTGTCTGCACCATGTTATGGCCAGGTTAAAGCATCGAAAAGCCCTTGGCCGCGCCTTTGGTCAGGTCAAGGCGCCTCCTGGAGGGAGATTGGGTAAATCCTTGGTTCCATCTTGAGAATGAGCTAACCAAGAGCACCATACAATAATGGACTAAGACGTCCAAGCCCAAGAAGTGGCTCATCAAACAATGGACTAAGACGTCCAAGCCCAAGGAGAGGCATATCAACAACGGACTAAGATGTCCAAGCCCAAGAAGCGGTATATCAAATGATGGACTAAGATGTCCAAGCTCGAGAAAAAGCCAATCAAACCGCAACTACATATACAGTCTAAAGGGTTTACACATGTCAAAGAAGACAGAATCTAAGGATTAGAAAGGAGCTTCACTTATTAATACCCGAATTTGGGTTTCGGGTTTCTTATTTCTAAACTTCATCAGTTAATGCCCGAATATGGGTTTCGGGTCATTTATTATTGAAATATAAGACTTCACTCATTAATACCCGAATCTGGGTTGCGGGTCTTTCAATTAATCATACCCGAATCTGGGTTTCAAAACTATTACTAGACTTCACTTATTAATGCCCTAATATGGGTTTGAGATTTCTATTACGAAGGTAATTATCATGGATTTCTAGTTATCCACCTCTAATACCTGAATTTGGGTTTTGAGACTATACTTAACTTCACTCATTAGAACCCAAATCTAGGCTCAAGACTTCTACTAAGGAGATTATCATGGATTTCTGGTTATTATTCGCTAAGACCCTAATCTGGGTTCCAAACTTTCTAAATTTTGAATTTCTTCTATTAATGCCCTCATCTGGGTCATTGGATTTCTATCACAAGTTTTCGAACAGTGATTTCTGGACTTTTATTACATGGTCATTATTAACTTTCTATTAGCTATCTCCAGAAGATGGCTTTCTAAAACATTTACATCCGTGGTTTAGATAATGGTTCTTTATCATCAGACTTTGGATATTTCAACAATATGTTTAAAGTTGAATTCTCGGTTATCTCTTATCATTACCAAAGATGAAATTCAAAACATTTCATCAAGAGCAATTACTTTTCATTTATTGTCAAATCTTGATATGATGATTTATTAATATCTGCAAATGATATTGATAAACTCCTATACATATTACAAGCTAACAGTAACAAATATTGCTTATTTTGTGTTTTTCAGGTAAAGTAGGACGGTAAAAAGGATTGAAAGATCCAACAAATATAGAAACCATGGTACAAGCTATCAAACAGATGTATCAAAAATAACATTACAGGAAAGGGCCACAGTCCATGTGATATTTACAAAATTTTCATAATTTACATAATTTATGACATTAGTACAAGTGTATAGAATATATATATATATATATATATATATATCATTCATAAGTCTTGAACAGCTTTATTTAGATCCTCAGCAATTAAAGGGTCCATGATATGATCGATAGCAATGCGAAGGACCTCTTTTAGTTTCTTCTCTTTCTTCCTTATTTTGACTTCATCATCGATAGTCTCGATGTTGGTCTTCAAAGCACGGTTAAAGGCTTTGTTTGCACCTTTATGGGTTTTAATTTTCCTTTCTAAATTAGCGATGCGCTTTAAGTGAAGATACTTACCGCACTCCAGCTTTTGAATCCTAGCTTCATATTCATTTATGCAATTCGAGTATCTTGCTTTTTGCTGTTCATCAAAATACTTCATCATTTCGAATTTAACTTTCATGCACCACTCTCCCACTACTTTTTCATCTAAGCCTGGAAGAGGATTTGTCATAGTGGGAAATTTCTGGATAGCAAGGGAAGTAGATCTAATAGATTTTGCGACGGATGAGATAGCAGGAGAAACTGATAAATGCATGCTTGGGATGTTATTCCCCATTATGAACTCTAATGATCTGCATTGAGCCTGACTATCTTTTAATCTCATCTCTAAATTGCTTATTTGTTGAAGGAGTTCTGACATTTTGTGATCAAAGTCGATTGACCGATTTGACTTGACTTGACGCTTCAATGTGAAAATCACTTCAATCTTGCTCTTAACATCAGCCTCTAAATTGGCAATTTGAACATTGAGATTTCTGATGATTGTTTTCTGAAGCAAAAATCTTCTATTACATTTTGATGCTTTCGTGTTATCTTTAAAACGAGCAGATAATGTATTGTCAAGAAGCTTTTTCTTTTCAAGATCCGTCAACAACCTATCTTTGATATTGATGAAGTGAGATGCCGAATCTAATGAGAGAGGCATTTTAGATAACTATAACTCTTATTTAAACAAAAAGGAATGGAAAATAAAGTCAACACTTAAGTAATCAATTTCTTTATTAAAGCGATAAAAGATTACAACTCATATAACAATGAAGCTAAAATAAAGTACAATTGGATATTTGCTTTACATCTAAAGCTGGGAAACTGCCTTCCTAACTTTACTTAATGAATTAGCAGAAAGAATAACTATTGAGTCAAAAGGAATATTAAGCCCTTTCGGAGTAATAACCGAAGGATATTTACTATAGTCCCATTCCCCGGTAGGAGGACTATCGCGACCACATATTAGTTTGGTATGATATGTTTGGATCTCGTCGAGTAGCTTTTCCTTTTCTTCACCAAGGAAATCGAAGCGGAGACGAGGATTTTCCATATATAGTTTTTGTAAATCTCTAAGAAAATAATATCTAGCTAGTTTTGAAGATTTCAAAACTGATGTTTTTTCGAGATAATCTCTTCTTACTTTAACATACTGGCTTAGATAGTCTCTAGAACAAAGTTGCTAGAGGGACATTCACTCTGTAAAAAAGTAATGAAATACAACTAAGTATAGAAGGAAAATTAAAACAAACATTCACAAATTATTATTATTACATAATTACAACTATTCGTCTGGTTCATACAAAATTGATTTTGTAAAGAATTCCAGAACAAACTTGTCCTTATAATATTTAAGTTTATCAAAGGGCAAGTCTTGAAGAATTTATTTGACTCGACGCAGATTCTAGCATGCTCCAGGATGCGAATCAGACCTAAATTCATCCATGTATATTTTGTGTAGACGCCTAAGTAAACTCCCACTATGGTCACCTAAATATGAGAAATCTACGATCGGGTGTCTACAATAGGCTTTATATAGAAAATTCACCAGGATATTTCGCTCCTCAATCAGTATCCAAAAGAGCGTAATCAATTCTCGATTCTCTTTTAAAAGACTGTCATAATGAAGGCGCGCCATCCTCGGGCATGGGGTAGCTTCTTGATGTTTGAAAGATGCTAACACTGCCACACTTCTAGTTAATCTATGATATTTATCGGAGAGAATGTTGTGCTCCTTTAATTGTTTGTCTAACTCCCTATATAAACTATTTATTTCCGCTTGTTTTCTTTCAATCTTGGTTTTATAGGGGTGGATGGATTTCCTTCTTATCCAAAATAAATGATATAAATTATTACATCTTGCAAGCGAAAGGTGTTTAAACAAGGAATCCCATACTTGAGATACGGGAATTGGTGCCTGGGAGACCTACTTTTTCCCTTTTAACTCTTCCATATTAATTGAAGCAGGCTCCTCTTCAGGGCCGGAAAGTGCAGGAGATTTAGGCAGGATCACTTCATTAGGAGACGAATCCTTTTTAGAGGTCCTTGTATTATCATCTCCATCTTTCTCAAAAGCTTCAGTTTAGCCACCTCCGTCGCCGCCTGAGCCTTGACCTCTGTTGATGTTATCATCGCCGTTATCATCATTATCATCATCATTGTCACCGCCTTCTTCTTCGAAGACCTCATCTTTGTCACCTTCGTCTTCGGAGTCGGATTCGACTTCGAAGGAAGGAATTTCAAAGGAAAGAATTTCGGAAGTGTCGACCTCCTCCCTCTCGACAACTTCAATCTTCTGCTCCATCTTTTTTATTTTATCCATGACCTTATCGGCAAGAGAAGGGTCAAGAGAAGGGAAGCTCGGATCTGGTCATTTCTCGGCATTATCAGCATAGGCGAGCATCAAAGCGTCCTTAAAAGAATTCATGATAATGTCTTTAAGAGAAGAATTAAGAAATTGTGACACTCGCCGCTTTGCATCGAAAATTGTATCAATAGCCAGTTTCAAGGAAGCTTTGTTCTTTTTCAGCTTTTCCTTTAAGGAGGATTGTTTGGTTGCCATTTGTGTCTTTTCCTCTTCTGACTCTTTTAGAGTCATTGTCAATGCTAAGTTCTCGTCAGCAAGAAGTTGGCGAGCTTTCCTCTCCTCCAAAATAATAGACTCTGACTGGGCGAGAGAAGCCCTCAATCGCTCTAATTCAATAGCGGCATCATTCTTCTCCGCAGATAAGAAGGAAACCTGATTGTTCAAGTCAGAAATCTTCTTTCGAAGCTTAGATGATTCGGTAGAGGACTTTGATGAATTTTCATGCAACAAAAACCAACTCTTGGAAATCTGAAAGAAAGAGTATAACATAAGTCAAAGACTTAAGGAAAAACAGAAACAATAAAGTTAAGTAACGTAAAACATACCAAGAGTTGTTGTTCAAGAAGAGATCGACAGTGACTCGCCAAATCAGAAACAGAAGACGGCAGCTGAATTGAAGCGAAGGATGAAAAGTTTAAGATAGAATGGACCATCCTTTCAAAATCGCTCGAAGGTGTAGAAGATGATGGTCCTGGAAGATTCAGCACTTGAGTAGGGGTCGAAGTCCGCAAGTCCTTCTGCATCTGCTCAATAACGCTCGGAGAGCCAGAGATGATGATACGAGAAATTGGATCAACCTTTATGGGAGTGTCCTTAGGTTGATCATGAGGAGCTTTGATGGTCAGACTTTCTAGAGATCTTTCGATATCAACAAATTCCCCTTCGAGCAACGGTGGAGAATCAGGAACTTCAACTACTTTGGCTCTCTTTAGGGATGGTTCCACCACAATTGTTTTGACCAGTTTCCTTTTTACGACCATTTTTGACCTAGAAATGGCCTGGGAAAAAGATGGTGCATGAGCAGTTGAAGAGGGGAGATCTGGTTCACTAGTAGGTTTTTCAACCTGAGGAGCAGCTGTAGAAAATCCAAACAAATTATAAGTCAAGAAAAAAATTTAAGGAGTAACGCGAGAGTAAATTTTAGGTACAGTTTTTAAACTTACCAGAGTGATCAGGGCATATAGGTGACATTGGAGAAAAATTTGTCGGATCTCCCAAAGAGTGAAAGTGTTTGCTTCGGGATGTATGTTGGACCAAAGGAGGTTGTCCAAGTATCCATTGACCCACGGGCAAGAGAGAGTGCTTTTGCAAATTTGTGGGATTCAGCAGCGTCAATCTATTTCCAATCTTGCATGAAGTTGCAATCAGCGATTCCACTGTTTTCTTGTCTTCTGCCTTCAGTTCTTTAGCAGGAGCACCTGATATAAAGCATAGGTCAGCAAGGGAAATAAGTGAATGAGAAGATAAAATCTGAGATTAACTTACGTGGAGAAGTGAAAGCCCCGCTAATGCTGGGAAGGCATTTAACGTAGAAAAATTGTGTTTCTCAGTCTCTTAACTTATTAACTCCTTCGGAAATCAGCTATTTGGGAGGATTGGCTCTGAAGATCTAGTTGTTCAGATTGCTAAGCTTGACCAACCGTACTAGATAATTCAAGACCTCAGGATCGAGCGAAGGGATTCCAGATTACAATGCCATAAGTTCTAGAGAAAGGAGATATGTGTAAACATTAGGTGAGAGCTGAATATGAGCAATCCCCAGATAAGCCAAGAACTGGGATAGGAAGTCTGGAAAAGAAAGGAACCTTCCGTGCCAAATATGAACTACAGTGTAAGCAAAGAATCCTTCAGGAGGATTGTGGATGGTGTCCTTTTTAGAAGGGGGGATGGCCTCTACCCCAGTAATTCCAAAATCGTTCAGGATCACATCCACTTCATCTTGAGTTGATGTCAGGGAATGTTTTGAAATGGCTTTGATCTTCTTTGGTGAACTCATGGTTCTGCCAGGTGAAATCACTTCAGTTAAAAGTTATAGTATGTTATGAAACTAACATTCTTTCAAGGATATTGAAAACCTATCGTAACAATTAGAATATCAAACAAACAGAATATGAAATTTCATATTCTTGGAAAAATGTTAAGGTTAGAAAAGTAAGATTCGTTGAGCTTTCGACAGAGTCGAAAAGAAAAATAGTACTCAACACCCTTGGATAACGTCGAAAGCCCAATGCTAAGATCTGTTGAGCATTCGACAGAGTCGAAAGGGAGGATGAAAGTACACATCCAATAAACACACTTCAATAATGTCGAAAGCTCAACAGAAGTTTTATTATCAAAAGAAAGTAGTTAAAACCAACACAACAAATTTTGATAAAATACATGCTGCAAACATTCAATAAACAGTTTGAAAGAATCTTTCGACACTGTCGAAACCCATGGACTTAGATTTTCTAAGGCAATGTGAATGCTGTCGAAACCTTATGTGCTAACTAAGTCGAAAGGTGTCGATTTTGAATCATGTTAACAAGAAAATAAAAGAACTTGGAACGTTTCGAGTTTCGACGATGTTGGTAAAAGATAATGATTAAACCCCAACCAGTTATAAAAGGTTTCGACAGAGTCAAAAAGTGGAATATGGTCTCGAAGGCATAACAACAATAAAATTTAAATCAACATAGTAGGTTTCGACTAAGTTGAATACAGTAGGTTTCGTCTAAGCCGAAACGTAACTTATACAAAGTATCCTTTCTTCAATCATGTTTACAAAAAATATGTATTTCTAACTTAAACAAATTAGGAATAAGTGTGTACTAAAGGTGGCGAAACCTATGAGACAAAGTTTATGCTTTCGAAAAAGTGAATTAAGTAATTATCTAGTAAGATATAATAGCCAACTTCTTCGAAAGGTGTTTGAATACGTTAAAATACAAAATTGCTTTCGAAAAAGTTGATTGCATGCTAACTTTACTATATAGCCTTTCGACGAGGTCAGTCAAATGAAGCGCTACATTACCTTTCGACCCATCGGAAGAGGCTAAGAAATCAAAATAGGAGTTGCGGCCTTAATCCCTTTCGAAGGGGTAGAAAAGTAAATTTGTGGCACCAATTTTTTGATTCATACAGCACAAAGCTTCTAGGCAAAGTAAGCAAAAATTTCCTTCTTCCCCAAACTCGATTTCAACCTAGAAAATCCAAAAAACTAATAAGCAAATGGATTTAAATGCAAATCAACTATCTAAAATCATTAAAATGGAAATTCAAGTTCTTTAAAAATAACAATATCAATAAAGTCTAAACCAAGAAAATAACTCAAATCAAGCCATGAAACTAAATTATGGAATGTTTTCAAGCAGATTAAAGCTTAAACGATTTTTATTGGATCAAAACAACGGTTCAGATCCAGACTGTGAAAATTTCAGAAATCGAATTTCACTGTAAAATGAAAAAAAAAATTGAAAAGTAAAGCAAGATAATATCAACTTACTTTAGATATTTTTTATTATTGTAGATAAAAACTATTTGAGGTTTTGAGAACTGTGATTTTTGCTCGAAGATAATTTTGATTACGAGAGAATGAAAGAGAGGAAGAGGAGGACACGGCTTATAAGAAAAGTCAACGGAGATAGCAGACCGCCCGATCAAATTTAAATGAATGGCCCAGATTCACGCTGGAATACGAAAAAGCGGGAAACATTGACGGTTTTGAGATGATTGACTTGGAAAGTTAAGGGCATCCCTTCGCTAGGGGGGCAAATGTTACTACCAAATATCCTTTCGATCTTGTCGAAACCTGATTGAGTGGAGGAAAAAAAGAACAAGAGGAAAAAACTCCAACAAACCTTTCGAAGGAGTCGAAGGGATGCACAACCAAAGACTAGAAGTATTACAACCTTTCGAAGGGGTCGAAAGGGTCGAAAGTACACTTCCGCTTCAAGAGATCCCCTTTTGAAGCAGATGCTTCTGCATGCATGAAGACCTATCGATTGAGTTGAAGCAACACCTTTCGAAGAGAAAGGAATGACAACTCTTTATATGCGCGCCAAACCTTTCGAAACCAAAGGTTTCGTCTTCATTCAAACCACTCAGAAACACGCCTTAGATGGAACAACCCTTTCGGAAGCAAAAGCAAGCCTTTCGAACCGGTCGAAGCCCTTAACATCCGAGGAAGGTTCGCATCAGTTCACAAGCATAAGTTTGGAGGCTACTAAAGGCGTCGAAACCATCAACATTTCAACACCTTTGGAACGCCTGGAAACTGCCTATCGATAGAGT
Source organism: Allium fistulosum (assembly GCA_030737815.1). Classification (NCBI taxonomy): domain Eukaryota; kingdom Viridiplantae; phylum Streptophyta; class Magnoliopsida; order Asparagales; family Amaryllidaceae; genus Allium; species Allium fistulosum. The sequence goes on along the minus strand of CM060903.1, from coordinate 327,073,384 downwards.
CGAAAGTTCCTACCTTCATTCTTTGTGACAACAAAGCAACATAAAGAAGAAAAGGGGCAACCACCCCTTTCAACGAAGACGGAGGCATTCGAACCCATTCGGAAGCATTGCAGAGGGGTGCGCAAGTGTCGAAGGAGTCGAAAGGTATCTGAAGCCACTTCTCGATCAAGTCGAAAGCACTGGGTCGAAGGGTGCCAACCCGCATCTATAAATAAGACCCAAGGGGTCTGTTTTAGGGGATCTGAATTCGCTCATTCTAAACTTGTATTTTCTTAACTTTGCAAAGTTGTAAGCCCTAATTTGTAAATCAAATTGGGGATAATTGTTCATCACAGTCATTATTGGATTAATAAAAGGGAAGTGTTCAATATTTCTGATTACATAGTTGTTTGAAGGTCTTTTACTGGCTTTAACTTCATTTTACAGGTCTCGACTTCATCGTAAGGCTTCTTCCGAGTGAGTCGAAACCCCAGCCTTTCCAAGTAATCCAAGACCTTAACTACAAACCACCATTTATTAAACTCTTACCTTCAAGTGAGTCGAAACCTTGACTTAAGCTGGTTTCTCTTAGATTCCCAAACCAAACCTAAGTCGCTAATTAACTGATCTTTCGACGAGGTCGAAACCCACCCAGACCAACCTCATCCTTGTATCCTTAGAGCTATTTCTTTAGCATTCCACAGCTGCTTCGAAAGAAAGGTTTCGAAGAGATAACCAAATTACCTCAATCGGCTTGATAGACCAAAAAAAGGGGAATTCAACTGTTTCGACTAAGTCGAAAGGTCATTAAAAAGAGTTTCCACAAGAGAAACCTATTCGAAAGGTTGAATTAAAAAGAATACCCACATCCTATCTTTCTCAACTTAATCAAGAGAAGATAAAAATGACTAACTATTTTCTTAAACTCAACTTTGGGGTGATGACAAGTTTTCTTGTTAACAGTAAGTAACAGTTATTCAACCTTAATAACTCATTGACGTACCCAACTTGTACTTCATATTTTTCAATCTTCATTTTACTCCCTACATTATATTGCCTAATTTTAATAGAAAAATGTCACCCAAACGAGTCGATTTTGTACTGCTAATCTGTATAATAAGCTCGAATAAATGCATTGGCTTTTAGCGTTATAGAGTTTTATTTTTTGTATTTACAATATTTTACTAATCGATTATATATTGTCGATCGATAATGTATTGTGATCGACTAGGTTAAATAAAGTTGTGTTCTATTTCTTTTCTTCCCTTTTTTTAAGGTAATATAGATCAGTACATACAAGGGTACATTTATCATGACTCTTTTATGAATATAATTGCGTATTTTGAAATACAAAAGACCGTACAAATACAAATTTTTGCACAAGCTCAAATCCTTTAATTATAATTTTACATGCTCTTATACGCCTCTTCTATTTTCACAATTCATCCACCTTTAAGGGAAATCAACTAAAGGCTATTAGGATGTGAATAAAGCACAAATGGTGACACAATATATAGATGTTAGACCGTTGAATCTCCTTGGGGTTTAATTCAAAGAATCTAATGGTTGATATTTATTGTTTGGTCGCTTATGTGATATATTTGTGTCCAAATTGATTTCCTCTTAATCAGAATAACATTGACAATATCAATTTGGTTAAAGAGCAATATTTGCTCATGTTAAAACAACTTTTGAAAAAGAAAAAAAAATAGGATTCATAGATTAATTCTAAATTTTAGTGAATTGATTAATTGAGTTGTGCTAGGTAAAGTAGCGCATGCAAGAGTATTGTCTCTCTTGCTTAGCATTGGCTGGAATATTTTTATGTTTGATGTTTCGAATGTTTGGTAGGCCGACTTGCAAAAAAGTAACCAATCCAAGCTCAAGTATTCCTACAGTCGCTTGTTAATTTGGTTGCTATTAGTTTTGATTTATTACTTATATAATCCAGTGCAGCATTAATTGTGTAAAGTTTATTTACGGTACGTATTTGCTCAGAAGAAGTAACAGCCTCTCCGTTTCAGTTTCACAATTCGAAGTACAAAACACTCAGAAATAATTCCTCTAAATTAACATTGAAATTTTAAAGAGCATATTTACATTTCTTTTAACATGTTTATAAACTCAGTTTATACACCAATATATCTTCATTTTTAACCCAGCTCTTCCTTTTCAGTTTCTCATGCTCTTAATCTCCAGGTTTGTTATTCAGTACGAGATGATCTGTATTTTTATGCTATTTTGCAACAGATTCAAATTCTTATTTACTCCTATTTCATCACAGGCATGATGCAATTTTAGCAGTGTAATTATGCAGATTGTATTTGATGTCATATGTCGGCGTTATGTTCACATATAAGCAATGATATTACAGTGCTCTTTTTTCCACCCCTTCCATCTACGAAATATGTTTTCAGTGATTGACTGACTGAAATCGTTGACAAAAATAAGCATTCGAGATCAGAAGAAAATCAGTTCAATATTATACATAATATATTTCTTGCACAGTTGATGTCATCGATCACCTATTCCCATCGCAATTCTTTATCATTAAGTGATGCAGATTATATTTCAAGGTAGTAAGTTAGTGATAGCAATCATCTTAAGTGCTTCGATCACTGTTATTTCGTTAGGAGTATGTACTTGTTTCTTTTGGCGAAGACACCTAGCAAAATCGCACCTTACAAATGTTCAAATTTCAGGTACATTGCTTATGTTCATTTGACCTTATCATCTTTCTATGGCATAAGTAGAGATAGAATGAATCAATTATGAAGTCTGTAACAGTTTAAAGCAAGTGTACGCTAGACTGTATTTTGTTTCATGTACACTGAATTCATGTCAAAACTTGAGAATTTATATCTCATTTTTCTTAGATACGTCTGATAGAACAAAACCAAGTCCTGTGTTGAACCGATTTAATCCACTAAGCATTAGAGGATCGATTCCTGAAATAGAATACAGACATATAGAAGCTGCAACCGATAACTTTAGCGAGACCAACTCTCTTTCAAACGGAGTCCATGGTGCTGTTTTGTACAAAGGTCAGTTTGGGTTTAGTAGTTATGCTACTGTGAAGAAACTGGAAGTTAAGAATCTGATATGTGAGAGAGAATTTGAGGTGCATATGCTTCTCTTTTCATATGTAGTGTTCATTTAACTTCTTTATGTATATATGATATATTTGTATCTTTGAGTATTTTGCAGAATGAGATTATGTTGCTTAGCAATATCAAACATCCAAACATAATCTCTCTAATTGGTTATTGCGTTCATGCAAACGCTCGACTTCTTGTTTATGAGTTCATGCATAATGGATCGCTGGAGATGCAACTTCATGGTACATTTTAAAGTACTCAATTCTTTTTCTATCTAATATGTGTTTCATTTAATGTGAAATTGTATGCATTTTTTTGGCATTTTCAGGGTCATCTCGTGGTGCAAACTTACAGTGGCACATTCGAATGAAGATTGCATTAGAGATAGCAAAGTCCTTAATCAATACTAAGCTATCTTCGTATTTTGTATTAAAGTTAAAAAAAAAATTATGTATATATTGTTCTTTTTTCTTGTTACAGAGGATTAGAGTATCTACATGAACATTGCAGTCCTCCTATGATGTGTAGAGCTTTAAATTCCTGTAAAATTCTTCTCGATTCAAATTTTAACGCAAAGGTGCTTTCACAGTATTTTTGAGAAATTCTACATTGCTGTTCTCAACTCATGTAGCATTTATGAGCACCTTTTTCTGTTCACATAGATTTCTGATTTTGGCCAAGCTTTGACTAGTGGAGGCTCAAATGAACATATAACAAATCTTTCTGAATTTGAAGGCTATCTGGCCCCTGAATGTTTCTTAAATGGTATGTAAATATTGGATTGAGCTTCAATGTGTACGTTTACTGCATTAGACACTTGTTTCTATCATCTATTTTTCTTGAGCAGAAGTAACAGGGAAAAGTGATGTATATGCATTTGGGATTATCCTTTTTGAACTTCTATTGGGGAAGAAACCATTCACAGGGACTCAAAGCCAATATAATATAACTTGGGTACGCATTACTAATAGTTTAATTTCACCATTCAATAGAAAATGAAACATTTGATCATGTATAGTTTTGATTCTCAATTTTATTTAAAAATGTTATGCAGCTAACCGATAGGCAGAAACTTCCAGATTTGGTTGATCCTGTAATCAGACATACAATGGATGTAAAACACTTATGTCAGGTATTTTAATTTAGTTTTGAATATATCATGATATGCAGACTTTAACAAACAAAAATAATAACATGTATGCTTGTAGGCAGCTGCAGTTGCAGTTTTATGTGTACAGAAGGAGCCAATTTACAGACCATTAATAACTGATGTTGTTTATTCTCTCATCCCACTTGTGCCTAAAGTGTTCGGCGGAACTCTTGATGCTTCATCCGGTTTATGACATTATCATCATCATTATTTCATGCATTATGTGCTATCAAATGCAATTTCTGCAGTTCTGTAAACATAAAGCAATTTGGTTTTTTTGAACTGTCATACAAACGATAGATTACAGCGAAATTTCTCATAAAGAAAAGAAGTATTGATTATTACAAGATACATGAAGCATTCTTTATTCTCATCATATAAATGACAATTTATGGAACAAGATCAAAATGTTCCGAGCTCACTATACTGTAGAACAGGAAATAAATTGGAATGACAATGTTTTCTCTAGCTAACATTGTGGTAAGAGTCGATAATGGCATCGGCAAGGTAATCACATTTTGCCAAAGAAAGTCCAGCTAAAGATATTCTACCATCCTTCGTCATATATACACGCCACTTGTTTGTCATGTTGTCACTCTGAAAATGCAAAAGAAAATGCAGAAAACGGTTATGTCCATGGCAATATACAGACATTGTAACAATCTTATGGGTAAATTGTCTAAACTTACCAGAATAAAACAGTGTGCAATTTCATGGTATGGTTGAATAATATCATGTTAATGCTAGGAAGTTCAAAAAAATAACAAAAGATATATTGATTTCTGGGGTACCTGTGCTTTGTTCAAACCAGTGAAGGAGAACATGCCAATTTGTTTGAGAATAAAAGACCAATCCTTTCCACTCTTGTCTTTCTCAGTAAGGCTGTCATATAATCTTTGCCTTACATTTTTTATGCGCCCTGCCATTAATTCCATCTCTTGCTTCCATTCATTGAAAAGAGTAGGATCACCAACGACATTAGCGACAATTTTAGCACCATGAACTGGAGGGTTTGAATACATTGGGCGTGCAAGTCGTTTCAATTGGCTCTTCACCCTAAATTAACAGATGATTTGTCATAAACAAACTTAACTGTTATACTTGGAAGTAAATTCCCAGAAAATTGCAATAATCATATGAATCAACCAAGTGCTTGTACTAACTAAGAACTGCTAAATATATTAACAAACTCCGTTCAAAGTAATAACTAAACGGTTCTAATTTAAATCTAAATAAACTAGCAACTTGTGAATAGATGCTTATGTTATACTACACTAATATCCCAAGGTGTAACTGCAATTCATGTCAGGGTATAAGCCAAACCCTGGTTGTAGAAAGGACTTATTATTTAAATGTATGAACTATTACTATTAGATCGTCATAGGTAAGCAGGGTGTATATGAAGCCCTGGTCATATACCTTGTCGCAGCATCTGAGGATGCACAAACAACATTAATGGCTCCAACTCTTTCGGCATACAACCCCAAGTTTTTGCTGTAAGACTGTGCAACCAGAACTTCCATACCTCGTGCGACAAAATTTCTCACCGATGATGCATCCTCATCCAGGCTTCCACTAGCAAATCCCTAGTAATAATTAATATTATGATGTTAACTTAATAAACAGTGGATTCATCTACTCCCTACCATTAATCTTTAATCTTCTCTACTAGTAATAATTAGAACCCACAATTTTAACCGCGGCACCCTTAAATGACATGAATATCTATCACTACACATCTCTATTTCTATCTCTTCTCTATTATTAATAACTAGAATCACCAATTTCAACGGTGGCACCCTGAAATGACACAAATATCCATACACATCCCTATGTCTATTATTAACAAAAGGAATCGACTGTACATGATTCGTTGGTGTTTGTCACTTCAACCATTTTCAAAGTTACATATATACATCTTTCTACATCTCATGTGTGTACATCGTGCGTCTTACTCCAGTATTCATAATTGAAGCTCCTTTATTTCAAACAAGGCTCATCAAAATGAAGAACTATCATTTCTTCACAATAGCTGAAAGTTGCCACCCACCACTGATAGGTCAAGGAGCACACCAAATTTGATAGGAATGACATAGGGTATCTATATTTCAGCTGGAAATTCGAAAAAAAACGGAGAAGTAGAAAAACAACAAAAAATAAAAATAAAGAAGTGGAAAACAGACAACGAATTATTGATGTAGTTGCGCGCATTGTGTGTGCTTATAAGCTAGAATTACAAGCTAGAACTCCCCAATAGAATATAACTTCAATCAAATAGTTTACCTGGTATGCTACATCAAAGAAAGGGATGTGGTTCTTTTCTTCAATAACATCTGCAATTTTCTCCCATTGTTCGGAGGTTGGGTCTATTCCAGTTGGGTTGTGAGCACAACCGTGTAAGAGAATAAAGGATCCATCTGGTGCAGCCTTAGTCAATTAAATGAAATTAATCAGTATGCATCGTATCTTTTCAGATAACAGTGATATAACAATAAGTAAATTAATCATACTAGATAATTGATCTAACCTGAACTTATTATGTGCTTAAGGATCTTGTATCTAAATATGATGTTAAGACACACAGCATGCTGAATATTTAAGAATACAATAATATACAAAGTATTTGTGTTCCTATTGGACTTAAAAATCAAAATAATATATGATGAAATATAGTTATCATATTTGCTAAAAAAACATATTTATGATATCATCTGTAATCTGCAATAAATAATTCAGAATCAGGGAAGAAGAAAAGTCCATTAAACATAGGAAAGGAATAGAACCTTAATGTCCGCTATCATTCCATCAAAATCCAAACCAACAGTCCTTGGATCATAGTATCGATATTCAGACCATGGCACTCTGGCATCATTGAATATGTTCTTATGGTTTCCTAATTAAAATAAGTCCAGCGAGTAATTAGTCATGGTAATTAAGTATCAATTTACAAAAACCATAGAATCATTAAGCTACTCACCCCATGTTGGAGATGATATCAGAATTTTAGCATCAGGGAAATATCTCTGTATGAATGCAGCTGCAATACGAAGAGACCCAGTGCCTGAAAGACTCTGGATAGTAGCAACCTGAGCAGGATAGAAATACTTATTGTTTGAAGCATAAAATTGATTTCCATTGTAATATAGCCAAAAATAACATACTTTTCCTTCTTGGATTACAGCATTATCGGCACCTAACAACAACTCTGCTGTGACCTTATTGAATGTAGCTAACCCTTCAATAGGTAAATACTGCAACACAAAGATGGAATATCGATGCTAGCAACAATGATTTCGTAATTTGAACAGCAAGAGATTGAGTGAATAATAAAATTACCTCTTTGTTGTCTCCCCTATCCAGCATAAGATTTTCTGCCTGCATAGACATAAATAGCCGTGTATTACATACATATAGCATCATTCCTTTTCCAATACTTATCTTGAATATTTATCTAGACAGTGCACACGATCAAAATATGACCAAATTGAGAAGTTTAATTCAATTACAAATCTGGATATCTCAGACTAATGATTTTAACAAAATTACCATATCCTTGTCAATTATTTAAATTCAAACTCAAATTTCAATCGATTGACCTTGCTGATGCTATGTGGATCACAATTTATAGCACTATTTAAGCCATAAAAATTTGAAACTATCAATCAGCTTATACAACATATACTTACAGGAGTTTTCCTTGTCTTCTTCTTTTGGCTAATGTCTAGTAAAAAAACACATGTAGTATATTTACTGCTTAACGACCACAAATGTGCATACAAACTATATGATAACGGAAATTATTTTAAACCCAAGTGGTTATAGTACCTTCTTGACCACATTAAGCACATACGGTTGAAGCTCTTCTGTCCTGTAAGCTCCTACACCGAGGTTAAGTTTCAAATCGCTCGTGTCTGCTTTGAATGCTTCGGAAACGCCAAGAATTGGGTCAGGTGGAGCCATACTCACACCCTCAAAACGGGATAGGTTTGTTGCAACAGCCATTCGTATTCCTCCAAAACACTGCTAAATAGGAATGTAAAAATAAGAACGCAAAATTAGAAAATAATAGACAAATAAATGTTGTAACTTAAGTATTAGTTGTCGTTTATACTGTTCCATATCATCTACTTATAACCTATTCTATGACCTACCAATTGTTGTATGTCAAGTGGTGAATACTTTTTAAGTTTATCCAAATGAATTTATAGTGTATTGATAATAATGCATATATTAAGATCAACATGGAAAATACTAATATATAAAAATATACCCTCTATTATAACCTATCAATAGATTGTTAATATGTAGCCTTCGTTTACTAGATTTCATTAAAAGCACCATACAATTTCTCTCTTAACAATACAAATAGAGGGTAGGTTATGAAGCCAAAATTTTCTTTTTCTTTTTCATTTTATTTATTTATCTTATTTTTTTGCCTTAAGCAAGTTAATGGCTAAAATAATAATTTGATAATTATTTTTTGCCAACCTTTTCTTATGTTAGTCACAAACTGGTAAAAGAATCCTTACAAAGATGTCATGTACCATGCATTATTTCAGATAAACATGGCATTTTGAAAGTGCAATATCAGTACATAGTAAAGTACTAAAGTCAAAATATGATTTCCACTAACAAAATATTCGCATCATTATTTTCCAACACTGAACAAAAATCATGGTCTTATTTGTAATGTATCTGTTTACTACTGTGCTACCAGTATCGTACTGATAAGTTATAATCTTAGTTTTCATAATTCACAAAACAAAACAAAAACAAAAACAAAAAAACAAAAAAACAAAACAAAAACAAAAAACCTGTTTCCATAAGGTGCAAGTACCATTATTTATTTGTGTAGAAAATGTAAAACTATCCAGATGTTGAGTTATCATTAATAAAATACGGAAGGTGCACACACACATATACACATATATATTAACTATGTATGTGAGTATGTTATTTAAAGATGAACCTTTTGTTTAAACAAATAAATTACTGTTAAAATTAAAAATTCTCGTCATATGTCATACAATAATTGCCTGACTAGAAGGTCAAAAAAGGGTTTATAAGGAGAAGATATTTTTTTATCTACTAACAAGATAAAATAGCTGTGGTTACTATGTACTCAATTAATGTCAAGTTTCACATAACAGGTTTTTCTACTAGTTTACTCTTAACAAGAATATCAAATAGCCTTACAAAACCAGGTGGTTTAAGGGGAAATTTCAAGGTTTATTATGTAAATTCTGGTTATCTGTGTGTGTGTGTGTATGTATAGACACACACACTGTTTTATAAATCCCGCACAAAAAACTTTTACTAATGAGACTACCGCTGTTCGTGCCATCGCCAAACCTTCCACCTACAACACCGAACATGGTGCGGTACAAGGGTTTCACACTCTTCATTTCTACTCCTTACCAAAGTTTGAGGTTCCGAACAAAACACCGAGATTTTGAAGTATGGACCAAACCGAAACTTCGGTTCAGTAAAAAACTAATGAACTTCAAGTTTTAAAGAAAAAACTCAAAAAAAGAGTTATTTTGAGTTTCAAATATATGAATATTCAAAACTGGTATTTTAAGCTAGAAAACATACAAAATCACAAAATATAAATAAATAAATGGTGTAACTAAAAGAAATATACAACGAAGTAATGAATAAACAATTTTTAGTGTTATAAATATCTATAATTAATCGGTATTGTTAGTTTATATCTTATTTTCATTTAAAGATAAATTATACATTTGTTTCAATAAATTAAAGTAATATATGTAAGTATATGAAAAATAAAATAATTGACTTTTAAATCGAAACTAGAATCAAAATTGCTGAAATTTACAAATTAAATCGAAATTCCTAAAATTACAAAGACCAAAATCAAGATCGAAATCGAGATCTCGGACTTTGCTCTTTCTACTAATAAAAGAAATTAATATCAACAAAAATTCAATTGTCGTCATTTCAACTATATGTTAGCTTGCATAGTTACCATTTTAAATTTACTTGTTAAGAGGAAAGGAAAAATGGAAGTGATAAACATAAGATAGAAAGAGCACAATGAAGAGTGGATGAATGATGCATCTAAACATCATAAGCAAAATCATACTTCGAACTAAAAATATGCATGCACATCGTGCATGTCGATAAATTTTACTTTGGATAAAGTCGATTCTATTATCAACCAATGCGATTACACACTACTAAGTGCAAAAGGCAGAAACTTCTACAAGTTCAAACTGCTAATGGCCGACACTAGAAAAGACAAGGCGAGACGTTAACATAAATACGCAACTAGGCTCCAAGCTCAAAAGGCAAAGCTAGGCAAATCCCACTGGAGCTCAAGCAATGCCTTTGTAGCATACTTACCAACTCCAATTTCTTTCCACCTTTAGTAATATATCAATGATGTTAAGTTTTTGGTGACAATTTTGTCCAGTTCATTCTTCGTACCAAAGAATGCACTTGTATATAAATTGTCTTCTAGGAGAAATTTACTTTAAAAACATAAGTTTACATAACATTTAAGAGGTTTTTCATTTTTCTAAATTCAAATCCATTTATCAAATTCAAAATATTTAAATATTTAAATTCACTTCAAATTGTCAAGGACCACTAGCTCAAATAACAAACGGTATGACACTCTAAAATGGAGTTCTAAAGGTCGTGGATTCGAACCTTCAGACATCAAAATGAATGCTCTACTTGAATTAAGTATCACTGTTATTCTAAAAAAATTTACTTCAAATTTAAATATAAATACTAAAATTCTAACTTAAATATCAAAATCTCAAATCAAATCTAGCCAAAAGTTAGAAGGTAAATCAACCTAATTTTGAGAATTCAATTTCAATAACCAAACGTCAACATTTATATTCAAAACCCAACTTAAAAATTAAATTTAGAAATGAAAATTATTATGAAATTTATGGGTTGTCAAATGACTTTATGGTTAAAAAAAGATTATTTTATAGAAATGTACTAAATGATTTGTAGGGAATATGATACGGTTATATATAACTGCTCACCTCACCACCTGCTGCTGCCACAAGACCCAAAAGGATATCAAAATACCTAGCCGTTATAAAGAATAGCAGTATGAAAATGACAGGCCACGTTCATAACAAATTCCTTTATATTAAGCACTAGTGGTTACAAAGTATTGGCCAAAAATGTTTAGCAAATGGTAGTGTAACAGCTGTACAGAAGTTGTTGCTAAAATATCTGTACTAGCCTATATATGATAACGTAAACGAATGCAAATGGTAAGCTGAATGAATTAAATTTCTCTTTCTCTTGCATTTATGTTTTCTTCTTCTTCATTCTTCTCCCCTCTTCTTCAATTATCTCCTTCTCTAAATTAGAACCACATCATTGGTGCTTTCATTTTTGCTCTCTCCTCTCGCCATGGGTGAAACACTAACGTTAGAGCAACTTCGCAACAACTCCTACCATCTCGCCATCCGCAGCTCCCTACTAGCCATCCAAACCACCCTCTCTTTACAACAAACCATGCTACAATCCAACCATGACATATTCACCAACATAAAATCTACCATCGTCGCACAAAACACAACCTTACAAAACACTACACGAACCCTTGTCGACTACTTTTTTAAAATATCGACCTTCCAACCACCACCAACTCCTCCAACACCGTCATATGCTACTACTATGGGCTCGACAACACTAGCTCCTCCTCTGGCCTCTGCTGCTGCACCTTCTGTCTGTCTTCCTTTGTTCTCAAATCCTCCTCATCTAAACTCATCGACACTTCCCCTCGATTCATACTCCTCGCCATCAACACCAACAGTGATACTGCCTGGATCACCCCCTCCGACAGCTCTAGCAGCCCTCAAACCATCATCCCCTCCTCCCACAACAACTTCGACCACTCATTTACCAACAACACCATCATCGCCCATACTGTCATTTCATCAAACATCACCAGCTCAATGTTCAACCTTAGCTGCTGGGAAAGTAGCAGCGAAGGAGACTGATCCGAGTGTTGCTTTGGATTCGGACTTGGCCGTGGTTAGGCCTGTCAATGGTACGGGCTTCGGCCCGGGCCCGGCCCGAACCCGTCCTATTTATGCGGGTATGGGTTTTGCCTTTTACTACCCAAGCCCGACTCAGGTCCGATCCGGGTCGGGTACGGTTTTGTTAAAACCCGGCCCGGTTGGCCCGACCCGACTATTAGTTTTTCGTCGTATCAAAACATGAGTGCGTATGTTATTTATTTACCATTTTGTTTGTTTAAATGTAGATGTTTTTGCATACTTTTGTTATGAGCTTGACTACATCACCGTCCAATTTATATATTAACATTGTTTGTATACAAATTTTACCAAAGTTGCAGTTTTAAAATATGGTTTTAACATAAATATTCTGAGTTAGGTACATAGTTATCACCCAGCGGGCTTAAAAAGCCCGACGGGCCGGGCTCGGATATTGGGTTGAAATACCCTGCGGGTTCGGACCGGGCTCGGGTTTTAATTATTGTAATTGGACTCAGGTCCGGGTTTTATAATACCCGGACCGAACCCTGCCCATTGACAGGCCTAGCCGTGGTTAATGCTTCAGAAGCACAACCAATGATCCAGAGAATCTCCAAATCATTGGCGTCGGTAGGAAAACTAACGAAACAAGCAACGGCTTCAACCCAACAACCACATTTGCTACCATCGATACATGTCGACAAACACAGCAACCCCAACACCATCCTCAACTTCGCCATCGACAACCCCAAGCACCAACAAATCGCCTCCGACATCTCTAACAATCTCAACAAGCCTTTTCGCTCACACTTCGCATTCCCCTCTCCGAAAAACCTTCTCGAGAAACTCACTATGGATTTGGCACGATCTAATTTAGTGGATAGGGTTTCCGAGCATACATCGTTTTTGAATTGGGAGAACAAATCCTTTTGTTTTCAGAAGAATGAAGAGCTGCTGGATGATAATTGGTTGTGGTTTCTCTTCATTTCAGAAAACCCAATAATGAAAAGCCCAGTAGACAATTGTGTCCCTCTGCTCCAAAAAGGTTTACATTCGTGCACCACCCTTATTGATCCATCCGCTGGTATCTTGATTTTGAAAATTAATAGTGACAAACTACAATGTGAAAGCAAAATTTTAATATTTGATCCCGGTGGCATTACTGACAGAACGAGCAGCTTCGACCTTGAGGACAAGGTCGATTTCGAGGGGTCGGTAATGATACGTTTATATATAACTGCTCACCTCACCACCTGCCGCTGCCACAAGACCCAAATGGATATCAAAATACCTGGCCGTTATAAAGAATAGCAGTATGAAAATGACAGGCCACGTTCATAACAAATTCCTTTATATTTAGCACTAGTGGTTACAAAGTATTGGTCGGAAATGTATAGCAAATGGTACTGTGACAGCTGTACAGAAGTTGTTGCTAAAATATCTGTACTAGCCTATATATGATAATGTAAACGAATGCAAATGGTAAGCTGAATGAATTAAATTTCTCTTTCTCTTGCATTTATGTCTTCTTCTTCTTCATTCTTCTCCCCTCTTCTTCAATTATCTCCTTCTCTAAATTAGAACCACATCAGAATATCAAGAATTTATCATTTTTTTCTGAAAATGAGTTGTCGATGTTTGTTTAAAATTGCAAAAAGATTTATGGGTATATCAAATTTTTGAAGTCACTTTACAAAAAAATAAAATTAAACACTCCATTTAATAAAAAAAATGAAGTCCTATAAACATCCTCATTTACATAGAAGAAAAAATGAATTTGAACAAGAATCGTAGCTAAATTAATTGAGTTCAATGCTAAACTTAATAATTTGAGTTTTTAATAATAATTAAGTAACCTCTTTTGGAAAATTTAAACTACAACATAAGGTTTAAAAAAATTTAAAAAAAGGAAGAGAATAATTATTAGGTATATTTGAAATAAGATGGGGATAAATTGAATTGAGAATCTCTCATGCGAATATTAAGGGATTATAATCAAATAGTAGGAAATTAACATAATATTCCATGAAATATATATGTATTAAAAAAACAAACAAATAAATGCTACAGTTACCTAAGTGATTTTGGATGTTTCATCTCATGCATCAAATAATTTCCGTGATCACTAAATGATTTCTCCAATTCCAACCTACTTCATCCTACTTGGAAAAAATTCTCGATATTATCATATTTTAAAGCATCTCCAATGAGTATGTAAAGTAAACCAATGTGGCACACATAGCATACTCATCGTCACCCTCTTGGTTAGTTGTATGACTTACCTAGTCATCTGACATTTTGATTATTGAATGAGTGTTAATTCACCAACTGCACGAAAAACTAACCGTTCGTAATCTCTCTATCATATATAAATGTACATCCACACAAGTATGTATCACTAGTTTTCCTACTCAAACATCTTCAAACCAACTTCTCGATAAATTTTTGAATAATATTTGCAAGATGAATATGAGTCAAATTCGTTTAGCAATCAACTAGAATCTCAAGTTAATACATCATTTATGCTATCACATCAAAGGAGAAAGCAACCAATCCAGAAAAGGTGTTATGGATAAGGAAATTATCATCCAAAAAATTGAAGTTTGGATAATCATCCGTTAATGAGAGAATATTTCGATGAAATTGATCTTGAAACTATTCATCATTGTCTAAGAATGTCGTCAAAGATTTCACAAATTATCTAATAAAATCATAAGTTCAAACATCACATTGTACACATGAAAAAAAAGGAATTGGACAGATAGGAATTTCATACCATCAAAATAGCTAGTGCTCTTCAAATGTTATATTACAAAACAATAGTAGATTTAGAAAACAAGTACCTTGAAAGCGATTAGTCTAAAACCATTGCAATTTTAAATGATTTTTCTAAAACTATAGTGATGTTTTCGATCAAGTTATATGAAAAGTATGTTTAGATATTATTACCAGTTTTCATCAAAAAACAAGGTTTTATAAAATGCTTAGTAGTTTCAACGTATGCATTGATAATGAAAAAACTATTCCTATGCTTAGCAAGGACGATATGTATGACAAAAAGACCAACATTGATTGTAGAACCTGTATTGTTTCATTATCTTTACTTTTGACATTCTTCTTTTGGTTTACTCGATTAGTCAAATAATGTTAATGACTAGAGCAAACCTATTTGCTTTCGAATTCAGCAAACGGGATTTCGATAGCATGTAATAATAACTCTGACGAAAACACACGCGCGCACGCGCACACATGCATGGTAAAGTATATTTATTCAAGCAATTAAACTCCACTTGATAAAAGAACCATTTCATGAAAGGTCATGAAAGTGGAAGAAGGATAATTGAACGCGCTATGGCGTGTTGCAACGTCATTTTCGTTGTAATCTAGCTAGCTCATTATGTTAAACACTTGGAAAATATAATGTATGCATGTGTTATAATTAAATCATATTCAATGTTAGAAAGTTGTTAGACGGACGTCAAGCGATGGATTTGGACTTGACATTAATTATCTAGGTAAAGATTAATCGAAACTAGGTATTTTTGATACAATCATGTTTTAATAAAAAAATTATCATTTTATGGAAACTTTGTCCAGTATACACACACATGTGTGTAATGGATGAAGTTCAATATTCATTTCTGAAGTCAGAAGAGAAGGCAATATTCTATTTTTAGTTTAAAATTTCATATTACTTAGACGATGTGGCAAGTGTTGTTTATTGTTTAAGAGGTAAATCTTGCCTAGCTTCTAGGCAAGGTCTAAGCGGATGCTTAGAAAGATATTAATAATGACCGTAATCATAGAAGATGAATGTGGTGATTGCATAGTTCAAGTTAAAAATATCAACTAGCCTATGAGTTAAAGTTCTTTGATCGAAAACGTTAATTCTTTAAATAAATACATGGAACGAGTAATTCGATTAGAGATCAAGAATATCATCTCATTTGAACAACTAGCAGATCGTTATAGGCTAACCTTGGCCGTTGTAATATTCTTATTTTATGTTTTAAATTTCACATTTTATGTTCATTTTTGTAGTTTTATTATTTTGCATTTTATATTTTTTTCATAGTTGTATTATTTCACATTTTATGTGTTATGTTTTTTTTTGAATGGTTAATCTCACAACTTCATACCTAACCACACCATACTAGAAAAGATACAACTTACGATCATTGAACCATACTAGATAAGTTACAACTTAAAACCATTAAACCATACTACAAGCTATCTTAATACCACTACTTTGATTCGGGATCGAAAGCAACTTGACTTTCTATTTCTTTCCTATTTCAAATAATAATTCACAATTCAATGTTGTAATTGAATCAAATCATGGAAATTAGAACTCATCTATACCCAATTATGATTGTTTTTCTCGTTTTTCAATTCCTTTTCTCATTTTTTATAACTAGTGCAGCTCTTTCATTTTTTTCCCTTGACTATTTATGCCTGCTCTGCAAGATAGGCTTTGAAATGTTCATTATGAGCATGCATGCAAATGATACTTGTTTCCTTGTTGTTGCAAGCTCCAACCCCTCCATGATGACTAGCTCCGCTACTATAGAATGAGTTGAGGTGTAATAATAGAAGCATAAAAACCAAAATTTACATCTACCATAGTTTTCTAGATTTTTAAAGAAGCTACTTGGCCAAAAATTAGTGTTTATCTGAGACCATTAATTGCACTCATCTAAAACTGTCTAAGAACTTAGCCAACAAGGTTGGCTTAGTTGGTTGGTAGTTCAAACCATAAGATTAAAGATCACAAGTTCGATACCTGAGACCGACACTTGTTGGCATTAGTGAACCATGTTCAGAAAAAACAGTCTAAGACCCTTCAAAGTGGAATTTTTCCATTGTTTTCATGTCTACTGCGGTAACACAATCTTTCGCTAGAACCAAAGGATTAGTTCCACTTGTCATCAAATCACTACCTTTGATACAAATTTTTTTTTCTTCAGTTTCTAACATACCTTGTTCATTTTTCCTGAATAACATGTCCAAACAAAACCATGGTACTTGGTTTTTGGAAGATTTTCATCATATAAAGAAGTGACTACGTTTTAGAAGCGTTCTCACTTTTGTTGGCTCTTAGAAGGTTTCATTCAGCCGGATTCTCGCTAAAGCTTTAACTAAAGTCACTTCAACTTCTATGATCCATTTTGATATTATGAGTGCTTCACCGTCTTCATTGAGGTAATTGATGTTTTTTCATTTTTCTTATGACACCTTGAGGGCCTTTTTAAGAGTGTAGTTGATATTGATAACCTTAAAGGCCAAACTTGAAAACGGTAAGATTTTGCATTCAAGACAAACTCCCATGATTAAGTGTAATGCTTTGATACAGAAGGATTGTATCAAATTTTGATATAGCCTACTTCCTTTTTGACATGTGTACAATAAGCCAGACTAGTACATTTATCAAAAACAAGTAAATGTATTAGTTTTTGGCATATAGTACACATGCTAAATTTGAAAAGTTCTGTATCAACATTTTGATACAGACTTAAACAAATTTTCTTTACGTCTGGGTAGTTCTCTATGATATAACATTTGGTTTTGAAAAAGATACGATGAGTAAGATAATTCCTGTTTTGATGATAAGTAGAAGATTGAGGTGAATAACCTTGGAAATGTTAACAAAAAACCAACGAGTATGGGTAAATGGAGGTGAGTAGCCTTGGAGATATGTAGGAAAATAAGGTGAACTCGGATTTCATGAAAAAAGTATTGCAAATTTGATAAATTGGAGTACTTAAATGTTTTTTATCCTTGCGTTAGAAATTTTGAACAACGATTAAGTCTTGCTATACTGTTTGGAAGCAAAGTCTTGGATAATAATACCCAAGAAGCTAGTCGTTGGTAACTTGGTAGCAGCATGAGTAATGCTCATTAGCTACACCGTTTGGATTCTCCTATAAGTAACTTAAAGTGAATAAATGCAAGCAACAACTGCTCAAAGAAGCAATAACGAACGCTCTACTTTGCATTAACAATCTCAATTGAAGGCGTAACCATATACATACCTTTTTCCTTTTAACAACAAGATCGCTTCCACTTTTCTTCGCAAAACCAAAACTCTGATCAAGCTACACAAACACATCAATCAGCCAAAAAAAAATCTCTTCAAAGTAATAATTACAGAGGAACAAAGGGAAAAAGGAGAAAAGTCAAACCTTAGAGTTTTCCCTAATTACCAACGAGGGAGAGACGGAAGCGATCATCGAAGCCATGAGATCTTACGTGTGCAAATTAAGAAATTAATTTAGAAAAATATACGAGAATTCTTGACTAGTGTTTTAGTGGAGAAGCGATAAGATCACCGTGCGATGATTAAGACAGAGTTTGATAGAGTGGAAAAAAGCTTAAATGTGAGATCAGTTTGCGATTGATGTAGTTTTTTCCGTCTGTGTATAAGAGTGGGCCGAGTAAACGTGAGTGGCGATGATTTCAATGATTTAGGATTGTTTGCTATGGATGCATTTGCTATGCAAAAAGGACATTTGAGTGGGACATTTGAGCGAAAAAGAAATGCGTTTGGGACTACAAACTTGAGACTATGAAGGAACGAGGTATTTGAGTGGACGAAGAATGCGTTTGGGATTACGAACGGGGTATTTGAGCAGATTATTTAAGTTGTGATTTTTTATTTAATTGATTTATAAATATTTAATTATTTGTTTTTAATTGTGTAATATACGTTTAATAATTGCAAATAACACGAAATAAATTTCATAATTTTATTAAATGCATTTTTAAATTCAAATAAATAAATTGTAAAGTTTTAAAGTGCTCGGATTCAGTTCAAACCAACTCCATAATGGAGAGCACTTCGATATGATCGTAACATAAAAAACTGCATCTCAAATGGACCTCATTGGCAAAAGTTATTAATTTTTTAAATTTACAAAAAATTAAATTTATTAATAAATTATTAAAATGGTCAAAGGGGGAACGCGTCTTATGCTTCGACAACGGGTTTGGGAACGGGTTAACATCGTTGGGGCTTCCAACGCATCGAACGTGTCCCCAACGGAAACAGACTATTTTTTTCATGCAAACGGCACCTGACTTGTTCATGAACCAACGGCTTAGACTAGGAATGTCACGACAGCATTAACTTTACCATTATCACTGACGGCATCACGTATGAATAATGTCTATTATTAAAGCATTTCCAACCGGACTGAAAGGAAAAAAAGAAGAAGAAATCAACGTTTATTTTTCATTTCTCATGTTACGGCAGTGGCGATTCGAGCGTAAAAAAAGAAAATAAGTGGGGATCTCTCCATTTTTTTAAGCAGCGATCTTTCATGGGCCTTCTTCAATTTAGTTCTTTCTCTTAGAGCTCTAGGTCTATCTACATCTTGTTGAAGTTGCACTTTTAAGATCTTTAACTTTTGCTCTTTCAGCCTCAAACGCTCCTCTTTGAGGTAGATGCAATTGAAATATCACTTAGAAGTGCAGTTAGCTTGTCACTAGCCATTACCAGGTCACTTGCTTCCTTGTTTCTCAACAGCGATCTCTTGTTTGATTTTATTCCTTAAAGTCGATTTGCAACATCGTTATACAACATTCCAAAAGTAGAAGTCAATGGATTGTTATTATTCCCCTCAATGCCTACTAACATCAGAGATTCATTTGAATGGCCAAATGATGAATCTATCGAGAGTCTTGAAGTTCTCAAATTAAATTCTTCGGTATCTCCCTCATCGACATCCATTTCTTCATTGAGGGTTGCGCAATATGGCCTCACACAGAGAAGTTCAAATGTTTCATGAGCCTTGAAATCACTTTTGTAAATATCATAATATATTTTATCATAATCGTCTTTCAATTCTCTAAATGATTGTCCACTCCTTAACATGTCTCCTCTTTGTGCTATTATACATTTGTATTTGATACACATATATTTGAGTTATACTCTGCTATCTTTGCGCTCTCAAACGATGGCTTTTTTGATATTTCGGGTCCTGGTTGTAATTATCATTTATGCTCAAATAGAGAAACCTTCCACTCGAACGTCCTAATGGAACCAGATGCGTTAACCCATGCATTGGCCAACACCATATAGTCGTGTGCTCTCTGTGTTTTACATATCAGTGCTTACATAAATAGAATCATTGGTTTAAGGATCCTTGGGCTTTCTTTTGTTGTAAGCACTTTTTGCCTTGTCTTTCCCCATGTCACTTGTAGCGGCCTCTAAAGGGGTCTCTTGGGTTGTTTCTATAGAAGGAATTATCGATTATAAGCCAAACATGTTTGGGTTTAGAGGGATTTGATAGAGAAGATTACTAAACTGTTGTGCAAAGTTTAGTTGGGTAAGTAACCAATCTTGTTGTGGAGCAAGGAATTTTGTCGGTGTAACTTGTGCAGTTTCAAACTACGATAGTAAATTAGTAAAGTTCGTGAGACTATCATCGTACAAGTTCATTTAAGGGGCGTTGCTATTTTATGAGTTTGCCATTAGTTTGTTGTTTTGTTTAGTAGAGATAGATTTGTTTGAGTATGAAAGTTGTATGTAATATGTTATACACTATATACATAATGAATTTGATGCAACTGATTTTTGCAGTGTCTAGTCTTATCAACAGAATTTGATGCCAGACTTATACACCTTATAGCAGAAATTATATTTCGTCTCTTTGCTCTTTATGTCATTTAAACTGATTTCTGCAGTGTCCAATCTTATCAACTTTAATCATAAATTTTGCAGAAATTATTTGTTTGCTTTAAAATCATTTCAACTTTTTTTGGCATAGACTAGTCTTATTAACTATACAGAAATTGTTCGTTTGCTTTAAAATCATTTCAATTTTTTTTGGCACTGACCAGTCTTAGCGACTTTATAAAGAAATTGTTTGTTTGCTTTAAAATCATTTCAACTTTTTTAGGCATTTTTTGGCATTGACTAGTCTTATCAATTTTATACAGAAATTGGCCAGAAATTTGTTAAATGGTGTTCCTTTGCTCTTTAATATCATTTCTACCATATATGAATGAATGTAAATGCTACTTTGGGCTATTAAATTTCATTATGACAAATGAAGCATGGACTCTGGCAGATTACTTAGCATTGATAAAAGGATGTATTAAGGTAGATAGTCTTCACATGAAGGAAGAGGTTGGTCAAGATTTTTTGGTTATTGTCAACGGAGCGTACAACAATCGTCTATAATGTAGATTAATAAGGAGAATTCTGGAAACAAAGAAGTACGTTCGTCAACGAACATTTAGTAGGTCTTGTAGGAGATACCATAAAATAATAGAGTTGAAAGAGAACATTTTTCAGTTGTCTTGTTCACCCTACGACTCACGTTACTTCTTCAAATACCATGCAAGCTTTGTCAGGCACAATGCGTACGAGCTTTAGAACAACTATATGTTGCAATTTGAGTAATAACTTAAAGAGTGTATGTTAAGCGAATATCTATTTATCTATATTTGTATACTACATTGTTTGTATGAGCTATTTATCGAAATATTAATTTCTATTCTTGGAAACCAAAAACAATACTGAAAATAGTGATATAACATCATACGTCATCATCTTATCTTACATAAGCAAATACTGCCATACATTATCCAACATAAACATTATTAGTCCTTCTAGCTTAGTTTTGTCTACTAATATTTAGACTATGAAGCTGACTGTGAAGTCTACTAATTTCATTTTGTTACCCAACAGATTGATTTTGCAAAGTTGTTAGTTGGTATTCTAATGCATTAGCGTAATCAGCGGCTCGTTGAGGAAAATGAGCGTTCATCCACTCCGAAGAACCATAACCTCTCTGATACATGTGGCATCTAAAATGACGACAACCAATATCATTTCCTCTTTGGATGACATTTTATATAGCGGCATATCTGCATGCGCATATTACACTAGGTGATTCAACTTCGTGCTCGATTTTTGGAAGGATGATTCGTTGTTGTTGCTGCCTTGGATCACGTCTACGATGTCATCATAGTCTTTCTTCGTGACATCTTTATTCTCTCACTTGTATTTGATGTTCTCCTTGTTCTCGTTCATGCTCTTGCAAATCTTCATAGTGCCTTTCTTGCATTTCAATATAGAAATCAATGTCAGTTTCTGGTAATGATAGATTCTGTGATAACCCGCACTGAAACAGACCTAAATTCTGATCTAGAAAAGGCCCATCAAAACTTTGAGCCATCCTAAAACTGGCTGTTGGTTGGTATAAAGAATAATACAGAGCTGTTTATCTACGCATTCAGAACTAACAATAGAATAATAAAATATAATATCAAAAACAGTACCTATTTTATTTAAAATTCAAATGTCATAAAGTCCATAACACAGATCCAATAACAACCGTCACATATCTGTAGTACAACACTTTCAAAATATAACATTGTTTTTAACAGGTACATTAGAAAATAACATGAATAGATAAATAGATAAACTACCACAAGATTCCTCCAGCCTCCACCTTCAGCATTGCCTTTCCTAAGCTGTGTTGTAATAACGAGGGAGTCAAAACAACTTATGTCTGGTGAATAAAAATCTCAATCCTTACTGTAATAGTATTTGGGCAGTATAATTTAAATAGGTATGTGTCTTTCGTATATTAGCTTTATTCTAAGTCTTTTCAACTTTAAGCCCTAAGGATTTCCCAATTCCAATTCCATAATTGTCACTCTTACAATCCAATGATCCATATCTGACGTTGGTAATGTTCTATCAATGTAAGAGATAGTAATCAAGTCACTTAATACCTTTTAATGGAAATTAAGCCGACTCTAATCATTTAATACCTTATTTAAGGTAGGTCCCCGTCATTTAATACATGTCCCAAGGCGGACTCCTCACTGGTACTTATCTAGCTGACATTGCATGGAATCTTTTCGGTCAATTAATACTTCATACTGAAGCGGACTCTTTTCAAGATATCCAATACCGTGCTTAACCCTTAACCTTAACCCCGACCATTTACTACTCCCTACATAGGGAAGAGGCGGGCCCTCACACAACCAAATAATACCTTCAATCCCTAAAGTAGATCCTTCGTATTACGACATGTACTCACAGTGATGTCTCATATTAGTTCGACTATTCGTGGGTACTGGTAGCCAAATTAGCGGGATAGATTTACCTTACAGAATTTGGGACTAACCTCGCGTCATCCGTAGTTACTTATTATAGGAGATGTCTCACATCAGCCCCAAAGTCACACTGTTGGTGGCCAAATTAGCTGGGCAGACTTCTGTGTGCTCTTGATAGACCTTGCATCCCTATAACTTAGTCATAATTTATAACCCTCTCTTAACATATTATCACACATCTCACTGTATCCATAATTAAGTCATTATAAGAAAACTTCTTATTTCGCCACTACAATTAATTACTTCCCTAAGGATGGCTCTAGATGACTTTGGGATAGCAACTAGTGAAGTATGATGACTTCGACGACTCGATGTGGTGAGTGACTATAGCATCTGGCGATGGACCGAAAGGATGAGTTATGCAATATTTACTATTATTACTACGAAGTGTGTACTTGGTTTTTGTGAACAGTGTGTTACTAATATAGCGAGTTAGTACGCATTTAGTGACTTGGCGTTGTGTTACTAATATGTTAGGTTAGTATATTTGGTGACTTGGTGTTGTGCACTAATATGGTAGGTTAGTACCTTTGGTGACTGCGTAGGAGTAGTGTTTCCTGCTCACATTGTTATGATGGTTGCAATGGCTGTTTTAGTTGCATTGATTGCATTGGCTGTGATGATTGAAAATGGTTGTATGGATGCTACGGTTGTTATGTGCTAACGTCTATTTGGATGCAGGAGAAGAGCAGGAACCAAAACTATGTGAGGTTGATCTGCCATAAAAGGATACGTAGGCAGTCTTTTTATGCAGTAGCCACTGGATCCCTTAGGTATGGCCGGGGTGTATAGAAATTGGCGCAGTCCAAATATAGTTAAAACCTTTTACCTTTTTATTTTGTCTATTTATATAGGTGTGAAGTGGCAGATAGGAGCAGAAGAGGGAATGGAAAGTGGATGTAGGCTATGTCGTGAGTAGTTGATTGGTATATTCTTTTATTCCATTGTTTTCTTGTTAGTTGGATAGTGTTAGTTAATTATTGATGTAAACTATTGTGATGAAGTTATAAGATAACTGTATCGTTAAGTTAATGAGTATTTATATTGATGTTGGATTCCGCTGTGAGTTTTTCTTTTATTTTCGTAGTTTTGAAAAGTTTAAAATTATAAAATAAATGATCCACTGTTTTTAATATTGGAATTAGTTGCAGCATTTTTTGTGGATTTTGTAATTGATTTTGAGGTTAAAAATAGTGAGGCGTTACACCTAACCTATCGGTCGACCGGTCCAGGTAGGCGGTCAACCAGCTCTTTATTTCAGGAAACGTTTTTAATTGCCGTTGGTTTATTTATTTCATTATTTCATTGCTCATTTAACGTTAACATTATTTTAATGATTACTTAACAAGTCTAATTACTGTTACTTTTTGAATTTAAAATTTGATAATTATTTGAATTTGAATTCAATTTAAATTATTTTGAATCTGAAAACTTCAAACGTCCATAACTTTTCCGTTTGAGCTTCATTTTCAACATACTATATATGGAATTTGATAAGAAAATCACCACGAATGCAATGGCATAGCTTTCGTTTCTGAATTTTGCTAAATTTTCCTTTTTAGCCTTATCTTATTTAATTAATTTATCGTATTTTATTTATTTATTATTAATTTTTACAAGGTGTTATATTCTTCCCCTTAAAAGGATTTCGTCCCTGAAATCTTTCCAATGGACAGACAACGTAATGCATAATGAATATCCATATTATACAACCAAGTTATATACACAATCATCTACTCAATCGAAAGTGCAATGTGATTATGTGTGCAGACGTACTATAAGTGAGCTCAATCCTAGCGTGAGTGTATGATCATGACATATAAGTATGTATGCAAACACCCTTAACATGCATAAACTTTCTGTATGAGTGCATAGTGATAGTGAAAAGCGTAGCAACCATTTCTATCATCCAATCTAGCAATCACGATGCAACAAAACCTAATTTTGAAGAGAAAAGTTTGCTAGTGAAAGGCTCAGAATGAGAGATCCTCACATTCTCTTTGGTTTCTCATGTGCTTTCCGCCAAGTTGTCTCCCCATTATACTCGAACCAGCCTAGGTTCTTTGCTGTGAGCTTCCATGTTCTTTGCTCCACAATGCGTGCGGAGGCATGGGATGCTATTGGCTCCATCTCAATATCCTCAATTGATCAGGCTCTACAACAGATGTTGTGCTATGAAGGCATTTCTTCAAGTGCGAAAATGTGTAAAATGTGTAAAACGTCATGGACTCCATCCATCTATCCGGTAACTCTATGCGGTAAGCAAGTTTCTCTATTCTTTCCAAAACTCGAAAAGGCCCAACAAACCTTAGTACCTACTTTTACGATTTTCCAAATCTCATGACTTTCTTAAGAGGGGAAGCTTTGATAAACACCATGCCTCCAACCTCGAACTCCAACTCTTTTCTTCTCTTGTCCCCGTAGGATTTCTAGAGGTCTTGCGCTGCCTTTATACGTTGCCTAATCAACGCCACCTTATCTAAAGTTTTGAAAATCAAATCTGATTCGAGTAAGATTTTATCGGTGGTTTCCAACCAGTAGTTTAGCGATTTGCAAGGCCTCCCGTAGAGTGCTTCAAAGGGTGCCATACCAATCATCGATCGGTAATTATTATTATACGCAAACTCGACTAGCGGTAGGTGCTGCTCCCAGTGTCCTCCAAAGTCCATGATGCAAGCTCTCAACAAATCCTCCAAGATACGATTCACTCGTTTAGTTTGCTCATCGGTCTACGAGTGGTAAGCAGTACTAAGATTCAACAAAGTCCCTAAAGCTGTTTGCAAACTCCTCCAAAATTCGTTGGTAACAAGGGGTCTCTATCACTAACGATACTAACTGGAATTCCATGAAGTAGAACCACCTCCTTATTATAAATCTTTGCTAGAGATACTACAGTCCTATTGCTCCTAACATGAATAAAGTGGGTGCTTTTAACGAGTCTATCCACTTTGACCCAAATTGCTTCATTGCCATTTTGACTCCTAGGCAACCCATCTATAAAGTCCATTGATATATGTTCCCATTTCCAAGTTGCAATTGCTAATGGCAATAATAATCCTCTGGACATCCCTTGCTCAGCCTTTATCCTTTGCCAGGTTAAACATCTAGAAACAAATTCAGCTACCCTCTTTTTCACCCTGGCCGATAGAAAATTCGTTTCATATCCTTATACATCTTAATTATCTCCTTCGAGGTGAATGGTCATCCTTGAATGGTTACACTCTGCAAGCACTTCCTTTAACACACTATCAGTCTTTGGAATGCAAAGACGTCCATCTCTCCTTAAACATCCCTTCTCGTCAACTGCATATCTACTGATGTGGGGAAATTGCTCTCTTCTACTTAGCTTGTCCAAAATATCAAATATCCCCTCATCCTTCTTTTGCTCTAATCCAATGCGGTCCATCAATGCCGGTCTAACCTCCATTGCTACCAAATAGCTTTGGGTGGGTTTTGTCGGTGGTTGGAAGCCGGAGTTTGACAGGAACTCCATACCTCTACTCGTATATAGCTCCTAAGGTAGCATGCCTCCGGCTAAGGGCGTCGGCGATGACATTCCTCTTTTCCAAGGGTATGCTATATCCAAAAATCATAGGATTCTATAAAGTCCATCCACCTCTGCTGCCTAAGATTTAAATCTTTTTGGGAAAATAGGTATTTTAGTGATTTATGGTTGGTGAACATCTTAAAACTTTCCTCCAAAATATGGTGCCTCCAAATCATCAAGGCAAAAACAATAGCTGCCAACTCCAAGTAATGAACTCGGCATCTCTTCTAATGGTCCTTCAATTGCCTACTAGCATAAGCTATCACCCTTCATTCTTGCATAAACTGCTCCAAATCATGTGCTACATCCATCCATGTAAATTGTGAAAGGTTTCGTACCATCGGGAATGATGAGTACTGATGCACCAAGCAATAGCTCCTTTAGCTTTTCAAATGCTTCCGTACATTTCTCATCTCATGCAAAGAATAGATTCTTCTTGGTCAGGCGAGTTAAAAGGACGGATATCTTTGTAAATTCCTTTATGAATTTCCTATAATAACCCGCTAACCATATAAAGCTCCTAACTTTCATGGCATTCTAAGGAACCTTCCAACTCTAAATAGCTTTCACTTTGCGGGGTCCACCGGTAACCCATGCTCAGAAACGATGTGTCCAAGAAATATCATCTCCTTCTTCCAAAAGTAACACTTTGGGAATTTGACTTTAAGTTGGTGTTTCCTCAAAGTCCCTAGTATCTCCCTAAAGTGATTTTCATGCTCTCCTTCACTCTTGGAGAATACTAAGATGTCATCAATAAAAACTACGAAAAACTTATTCAATTTTCACCTAAATACTCTACTCATCAAATCTACAAAGTATGCAGGGGCATTTGTTAATCCAAAAGGCATCACTTTCCATTCATAGAGTCCACCCGACGTGCAAAAAGCAGACTTTGGTTTACTATCCTCTACGATCCTTAGCCAATGAAATCCAGTTGCCAAGTCCAACTGGGAGAAGATTTTAGCTCTCACAAGCTGATCAAACAAATCATCAATCCTATGTTAGGGATACCTATTCTTCCTCGTCAACTTGTTAAGTTCCCTATAGTCGATGCATAGCCTTAATGAACTGTTTGCCTTAGTGGCAAAGACAACATGGGCTCCCCATTCTAAAGTACTCCGTCGGATGAACCCCTTCTGCAATAACTTCAAGATCTACTGATCTAACTTTCGCCTTTCTTTGGGGGCCATGTGTCTTAATGGCAGAGCGATTGGTCTAGCGTCTTTTTCCAAATCAATCATAAACTTGATCTCCCTCTGGGTGGGAGACCCGAGACTTCTTCAAAGACATCAGAAAATTCTTGAACTACAGGTACAGATGAAAGCTCATTTTGAGATAAGCTTAGCGAATGTAAATAGCTTGACTCGATTGAGCCTTGGGGTGTACAACGAATCTCTATATCTCGCCTTCTACAACTCTTTAATCGTACAACTCTCCTATGACAATCTAAGATTGCTCTATAGTACGATAATCAATTGGTTCCTAAGATAAGTCTATACCCCTTGAAATTAAGAACGTATGCATTACATATGAAATCAACATCGCATATGTCTAACACTATGTCTTGGCAAATTGAGAAAAGGTATTCGACCCTCCAATAAAATTTGAGATTACTCTTGGGTTGTTGACAGTTTGGGTTTGAATATTTAAGGAATTTATCACATTCCTAGCTATAACTAAATGCGATGCTCCGGAGTCAAACAGGGTACGAATTGTATTCCCAAAAATAATAGTTATACCTTCCATCGCCGCCTTCCTTGGTCTCTTGAGGGTGGTCTACTCAAATAAGGACAACCTCAATGGCATATGCTTGTCCACTCTTACCTTCATTTACCAGCTTCAGACACTGTTTTTTAAAGTGACTCTCTTCATGGCAGAGATAACATTTTTCCTTAAAAACTTCCTTAAACAAATTCACCTTGCAATCTTTAGTGACATGTCCTTTCTTTTAGCATCTCTTACACACCTTACCTTCCTTCTTGAACTTTCCTTTTGACTTCTTATTTGCTCAAAAATTTCCCATCTTGGCTCCTCCTTGGTTTTGAGTAGGTCCTGCTTTCTCCTTCTCCATCTCTTTCTCCTCCACACTAGCTGTATGCAGTAAGGCCATCTCAAATAGCATCTCATATGGCACCAGTGAGTACTTGGGTCAATAACAGTTCTCTAAGTGGGGAGTTTAAGTTTAAGCCTTTGACAAACTTTATGGCCTTTTTCATGGGTGTATCTACCAAATTCATTTCGAACTTAGCTAGCTCTATGAATTTACTAATATACTCCTTCAGAGTGGAGTCTCCTTGCCAAAGCTGTATAAACCTCTCTAATTACAAACTAACTTTTGCTCTCGACATAAACTATCACTCAAATCGGTTCTTGAACTCATCATAAGTGACATTTCTATCAACATTCTCCTCATCTGCAATATTCTACCAATCTAAGGCCTCTCCCTTTAGATGTCAAGCTTCCATTCTTCGGTTTATTTGATCCTCCCAACCAAGGTCCTGTAATACCCTCACATAGTCAATTGTCCATGTTTTTGTCTCCACAAAACCTTTTGTTCCCGAATATACTCTTTTTCACATATATATAAAATCCTTACACATTTTAAAGAATTCAAAGGGGCAAGGTGCTGCTTTAGCAAGTGGGGCAGCGGTTACCGCCAATGCAACGTGCTAAGAAACAAGGACCTGTCCTACGTGCCTGAGGTATTGTTTAAACCATTCGGGCAGCCCTCAAATGATAGGCATTCCTCGGGTGGGATTCCCAAGTCTCAAATGAAGAAGGTTTTTAGCCATAATCTCTATTTGTAGGCTAAACTTCTAGTTACAATGGCCTAAGATAGCATTATATGCTGAAATAAAGATTTTCCTAGTGTGTTTGTATAAGTTCAAGAATATTGTGTGTGTAATAGGGGCTTTTGACAAATTCTTTCAAAAGTAATAAGTACGTCTCTCATACGTATACCTACCCCATTGATCAGGTAACCTAAGCTTTGAAACCAAATGTAACAACCCGCTCTGAAACGGACAGAAATTCTGACTCAGTAAAGGCCCATAGGAACTTAAACCTATTTCAAAACCGGCCTTAGGTTGTATAAAGAACAATACAGAGCTATTTATCTACGCATTCAGAACTCACAGCGGAAGGATAAAATATAATAACAAAAACACTACCTATTTCATTTAAAATCCAAGTGTCATAAAATCCATAACACAGAACCAATAACAACCGTTACATATCCGTAGTATAACACTTTCAAAATATATTATTGTTTTTCAATAGGTACATCAAAAAATAACCTGAATAGATAAATAGATAAACTTCCGTAAGATTCCTCCTCGCCACCGACTTCAGTATTGCCTTTTCTAACATGCATTGTAATGAGGAGGGAGTTAGAATAACATATGTCTGGTGAATAAATATCTCAAGCCTTACTGTAATAGTACTTGAGCAGTATAATTTAAATAGGAATATGTCTTTCGTATATTAGCTTTATTCTAAGTCTTTCAACTTTAAACCCTAAGGCTTTCCCAATTCCAATTTCATAATTGTTACTCTTATAACACAATAACCCATGTCTATCGCTGGTAATGTCATATCAATGTAAGAGATAGTACCCAAGCCACTTAATACTTTTTATGAGAATTAGGTAGACTCTGACCATTTAATACCTTATTAAGGCAGGTCCCCCATCATTTAATACATATCCCAAGGCAAACTCCTCATTGGTATTTATCTAGCTCACATTGCATGAAATCTTTTCGATCACTTAATACTTCATATTGAAGCGGACCCTTTTCAAGATATCCACTACCATGCTTAACCTTTAACCTTAACGCCGATAATCTACTACTTCCTACATAGGGAATAGGCGAATCCTCACACGGCCACTTAATACCTTCAATCCCTATAGTAGGTCCTTCGTATTATGATCCATACGCCACAGTGATGTTTCACATTAGTCCGACTATTTATTAGTACTGGTAACTAGATTAGCTTGGCAAAGTTACCCTATAGAATTTGGGACTAACCTTACATCATTCGTAGTTACTTATTATAGGCGATGTCTCACACCAGCCTCAAAGTCACACTACTGGTGGCCAGATTAGTTAGGCAGCCTTCGATGTGCTTTTGACTAACATTGCATCCCTATAACTTAGTCATAATTTATAACACCCTCTTAACATATTATCACACATCTCACCGTATCTATAATTAAGGCCTTATAACAAAACTTCTTATTTTGCCTCTACAATTAATTACTTTCCTGAAGGGGAACAATAACCTATTAACTAGACCATTAATACGTTAGAATCTTATGTTAATATATATATTTATATATCTGTGTGTGTGTGTACGCACTTAGTAAATTTCTAAGCATGCAAATTTTACGCTTTAAATTAGCGTCTAAATGCCAAATATTCAAAATTATACAAGTCTCATTTCTATATTAACACATATACCATAAATCTAATATCAAAAATCAAATCAATAGACTTGTATAAAAATAGAATTCAAACCCATTTATTTTACATTAAAACAACGGAATAAATCAATAACAAAAACTTACAATTTACATACTTATATGCTCTATTCAACTTCCTTTTACATGGAATTAGATATAGGGAATTTATATTCAAATTGTGGAAATAGACATTGCAAACTACGAATAAGAATTCGTACCTTACACACCATTTCCTAATCAAAACCCTTAATCAGATTCAAAGAAAATGATAAGAAGTGAAACATAAGGTAAAACATTAAAATTGCAAAATATACATAAATTCCATTATTTTAACATAAACAATTGAGATTCCAACCTAAGAATTGACATTTCGCTTTAGAGGAATTTTGGGGTTTTAATGTGATGTTTTCGTAAACCAAAATTCCCCAAGACATATATCAAATCTAAACTACACTATTCAATTACCAAAATAAAAATACTAAGATTTGCACTCATAACAGGGCCTTAGCTCTTCCTCTTTTTGGATTTGTCACGCCTTCAATAATCTCTTTCAGATCTCCCATTTAGATATATACAACATGGGATTTATATTTATTGATTATATTCAAAAATTAAGGGAATGGAGAAGAATAGAATTAGAAAATAAAATAATAAACATTTAGAATATGTTACTGTAACCTTAAAGAACTTTTCTGAACCTTTGAAGAGAGAGACTGATTGAGTTTTTCCACTATAACAACTCGTCTTTTCGATTCTCAGAAGTCGACACTAATACATCCACGATATTCACGTGCCGAACATCCAAGCACCCGAAAGACAGATCATTAGGGTGAAAGAAAAGAAAAAGACAGAACAAAATCTCACAACGTGACGAGTAATCTATAATATATCAATGAATCTTTACTCAAAAAAAACTTTTACATACATACATAAATCAGAGTACAATTATCCTATCATCAGACCCTGGATAGTTATAACAACCTGTTCTTACAATTTCTGAGAAATACAGACAAGAAACAAACAACGAAAGATAAATAAAATGCAGGAGTATGTCTTAGAGGCGTCCACCTCATCTCCTGCAGCTCCAAGTGTCCAGCTAAATCTAGGAAATATGCTCAGGCTGACCCGAGCATTATAAGAAAAATAATGCCCAAATCAGTCTGGTAAAACTAGCGTGAGAAATATGATCAAATGGATTCTTAATGTTCTATAAAACCTTTCAAAATAAAGGTATCTCGTAAGACCATGCCACACATAAAAACGAATCAGTTTTTACCTTGTGATAACTAATTCATTTTTATTATAAAATGTAGTGATATTATAATAATGTCTAGGGTAAAATGAATGTCAATCATAGCCAAAATTGTTACATTAATTAAATTCCTACATAATAGGTATATAACTAAATCCGTAGGGGCATATATTGGTGATTGGATTTCCATAAATAACAAGGCTACTGGGGTACCATCTGCCACTAAACATCTCTAGAAAATTGTACCGAGGGTCTCCCATGGACCCGCAATAAACCACATAGCTTTGAAGCATATCCCCTATTTTAGTCATTACCGGATTGTGATACTTGTGAGGTTAAGATTACCTTTTTCCTCCCTTAGCAAATCCACTTGAAATGCTAACATTGCCCTAGAAGCATAATGCAATGCCATTATTCGTCCATACAAGTTAATCAGGATATGAACAAACCGAAGGCACTACTTCTAATACATCTATTTTAGAATCACCCTCAGGATTAGTAGCAAGTAGACCTTGCACTCAAAAGAGCTCCATCTTCGATTCCATCATCTTCAAGATGTATTCAATATGACGCTTGAGTTGGTTCGAAGTGGTTTTCAGATAATTCATACTTATCCGATCCCGGTCTCTTCGAATCGACATTCGATAGTCTCTGATAAACTTACCTCTAACTTTTTCGAAAATAATCAGATAATGAATAAGAGCAGAGATCACCTCTAACCATTTAAGTGGAGATATTTCCTTATCATCTATTCTAGAAAAATTAAACAAGATTTATATGCATAGTGCAACATCATCAAAGATGAATGTGCCATATAACTCACGTCTTTCTCCTAGATATTTCCAGAGTTATATTTTGGCCTAAGATTTTGATACTCAGTTATTTAACTATCAAATAACAAGCATTCAATAATAGATTTAATCCACTAAGCCTCTATAAATAAATCTTTCACTTATTAAAATCTCTTTAAATTATTTGATTCAAAATACCTTCATAAAAGATATATTCACAAACCCCTCATACTCTTTTCAATACTTGGGAAAATATTCATATACTTATCTTAGCGGTATAAGTATATTTCAAACCATTATATTTTCAATACTTATCCATATTCTTATCACAACGGTATAAGTATAGTAACAAAACTTGAGGGAAATTTCCTCTTTTCCACTATCATATTTAAATGGGCTGAAGCAAATATTATTTAAAATATTTCTTACTATAAACCAAACCACTATCCTTCGACGTTAAGTATGGAAAGAATGTTTCCATACCACCATAATTAAGAAGGATTAATTATCAAAATCAAATCTCATTCCTTTTTATAAAATTCTCTTTATATGAGCCCATTTTATATTTACCAGTACTTTTATAAATCTCCAATTTAATTTATAAAACTTCTTTTATAAATCTCTTAAACTGATTTATAAACTCCTTATAAAACTTCTTTACCAAATATCTCTTAAAATCGCCCTTTCAAAATATCATTTGTAAATCTCCTTAAATAAATCATTTTTACTAAGTAAAATACTTTTTATAAAACAATTTATCATTTATAAACATCTATTAATTAATTACTTTTAAACATCATAAATAAATAATTAATTTGCTTTAAACAACAATAATAAGATAATTGATTAACTTAAAATATAATTAACAATATAATTAAATAACTTTAAACATCTTTATTAAAATAATTAAATAACTTATTTTAAAACATCATTTATAAACACTTAACTTCAAATTGTTATACAATTGAAGTTATTTAAATCCATAGCTTTGCAAATTCAGAAAGAGGCTTAGCGACCATAATGGTACTAAATCAAGTTACTATTTAATTCAATTTTACTTTTAAGGCACATATCTAGTATTTACATAAGCAACATATATGTAAATCAAATACATAATTAACCCCACATAGTTAATGTGTCATTTATCCCATATAAAACAATTGGCATAAAATTAAATGTCCTAATTAATTTAATAGCAGAATGAGGATTTATTCTGCTAAACATATATCACCAATAATCTATTCCATCTAATTATACCAGAATGAGAATTTATTATGCTAAATAGATGTAATCCATAATCTATTCCATTTTTGTTTTGCTACTTAAAGGCGCAGACAAAGAGAATCCTTTATATTTAAACCATTCTTTATAAAAGAAAGCTAATTTTTAAACAAATCGTTCCTTGGAAATAAAATAATTAAAAATAAACCTTTATTTAATAATAATTAAATCTTAATTAATCCTAACTAAATCTTAACTTAATTAATAAATAATTAATAATTAACCCTGCCTAATTAATAATTAATTGATAATTAAACCTTGCTTAACTAATAATTACTTAATAATTAACTTGATTAGTTAACAGTTCATTAATAATTAAACCTTACATAAATAATAATTAATTAAATAATTAACCTTTACTTAATTAATAATTAATTAACCCTTACTTAATTAACCAATTAAAATTATCTTACTTAGTTAATAACTAAGATCTAATTACCTTTACTTAAATAAATTAATTTAAATAATAATTAATTCCTTACTAAATTAATTAGTTAAATCATAATTAAAACCCTTAATTAATAACTAATAATTAATAATTACCTTTTAGTACTTAAAATATGTTTGAAATACTTTTCAAAAATAATAAGAGTGAATACACTTTTAGTTTTCAAAAAGTGTTCGTTTTTACGAACTGCATCCATAGTGACTATCGCTATGGATACTATAACTTCAAAATAGTTTATATATAAAATACCCTTCAAGAATTTACTTTACAAACAAAGTACAAAGTTTTTGGAAACTAAAAGTAAAATTTAAAACTTCATAAAACTTTTTCTAGAAAATCAAGTAAGCAAACGAATTTAAAACACAAAGGATCTCAATGTCTCAACATGGACAAATTCAAGTGCTAACACTCTCCTTAACATCCAACATCACATACATGAGCACAAACAAATATATATATGCATGCTATAATGTTATACAACACATAAAAATCTCAACTTGCTCACCATACTTGATTTTGAAATTCGTTTCCAAGTTGATAACCACATCTCATATAAATACATATACGTAAAGCACCAAAACACATTATATTATTATCCAAGCAACCATCAAAGTTTTGCAAAGAAAGAAATTTAAAACTTGTTTAAAGATGTGAGCTTTACTCACCAAACCACCCAAATCCAAGACGAACTACTACCACTTTCCTATTGTCACGCGAAACATAGCATTTTCTTCTCAAAACCTGATTTATAAAGCTTGGAAAGTGGAATATGGGTTTGGCCTAGAGTTGTTTGGGCTCGGCCTAGCCTAGAGGAGGTAGGTTTGGGCTTGTCTTTAAAAGAAAGGAGGTGCAGAGGAGGTAAGAGGTATATTTAAGCATGGTTTAG
This sequence comes from Allium fistulosum, assembly GCA_030737815.1. NCBI lineage: Eukaryota > Viridiplantae > Streptophyta > Magnoliopsida > Asparagales > Amaryllidaceae > Allium > Allium fistulosum. The sequence continues at coordinate 327,037,363 of CM060903.1, read as the reverse complement.
GGATTTAAAAACGGAAAAGATGGATTTTTAAATTTTTAAAAACTTTGGAAGCCATTAAAATGTTTATAGGGCTTTGGAAAAAAATGAAGTTTTGAAAAGTAAGAAATGAATGAAAAATGAGAGAGGAAAATTTAGAATTTTTTTATATAAAGTGAATAAACAAACTACTAAAAAGCCCTTTTAGTACATGCCCTCCATCCATATCTTGCCACATCACCGCCATCCACCTCCATCCCTTCCTACACACGTAAGCACCAAGGAGCCCCTTTTATCCAACATACAAACTCCCTCCTTGTACCATGATGTTATGTGAAAGGTGACATTACATCTTATTATATTTTTTATTTAAATTTTGGATAAAAAGTCATATCTCCTTTATATTTACTTAAGTGAAATATTTTTACAATATTATTATTGTTAACCATACTTATGTTTTTATTATTATATGTATGTGTATATGTTTACTAAAATGTACACAACATTTCCGACAACTTTTTGACGACGAAAAACTAAAAATTCAGAAAACGATTTCCGGTCACATAATATGTCTTTCATTGAACTATCTATTTTAGTAAACCAAATTCGAAAATGAATTTTCTATCATTCGTTATAAATTAAAAAAGAGTTATTTAATTATATAGAACCATTCATTGAATATTTAAAATAAAATAAATATTTACAAGTCAAAGTGATAAAATTCTAGGTCATTACATTCTCCCCCCTTAAAAGAATCTCGACCACGAAATTTCACCACATGGCTATCCAATATTATTCGTAAGTCCATATGATGTTCATAGATCATCCTTTGAAAAATTTGATTTGATTTCTACTAGAATATAAACCTTCACTTCCAAACTAGTATCACTCACCTGATTCTCTAATGCGGACTCCGATCAGGCTTCTTGATTAGAAACATCTGTTCTCCTTACATAATAATATACTATGATAGAAAACTTTGGTTCCATATCAAGAACCCTCACCAAGTGTTCACCGTCCAGAATCGAGTGATAGATCCTTATTTGGAATGGTGTGAAACACCTCAAAGTCATGTACTCGAATCTTGGATTAAAAACTATGTGAAAAAGAGAAATGATCTACATTCACTTACGTACTTATTTTATTGGTTCTACTAATACCAATTCTTTTACCTCTAAAATTATTTATGAAAACATTTCATAAAAATAAATTTAAGTTTAACTTGTATAATACTCTACTACATCTTGAGAGTATATACCACTATCTGGTTCAAACTTTTCCATTTAAATTTATATCCCTCGAGTAAACTCAAAATCCAAATACCCGGTTTTATTCCAAAATCCTTTTTGAAATGAAGCTATATATTTAAACATAGAAATAAATAAATAAATATATAAATATATATATATATATATATATCCCAAGTTACCTCGAAATTATACTAAGGAACTGGTATTACCAAATAGTGTTACATATTCCTTGACCAAGAAGAGTAACACTTAAGAGAAATGTCTAGCATACAAACACCTCTCTTTCCTATTTTTAGTTATTTTTCGGGCCACTCAAACTAGTTATCTTAAAAACACTTCTTCCATTTCAAAATCCACTTTGTGAAACAGTTGTGTATATACTTCAGGTTCATTCGGATTTGAACTTGTTTCGATTGCACAATGATAAAGAGAATAATTTACTAAGTGCACTACAATGTTCACCTAGGCAAATATCCGATCGTTACTTAGAAAATTATTCAGATCATCACAAAACGAATCGAGGCTCATTCCTCGAACCAAGGAAAGAAAATACACTTACTTGAAAATTTCTTTTCCATTACTATTTTCCATAAAACACTTGAAATCTTCCTTAAGATGCTGGGATTTAAATCCACAAAACCTTTTTTTTATAAAACACATTTTTATACACCAAATTTATAAATCGCTTCTTTTATAAAATCGTTTCTCAAATAATTATTCTAAAATTTCTAACTTTTAATAAACATCTTTTATTAAAATCAAATTTCATCAAACATTAACATCAAATGCCTTATAATCAAATTGTAAAATTAAATTCATAAGATGTTCATTTCAATGTTCTCATAATTTTATATACCCAACCCATGTTGTAGAAAGATCAATTACTTATAAATCAACAAATAATAATCAAGGCCCCAAAACAGGATGAGGATGACTAATCAAACCCAAAATGATAATAATTGAATATTATTACAATCACATCAAAAATTACTATATTAATATTTTTTGAAATTATTCCTTTATATAAAATATAATCCTAGGTAACATTATTTCATTAATACCATGTTAGTTGGCCTTGTTCAAGTGTTTAGGAATCTTTATTGATAAGTGGGCCAGACACATCGACCAGAATTCATAAACCACTCAGCCGATCAAACAATACAATATGAAACATTTTTATATCACTAACAAATATGCACTCCTATATATACACACAACAAAGACTCATTCTAGGTCTAACCCTATCTCTAATGAGTTTACCCCACCAGGGCCAAGGGTCTCACTTAACCTTCAGTTCTAATACCAACTGTAATAACCCGCCTTTTTGATCGTTAGAAGTCGACACTAATAAATCGATGGTATTTACATGGCAAACATCCAAGCACCGGAAAGACAGATCGTTAGGGTGAAAGAAAAGAAAAGGATAGAACAGAATCTCATAATGTGACGAGTAACCTATAATGAATCTTTATAAAAAGAAAACTTTTATATACATACATCAATCAAAGTATAATTATCCTATCATCGGACCCTGGACTATTATAACAACCCGTCATTACAATTTCTCATAAATACAAACAAGAAACAAACAATGGAAGATAAAGAAAATATGGGAGTATGTCTTAGAGGCATCCAGCTCGTCTCCTACAGCTCCTAGTGTTCAGCTAAATCTGAAAAATTTGCTCAGGTTGACCTGAGCATTATAAGGAAAATAACGCCCATATCAGTCTGGTAAAACCAACGTGAGAAACACAATCAATTGGATTCTTAAAGTTTTATAAAACCTTTCAAAAATAATTGTATCTTGTAAGACCATGCTGCATATAAACATGAACGAGTTTTTACCTTACGATAACCAAATCGGTTTTATTATAAAATCCAGTGATATTATAATAATGTCTAGAGTAAAATAAATATTAATCATAGTCAAAATTGTTACACTAATTAAATTCCAACTTAATATGATACAACTAAATCTGCATGGGCACGTATTGGAGACTTGATTTCCATCAGTGACAAGGCTACTGGGGTACCATCTGCCACTAAACATCTACAGAAAAATTTATCGAAGGCCTCATATGGACCCTGTGCGAATCAAAGCCGACTGCCCCTTTAACATGCTAGGCAGGATTACATCATTCCTCGGGACCAAGGCTCCATAACAATATGCACCATCCATGGCCCCACATTTACTCGCATACGAAATCCATAAATATCGATTCTAGATCGAGGAATAACTGTTTCTAATGGTAGCGAACCACATTGCTCTGAAGTATATCCCATGTTTTAGTCATTACCGGGTTGTGAGGCTTGTGATGTCATAAGTACCTCTTTCCTATCTTACCAATCCCACTTACAATGCTAACACTGCCCTACATGCACAATGCAATGCCAACATTCGTCCGTATAAGTTGTTCATGATGTGAACAAACCGAAGGCATTACTTCTACTACATCCATTTTAGAATCACCCTCAGGATTAGTAGCAAGTAGCCCTTGCACTTCAAAGAGCTCCATCTTCGATTCCATCATCTTCATGATGTCTTCAATACGATGCTTGAGTTGTTTCGAAGTGGTTTTTGGATAATTCATACTTATCTGATCCCGGTCTCTTTGAAGCAACATTCGATGGTTTCCAATAAACTCAACTCCAGTTTTTTCGGAAGTAATCAGATAATACATAAAAGCGGAGATCACCTCCTAAATATTTAAGAGGACGAATTTCCTTATCATTTGTTCTAGGGGAACAAAACAAGATCTATAAACACAGTACAACATCATCGAAGATGATTGTGCTATATAACTCACGTGTTTCTCCTAGATATTTCCAAAGTTATATTTTGGGCCAAAATTTTGATAGTCGGTTATTTAACTATCAAATACAAGCAATCAATCATATATTTAATTCCATATGGGATCCATTAAGCCTCTATAAATAAATCTTTCAATTATTAAAATCTCATTAAATTATTTGATTCAAAATACCTTCAGAAAAGATATATTCATAAACTGTAACGACCCGAAAATTTTAATGGTTTAAATAAGAAAATTTATTGAAATTTTGTGAAATTTTAAAACAATAAAATTTGAAAATAAAAATTTATTATTTGGAATACGTTTATTTAAACATAGAAACTGGTAAATTTTCATCTGATAATATTGAAGTTTATTTTCCTATGAAATTTTATTTCAATTTAAACCGGTTAATAACAGTTGAATTTAAAAGTTTTCCGAAACCTAAATATGTCAACAGGAGAAAATTTATTTAGATCATTCTGAATCAGACTGCGAAATTCGTTTCGCGAAATTCTGACGTTTCTAGCTCCGTTTGGATTTTCCCATACGAAATAGCAGCATTTTTCAGTACCGATTATCGACTTTTGATAGGATGGTCATACCACTAATATCTGTATGCCGTTTTGATCGTCTCGTCGTGCTGATCTCTATGGTATATTTATTTCTGTATTTTGAGGTCCGGTACGCGATAGATATAATAAACTGTTCGTCGTATCGGTACCATAAATTTCAACCGTTACTTCCTGTGCCTTTTCAAAATTTGAAACGGGCTGTCCAATCAATCAAGTATTAATTGCTTTAGCAACTGTTGTCGATTCAATGGTCGGCTGTTATTTGTCCATCACTTTAATTTATTCATTTGTAGTTATGTCCCAAAATATAGGTAACGTACGTAATGCATTTATCTTGACAGCTCATTTTTTTTCTTCTGAACCAACGTATGGCTGTTGTCATTATTACATCTATTTATATTCTCTCACCTTTCCATCTCTCTGCTTTAATTCTCACCATTACTATTTGAAAAGCCATCTCTTCATTCTTACATCTCTAATTCCAAACCTCCTACGTTCATCTTTCTATTTGCCTGACTTCTCTCCATTCATTCTCACCTCCCCTTTTCATTCTTCTTCTACAAAAGGATTTACACAGTAAGTATTTCTTCTTTTCCCATTTTTCTCAAATGTTTATACTTTCTTCTTTATGTTCGGCCACCAACCTTGCCGCACCTCCACCATATCAAGGTCGTGACCTTCCATTGCCTTTCCATGAACCCATACCTGTCATGCCGAGCTTTGCTCCTCCACAACATCAGCCATAGCCGATCGCTTCCTGACCATCACCAAGACCATGCCTTTGACCAGCCATAGCCGAACTCTCCTCACCACCAAATCTAACCAAGGCTGAAACCATCATCATCACCACTCCTCCTCGTCATCATCTCCAGGCCAAACCACCTCATGACATCACCACTTCCATTGCTTTGCCTTGAACCCAAACCCACCTAGCCGAGCCTTCTTATCATCACCATCACCTTGTCTTGCCTAGCCCAGACCACATCATGGCCGAACCTTTGTCACGTTGACCGAGCCTATGCAATCATGGTGGCCGAACTCATGCAACATGTGGCCGAGCCAATGTGCATGCTGGCTAGCTCATGTATGTGTTTCATAGATATATTTTGTATATTTTTAATTATCTATGTCAATTCATAATTTTGTTTGTTTGTTGTATATAAATTCCTTTCATTTGCAGTTTCATATATCTATTCAAGCATGCGCAAATTTTGGTTAACATATATATAAGTTATATACATTATTTGTTAGCATATAATCTATAGAGCTTGTAAGTTAATATATATATTTGTTTATATATGATGTTTGTAAACTATATACAAGTATAAATTTAAATTATATATATCTCTATATATGTATTAGTTTATACGTTACAGTATTTATTTATGCCATTCTGTAGTCATGCAAGTTTTTAAAGTCTGCTGTATATGTAATACGTGTTATATAAATAAGTATATATGTATATATACTCGATCTGCTGTATATTGATTATATATATCTATTTATAAAATAAATCTATAATATAAAGCATTACCCATAGTTATATTTCTGTAGCCTCTTTGTTGCCTCATATATATATATATATATAGTAGTGTTATATAGTATTTTGTAATATGTTAAAGGGTATAAAATATAAAAGTTTTAAAGCTCTGTTATGTTGACATGTTCCATAAGTATATAGATTTTACATATATGTTAGTTTTAATATTTATAAAGTAGTAGATATTCTGTGCATAAAGGAAGTATATATGAGTTCATAAGATTTGTTTAAAGTTAGATATATAAAGTTGGATTTTAAAATATATTATATATGTCTTATATTGGTACTTTGATTTAAAAATGCTTACAGATTTTACATTATATTGTATATATGTATTTTGAATTTTGGGGATATAGATTTTGATTTCTCATATGTGTACGTTTTAAAAGTTATATTGATTGTCAAGTATTCGTAGATTTTTTTTTGTTTAAATGCTTGTCTTAATTTAAGTGTTTGTTTTGAAAGAAAGTAATAAAATAACAATAATAAACTACTCTTCATTTCTATTATATTAAGATGGTTCTAATTTGTTTATCAATTCCTCTTTTTATCAGCTTTGATCATCAAATTCGTGCTAATCTCACTTTGCTTTGGAATTCGTAGCTTGTTCTGTTGTCAAACTCTCTAGCCTCGAAAGGTGAGCAATCACACACGATTTACGTTCTTATATTTATTAAATTTGATTTCAATTGAAACGACAATTGAAATATGCTGCTGTAGTTATTTAAATTGTTATATATGCTATTATCTGTAACTGTTCACCTGTGGGATATGACACCATATCCTGTTGTTTATATTTTATTGTTATTTATGATATATGCCTGTTGTTGTATTTTATATTATCTGTTATCACTCTGCAAGTTCCCTGTTAGTATAGAATTCACTATGGGTTGAAATGATACATACCTGAACGGACTTTAGAATAGGAGAAAATCGTTATGGGTTGAAATGATTAACCCAAGCGATTTTCACTTGAATTGAAATTGGGATTACGGGTTGAAATGATATCTACCCGTATATATTTAAATTACGAATTGAAATGATAAATATCTGTATCACTTAACCATATGAAGATATATATACAGACACCGTTGGTGTAACGACCCGTATTTTACGGATCGAAACATCGTTAAACAGTTGATATTTGGTTGCATTTGTGATAAGTCGTCCTGAGCTTAAGTCCTAAGTCGTAACCGAGTATAGGAATTAAGTCGTGGTAGCTTAGGTAGTAAGGGTGTTGGAGCGACCTAAGGTAGTGGACGACTTAAGGGGAGTATGTTGTAGGCGACCTAAGGATTTGGATAAGTCGTATGTTGAGGCTTAGATTGTTTGGAGCTTAGGTCGTATAACATTTAAGTCGTAGACGACTTATAGGGGTGGCGACCTAAGGAAGAGGGGCGGGATTAGGTCGGCAACGACCTAAGAGACTAGGCGAGTTAGCGACATAGGGAGCTAAGTGGGTTTACGACCTAAGATGTTATCGTAGTTAGGTCGTGAGCGACCTAGTGTTGTGAGCGACCTAAGTTTGGAAGTTGGATAGTTAGGTCGCATCCCAGCTGTTCGCGACTTACGTTAGGTCGCGTGGGAGTCATAAGGTATTAGGTCGTAACCTCGTTATGTCGTAGGTCGGCATAGCAGTTAAGTGTTAGGTCGCGTGAAGACGTGTGTGTTTTGTAGGCAGTTAGGTCGTTAGACGACCTAATGAATTAAGTCGTAACCCAACTGAGTCGTAGGCAGTTAGGTCGGAAACGGCCTAAGTTAGGTCGTGGACTTCTATAGTTGTTAGGTCGCGAGAAAACACTCATGTGTTAGGTCGCTGAGGAGTTAAGTCGTAGCCTATGTGTTAAGTCGTGACCGACTTAGGAGATTGGTTGGTAGGTCGTAATATTCTTCTAAGTCATAGGTCGGAAGAGGCTAGGTCGGAAGGGCTTAGGTCGGAAGGCTATAAGTCGGAGACGACTTATGGAGATGGCCGACTTAAGGAAATTTCTGCTATAAATAGGAAGGTTGTTCTCACTTTTTGGGATCCGGATTTCGAAGCGACGAAGTGCTGCCATTTTGAGAGCTCGACTTCTACACTTCTTCACTTCTTTTCTCCACTCTAATCTAGTGCTTCCTTTCATCCAAATCGAAGATCAAGATTGAAGATCTTCATCCTTTGAAGTGAGATTTCTTCATTTGAAGCGGATTCGCGATAGATCAAGCTAGATCCTTCGCTGTCCAGATCTGAAGCGTTTTGATTTGGGGTTGTTTAGGTGATTTGGTGAGTGGTGATTATCTCTCACACGGATCCAAAGGAGTATATCGGATTGTTGGCTCGATTTGGTGTTTAAAATAGTGATTTCCATGCATTTTCTTCATCCTAAGTGTAGATCCATATAGATCCATTGTTCATGATGATGTTACACCCATTTTACTACATGTTAACCTATGCAAGTTCATTCATCAAGATTATAGAGATATTGTTCATGTTTTCATGCTTATTTGACTTTCAACTCTTTAATTACGAAATTGCCATTATTGTTATAATTGTCTACTTAGATCATATTTGAATGCTTGATTGCTTGGATTAATGTTTGACTTGATTGATTGCTATGAATTAGATGATTGATGATTTGATTTAGACCGAAGATGATTCAAAAGCTAAGAGAAGGGCTCTTGAATGGGAAAAGCTGCTTGTGGCATATGTAGCGGATGATGAAGCTCTTATGCATAGATTTGATGATGATGTTGAGATGAGACTTTGCGAGGATGTGATGAAGCGAAGTATGATATGAGATAGTCTTGGCCTAATCCATACGGGATCATTCCAAGCATGTTGGTAACTCGATGATATGGTTCGAGTTGAGGATAATGGATGCTCGAGAGGCGCTTGAGCTAGTATGGAAATAGTTGTCGAGGAGGATGACTAGAAGGCTGAGATCTCATCGTTGTTGAAGGTTCTAGCATGCTCAAAGCAAGAGTACGTTGGGCAGATTCGATAGTCCCTGATGGCTGTTGATTGGGTAGTCAAGTACTCTGGGCAGATTCGATAGTCCTAGGCACGGGTCACGATGACGTGCATGAGTTATGTCTAGAACCGGGGTTTCCATTAGCCCTTGACGGACGGCTGAAAGAATGTGCCGGTCATTCAATTAACGGTGATATCGAAGCAGTGATAACAGTGATAGCCAGAGTCATGGATGTTTGGTTGTATCGTCATTCGGTCTCAAGAGCGGTATTTTCTGGGTGCTTATCTGATCTTGGTTTAGGCCTTGGGGGTTTGTACTTGGAAAACATCGCCCTTGACTCGAGTGATAATTGCTTTACTTTATATTGTATGCTCTGCTATGTTTGCTTCTACTTAGTGTGTGTCTGGGGGATATCACTGTAGAAAGAGGTTGGAGTGGGAGGGTTGTATTCCTATTCCTTTTTCCTTTATGCTCTTTTGGTATGTTGTTAGTTAATTTACTGCTCACTAAGACTGTTGTCTGACTCAAGGCTTTATGTTTTAACTCTTATTGCCTTGGGCTGTTCGTCCATTTTGGGACGGGCAGACTAGGTAGCAGGTGACAGGTGCTGTTCTCTTCTCACGATGCTGATATCGAAGACGAGCTGGAGGGTTGCATATTTTCTTCTTACTATATGTACTGGATGTTCCGCTGCTTTGTATTCTCTGAGTGATATGTAGTGAGGCTTGTTGTATTGACTATTCAGATGTTTGTATTCAACTATTATGAAGTTTTATTGATGAGATTCTATTCTGTGAAGCTTCACTATATATATGTTCTATTGTATTTTTGTCCATGCGCTGTGAGTAATACGATAGATTCTGTTGTTTTAATTTACCTTGACAATCGTCCATGGCTGCCTGGCACACTTTACAGCGCACTATCTCTAGATTCGGTGCAGGGGTCATGGGCGGTCGTCACATTTGGTATTAGAGCATTGGTTAATCGATTACCCAAACGCTCGCTAACGTAACTACGTATGAGAGACGTAATTGTAATTTTGATGGATGATTACTATATATAATATAGTAGCTTAGTTGAGTTTGAGTCCTTTATGCAGTTGTTTCTCTAAGATGTTCTGATCATTCCTTTTTATAGATATTGAGAATGAGTCGAAGAGGGAGACCAGCTTCTAGGGAAGGCCATGCTGCTGAAGGAACTGCTGATTATGCAACTATGTTCGAAGCTATGATGACTTCGATCATGAGAAGGATACCAGTTCCGGGGACAGCAGTTGATGTTGGGGTTCAAGTTCAAACTCCAAAAACAGTGGATTTTGCTAAGCTGTGCAAAGACTATACTGCTCTTGGAGGGAAGGTTTTCTTGGGAACGGAATCAACTATTGAGGTCCAGAGGTGGATAGATGCTTGTAGAAGGATTTTTGGTGATTTGGGAATTGAGGATGCAACTAAGAGGAAGTTAGCATCAAGACAGCTTCAAGGGAGAGCTTCTGATTGGTGGAACTCTATTACCATCAATACTCCAGAGGAAGAGATTACTTGGGAGCAATTCCAAGTCAGGTTTGAAGCTAAGTTCATTTCTACAGCTCAGAAGTCTGTTCCGTTCAAGAAGTTTGTGGAGCTCAAGCAAGGTGGAAGACCAGTTCTTGAGTATGTTTCTGAGTTTGAAGCTTTGTCCAAGTATGCCCGGTCGTATATCGAATCTGCATATCAGAAGAATGAGAAGTTTGTGACAGGCTTGGACAGTTATCTGGGGAGATAGTTGGTGGATCATTTGGACGATTCATTTGAGAAGCTTGTGGAGAAAGCTCTTAGGCATGAGAGTCTGTTTCCTAAGGAAGGATCTGTTGTTGCTGTGACCAGGGAAGAGTCTAAACCCCAGCAGGGTGGAAACAAGAAGAGGAAGCAACAACAGCAGAAGGGTAGGGATGGCCAGAAGAAGCCGAAAGGCGAAGTGACTTGCTACAATTGTCAGCAGAAGGGCCATTTCTCTAAGGATTGTAAGAATCCGAAGGCACCGATGAAGTGTCACAACTGTGACAAGCCAGGGCATTTCAGGAAGAATTGTCCAGAATCGAGGAGGGACAAGCAGATTGTGCAAGCTTATGCTTTGGGAGCTGTTCCGTCGTCTTCAAAAGCTCCTACCGCTGAAGAGAAAGGAAAGAGTGTGGTTGTTCAAGGTACTCTTTTCCTATGTGGTGTTCTAGTTAGAGTTCTGTTTGATACTGGAGCGTCGCATTCATTTGTTTGTAGTGAACTCGTAGGCCGGTTAGATTTGGAACCGGATATTGTTGATAGGCCATTGGTTGTGACTAACCCAGTTGGGCTTGTTTGTGTATGTTATGCCGTGGTCTGATTGTGTCGAGTCATGGTTGCTCTTTTGTTTGTGATTGTTTTGTTCTGAACTTTGCGGGGTTCAGAATTATTTTGGGTATGGACTGGCTTAGGAGGTATGCGGCAAAGGTTGATTGCGAAAGGTTGGAAGTGACAGTCGAGAATGTGGAAGGGCGAAAGATTGTGATACGATGTAAGCATGAAGAAGGCGTCTTCATGAGCTTCATGTATTCGCTGGTTGTTCCACGGGATGGACTGTCATCAGTGCCAATCGCTAATGGATTCGATGATGTCTTTGACGAAGTCAAAGGGTTGCCGCCGCATAGAGAGATCGAGTTTCGTATAGATCTAGTTGAAGGAGCCAGACCTGTTGTAATGCCTCTTAGGCGGATGGCGCCTAGGGAACAGCAGGAGTTGAGGGTGCAAGTTGATGATATTTTGCAGAAAGGATTCATTCGGCGTAGTGTGTCCGAGTGGGGTGCACCAGTTGTGTTTGCAACCAAGGCAGATGGGTCGTTGAGATTGTGCGTCGATTATCGTGAGCTGAATAAGGTGACTAAGAAGAACAAGTATCCATTGCCGAGAATAGATGACTTGTTTGATCAGCTTCACGAAGCTAAGGTGTTTTCTCAGATGGATTTGGCAACGGGATTTCACCAGTTGCGAGTGGCTAAGGATAGTGTGCCGAAGACTGCTTTCAGGACACCATCCGGTTTCTTTGAGTGGCTGGTAATGCCGTTTGGATTGACTAACGCGCCAGCTTATTTTGTGGATCTTATGAATAGAGTGTTCAGAGATCAGTTGAACAAGTTCGTACTTGTGTTTGTGGATGATATTCTGATTTATTCCAGAAACGGAAGAAGAGCACAAGACGCACTTGCGTATTGCTTTGGAAATCTTACGGAAACATCAGCTGAAGGCTAAGTTTTCGAAGTGTCACTTCTGGAAGAGTGAAGTGAGGTTCTTAGGCCATGTGATTTCTGGAAGTGGAATAGCGGTTGATTCCGCTAAGGTGGCAGCTATCCAGGATTGGGTTAGACCTAAGAATGCATCTGATGTGAGAAGTTTTCTTGGATTAGCAGGATATTATCGACGGTTTATCAAAGACTTCTCCAAGGTGGCTGCACCATTGACAGGATTGATGAAAAAGAACCAAGTGTTCAGATGGGATGCTAAGTGTGAGGAAGCTTTCGGAATCCTGAAAGAGCGATTGACGAGTGCTCCTGTTTTGACTATTCCAAGTGGGAATGATGAGATGGTGGTTTACACCGACGCATGTGGTACTGGACTTGGAGCAGTGCTGATGCAGAAGGATAAAGTTGTTGCGTATGCCAGTCGACAACTAAAGCCGCATGAAAGGAATTACCCAACTCATGATTTGGAGTTAGCGGCGATTGTTTTTGCTTTGAAGATGTGGAGACATTATCTATTGGGAGTTCGATTCGAGTTGTTTACAGATCATAAGTCGTTGAAGTATCTTTTCTCCCAAAAGGATTTGAATCTTCGGCAGCAACGTTGGCTAGAGTTTTTGGCATCATATGATTTTGGTATAGCTTATACTCCGGGAAAAGGTAACGCGGTGGCAGATGCGTTAAGTCGAAGACATGCAGGATTGGGAGCCATGTTTTCAGAATGGAAGAATCTCGAGTATTTAGCTGGATTTGACTTCAGGCCTAGATGCGAATTGGAACCTGAGATGTTGGCAAACTTATCGATAAGACCGACTCTTGTGGAAAGAATTGGCGAGAGCCAAAAACGAGACGATAAGCTTGTCAAGATTATCCGTGATTTGGAATCTGGATTGGATCCAGAAAAGGATAAAGGGTTCGAGGTCGATCGAGAGGGTTGGCTTCGGAAGCAAGGACGACTAGTTGTTCCCGATATAGATGAATTGAGGAGTGAAGTTCTGAAGGAAGGTCATCACTCGAAGTTGACAATTCATCCAGGAGGAAATAAGATGTATCGGGATATGAAGAGAACCTACTACTGGGAAGGTATGAAGAAGGATGTTGGAAATTTTATTTCCAAATGTATGAACTGCCAGTTGGTAAAAGCCGAACAGAAGAAGCCAAGTGGATTGCTTCAGCCATTAGAAGTTCCTACATGGAAGTGGGAGCAAGTGTCGATGGATTGTATTGATGGACTACCTAGGACAAGAACGGGAAACGAAGGGATTTGGGTCATCATAGATCGTTTGACTAAGAGTGCTAGATTCATTCCTGTTCGATCGACTAGGACTGCATCAAAGTTGGCTGAGTTGTATGTTAAGTGGATAGTTCGATTCCATGGTATTCCGAAGAGTATAGTGAGCGATCGAGACCCATTGTTCACTAGTAGATTTTGGAAGAGCTTCCAGGAAGTTTTGGGAACCGAGTTGTGTTTGAGTACAGCTTATCACCCTCAAACAGATGGTCAGACCGAGAGAGTCAACCGAGTTTTGGAAGATCTCCTCAGAGCTTGTGTTTTGGATTTCGGAGGATCATGGGAAGATCACCTTCATTTGGTGGAATTTTCATACAACAACAGTTACCAGTCAAGTATTGGTATGGCACCGTATGAGGCATTGTATGGAAGACCGTGTAACTCTCCGACGTGTTGGATAGAAACCGGAGAAAAGCTGATGCTTGGGCCAGAGATGATTCGACAGACTTCAGATTGTATTGAGATCATTCGGCAACGAATGAAGGCAGCCCAAGACCGTCAGAAAAGTTATGCCGATAAGCGTCGTAAGGATTTGGAATTCGACGTTGGTGATATGGTTTTTGTGAAGATTTCTCCACTGAAGAATGTCATTCGATTCGGGAAGAAAGGAAAATTGACTCCGAGATTTGTTGGACCATTCCCGATCATCGAGCGAATTGGAAAGCTCGCCTATAGATTGGAATTACCGGAGAAGATGTCGAGTGTGCGCAGTGTTTTTCATGTATCGTATCTACGGAAATATGTGCACGACTCGAATACAGTGGTTTCTGTTGATAGCTATGAAGATTTCGAAGTTGATCCAGTTGATAGAAGACCTCGTAAGCCGCTTCGTGTTGTGGAAACCGACACGAAACAGCTTAGGAGGAAGGTAGTTAAGTTGCTCAAAGTACAATGGAGTGATGATGATAACGACTGTACGTGGGAGGTGGAAGAGAGGATGAAGGCAGCTCATCCTAAACTCTTCAAGGTATGGCCCTAAGGTGTCATGTCATCTCGCGATATTGTAACTTGTTCTAATTTTAGAATTCTGTACGCTAAGCTAGAATTGGATGCATGGTTTGTTGATTGCTATGGATGGTAGGCGTACGGAATAGTCTGTGATTGCTTTGTTTGCTTGGAATTTCGGGGACGAAATTCCTAAGGGGGAGAGAATGTAACGACCCGTATTTTACGGATCGAAACATCGTTAAACAGTTGATATTTGGTCGCATTTGTGATAAGTCGTCCTGAGCTTAAGTCCTAAGTCGTAACCGAGTATAGGAATTAAGTCGTGGTAGCTTAGGTAGTAAGGGTGTTGGAGCAACCTAAGGTAGTGGACGACTTAAGGGGAGTATGTTGTAGGCGACCTAAGGATTTGGATAAGTCGTATGTTGAGGCTTAGATTGTTTGGAGCTTAGGTCGTATAACATTTAAGTCGTAGACGACTTATAGGGGTGGCGACCTAAGGAAGAGGGGCGGGATTAGGTTGGCAATGACCTAAGAGACTAGGCGAGTTAGCGACATAGGGAGCTAAGTGGGTTTACGACCTAAGATGTTATCGTAGTTAGGTCGTGAGCGACCTAGTGTTGTGAGCGACCTAAGTTTGGAAGTTGGATAGTTAGGTCGCATCCCAGCTGTTCGCGACTTACGTTAGGTCGCGTGGGAGTCATAAGGTATTAGGTCGTAACCTCGTTATGTCGTAGGTCGGCATAGCAGTTAAGTGTTAGGTCGCGTGAAGACGTGTGTGTTTTGTAGGCAGTTAGGTCGTTAGACGACCTAATGAATTAAGTCGTAACCCAACTGAGTCGTAGGCAGTTAGGTCGGAAACGGCCTAAGTTAGGTCGTGGACTTCTATAGTTGTTAGGTCGCGAGAAAACACTCATGTGTTAGGTCGCTGAGGAGTTAAGTCGTAGCCTATGTGTTAAGTCGTGACCGACTTAGGAGATTGGTTGGTAGGTCGTAATATTCTTCTAAGTCATAGGTCGGAAGAGGCTAGGTCGGAAGGGCTTAGGTCGGAAGGCTATAAGTCGGAGACGACTTATGGAGATGGCCGACTTAAGGAAATTTCTGCTATAAATAGGAAGGTTGTTCTCACTTTTTGGGATCCGGATTTCGAAGCAACGAAGTGCTGCCATTTTGAGAGCTCGACTTCTACACTTCTTCACTTCTTTTCTCCACTCTAATCTAGTGCTTCCTTTCATCCAAATCGAAGATCAAGATTGAAGATCTTCATCCTTTGAAGTGAGATTTCTTCATTTGAAGCGGATTCGCGATAGATCAAGCTAGATCCTTCGCTGTCCAGATCTGAAGCGTTTTGATTTGGGGTTGTTTAGGTGATTTGGTGAGTGGTGATTATCTCTCACACGGATCCAAAGGAGTATATCGGATTGTTGGCTCGATTTGGTGTTTAAAATAGTGATTTCCATGCATTTTCTTCATCCTAAGTGTAGATCCATATAGATCCATTGTTCATGATGATGTTACACCCATTTTACTACATGTTAACCTATGCAAGTTCATTCATCAAGATTATAGAGATATTGTTCATGTTTTCATGCTTATTTGACTTTCAACTCTTTAATTACGAAATTGCCATTATTGTTATAATTGTCTACTTAGATCATATTTGAATGCTTGATTGCTTGGATTAATGTTTGACTTGATTGATTGCTATGAATTAGATGATTGATGATTTGATTTAGACCGAAGATGATTCAAAAGCTAAGAGAAGGGCTCTTGAATGGGAAAAGCTGCTTGTGGCATATGTAGCGGATGATGAAGCTCTTATGCATAGATTTGATGATGATGTTGAGATGAGACTTTGCGAGGATGTGATGAAGCGAAGTATGATATGAGATAGTCTTGGCCTAATCCATACGGGATCATTCCAAGCATGTTGGTAACTCGATGATATGGTTCGAGTTGAGGATAATGGATGCTCGAGAGGCGCTTGAGCTAGTATGGAAATAGTTGTCGAGGAGGACGACTAGAAGGCTGAGATCTCATCGTTGTTGAAGGTTCTAGCATGCTCAAAGCAAGAGTACGTTGGGCAGATTCGATAGTCCCTGATGGCTGTTGATTGGGTAGTCAAGTACTCTGGGCAGATTCGATAGTCCTAGGCACGGGTCACGATGACGTG
The DNA here is from genome assembly GCA_030737815.1 of Allium fistulosum. Classification (NCBI taxonomy): domain Eukaryota; kingdom Viridiplantae; phylum Streptophyta; class Magnoliopsida; order Asparagales; family Amaryllidaceae; genus Allium; species Allium fistulosum. The sequence goes on along the minus strand of CM060903.1, from coordinate 327,020,626 downwards.
CATGAGTTATGTCTAGAACCGGGGTTTCCATTAGCCCTTGACGGACGGCTGAAAGAATGTGCCGGTCATTCAATTAACGGTGATATCGAAGCAGTGATAACAGTGATAGCCAGAGTCATGGATGTTTGGTTGTATCGTCATTCGGTCTCAAGAGCGGTATTTTCTGGGTGCTTATCTGATCTTGGTTTAGGCCTTGGGGGTTTGTACTTGGAAAACATCGCCCTTGACTCGAGTGATAATTGCTTTACTTTATATTGTATGCTCTGCTATGTTTGCTTCTACTTAGTGTGTGTCTGGGGCCTATCACTGTAGAAAGAGGTTGGAGTGGGAGGGTTGTATTCCTATTCCTTTTTCCTTTATGCTCTTTTGGTATGTTGTTAGTTAATTTACTGCTCACTAAGACTGTTGTCTGACTCAAGGCTTTATGTTTTAACTCTTATTGCCTTGGGCTGTTCGTCCATTTTGGGACGGGCAGACTAGGTAGCAGGTGACAGGTGCTGTTCTCTTCTCACGATGCTGATATCGAAGACGAGCTGGAGGGTTGCATATTTTCTTCTTACTATATGTACTGGATGTTCCGCTGCTTTGTATTCTCTGAGTGATATGTAGTGAGGCTTGTTGTATTGACTATTCAGATGTTTGTATTCAACTATTATGAAGTTTTATTGATGAGATTCTATTCTGTGAAGCTTCACTATATATATGTTCTATTGTATTTTTGTCCATGCGCTGTGAGTAATACGATAGATTCTGTTGTTTTAATTTACCTTGACAATCGTCCATGGCTGCCTGGCACACTTTACAGCGCACTATCTCTAGATTCGGTGCAGGGGTCATGGGCGGTCGTCACAGTTGGTCCATATATATAAATATTTTGAAATAAATTCTTTGGTTTTGAAAAGAAATATATGGTTTTAATAAATGTTGATTCTTAAATTTTTATATATAAATGGTAATGATATATATAGATTTAATAATGACATTTAATTTAATTAAGATGGATTTAATACATATAATATGTTAAGTAATTTTTTTTATATTTCAAAATAGATTTTGGTAATATTTTGAATAAGTTAAGGTTGGGAAGATAATTTGAATTTAGTTGAAATTGTATTCATTAAAGAATTTTATTTAATTAAACCGATTTGAAACTTATTGAAATTAAGATTTAAGATAGGATTTATAACTCGGGTTTGATTTAAATAATTTAATGAATAATTCTTGTTTAAATAAATTTAAGGAAATATTTAGTAAAAAATGAAATTTAAGGCTAGTTAAATGATATTGAATTTATTGAGTGAATATTCCCTGATTAAATAATAATAAAGTTAAATCAAGAGCTATATGAAACCGTAAAATTTAACTTTGAAAATGTTGAATATTAAAGCTTTGAAATATATTGAAAATTTAAATGGTATATTTAGAATTGAATTGAATTGATGAATTGAGCTTTGAATAAAATTTGAATTTGGAATTTGGGTGGATGTGAATTGATTTGTGAGACTTGAGGAAATTTTAAATACTTTACTTTTAAATTATTTAACCTATATATATATATACTATTTTGGAAAATAGATATATTCGAAATGAAACGATATTTTGGTTTTGAAGGATAAATAAATTTGGAACGACCACGGTGTTATAGTGTATATTTCCACCTTGTAGATAGTTCCGAAGATCCTTAGAGGATGGTTATCCCAAACATCCTTTAGGTTACTTGTATTTCAATTGATATTTCACTTGAGTTGGATCTATTGATATAAGAATGTTAATCCTGACTCGAGTGTTTTGTGTTTTACTTTACGCTCGGGTCAGACCGAGTGATACAGCAATTGAGACTCACCTTTGGAGTTGGAGCTTCGTTTGGAGATCCAACCATTGATTCAGCTTTCAGCTTTCCAGTTGATTTGTTCAGAGAGGTCATCTATTCGTACTGAAGACTTCACTGTATTCGGGATATTCTGTTGTATTTTTATTTGTAACTCTGATGTTTATATAGTAGCTTCATGAACTACTATTTTATATATTCCGCTGCGTATTATTGTATTACTCTGTGTCTGTGATTCTGTGATTGATTTATTTATTGTATATGCTGAGTTTTGCCAAATTTTAAATTAACAATATGATATTTTGAACTATTCAAGTCAGACATGTGTGGATTATTGTCGATTTGAATGGTCCAAAATAACGGGGCGTTACAGTTGGTATCAGAGCTTTGGTTCTAGGCAAAACTTAACATATATGGTAAATTTATTTGCGGAATCACTTTCGTTCGAGCCTATCTTCGAATCAGAATTCTAGTTGATTAGAGTTCCTCTAATTTGAATCGCTATCTTTGTTCTGAAATTCATTTTGGCCTCTCCCTATTTATATTCTTATATGAGTATATCCATCGTCTCTTTTTGAATTTTAATTATCTCATCTTCGTGCGAGTCCTTTCCTTTTTGTTTTGAAACTCCCTTTGATTTAATTTCCCCTTAAAATTTTGAAACTTCTATCTTGTTGATTTTGGACTCATTGAATGATAGGAAATTATTTTGTAAATGGCAAAATCAGAAGAGCAGAAAGCAGCACGTCGGGCACGAAGAGCACTGACCCGTAAGGAACGGGAGGAAGCAATCGAGGAACAAGAGAGGCTGTGGAGAGAAAGGGCAGAACCGGGTCCTTATGACCATGTCATTTGTTATCGGTGTCAGGAAAAGGGGCATTATGCAGCCATGTGTGGAAAGAGATGGAAAGGAAAAAAGAAGGAGGGAAAGCGCTTTCGATCCGAGATTTTCTGTTTTAAGTGTCGTGAGAAGGGACACTTCCCAAGTCGCTGCCTAGAAGTGAAGAAAGTGAAATCGGCACTCACTGTATCAACCGACCAGTCAACCATTTGCTACCATTATAGGCAGATTGGACATATAGCCAGAGATTGTTCTGAGAGACAACGCGGAAGGCAAGCTGTGTTACGTCCTGCTCGAGCTGCTGCCTTCCCAACGTTCATTAGGGAAGATGGGAGAATAGTGTACTCATGCAAGAAATGTCATAGTTGGGGGCACCTTGATGTGGAGTGTACTGGACCCGTTGAAGCACCACTCGGCAGGATTAATACCGATGCATTATTCTTGTAGAAGTATGGATCAGTGAAATCTGTTTGTCATCAGTGGTATATGTTAAGTTGTATTAAGTAAACTCTATTATATCCTTTACCTAGTAAAAGTCGATGTGTCGAACTTAAGATTTATAATGATGCTTTACCATTTCGTTTGATGAGAATTTGTTGTTTTTCTTTCACTAATGGAAGAAATTCCCTTGAATTAATATAGGTTAATATACCTCGAAATCTTGAGTAGGATCTCTTTTTGAATTTGACTTCGACCTTTACCTCGTTCCGAGATCCATTCTAGAATCATCCTTTGAAAATCGGGTTTGTTTGTATTTTATAAATTGTTATATATCGAAATTATTATTTTGATAAGAATGGTTATATTCTATATAAAGGTGAGAATGTTTTCGATAAGGATTATATACCTTTTAAAAACAAGAATTTGAAATTTCGAAAGGATTTGTAATTTTGAAAAATTATATAAGAAATTTGATTTATCTAAAAATGATTTATGACTGAAGGATTTTAAAATTTTGAAATTCGAGAATTGAACTCCGGTATTTTGAAATTGGTTTTAAGATTTTGAAATATATAAAAATAATATGATTTAAAAGTATTTTTCCGAATAAGAAATGTTTCAAATGATTTTAATGAGTTTCGAATGATTTCGAAGAAATTTCAAAAGAAGTTTGAGAAAATAGAAGTCCTGAACTCACTTATGTCGCTGGAAAATAATTTCGGTGATGAGTGCACGCATCATCGACATTGATTTTCGAGTTTCAGAGTGGGGGATAGGCCACTTCAGTTGCTTTGCTATGCGAGTGATTTTGTGAAACCATTTTTGATTTCAAATTCCGAAGTAAGATTTGATATTCGAAAGATGGATGTATATATATATTTGAAATGATTTGAAGTAAGCCGGTGTTCAGTCCTTGAGTTTCGGATTTGAAACCTATCTTTTGAAATTGATTTACTGATTTGTTGTCGGTTACCAACTCTTGAATTTGAAAATGATTTCTTCAACTATTTTGAAGGTTCGAGCACTTCCAAATCAAGGTTAACTTTTCAAGCTAAGAAAATTTTGAAAAGTATAAAGTATATAAGTTTGGTAGGTATGTTAAAGTATGTAGTAATATGATTTAAATAAGTTGAAACTGTTTTGTTAAGTAAATGAATAAGACTATTTTGAATTTTTTCTGATATGAAATTTAGATTTGAAGTGTTTTGAAAGGAATTTGGTCTTCAAAATATTTTGAATAAAAATTTAGTTTAAATGTTTTAACTTAGTAACATCTTCAGGAAACTATATATTTAACAAGTTGGAATAGATACGTAAGTTGTACGTATGTTATTAATTTGATCCAGGTTTGAGTACACAAGTTCGAGGTGAATTACACCATTTCGTGTTAGGATTTTTCATTCGATTCTTGATGGCGAATATTGGATATGGATTTTGGGCTCGATTCTAGAATTCTCTATCATAGTATATGGCTATGCAAGGAGACTGATGGCTTCTAGTCGAGAAACCATATCGAAATCTGCATTAAGGAAGTCGAATGGACAATACTAGTTCGAAAGCGAACTTGTGTGATCGAGCGAGCGATCAAATGTGATTTTGCGGAATGATGATGTATGTACATCTTATATTCTAATATCATTGATATATTTTGACACTGAAATTGAAAGCTGTCGGGTTAGAATATCTTTGCTTACTAAAAGAAAATTTCCAATTTAAATTACAAAGATATATAACCCATAAAAGCAAAGATATTCAATCCCATATGGCTCTTCATACAAAAAAATTATTTTGAAAAAAATTGATCCTTATATAACATGGACCTTATGTAAGTATAAGATGATTTTGAAAACATTTGATTTTGGAAATGAAATGGTTGACTTAAATTATATTGATTTGGAAATTTGGATTTATTTTCTAAATATATTATTTTGGAAACTTTGAAACTAAAGATATTTAATTTGAGAAGAAATAATTTGGTGAAATTGTATATGATTTTGAAATTGAACTGATATTGAAACAAATTGAAATTTGAGAACCTTGTATTACTAAATACTTGATTTGGGAGTTGTCGAACTTATATAAAATTGATTTGTATGAGTATGAAATTGATTCGAAAACTATGGATTTGAAAAAGGGTACTCAATTTGAAAAGTGAAATCTTATATAATTAAAGTCTATATAAGTGTGATTTGATATACTTTTGATTTTGGAAAAGTATTTGATTTGAAAATTAAATCTTATATATAATGGATTTTATATAAGTACGATATTTGAAAGTGATTTGAAAAGGGTACTATATGATACATATTTTCGAAGTAAAGATATGGAAAGTGCCTTCTGCTTGATATTCGATTTGTGGCCACATCTTGGATTCATTCTATCGATATTATTCTCTCTGATTTTGGTTTTCCGGATATGATACTCGAGTCCTTCGAATTCCATGGCGTTACCCATGGTCTTACAAACTCGACTTTGTTAAACAGTTGTGTATATACTTCAGGTTCATTCGGATTTGAACTTGTTTCGATTGCACAATGATAAAGAGAATAATTTACTAAGTGCACTACAATGTTCACCTAGGCAAATATCCAATCGTTACTTAGAAAATTATTCAGATCATCACAAAACGAATCGAGGCTCATTCCTCGAACCAAGGAAAGAAAATACACTTACTTGAAAATTTCTTTTCCATTACTATTTTCCATAAAACACTTGAAATCTTCCTTAAGATGCTGGGATTTAAATCCACAAAACCTTTTTTTTATAAAACACATTTTTATACACCAAATTTATAAATCGCTTCTTTTATAAAATCGTTTCTCAAATAATTATTCTAAAATTTCTAACTTTTAATAAACATCTTTTATTAAAATCAAATTTCATCCAACATTAACATCAAATGCCTTATAATCAAATTGTAAAATTAAATTCATAAGATGTTCATTTCAATGTTCTCATAATTTTATATACCCAACCCATGTTGTAGAAAGATCAATTACTTATAAATCAACAAATAATAATCAAGGCCCCAAAACAGGATGAGGATGACTAATCAAACCCAAAATGATAATAATTGAATATTATTACAATCACATCAAAAATTACTATATTAATATTTTTTGAAATTATTCCTTTATATAAAATATAATACTAGGTAAAATTATTTCATTAATACCATGTTAGTTGGCCTTGTTCAAGTGTTTAGGAATCTTTATTGATAAGTGGGCCAGACACATCGACCAGAATTCATAAACCACTCAGCCGATCAAACAATACAATATGAAACATTTTTATATCACTAACAAATATGCACTCCTATATATACACACAACAAAGACTCATTCTAGGGTCTAACCCTATCTCTAATGAGTTTACCCCACCAGGGCCAAGGGTCTCACTTAACCTTCAGTTCTAATACCAACTGTAATAACCCGCCTTTTTGATCGTTAGAAGTCGACACTAATAAATCGATGGTATTTACATGGCAAACATCCAAGCACCGGAAAGACAGATCGTTAGGGTGAAAGAAAAGAAAAGGATAGAACAGAATCTCATAATGCGACGAGTAACCTATAATGAATCTTTATAAAAAGAAAACTTTTATATACATACATCAATCAAAGTATAATTATCCTATCATCGGACCCTGGACTATTATAACAACCCGTCATTACAATTTCTCATAAATACAAACAAGAAACAAACAATGGAAGATAAAGAAAATATGGGAGTATGTCTTAGAGGCATCCAGCTCGTCTCCTACAGCTCCTAGTGTTCAGCTAAATCTGAAAAATTTGCTCAGCTTGACCTGAGCATTATAAGGAAAATAACGCCCAGATCAGTTTGGTAAAACCAACGTGAGAAACACAATCAATTGGATTCTTAAAGTTTTATAAAACCTTTCAAAAATAATTGTATCTTGTAAGACCATGCTGCATATAAACATGAACGAGTTTTTACCTTACGATAACCAAATTGGTTTTATTATAAAATCCAGTGATATTATAATAATGTCTAGAGTAAAATAAATATTAATCATAGTCAAAATTGTTACACTAATTAAATTCCAACTTAATAGGTATACAACTAAATCTGCATGGGCACGTATTGGAGACTTGATTTCCATCAGTGACAAGGCTACTGGGGTACCATCTGCCACTAAACATCTATAGAAAAATTTATCGAGGGCCTCATATGGACCCCGTGCGAATCAAAGCCGACTGCCCCTTTAACATGCTAGGCAGGATTACATCATTCCTCGGGACCAAGGCTCCATAACAATATGCACCATCCATGGCCCCACATTTACTCGCATACGAAATCCATAAATATCGATTCTAGATCGAGGAATGACTATTTCTAATGGTAGCGAACCACATTGCTCTGAAGTATATCCCATTTTTTTAGTCATTACCGGGTTGTGAGGCTTGTGATGTCATAAGTACCTCTTTCCTATCTTACCAATCCCACTTACAATGCTAACACTGCCCTACAGGCACAATGCAATGCCAACATTCGTCCGTATAAGTTGTTCATGATGTGAACAAACCGAAGGCATTACTTCTACTACATCCATTTTAGAATCACCCTCAGGATTAGTAGCAAGTAGCCCTTGCACTTCAAAGAGCTCCATCTTCGATTCCATCATCTTCATGATGTCTTCAATACGATGCTTGAGTTGTTTCGAAGTGGTTTTTGGATAATTCATACTTATCTGATCCCGGTCTCTTTGAAGCAACATTCGATGGTTTCCAATAAACTCAACTCCAGTTTTTTCGAAAGTAATCAGATAATACATAAAAGCGGAGATCACCTCCTACATATTTAAGAGGACGAATTTCCTTATCATTTGTTCTAGGGAAACAAAACAAGATCTATAAACACAGTACAACATCATCGAAGATGATTGTGCTATATAACTCACATGTTTCTCCTAGATATTTCCAAAGTTATATTTTGGGCCAAAATTTTGATAGTCGGTTATTTAACTATCAAATACAAGCAATCAATCATATATTTAATTCCATATGGGATCCATTAAGCCTCTATAAATAAATCTTTCAATTATTAAAATCTCATTAAATTATTTGATTCAAAATACCTTCAGAAAAGATATATTCATAAACCCTTATACTCTTTTCAATACTTGGAAAAACATTCATATACTTATCTCAGTGGTTTAAGTATAATTCAAACCATTATGTTTTCAATGCTTGCAAAATATCCATATACTTATCTCAACGGTATAAGTATATTTACAAAACTTGAGGAAAACTTCCTATTTTTCAAAATAATATTTAAGTGGGCCAAAACAAATATTATTTAAAATATTTCTTACCATAAACCAAACCACTATCCTTCGGTATTAAGTATGGAAAGAATGTTTCCATACCACCATAATTAAGATGGCTTAATTATCAAAATCAAATCTCATTCCTTTTCATAAAATTCTCTTTGTATGAGCCTATTTAATATTTACAAATACTTTTATAAATCTCCATTTAATTGATAAAACTTCTTTTATAAATCTCTTAAAATGATTTATAAACTGCTTATAAAACACCTTTACCAAATATCTTTTAAAACCTCCCTTTCAAAATATCATTTGTAAATCTCCTTAAATAAACCCTTTTTACTAAGTAAAACCCTTTTTATAAAACAATTTATCATTTATAAACACCTTTATTAAATTAATTAATTACTTTTAAACATAATAATTAATTAATTTACTTTAAACGAAACTAATAAGATAAGTGATTAACATAAAATATAATTAATAATATAATTAAATAACTTTAAACATCTTTATTAAAATAATTAAATAATTTATTTTAAAACATCATTTATAAACGCTAAACTTCAAATTGTTATACAATTAAAGTTATTTAGATCCATAACTTTGCAAATTTAGAAAGAGGCTTAACGACCGCAATGGTACTAAATTGTGACAACCCGCATTACGGAAGGTTTAAATTGACAATAATCCACACATGTCCAACTTAAACAATCCGGAATATAGATAATCAATGGGGTTAATTAAGAAAAATAAGAAAAGAAGAAGAAATCAAACACAGAATCTCACAGCGGAACGATAAAATATAATAATCAAATAAAAAGTTCATGAAGCTGTTTATATTATACATTTGATTACAATTTATACAACATTTATCAGAGTTATATATATACAATAGGGATAAATAAAACAATGCTGCAGGCAACATGTTGTAGGAATACTAATAGTAATAATATACCAAACTTTCGTCTTTGTCCTCCAGAATAAATCTTCAATACACTGTAAAGCTCAGGACTGACCCGAGCCTAATGAAAAGACAAAACATTCGAGTCGGGAATAAAATATTCTTATGTGAGTCAAATCGATATCACATATAACATGAGTGCCATGGCGTCAGAGATGTTTACGGGGTTTTACATCACCTATCCGGTATATAACTTGCGTGCAATAACTCAAGAGATGTTACGGTATTTTCCATCTCTTAAGGATCCGTCAAAATATTTATATGTAGTAGAATACACTACATATATAATGTCTAATCAATAAAATAAGTATCAAAATAGCGTTAATGCTTTACATTGATCCCCCTTAACACGTTTTTAAGCATTATCGTACAGTTTGCATATAAAACACCAGTAAACCATCAGTGGATAGGAATGCGCCGTGATACGACAACACTAAACCAAAATCATAGGGGTCTCGTATATGGATAAAAGTATTACAAGGCACATGAGGTAATGCCCAAGGTAGGATACTACCAGTTTACCCTTTCCGGCTGGTGGTAACCCCTAACGGCCCACCGCGTCCAACACTCCCAAAATACGAGGGTGCGCACCAATCGATAACAATGACATGATAGTAATATGAAGAAGTGTGTCCGTTAGAGGTAGCTAACAAGTGTCAGGCCAATCCATCATTGTTCTCTTCCTTCAAATCCAGCAAACGACGCCAAATCCAACCACTTTGTTCTGGAGTCTCCTCCGTGTACATAGTTGTTAAAGTGGTTCCAATATTGATAGAGAGTATGCCAATAAGAGGCTCTGGTCTCTTTAACAACCAAACGTCGTTTTGTACACCGGTTGATACTTTTATATTTCGAAAACAGTTCGTACTTGATATCAAAATATCATATTCGCTTCAAATCAACTTCATTTCGAAATCATCATATTTACTCAAAATATACAATTTCAATTAAAAATCATTTTCGCCTTAATATCTCGATTTCAATTCCAATTCAAAATTGCTTCAAATTTCCATTTGGGTTATAACATCAATTTAACCCAATTCGTATTTAAATCCATGGTCTAAATATAAATATTCCAACCATGACCGGTTTGAATTTTTAGAATAGTTTAAATAGTTTGAAATAATTTAAAGAGTTAAAATAGTTTAATATAAAGTAGTTTGGTTGTTAAAAATGGTTTATACAATAAAATAGATTGGAAATCAAAACAATTTATATACTTAAAAGATAAGTTTTAAATAGTTTATATTAAAATAATTTATTTGAAAATAGTTTCAAAGTCAAACTGATCCAATTCCAAATTTTCCAATTTCATTTCCAATCAATTACGATTTTGATTTCAAATCAATTCAATTTCGATTAATTTTAATTCAATTCCAATTTTGAATAAATTCCAATTCAATTTTCAAATTAAAACCATTTCGGTTTACAGAAATTTGAGTTCGATTTCAGAATATCGATTTAAATCACTTAAATCAAATTTTACCTCAATATCCAATTTAAGATTCAAATCTTCAAAGTAATTCAATTCAAATCATCTTCAATTCCCATTTTAGTTTAAATCGATTTCGAGTTCGATTTCAAAGTATCGGTTCAAATCATTTAAATCAAATTTAACTTCGATGTTCAGCTCAATGTCCAGATCTTTAAAATAATTCAACTCCGAGCTCAACTTTTGAAATATCAATTTAAATTACTTTTACTTAGAAATATTCAAAGTTCAAATAAAAGTCCAATCTTTTTGAACAAATCAATTTCCAAAATTCAAATCATATTTCGATTATAACTTCAAAATCCCAACTTCGATTATTTAAATAACTTATGTTACCAAATTTAAATTTCAATGTTTCGAGCTCAAGTTCTAAATAATTTGATTTTCATAATTTGATTTTTATTTATTTAAATCAAAATCATTTAAATAGTTTAAAATATTTTTTTTTAAAATCATTTAATTTAACCAATCCGGTGTCCGTATATAATTTTCTATCCTATGGCCAAGTGAATCAATTATTTCAATTTAATTCAGGGATGGATATATATCATTTCAATCCAAAATAAATGTCATAGGTATATATCATTTCAACCTATTTCTTAATTTATTCGAAATAATTCGATCTACAGTTTTATATACTGTAAATAATATACAAGGTTATAACGGGATATATCTAAATAAATAAACATCCAAATCATCCAAATATCAATCAATAGCATCCATCACAATCAACATCCAAATCATTCAAAATATCATCACAATTTACTAGTTATTAATAATCGAGAATTTAACTAGAAATTTAATTTCCATTTCGAATTTGAACTGTCAATTCAAATTATTATCTTTTTAATTCATATCAATTTAAATGCCAATTAAATTTACCAAACAACAATCAATAAAATAAATAACTTCACGATTATCAATTTAACGAACACACAAACATTTTTGTACGTCGTGAGCATTATAAAACACCCACCTTTTATCTAAAACTGAAAATATTCTAGTTTCAAACAAATTCCACTTTAATTCTATGCCGTAGATGACGTCGATACGAATCCACAGCAATTCATTTCATCCGAAACGGACCTTGTATGCAAAAATTATGCTACAATTAATATACGGTATAATCAAACTAACATAACAAATAAAAGAAATAATAAATAAATAAAAACAACTCATAGCCTCTCACACAAGCTACCCTTCTTCCTCGTTCAACCTCGCGACAGCAGTTTAAATATTTTTTTTTTCGAACGCTGCTGCACCCAAAATCGACGTCGTCGCTTTCCCCAACCTACCATGCCGTGCCTCCACCACGCCATAAACACGCCACCGGCCTCTCACGCGAGCGCACCGCTCTAGAAATCATGACCCAAAACACTAACCACCTTTTCCTCCATGCGCTCCTCTCATTGCACGATGCTTCCTTCCACAGGCTCGCGCTTTCTTCTATTTTTTTCTAAATCGAACTGGAGTTTTTTTTTCGACTGAGTGATTTCATTCTCTTCGAACTGAAGAAGATAGGCATGACGCGATCTAAAACAGAAGAAGGCAGCTTCGTGAATAGGGTGGCTAATAGGGTAGGTGGGCTAAGACAAGTTAGGGTGGATTGAGTTTGACCATTAATTAGATATATATATATATATATATATATATATATATATTATATTCAAAATATCTCGCACCCGTAACTCGAAATCCCGAACCCTTATCGAGGCGTGCCATATGGCGTTTCTAATGTTATACTGCTATTCCGAACCCAATGGAATAAGTTTCGAAGCCTAATTTGATCGTATGGAGAAGATATTTTTTCAAAATAGTTTATCTTAATTAAATTCTACGCGTTTCAAGCTCACACAGCCAAACGACAAGTCCGATCGCTACGAAACTTGACACCCTACAATAATTCACTATTATGGTCCGATAAAACTGGCTTTGTCGAAATCCGAGACAGTGACCAAAATGTCTATTTTTACTCATTAATTATAATATAAAATTTCCAATTTCTAATTATTCACTTTTAAATCCAATTTTAAATGTTAACAGTCTTCATTCATATTTAAATAAAAATCTAAATCAATTTCTGGTATCATTTTCATTCACATTAATTCAAAATTCAATTATTTAAATAATTCCAATATTAAATTTAAACGATTTAATTTTCAATAAATCACCATTAATAAATAATTCACCATTTATTAACAATGATTTTATTATCATCTAAATAATTCAACATTCATTATTCAATTATAGACATCGATTACGAACACATTCAATAAATAGAATTTTCATTTCAATATTTGTTATTACCTAAATCTTCAAAATTTATTATTTCAATTTTTTTTCAAGTTCATATTCAATAACTACACTAATAATTCATTAAATTTTATTTTAACCATTTATATTCAATAATCATATTACATTTAATAATTTGAAATAGTTAAAAATATGGGTTGTTACATTCTCTCCTACTCAAAACTTTTCGTCCTCGAAAAGGCGTTAAGTAAAAAATTTAACGTTTGATATATTTTATTCAAAACAATCAACTTATAAAACATTAAAATCTTACTTACCAAACCATCATTACGCGCTCGCCTTGCCACTTTGATATCAGTTTGCGGAAATTACAACTTATATATAAAACAAGCTATAAATTTTTAAAACTTCAAAAAATTTCTAACATCCGGATTTACGAAAAATTTCGACAACGTCTCCTTTGCGCGGCTCGATTGGAAATTTTTTACAATATAATGTATAACCCAAATATATATCAAATATACATCTCATCTCAATGATGAGGCATCCCATAGGGAAAAATATAAAAACGCAGTATGTAATCCGAGATATGTACGTTATTATTATTAATATGAGCGAGTTCGCTCATATTAAGCAAGAAAAAGCATATAAAACCCGCGTTTACGTCCAAACGGTCTTCGTATGTATCTATCTCAGCTCAATTTAGAATATTAGTCACTTATAATAAGATATAGAACATATATGAGTTAAATAAAACCATATAACATTAATTCTGGATCCAAATCATAAGCACAAGCATCGATACACAACCATAACAATCATATGCAGCCAAAACAGTTATAACAGTGATTTACAACCAAAGAAACCATTCAACAACCATTAATATTCATCTAATTAATCTAAATCAATTCATAACCATGTGAATTTGCATTATCCAATGTCTATATTTAATTTATAAACTTCATTTCTTATTAACATCCAATTTTTATTAACATTTAATTGGTTCGCTTAAAATTTATTCACATCTATTTCATTCATATTCAATTTATTCAATTAAATTTGTTAAATTCTAATTGTTTCATTTTATGTTTAACACAATTCATATAAATTTAATTATGGTTCATTTTATAAATCATTTCATTTAACTTTGTTTAAATTAAGTTTTATTTCACTATCACTTAGTATTATTTTTAATAACAATCTCATTTATAAACATTTCATAAAACCATTTAAATTTATTATGAACATTTTATAAAATTGCAACTCATTTTTATTATTTTTTCATAACTTGAGTTCATATTAATCCATTGATTCACTTCGTTAGTTCATTTCATTAATTCAAATTCATATTAATAATTTTACTTAAGTAAAATTTTATTTTATAAATGATTCACTTCATTAGTTTATTCATTGATTCATATTCATCTTACTAATTTTACTTTAAGTAAATTTTTATTTTATAAATGATTCACTTCATTAGTTTATTCATTGATTCAAAGTCATCTTAATAATTTTACTTAAGTAAATTTTATTTTGTAACTCCCATTCATATTAATAAAAAAAATTCTATCACCATCAATTTAATTCAATTTCTCTTAAGTTAATTTTCGTCTTAAAATTCATTTTGTTAACTTATTCCATATTAAATTAGTTAACATTTAATTTTATTTAAAACTCACTCCATTTGTATTCAATTTATTTACTTCTTAATTGATTAACATTCACCTATTAATATTCATTTTGTTAATCATACAATGGATTTATATTCAATTCATTCGCTTTTAATTGATTTACATTCAACTAATTTGGTTTCAATCCATTTTTATTCAATCAACCAATATTCATTGGATTCGCATTTGACTGATTTCAATTCAATGTATTTACATTCAATCGTTTTACTTTCAATTGATTAATATTTGTTTCATCCACATTTTATTGGTTTACATTCAATTGATTTCTTTCAATTTATTAACATTCGTTACAAATTTATTATATTCATACTTACTTATTCACATATAATGAATTCTCATCCTACTAATTTACATTCAATTATGTCCAATTGACTTACATTCAATTATTAACGTTCATTAGGTTCATACTATTTTATAAAATAGTTAATAAGTACCTACTTTGTTATCCTTAATTCATTAATTTTGCTTGGAATCCATTGTTTAACAACAACAAGTAATAATAATGATAATAATAATAATAATAATAATAAACAAATGAGAAGATCTGTCATTTATTTATTGATAGGGTTTATTTTTTTTGAAATATAAATGCACGGTTACGAACAAGTTTGAGGTAAAAGAAAGGAAAGGAGGAGAATAAGGCATATGGGCAAAAACAGACAAGTAGTTTCTTTTTTTTTGTATGTGCCTTGTCATAAATAGATACTGTATATAGAAAGTTTGATTTGGAATTTTTTATATATAATTACACTTGTCCATAAACGAATTGATAATGCAAATAGCAGTACCCTTTATGATTAAACATTTAACTTATGATTGACATCAATCAAAAAGATAAGACTGCAATATCTTTTCTTTCTCTTATATTAAGGGTTTTAAAAAGATTAGCTACTGAGTGATAAAATGGAATGCAAAATTAGAGTTCTGAAGAATTAGAGTCTACTTGTTGGGAGATAAATATAATATTTGAAATGTTGGGGATTGAGTTCCCCCCAAGATCGATGCAGATGCAAGATGATGATCGTTGAAGGCCTTCTATTAGCAATTAATGCCACTTCCTAGTTATGTTAATGATTTTGTGATCCTGTCATGGAGAGTAATGCTTTAATGTTTGTAACCTATGAAGCATGGATGGGACATGTAGAAATCAATATAAGATATCTGTTGGGTTTTCTTTTGTTGGGTTTTCTTTTCTTGTGTGTTTTACTTCTATAACTATAGTTATTTTTCCATACCTTGTATTCATGGATTTTTTGTGTGTAAAAATTGATGATATCTTGAATAATAATGAACAGAAGTATCTAAATGATACAAGAAAGTTTAGACATGAAAATGTAAGGTGACAGGTGACTGACCCATGAAGGTTCATCAAGTTTTTCATTACATATTAGTGCATGTTTACAAACATAAAAATATGGCAAGTAACTTAACATATAAACTACGATTTACTTTTTTATTTTTTTACACAGATATGGGAAATAATCTTGAACCCAACTTTTATGATGTGTTGTAAATAAATAATAAGTTAAAGGACTTTGATTTTCTACAGTTTGCATAAGCGTAAATGATGAAGAAATGGTACATGTAAATAAAGATGTACCACTTAATGTATATATGTAAATGCGATTTGATAATACAGTTTTTCTTACTTGTTTGCAGGTCAAGGAACTTCTTATAATACGATTAGGATTGCAAACTTTCTAAATTCTTGGGCAGTGGCTTCCATTAAAATGTTGATTTGAAACAGTTTTTTTTTGAGAAATGTAAGGAAGTCGAGAATTTGGTATTATAGTGTTAAATTATGTTAACTTTTTCTTCTCTTATCATTCACATTCAACAAATTTAAATTTTGTTTATAGCTTAATAATTCTCAAATCTATAAGTTATACATTTATTCATTTAAAATTTCATTTATTATTTTATCTAATTCATTTCAAATACATTTCGTTTTATTTAAGCTTTCTTGAGTTAGACTTCATTTTAATTCATTACATTAAATCAATTTAATTAACATTACTTAAGTTAATTACTTTATTTCATTTCTCAAATTCAAATTTCTTTTATTTGCTTAAATTAAAATGTTTAACCATTTTAAATTTGGTTTTATTTTCCTATTCAAATTTATAAGTTACAAACTTATTTCTCATCCATACTATTTTAAATTTATAATTTTAAAACTATTTTCATATATTAATTAAATCATACTTGGAATAATTTCACAATAAAACTTGTTTTGATCGAAATTAAATTTCTTTTGGTAGCAATTCTCACGTAGAAACTCGAAAATGAATACTGGTGATCCTGTAGTCATCCCTAGAATTATTTTCCAGCGACCAAAGCGAGTTCAATGCTTTTATTTTTTTCAATAATCTTTTCAAAATATATTTCTCATCAAAATACTTTCAAATAATATTATTCTTAATTTTGAAGGCTTCGAAAACAATTTTGAAAACAAATGGATTTTAAATTCTAAAATTCTCAATTTTTAAAATCGTTTCTATATATTAGCTATATTATAAATATACTTATACAATTTCATTATTTCATTATGAAAATATTTTGTTAATTTACAAATTTGTTATTTCAAACAATTCTTATTATAATTAGATTTCGATTCAATTTAATTATCGAACGCTTAGTAAAATAAAATTCATAAAGTATTCATTTTTAATTAAACCAATAATCGATGATAATTAAATATTATCATCTCCTAACAACAACTTCATTAAAATTGTCATTATATATATATATAATTTAGGTAAAATTATTTCATTTACCCAATTTTAAAATAATAATTATGTCGACTCGCGTCGTTTAAGTGTTTAGAACCCCTATCGATAACACGGCGTCCCACGCATCGATCAGAATTCATAAACAACTCAACGGATAAGTAAACACAATATAAAACAATTTATAACACTAACAAGTACACTCTCTCATATACATACACTCAAACAGACTCGTTCTAAGGTATTACTACCCTATCTCTAACGAGTCAACCCCACAAAGCTAAAATTATCGCTAAACCAAAGCTCTGATACCAATTGTGACAACCCACATTTCGGAAGGTTTAAATTGACAATAATCCACACATGTCCAACTTAAACAATCTAGAATATAGATAATCAATGGGGTTAATTAAGAAAAATAAGAAAAGAAGAAGAAATCAAACACAGAATCTCGCAACGGAACGATAAAATATAATAATAAAATAAACAGTTCATGAAGCTGTTTATATTATACATTTGATTATAATTTATACAACATTTATCAGATTTATATATATACAACAGGGATAAATAAAACAATGCAGCAGGCAACATGATGTAGGAATACTAATAGTAATAATATACCAAATTTTCGTCTTCGTCCTCCAGAATAAATCTTCAATACGCTGTAAAGCTCGGGACTGACTCGAGCGTAATGAAAAGACAAAACACTCGAGTCGGGACTAAAATATTCTTATGTGAGTCAAATTGATATCGCATATAACATGAGTGCCATGGCGTTAGAGATGTTTACGGGGTTTTACATCTCCTATCCAGTGTATAACGTGCGTGCAATAACTCAAGAGATGTTACGGGATTTTCCATCTCTTAAGGATCCGTCAAAATATTTATATGTAGTAGAATACACTACATATATAATGTCTAATCAATAAAATAAATCTAAAAATATCATTACGGCTTTACATTGATCCCCTTTAACGTGTTTTTAAGTATTGTCATACAGTTTGCATATAAAACACTAGTAAAGCGTTGGTGGATAGGGATGCGCCGTGATACGACAACTCTAAACCATAATCGTAGGGTTCTTGTATAAGGATAAAAGTATGACAAGGCACGTGAGGCAATGCCCAAGGTAGGATACTACCAGTTTAACCTTCCCGGCTGGTGGTAACCCCTAATGGCCCACAGCGTCCAACACTCCCAAAATCCAAGGGTGCGCACCAATCGATAACAATGTCATGATAGTAATATGAAGAAATGTGTCCGCTAGAGGCAGCTAACCTCATTGGCCGGTATGGCTCCGGCTTTAGTCATTTCAAATTGACACAAATGCCAGGCCAATCCATCATCGTTCTCTTTCTTCAAATCCAGCAAACGATACCAAATCCAACCACTTCGTTCCGGAGTCTCCTCCGCGTACACAATTGCTAAAGTGGTTCCAATTTTGATAGAGAGTATACCAATAAGAGGCTTCGGTCTTTTTAACAACTAAACGTCCTTTTACACACCGGTTGGTACTTTTATATTTCAAAAACAATTCGTAGTTGATATCAAAATATCATATTCACTTCAAATCAACTTCATTTCGAAATCATCATATTTACTCAAAATATACTATTTCAATTAAAAATTATTTTTGCTTTAATATCTCGATTTCAGTTTCAACCCAAAATTATTTCGATTTTCCATTTGGGTTATAACTTCAATTAAACCCAATTCGTATTTAAATCCATGATCTAAATATAAATATTCCAACCTTGACCAGTTTGAATTTTTAGAAAATAGTTTAAATATTTTGAAATAATTTAAAGAGTTAAAATAGTTTAATATAAAATAGTTTGGGTGTTAAAAATGGTTTATAAAATATAACAGCTTAGAAATCAAAACAATTTGAATACTTAAAAGATAAATTTTAAACAGTTTATATTAAAATAATTTATTTGAAAATAGTTTCAAAGTCAAACTGATCCAATTCTAAATTTTCCAATTTCATTTGCAATCAATTACGGTTTCAATTTCAAATCAATTCAATTCCGATTAATTTCAATTCAATTCCAATTTTGAATAAATTCCAAATCAATTCTCAAATTAAAACCATTCCCGTTTACGGAAATTCGAGTTCGATTTAAGAATATCGATTTAAATCACTTAAATCAAATTTCACCTCAATATCCAATTTAAGATTCAAATCTTCAAAATAATTCAATTCAAATCATCTTCAATTCCCATTTCAGTTTAAATCGATTTCGAGTTCGATTTCAAAGTATCGGTTCAAATCATTTAAATCAAATTTAACTTCTATGTTCAACTCGATGTCCAGATCTTTAAAATAATTCAATTCCGATGTAACGACCCGACTTTCCAGACCCGGAAAATCGAACCATTTGAGTTAAGAAGAAGAGGTAGAAGAAGAAAAATAGAAAACAACATCAGAATCTAACCATCGCAGCGGAATAAAATATAATATATATCAACAGATCTTTACACAATCAAAACTATATCTGTTTTATACAATATATCATCAGAGTACATCACATCAATATCATACAACTGGACAGTAATCATAACTTGTCCTCACAATCTGAATACACAGCGGAATATATAACTCAAATACGGAAGTACGTATCGCCATCCAGCTCCACAGCATCCATTTCCTATAATCTATAATACTCGGTCTGACCCGAGCATCATATAAAACAATACCCGAGTCAGTCTGGAATACCAGCGTGAGAAAATCACACTCAATTGATTATTAAAGTTTCAAAAATCCTTTTTGAAAATAAAAGCATCTCGTAAGACCACGCCACAAATAAACATGTCGGGATTTTACCTTACGATAGCTAAAACATTTTTTTATAAAATCCTCTGATATTATAATAGTGTCTATATACAAATACTTATTCAAATAGCCGAAATTGTTACATTCATTAAATTCCAGCTAATAGGTATACAAACAAATACCGTACAAGGCGCGTAGGGAAAATGGATTTCCATCAATGACTAGGCACTAGGGTACCACCTGACACAGTACGTGGCCTAGATCACAGTACCGAGGAGTACGCCCGCTCCCCTGCAACACAAGGCCGGAATCACCTATGGGCAATTCCGAATATGATCACCCCACGGTTGGGATCAGCAACCGCACCACTAAGCCGAAATAAAAGGAACATCTAGACAGGGATGACCATACTCTCCAGTGGGCGCTACCCACGAAGCCTTGCTGCATAACCCCTGATTTTCAGTCATTCCCGGTTGATGAGGCTTGAGGCTAAACGATACCTTTTTTAGAACGTTTCACTTAGAATGCCCATCGTCCACCTGTGACGATGTTTCGCAAGCATTCGTCCATACAAGTCCGTCCCGGGTTTGAACGGAACCGAAGGCACTATTCCTACTACATCCATTTTGGAAATATCCTCAGGATTAGTAGCGACTAGCCCTTGCACTTCACTGCTCCATCTTTGACTCCGAACACGTTACACGAACGTACAAACCGGATCGAAGTGGTATTCGAGTCTCCAGACCTAGAATCTCGGTATACGGAAACCCGATCTCGGTCTCTTCGAAACGATCAGCGCATTTGGCCAATATTGATAGTCGGTTATTTAACTATCAATTAACATCCACAAGCAACCATCACACAATTAAATAATTTCCCACATTATTTATTTGCCCAAATATCTTTCCAAGATATATTTCCAAATTTTCAAAACTCATTTGAAAACAATTTCAAAACAGTTCCCGCTTACGGAATACATTTCCAATATTTATTTCCTCTGAAACACCAAGTACAAAACACTTTTAGATTTTAAAATAATTTTAAAACACTTTACTATAAATATACTTTATAATATTGAAATTTAAAAACTACTTTAATATCTTAACAAAATATATACTTAAGGAATATTTAAAATGAAACCACTTTACAAATATAAACTAAATTTCTCTTTTTAAAACATAATACCAAATCACTTTTATATAATTACTAAAATAATAGATTTTTGAAAATACTACTTTAGGCTTTAACATTTAGAAATAATAAATTTTCTAAAATATGCTTTTTAAAACATATTAAAACTTTTAACTTATATTTAAAATTGCTTTGGAAAAACGTACTTGGCTATCCAGATAAATACACTTCTCTTCACATCTTTTAATAATAAATCAACATTTATTTTTAGACCAATTCATATTCCTTTATAAATTCCCACCTTGAATTTATATTTCAAATATCCTCTGATATTCCATTTCACTTTATAAACCCAGTTTATATCTCCAAAATCTCATTTCTCTTAAATTTCAAATCCCAAAATATTTAAATCAATTTACAACTGATTTTCCAATTTATTTTACTTTGAAATAAATTTCTTTACTTAATCCATTTATTTCCAAATTCATTAACTTCCAGATTTTATTTCTCATTATGATTTAAAATCTTTGAATCGAAACACAAGTTTCAGATTTCCCAAATTCCTTCTTTGGTTTTAATTACATTTAAACATTGAATTAAAATAAATTTTTATCCCTTTAAATAACATCACATAAGTTTTCTTTAAATTCAATATTTCTCTGTTTATTCAAAATTCCTCTTTTCCATATTTAATTTATTTGAATTTACTAAAATTACTTAACTTAATTTTACTCTTTTATTTCTTTCCAAAAATCCAATTCAATTGCTTTTGATAACTCATCATACTGGGAAATTTAATCCAACCAGATTATCCAATATAAATCATCACAAGATATCAACAATCATATCACAGAATATTTAAACAAAATTAAATATTTTGAGGAATCCAGTTGGATCCCTCCAACCTGTTTCCCTGCATCCACAGACGTTAGCATAATACCAATTCCACTTCAAGGTGGAATATCGCGGTATATGGGTTTTATAAAATATCATCCGCTATTATGCGGCGCATAGGGTCTCATCCGCTATATAACGCGGGAATATCAACAACTCCAATATATACATATGCTAATATATATATATATATATATATTGGTATATACTACTATATACCATATCAATCAAATCAATCAATTCAATCATTCATCCATATTTAAATTTAACCAATTTAAATAAAATTAAACTGAGTGAGATTAACTCACCTTTATTTTGTTTTGCCATCCATTACCATTTATTTTCACTCCAGCTTGTTGCCTTTCAGATTTCGACCTCCACGCTTGCCAGAGACGAGCTCACAATCGATCGGAATTCATTTCGTCGCCAGAACACTGCTCGCTCCCCCTCCCCGAAACATCGCACGCGATCTGGAATTCGCGCCTCCCTTAGGTTATCGCGAGAGCCCTAGTAGCAACTCGACCACTGCCGATTGATGCTCGCACCCCACGATTTGTATACTTGGTCAACCCTTTCATCTCGCGACTCTACCTCACGATCTCGACCCCCCAAATCGACGAACCCAAATCGTGCTGCCCAAACTTCTCCAAAGAACTCGCGCTCGAGCTTCCCGATAATGGCTCGACTTCAAATCGGCAGCAGAAATATCGCGTATGAGGCAAGGATGAGCCGCGATGGCTGATGGAATAGCTGAGTGTGCAGCGACGATAAATTAGAAGGCGTTGATTTTCGAAACCCTAGGTGAAACCGTCGATTGCCTTTGCCACGTTCGTTGACTCGAATTCGATTTCGTCTGGAAAAGAGGAGTTGATTTTTGAATCGAAAGCTAAGAGAACGAGCAGCCATTAATATATTTTGTTCTGCTCTTCGACTTTGTTTTATTTTGAAGTTGATTTCATTTTTACCTTTACTGTGAAGTGTTCGGTTGAAAACAAAAAGGTGAGGACGCGTGTTCTACCAGTTGAACACGTGTTTAAATTAATATACGTATCTACATCTAATTACTTAGGCAAGAAGAGAACGTTGCCAGGAAGGACACATGCTCTGAATTTCTATACGTTTATATACCGTATGCTTACACAACAACTCCAAACGCTCCGAAATTTAAAATCCGATAATAATACAATATTACGGCTCCAATAGAACTGGTTTCGTCGAATTCCGAGACTGTGCCTTGGAAGACTATTTTTAAATTCAATTTCAACGATATATTTTTAAAACTGAACAAAACTCTTTAAAATTCCATTTTAAAAGTTCTATCATCTTCAGTATTAACAATATAAATTTTCTGAACCTTTGAACTATTTTTAACAGGCTTAAAATCAAGATTCAATATTTTACCCAATCCCGATAATTAAATTTAATAATTAATTATCCAAATGAATACTGTATATTTGAAATTAAAGTTAAAATTTAACCTTCGGATATTTAAAATAAATTAAATATTCATATTTCAAATATTCAAAAATTCCGGGTCGTCACATTCCTTCCCCCTTAAAAGAATATCGTCCCCGAAATTACTAGTTAGGAAGAATGATCCATATCCCGTTAGTTATTTTCCAAATTCAAACAGTTTTAACAATTCCCAAACAATCTTTTATTAATGACACTAATCATCTTTTAACTTCCCAAACTTATTCATAAGTTCAACCCATATCACTTACTTATCAATTCAAATTTTAATTTGAATTCAAATTTAAACTTATCAAAATTTCTCAAAATTTTTCTAACTCCCTACATTTTCGAAAAATTTTGCCAGCGTCTCCTTTGCGCGGCTAGCTCGGTACAACTACAAAATGGCTCTACGGCCTTCCAATCTCAAAAAGAAAACAAAAAGCCAAGTGGCTGGATCAAAAATCAATTAAATTTCATATAGAAATTCAAATACATACCTTTTGTTGGGCCATTAAATTTTATCTTCTAAAATCAAAAATCCCAATTTATCCATTGCTTTTATACACCTGTATATCCTATTAAGCAATAATATCCACTCACAATTCCAAAGTCATTTTATACTTTTCTTTACAAATTTCCAATATTTGTTTTACTTATGCCCGTACGATGCACCTATATTATCTGTACGCAATATCACATTCGATCGCTCAATCGATCACACAATTTCACTTTCGAACTAGTATCGTCCACCCGACTTCCTAGTGCGGACTCAGATCTGGTTTCTTGATCAGAAACCGTCATTCTCCTTGTATAGTCACAAACTATGATAGAGAATTTCCAGAATCAATCAACAATCCATATCCAGGCTCGCCGCTGAAAATCGAATGAAAAATCCTGATTCGGATCGAAAAAACTATCTCGAAATTCTGTGTTCGATATCTGGACCAAATAGCTATACGAATAAAATAATATACGTACATCCTACGTATAAATTCCAATTGATTATCAACTATATCAATTCTCCTTTATTTCGCATTCCTTTTTATTGTTATCCACTTATTCACAACTATCCCATTTCACAACTTCAGTTTTAGTCTTCATTCAACTATTCATTAAGTATATTTATTTTATTTTTCCATTCCAAAATTTCTAAGTATATTTCCAATACAGATTTTCTTAAGAATTTCATTCTTCAATTCTTAAGTTCATATAAATTTTCTTATATTTATTTACTACTTCACCACTGAAGTGTAAATATTCAAATTGACTTCCATTTCATATGAATTCCAACTTACTTCAATTTACTACTTCATTTCCAATTTTTCCTTAAATTCAATTCATCTCCAACTTCCAAAAATTTAATTTTATTTAGCTCGAATACAATCCAAGTTAATTCATTCAATAACTATTTCTAACTTATTTAAACCACTCCTCTGTTTGAGTTCAGTTTCCATTCAACATTTACTTAAGTCAATAACTTAAGTTTATTTTCCATTTAACCAACCCTTTAAAGTTTTATTTCCATCTTTCATTTGATTCTTATTTAATCAAATTCCATCTATTTATTTATTTAATATAATTGGTTTATTCACTCAATCATTATGAATTTTAATTTCCATACTCAATTCATCTGGAATTATTTTATTAATAACCAGGTCATTTCCAATTTATTTTCACTTATTTGGATTCCATTCGCAATCCAAACCATCTCTATTTTAATCCACTTTCATTAACTCACAATTCAATTTCATTAACTAATTTATTATCTAATTAGTTCCTCCGCTGGTTAAAATTAAATACTTGATTTTTAATTCCAAATATCACTTCACTTAATTTTCTTAAGTTCAATTTATTTTATAATTCAAGTTTGGATTTATTTAAAAAATTAAGATTGCTCATCTTAGTCGTTTCCATTTGATAATTACCATTTCAAATTATAACTCTTAATGGTTCAAAGTAATGGATTCCCATTTATGACTTACAATTTCATTTCTATTCATAAGTTTTAACTTACTTAAGATCTAGGACTATTTATTTAAGTCCATTTCCATCTTTATAATCAAATTTCAAATTATTACACTTAAGAACTTAAGAATATGAATTTCTTTACACAATTATAAGCATTTTACATTACCTTTATATCCAATTTAATTCGACTTACATTTAATTCAATTCCAATTCTCAATTTTATTTAACTTATCTTAAGTTAAATTCAAATATATCTTATTCACCTTCATATACTCGAATTAAATTTTAATTCCAAGATACAAATTTTGTACAAGTTTTACAATTCATTCACCTTCAAGTTCTCTAATTCTTTCATCTATCAACTTATATTACTCATTTAGTTATTTTCATCTCATAATTATAATCCTAGAATTAAACTTTCATTCCCTTCTTATTTCAATCAACTTCATTCTATACTTTATATTGTTGATTCATTTAAATTTCCACATTTATATATTTTAAATAGAATTCCCAGAATTCAATTGCCCGGTTTTATTTCAAAACCATTTTGAACCCATAAATAACTCATACATATCTGGTATATCACCTCAAATCCCAATTTCCAAAACAATCTGCTTTTACCAAATAATTTTCCCTTTGAATTTCAAAACCAACCCAGTTCATAATCATTTCCAATTTAAAACAGTTTGGTAGCAATTTCTCTTTGGAAACTCGAAAATAGACATCGATGATGCTGCAGTCATCACCGAAATTATTTTCCAGCGACCAAAAGAGAATTTAATGCTTTTATCACTTTAAAACATTCGAACATTTTTAAATCCCAAATCCCACCATATTTCAATTCAATTTCAAAAATATTCATGAAATAATGTCACCATTATTTCCCCAAAACCTTTAAAAACTATTTTTAAATCCAAAGGAATTGAAACCTTTCCCAAAACTTCAAATTCAAAATCCATTCAATTTTATATCCAAACATTACTCTGGAATTCTATCACATTTTATTTCAAGTTATAAATCACATTTACAATTTACATTTACAAATTTCATTTGTTTATGAATTTATCTCATTTGATTATAAATCACATTTGTAATTCACATTTGTATATAAAGTTTATCTCAATTTATAAATTTCATTTAGTCTATATTTCAAATTCCATTTTGTTATATAAATTTATTCTTCAACTTAGGTTATAAGTTTTCAATTTCTACTCAATAATGAGACTAACTTATTATTGTCATTTTCTAACAACCAAGCATCCAAATATATAACCATAATAATTTCAAATAATTATTTCTTTTATATACAAAATAATTTGGGCAAAATTATTTCAGTCACCCTATTTAAAAAAATACTGTGTCGAACTGTTCTATTCAAGTGTTTAGAAACCCCTTCGATACAGTTGTCCAGACTGTGCCGACGAAGGTTCATATGCCACTCAATAAATCAACCAACACAATATAAAACCATTTTATATTCACTAACAAATACGCGCTCATATCTATTAATACTCTCAAAATTCCCACCAAAGCCAAGGTTATCGCCAACCTTCGCTCTGATACCAAGTGTAACGACCCGACTTTCCAGACCCGGAAAATCGAACCATTTGAGTTAAGAAGAAGAGGTAGAAGAAGAAAAATAGAAAACAACATCAGAATCTAACCATCGCAGCGGAATAAAATATAATATATATCAACAGATCTTTACACAATCAAAACCATATCTGTTTTATACAATATATCATCAGAGTACATCACATCAATATCATACAACTGGATAGTAATCATAACTTGTCCTCACAATCTAAATACACAGCGGAATATATAACTCAAATACGGAAGTACGTATCGCCATCCAGCTCCACAGCATCCATTTCCTGTAATCTATAATACTCGGTCTGACCCGAGCATCATATAAAATAATACCCGAGTCAGTCTGGAATACCAGCGTGAGAAAATCACACTCAATAGATTATTAAAGTTTCAAAAATCCGTTTTGAAAATAAAAGCATCTCGTAAGACCACGCCACAAATAAACATGTCGGGTTTTACCTTACGATAGCTAAAACATTTTTTTATAAAATCCTCTGATATTATAATAGTGTCTATATACAAATACTTATTCAAATAGCCGAAATTGTTACATTCATTAAATTCCAGCTAATAGGTATACAAACAAATACCGTACAAGGCGCGTAGGGAAAATGGATTTCCATCAATGACTAGGCACTGGGGTACCACCTGACACAGTACGTGGCCTAGATCACAGTACCGAGGAGTACGCCCGCTCCCCTGCAACACAAGGCCGGAATCACCTATGGGCAATTCCGAATATGATCACCCCGCGGTTGGGATCAGCAACCGCACCACTAAGCCGAAATAAAAGGAACATCTAGACAGGGATGACCATACTCTCCAGTGGGCGCTACCCACGAAGCCTTGCTGCATAACCCCTGATTTTCAGTCATTCCCGGTTGATGAGGCTTGAGGCTAAACGATACCTTTTTTAGAACGTTTCACTTAGAATGCCCATCGTCCACCTGACGATGTTTCGCAAGCATTCGTCCATACAAGTCCGTCCCGGGTTTGAACGGAACCGAAGGCACTATTCCTACTACATCCATTTTGGAAATATCCTCAGGATTAGTAGCGACTAGCCCTTGCACTTCACTGCTCCATCTTTGACTCCGAACACGTTACACGAACGTACAAACCAGATCGAAGTGGTATTCGAGTCTCCAGACCTAGAATCCCAGTATACGGAAACCCGATCCCGGTCTCTTCGAAACGATCAGCGCATTTGGCCAATATTGATAGTCGGTTATTTAACTATCAATTAACATCCACAAGCAACCATCACACAATTAAATAATTTCCCACATTATTTATTTGCCCAAATATCTTTCCAAGATATATTTCCGAATTTTCAAAACTCATTTGAAAACAATTTCAAAACAGTTCCCGCTTACGGAATACATTTCCAATATTTATTTCCTCTGAAACACCAAGTACAAAACACTTTTAGATTTTAAAATAATTTTAAAACACTTTACTATAAATATACTTTATAATATTGAAATTTAAAAACTACTTTAATATCTTAACAAAATATATACTTAAGGAATATTTAAAATGAAACCACTTTACAAATATAAACTAAATTTCTCTTTTTAAAACATAATACCAAATCACTTTTATATAATTACTAAAATAATAGATTTTTGAAAATACTACTTTAGGCTTTAACATTTAGAAATAATAAATTTTCTAAAATATGCTTTTTAAAACATATTAAAACTTTTAACTTATATTTAAAATTGCTTTGGAAAAACGTACTTGGCTATCCAGATAAATACACTTCTCTTCACATCTTTTGATAATAAATCAACATTTATTTTTAAACCAATTCATATTCCTTTATAAATTCCCACCTTGAATTTATATTTCAAATATCCTCTGATATTCCATTTCACTTTATAAACCCATTTTATATCTCCAAAATCTCATTTCTCTTAAATTTCAAATCCCAAAATATTTAAATCAATTTACAACTGATTTTCCAATTTATTTTACTTTGAAATAAATTTCTTTACTTAATCCATTTATTTCCAAATTCATTAACTTCCAGATTTTATTTCTCATTATGATTTAAAATCTTTGAATCGAAACACAAGTTTCAGATTTCCCAAATTCCTTCTTTGGTTTTAATTACATTTAAACATTGAATTAAAATAAATTTTTATCCCTTTAAATAACATCACATAAGTTTTCTTTAAATTCAATATTTCTCTATTTATTCAAAATTCCTCTTTTCCATATTTAATTTATTTGAATTTACTAAAATTACCTAACTTAATTTTACTCTTTTATTTCTTTCCAAAAATCCAATTCAATTGCTTTTGATAACTCATCATACTGGGAAATTTAATCCAACCAGATTATCCAATATAAATCATCACAAGATATCAACAATCATATCACAGAATATTTAAACAAAATTAAATATTTTGAGGAATCCAGTTGGATCCCTCCAACCTGTTTCCCTGCATCCACAGACGTTAGCACAATACCAATTCCACTTCAAGGTGGAATATCGCGGTATATGGGTTTTATAAAATATCATCCGCTATTATGCGGCGCATAGGGTCTCATCCGCTATATAATGCGGGAATATCAACAACTCCAATATATACATATGCTAATATATATATATATATATTGGTATATACTACTATATACCATATCAATCAAATCAATCAATTCAATCATTCATCCATATTTAAATTTAACCAATTTAAATAAAATTAAACTGAGTGAGATTAACTCACCTTTATTTTGTTTTGCCATCCATTACCATTTATTTTCACTCCAGCTTGTTGCCTTTCAGATTTCGACCTCCACGCTTGCCAGAGACGAGCTCACAATCGACCGGAATTCATTTCGTCGCCAGAACACTGCTCGCTCCCCCTCCCCGAAACGTCGCACGCGATCTAGAATTCGCGCCTCCCTTAGGTTATCGCGAGAGCCATAGTAGCAGCTCGACCACTGCCGATTGATGCTCGCACCCCACGATTTGTATACTCGGTCAACCCTTTCATCTCGCGACTCTACCTCACGATCTCGACCCCCCAAATCAACGAACCCAAATCGTGCTGCCCAAACTTTTCCAAAGAACTCGCGCTCGAGCTTCCCGATAATGGCTCGACTTCGAATCGGCAGCAGAAATATCGCGTATGAGGCAAGGATGAGCCGCGATGGCTGATGGAATAGATGAGTGTGCAGCGACGATAAATTAGAAGGCGTTGATTTTCGAAACCCTAGGTGAAACCGTCGATTGCCTTTGCCACGTTCGTTGACTCGAATTCGATTTCGTCTGGAAAAGAGGAGTTGATTTTTGAATCGAAAGCTAAGAGAACGAGCAGCCATTAATATATTTTGTTCTGCTCTTCGACTTTGTTTTATTTTGAAGTTGATTTCATTTTTACCTTTACTGTGAAGTGTTCGGTTGAAAACAAAAAGGTGAGGACGCGTGTTCTACCAGTTGAACACGTGTTTAAATTAATATACGTATCTACATCTAATTAATTAGGCAAGAAGAGAACGTTGCCAGGAAGGACACATGCTCTGAATTTCTATACGTTTATATACCGTATGCTTACACAACAACTCCAAACGCTCCGAAATTTAAAATCCAATAATAATACAATATTACGGCTCCAATAGAACTGGTTTCGTCGAATTCCGAGACTGTGCCTTGGAAGACTATTTTTAAATTCAATTTCAACGATATATTTTTAAAACTGAACAAAACTCTTTAAAATTCCATTTTAAAAGTTCTATCATCTTCAGTATTAACAATATAAATTTTCTGAACCTTTGAACTATTTTTAACAGGCTTAAAATCAAGATTCAATATTTTACCCAATCCCGATAATTAAATTTAATAATTAATTATCCAAATAAATACTGTATATTTGAAATTAAAGTTAAAATTTAACCTTCGGATATTTAAAATAAATTAAATATTCATATTTCAAATATTCAAAAATTCCGGGTCGTCACATCCGAGCTCAACTTTTGAAATATCGATTTAAATTACTTTTACTTAGCAATATTAAAAGTTCAAATAAAAGTGCAATCTTTTAGAACAAATCAATTTCCGAAATTCAAATCTTATTTCGATTATAACTTCAAAATCTCAACTTCGATTATTTAAACAATTTCTTTTACCAAATTTAATTTTCAACGTTTCAAGCTCAAGTTCGAAATAATTCAATTTTCATAATTCGATTTAAATTTCTTTAAATCAAAACCATTTAAATAATTTCAAATCAAATTTTTTAAAATCATATAATTTAACCAATCCGGTGTCCGTATATAATTTTCTATCCTATGGCCAAGTGAATCAATTATTTCAATTTAATTCAGGGATGGATATATATATCATTTCAATCCAAAATAAATGTCATAGGTATATATCATTTCAACCTATTTTTTAATTTATTCGAAATAATTCGAGCTACAGTTTTATATACTGTAAATAATATATAGGGTGATAACAGGATATATCTAAATAAATAAACATCCAAATCATCCAAATATCAATCAATAGCATCCATCCCAATCAACATCCAAATCAGTCAAAATATCATAACAATTTACTAGTTATCAATAATCGAGAATTTAAATAGAAATTTAATTTCCATTTCGAATTTAAACTGTCAATTCAAATTCTTATTTTTTAATTCATATCAATTTAAATGCCAATTAAATTTACCAAACAACAATCAATAAAATAAATAACTTCACAATTATCAATTTAACGAACATACAAACATTTTTCTACGTCGTGAGCGTTATAAAACACTCACGGCTCACCTTTTATCTGAAACTGAAAATATTTCAATTTCAAACAAATTCCACTTCAATCCCATGCCGTAGACGACGTCGATACGAATCCAATGCAATTCGTTCCATCCGAAACGGACCTCGTATGCAAAAATTACGCTACAATTAACATACAGTATAATTAAACTAACATAACAAATAAAAGAAATAATAAATAAATAAAAACAACTCACAACCCCTCCCGCAAGCTGCCATTCTTCCTCGTTTAACCTCGTGACAATAGTTTAAATATTTCTTTTTTGAATGCTGCTGCACCCAAAATCAACATCGTCGCCTTCCCCAGCTTGTCGTGCCACGCCTCCCCCACGCCATATTCGTGCCACCGGCCTCTCGCGCGAGTGCTTCGAACTGAGTGATTTGTTCTCTTCGAACTGAAGAAGATAGGCCTGCCGCGATTTAAAACAGGAGAAGGTGGCTTCGTGAATAGGGTGGCTAATAGGGTAGGTCGAATGAGACAATTTATGGTGGCTCGAGTTTAACCATTGATTATATATATATATATATATATTATATTCAAAATATCTCGTTCCCATAACTCGAAATCCTGAACCCTTATCGAGGCGTGCCGCCTGGCGTTTCTAATGTTATACCGCTATTCTGAACCCAATGGAACAAGTTTCGAAGCCTAATTCGATCGTATGGAGAAGATTGCTTTTCAAAACAATTTATTTTAACTAAATTCTAAAATTAAATTATACGCGTTTCAAGCTCGCACGGCCAAATGCAAGTCTGATCGCTACGAAACTTGACACCCTATAATAATTCACTATTACGGATCCGATGAAACTGGTTTCGTCGAAATATGAGACAGTGGCCAAAATGGCTATTTTTACTCATTAATTATAATATAAAATTTTCAATTTCTAATTATTCACTTTTAAATCCAATTTTAAATGTTAACAGTCTCCATTCATATTTAAATAAAAATCTAAATCAATTTCTGGTATCATTTTCATTCACATTAATTCAAGATTCAATTATTTAAATAATTCCAATATTAAATTTAAACGATTTAATTTTCAATAAATCACCATTAATAAATAATTCACCATTTATTAACAATCATTTTATTATCATCTAAATAATTCAACATTCATTATTCAATTACAAACATCGATTACAAACACATTCAATAAATAGAATTTTCATTTCAATATTTGTTATTGCCTAAATCTTCGGAATTTATTATTTCAATTTTTTTTTCAAGTTCAAATTCAATAACTACACTAATAATTCATTAAATTTTATTTTTAACCATTTTTATTCAATAATCATATTAAATTTAATAATTTCAAATAGTTAAAAATATGGGTCGTTACATAAATCAAGTTACCATTTAATTCAATTTGACTTTCTAGGCACATAACTAGTATTTACATAAGCAACATATATGTAAATCAAATCCATAATTAACCACCCATAGTTAATGTGTCATTGATCCCATATATAATAATTGCCATAAAATTAAATGTTCAAATTAATTTTATAGCAGAACGGGGATTTATTATGCTAAACAGATGTCATCAATAATCTATTCCATTTAATTATACCAGAACGGGGATTTATTTTGCTAACAAATGTCATCAATAATCTATTCCATTTTTGCTTGGCTACTTAAAGGCATAGACAAAGAGAATCCCTTGTATTTAAACCATTCTTTACAAAAGAAAGCTGTTTTTTAAACAAACTATTCCTTGGAAATAAAATAATTTAAAACAAACCTTTATTTACTAATAATTAAATCTTAATTAATCCTAACTAAATCTTAAATTAATTAATAATTAATCCTGCCTGATTAATAATTAATTAATAATTGAACCTTGATTAATTAATAGTTAATTAATAATAAATTAGTAATTAACCCTGCCTAATTAATAATTAATCCTTGATTAATTAACAGTTAATTAATAATTAAACCTTATTTAAATAATAATTAAGTAAATAATTAACCTTTACTTAATTAATAATTAATTGACTCTTAATTAACTGATTAAAATTATCTTACTTAATTAATAATTAAAATCTAATTACCTTTACTTAAATAAATTAATTTAAATAATCATTATTTCCTTAATAAATTAATTACTTAAATAATAATTAAAATTATTACTTAATTAATAATAAATATTAACTTTTAATACTTAAAATATGTTTGAAATACTTTTCAAAAATAATAAGAGTGAAAGCACTTCAAAAGTGTTCGTTTTTACAAACTGCATCCATAGCGACCACCGTAACTTCAAACTAGTTATACCCTTCAAGCCCTTACCTTTTCTTAACTTGCTTTACAAAGAAAATATAAAGTTTTTGGAAACTAAAAGTAAAATTAAAAACTTTATAAAACTTTTCCTAGAAATTCAAGTAAGCAAACAAATTTAAACACAAAGGACCTCAATGTCTCAACATGAACAAATTCAAGTGCTAATAGTCTCCTTAACATCCAAATCACATACATGAGCACAAACAAATATATATATATATATATATATATATATATATATATATATATATATATATGTTTCCTGGAGATTTGACCAGGCAACTAGGTACTCGGCATCCAGGAAGTACTCGGCATCCAGGAGTACTCGGCATCTAGCAGTACTCGGCATCCATGAGCGCTCGGCATCCAGGAGCACTCGGCATCCATGAGCGCTCGGCATCAGAAGACGTTCGGCGTGTACAATTGCTCGGCATGGCTGTATTGTTCGTCATAAGCTATCGTTCAGCCAGAGCCATCGTTCGCCAAAGGCATTGGTCGGCTAAAGGCAATGTTCGGCCAGAGCTATCGTTCGGCCAAAGGCATTGGTCGGCTAAAGGCAACGTTCGGCTAGAGCCATCGTTTGGCCAGAGACATCGTTCAGCCAGAGGCATTGGTCGGCTAAAGACAACGTTCGGCCAGAGCCATCGTTCGGCCAGAAACATTGTTCAGCTAAGGGTTTCATTCGGCCAAAGGTAGCGTTCGGCCAGACGCTTCGTTGGGCCAGAGGCATGATCGGCTTCGATTGACGTTCGATCTACTCTTCCCACGCAACAAGCGCCTCGTTCGGCATAGAGAGAGCGGTTCGGCATCCAACCGTTCGGCCTGTTTGGTTCGGCCTACAGCGACAACTCCATTTGGGCCAAGGTGTTCGGCTACCAAGCCCACCTAGGAAGTCCAACCCACCTATGTCTATAAATAGAGGGGCAGGGGCACAGTGAAAAGGGACCTTTTTTCGGGAACACTGGGGAGACTCTGCCATTTTCAAGACTCATCTTCTTTACTTAGCAATTGCATTCAAGCATTTGATCTACGAATTGTATCTGTAATCAATCATTAAGAAGATCAATAAAGTTTAACCTCAAAGTGGACGTAGGCAATTACGCTGAACTACTATAAATCTGGTGTTCTTACTTTCTGCATTTAAATTAGCATATTCTTCCTTGTTTAATTTATCTTCATCACTTATATCTCTACACAATCTTTCTCAACGAGGTTAGTGACCAATTTTGGTGCTAACACTTTGGTGCTTTCACTGAGAATTGAACTCAGGGATCTGCTTTGAAGCTACTGGATTGAATAAATCCCCCAAAGAAGATCCGACTCATTGATAGGACGTCCGTTGATTCTACTCAGAGTTCATACCAATAACTCTACAATGGCAAGACCGCGTACCAGGTCAGCTTCTCATAATGCGGACGCCCACGAGACTGCTAGCGTGCAACAAGCAGGACCTAGCAATCAGCCAACGATTCCGGGTGTAGGAATTACCGCCCAGGACTAGACTCCGGTTGTCACCAAAATAGAGTTCAACGACTTGATGAGAGAACTCAGGGAAAGCAGGAGACAACTAGGAGAGCAGATGCAAGCTAATGCCAACCTGATGGCACAACTCACTCAACACCAGCAACAGAATGCTGGGGGCAATCCCGCTCCTTACTCCTCATCCGACAGCTCAACTTCATCCGATAAACCTCCTAGGCGTAGGCGCCGTAAGACTGAAACTGCGCAGGCAGGAGCTGCTGTCCGAACAACCGGAGACCGTGACCAAGTCGGAGCTGGAAACTTAAGAGCTGGAGTGCAGGTGGAGGTTGAAGGCCCAGACCATCAAAACGCTAACGATGTTGAACCTCAAGATGCGCATTTGGCAGATCGCCAACAGAGGAGGCATCAGCATGATCAGTCATGTAGAACTGATTCCAGCCTTCCACCTTCTATACAAACACCAGACCTGACAGCCATGATCAGGCAATTAATGAAAGAGAATCAAGGCTTATCGAATGCCGATTGGGGAGTGTCGAGAAGTCATACTCCATTCACAGACATTGTTCTACAGGCAGCATACCCCAGAAAGTTTAGTATGCCAACTATCCCTGCTTATGAGGGAAAGACTGATCCCAGACAGCATGTCATGAGGTACGAGTGGATGATGGATTCAGCTAGAGCAAATGATGCAACCAAGTGTAGATGCTTTCCAATTACTCTATCTGGGATCGCTACTATATGGTTCACCCGACTTCCTCCGCGGTCCATATCCAGTTTCGAGGAGTTGGCAAAGAAGTTTATTGAGCAGTTCAGGATACACACTACTCGTCCAAAGGACGTGATGTCTCTGTCAAGTGTAATCCAAAATCCTGGGGAGTCATTGAAGGAATATTTACAAAGATTCCATGTTGCGGCGACTGAAGTCAGTAATCCCAATGATCATGCAATTCTAATAGCTGTGATGCGAGGTGTGGATCCAGATTCTGAATTTGGAGACTGGTTGGCAGGAAAACCCCGACTACGTTAGAGCGTTTTTACTCAAAGGCACACCAGTTCATAAGAAGAGAGGAAGCTAGGTGGGTAAGGCGAGATAAGACACCGGGACCTGTCCAGGAGTCTGTGAAAAGCAACATTGCTGTGAAGCAGTCTGGAGACAACTCGAGAAAAGTCCAAGTCAATGTCCAGAACAAGCCTGGGCAGCCTAAGGAGTCCGGAGGAAGAAATCAAGGGAAGAAGAGAGAAGCGGGGAAGTGGAAGCCGAGAATTCCAAGCTACAACGAGTATACCCCGCTGAATGCATTTCTTGAAAACATTTACCTATCAACCTGCAATACCTTTCAGTACAGAAAGCCATGTCCAAAAGAGTCAACCGAGGAATAGAAGCGGACTGGGAAATATTGCCGCTTCCATGAGACTTATGGGCACAATACGGAAGAGTGCATACACTTACACGATGCTATAGAAAAGTTGACCAGGCAGAAAAAGTTGCAGGAATTTGTGAAGGATCCATAGGAAGGAGGACATGGAACATCCAACCCAGGACGTGCACCAGCTCCGCGCCATCCCGAGGAACCTGCCCGGACTGTGGGTAGACTGGTCATAAACACGATCATCGGCGGGCCTCACCCCGCGGATAAGAATTGGCAGGAGATGGAGAGGTATGCTAGTTCCCTGAAGCATGCAGATTTCGAGTGTTGTTCCAACGTGGAGGATGGGACCCCTGCTAAGCAGCTGCGCATGATGACAGACAATATAGTGTTCAGAAACAGAGATGCCGACCAAGTGGAGGCTCCGACCATCGACCTGATGGTCATATCTGCGACGATCGGACCGGCTTATGTGAAAAGAATTCTGATTGATTGTGGAAGTTCTGTCAACATCATCTTCAAGAAGGCTTATGACCAGATGAAAATGGAAACAAAGGACTTAAAACCGTCCAAAGCTCGCATACACGGCTTTAATGGCGCAGCGACCGATGTAGTGGGGTATGTTGAGTTACCAGTTGAACTGGGACAAGGCGAACGTCGGAGGGTGCGAATCCTACCCTTCGTAGTTTTGGATGTGGATTCTCCGTATAATGTTTTCTTGGGCCGACCGGCCCTGGCTGAGTTTAGGGCAGCATTAGCCCCATGGTGCTTAACTTTGAAGTTCCCAACCGACAAAGGAGTAGGTGTTGTTCATGGCGACCAAGCAACTGGTCGTGCCTGTTATGTGGCTGAGCTCCGAGAGGCCCATCAGAGGGAGAAAGGAAAGGTTGCGGACAATCCCGTCCACATCCTTAATACGGATAATTGACAAGTAGTGCCCGAGCCCTGGCTCGGGCATAATTCTCGGATCTTTAGAAACATAGATCCGAGAGACGACGATGAGAAACCCAGGGGAGAAAAGGCAGTGCCGGCCGAATTAACAATTGAGATTTCAGTCAGCCGAGACGACCCATCGCGAATACTGAAGATCGGATCACAACTCGGCCCCGCAATGACTGAAAACCTTAGTGATTTCCTCCGGGCGAATCTTGATGTTTTCGCCTGGACGCATTCTCATATGTGTGGGATTTCTCCTGCCATTACGAGTCATATGTTGAACATAGACCCGAAATACGTCCCAGTTAAACAAAAAAGGAGAGGGATGGACCCAGAGAGGTCCGCTGCTCTCAAAGAGGAGGTGGACAAACTCAAAACCAATGGGTTCGTCCGCGACGCCCTCTACCCTGAATGGGTATCGAACCCCGTGCTGGTGAAAAAGGCAAATGGGAAATGGAGAACTTGTGTAGACTATTCCGATTTGAACAAGGCATGCCCAAAGGACAGTTTCCCGTTGCCTAGGATTGATCAATTGGTTGACTCCACTGCAGGACACGAGCTGTTATCATTCATGGATGCATACTCGGGCTACAATCAAATCCCGATTTATATTCCGGACCAAGAACACACCAGTTTCGTCACAGACGTGGGGCTATATTGCTATGTATTAATGCCCTTCGGATTGAAAAACGCAGGAGTGACTTATCGGCGTTTAGTGAATCGAATGTTCAAAGACCAGCTTGGTAGAACGATGGAAGTCTATGTGGATGACATGCTCGTGAAGTCACGACAGTCAAACGACCACATTCGAGACTTAGTGGAGATGTTCGATATACTCATATATTATGGGATGAAGATCAACCCACTGAAGTGTTCCTTCGGCGTTGCGTCGGGGAAGTTTTTGGGATTCATTGTCAATGCTAGGGGAATTGAAGCTAACCCAGAAAAGATCCAAGCCATTCGAGATGTGCAAGTGCCTAGAACTATAAAATAGGTGCAAAGCTTGAATGGAAAAGTGGTCGCGCTAAGTCGATTCATATCCAGAGCCACAGACAAGTTCATTCCTTTCTTTCATATAATAAAGAAAGGGAAGAGGAAATTCGAATGGACATCTAATTGTGAAGAAGCATTCCTAGATCTGGTGAGGCATCTGGAAAGTCCTCCAGTGTTGTCAAAACCAGTAGACCACGAGATGTTGTACGTATACTTGGCCGTATCCCCACATGCTATAAGTGCAGCTTTGGTTCGCGAGGAGGACCGAGTCCAAAAGCCGGTGTATTACGTTAGTAAGCGTTTAACGGGGGCAGAAAGAAATTACCCTAAAATTGAGAAATTGGCCTATTGCTTGGTGATTGCATCACGTAAGCTACGCCCATACTTTCAAGCACACTCAGTCAGTGTCTATACCGATCAACCCCTACGGCAGGTACTCCAACGACCAGAAACTTCTAGGAGATTGTTAAAATGGAATATCGAGTTGAGCCAATTCGATATTGCCTACTTGCCACGTAGAACCATACAAGGGCAAGCATTAGCAGATTTCATCGCTGAGTTTAATGTATCCGACGAACCAGATAATCACAATGTCATTCCCCCCGTTCAATGGAAATTGTACACCGATGGGGCATCAAACGATCGTTGCTCCGGCGCTGGCATAGTTCTTGTAACTCCGGAGAATCGATCGATTTGTTACGATTTGAAGCTCGATTTCCCGGCCACGAATAATGAAGCAGAATATGAAGCGCTGATTGCTGGCTTGAAACTCATTGGAGAACTCAGGATCAAATCAGTTGAAATCTTTTGTGACTCACAGTTGGTGGTCTACCAAGTGCGGGGAGATTACCAAGCAAAGGGATAGAAGCTTGCTCTGTACCTTGTTCTTGTTCAAGAACTACTGTCGAACCTTGAGCGTTATGACATTTCGCACGTCCCGCGTGAACAGAACAAAGAAGCCGACTCATTAGTAAAATTCGCAAGTACTGGAGATGCGCAGTAAATGGGATTGTTTCCCGTTGAGGCCTTGCATGCTCCAAGCATAGACGCGATGAAAGTTGATTTTGTGTTGGAAACCGGAATTGAGAGGGAATCATGGATAACCCCATTCAAACTATACCTAACGACCGGGGTTTTACCAGAAAAAAGGAGCGAAAGACGACAGGTAATTCGAAAGGTCGCGCGATATGTGATGCAGGATGGACTAATGTATCGGAAGGGGTTCTCGGTCCCCTTATTACGATGCATCGCACATGATGAGACAAAGAGGGTCTTGAAGGAGGTTCACGAAGGGGAATGTGGTGACCATACTGGGGGGCAAACACTGGCAAAAAAGATCCTCCGCTATGGATACTATTGGCCAACCGTAAATCGGGACGCTGCAGACTACGCAAGGAAATGTGACAAGTGTCAAAGATATGCGAAAATCCCGAAGACTCCACCAACAGAACTCACACAAATGGTTAGTCCCTGGCCATTTGCAATCTGGGGAATCGAAATAATCGGCTCTTTGCCTATATCCAAAGGTGGTGCGAAATACGCGATAGTTGCAGTCGACTATTTCACAAAATGGGCTGAGGCAGAACCTTTGGCCACAATCACCTCTAAGAAGGTCATTAACTTCGTTGTACGAAACATTATATGCCGCTTTGGCCTCCCTCGAACCATCATTACGGACAACGGGACGCAGTTTGAAAGCAGAGAGTTCAAAGAGTTCTGTTTAAAGTATGGCGTTGAGAAGAAGTTCGCCGCCGTTGCGCATCCAAAAGCTAACGGACAAGTCGAGGCCGTAAACAAAATAATCAAGTCCATACTGAAGAAGCGTTTGGAGAAAGTCGGAGGCAAGTGGGTAGATGAACTCCCGACGGCATTATGGGCTTATAGAACTACCCACAAGTCCGCGGCCGGTCATACTCCATTCGCCCTGGCATACGGCTCGGAAGCCGTTATACCCGTGGAACTTGAAGTTCCATCACATCGAGTGACATATTATGATCCCAAGACGAATCAGGATCTCTTGTTGGAATCACTGGACTGCATCGATGAAAAACGCGAGGAGGCTGAATTAAGGGCGGCAGCACATAGGCACTGAGTCAAGCGTTACTATGACGGCAGAGTCCGCCCAAGGATCTTTGATGTGGGTGATCTTGTTTTGAAACGAGTTTTCCCGGTACCATCACGTATGAACCCCAACTGGGAAGGTCCATACGTCATTAAGCGGAAGCTTGGAGAGGGAACATTCAAGCTAGAGACCGTTGATGGCGTGACACTCCCCCGAGCGTGGAACAGTGAACATTTGCGACATTATTACATTTAACATGTTTCTTTCCTGTTTTAGGCACAGTTATTTCCTATATGTTTTTGTTCTGTCATCACTTAGTTTCTTTTTAACCGTGTAATCAGGCAGTTTAGTTGGTTTTCATTAATAAAGGCTTGAAGCCGTCTTTTTCATGAATTACTAATGTTTCTATATCTCATAGTCGGGCGATGAACTGCTGAAGTTACCTTATTCTGTATGATATGCGAACTCGAATAAACGACTTCGAATCTCCGAGTCCCCTGAGTGCGGACCGGAGTACTCTAAGTCCCCGGAGCGCGGACTAGAGTATAAACGATTCAAATCTCCGAGTCCCCTGAGTGCGGACCGGAGTACTCTAAGTCCCCAGAGC
Source organism: Allium fistulosum (assembly GCA_030737815.1). Classification (NCBI taxonomy): domain Eukaryota; kingdom Viridiplantae; phylum Streptophyta; class Magnoliopsida; order Asparagales; family Amaryllidaceae; genus Allium; species Allium fistulosum. Next base: position 326,978,752 of record CM060903.1, on the reverse strand, counting down.
GCGGACTATAGTATAACCGATTCGAATCTCCGAGTCCCCTGGGCGCGGACCGGAGTACACTAAGTCCCCGGAGCGCGGACTAGAGTATAAACGATTCAAATCTTCGAGTCCCCTGAGTGCGGACCGGAGTACTCTAAGTCCCCGGAGCGCGGACTAGAGTATAAACGATTCAAATCTCTGAGTCCCCTAAGTGCGGACCGGAGTACTCTAAGTCCCCGGAGCGCGGACTAGAGTATAAACGATTCAAATCTCCGAGTCCCCTGAGTGCGGACCGGAGTACTCTAAGTCCCCGAAGCGCGGACTAGAGTATAAACGATTCAAATCTCCGAGTCCCCTGAGTGCGGACCGGAGTACTCTAAGTCCCCGGAGCGTGGACTAGAGTATAAACGATTCGAATCTCCGAGTCCCCTTAGCGCGGACCGGAGTACTCTAAATCCCCGGAGCGTGGACTAGAGTATAAATGATTCAAATCTCCGAGTCCCCTGAGCGCGGACCAGAGTACTCTAAGTCCCCGGAGAGCGGACTCGAGTATAAACGATTCGAATCTCCGAATCCTCTGAGTGCGGATCAACTTACTCTAAATCCCTGGAACACGGATTTAGAAAAAATTCTAAGTACTCAAGAAATGTAGAACAAGAAGTATCGCACTCCGGGGAATGTTCGAACAACGCGAGAATGGATTAGGGAATATGCAACTCATAAGTGCTTAAGTTTTGACCACAGTTATTCAAAAAGCTAAAGAAGTAAAAGAATCGTTCAAATGACTAAGGAACTAAACTTTATTTAATAGTCCAAAATGGGGTTACACAGTTATTCCTCCAAAACTTGGAATCAAAAACCTATCTACATAAACTTCGGAAACAAAAGATGGAAGTAATTACAAGACTTAAGCAAAATCTCGTTGAACGAGTGTAGCGACTATTTCTTTGGTTTCTTCTTCTTGTCTTCCTTTGTTTTCTCAGACGATTCCTCTCCCTCACGCTTCTTCTTGGATTTCTTGCTTGCTAAAGAAGCGGAGTCAGGAGTGGGAGAAGGGACATCCAACGGTTTGGATTTGCCAGGGAGAATGATCTTCAAAGGTCTATTCCGTGGGTCGGTGAGTTCCAGTATTTCAGGCTCAACTTTGATCTCGACTTTCTTTTTCTCCTCTTCGGCGAGACGCTCTTTCATGCTCATTTTCGAAGTATGTTCGGAGGCGCCAGTGATCTCGATTTCATAACTCCCTTCGGTGGGAGATGAAGTGTCAAACTTATCATCATCTAACGCCCCGATCACTTGAGCGTCAGGGCCAGGAGTTACTCCCGCATGAGCAACATCGCTTGTTTTCTCTGCCTCCTCCTTGGCGTCGTCGCTCCTCGGAGTTGGCTCAGGATCATAACAGCCTGCATGAAAACATAAAGAATGAAAATTAGGACAAATAACCACTACTGGAAAGTAACAGATCCTTTAGCTTCTAAAAGAAGAATTTTGTACCAGGTTCTGGCTGGCTATCAGTCGCGCGTGGAGTTTCGCCCTCTAGAATAAGGGATAGCGCATGAACGCTGTTAGCGCCAAAATTGGTCACTACACCCAAATCCAGATGAAAGCACCAAATACCAGTCACAGCTCAGAGATAGAATATATGTAGAGAGTAATAATGTGAAGAACAGTTAAAACTAAAATGAAAGCAGTAAAGAACAACAGATTTTATAGTGGTTCGGCTAACTCCGGCCTACGTCCACTTAGAAGTTTGTTTTTTTATTGCTGTAATAATCGATTACAGTTGCAAAATGGCAGAGTTGTCTTAGCCTTAGAAAAGAGAAAGTAAGAGAGCAGAAAGAAGATCCCTCATCTGGAGACCCACATGTTGTATTTATAGGCAAAACCAGGTTGTTGGGCCTCCTGAGTAGTTTGGGCCCATCAAGGTCATAGCCGAACCCTACTTCATTATGCCGACCAATCCTGAGCAGTTGGTATGCCGAACGAGGGGAGGTGCGAGGTATCGAGATACAGAGGTACCGAGGTATCGAGGTGTCGAGGTATCGAGGTACCGAGGTATCGAGGTGTCGAGGTACCGAAGTGTGAGGTGCGAGGTACCGAGGTATGGAGGTGCGAGGTACCGAGGTGTGAGGTTTCGAGGTACCGAGGTGTGAGGTGCGAGGTATCGAGGTATGGAGGTGCGAGGTACCGAGGTGTGAGGTTTCGAGGTACCGAGGTGCGAGGTACCGAGGTACCGAGGTGTGAGGTGCGAGGTACCGAGGTATGGAGGTGCGAGGTGCAATGCCGAGCGAGGTGAGGTATGCCGAACGACCCATCCAATGCCGAATGATCCTTGATGCCGAACGATCCATCCAATGCCGAACGTCTCCAGATGCCGAACGAGATTTATGCCAAGCACTCCATCCAAAGCCGAACGATCCTTAGTGCCGAACCTCCATCATGTCGAACCATGTCTGATGCCGAACATTTTCTAATGCCGAGCGCCCATCATGCCGAACGATCTCTAATGCCGAGCGCTTCTAAATGCCGAGCGCTCCTGGATGCCGAGCGCTACTGAATGCCGAGTTTTCCTAGAATGCCGAACCACTCATGTATGTCGGACGCTATATGTATGCCGAGTACTCTTGAACGCTATTCGAACGTGAATGCCAAACGAACCATTTGTGCTGAACCTCCACCTTGCCGAACCATGTTTAATGCCGAACCATGTTTTCCAGACCCAAATTATAGTTGATTCATCTTTATCCAATCATATTTCCATCTCCCAAGCACGTTGCGTCATCCATCCATCCAGTCGACTGTATCCATCGTACCCTAGCCTCGACGAACATGCAGTTGATTAAGTTAAACCCGTCTGTCCGCGGCCTTACCAAAAGGCGGGTTAACACTTGCCCCCCAAAACATGCCTTGCTTTGAAAGGTGTGTTTTGAATAGCCTCAAGTCCAGTATCCTAAGTCCATATTTCATCCATATCCAATAACCAATAACCGACTTTTAGGACCTCTCCGGGTCAATATCCAAATCCTCTGTTGTCCATAGCCGATATTCATATCCGTAACCTCTCCGGGTTCTTGTCAAGCACAATCCACACTTGACGACCTATGTTAAGTAAATCCATGGTGATCATGGTTCAGTGTCCCTGAACGTCGAATAATGCCGTGGCTTAAGTCCTAAGCCGAATCCTGGTCACTCCGGACCCCTGCCAAGCATAGTCCATACTCGACGACCTGCAATAGTAACCGATAATATGTGGGCCTAAGTCCTAGGCCGAGTTCTGGTCTCTCCGGACCCTTGCCGAGCATAGTCCATACTCGACGACCTGAATAAGTCGATTTGCCATGCTTGGACAAAGCGACTTACCCCTTGCCAGGTATGATCCATACTTGACGATCATTTACCAAAAGCCAGATAAAAATCCAATCAAAAGCCAATCCGAAATACAGATCAAATCAGGAAACAAAAAATCCATATCAAAAATCCAAACCAATATCCAAACCAGAAATCAATCATCCAAATAAAAGTCCAAACCAAAAGAAAAAACCAAAAGACAAACAAAACCAGGAGTTCAAACCAAACCAAGAAAAAGCAAATGTCCAAATCGAAAAAGAAAAGGCAAATTTCACAAACTAGAGCGTCGCGGTTTGTCATCATCTCAGAGCATGCCTAGGGGCTATCTCCGTCCCCGTACATGTGTAAGTGACTTAGCCATTTGCTCAAAGTTTGCTACTTATTTCATATTACCCCTGTCAATTGATAACCAATCGACCATCATTTCTGGGCCTCGTGCCATCATTGTTTGAGGTGGACGGTGGTCGCTCCTGTTCCCCCGCTGCATTACGAGCTCCAACATATTGTTGCAACTGTCCATTCCTTACATGCTCCTCAATTATGTCCTTCAGATGCCTGCAGCTGTTGGTATCATGCCCGTCCAAGTCGTGAAAAAGATAGTGCCTTCCTGACGCCCTTGCACGTTCCGAAGGTTCTCTCCTAGCCGGCCTTCGGTAGGAAAGGCGATTCCGAGTCTCCATGAATATCCGTTCCAACGTCTCGTTTAATCCCGTGTAAGTGGAGAATTTTGGCTCTCTCCACCGCTTTCTAGCTTTTCCTGAATCATCATCCAGCTTCTGTTTTCCTTTATCTTTATCTTTATCCAAGCCTCCGCTAGATGGCCCTCCATCATCAGCCGCGTTCACCTCCTTTAATTTCATATCTGAGCATGCATCTTCCTGCCGAAGGAATCTCTCAGCTTCGTGAAAGAATTCCCCGAGATCCATTGGTGGGTCTCGTATTAGAGATACCTTGAAATCTGAATTCTCTCTGACCCCTGACACCGCTGCCATTAGGACCATCGATGGATCCGGTCGATCCACCGAAGCAACCTCCACATTGAACCGAGTTAAGAAAGCCCTGAGTGATTCCTCCGTCCTTTGCTTTACTGATGTCAGCGTCATTACATTCTTCGGCCTCTTGATATGAACCCGAAATTGCTTCAAAAACCTATCCACCAATTCTGTCCATGTCCCGATAGATCCTTCTTCTAGCTGTCTGAACCACATAGCAGCTATATCCGTTAAGTACAAAGGGAAACATCGGGCCATAACTTCCTCCGATGCCCCCAGCACTTCCATGTGTCTTGTGTATCTCATCAAGTGATCAGTTGGATCAGCCTTGCCATTGTATACCTCCACGTTAGGTAGCTTAAACTCTGGTGGATTTCGAGCTATCTTGACTTCACGAGTAAACGGACTCCTGTTTACTCCTTCCAGATCTCTATTGGTCAAATCTCCACGCATAGTTCTCCTGATGATCTCAGCCAATCCAGCGTTGTCCGTCAAAGGTTGCCACCCGAGTCCCCGAGGGAATTTTGGCACGTATTCCTCATCACGTGCTCTTGCGATTCTGCCAGCATCTTGTTGTATGGTGTTAACTGGAGTTCCTCCATGAACTGGTCCATTATCTCCGAGTGGTGTGCCCCCATGTCCGGATCCATCCAGGTTGATAGTCGTCTGCCGATTAAGGGCTGCCCCCTGTTGTGTCGCTCCATCAGCCTGCTGGTTGAGTTCCTCTGGTCCAACTCTAAGACCTTCAGCACCCGCAATTCCCGATTGTTCAAATTGCCTAAGAAGAGCCTGCATCATCTCCTCTTGCCGTTTCATCATTGCTTCCATCTGCTCTCTGGTGATGTAGATGGATCCTCGACCTGCTTCACTTCCAGAGGAAGCCTCTTGACTTCCCTCTTGATTGCTCCTTTCTGTCACTTGCTTCCTCGCTGATGGTCTTGCCATTGCTTTCTAAGATCCAAGTTCCTAATTCCAAAATTCCTGAGTGCTTCAACTCTCAGTGGAAGCACCAAAGTGTTAGCGCCAAAATTGGTCACTACACCCAAATCCAGATGAAAGCACCAAATACCAGTCACAGCTCAGAGATAGAATATATGTAGAGAGTAATAATGTGAAGAACAGTTAAAACTAAAATGAAAGCAGTAAAGAACAACAGATTTTATAGTGGTTCGGGTAACTCCGGCCTACGTCCACTTAGAAGTTTGTTTTTTATTGCTGTAATAATCGATTACAGTTGCAAAATGGCAGAGTTGCCTTAGCCTTAGAAAAGAGAAAGTAAGAGAGCAGAAAGAAGATCCCTCATTTGGAGACCCACATGTTGTATTTATAGGCAAAACCAGGTTGTTGGGCCTCCTGAGTAGTTTGGGCCCATCAAGGTCATAGCCGAACCCTACTTCATTATGCCGACCAATCCTGAGCAGTTGGTATGCCGAACGAGGGGAGGTGCGAGGTATCGAGATACAGAGGTACCGAGGTATCGAGGTGTCGAGGTGTCGAGGTACCGAAGTGTGAGGTGCGAGGTACCGAGGTATGGAGGTGCGAGGTACCGAGGTGTGAGGTTTCGAGGTACCGAGGTGTGAGGTGCGAGGTACTGAGGTGTGAGGTGCGAGGTATCGAGGTATGGAGGTGCGAGGTACCGAGGTGTGAGGTTTCGAGGTACCAAGGTGCGAGGTACCGAGGTGCGAGGTACCGAGGTGTGAGGTGCGAGGTACCGAGGTATGGAGGTGCGAGGTGCAATGCCGAGCGAGGTGAGGTATGCCGAACGACCCATCCAATGCCGAACGCTCCTTGATGCCGAACGATCCATCCAATGCCGAACGTCTCCAGATGCCGAACGAGATTTATGCCGATCGCTCCATCCAATGCCGAACGATCCTTAGTGTCGAACCTCCATCATGCCGAACCATGTCTGATGCCGAACAGTTTCTAATGCCGAGCGCCCATCATGCCAAACTATCTCTAATGTCGAGCGCTTCTAAATGCCGAGCGCTCCTGGATGCCGAGCGCTACTGAATGCCGAGTTTTCCTGGAATGCTCAACCACTCATGTATGCCGGACGCTATATGTATGCCGAGTACTCTTGAACGCTATTCGAACGTGAATGCCAAACGAACCATTTGGGCTGAACCTCCACCATGCCGAACCATGTTTAATGCCGAACCATGTTTTCCAGACCCAAATTATAGTTGATTCATCTTTATCCAATCATATTTCCATCTCCCAAGCACGTTGCGTCATCCATCCATCCAGTCGACTGTATCCATCGTACCCTAGCCTCGACGAACATGCAGTTGATTAAGTTAAACCCGTCTGTCCGCGGCCTTGCCAAAAGGCGGGTTAACAAACGCTAAGCCCGGGATCTTCTGGATCGTAGCTGGCATGCTGCTCGAATGGGTCAAGTGTTGGCCGACCGGCCGATTGAGCAGAGGAAGGAGCAGCAGAATGAGGAGCTGCAGTCTTATCCCCAGATGGACCGGCTTTATCGTTTTTCTCTTTTGGTAGGGGAGAGCCTTTTCCATAAAGCTCCAAAGCTGCAGATAGATCCACTGGCTTGTTCCCCCTAAGAAATTCCTTCACCAGAGCATCCTCATCGACTCCTTCAGAGCCCGACTCGATTTTTCTGATCTTCACTAAAGTTTCCCAGGCCTCAGCTAGAGATTCAAGATAGCCCTCGCCTAGGAATGTCAAGTCGTGATGCATAAGGACGCGGGCGCCGTACTCGGCATTCAGCGGGTCAAACATGCACTTGACCTCTTCCCTACCGGCCTCTGCAGCTGCTTCGAGGCGAGAGACAATCTCCTCAGAAGCTTTCCTCTTGCCCTCCTCACGGGCTTCGTTTTTCACTATCTCAACCCTAGCAAGTTCGTCGTCGAGCATCGTTTTCAAGAGCCGCGTAGCAACGATTTCGTCACAATATCGTTGGGACTCTTCTTGAGCGGCTATTTTCTCCTCTTTCTCTTTAAAGAGCAATTCTTTCAACTCTCTGACTTGCAGGGCAAGAGCGTCCCTTTCTTTCTGGATAGAATCTTTTTCTAAGGCAAGGGCTCTGCTGCGCTGAACTGCTTCATCGAGTTCCTTCTTATGGGTCGCCTCTAAACGTGTGACGGCCTCGGCAGTGTCTTTTGCACTCTGCTCTGCAGCTTCAAGTTTCGACTTATATGAAGCAAGCTCTTCATCTTGACTCTTAATGATATCCTTGTCAAAGCCAGCTTCCAACCTCAAACGATCAATTTCATGTTGTCGCTCAACAGATACCTCCGAGACTTTCTCAACCAAATGTGCAAACGCGTCATGTTGAACATAGTCGTCGTTGTTGCAGGCAAGAGCGCTCTGTTTGACATGCCCTGGGATGTGATGAATAGCTGGGAGAAATTTCAGGCCATCAAAACAGATTTTTGGGAATTTGGCCTTAAGTTCGACCATCTTCTCTGCAATAGTGGGGTCAGCCGCAGGAATAGGGAGAGGAGGCTTTGAAAGTTCTGCTCTTTTCCAATGCTCCCGAGTTTGCCTCGTGCTCGACGAACCGGAATGTTGTTCTCGGGAGACATCGGGTAGGGACCCCTTCTGTGAAAGTTTCTCTCTATCTGTCTCAGTTTGAGGAAGAGGATCACGAAAATGTGAAGATTGAGAATGTGTTTTCTTTCGATAAGAATAATCGCGAGGACGGTTGTCTCGATCCTCGTAATCATCTCTGTCTCTGCGTCTACCCGAGCCCGAATCCCGTCCGGGATGGTGGAATATAGAAGAACTGTGGAGGCGATCAAGTCCGTGGGAGCGCCCCATGTCACCTGCAAAGAATAAAAGTAACAACGAGTTAAGAAAAATCGAGGTAATGAAAAAACTTGAAGTGTTTGGTGAAGTGCGTGTGTGCGTGTGTGTCCTAGTGTTCCCACCGATAGACCGGTTCCTTTATCTTTACTGATTGGAGTGTTATATCCCTGGACTGGGGGTTGAACTCTCGCGTTGCCTCTAGCAGGCGAATGAAACTTAAGGGCTTCCGGATCATCGAAACCATAATTGAGTATATCGTCGAGGATAGTAAGGTTCGACAGACCCTTTAAAGAACTTTCCATATTCTATGAAGAAACCTCTTTCTCGGACGGGATGAGCGTAACTTTTGAAGTTCCGCCAACTTTGTCCTTCTGTATCTTGTACGTCAATTTCTTCTTTCCCTTCGAAGGGGAGGATGGCGTTTCAATATCGTGCACTTCGACCGCCGGGTTCCAAGCGGGACACACATTCTCGCCTTGAGTCTCAGGAGCTTCATCCTCCTTGTGTTCACCCCCTTCGTGTGCATCGGGAGTATGGCGTGATGACGATCCAACTTGTTTTTCCCCTTTATCGGATGCAGGCTTGGGAATGGAAACACCCTCCGGGAGACTAATCCGGCGAGCACTTGCTAACAGTCCGAACCTCGATAGTGATTCATTTGAAAGGAGGGTTCGGATGTCTCATTGCTCGGCAGGAAGAGCTCTAATGGCTTCGACGGCTTCAGAATATCCTCGGCCCTCCGGACGCGGGTTAATACCTGAAAAGATGAAACAAGAAGTTAGAAAAAGCATAACTCTGATTGAACACGAATGATAACTCAGCGAAGAGACTTACTGCCTTCGACCCATCTCCTCGCGAAACCAGGAGGGCAACGCACATAGAACCATTCCTGTTTCTACAGGGAAAATTTACTGCATGCTCCGGTTAAGATCTAGCACTTGTGGTACGGCTCGAGGAACATGAAAAAAGGGCTATCTTTCCGCTTCTTGATCATATAAATATATCTGATGTCGCCAGAAGTAGGAGGCCTAGAGAAGACGGCCATGAAAAGTAGGTAGGTCCCGTATATGAACGCGTGACCGTTTGGTTGCAGCTGCGTCGGGGCGATATCTATGTACTGCAACACGTCCCGAAGGAATAAATTAAATGGAGGCACGCTGCCCATCCAGCACATGAACTTGTTACAAGCGGTATATCCGATTGGGGGCAGGTGAGGACGATCGTGTCGCGACGGGACCAACACATCGGCAAAGGGGATCCCATGGATGGAGCATATTCGCCGAAGTGCGACTTCATTAATCTTCGAAGCCTGTGAGTCGATCGGATTGTCTAGGAGAATTGTTGACTCCAGGGCATCAGGAGCTAAGTTATGAGCAGAGGAAGTTGACGGATTTGAAGTGTCAGCGACTTCTTGCCTTGATGATGGCCCAGGCCTATCAGATATAGTGGCGGAGCTAGACTTTTTAGACATCCCCGATAAATAATGAATCTGTCTAAGCGCCTGTGAAAACTATACTTGAAAAAACGTTCAACGTTAGAATTAACAGCATGAGAATTCCCCCCACGTGGTGTGTAAAACTAGTGCAAGCAATCGTGTATAAGCATTGAGAATATGAAGATATAAAAGTGAGCTTCGAATCGTCGCTTTCGGAGACCGTCATCGCTGACCGTCTCAAAAAGCCCGCCTTGTGGAGATTACCGTTTCAGATTCAGAAAACGAATGTTAATCTAAGTTCAAATTTATATCTACTAGAGCTAGGGAGTTAATGATCCGGGTCAATTTCATATATGCTAGTATGCTTAGGTCCTGGTCTTTGTTTTGCTATATGGATAGGCATGGTCAATAAGTGTTCGGCCTAATTCTTGCTCGGCTAAAGGTATCATTCGGCACGTACAACTAAGTTTTGCCCGGCCAAAGTGAATTGTGGTTCGGCATGTGTGTTGTTCGGCCTTTATGTTGTTTGGCATTTGTATTGTTCGGCATTTGCGTTGTTCGGCATTTTTGTTGTTCGACATATATTGGTTCGGCAGTTAAGTAATGTTCGGCCTTGGAATTGTTCGGCTGAGATATTGTTCAGCATTTGTATTGTTCGGCCTAAGTGTGGTTCAGCATTTATGTTTGTTCGGCCTAAGTGTGGTACGGCGTTTGTGACTGTTCCGCAAAGCATCGTTCGGCCAAAATCTTGTTCGGCCGAGACAACGCTCGACACACCTCCCTTAGCAGCGAACTCATTCCCATCTTATTCCTCCATCCACACCGAACTACGAGGGCGTATCACTCGGCAAGTCATGCCAGACCTTACCATTTGACGCCCCTAACCATCTCCTACTGCTCCTATGCTCTTTCTTCCTCCAATCTCGTTCGGCACAAAAGATTTATGCCGAACCACAATACGTCTACCAACAGCTTCCTAGAAAGCTCACCCCTACTCACTCTTCCTTCCACCCTCATCGTGTGACTCTAGCGACTTTTTAGATACTTTAGTCAAGGCTCGATTTACCCCATCAATTAGGGAGTTCGAGCGTAAAGACCGTAGTTAGGTGGAAGAATCGATACCTAGTTGGTAGGTTGAAGACTTGGAAAGGATCGATGAATAGATTGGAGAATGTTAGCTGGAAGCGTCAGCAGGTGCAAGGCAGAGGTTTTAGAAGTGTGAAAAGGGAAGGAGGAAGAAGGTGCCGGCATTTATAGGGAAGAAGAAGAAGTCGAAAAGGCTACATCCGGTGGAACCGGTCAAAGCCGTAGCGTTCGGCTTCAAAACGTAGAGTTGCTCGGGATATGAGGAACGTTCGGCTTCGAACATATCGTTCGGCATTTATACCACATCAGGCGCACATCACAACCACTGATACTCTCAAGAAGACATCTCCATTAGAATTTAGTCAAGGATTTGAAACGAGACATGGAAGATACACACTTCAAAGCGTATCACGATTCAGTCACGTAATACACTTTGGGGGGCAAGTGTTTCCTGGAGATTTGACCAGGCAACTAGGTACTCGGCATCCAGGAAGTACTCGGCATCCAGGAGTACTCGGCATCCAGCACTACTCGGCATCCATGAGCGCTCGGCATCCAGGAGCACTCGGCATCCATGAGCGCTCGGCATCAGAAGACGTTCGGCGTGTACAATTGCTCGGCATGGCTGTATTGTTCGTCATAAGCTATCGTTCGGCCAGAGCCATCGTTCGACCAAAGGCATTGGTCGGCTAAAGGCAACGTTCGGCCAGAGCTATCGTTCAGCCAAAGGCATTGGTCGGCTAAAGGCAACATTCGGCTAGAGCCATCGTTCGGCCAGAAACATTGTTCGGCTAAGGGTTTCATTCGGCCAAAGGTAGCATTCGGCCAGACGCTTCGTTCGGTCAGAGGCACGATCGGCTTCGATTGACGTTCGATCTACTCTTTCCACGCAACATGCGCCTCGTTCGACATAGAGAGAGCGGTTCGGCATCTAACCGTTCGGCCTGTTTGGTTCGGCCTACAACGACCACTCCATTTGGGCCAAGGTGTTCGGCTACCAAGCCCACCTGGGAAGTCCAACCCACCTATGTCTATAAATAGAGGGGCAGGGGCACAGTGAAAAGGGACCTTTTTTCGGGAACACTGGGGAGACTCTGCCATTTTCAAGACTCATCTTCTTTACTTAGCAATTGCATTCAAGCATTTGATCTACGAATTGTATCTGTAATCAATCATTAAGAAGATCAATAAAGTTTAACCTCAAAGTGGACGTAGGCAATTACGCTGAACCACTATAAATCCGGTGTTCTTACTTTCTGCATTTAAATTAGCATATTCTTCCTTGTTTAATTTATCTTCATCACTTATATCTCTACACAATCTTTCTCAACGAGGTTAGTGACCAATTTTGGTGCTAACAATATATATGAATGCTATAATTTCATATAACACATAAAAATCACAATTTCCCACCATACTTGATTTTCAACTTCATTTCCAAGTCAATAGAAACATCTCATATAAATACATGTATGCAAAGCACTAAAACATATTATATATTTATCCAAGCAACCATCAAAGTTTAGCAAATAAAGAAAATTTAAAACTTGTTTAAAGGTGTGAGCTTTACTCACCAAACCACTTAAATCCAAGACAAACTACTACCACTTTCCAATCGTCACCCGAAACTTAGCATTTTCTTCTCAAAACTTGATTTTTAAAGCTTGGACAGTGGAATACGGGTTCGGCCTAAGGGTGTTTGGGCTCGGCCTAGCCTAGAGGAGGTGGGTTTGGGCTTTTCTTTGAATGAAAGGAGGTGTACAAGAGGTAAGAGGTATATTTAAGCTTGGTTTACAGATTTAAAAATGGAAAAGATAGGATTTTTGAATTTTTAAAACTTTGGAAGCCATTAAAATGTTTTTGGTGCTTTAGATAAAAAGATGAAGTTTTGAGAAGTAGGAAATAAATGAAAAATGAAAGAGAAAAATTTGGAAAATTATTTTTATATAAAGTGAAATAAACAAATTATTAAAAAGCCATTTTAGTACATTCCCTCCATCCATATCTTGCCACATCACCACCATCCACCTCCATCCTTTCCTACACAGCAAGCACCAAGGAGCCCCCCTTTGTCCAACATACAAACTCTTTCCTTGTACCATGATGTTGTGTGAAAGATGACATTACATCTTATTATATTTTTATTTAAATTTTGAATAAAAAGTCACATCTCATTTATATTTACTTAAGTGAGTATATATTTACCATTTATTATTAACCATACTTATGTTGTTGTTGTTATATGTATGTGTATATGTTTAATAAAATGCACACAACATTTTCAACAACTTTTTGATGACAAAAATTCAGAAAACGATTTCCAGTCATATTTTCTTTTTTCATCGAACTACCTATTTTAGTAAACCAAATTCAAAATTGAATTTTCTATCATTAGTTATAAATTAAAAGAGGGTTATTTAATTATTTAAAAACCATTAATTGAATATTTAAAATAAATTAAACATTCACAAATCAATGTGATAAAATTCCATGTCATTATAGCTAGGTTCCTCAAAATAATATGTGAACAAAAGTGAGGGGGTTGGGCTCTTATTTATAGTGGTTGGAATGCACCAGATTCGTCGGATTTAGGTCGGTTTAAAATAAAAGAATCCGGAATGTTCACTATGTAAACAAACCCTAGCCGTCACTTGCTCATCGGTTGACCGCTCCTTCCTTATCGGTTGAACGCTAGCAGTCGACCGACCCAGGGTAGGTCGATAGCTAGGGTCGACCGACTAGTTTGTTTATTTCAGGGAACGTTTTTAATTACCATTGATTTATTTATTTCATTCCTTTATTACTCATTTAACGTTAATGTTAATTTTAAAGATAATTAACCCTAAGTCTAATTACTGTTATTCGTTAAATTTCAAATTTCATAATTATTTAAATTTTAATTCTTTTTATACTATTTTGAATCCAAAAACTTCAAACGTCAATTCTTTTCCATTTGAGCTCCATTTTCAACATATTATATATGAAAATTGATCAAAAAATTGCCATGAATGCAGCGACATAACTTTCATGATCAACAAAATTTCCATTTTTAGCTTTATGTTATTTATTTAATTTATCTTATTTTATTTATTTCTTATTAATTTTTACGGAGTGTTACATATTGGAAGGCATCGAGTGCTCGAAGGGACCTTCATTATCATACGACGAAGGGAAAGAAACGTGACTATGATCCACCATAGCAGAATAAAATTACGTTGCTATAAAATAACATGAGGAGATGTTATTTATAGTGAATATACTCACACACACTCTAATGTTGCACAGCTAAAAAATATATTGATGGGACATATCACTATCTATAATGGAAAAATATATTGATGGGACATATCACTATCTATAAAGGAGATTGGACATTAAGATATCAGGAAATCTATTAGTTGAATTGACTAAATAATATAAGGTATGTTGATTGGACTGGTCACTATCCATAATCGTGATTGAACACTACAATAATGGAAAATATAATTGCTGAATGCCAATAACAATTGAATTGAACAAATAATTCATTAAATAACATAGATAAATTCCATAATGTTGCACAACGTAAATAGTACAATAACTATTATCTAATACATTACATGATACATAGTTAACACAATTACATCAACGATTTCACTTTAAATGCCACAACTACTCAACCAGATCATCTTGAAGCTTTTTAAATATTTCTCTAGATTTGACTCTATACAAATGTCTAAAGAAAACCTCAATAGTGTCTAGATCTCTCTTAGCAACAATCATAGTTGTATTATTCGGATCATAGCCTAAATAAGATGGAAACACACCTCTTTCTTCTTTAGTAATCATATTATATAGTATAACACATGCCCACATCACATTGTTCGATTCCTTTGGCTTCCATAGTTTAATAGTATTTTTTACAATGATAAATCTTGCTTGTAAAAACCTAAAAGCATGTTTTAAATCTTTTCTTGCAGCATCTTGTCTTTTAGCATAATAATTTAATTTCTCTATTTTTGGATTTGAAATTGTTTGGACTAGGTTACCCTATAACGCATATATACCATCTACTAAATAACACCCCATATCATAAGAATTTCCATCAATACTAAAATTGCATGTAGGGGCATTTCCGTGTGCGTCTATATCATGTATGGAACCAGGATATTTGAAGTACGCATGCCAAAACCAAAGATGATGTAACACAACAGCTTCTAGTATCACTGTAGCTTTGGGATAACGACTAATAAATTGACCTGCCGAGCTTTGAGCAAATTTTCCATTCTCAGTGCATACAGTCGAGACTACCTAACATTTTGGGAAAACCTCTTTTAGTCCTAACTTTTTTAGTTTGTTGACATCACTTTGCGTTGGAGATCGTAAATATTCTTCACCAGACAATTTAATGATAGCTATACAAAACCTTTCTGGGCTTAAGTGTATGGCATTCTCACTCATTTGGACTACCCCTTCAAATGCATCAAGGGGTATCCCATAAGCTATAACACGTAATGCTCTTATAATTTTTTGATAATGTTAACATCCTAAGGTTTGAGCATTAATACATTTTTGAACAAAATAATTATCATGTCCAATAACTCTATTAAAAATACGCATAAACATATTCTTACTCATTCTGAATCGATGACCAAAATTTCATGGCCATATGTATAAGGAGTGTTGAAATAGTCTTTAAGTAATTTAGAAGTTCCACCTTTATGGTCATGCATCTTCCTTTTATTTATGTGGCCAAATACACTTCCTCCACGAGATCCACTACCACATCCTTTGAATATGAATTTTTGGACTCTTTATTGGTGAACGGTTTTCGCTTGCATCATCAGCTCTAGTTCATCAGTATCGGTAGTGGTTTCATATGATAACTAAAGAAAATATCTTTTTATATAGCTCATCATCTTCATCAGAATCAGTTTGACTTTCCTCTGTGTCATTTTGGCTGTTATTGGTAGACCCTTCAGACTTCGGTTTTTAATTTTCAATTACTTCACCGGTAGAGTTGTGTTGTGACATTTTTAAGTGTTGATATGCTTGATTGAATGAGTCTAGCAAAATATAGCTGTTTTGGCTAAACAATCATATAGTTTGCTTTAGAATTTAAAAAAATGTAAATTTGACAAACAAAATATGTAAATAAGGAAATGGAAACTATTTTGTTAAGTGGTAAAATGAAAATCGTTTAAGCTATAAGTGGTAAACTGAGAACCGTTTATAATCTTAAACTGTTTTAATTTTAACTTTTAAGGTTTTTTTGTTTTTCTAAACTAACCCAGAGCAAATATATACAGGCATATCAACAACTTACATGCATATATATAAGCACACAATTTGAAACATATATGTTGGAAAATGGGTTGTTTATAACATAATGCGGAATAGATCTTAAGGCTGTTTATACACTAGAGGAGGTGAAGTGTGTATTTCAACTATTTAAATTTTACTTATGAATTTAAAACTTTATCTACTCAAATTTCAAACAGAAACAAATAGTTATAGAATAAGTAAGTGGTACAGTAAGATGCAGTAAAATAAATAATAACAGGATTTTGTATATTAATTCGGATATCCAATCCTACATCTAGTCTTGCACTACACCGTACAGAATTTTATTACCACCACTTTCTTTCCATGGGTGGTAAGAACACCTTTACAATCTTGATTTCGCGGGCTACAAGATGCACCCTCTTGATTTACCAGACTACAAGATCACCCTCTTGATTTCACAGGCTACAAGAACACCTTCTTCTCTTTATAATCAACAGTAGAGTATGATAAGTAATTAGATCTTCAATACAAATTCTTATAGATTTAGTACAATGGTCTTGTAGATCTCTAATAGAAATATATCTTTGAACTCTTTGAGGAATAAGATGAAATCAAAGAGAGAATGTTATGAATTCAAGTACAAATTCTCCGATCTTGTGTGATTTGCAAATCCTTGAAGAATTGGAATGAACAAGTATGGATTTGCAAAGAGAGTGGGAGAATATGTAATAGATCTTTCTCATAGAAGTATGGAAATGAAAGAGTAAGAGAAAATGAGAATGTTATATTTTAGAGATACTTAGGTTATTAACAATCTCACCCTTTTTGATGATGATAACCATATAAATATTTGAGAGATAAAATATAATATTTTTATATTTGACTCCCCTTAACTCTATGTACTCCCCCTATCATTTTGCCTTGTATATTTTTGTACATTTTCTCCCCCTTAATTATCAACAAAAATAGACAAAAAAGAATTGTTTAAGCATAACTGGACAATAGTATATAGTTTGTATATAAAGATGCGCGCGCGCACACACATACAAATATATATAAATGGAACTCATGAGGGGAATCAAAATCAATACAAAGCATGGAATAATTTTTTTTAATTTATCAGGTAAAACATTTAAAATAAGAGGAGTTTTCGAATTTATCGATGTTGAAGATGCCAATAACATATCATTTTGAATTATATCCATACTTCACAATTCCACCATCTTTGCATATAAAAGGTCACTTGGTACCTATGGGTTTCTTGTCATATGCTTTGAACATCTGTTGTCCGGTATTAATTTCTCTTTCTTTATATTTCTTTCATTGTTTGGTACCTGAAAAATATAAAATATGCGCACTGGTACCTATGAAGAGTTTGATTACCCTTTTAAAATATAATCATTAGATAAATGAACTTTATTAATAAAACCATCAATATAATTTTCTTCCTTATTATTATCTAACCTTCTAGGAACCCATAAATTAATGAAGTTATTTATGGGTTTTAACTTTAATTTCCTAGGTTTTGGTTTGAACTTGGTATACATAACAAATTTAGTACTTTGAGTATTTTTTTCTTTGATTTGGGCTTAAGGGTGTATCCAAGTCCATGTTTATTGTTAGTGGGTTTACATACATATAATAATTTTTTTAGATTATCCTTCCCTCTGTTGAATTCATCAATATCCTTATTGTAGCTAAAAATAACATTATCCAGAGATGTTATTTTGTCATTTAGATCGGTGATCTCTGACTTCGTTGAAATATTTTTTGATCTTAAGGATTCATTTTCACTTTTCAGTTTTTCAAAACTTTCAAGTTTTTAATCTTTTTCATCATTACATCCATTAAGTCTTTCAATTTCATCTTCTAAACATTATTTTTCTTTAGTTAATATTTCGTTAAACATTTTTAATCTATCCATCTCTGCTAAACTAATCTTGTAATCTTTTTTAAGCATTTTATATCCCTTATGCATATCATTTAAAACATTCATAATTCTTTGTTAGAATTCTGTAACAACCCGAAATTTAACCCATAATAATTAATTTGTTAATTAATTAAATAATAAAATAACTTTGTGAAATTATCATAATTAAGCCATGGAAGTTGCACCATTGTGTCCGTGGTAATTTTCTGGTTAATTTTTGTATATAGAACGTCAGAAACCGATCTAATATGACCAAGTTATAAAATAAACAAAATAAGCAAAAATTATATATATATGGTCAAGTCGACCGCCCGGTCGACCCGCCTTGTATTTCGGCAGGCGAACGTACGTTAATTCATTCAAACGAATCAAAGGCCTCGGAACACGTCATTTTCTCCCGTTAGGTTAATCCGGTCTCTCCGTTTCTGCATCCGATGGCTCTTATTCAGTCTATGATGTGGTTGCATCCTATTCAATCTCCAAATCCAACGGTCTGAGATCCACTTCTACACATATAAATTGACCCCTTGACCTAACACTTTTTCTCATTCTAGATTTTCTCCGCTTGGGTTCACCTTTTCAAGAAGGACCCTAAAAGGAATAACTTTCCAAGGAGAAAATCTTTTTAATAAAAATTATTTTACAACTCCAAGTGGATCCGAGAAGACCAAAGGAAGAGCTTAGGACCGGAGGTGAGTGATTGTAATTATTTTAAGATTTATTTAAGTAATTTAAAATAATAGGGTTTCTAATAGTTGTAGTTTTACTTAGATTTTTGGAATAGCCTTTTTCAGTAATTATTTACAATTTTTAATTATTTTCAGTCTATTCAACTATTCCTTTCAGTAATTTTAGTATTATTTCCGTTAATTATAATTTATTACTATTAAGCATAGCTTTTTATTAATTTATAGTCTATTTATAGTATTTAAGTTTATTTACCGTTATTTATTTCTTATTTACATCTTTTTGACGTTTTGGATTTTATGCAAGCATCTATTCTCTTCATTCCCCTTTTTTGCGCGTATGGATTAGAATAAATTAAACGCGAATATGGATTTTATAAGTAAGAATATTAAATGAAGAAAATAAGATGTAAATTATAAAGACTGTAACAAATAATGGAATTGGACTGAAATTACGCCTAATTATAATTAGAATTGGACTAATTAAAAATAATTGGCATAGTTATAACTTAGAATTATAACTAAATGAAGTAAAAGATGAAAGAAGCTTATTTTCACACTTAGACCTTGGGTTAAGTAATAAGCATGATTATAACGTAGGTTATAATAAGAAAAAGAACAGAATGAGGCTTATTTTAAGGCTTGGGATAAATTAATAAGCGTAGAAAGTAAAAATGGTAATAAAGGCTTATTTAAATAATTCATCTAATTTAATAATCAAAGATGAAAGTATGACCTGTACCAAATAGCATTCCCTAGGGAACGCTTATGCTAAGTATGGTAGTAATTTGTCAAATAGAAGTCCAAATCATGGGGATTTGGATAAGGGATGCAACTAGATATTGTTTGGATGAAGATCCAATACCAACAACATTTCCCCTATTTTTCTATGGACACACGGTGATCTCGCATTAGCTTGAAGTGAGATGAGGGGCACGCTATGCTGGACGTTGGAGATAATAAGAAGATCCAATAGGTGGAGCAAAAGGTAGCATGTGCATGGTGGTAGTTACGCGTGCGACTTCCATTCGGGTATTCAGTAATAGCTATGAGTTCCAAGCGCTTAGTATGGTGTCTTAGTAGACACCATTGCCTTCTATGTAGGGAGCTATATATGTCGTCCGGATCCTCGGTAGTTGCAATGTGTATCTTCCGTAGATGACATTGGCTGTTGTGTAGGGAGTTATATAGCGGCTGGTCCACAGTAAGGTCTATAGAGTAGCAGGCTGATCAAAAAGGGTAGAATTAAGGTCACATCCTAATTACAGGATTAGGAATTCAGCCTAATTAAATCAGAATTAGTGCAAGCAATCAAAGTTAACCTATCTTGAGCAATATTTAATCGTATTTATTAATAGTTTATCTCTTTCCTATTTCCTTTGTTATCCTTATTAATGTTAGAACTGTTGTAGAGTCTATTACTTTTATCTTGTTTAAAGAATTTGGTAATTACTATCATTCACCAGACTTTTAGTCCGACCCACTCCTCTATTTCCCCCATTTTCCCCCTTAGGCAATCAAGGAAGAAGCTAGTAGATTGCTGCAGCTTAGAGTTCTTCTTGGAGGAGACTTCTTTTATGTACTTATTTTATTTCAGTTGTTGTTCTTGTATGCACTGGTTTATTTATGAGGGATATTGCATACTCTGATTTTGAGACAATGAATTTTCATTTCATCAGACACGATGGGTTTTGAATGTAGTATTTGGAATTTGACTTATTTATGAATTAATGTTGAAGCTGTGTTTTAATTAAATATACTCATTTAGTTTCCGTTGTTTTTACCTATTTTTGTCTTGTGAATCTTAGTCTCTGTTAGTTTCAGTTATTCCTACAACGCACCATGCCTTTTAATGTGCCCTTTTGGGTATATTAAGGGGTGTGGGGTGTTTGACTTGGTATCAGAGCCTAAGGTTACAAGATTCTTAAAAAATTATTTTAAAAGTAAAGTATTTCTCCAAAAATAACTTGTTTTAAAAGTATTTTCCAAGGAACTCTTAGAAATAGTTTTCAAGTATAAAAGAGTTTTTATAAAAATTCTCTCAAAGTCCAGCTCAACCTTCTTTCAATTCTTTCAAGCCTAAGTTTCCTTTCCTTTGCATAGTATGGCTGACCAGTTCCGTAAAGTTACGGTACCAGAGGTGCAAGGGAAAATGCCCAATACAACACCGGTAGGGGGAAATCCCTTTAATCTACCTACACCAGCCGATTTTTCTAAGCTATGCAAGGACTTTGCTAGTATATAGGGCATAATGTTTTCTAGCACGGAGGATTGCGAGGAGACTCGAGCTAGGTTGGAAGATATGGAGCAAAAGTTTAGGCTGTTAGACTTGGAAGACCAACAGAGAGTTCAGCCTGTATCTTTGCAACCGAAGGGAGAGATTAAAGAGGCTCCTAAGTCAAAAAGGGAAGGCCCTCAGAAGCAAATCAAGCAAGGAGCGAAGTTCCATAGTTGTGGGGTGACTGGTCATTACACAAAAGACTGCAAGATGAAGGGAAAGTGCTATAATTGCAGACAACCCGGTCACATGAGTAGGAATTGTCCCTACAGGAAGGGGCATAGAGCAAGCGCACCTACAGCGCAAGTATAAGCTTTGAATGCAGCACCTTCTAGTAGTGGACCAGATAGAGGTAGGAAAGTCACCATGGATAGTTTTGATTTTCCCATTCGGACTCTATTCGATTCTGGAGCATCACACCCTTTCATTTCGAGTTCTTTGTTTGATTGTTTTCACTCGGACATTCCTTTAGTAGTAGACCCCATTGTTAATTCAAACCCCATAAGAGGATCGACACACTTATCTATGGTTTGTAGGGGTTTGAAAATTTTTATCCTAGGCGTAGAGTTTGACTGCGATGCCTATGTATTGGGATTTTTGGGGTATGGGATGATTTTTGGAATGGATTGGGTATCCATTTATGGAACGATATTAGACTGCGAGAGAGAGTCGTTAGACAAGAGACATGCAGCAGTAGGACTCTTGAGGTTTCTTGCGACCCATAGGAGTCAGTCATGTTGAGCTTCTTATATCCCCTCGATTCATCATCAGCAGAGTTAGATTCAGTTCCAATCTTCAGAAATTTCCAAGACGTCTTTGAGGAAGTTTGGGGACTGCCCCCTAAGAGAGAGATTGACTTCAGGATTTGACCGAGAATGCCAAGCCAGTAGCGTTACCTGTAAGACACATGTCACCTAGGGAGAGGAAAGAATTGAGCAAGCATATTCGTGAGCTCTTGGAGAAGGGATTCATAAGAAGGAGCATATCGGAATGGGGAGCGCCAGTCGTCTTCGCCACTAAGGCAGATGGTTCTCTCCGACTTTGCATGGACTATAGGGAATTGAATAAGCTCACCAAGAAGAACCGATATCCATTTCCTAGGATTGATGATCTTTTTGACTAGTTAGAAGGTTCTTTAGTTTTCTCTCAACTTGTTTTATCCATGGGATTCCATCAGCTTAGAGTCGCTGATGACAACACAGATAAGACTGCCTTTAGGACACCGGACGGATTCTTCGAGTGGTTGGTTATGCCTTTTGGGCGAACCAATGCTCCAGCCTATT
Organism: Allium fistulosum; assembly: GCA_030737815.1. Lineage (NCBI taxonomy): Eukaryota > Viridiplantae > Streptophyta > Magnoliopsida > Asparagales > Amaryllidaceae > Allium > Allium fistulosum. The sequence continues at coordinate 326,956,699 of CM060903.1, read as the reverse complement.
TCGTTGATTTGATGAGCCGCGTCTTTAGGGATGTCTTAAATAAGTTTGTGGTGGTATTCATGGATGATATCTTGGTATTTTCCAAGAATATGAAGGAGCATGCTGTTCATTTGAAAGAAGTTATTCACACATTTCGTAGCCATCGTTTGAGAGCTAAGTTTTCAAAGTGTCATTTTTGGAGAGTGGAAGTTCGTTTCTTGGGGCACGTAGTCTCGAAGAAGGTTTGGCTGTTGACCCTACCAAGGTTATTGCAGTACAAGATTGGAAGGCCCCAAGAACGTTACCGAGATTAGGAGCTTCCTAGGATTGGCAGGCTACTATAGGAAGTTCATTAGAGACTTTACTAAGATTTCGACACCACTCACACGCCTTACTAATAAGAATAAAGCTTTTGTGTGGGACGTGGATTGTGAGGATTCCTTCATGAAGCTTAAGAGAGCCCTTACTAGTGCATCAGTGTTATTTTTACCCGATGGAGCTAAGCCTTTCACTGTATACACCGATGCATGCAGAACGGGTCTAGGAGCGGTGTTGATGCAAGAAGGGAGGATAGTGTGTTATGGTAGTAGGCAGTTGAGGATGCATAAGAAGAACTATCCTACCCACGATTTGGAGTTGGCTGCCATAGTTTTTGCACTTAAGACTTGGAGGCACTATTTGCTTGGAGAGAGGTTTGAGCTTTGTATCGACCATTAGTCTTTGAAGTACCTATTCTCGCAGAAGGACTTGAACTTAAGGCAACAAAGGTGGATGGAGTTTTTAGCCTCATATGATTTTGAGATAACTTATACCCTTGGCTAGGGTAATGTGGTTGCGGATGCATTAAGTAGAAAGAAAACAACCCTTAGTTTTTTGTTCGTAGAGTGGAGGAGCTCGAAGTTTATTTCTACTTGTGATTTTAAGCCCTCTACGGACATTACTCCCAAATTGTTGGCAACCTTAGAGGTAAGGCCTACCCTTATGGATCAGATTGGCTCGAGGCAGCGAGAGGATTCATAACTCATAGACATTATGGATAGGATTAGCCGAGGAGAGGTCTTAAGAGATCCCCAACGCTATTCCATTGATAGCAAAGGATGGCTTAGGAGAGATGGGAGGCTTTGTGTTCCACGCACCGGTGACTTGTTGAGAGCAGTTTTGGAGGAGGCACACCATTCCCGTATGACTATTCATCCGGGTGGTGACGAAATGTATTGGGATATGAAGAGGATGTTCTATTGGGGTGGTATGAAGAAGGATGTGACAAAATTCGTAGCTAAGTGTCGCATATGCCAAAGGGTACAAGTAGAGCAGCAGAAGCCCGATGGATTACTTCAGCCCTTAGAGGTACCGAAGTGAAAGTGGGACAGTATTTCTATGGATTTCATTGATGGTTTACCCCGTTCTAGGAAATGGAACACTAGCATTTGGGTGATTGTTGATAGATTGACCCAGAGTGCTCACTTCATTCCAGTTAAGAGTAAGCATACGACTTCATATTTGGCATCCTTGTATATTCGAGAGACAGTCCGTCTACACGGAGTTCCTTCTAGTATTGTTAGTGATAGAGATCCCATTTTCACTAGTGAGTTTTGGAGAAGCTTACAAGAGGCGCTAGGGACGCAGCTTAGGTTGAGTATGGCCAATCACCCCCAGACGGATGGCCAAACGGAGAGGGTAAATAGGGTGCTTGAGGATTTGCTGTGGATGTGCATTTTGGACTTTGGAGGAACTTAGGAGGAGCATCTTCCGTTGGTTGAGTTTGCGTACAATAATAGTTACCAAACAAGTATAGGAATGGCACCATTTGAGGCTCTATATGGGAGACCTTGCAAGTCCCCATCATGTTGGGTAGAGTCTACGGAGAAGTTATTACTTGGACCCAATATGGTTAGGGAGACCTCTGAGAAGGTGGATTTGATTCGGCGAAGGATGAAGGCGGCTCAAGACAGACAGAAGTCGTATGCGGATAGGCGGAGGAGAGACTTAGAGTTTGAGGTTGGAGACTTAGTTTTTATCAAAGTATCACCGCTTAGGAAGGTGGTAAGATTCGGATCAAATGGAAATTTAGCCCCTAGATTTGTTGGACCATTTCCTATCACAGAGAGAGTTGGGAAGATGGCTTACCGAGTGAAGCTACCAGATAAGCTCGCAGGAGTGCACGACGTTTTCCATGTTTCGCACTTGCGAAAGTGCTTACATGACTCGGCGGAGGTTGTAGAGCCTAGTCAATTAGAGGAGGTGGAGGTAGAAAGAGAAGCTTCTATTCGGCGTATCCCCACAAAGATTGTTGGAAGAGATATCAGCGACTAAGGAATAAGGAGGTTCCACTGGTAAAGGTGCAATGGGGAGATGATGTTGTAGATGCCACTTGGGAAGCAAAGGAGAAGATTTGTACTTCCTATCCTCATCTTTTTTATGGTAAGATTTAGAATTCCTTTTTCCATCTTTAGATTTGAATAGGTTCTTTCCTTTATTATCCTTTGGGAGGGTAGAACTTAGGATTTAACCTATGGATGGTAGGATTTGATGTAAACGTGTTAATAGAACAAGTTATGAATGATGTATGCTTGTGGTTGCAAGTGTTTGCTAGTGGATGTTATGGACGCATATAGGTACACTAGGCACTATTATTCCTTAGGGATCGGTCTAACTAGGACATTAGAGCATATGCACATGGATGTGTGCGCATTTTTATTTTATTTCCATGATTGCTATAAATGGATGTTTATCACTTGATTGTTACATTTGGGTGATGTTTGTAGCACGCATATAGAACTATCGGTTATCATTAGGAAATTTTTGCATTCAATTGGATACATGGCACGGGCATGATTGCATAAAAAGGAGGTCAACTGAGTCAGTGGACAACCTAATCTTTTGCATTAGTTAGGGCCATTTACACTACATTAATTGCATAAGTATCATAAAATGCATTAGAAAAACTTAAGGAGAATGTACGAATGGTTGATGATTGAGTAGTTGGTTATAGAATTGGATGAAAACATTTAGTACATTCTTTTATCCTTAGAGATTTCGGGGACGAAATCTCTAAAGGAGAGGAGAATGTAACAACCTAAAATTTAACCCGTAATAATTAATTTGTTAATTAATTAAATAATAAAATAACTTTGTAAAATTATCAGAATTCAGCCATGGAAGTTGCACCATTGTGTCCGTGGTAATTTTCTGGTCAATTTCCATATATAGAACGTCAGAAACCGAGCTAATATGACCAAAGTTATAAAATAAACAAAATAAGCAGAAATATAATATATATATATATATATATGTGTGTGTGTGTGTGTGTGTCTATATATATATATATATATATGGTCAGGTCGACCGGTCGGTCGACCTGGGCAAGGGGGCGGTCGACCGCCCGGTCGACCCGCCTTGTATTTCGGCAGGCGAACGAACGTTAATTCGTTCGAACGAATTAGAGGCCTCGGAACACGTCATTTGCACCCGTTAGTTTAATCCGGTCCCTCCATTTCTGCATCCAATGGCTCTTATTCAGCCTATGACGTGGTTGCATCCTATTCAATCTCCAAATCCAATGGTCGGAGATCCACTTCTACACATATAAATAGATCCCTAGACCAAAATCTTTTTCTCATTCTAGATTTTCTCCGCTTGGGTTCACCTTTTCAGGAAAGACCCTAAAAGGAATAATTTTCCATGGAGAAAATCTTTTTAATAAAATTATTTTACAACTCCAAGTGGAACCAGGAAGACCAAAGGAAGAGCTTAGGACCAGAGGTGAGTGATTGTAATTATTTTAAGATTTCTTTAAGTAATCTAAAATAATAGGGTTTCCAATAGTTGTAGTTTTACTAGATTTTTGAAATAGCCTTTTTCAGTAATTATTTACAATTTTTAATTATTTTCAGTCTATTCAGCTATTCCTTTCAGTAATTTTAGTATTACTTCCGTTAATTATAATTTATTACTTTTAAGCATGGCTTTTTATTAATTTACAGTCTATTTACAGTATTTAAGTTTATTTACTGTTATTTATTTCTTATTTACATCTCTTCGCGTTTTGGATTTTATGCAAGCGTTTATTCTCTTCATTCCCCTTTTCTGCACGTATGGGTTAGAATAAATTAAACGCGAATATGGTTTTTATAAGTAAGAATATCAAATGAAGAAAATAAGATGTAAATTATAAAGACTATAATAAATAATGGAATTGGACTGAAATTACACCTAATTATAATTAGAATTGGACTAATTAAAGATAATTGGCATAGTTATAACTTAGAATTATAAGTAAATGAAGTAAAAGATGAAAGAAGCTTATTTTCACACTTAGACCTTGGGTTAAGTAATAAGCATGATTATAACGTAGGTTATAATAAGAAAAAGAACATAATGAGGCTTATTTTAAGGCTTGGGATAAATTAATAAGCGTAGAAAGTAAAAATGGTAATAAAGGCTTATTTAAATAATTTATCTAAGTTAATAAGCAAAGATGAAAGTAGGACCTATACCAAATAGCATTCCCTAGGGCACGCTTATGTTAAGAATGTTAGTAATTGATCAAATAAAAGTCCAAATCAAGGGGATTTGGATAAGGGGCGCAACTAGATATTGTTTGGATGAAGGGCCAATACCAACAGCATTTCCTCTATTTTTCTATGGACACACGGTGATCTCGCATTAGCCTGAAGTGAGATGAGGGGCACGCTATGCTGGACGTTGGAGGTAATAAGAAGACCCAATAAATGGAGCAAAAGGTAGTATTGGCATGGTGGCAGTTACGCGTGCGACTTCCATTCGGGTGCTTAGTAATAGCTATGAGTTCTAAGCGCTTAGTATGGTGTCTTAGTAGACACCATTGCCTTCTGTATAGGGTGCTATATATGTCGTCCGGATCCTCAGTAGTTGCTTTGTGTATCTTTCGTAGATGCCATTGGCTGCTGTGTAGAGAGTTATATAGCGGCTGGTCCACAGTAAAATCTATGGAGTAGCAGACCGATCAAAAAGGGTAGAATTAGGGTCACATCCTAATTACAGGATTAGGAATTCAGCCTAATTAAATCCGAACAAGTGCAAGCAATCAAAGTTTACCCATCTTGAGCAATATTTAGTCGTATTTATTTCCAATTTATCTCTTTCCTATTTCTTTTGGTATCCTTATTTATGCTAGAATTATTGTAGAGTCTATTATTTTTATCTTGCTTAAAGACTCTAGTAATTACTATCATTCACCAGACTTTTAGTCTGACCCACTCCTCTATTTCTCCCCTTTCCCCCTTTAGGCAATCAAGGAAAAAGCTAGTAGATTGCTGCAGCTTGGAGTTCTTCTTGGAGGAGACTTCTTCAATGTACTTCTTTTATTTTCAGTTGTTCTTGTATGCACTGGTTTATTTATGAAGGATATTTCATACTATGATTTTGAGACAATGAATTTTAATTCCATAAGACACGATGGGTTTTGAATGTTGCATTTGGCATTTGAATTATTTATGAATTAATTCTGAAGCTTTGTTTTAATTAAATATACTTATTTAGTTTCCGCTGTTTTTACCTATTTTTTTCTTGTGAATCTTAGTCTCTGTTATTTTTAGTTATACCTACAACGCACCATGCCTTTTAATGTGTCCTTTTGGGTATATTAAGGGGTGTGGGGTGTTTCAAATTCCATACATGCTCATCATTTGCCATGAAGCACAAGTTGACAATTTTACGTTCTGAATCACTATCACTTGATAATGTATCTAATCATCCATGTTGCATTAAAACATGTTTCCTCTTCTTATTGAGAGTCTTTGAAGAGTACTTTGATTTCTTCTGGTTTGGACAATCACTTTTCAAATGATCGGTTTTATCACATTCTAAACACTTAATAACATTTCCATTTCTGGAATTATCTGCTTAGTTGTTAGTTTTCCGAAGTTTGTTCATTTTCCTATATTTTAAGAATTTCTTGGAATTCCTGGTTATGAAATAGATTTTCTCATCATCATCATCATCATCATCTAGTTCATGATTGTCTTTTGTAGCATTGAGTGCCAGTGATTTCTTTTCATTTGCTTGATTTTCTTTTCTAACCTGCGGCTGTACTTCATAGGACATTAGATTACTAATTAATTCTTCAATTTTCATTATACTAATATCATTGACTTCTTCAATTGCTAGAGTCTGGTCCCATTCACTAGAAAGTGAATTCAAGATCTTTCTAACTTGGTCCTCTTTAGTAACATTCTTTCTTAATGATATTAATGCATGTAATATATCAAAAAATTTATAATACATATCATAAATGGATTCATTTTGTTTCATTCTATACAGTTGAAATTGATTAATTAACATGGATATCTTTGTCTATTTAACTTTGCTAGTGCCTTCATGTGTGACTTGTAGTGTTCTCCGAAATTTCATATGCACTTTTACTAATATACACCCTGTTAAACTCATTTTTATCTGAGGTACGGAATAAAATATTCATAGCCTTTGAATTGTTGAGTGCTTGTGTCTTTTAATTGCTGGTCCATGTGCATAGTTCATTTGGGGCTCCGTGTACTCTATTTGGGCATGTTCCAAATATCTAAACCATTAGACTGCAAATAAATTTCTATCCTACAAGCCCAATAAGCATAATTACTACCATTAAATGGTGGGAGTCTAGCAGTAGATTATCCTTCTACAAAAGTGTTAAAGAAAGTGTTACTAGTATTATTAGCCATTTATACTTTTCAAAAATCAAGTTATGAATTTTTGAAAACCAGTCGCTTTGATACCAAATGTGGGAAAATGAGTTGTTATAGGATAATGCGGAATGGATCTTAAGCCTATTTATACACTAGAGGAGGTGAAGTGTGTATTTCAACTATTTAAAACTTACTTATGGATAAACTTTATCTACTCAAATTTCAAATAGAAACAAATGATCATAGAATAAGTAAGTAGTACTGTAAGATGAAATAAAATAAATAATACCAGGAATTTTTATATTGGTTTGGATTTCCAATCCTATATCTAGTCCTGCACTACACCGTACAGAGTTTTACTATCACCACTTGCTTTCCATGGTTGGTAAGAACACCTTTACAATCTTGATTTCATAGGCTGCAAGATACACCCTCTTGTTTTTTCGGACTACGAGACCACCATCTTGATTTCATAGACTACCAGAACACCTTATTCTCTTTGCAATCAATAGTAGAGTATGAAAAGTAGTTGTATCTTCAATATAGATTCTTGCAGATTCAGTACAATGACCCTATAGACCTCCAATAGCAATATATCGTTGAATTCTTTAAGGAATAGGATGAAATTAGAGAGAGAATGATATGAATTCAATTAAAAATCTTCGACCTTATGTGGTTTGCTAAACCTTGAAGAATTAGAGTGAAAGGGTATGGATTTGCAAATAGAGTGGAAGAATATGTAATGGATCTTTCTCACAGAAGTATGGAAATGAAAGACTAAGAGAAAATGATAATGTTATATTTTAAATTTTCATTTTTCAAAGTCATTATATAATGGTTAAAGATACATGTCAATTGGTGAAGGGATGGAGGTAAAATCCTTTCATTTGAATTTTAAAAATAGAAAAACAATCGATATGTCGACATACTTTTGGGGATATGTCGACATTCATGTGTTTCAAAAAATAAGAACTCTAATAAAATGTTTTGAATTTTCAGATTTCAAAGTTCTTCATATTTGTGGATATTTTATTATTTGATTAGGGTCAATGGTTGATAATCTTCAAGTATAATGGCCATGGGTCTTTAATATTGATTCTAAGATTCAAACAATTACTCATTACTTCAAATATCTCTATCATTACAGCATTTGCGTTTCATTCTTCTTCAATTAGTTTTGTTCTTTCATTTGCTCTGATTAATCTTTATATATACAATTCAGTTGCTTCCACTAAGTTTTTGTTTATCTTTGTAAAATGTCCCCATAATATATCTGAAAGTACTACACAACTCAAAGATATGTTGGCAGTAATATTTATATGGTTGTTCATCAAAATCTATATTTAGAGTACTAACAATATATACCATGAAATCACATCATGAAATCATTGCTACACATCATTATTTAACAACCTATACCCCTAAAATTATCCACAACCATAAGACATAAACACATCAAGATCAAAAATTCAAAATATCAAATCATGAAATCATTGCTAAAATTAAACAACCACTAAAAATCCTCTAAACCTAGTGTTTTCTTTTCCTTTCCACTCTTACTCCCTTTCCCTTTAAATAAATATGTCATCTGGCTAATAATTTCACCACTCTTCCTCTTACCTTCATCTTTCTCCTTTCCATGATCAAACATGTATATAATAATCAAATATAGAACTAAATATATGGATCATGTTTGATTCTGAATATAAATTATGACATATACCCGAAGTAGAAGATGAAGTGGTTAGAATTTTGAACTTAACCCTATATCTATTGCGCATAACCGCATTGTCATCATCGTCATCTTCATCGTCATCGTCTTCATCATCATATTCATCATCATCTTCATCGTCATCGTCTTCATCGTCATCTTCATCGTCATCGTCTTCATCATCATATTCATCATCATCATCATCTTCATCGTCATCGTATTCATCGTCATATTCATCATCATCTTTGTCTTCATCGTCGTCATCGTCATATTCATCGTTATCTTCATCTTCGTCGCTGCCTTACATTTGATGAATTATTTTCCTTGAGATTTCGATTAACCCGATGCTTTTGTTGCAAGACACAACTTGGCTTCCTTTCTAATCTCTATGTTCTACATAAAAGAAAAAACAAATAACAAAAAACTAAGCATAGAAAATAGAGGATTGTATAATATATTTGGAATTAGAGATTATTAACTTACAAAATCATTTGCTGCATTGTTTATGCTTTGCATCCTGTCCTCGTAATACTATGATTTTTAAAGAACAAGATGTCACATACCCATGTTCATCTCCCATAAACCATCGATTGAGTAGTGAGATGGGACTGAGGGTAAGTCAGACAAATGAGGGATATGTTTCGAATCCCGCCCAGCCCACTGCATGTACCAACTAGGATCCTCTACCCAATCTGCTTGATCAGGTGGGGGATAAAACTATGATGAATAGTTGACTTCTAAAGACAAAACGACTGGGCTTTAATACCTGACTTAGGAGCAGAAGGGCCAAAAATTCCATATTCCTAATATGAACTACAACATCTAGTAATGGATCGACATCTTTAGTAATTAACTTCCAATACACGTTGTAGTCTATGTTTTGTCCCTGATAGATGTAATGTTGGTAGCCATCTTGATATAGCTCCTTTCCATTTTCGTGTAGCTGCAGTATGTCATTCTATAGGTCATTTGCAGAGGATGATCCAAAAGGATAGCTATAAGGTCGCTCAACTATTGATAGCACCGCTCACATAGAAATAGCTCATAAAATTCTCCTGAAGGAAAATGGAGAGGCAATAATTTCAACGATAGGTTACGAGTAACTAAAACCTCATTCAAATCAGATGTGACTGAGGTATTCCGTGGATTCCAATTTATATGACTAGCCTGTCGATGAGAATGAGTGCTGGAAAACAAATGAGCTATAATATCATGTGTTTTGGCTATATTTCCTTTTTCCTATGTTTTTAGTCTTAGGTAGGATAACTGCTTCACATTTTCTTTTACAATATAGCCGCAGACGGTCATATACCCAAAGTACCAATACTGCAAATAAAAATATTATTATGTTAAACAAATAAATAATTCGATAAGTAAGATATAATAATTCAAGTCTACGGTAAGTTAATGTACCTGCAATAACTCAACAAATCCAATGATGTGACCTTCCTTAGTCATAGCTAAATCTAGACTTTGGTATAAATATCTCAGAATAACCGAACCCTAATTATATTGTTGAACTGCTTCAAATTCATAACCACCTCAAAATACCCAAGACTGATTATATCATTCGTTGTTATGAAAAAAGAGTTCCATCATGTACGATACAAATATTCTAGCAATGTGATCTAGATTATTAAAATTTTGCATTATATAATCCTCAAAAAAATATTTAACTAGATGAGATAAAGCGACATTTCAAATCTTTATATCATTATCGACAAGTAGCGGTAAAAATTAACTTATGTTGCCAAACTGACTCCAACTCCCATCATATCATATACTGAGTGTGTTCAACCCTAGAAATATTGATGTTAACATGGTAAATCTATTAGTGTAAAACCAATCTTGGCATTCGAAAATAAAAATGTATGTGTTGCGACCACTAACGCTCGATTATAGCATGAATACATCTATTATAAAAAAAATTCAACTCAATATCCATCAATCAACCAAATATCTTAACCATTGGATCTCTAGTCCATGGATGCATATTTAATCTTTTCACCATTTCAACATTGTTATGAAAGCTTCATGACATCTCATTCTATCGTGATTCTATCTATAATAGGGTTTTAACGTAAACCAGTAATATATAAAATGAAATTAATGCATTAATAATTTTTAACGATAATAAACGATATACTCTGAGCTCTTTTCCATCCATGAAAATGTGAGGAACTCCTTCTCGAAGCATCATGACCAACCTAAATGGGAATATTGATGAAATCACATTCAGTATACCCACTCTACAGCCGTCATCTCCGTCAAAAGAACTTCTAATCCTTCTCGATGTTTTCCTTCTATGCACAAGGGTGGTAGAGTTAGAACCTTCTTCAATTATGTTCTCCATCTTCAAAATTACTTGATTATACCTTAACCTTAGAAATTAGAGATTTTGGAATTATATGTTGAAATCGCATAAATTGAATGAAAGAAGGAGAAGAATGGATTGATCTTTCAACATGTATATTTTAATTTTGAATTTAGTAGAATTCTGGAAGAAATCGAAAGTTTTTGATGGGTTTAGAAGAAGGAGGGCATGAAAACGTTTTGACGAGCTAAAACAAAATGGTCTCGATTAAATGTATTACAAGGTTTATTAAACCCCAAATATCTATAAATGGTTTCCAGAAAACCATTTATATCTACAAATGGTTTCCAGAAAACCATTTATATCTACAAACGGTATTCAGAAAACCATTTATAAAGGTTTAACAAATAAATAAAAAACCTAATTTCGTCCCACTATCCTGTTGGAGAAGTGGGAGGAATCCATGCTTTCAAATTCATTCACCATGTCGTTTTCCCCTACCCTACTAGAGATGCTCTTACTATCATATGATACATGATAAAGGTTAATTCACCCTTTTTACTGGAAAAACATTAATAATATACTTTAATTTTTTTGAAATTGTCCTTAACTGTGCATTACCTATCCATTTATGTTTTCTATTTACTTATTTTATTTATACATTTTTATCTAAAATAAATTATATGCGAGTGATTGGGTTCAGTCTAGAAATTCAATTTGATGTTAATCATTTTTTCTTGAATTTTACTAGAGTATATTACTTATTTTCTTGATTTTTATGTGATTTTTATATGAATACCAAGTGGTATTAATAGATACTTTATTTATTAAATGGATATAGTATGATTTTGCAAAAGGAATATCAAGTATATTTATTTTGAAAACATGAGTACAGTTTACAAACCACGAAATAATATTTGGGTGAGTGGAAAGATTGTTTGATTTTGATACAAGTGATTGAATGTTTGTATCTCACCTATGCTATGCAAGTATGCTCATGTTATGTTAAGTGATTAAAAAACTTGCTTGATTTATAAATGGATGAATTATTTAAAACTTGGCTATGAGTGATTTGTTAAATATACTAAGTATAGCCGTATTTCCATGTATTCCATGAATGAAATACAAGTAAAATAGATGAAAAGTGTTCTTTGAATGACTATGGGTGATTTTGAATACTTATTCGATTTTTAAGTACAAATATATTGGATGTTAATTCATCCATAATATGAGTGCAAGGTTATTGTATTTCATTGGTATTATGTTATGAATTTGTGATTCATCATGCTTGAATTGCTGAATTATGGTGCACTATCATTTGATGAGATGAAATGCATATACACAACACTTATTTGATGAAAAATTAGGATATAACATCATACAGAAACAAATAACTTTTAAATGTCAAATGTTTTTGAAAGTAATAAATTTAACTTTTGATGAGAACGGTATAAAGTATTGACTACTAGATTGATAAAATCCATCCTAGCAGACTAATTAGATTATCGTAACCGAAGTTGTGATGACTTTGTACCTCCTCATAGTGTTCAATGATCTGTTGCATGGGCAAGATAATGATAACTAATGGGAAATAGGAGACGTAATGCAATGAGAGCTAGCGCCACAAGATGGAACTGGGTAGGCGAATACGACACATAAAATGTATATGTCATCCAAAGCTGGAGAGGCTGTGCAACTAAGGGATTGTATGAAGTACACTCACAACTAGTCAAAAACAACAGGTAAAAATGGCCATATAGGCTTGTCGAGGTAGTTAATCTAGTAGAGGATGAATCCAGAAGTAGTTACCAATGACTATTCCTGTTGAGAACTCAGGGAAGAGAGTTAAGATATAACTCTCATTTGTATATATTTACCTTGTAAAATGAATGTTTTGAGCAATGAAAACAATGCATCTGTTAATTGTTTAGATATATGGTTGAAAAAGGCCATATTATGTTAAATATTGAAAATAGGTTAATGTAATATGAAAATAGTGTGCTTGATTTTAAATTGATTGGAAATTATGAGTGGGGATGGGATATCCCAGTTGATTAAAGTGCAACAGTGGGTCACTCTGAATTATTCCATGACACTTGACCATTTACACTATTTAGATTTGCATGAATTATGGGCAGGATTTTGTGTGGTGTGGGCGACATCTTGTTTGACCAATATGTCACATATACATACCCAACACCACACTTGTATGTTATTATTATTTCATTACTATGCTCACAGCCAGATTTGTAGCCTGACTCGGGGTTTGTTATGTATTTAAAAACCTCAGGTCAGACCAAGGTTGTTATACTAGTTTGATGTTATACTTGTATAGGCATTTTGGACTATGACATAGTGACAGAGTCAATAACGATGGTGGCTATTCAGTTGGTTTTTATTTGTCTAACTCATGAGATTTAATGATATGTTATGTATGTGAGAGTTGGTTGTATTTGACGAATTGATATGCTTGTGTGTTTAGCCATGTATATGTATGAGATATTGTATCAAATTTTCAGATATGATATTATATTTGTTATTTATTATTTGAGTCATATTCTGAATATACTGGGTTTATTCTTCTATATGTCTCTAATACTGTATTATCAAGTCTCGATAACTCGTGTATGTTGCTTTGTATCGAGATGAGATATGTATTAATTTAAACGTACTATGGTATTGTAACGTATCTGTGTTGACTCAAAGTAGCGTATATGAGAGATCGCTCCTTATGAGCACTTTGGTCTGAGCTATCTAACGATAAACTCTCTTTGATAGTTTGGTCAATGGAGTCGGGGCATCACATTATGGTATTGGAGCAAGGTTAGAATAATACAGCGATAGAGATATATTTTGGCCTTCGAGGAGTGAGACTTATAATGTTTTACCCATTTTTGTTTGACTCGCACATGTGATGTGCGAGTCGTAAATTGTCGAAAGAGTCAATTATCGGGGTTGAATATATATATATATATGCATATTTTTAGTGATGATTTAAAAGGTAAAATTATTTAAAATGCGAGGTTTACACATATGATGTCAATAATTGTGTATGTTCATGATATGATAAAATAAACCAAATTGGATGTAATGGATGTTTGATTGATAATATATGTGATTTATTTGGATGTTTGATTGATAATGTTGCATATGATTTTATAAAAATAAACTGAAATTATAAAACCAATCTTTTGTTTTTTTGAAGAGTTTATAAATTTATCTATAAAAATATTTCGAAGAGAAATATGGGTTTTGAAAAGAAGTGTAAGGATTAATATCTATATAGAAAACTTTGAATAGAAAATATAATTTTTAGAGATAAGTGTTTGAAGAAAATGATACCTATTTTATATAAGTAGATGTGTATATGAGAGTTTGAAGTTATCTCCAAGAATAAAATTGATAAGAATTAATTATAAGAAAAAGCAATGTTGAAATTTATTTTCAAGAAAGATGATTAGGAATTTATTGTGTTAGCCTATCCATTTAGTGCTTTAAGAATTCTACTCAATATGATTAGCTAACGTATTGATAGGGATTCCTAAACAATAAAACGAGATACCGTGACATAACAATATTTTGAAAAGTAAAATGATATTTAAAAAAAAGTTGATTGAGTTTGATATGTGTAAAGTTGGATGTTAATTTTTATATGCTTGGTCGCATAGTTGTTTGTAGTGTTATGCATATTATATAAATCATGTGATGTTAATAATTGGTGGTTTGTGTATGAAAGTGCATTGATATAGCATTATGCATGGATTTATGTTTAAAAAGGAATTTTGAGAACCCTTATGCCTTTCAAATATAATTTATGAATACATGTACGAGTTTAAATTTTAAAAGTGATTTAAAAAAATGTGGTTATATTTAAAATGCATATTTAGCCCTTATTTACGAGAATATAGATAAATAACAAAATGATTTGAGTTATAGTTTGTGTATTTTGAAAAAAATGATGAAGCGCTCTTTCGAAAATTATATTTATAAATGCGATGGGTATTTGGGAAAATATAAGTTTTAAAGAAAGGAAGTTATATATATATATAAGCGATGAATTTGTGATTTGGAATGCTATATTATTTTTTAAATTGTGTTTAAAAATTGGGAAAGGTATATTTTACATATTTGAAGTTATAATAACAATTTGAAGATTATTTTGAATAATAAATGGAATATGGTCTTAAAATATCAATCAAGTGAATTTGAAAAGACTTCAACATTTTAAATATCGATGTACGGATATATGTATGAAGTTTAAAATTTAGAAAATGATTTAAATAAAAGCATTTTTCTTTTAAATATTGAGTGAAAAAAGTATACATTCATTTTGAATACTCAAAATTTAAATAAAAAGTAAGGAAGCGTATATTGTTGAAACTTATGGTAATTATGAGATTTTAAAATAGTTATGCTTGAAATTAGAAGTCGTTATATTGTTTTGAAGACAAAGAAAAATTAAAACAAAATTTGGCATTTCCCACTTTGATACGCTTTATCATTATAGACACAACTTTTGATTTTATATTTTGATTTTGGTGAATCTTTTTTCTTTTGAAAGATATTTTAATATAGAATAACTTCTGTGTTCGCTGCTTTTGAAATTTTGAAGTTGATTAGTGTTAGAACATGTTTGAAGAAGGATAATTTTTTTGGCCTGGTATGTATTTTCAAAACTATAATGTTGTTTGTGTTCAATTGACCATAACTTTCAAATGTTTTTTCCGTTTTCAATGATCTTGTCCTTTTAGGAAATAAAATATAGTGAGTAACAAATTTTGTTTTATGAGTCCTGTGAAATTTTGCTGTTTGCTAGGCGAAAGACTGAAATTAAAGAAGTGGGTTTGCATATTTATTTCAATTTCATAAACTATATTTCTACATAAATTCAGTATATCTTTTGATGAATACGAAATTTTCAAGATCTGAGAAATGTTTTAGAAAACAAGATTTTTTGACAACTTTGCTTGATAAGAAATTTTGAGATTTTGACATTTGAAATCTTATTGGAAATTTGCAAATTAAAATACAAGGTTGTTTGTCGATTTAATGAAAGCCGTGTTACTAAACTTTATATATATAAGACTCATGTTTTGGTTTGAGCTGAATATAGTTACATGAAGGTTATATGGTTGGTTTTGTCACATAATTGCATATAAATTAAGCGAACTTGCTTAAAAAGGGTAAATCAGGTATGTTCTATGCCTACATATCGAAATAAATATATTTTACGTTATATAATGTGAATCTGATCATGTATTAATCGTGTGTACTTGTATATTCATATTTGTAATTGTTCGAAAGCCTTTTGGAATAAAGGAGACTCTACCAACATTTTTAAAAAATCCTCAAACAAACAAAAATTTTGAATTGAAAATTTTATATATTTTGGAATTAATTTTTTTGAAAGAACCTTTCAAAGCTATATGTCTATCGAGCCTTCTATTTATAATATCTTGCGATAAATTTGAATGAATGGAGCGTTTGCTTTTCTTACATGTGGTTGAGTCGATGAGACTAATATGAACAAACGATATAGATTAAAGGAGGTTTATCAAAGTGGCGAAACAGAAGCATGGTGAATAATGTTGTGCATATTATCAAAATGCATGATTGGTAATTAATTGAAAGCTTTGATGAATGCATTGGATGGTAGACATGTTTGTTTATGTTGTATTGCTTGTGCATGCGTTTGTCGATGTTATTAGCTTAATCAATTACAGTACTCTCCAATAAATTGCGAGAATGCAATTTCTTTAAGAATAGGAGTCTGTAACATCCATGTTCGTAGTTAAAGTAAACTAATTATATTAAAATGAATTTTTGGGAATTTAATTGGATATTTAAATTACAAGTTCAAACTTTGAATAAAAAGTTTGGAATTGAAATTAAAACTGAGTTTAAATGTTGAATAAGTGTTTTATATGTATAAATAAAGTTAAAAAGTTATTTTAGATATTTTATTGAATGTAATTCAACAAATTAAAATTTTGGATTTATTTGATAACAAAAGAAGAATAATAATAAAAATTCGAATCTGAAATTTTTTTTTTTTAGAAATCCAAAAGTTTTTTCAAAATTTATTTTGATAAAATAAATAATAATTGTGAAATTTTGTAATTTGTTTTGAGGAATAAAACAATTATTTTTAAATTGTTAAAACTAAAAGATGACGTTTTCATAAAACAAAAATCATTTTCAAAACGAAATAAGTTTTTTACAAAACATCTATAGTGGATTTTGAAATGAGTAGAAATTTATTTGGTTCTTAGTTTGATTTAGTGTAGAGTTTTAATTTAAAAGAAATACCTAACCTATTTCTAATTGGACCTAAGCCTTCATGCTTATCCACTCCCCACCTCTATTTTAGTCTTATCTCATTTTTCCCCTTATCTCTTCTGTCTAAACCCTAGCACCTTAATCCCCTAATTCGCACACAAAGATAAATAAAAAGAAATGCACGATAGAAAAAGTCGACGACAAAGGGAATGGGCACGAGGTCAGGCGCCGATGACGGAGCCATAGTTGCACGTGCATGGCCTGAGGAGGAGAAACTTAAGATTTAGAACTACGCACGAATGGTTGGCGACGTGCGATGGTGGAAGGGGCTTACGTGCATCTGGGAGTGAACGACATAATGCCGCAGGCAGTGACGAGGAGCATCGGAAACTTGACTTAGGCAGAGGCCGCGATGACATTAAGCCCGCGACATTTTTGAGTTGTGTGCATGACTTCGGGTGGCTAAAAAAGCTAGGGTTTTCCATCTTCAATTAATTTCTAAGAAAACAACAAGCTAATTAAAATTTCAACCTAAGGAATTCCGAGTGAGTATAACCTTTTGCCTTGATTTAAAGTTGTTACAATTTACAGTGAATCAATTATCATATTTTGGATTTCAGTCTATTTTAATTTGATCAAATATTGATTGATGATGGCTTGGCAACCTTATATATTTGAATTATTGTCAGTATATGGTTGATTCTACTAATCGTTTAATGATAATTTTAATTAATGAACTTGTATGAGATGATGATTGTTGCAAAATGAAAAGTGGCTTATGATGTGATATTATGCACGAAAGTGATTGAATATATTGTATGAAATGATCATGATAAATGGTTGAATGGTCGTCGCATCATGACCTAAAGGTGTTTTGATGATTTTTGCACTTCTGAATTTTATCTTGAAATCATTTAAAACACAAATTAAATTTGTAAATTCCATTTTTTTTAATTTACTTAAATGGTTTTGAAATGTTGAGTACATTTACAATGAAGATTTTATACATATTTTAAAGGGAAAAAAGTGCAAATATTATTTGAAATGATTCTACTTGAAATCCTTTAGCAAATGCTTTACAAATATATTTCAAGTGGAAATGACCTTTCTTTCATGAGTTAAATGTGTACAATAATTTGAAAGCTTTATTGGTTTTCAAAATACTTTATATATCTTGTTATAGTAGCCAAAAAGGAGTTGCATTGATTATCTAAAAGGAGTTCCATTAAATGCAACAAGAAGTTCAATTGTATATGATTTTATAAAATGAGGTTCAACTCATTTTTATATAGTGTAAATCATTGTTGAATGATTTTGAAAATGAGTTCTCATTCTTTTTATAGACATATATATAAAGTACGAAAGCTTTTCTATGAAAGTAGTTTTATTGAATTAATTAAAATATGATATTGGAAGTGTTGAACGAGAAGTGAACAAAAATATTTTACAAATGAATTTGAATTCATTTTTGCGTATGAATTGAAGTCTGTGGTTTTGATATGAATACCAAATGGAATTAATAAATACTTTATTTATTAAATGGCTATAATATTTTGTGCAAAAGGAATATCAAGTATATTTATTTTGAAAACATGTGTATAGTTTACAAACTATGAAGTATAAGTATATATTTGGGTGAATGAAAGGATTGTTCGATTTTGATGCAAGTGATTGAATGTTTGTATTTCACCCATTCAATGCAAGTATGCTCATGTTATGTTAAGTGATTGAAAAACTTGCATGATTTTGGATGAATTATTCAAAGCTTAGCTATGAGTGATGTGTTAAAAATATTAAGTGTTTAGTCATATTGCCAAGTAGTTCATGAATGAAATACAAGTAAAATGGATGAAAAGTGTGCTTTGAACGAATATGGGTGATTTTGAATACTGTTTAATTTTTAGGTACAAATATATTGGATGTTAATTGGCCCACGATATGAGTGCAAGTTTATTGTATCCCATAGGAAATATGTTATGAATTTATGATTTATTGTGTTTGAATTGCTGAATTATGGTGCATTATTGTTTGATGAGATGAAATACATATACACGACATTTATTTGATGAAAAATGGGATACAACATCATACTGGAATAAATAATGTTTGGAATGTCAATTGTTTTTTAAAGTAATAAATTTAACTTGATGAGAATACCACGAGGTATTGACTACCATACTACTAGAATCCATCCCAGCGATTGATTTGATGATCATAACCCGAATCGAGACAAGATACATATTAATTCATATTTATTTAAGTATTGTAACATGTCCGTGTTGACCCAAAGTAGTGTATATGAGAGATCATCTTTTCCATGCCCTTTGGTCTAGGCTATCGAACCGTAAACTCCTTCTGACACTTTGATCACTGGAGCCAAGGCATCACATTTTTAGGCCAAGATTACTTTCGACCCAAAATACCCTAATTTTTGCAATAAATAAGATTCTTCCCTAACCCCGACCGACACCAGACCAGGCCATCTTCCCTAATCCTGAAATTCTTCTTAATCCTATTTTAACGATGAACAATTTTCTCTAATTACAAATTGTTTCAAAATTCAAAGTACCCAAACCCTGTCGAATTATATACCAAACTTATCATCTCGACAAGGTGAAGAGATGGTAAGTGTTAGTTTTTGGAAATAGTGCTCAAGTTGGTCAGAATTTTGTGTCAGACTCAGAAAATGATGAAACCCTAGTTTGATTTAGGCATTTGCAATTTCGATGACAATCGATGAAATCAAAGTTCTAAACTGGTAGCACTTGAGGCAAGGAGACAATTGGTGGTGGTCTCATGGCTTGAAATTTAGTGTGGCGATCGAAATTTCAGTTTAAAGTTTCACCAAGCCCTGGCTATTGGCATTAGTTGATGGCGTTATAGAAGGCCACGATGGTTCGGTTTGACGGTGCTTGTGTAACACCCCGTAAAATCAATCCTAATTAAATAAGTAAAATAAGAGAAATTCAATTAAATATGGTAGAGATAAAAATGGAAATTTTATAAAAGTTGGAATTTGATCAGGAAAGTTATTCCATTGTGTTCGTAGAGAAATTATGATCTATTTCCATATATAATATGCTGAAAACAAAACTCAAATGAAGAAATTGTGAGCATTTGATGTTTTCAGATTTAAATTAATTTAGTTCGAATTCAAATTGAAATGAGTATTTAAATTTAAAGTTTGAATTTCAAAAATTAACTTTGATTAGAGCTGGGGGTTAAGTAAATGTTAAAGTTAATAATTAATGTTAGAATTTAATTAGGGAATAAAATAATCGGGCAACGAAAACAAACAAAATGTTCCTAAATAAATACACATCGGTCCACCCCTAGCGGTCGACCGGTCGTGAATAGGCGGCGGCTAGGGTTTTATTGATTTGAGTATTTTAGATTTATCCGTTTTTAACCTAGTTTCATCCTACAGTTCTAGTGCATTTCAACCTCTATAAATAAGACTCCAGGCCCTTCACTTTTATTCACAAATATTTTGGAAACATCAGCGAAGCTCTGTCACTTTAACTTTTCTTAGATTCAGAAAACTCCATTAGGGTTTCAGGTAAGAAATCCTAATCTATCTTTGTTTATTATTTAATTTCTAGATTTCTTCTCCTTCAACATTTCTGAATCTAATATATATACACAATCTTTTATTGTATGCATAAAAAAGAGGATATCTGAAGAAGATTATAATGGGCGTTGCAAATCCAAAGAAAAGAAAAGCTAAGGACCAACTATGGTGGAAATCTTAGTTTTTCTATTTTAGTAGTTGAATAAAATAGTTTGGATTTGATATATGCCTTGAGGAGTTTTGGATTACGAAAATTTCATATTAAAATCCCCAAAATTCCTCCAAAGCGAAATGTCAATTTTAGGATTGTGTTAAAATAATGGAGTTTTGTGGATTTTTGCAGTTTATGTATTCTACATTCTATTCCACCGCTTATTCTTCTTCTCCAGATCTGATTAAGGGATTTAATTGAGAAATGGTGTGTAAAAGACGAATCTTTATTCGTATTTGCACTGTTTATTTCTATAAAATTTAATAAAAATTCCCTTATCTAAATTCATGTAAAAGAAGTTGAATATAATGTAGAATTGATTAAATTATAAGTCCCCATTTTTGGTTTATTCCATTGTTTTAATATGAGATAAGTTGGATGTAGATTATATATACAAGTCTATTTATTGTAATTTTGGATATGAGTATTGAATCCTTGTTATGGATATTAGAATCCCTAATTATGGATATTGGAATTTGGACATTATTGGTAAAATGGAAGAAAAAGGGAAGGTTTGTATTATTATGGTTAAAAGGGAATTGACATTTAATGTTAGTTAGGGCGTAATCTTTGCATGCATAGAATAATAAATGCATATTTATTTATATATTAATTAGCATAATAAATGTATAACTATAATGTATAATGGCGCAGTTAATTAAGTAATGATTGTCATTAAATCCCCTTTAGGAAAGTAAATAGTATTTTAAGGCATAATAAGGAAGATTCTTTATAAGGCCTTAATTATGGAATAGTGAGATGAGTATTATATATATAGTATTTAAATTATGGCTAAGCCATAGGGATGCGAGGTCAGTCAAAAGGCATACAGAAGTCTGCCCAGCTAATCTGGCTATCAGTAGTGTGACTTTGGGGCTGATGTGAGACATCAACAATTATTTATAATGATGCGGGATTAGTCCCAAATTCTATAGGGTAAATCTGCCCAGCTAATCTGGCTACCAGTTTCTACGAATAGTCGGGCTAATGTGAGACGCCGTTATGAGTGTGAGTCATAATATGAAGGGCGTGCTTTGGGGTCTTAAGGTATTAAATGGTTGTTTGAGGGCCCGACTCTTTTCCCCGGATGAATTATTAAATGGTCAGGATTGGGTTTAGGCACGGTTAAGGATATCTCAAAAAGGTCCGCTTCTGCTACGTTGATACCTATGTGGAGTCTGCCTCTGGAAGAAGTATTAAATGATGGAGACCTACCTCGATTGAAGTCTTAAATGATCAGAGTCTGCCTACTTTCCCTTAAAAGGTATTAAGTGGCTTGGTTCTATTTCTTGCACTGTTAGATATTTATGGCGTGAGTTATGGGTTATGAGATTAGGAAACCTACTTTAAGAATGGAAGGTATTGTTTGCGCCAATTGGTCACAAACACCCAATTGTATGAAAGCACCAATATCTAATTACAGATCACTGATAGTATTTAATGTGGAGAGTATAATAGGAAGAATAAAAAAAATTAAAAATGAAAGCAAGTAAAAGAGAGACAAGATTTATAGTGGTTCGGCTAACTCCGGCCTACGTCCACTCCAAAGATTTTCCTTTTTATTATACTGAAGTTTGATTACAGTTACAATCCAAAAATCCAAGAATTAAAATGGTAGACAATAGCCTAGGTAGAAGATGAAGAGAAATAGAATGAAGATTCCCCCTTCTGAGGCCATTCCTGCTGTATTTATAGGTAAAACTTTGGCTACAGGGCCTTCTCATCCATATGGGCCCACCATAACGATCGACGAGTCCAATTCGTCCATAAATAACGATCGGTTAACACCACCGATCGTCTTTCCCTTCGTCCAGTCCAAGGCCGAGCGTCTTTGAAGAGTCCTTTATGCCGATCCATCCTTTCCCAAGATGCTATGCCGATCCATCTTCTTCAGATATGCTATACCGATCCATCCTCTAAGAAGCGTGCCAATCCTTCCTCCTCCATGAAGATATGCCAATCTATCCTTCGCTATGAAGATATGCCGATCCATACTATGCCATTCCAAGCTATGCCGATCCTTCCAATGCCGATCCATATGATGCTAATCCATGCTTTGCCGATCCATCATGCTTAAAACGTTATGCCGATCTATAGTGTGTCGATCCATATTATGCCAAACCATATTTAGCCAAACCCTCCTATGCCAATCCATACTATAATGGTCATCCTAGAATGATCAGTAATAACGATCGGCCATCCCAAGACCTCCAGTTTTCGATGTGCAATCGTTTGTGTAGGCTCCCCTCCTTATTTTATTGATGCTCTGAAAGTTCCAAGTGAATTGGTCTTGTGGATTTTGAGATATTGATCAATCTCCAATGACTTGGGCTGTTTCATGGATTGTTCTTGATCAATCCATACAAATACTTACTTCTTTCGAATCCATTCAACTATCCTCCATAGCTTTAACTGTAATTGATTATCCATTCGTCTGTTTAAGCCAAATCCATGATATCCCAACCTCGATAACCGTGAAGTCTATTGGGTTAAATCCGCCTGCGTATTGCCTTGCCAAAAGGCGGGTTAAAAATTTGCCCCCTAAAACATGCCTTGCGATAGGAAGATATGTTTTGTATTGCCATAAATCCAAAATCCGAAGTCCGTAATCCATTGATTGCCATATTTTTTAATCCAGAATCCAATTCGTTGCCAATCCAATTCATTGATCTCTCCGGATCGTTAGCGAAATCCACGACTGTTCTGAGTCTATTTCCAATTCTAAATCCATTAACCAAATCCTCGATCTCTCTGGATCGTTTCATCCAAATCCAGGACTGCTCTGGGTCCAAATCCAAATCCTTAGACCTCTCCGGGTCATTTCATCCAAATCCGGGACTACTCCGGGTCCATATCCAAATCCGTAGACCTCTCCGAGCCGTTTTGTCCAAATCCGGGGCCGCTCTGGGTCCATACCCAAATCCGTAGACCTCTCCGGGTCATTATCCTAATCCAAATCCTTGATCTCACCGGATCCTTGCCGAGCATAATCCGTACTCGATGACCTGAGTAGGCCGACCCTGTCGCTCTCCGACGAAGCGGCATACCCCTTGCCAGGCATAATCCATACCCGACGATTTGTTGTGACCTATTCTCCGGCCTCGACTCTCCAGTCGAGGGCTTAATCCATGGGGTATCCTACTCCGGCCTCGATCCCCGATCGAGGACTTGATCCATGGGGTACCCTACTCCGACCTCGATCCCCAATCGAAGACTTGATCCATGTTCGAGTCCATCCTGTCGCTCTTCGGTGAAGGGACTCGTAACTCGTGGTTATCGCCCCGTCTCTCCGGTCGGGGCCATAACCGTAACCTATGTTTTTTATTACATTAATCCAGATTAATCATTCCAAAGTCCACTTGGTAAAATATAAAATAAAAGTCTGTACAACTAAAAAACTAAATATCTATAGTATTAGAAAAACCAGAGTTCGTAGTAAATGGAAAAAAACAAGATTTCATAGACCCGAGCATTACGGTTCATCGTCATCTCATAGCATGCATAGGGACCGTCCTCGATCCCGTACATGTGTAAGTGACTTTGCCATATTACTGCGGGGTTTATTACTTATTCCATGCCGTAAATACAATAAATAATTATAAGCTGAAGATGATGCCTTGATCCAGTGCCATTTTCATTCAAGGTGGACGGTGGCGGCTCCGGTTCCATCGCCACAGCCTGAGTCCTTATATATTGTTGTAACTGACCATTCCTCACATGTTCCTCAATGATATCCTTCAAATGCCTGCAGTTATTTGTATTGTGCCTATCCAGCTCATGGAATATGCAATGCTTTGCTGATGCCCGCTCGTATTCGGAGGGTTCCCTTTTCGCCGACCTTCGATACTGAAGGCATCCTCGAGTATCCAAATAAATTCTTTCCAAAGGTTAGGTCAAATTCGTTTAAGAAGAGAATTTCAGTTCTCTCCATTGCCTTTTCGACATATTACTGCCATTGCTCATTTTCCGTTTTCCTTTATCATTCTTGTTTACATATCCTGATGATCCTCCACTTTGCACAACATTCACCTCCGGTTTGTTAGCTCGTGTGTCTTCCTATCGCAGGAACCTTTCTGCTTCATGGTAAAACTCTCCTAGATCCATAGGTGGATCCCGTGCAAGTGAATCCTAGAACTCCGTTCCATCAGCAATTCCAGATACAACCGCAATCAAAACCATGGATGGATCTGGACGATCTACCGATGTCGCCGCAGCATTAAACAGTGTTAGAAAACTCCTCAGGGACTCTCCGGTCCTCTGCTTCAGTGTTGCCAAACTCATCACATTTTTGGGTCTCGAGATGTGAACCCAAAACTGCCTCATAAACCCTTTGATCAATTCCGTCCATTTGCTGATAGTTCCGCTTTCCAACTGTCTGAACCATAGTGCATGTGACGCCCCACCTCTATACTCTCACTAACCAAGGACACTACCGGGTAATGCCATCGATTAGCGTGAAGAATAAGGCTATTGAGGAGTGACTAACTGTATAATTGCTTTGAGCGAGTACCGATATGTCGGATAATATATTGCGCATTTCATTTCAAGAGGGAATCTGACATATTTAATACAAATTCAAAGCTACTACACAGTGGCTAAATGCCCTTCGGAAACAATATAAAATCATCATAACATAAAATCAGGCACATATATTCATATCACAAAGGTGGAAACATATATGAATATAATACATAGAAGTGAACATCATAGTAGTGGTCATACAAGGTCCACTACATCACAAAAGAATAGGTACATGTACTACACAAAAGAGTATGTATACATCAAAGAGTCTCTATCTCGTATACATGAAAGACAAAAACTACTAAGCTAAAGTAGTTAGCTAAAATTTAGAAGCTAGTCTCGGCTAAGAAGTCAAGTGGAATCACCTGAAACATCTCGGTCCGACCCGAGTATTATTTAAGAAGAATAATAATAAACGGATCAGTCTAGCTATAATTATCATGTAAAATGAGATAGGATAAGAGATACGACAAATATATATGATAACAATAAAAATCATACAATATCTCAAGTTTTATCAAACGCCCAAAAAGAATATCAAATTCTTTAATTTTATTCACCAAATCACAAATATTGATAAAGCTTATCAATGCAAATCACAAAAATTGGTGAAACACAAATTTCAAAAATCAATATTTAGAAATCCAGAAAGCACAAAGAGGGAGGTTTATCACAAACGGGAGCATGAAAACTCACCAATACGTGTATCACAAATGGGATGCTATCCCATGGGTCGCTAACCCATAAAAATGAGCCGAAGCTTAACAGAATAGGGTATAGCCCTCCCTGCGGACAAATGAGCCGAAGCTCCACAAACAGTCAAAAGACCATGGGTCGCTACCCCACCAAATTGGGTTGAAGCTCCACAGAATGGGGTATAGTCCCCCACATGGAAAAAGGACATTACACATCGCAAGTCTAAATCACAAAATGATCATCATTGATCAATAAGTGTAAATTACACTAAGCTAGTAAATAAATGAGTTTAGCTTCATGTCCCATAACCACTGGCTTAATTTAAATATTTACGAACAAATTGTAGATACCCTCTCGAAAATTATCACTAAATTTCAATCGAACAAGTCCAAGAATTAACCGACAAAGTAAACGCAAGCGTTTCATACCACTTGTTTTGCTAAGTCATTTAATTGAATTTCTCATATGAATGAGGTTAAGGTTTGTATATATTAGTAGATTGGAAAATAGTTTTAAAATCGAGCTTTGTATTAAAAGTAGTGTTGAAATCATTTTTGTGAAAGAGTTTTAGTATTAACTACTAGTATAAAACCTTTGTATTTAAAGGTGACAAATCACAGAAACGATTGTAAAAACAATCTATCACAAAAATCCACATTTCAATGACGTGAATTAAAACCATGGAAATCGATATCAAATCCATCGAATGTAAACACCAAAAATCCAGAAAAGAGATCATCAAAATTGATATTGAATGACAATAACTATTTGGATAATTAAAAATCGATATGTCGGAAATCCGCATAAAAATAAGCCAAATTTCAGAATTTAATAGCCACAGACGTCTATGGGAAATCCACAGACATCTGTCCCCTGTTTCGGGAAATTGTAACCCTGAGGTCACAAACGTCTGTGGATAATCCACAGACGTCTGTCGCCTGTAGCGGGACAGAATTTGCAAAGCCCTTAAATGGGCAAATCTACACAACTTCTCGGATTCGAAAGCGATTGAATGAGCAACCGCAACTAGGGATTTATGCCAAGCGACAACCCACCCCTAAAGGCTCTTCAGTTCACCCAAAACAACATATGTAAACACCCAAACTAGGGTTTTTATAAATTTTGACTTCAAAATATCAAAATTAGGAAAATTCACCAAACTAATTCAATTCAAAAGCAATTGAATAAGAAATAGATGTTAGGAATTCATACCTAACAATGATCAAAGCTATAGACATAGATGTGAGTTCAAGAATTCACCTTTAACCCAAAAATAGAAAAGATAAGCTCTAAAACAAGCTAGGATTGATTCTTCTTCTACTACACCACAAAGATCTTCAATCTGTTATTACATGCAAAGAGTTTGTTAAGTTAGGTTATAGGAAAAATCAAGAATTGAAGAGGAATTGAGATGGAGAAGATGAAGAGGATGTTTACCTAGCTTCTCTTTGATTTTATAACTTGAATTTGAATTTCCTAAGAATCTAGGGCTTAGGAATTTTAATTTCCTCTTTCCACCATTTTTCCTTTAGCTTGAGAGTATTAGGAAATTATGAAAGGAATGAACGAAGGGAAGAGGAGTTAGGGTATTTGGTAGAAGGGTTTGGGTTATCTTGTTGGGTTATCTTGTTGGGTTAATGGGCTAGAACACAACCCAAAACCCAAATGAAAATACCAAAATCCTAATCAACTCCAAACACAACAATGTTTTTACTTAAACAAGTTGTGAACGTTGATTTGAACTCAATGAAAGTAGTCTCGAGTCCGGATTCGACTGTTTACAAAAATTCACATTTCGGACTTTAATTCAACCATCGATGCTATATTTAAATAAAACATTTAAATATATAATTGTAAAATATGCGGGTTGTTACAGACTCCCCTCCTTAAAGAAATTACGTCCTTGCAATACTTAAGAAGGAAATAAGGAGTAACAACCATTCCATGACACAACACACAAAAAGGAAGATTAAAATGAGAAGTTCACCTTAAGGAGCATGAGAAAGTAAATCAGGATGTGTTCGCTCGATGAATTCTCTGGATTCCCAAGAACAATCCTTTGGATTTGCGGACCATTAAACTTTCACAAGCGAAACAGCTTTGTTACGAAGGCGTTTAACCTCCGTAGCAATGATGCGAATATGATGTTGCTCATAAGTCAAATTAGGTGAAACTGAATTTCTTCAATAACACTAGGCTCAAGAATAGAATCATAATCTCTAAGGTATTTCCGTAGCTAAGAAACGTGAAATACGTCATGAATAGCGGAAAATTGAGCCGATAAAGAAAGGTGATAAGCCACAAAACCAATGCGTTCGGTGATGGGAAATGGGCCAATATATCGAGGTGCTAATTTTCCCGATCGATTGAAACGCACTACACCCTTCATAGGTGAAACACAAATGAATACCAAATGTCCCACAGAAAATTCCAAATTCCTTCTTCAGTTATCGGCATAGGATTTTTCTCTACTCTGAGCTTCTTTCATCCTATGACGAATAAGGTCAATCTTTTCTATGGCATCACGAATAAAATATGGACCTAAAACCAGCTTCTCACCGGTTCCAAGCCAACACGAAGGAGATCGACATGGACTTCCGTAGAGTGCCTCGAAAGGTGCCATACAAATACTATATTGGAAGCTATTATTGTAAGAAAACTCAACAAGAAAAATATGATCTTCCCAACTTCCACCAAAATCAAGAACACATGCACGAAGGAGATCTTCAAGAGTTTGATTCACACGCTCCGTTTGTCCATCGAACTGAGGATGATAAACGGTGCTAAAATTAAGCTTCGTTCCCAAAAGCTTTTTAAAGACATTTCCAAAATCCACTAGTAATTAATGGATCATGATCGCTATGTAACAACCCGTAATTTTCGATAATTAAAAATTGTTAATTTAGTTAAGTTTTGCAATTTAATTTTGAAATAAATATAAATTTGTGAGTTATGAATGAAACAATATCTAGAATGAACGGTAATAATGTCAATTTAAGTTAATTATTAATAAATTGAATGAATTCCAATTAATTGAAATAATATATATAAGTTATACTTGGCTATAAATTGAATATGAGGAAACCAACTGGAAATATTGAATTAACCAATGAAATAATACATATTAAATGGTAATTAAATAAAATTGGTGTTATGTAAGTATTTATAACCTTTGTTTGAAAGTAATAAACTTATAGTGTAATTAAAAGTTAACGGTAACAATTATTGTATGTTACCTATTTATTTAGCCTTTAGTTTAAATTGGAAATCAATTACAATAATTATAATTTAATATTATGTTAATGTAAATTAAATTAACATTTGGAAATAATGTTAATTTTATTCATAATATGACAATTGGTTGAATAAAAAGAATGGAAATCAAGATTTATTAATTTATTGGAATTCAAATTATAATAATTGGATTAATTGCAAATAAATGAAATTAAATATTTAAATATTACGTTAATGGAGATTAAGATGAAATTTGAGAATATTAATGTAATATATCATGAACCAATGTTAATTTCATCCATTTGATAATAATGGATTGAATATGTAACGACCCGTAAATTTCAACTGTTTTAATAACGTAATTAGTTGAAATTTTGTGAAATTTTAAACGATAAAATTTTGAAATAAAAATTTAATATTTGGAATACGTCTAGTTAAACATAGCAACTGGTAAATTTTCGTCCGAAATTATGAAAGTTGATTTCGCGCGTAAATTCACTTCAATTTAATCAGTTAAAAAGTAATGAAAATAAAATGTTTCCGAAACCTAAATATTTTTACATAGGAAAATTCTAAACCATCTTCTGAGCAAGATTTCAGTTTGTCGTTTTTCCAAATTCGGACATCTTTGGCTCCGTCGATCTTATTATTCAGTGTTTTTCTTGCATTTTTCGCTAGTTATAAAAATTCGAAATTTTATAATTCAATCGTACAGCTGATCTCCGTATGACCATTTTAATCGTCTCGTCGTGCCGATCTCCGTAGCATATTCGTTCGTGTGTTTCGGGGTTCGATACGTCAAAGAACCGTGAAACAGTGAACCGTATCGGTTCCAAAAATTTTAACTTTTAAACTTTCGGTGGCCATTCAAATTTCCAACCGTCGAAAAACAAAACGCAAACAGCCATTTGCATTAATTTTTCACAGAGTTCGGCTTTTATTTTTCCCAGAAATTCTATAGGGTGGCTGTCATTATTCCTATTGCTGCGTTTGATAAATTGATTGGTTAGTCTATTCGTGTGCCCTTTCACTACTCCTAACCATTAATAATTATAATTGTTCACCTACTTTCATTGAAATTCTTTGTTCATTCGTATTTGTTTTACAGCAAACCATGTTTTGATTTATATTCATTCTCTCTTCTTAATCCTGTCCTCTTCTTTCACTTGAAAAAAATGAAGTGTTGCTGGAAACCCAAAGTCGATCTGCTCCTTCCCACTATCTTCTTCTCCCCTCCTTTCACCAATCAGAGCACACACTCCATCTCCCACGGCTTCAACCTCCTACCATCATCTGTTTGCCGTAGATCTTGCTCCTCCATCCAACCGCAACCTCCACACAAGGCAGTCCACCTCCACCGCGCCGAGCTCCACGACCTCCGCCTCGTCCCTCCTTCACATGGCACGCAGTCCCATAACCCCGCGAACATCACCACCTCCTTCCTTTCCGCCTTCACCAGCCTCAAGCGAACCCGCTCGCACCCTATAGCTGAGCCTTCCGACCCGATAGCCTTCCCACCACCAGTGCTTGGATCCAACACCTTCTCCTCGTCTCCACCCCCGCCAGTTGCCCTCCACCGTGACAACCACCAACCCACGTGTCCCGTCCTACCTCTCAAACCTTAGCCTCCCACATTTCCACCTCTGGCCGACAACCATCAGCCCCACTGTCGCAGCCTTCTCCTCTTTGATCGAACGCCGTGGCCACAAAAGTTTCCACGCACTGTAACTTATAGCCGCAAGTCTCCTATGATACACATAAGGTATATTTTTTTATATACTAGTTTAATTTGTATATCTATATTTTTGGGTGCAAGTTATATATTTTGTATATATGGTATGTTGCAACTTTCTGTTTAATTATATATATCGATTTTAAGTTGTTTAAGTATGTTAGTTTATCTATTTTATATGTAAGCATATAAACTTGTATTACTATAAAAGATAGTATATATGGTTTTGAGAAGCATGCTTTTGTGCGTCAGGTTGTTTGCTAGCACATTTAGTTCTATGTATAGTGATATGTGAAGTTTGTACAAAAGGTTGATGTTTGCCGTGTCTTTTATATAAAAAGTTTTATATATTTATATATATATATTATATATGCAGTTTTGCATATGGGTTGAGTAGTTGTCTGCATGGGTTTATCTATATATGTGTTCATACATATATTATCGACGTGCATTATTTCTAAAGTTTGTATATTTAGTTATGAAGTAGATTTTATGAAGTTATATTGATGTTTCTATACGTATGGGTGATCTTGTAATAGTATATATAGAGTATTGTTTTAAAAGTCAGTTATTGATTTTAGATTATATACAGATTTATAATAAGTTGGTATTTCAAATTTTATATTGATTTTGAGTAATATATAATTTATGTGCCTTGTTCAGTCTATACCAATCCGGTTTTGATTTGTTCTCGTCAAATTCTGTTAATCAGCTTTGATCGTCAAAATTCGTGCCAACTTTGCTTCGTTTTGGAAATTTGTGCTTGGATTCGCAACTATCTCATTTCGTCGTCTATCCTCTAGCCTCGGAAGGTGAGCACTCACTCACGATTAACGTTCTTTTATTTATTAAATTTGATTACAATTGAAACGACAATTGAAATATGCTGCTATTAGTTAATTACACTGGTATTACCTGTATCAGTTCACCTATGACATCTGACACCATTATCTGTTAATTATTTATGCAATGATAATACAGTTTAACTGATAATTGATTGATTGTTGATGTTTATATTGGATGTTAAATTGTTAATGTTAAAATGATAAATAGTATGCAATTGAACTTGATATAGGATAGTTAAATGTTAAATTTGATTAATTGACATTGTATAATATGACCCCTTTAACTGTTAAATTTATTGACACGTAGGATTTGTTTAATTACACTTTGAACCGCTGAATGTATGTTGTTAAATTGATGATGTATGAAATTGTAAATTGGATGACAAGTGAAAACCGTAATGTAATAATCTTTAATCTACATGAAATGATAGTGTAGATTCTAGAAATAATTATATTAATTCATACAAATAACAATGCGAATTAATACGGTTATTTCGGGATTATTTGAATTGATTATTGGATTGTTATTGATTGTTGTTATTGCTTGTTTATTTACTTTGACACCATCCCAGTTATCACACTGCAAGTTCCCTTTATATGTTTTGATTTTGAATTGAATTGGAATCGGGTTGAAATGATAAATACCCAAATTGAACTTTGACCTAGGAGAGAAAATTAAATAAAACTCGATTGGTCAATAATTTGATTTAAAAATAAAATGAAGATTTTATTTGAATAAATAATATTGTTTTGAAATGAAGTTGAAATCGAAATTTTTATGAAAGGAAAATGTTAATATTTAATAATCCGAAACAAAATATTAATGATGTAATTGATGAGAGAATATTGTTTAATTTGAGAAATGAAAGAAATGATTTGATAGTTAAGTTTGAAATCATTAACTTTGGAATAATTTAATAATTAAGTTTGAAATTATAATTAAGTTTGAAATTATTAAACTTTGAAATTATTTAATAATTAAGTTTTGAATTATTTAATAATTAAATAAGATTGAATTATTTAATGATTAAATTGAATTGGATTCTTTAATAATAGATATTGAACTTTTGAATAAGTGAATTTTACTTCGTAAATAATTGAAATTGAGTTTTCTTTATTAATTAAGTTTTTGGAATATTATTTAAGTAAGTAAATAAGTGAAATTGAATTTCTTTAACAAGAAATGAAAATGTGATATTTTGGAATTAATGTAAGGCTTGAAATGTAAAGAATTTGATTTGATGAATTTAATTTAATTAAATTTGTAAGTTTTGATAAAATGAAGTTGAATTTAAATAATGGATTTAATGAATTGGAAATTTAATGGAAATTGTTTTGAATGGCATAGTAACTTAACGATTATTGAATGAAATCGATAAATGATTTTAAATTGATTTGAATGTTAAATAAGATTTAATTTAAATGTTTTCGAAATGAAACTTGTATTCGAACTTGAATCAATATTTGGATTGTTTTAAATAGAAATTGAAATTGAATTATAAGATTTTGAAATGGTAATTTGAAAGTTTTGAAACGTAAATTTTGGAAATTGATTTAGAAAGACAAATGAAATATTGATTTGCAAATCCTAATTGAATTGAAATTGATTTGGTTTTGAAATATATTAAATGACCAATCGGT
This sequence comes from Allium fistulosum, assembly GCA_030737815.1. Taxonomy (NCBI): domain Eukaryota; kingdom Viridiplantae; phylum Streptophyta; class Magnoliopsida; order Asparagales; family Amaryllidaceae; genus Allium; species Allium fistulosum. The sequence continues at coordinate 326,923,306 of CM060903.1, read as the reverse complement.
GTAATAATTACGAAAGTTATTGAAGAGACCGGAATTCGGTTATGGATATACTCTCTATCTAAACCGGAAACCACTTTAATAACTATGCGCGGAGTGATGATCCAGAATGAAGTGGTTGGAATGATGTACGTGTTGACTGAAGAAAGAGAACGATAATGGATAGCCTTGACACTTGTGTCAAATTGGAAATGACTAAAACAGGAGCTGTGCCGGGCCAATGGAGGATTGATACCTCAAGTGGACACACTTCTTCGAACTACTTATACTTGTTGTCGATTGGTGCACCCTTGATTTTGGGAGTGTTGTTTCACGGTGTTGCGGGCGCTGCGGCGTTGCGTTCTCACCAGTCCGGATCAGGCGAACGGTAGTATCACTACCTTGGGTATAGCCTCATGTGCCTTGTCATACTTGTATTCCATTTATGCGCGACCACTACGAATTTGTTTTGTACCTTGAGTATATGGATTGCCCTCTGGTGACTTCCGGTTTTGGGGAAACTACGGTCTTGTATATGCTTGTGGGAATAAAAATGTGTTAAGGGTGGAATGGGCCATGACTTAACGCTATTTTGATATCTTTATATTACTGATAGACATTATCTACTTATCGTACACTATTACATAGTAGATAGTTTAACGGATCCTTAAAGGATGGTTATTCCAAACATCCTTTGAGTTACTTGTATTTCAATTGCTATTTCACTTGAGTTGGATTTATTAATATAAGAATGTTAATCCTGACTCGAGTGTCTTGTGTTTTGCTTTACGCTCGGGTCAGACTGAGTGGATCAGCTTTCGAGACTCACCTTTGGAGTTGGAGCTTCGCTTGGAGATCCAGCTATCTATCCGGCTTTCAGATATTCGATGATTCCAGTGATGTATTCTGCTTTGTATCTGATGTATCATATTACTCTTCCGTTGTATCTGGTTTAACTCTGATGTATCGTATTACTCTTCTGTTGTAAACTCTGATGTATTTTATATATTCATATAGTAGCTTCATGAACTACTATCTCTTTTATTTCCGCTGCACTTATTACTCTGTGTCTGTGATCTGTGATATTTTATTTACTGTATATGTTCAGATTTGCCAAATTTAAATTAACAACGCGTTATTTTGAGCAATTCAACTTCGGCATGAGTGTCTACCTATACACTTATAATGGATGCGAATGGTCCAAAATGGCGGGTCGTTACAGAATAATAGGATGAAAGATCAATTAAATGGAATTATTGAAAATTTAATTTATAATTTTTGAATTTAATGAAATTGAAATTAAACATTGGAATTGATGGATTAACCAACTTTAAATTGACATCTAAATTTGTTAAATTATTGTAAGTGATTAAGAAATCAAAAATGATAGAAGTTGTAAATTATTAAAATTTAAACTGAAAAGTGATTTGATTAGTTAATTATTAATTTATTTAATTAACGTGAAAATAGCCATTTTGGCCACCGACTCGGATTTCGACGAAACCAGTTTCATCGGATCTGTAACGGTAAATTATTATAGGATTTCAAGTCTCGTAACGATCGGACTTGTCGTTTGATCGTACGGGCTCGAAACGTCTAGAAATCAATTTAATTGAAATCAATTGAAATCAGTTTGAAATAAGCTGATTTTGGCATAACTTCTTCATACGATGGAATTAGGACTTGAAACCTGTTCCATTGAGCTTAAAATCAACAATAACATCTATTTTGTTATATGGGATGACCCATTTTCATTCCAGAGACAGAACGGGCTTTTTGGGTCGTTTATCGTTCCAATCCAAATCGATCTGGTCCATTCTTTTCTATTTCAGCTCTAGCTATAAATATCTAGTTATAAACCCTAATTGTTCTCATTTCTCATTTACAGTACGTACAATTCTTTCAACTCCTCATTCCAATGGCAGACAAACCCTAATTCCCAAATTTCAAATCCAAATCAAAAATTAAATTGAAAATCAAACTCCATAAACTATATCGAATTATATATCGATTTGAAGCTCTCGACGAGCGCATCTCAGATCTGTAATTCGTTTTCCAATTTGAACCTCTGTCTGTCCAGAAATTGATGAACTATTCACGGCCGTTCAAACAAGCGTTGATCAATTTCGTCCGATCGACGAATCAGGGTTATTGATGTGTAGAGGGGACCGAGTGTAGTTAATCGGCGTGGTTCATGGGAGAAATCGACGGCCAGATCATCGACCATAATTTGATTAGGGTTCGAAACCCCTAACGTATTAGGCGGCGGCGGCTCTGCAGGCCACGTGGGGGGCGCGTAGGGGGTCAGGAGGAAGCGGCTCACCGTGGGGAGAAGGTGGTGGTCGTGGCATTGGCTAAGGCGGCCGGAGGTTGGAGTTTGTGGCGGTCAAAGTTTAGCTGTAGGAGGTTTTTTCTTCTCGTTCGAACGAGGCTTGGAATGGAGGAAACGCACGTGAAGGTGGTTGACGTGGCGAATTCTCATTGGTTCACTCGTTTTATTATTTAATTTGTTTATTTTTTTGAGGGAAACGGGTGTGTAGCGTGAGACTACACAGCCGATTATATATTAATATTAATAAGTAGTAGTCGACCAACAGGCCTGATCGATAGCCAAAAATAAGTTTAGTGGACCAATCTGGTCCCAAGTTCAGCATACACAGAAAGAAATATATATATAAAAACAGCAGCATTGTGTAAAAGTACCAAGCCAAAGTAAGAGCGTTACTACTCGAATAACTTTTGCGTACGAAGTCCGATTCATGCGCGGTTGGCACTGTTGGGATCGTATCAGAATTCCAGACATTTTGACGTTGGTTTGGATGAATTCGGAGACTGTTTGAATTTTTGGCTTAAATTGGATTTCAATTCAATTTAAATTCAAAGGTGGGTGTTTTAACCCACTCACAAGTTCTAAAATTTCTTATGTTTGTTAAATTAAATTCGTGATGTGATTGGAAATTTATTTATGACTATTTGGTATATTTTAAATCATCTAATTTGAATTTATTTGAATTAAATCATTATTTAATTTATTATTGAATATAAATTGACAATTAAATACCTGTTATTGATTATCAGTTCTATATTGATATTGATTGATTGATTTGGATGATGTTTGTAATGGATGTTGATTGTTGATACTGGATGAATGGATGTTGTATTTAATATCGTTATAAACTACAAGTTCACTATTGGTTGAAATGATACATACCCAAACAATCTATAGATTAGGGAAAAATCGTTATGGGTTGAAATGATAGACTCGAGCGATTTTATGGATTTTGTTATTAAATTCGGGATTGCGGTTTGAAATATATAACCGTAAAATTTTAAATTGCGGATTGAAATGATAAATATCTGTATCACTTGACCCTAGGTAGAAAATTATATACGGATACCGGATTGGTTAAATTTAATGATTTTGAACTTCTTAATTTTTGAATTAATTAAATGATATCTTGAAATAAAATTTGATGTATATAAATTGAAGTGTTATTGGAAAATCAAGTTTTGTGTTGAAATGTGAATTGGTTTAAAAGGAATTGCTTTACGAAATTAAATTGGAAGTTTAAAGTTAAACTTTTTAAGTATAAATGAAATTCTATCGAAATTAAGTTATTGAAGTTGTTTGAAAATAACTTTGAAATATTTTGAAATTGAAAGGTTTGGAATTTGGTTTGTTGACTTGTAAATTGAAAACGGTCCAAAGGTGTTGAAATGAAATGCATAGTTTAATTGGATATTAATTCCAAATTCATGTTTAATGTAAACTGTTTTAAAAATATATTATTTCAAAATTTCTAATTATTAAGATTTCAAAGTATTAAACTATTTTATCCTGTATTAATTATATTAAATCATTTTAACCTATTTTAAACCATTTAATTTATTTAAACTAATTAACCTGTTTTAACTTATTTAAATCTAATTAATCTATTTTAAAGCTATTTAATCTATTTTAATTATATTTAATCTATTTTAAATCTATAGTAACTATTTATAACTATTTAAACTAAAGTAAAATGGATGGGTTTATATTAAAATTCTTGATTTTTTTTAAGTGAATATGGTTAATGATGTTATAACCTAAGTTGGGATTTATATAACATATTTGGTTTAATATGATATTTTGAAATGAGAGTTTAGCCTATTTTGGAAATATGACTTTTGAAAGGAAATATAATTTCGAACTATGATTTCAAATGTGATATTATTTCAAAGGTGAATATGATTTCGGAAGTAAGTAATGATTTCGAAAGTGATATGATTTGAATGGAATATGATATTTTGATATCAATTATGAAATGATTTTGGAAATGTAAAAGAACCATCCGGTGTGTAATAAGCGATTGGTTGTTAAAGAGACCGGGATCAGATATTGTCATACTCTTTGTCAATACCGAAAACCACTTTGACAACCGTGTACGCGGTGGAGATTCCAGAATGAAGTAGGATGGTTGGCGACGATCCTATATGAGGTATATACGTGGACCTGACTCCCATGAGTTAGCTTAAGGTGGCTAAAACAGGAGCAATTGACAGGCCAAGTGAGGTCATTTCTCCGATCGGGCACAGTCCTTGGATACTATATTCTGACTTTGCGACTGATTTTATGGCCACCCTCAATTTTTGATTTGGGAGTGTGTTCCGAGGTGGGCGGTAGTAGCTGCTATGCGTTACCACTAGTCCGGAAGTGTAATTGGTATATGTACCCTAGCATTGCCTAGTTGTGCCGTGTCACCTACCCTATCCAGACCACTACGAGTTTGTTTTGTACCATACCTATGGAGTGCCCTCTGACGACGTCCAGTACGACGGGATTACGGTACTGTATAGACTATGGGAATATATAAAAATGTGTTAAGGGGGAAATGGGTAACGCCTTAACGCTATTTTAATAGTTTATCTTACTGTAGACATATTATAATAGCGTATTGTACTACATAGTAGATAGTTTAACGGATCCTTAGGAGATGTGAATCCCGAACATCTCTTAAGTTACTGCACTCACGTTAGACACTGGATAGGCGATGTCAAACCCTGTAAACATCTCTGACGTTGTTCCACTCATAGTTATTTACCATTGATTTAACTCACATAAGATCTTTTAGTTCTGACTCGAGTGGTTTGTATTTTCAATTCGCTCGGGTCAGCCTGAGCATTTCAGGATTCGAAGACTTATTTCTGGAGGATGAAGACGAAGATTGTATTATTATTTACTATATTATTCCACCGCATCATACTGTTCCGCTGCATTATCATTTATTTATCTCTGATATGTGTAACTCTAATTTTGTATTGTATAAGTATAATCAAATGTTTTGTATATAGCTTTATGAACTGTTATTTGATTATTATATTTTGTCATTCCGCTGCGAGATTCTGTTTTGTTTTTTTTCTTTCTCTACTTTTTCTTATTCACCCCAATAACAATCCGCCCTTCTGTATGGTTTGAGTCGGCATGTGTGTCTTCTTAAAACGTACAAAAAGGCGGGATGTTACATGCTAACAATAGAAGTAGGAACTCCATGCAATTTAACAATTTCTTTAACATAGAGTTTAGCCAAAAGAGGTATGGTACGGTCGGACCGAACGGAAAGAAAATGGGTGGATTTTGTAAGTCTATCTACAGTCACCTATAAATTGTCATGACCTGAATGAGAACGGGGAAGACCGTCAATAAAGTCCATAGAAACTTGATCCCACTTCCAAATGGGAATGTCTAGAGGTTGCAATAACCCACCGGGCCTCTGATGCTCGACCTTTACAAGTTTGCAAGTCATGCAACACTTAATAAAGTTAGCAGTATCAAATTTCATTCCATCCCAATAATAAAGTAGCTTCATGTCTGCGTATATTTTACTACTACCAGGTTGAATGGTAAATTTAGAATGATGACAATCTTCTAAAATATCTTTACGGAGATCACTAATATTTGGCACAATAAGTCTACCAAATTTTCAAATGCCCCCACGAGCATCGATTTCAAAGTCTTTCAAACCATCAATATTATTGTTATCTCTACAACTTTGGCTAAGATGAGCCAATTTGGAGTCATGTTTTTGAGCTTCAAGGATGCGGTCTAAAAGAGAAGGATAAGCCTCAAGGCTATATAAAACAAGAGATGAACATGAATCGGATTCACGATCTCAAATCTCACAAGTGGATAAAGTCTCGAGATCATTCCATTTAGGTATCATCATGGAAACAACCACTTGTTGCTTACGACTAAAGGCATCGGCAACACGATTTTCCTTTCCAGGAGTATAAAGAATATCAAGATCATAAGGTGCAAGGAATTCAAGCCAACGTTGTTGACGCAAATTAAGTTCCTTTTGAGAGAATAAATACTTCAAAGATTTATAATCGGTGTAGAGAACAAATTTCTCTCCCAAAAGATAATGACGCCAAATTCTAAGAGCGAAAATAATAGCCGCGAGCTCTAAATCATGAGTGGCATATCTAGTCTCGGCAGGCTTTAACTGCCTAGAAGCATAAGCGATAACACGTTCCCTTTGCATGAGAACGGCTCCCAAACCAATACGACTAGCATCGGTATAAACAATCAAGTCTTGGTTCCCTTCGAGAATCACAAGAATAGAAGCATCAGAAAGGAGTTCTTTTAATTTCTGAAAAGCAGCTTCACATTTGTCTGACCAAATGTACTTGATTCCCTTCTTTGTCAAACTAGTAAGCAGTAAGGAAATTTTAGAAAAGTCTTTTATGAATCGACGGTAATAGCCCGCCAATCCAAGAAAACTATGAATTTCCATTACACTCTCCAGTCTCTTCCAGTTTTGAATCGTCTCAATCTTTGAAGGATCCATGGAAATTCCAGATTCAGAAATAATATGTCCTAAAAATTTCACACAAGTTTGCCAAAAATGGCACTTAGAAATTTTTGCTTTCAATTGCTTGCTCCTAAGAGTTTTCAACAGAATTCGAAGATGTTTTTCATGCTCTTCCTCGGTTTTAGAGAATATCATCAATAAAGATAAGAAAAAATCGATCGAGGAAGTCTTTGAAAACTCGATTCATAAGGTCAACAAAATAAGCTGGAGCATTCGTTAAACCAAATGGCATAATAAGCCATTCATAAGATCCATAATGAGTACAGAATGATGTCAAAGGAATACTATCCTCTGTAATTCGAAGCTGATAGAAATCGGTTGTTAAGTCTAACTGTGAAAAGACTCTAGCACCACAAATTTGATCGAATAGATCATCAATCCAAGGTAAGGGGTATTTATTCTTAATGGTAAGGTCATTAAGCTTGCGGTAGTCAACGCAAAGTCTAAGTGTACCATCATATTTCTTCACAAAGATAGCTGAAGCTCCCTAAGGAGAGGAACTAAAACGAATGAATTGTTTTGCTTCCAATTCGGATGATTGTTTACGCATCTCCATATTTTCCTTATTGGACATACGATAAGGAGGATGAGTGATAGGTAGAGCTCCAGGGATTAGATTAATTCTGAACTTAATTGCTCGCTTAGGTGGTAATCCTAAAATAGGCTCAAAGATATCAGAAAATTCATGAACAACGTGAATGAAGGAAATAACATCTTCCTCATCATCATTATCATCATCATGCGAGTTTAGAGAATATAAGGATGCCACCGAATTGGGATCAGAGTCATTAAGAACGATAGAAATATGCTTAATAGATTGGGGATGTCGAAGATGGATAGTCCTCTCGGGACGTAGGATGTGGGCTTCATAACGATTAAGCCAATCCAATCCCAAAATCTTTTCGAAACCTAAATAATGCATAACATGCAAATCGGCATGGAATGCATAATCACATAAAATAATCTCAACATCCTTACAAAATAAATTGAGTGTTGCGGATCCACCAACCGGATTCGCAATTTTCAATGAAGTCATCAAGCCCATAAAATTTAAAGACAAAGTATCCACAAGTTCTTTTAATATAAAAGAGTGAGATGCACCCGTATCAAAAAGAATTCGAATAGGATGATCACAAAATATAATAATGCCATCAAGGACAGAATGAGAAATACCTTGACCGAGAGAAGGGTTACTAGGAGCTTGCACAACATTCAGCTTTCCCTCTTTCTTGTTTTGAAGTTTGGGACATGAAGATATAGGATGACCCGTACTTTTGCAATAGCGACAAGTAAGGGACCTTGGACACTTATTGGCATAGTGATCCTTAGAACCACAATTGTAGAATTCTCCACGACCAGGGGTAGAAGTCTTCGCTACCGAAGTTGCTTGCTTCCCTTTCTTGTTGGGATTAGGGCCTTTGAACTTATTATCGGGATGCCTCTTCTTGTTGTTGTTGAAGTTCTTTTTGGCACCTCTAACATCACCATCACTTTCCTTATCGGCCTCTTCAAGTCGAAGAGCGATATCTACAAGCCGATCGAAAGGCACTTCCAGAAGTAAAGCCTTTTTGAGATTCTTATTAAGACCATAGATAAACCTTTGAGTCTTCTTCAATGGGGTATTAATATACTCGACCCCATATTTGAGAGGGATTCAAAAGATGCGACATAATCTATCATAGAAGATTCACCCTGAATAAGATCAATGAAGCGTTGAGCTAAAGTTACCTTTTCTACTTTAGGTACAAACTTTAACTCGAACCTTTCTCGGAATTGCTCCCAAGTAAGATCCGCTTCAACAATTCCTGAAATTAAAAGCTCATTCCAATCTAATGCTCTCTCCTAGAGCATGCTAGAAGCCACTTGGACTCGATGTAAATCCAAAAGATTCATGCGAGAAAAGATGCGATCGCATGTTCTAAGCCAAGCTTGGACTTCTATAATGCTTTCGGAACCTTTGAATGGCTTTCCACCCAAATTGGTGTAATCACCGCACAAGAGTGCAAACCCAGATTTGGGATGAGTGGGCTCAGGAATGGGACCGGCAGCTTGGGCATTCTTTACAAGATCCAAAAGCTGTTGAGCAGACAATAATACGCCATCCTAAGGAGGACCACCGGATTGACCAGTGCTATGATGGCCTGCTCTAACCATTTCTCTTCTAAAACAAAAAGAAAGAAGAGGAAAAAGGTTATTCTCAGAATGAATTCAAATAAGCTTGATTGGTAAAACAAGGCATCATAAAATAAGTTAGGACATGACGAATCCTAAGATTCGAATTAAATCCTAAGGCACGATTCCTAAGAGAGACTTAGGACAATGATCCTCATCATAATATCCTATATTGTTCCGAAGTTTGGCTCCGATACCATGTTGTGACGTCCCACCTCTATACTCTCACTAACCAAGGACACTACTGGGTAATGCCGTCGATTAGCACGAAGAATAAGGCTGTTAATGAGCGACCAACTGTATAATTGCTTTGAGCGAGTACCGATATGTCAGATAGTATATCACACATTTCATTTTAAGAGGAAATCTGACATATTCAATACAAACTCAAAGCTACTACACAATGGCTAAATGCCCTTTGGAACAATATAAAATAATCATAACATAAAATCAGGCACAAATGTTCATATCACAAAGGCGAAAACGGATATGAATATAATACATAGAAGTGAACATTATAGTAGTGGTCATACAAGATCCACTACATCACAAAAGAATAGGTACATGTACTACACAAAAGAATATGTATACATCAAAGAGTCTCTATCTCGTATACATGAAAGACAAAAACTACTAAGCTAAAGTAGTTAGCCAAAAGTTAGAAGCTAGTCCCTGCTAAGAAGTCAAGTAGAAGCACTTGAAACACCTCGGTCTGACTCGAGTATTATTTAAGAAGAAAAATAATAAATGGATCAGTCTAGCTATAGTTATCATGTAAAATTAGATAGGATAAGATATATGATAAATATATATGATAACAATAAAAATCATACAATATCTCAAGTTTTCTCAAACGCCCAAAAAGAATATCATATTCTTTAATTTTATTCACCAAATCACAAATATTGATAAAGCTTATCAATGCAAATCACAAAAATGGGTGAAACACAAATTCTAGATATTAATATTTAGAAATCCAGAAAGCACAAAGGGGGAGGCCTACCACAAACGGGAGCATGAAAACTCACCAACACATGTATCGCAAACGGGACGCTATCCTATGGGTCGCTAACCCATAAAAATGAGCCGAAGCTCCACAGAACAGGGTATAGTCCCCCCTTGCGGACAAATTAGCCGAAGCTCCACAAACGGTCAAAAGACCATGTGTCGCTACCCCACCAAATTGAGCCGGAGCTCCACCAAACGGGCTATAGTCCCCTATGCGGAAAAGGTGACATTGCACATCGCAAGTCTAAATCACAAAATGATCATCATTGATCAATAAGTGTAAGTTACACTAAGCTAGTAAATAAATGAGATTAGCTTCATGTCCCATAACCACTGGCTTAATTTAAATATTTACAAACAAATTGTAGATTCCCACTCGAAAATTGTCACAAGATTTCAATCGAACAAGTCCAAGAATTAACCAACAAAGTAAACGCAAGCGTTTCACACCACTTGTTTTACTAAGTCGTTTATTTAGATTTCTCATACGAATGAGGTAAAGGTTTGTATATACTAGTAGATTGGAAAATAGTTTTAAAATCGAGCTTTGTATTAAAAGTAGTGTTGAAATCATTTTTGTGAAAGAGTTTTAGTATTTACTACTAGTATAAAACCTTTGTATTTAAAGGTGACAAATCACAGAAACGATTGTAAAAATAATCTATCACAAAAATCCACATTTCAATGACGTGAATTAAAACCATGGAAATTGATATCAGATCCATCAAATGGAAACACCAAAAATCCAGAAAAGAGATCATCAAAATTAATATTGAATGACAATAACCATTTGGATAATCAACAATCGATATATCGGAAATCCACATAAAAATAAGCCAAATTTCAGAATTTAACAGCCATAGACGTCTATGGGAAATCCATAGACGTCTGTCCCCTATTTTGAGAAATTGTAACCACGAGGTTACAGATGTCCGTGGATAATCCACAGACGTCTGTCGCCTGTAGCGGGACAGAATTTGCAAAGCCCTTAAATGGGCAAATCTACACAACTTCTCAAATTCGGAAGCGATTGAATGAGCAACTGCGACTAGTGATTTATGCCAAGCGACAACCCAGCCCTAAAGGCTCTTCAATTCACCCAAAACAACATATGTAAACACCCAAACTAGGGTTTTCATAAATTTTGACTTCAAAATACCAAAATTAGGAAAATTCACCAAACTAATTCAATTCAAAAACAATTGAATAAGAAATAAATGTTAGGACTTCATACCTAACAACGATCAAAGCTATAGACATAGATGTGAGTTCAAGAACTCACCTTTAACCCAAAAATAGAAAAGATAAGCTCTAAAATAAGCTAGGATTGATTCCTCTTCTACTACCCCTCAAAGATCTTCAATATATTATTACATGCAAAGAGTTTCCTAAGTTAGATTATAGGAAAAATCAAGAATTGAGGAGGAATTGAGATGGAGAAGATGAAAAGGATGCTTACCTAGCTTCTCTTTGATTTTATAACTTGAATTTGAATTTCCTAAGAATCTTGGGCTTAAGAATTTTAATTTCCTCTTTCCACCATTTTTCCTTTAGCTTGAGAGTATTAGGAAATTATGAAAGGAATGAAGGAAGGGAAGAGGAGTTAGGGTATTTGGTAGAACGGTTTGGGTTATCTTGTTGGGTTAATGGGCTAGAACACAACCCAAAGCCCAAATGAAAATACCAAAATCCTAATCAACTCCAAACAGAACAATGTTTATACTTAAAAAAATTGTAAACGTCGATTTGAACTCAATGAAAGTGGTCTCGAGTCCAGATTTGACTGTTTACAAAATGTCACATTTCGGACTTTAATTCAACTATCGATGCTATATTTAAATAAAACATTTAAATATATAATAGTAAAATATGTGGGTTGTTACAGTGCAGCTATATCCATTAAATACGAAGGGAAGCACCTTGTCATGACTTCCTCTGATGCCCCCAGCACTTCCATGTGTCTTATGTATCTCGTCGGATGAACAACATGATCTGTTTTTCCATCATATGTCTCAAGCGTTGGTAGTTTGAATTCCGGTGGATTCCTAGCCTGGCTGATCCTTGGAGCGAAGGGGCTTTTATTCACATCTTTCAGATCTCTATTTACCATTCCTCCTCTCATAGCCCGTTTGATCACTTCTGCTACCTATCTTTGTCATCAAGTGGTAGTCTTCACTCATTGTCTCCGACCTGCCCTCCCGAGTCCATGAGGAAATCCTGAAATCGGCTCTTCTGGACGAACATCCATATTTCGATCAGTGGCAAACTGTACAGCATCGCCTGGTATCCTGCCTGGAATCGAGGCAACATGACCCGGGGGCATTCCCTCGAGTGTGGAACAATCGACACCGATCATTCTATAACGATCAACTATAGTTTCGCCGATCATTCCTGGTCGATCAGGGGCTGCTCTTGGCGGTTCCACTCAATCCTGCATCCTGTTTTCTTCGTTTCTTTGGTTTTGATTCTGTATTTCCTCAGCTGCTGCTGCTCCAACTCCATGATCCATATTTCCAGTATTCCCTGCTACTCCATTTCCTTGGTTTTGCACTCCAGCTTGTCCAATCTGTCGGAGTCGGTTATGCATCATTTTCTCCTGTCGCTTCAGCATCCTTTCCTGCATAGCATCCATTATTGTTTCCATCTCGTCTCTGGTAATGAAGATTGAGGTTTGATTAACTCCTAAGGAAGCCTCCTGACTCCCTTCATGATGGCTGCTATCTATTCTTTGTCTCCCTGTTGATTGCCTAGCCATTGCTTCCTAGAACCGAGTATCCAGGCCTCTAAATCTGAGATCTTAGCTTCCAAATCCACGAGTGCTGGCCTTCTCAGTGAAATCACCAAAATGTTGGCGCCAAAATTGGTCACAATCACCCAATTGTATGATAGCACCAATATCCAATCACAAATCACTGATAGTATTTAATGTGGAGAATATAATAGGAAGAATAAACAAATTAAAAATTAAAGCAAGTAAAAGAGACAAGATTTATAGTGCTTCGGCTAACTCCGGCCTACGTCCACTCCAAAGATTTTCCTTTTTATTATACTGAAGTTTGATTACAGTTACAATCCAAAATCTAAGAATCAAAATGGCAGAGTATAGCCTAGGTAGAAGATGAAGAGAAACAAAATGAAGCTCCCCCTTCTGAAGCCATTCCTGCTGTATTTATAGGTGAAACTTCGGCTACAAGGCCTTCTCATCCATATGGACTAACCATAACGATCGGTGAGTCCAATTCATCCATAAATAACGATCAATTAACACCACCGATCATTTTTCCCTTCGTCCAGTCCAAGGCCGACGTCTTTGAAGAGTCCTTCATGCCGATCCTTCCCTTCCTAAGGTGCTATGCTGATCCATCTTCTTCAGATATGCTATACTGATCCATCCTCCATGAAGCGTGTCGATTCTTCCTCCTCCTTAAAGATATGCCGATCTATCCTTCGCTATGAAGATATGCCAATCCATAATATGTCAATCCAAGCTATGCCGATCCTTCCAGTGCCGATCCATAAGATGTCGATCCAAACTTTGCCAATCCATCGTGCTTAGAATGTTATGTCGATCCATAGTGTGTCGATCCATATTATGCCGAACCATATTTAGCCGTGCCCTCCTATGCCAATCCATACTATAATGGTCGTCCTAGATCAATCGGTAATACCGACCGACCATCCCAAGACCTCCAGTTTTCGATATGCGATCATTTTTGTAGGCTCCCCTCTTATATTATTGATGCTCTGAAAGTTCCAAGTTAATTGGTCTTGTGGATTTTGAGATATTGATCGATCTCCGATGACTTGAGCTGTTTCATGGATCGTTCTTGATCGATCCATATAAATCCTTGCTTCAACCGAATCCATTCAACTATCATCCATAGCTTTAACTGTAATTGATTATCCATCCATCCATTTGAGCCAAATCCATAATATCCCAGCCTTCATAATCATGAAGTCTATTAGGTTAAATCCGCTTGTGTATTGCCGTGCTAAAAGGCGGGTTAACAGGTATTAAGTGGTCGTTTGAGGACCCATCTCTTTCCTTATATGAAGTATTAGATAGTTTAGTTACATAAGACATGTTCTTATTTAAATTATACTACCCAAGTACTGAAATAGTAATGCTCGAGATTTCTATTCACCAGACATTTGTTGTTCTGACTCCCTCCTCATTACAACACAGGTTAGAGAAGGAGTTGATGATGCTTGAATATGGCGAGAGTGAAGCTTGTAGCAGTTCTTATTTACCTTTTCATGTTATTTTCTATTGTACCCATGAATTGTATTTTTGAACAAAATGTTGTAAGCGTTGACATTATGTGATAAATAAGGTGATCGGAGGACTGTGCTATCAAATAAAGTGATCGGCGATAATCGACGACAACTTAAGTGATGGAATTTTGCATTTAAACCCCTGGTTTTTGATAAATTACAATGTAAACCCTATAACTTCTAGTCACTATATATTTTGCATGGATCTCCATACCATGAATTGTACATTTCACTAGCTTCGTGACAAAATTTCAAACATTTTGGAATATGATTTGTTGGATTTTGGAGTTATTTGCGAAAACGACTAGGTGTGATTCAATGGTCATAATATTTATATTTTAAAATATTAAATAGGGAATTATCAATAAATATACACACCTTTTGATATATATTATACCTCTTTTGATGATTGTTTGACTATTGTGATATTTTGATATAATATATGTTTTGCTATGATTATTTTTCGGTTAATTGAATTATTGGGTGATAGAAGTTTTGAGGAAAAATGAATAATTAATCGAGAAATATACGTAAAATGTGCAATTACAGAGTAAATAAGTTATCTATGGATTTTGGGTAATATTTATGGATAATTATAATGAATAAATTATACCTAAATTAATGTGTAAATTGTAATAAAGTTATTGTGTGGAAATTTTAAATAATAGCAAAAAATCTATTTTAAACTGAATTTGGAGAATTAATTATTATTTATTGAGTAAAAAAAGAACTAATGAATGATAATATGATTTTTGGGAAGATTGTATTATTTTTGAGTAAATAATAATACGACTATTTTTATGGAGTTTATGGAAAAATATACTATTATTATTATCGTTATTTAAGTAATATAAATAAGAGTAAAGAGGTTATTTTCATTAATATTTTGGGTGATTATTGATATTTTTGAGATAAATAACAATAAAGGGATTTTTTTTGAGATTTAATAAAGAATATTATTAATTTTGAGTTGAATGGTAATAAAGTGGTTGTGAAAGGTAATATGAAGGTTTGAATAATTTTTTTAAAAACTTTGTTCCAGAGAATAGGGCCAAAAAACTCGGTTGCCTACCACACCGGTCCCCCGTTTAAGCTAGCCCAACCTGGAGCTTCAATCCCCCGCCCTTGTTATTCGGTATTATCAAGGAATAACAACTCCAAGCCTTAAGGGAAACATGACTTGGTTTGCCAGGACTCAAACCTGCGACCTCAAGGAACTTTGTTCCATAGTCGCTAAGCAGTCCTGACCAATTGAGCTATGCTCATAGATAATAAATAAATATTATTATCCTGACGTAAAGTAATAATATTATTGTTTTTGAAAGTAATTGGATGTAAATTATTGTTTTTGATTGAATAATGATATTTTGAGATATTTAAAGTAATATTTAGGTAATTAAGGATTTTTAAAGTATATTATCATTTTGGAAAATATTATGGTTTTGAGATAATAGAAATAAACGTATTTTTATAATAATGATAATAAGGCAATTTTATGCCTAGGTAGAAATAACTAGCGTGAGCGCCCACTTTCGATTGTTGTGATATATGTGTTAATTGATTGGAATTATTGTATGTTTGGTGTTGAGGTGTTAGCACATTAGGACAAGTTATGCAATGTTTAAATGTTATTACTACGTAGGATTTTGTTCTGTTAAATGAGTTTGATGTTTGTATTACTAATATAAAGTGGTTAGTGTACATTTGATGAGTTAATGTTGAGGTACTAATATGGAGTGGTTGGTACACATTTGATGGATTTATACTTGTATTTATACTATTGATGTTATGTTACTAAAGATGTATGATCAGTACGTATATGACTTTATTTATCGCTATTGATTTATTTGATGTTTACCGTTGACATTAAGCATTGTTAAGTTCGTGTGATGACTAAATATTGTGTGTTGCTATTATTATTGCTACCCCATATTTACGATGGTTGATTATGGTGACATAGTAGAGTTTAATGTTTTTGGATTATATTAGTTTCATGGATGCTAGTGGTATGCATCATTATGTGCTAACAATTATTTGATACAGGAGAAGAGCGGGAAACAGAACTACATAGGCTTAATCCTAAAAGGGTATGTAGGTGGTCTTTTTTTGCACAGTAGCCACCTGATCCTTAGGTTTGACTTGGATGCATAGAGTTAGGCACAGTTAGAAAATAGTTGATCACCTTTTCCATTTTGTCTTATATATCCATGTATTCTTAAAGCTTGCAGGTTAAAGCAAAGGAAGGAAAAGAGGTCTAGTGGCATGATGCGTTGACTAGTAAATATTTATCATATATTATAGTTGTATTGTTTATAAATTTAATAATGACTAATGTATAGAAAGATATAGATGTTTTACTTGTTGTTTTGGACCTTGTATATTATCCACTGTTGAATATATGTATATTGTTACTTAATACCGTTGTAAGGTATTCTCATTTGTTCATATATTTTATAGGCTTTGAATTATATACCGAATGACCCATTGTTTTTGACATCTGAGATTAGTGTGCAAGCATATTTTGATGGCGTTTGTCTATAGTTTTAGAAGTTAAGAATAGTGGGCCATCATTATAAGTGTCCATACATTTTAGGAACAAGAAGATTTTAGATAAGTAAGGTTTGCAAAAGAAGATACCATTTTTACAAACTAGTGTGAACCCATACTACGCACATGATATGTTGAAAATTATGTAAACAATATCTAAGATGCCATTATGATAGTTATAATGGAAACTCCAAATGCTAAATCGTAGTATATAATTTTTTGTTGCATTGAGAATGTGGCATGGAATGAATGCTGAACATTAGTACTTTTAAACTAAAAACATAATAATTTTTTTATTGTCAAAAGTCATAAAGTGAAACCCAACTTTAATTCCTTATTCTAGAAATGAGATATAATCAATGGATGATAATATACATATACACTGTACCGCACCATGTCAAAAAATTTCTCAATTTTCACCAAACAAATAGACCCTAATAACAGCAAAATTTTATAACCATGTTATGAAAAAAATTACTTCAAACATTCTAGTTATTATACTTTAGTTATGAATTTGACTAGTTACAGCGTTAAGCATTTGTATCTTCTATTCATTCATAAGAGATACATGCATAGAAATTATGCTTCTAATAATTTTTTCAATGTTTAAGTGTTCCTTCCATAATACCCTGCCTAGTAACTCTTAATTTGATATAATAATGATTAAATAAATAAAGTAAGAAGATCAACTTATGCTATTATCTAATAGTGCATGTATGGGCCTTTTAACGCATATAGTGAATTTCAGAGTAAATATAGAATTGTGAATGTAGAGAGTTTACTTCAAATATTAGTGAATGAAAAAAATATTTTTGAGATTCATATAATATTGAAAATTATGTAAAATTGTTTATTAATCAAAAACCAACCGATGTATTAAACTAAATTGTTCATTAATAATGTTCATTTCAACATCAATACCGATTTGTACTCTTACTCGATGTTTATACATCCAAATTTACTAATAGAACTTCATCAAAATTGTGGAACTTATACTATGGAGCAGACATCCATCTTTTCCAACATGAAAAAATAAAATTTGTACAATAATCGTTGGAATCCCTCGTAAAATTCCATCTTCGTCAACAGAATTTTGACCACTTAATCTGTTTAATGTAACAAACTGCACCTTAGTGGGCCCGAATTTATGTTAAATCGAAAACCCAAGTCTACCAAAGTGCTGATTGTTGGTATAGGTATCCTGTAAATAACAAAAGCATACCAGAGCACTTCGATATAAACAAACAACGAATTAATAAAATATAATAAAACATATGATTATTGACCAAGGCTAGCAACTTTGATCTGCAATCCCCTTGTCAGTGTTGAGCATGCATAAGGAAATCTGTTCCTCTACCTCCTGCCTTGTACCAATATCTATCCGTCTAAGTCTATCCTATGGATACTTAATGAGGAGGAGGTCAGAACAACATTCTAGTGACTGGTAAATTACATACTTTATACATAATGCTAATTTATGCCAATTGCTTTCCATTATATGTTATGTCTACTTTTTGAACTTGATCGTCTTGACTACACGTACGCATATGATACACACCACCTACTACTCGAGGTTACACAATAACTACATACATATATATATATATATATATTTATAAGTACCACAATCCCCTTTTGGACCAAGATACTTACCCCGCTAGTATCTGTAACCCAACGCCTCATCAGGATCCATCATAAACACAATATCACATCCTTGCCGCCATGCATACCATGAAACTCCCGTAATGTTTAATAGTGGCATTACAACTATTTATCCACATTCTATATCATTTTAAAAAAATTCATCAAAAGGTTATCTAGCCTTGCCTTCTAATAACAAACTGACTAACAAACGACTGTGCGGCAGTGCCTGTCCTATATGTGATCTACACTAGTAGCTGTAGTCCATTTAGGCGTAACCCTTGTCTCTCCGTTGATCGCTCAGGACCGATGACAACCTCGACCTATATAAATAGATCCTTCTCCTCATATATGTGGTACCAACCTCACTGTTGTATCGCCGAGTCTGCACTCATCATCCAATTTAGATTTCCTAAAGCAATCAAGGAAATGCCTGTTTGGTTACTTAAAACCTACCCACTAAAAAGTAGAAGCAGACTATACTTCCCCTTTGACACTTCGACCCTGGCGAATCATCCTACTTTGGTATATTCCCTTTACCTATACGCAAACATATAATTGCATGGTTCCTACTGTTGGTGAAATCTCACATTAGTACAATGTATAAACAACTGCTGGTAGCTCCTTTCGGTAGGCATACATTTGTTGTGTAACATTACTAACATCATATCCCAAACAATAATAATGTCATTGTCATTCTTAGTTAATCAAAGCTATTTTATAGATTCAATAATTCACACCCATCATAAACACATACTGAGGCTATATAAACTTATTTAATTACTATACCTCTTATGTTCAACTATTGCATTCAGTTATTTTACATTACTTACTTATTGTTTCATTTATGCCATTTTAATATCATTTACCACTTACTTCTAATTAAATAGTTAATTACCTTTTTCTACTTAACTCCTACTTGGTACTATTAAGCATATTCCACCGTTCCCTTTTTAACTATTATTATCATTCTTTGACTACTATAATCTTCTTACATGCTCATTTCATTATTTTACATATACATCATCGCTTATTATTTATTTCCTAATTTATTGCATATATTAGATTTTATAATTGAATTATTGTTGTTATCTCTACATACGATACTTTGGTTATACTTAAGGATTTCTATATTTTAATGCATTGGAATTACATCCTCTAAAAGGAAATGCTAACACTGTAAATTTTCATAACTTACCTAAAAGAGGACTTGTATGAAGTTTGAATTACAAGGAATTATCTTTTTTGTTATTATTGAAGTAGATAGTAAAAATACGATAAACATCCTTATTTTGTACATCTATTTCTTTTAGGCATATTCCTTGTTAGTTCAAACATTTCCAATTTGTTCAATTTATAAAACTAGATAATTTATAGAAATTTACATTGCAACACACTTCCTTCCAATGAATAAAAATACAAACTTAAATCCCAATTTAATTTATTATAACTTCCAATTAACATTTACTCACATATATCGTTTAACCAATAAACCTGGAATTACTACACAATCTTATTAATTTAGTGACTACTTTTACCCTTACTTTCCAGATTCAAATATATCTAATATTAAAACAATGTTAATCATTCACAGAATATGTAGGCATGATTTATCAATTCATTATATGTATATATTTACGCCTACAACTCCAAAATTACTTTCAGGCATATAAGAACAAATTTACGTCGATATAAATCCAATATAACATAAAAATATATAATTTTGCACTCACCTCTAAGCTTCCAAATCTCCATATCTAAACCCATTCTTCTTATTTGATTCCCCTTTCTTCTATCAAAATATGTATTAAACATACACATATTCATTAGAATTATAGATATGAGAAGTGATTTGAATTAAACACAAATTTAGATTTAGGTTTATAATTTACCTTTTCTCCATAGAATCAATCCACCCTTTATTCTTCTTCTTTATGATTTTTTGCTATCCCCACAAGACAC
This sequence comes from Allium fistulosum, assembly GCA_030737815.1. NCBI lineage: Eukaryota > Viridiplantae > Streptophyta > Magnoliopsida > Asparagales > Amaryllidaceae > Allium > Allium fistulosum. Next base: position 326,902,874 of record CM060903.1, on the reverse strand, counting down.
AAATTAGACTATTTTATAATTTCTATATTTCCTAGAATTTGTGAAGAAAAGAAAATTGCAGAGCTTCGCTCTTTGATTCAGAAAATATGAGAAGAAAAGTGAAGGGTTGGGTGTAACAACCCGCATATTTATCGATTTTATATTTAAATATTTTATTTAAATATTTCATCGTTAGTCGGATTATAGTCCGAAAAGCTACTTTTTGCAAACAGTTGAATTAGGACTCGAGACCACTTCCATTGAGTTCGAAATGACGTTTGCGACCTTTTTGAGTATAAACTTCGATATGTTTGGAGTTAGTAGAATTTTGCTACTTTTTCACTTTGGGTTTGGGTTTCAGCCCTATGTCCTAGCTCAGCCCATCTCCTTCCATTCACTCATTTTCATTCCTCAAACTCAAGCTTCTACTGAAAATGGTGGAAAGGAAAGGGAATTAGAAATTCCAAGCCCTAATTTCATTTAGCAAATCCAACTTCTAGCTCCAAATTCAAAGAGAACCCATTGGTAAGCATCTCCTTCTTCTTCTCCAACTCTTTCTCCTTCCAATTTCAGAAATTCCTAAACCTAACTTTGGGAATGTTCTTCTTTTAAAGCTTAGATTGAAGCTTCTTGAGTTGTTATTGAAGAGGAATTGATCTTAGCTTGTTTTAAAAGCTTCTCATTCATTGTTTTTGGGTTCAAAGGTGAGATTTTTATCTCACATCTTAGCCTATAATTATCTTTGATTGTTAGGTATGAATTCCTAACACTATTTCATGTTCAATTGCTTTTGGTTTGAATTGCTTTGGCGAACATTTCAATTTTTAATGTTTTGAATTCAAAACTTTGAAACTCCTTGCTTTGAATTATGAACATGTTTTTGGTTGTGAATCGGAGTGCCTATAGGGCCGTATTACCGATTGACAAAAACCCCGAACTCCATTGCTCGACCGGGTGCAAGTGTGGGAGAGAGTTTGCTCTCCCACTAGGCTGAAAAACGATTTCAGCACGTCACCAGACGTCTGCAGGTAGGCTCAGACGTCTGGAGACTGTTTCAGGCAGTTCCTGAAACTTGTTGTAGACGTCTGAGCATATACCCTAGACGTCTGGAGCCTGTGAGCCGGTCGAACACCGTAAGCAGGGGCGTTGCCCCCGCACCCCCACCTAGGGGGTTGCCACCCCCTGGACCCCCCTCCGTAGGAGATCTTATCTGAAAAACATTCAACAGAACTTCCTACTTTGATGGTTTTGGGAATTTATTTCTTTGGATTTTTCTCACATCTTCGAATGTGAATTTATGTGATTCGATTTGTTTCAACAATCGTTTTGTGACTTGTCACTCTAAAGATATGAAGGTTTTAATACTAGTAGTATATATCAAAACCCTTTCATCAAAATGTTTTCAACTCTATTTTTAATACCAAACTCGTTTATCAAACTGTTTTCTAATCTACTAGTATATACAAGCCTTTACTTCACTCAGATGAGAAATCGAATTAAACGACTTAGTAAAACGAGTGGTATGAAACGCTTGCGTTCACTTCGTCGGTTAGCTCTTGGACTTGTTCGATTGAACCTTTTTGTGACAATTTTCTAGTGGATATCTACAGTTCTTTCGTAAATATTTAAGTTAAGCTAGTGGTTATGGGACATGAAGCTAAACTCATATATTTACTGGCTTAGTGTAATTGACACTTTCTTGATGATCATGACGATCATTTTTGTAATTTAGACTAGCAACTGAGCGATGTCTCTTTGTCTGCGAGGGAGACTAAACCCCGCTTGTGTGATGTTTCACCATCACATAGAAATGGGGTAGCGACCCATGGTCTTCGGGTCGTTCGTGTGTCAAAATTTAATGGATAGCTTCCATGAGATAGCTTCTCGTTCTTGTGTTACACGTGTTGGTGAGTTTTCATGCTCCCGTTCTTGTGATAGGCCTCCCCTCCTTATAGTGATTTCTGGATTTCTTGTGATGATTTCTGGAATTTTGTGCTTCACCAATTTCTGTAATTTCTATTGATAAGTTTTATCAATTTTTGTGCATTGGTGAATTCGTGTGTCATTGACTTGTTATGAATACAAGTTTAGGGTATGATACCCTATTTTATCTTTGAGAAGATTCTTGTGATATTGATTAATCTCTTGTTGATTATCATTTACATACTTATAGTAGTATGCCATTATAGTTATTACATGTTTATGACATGTCTTTTACTTTATACCATATCATTTGATATTTATAGCTAGACTGATCCGTTTATTATTTTCTTATAAATAATACTCGGGTCAGACCGAGATGTTACAGGTGCTTCTGCTTGACTTCGCACCAGGGATCTATTACTCTGACTTTTGGCTAACTACATAGACTAGTAGTTTTTGGATGTACACATTTGAGATATAGACTCTATGTTGTGTACTTATTCTTTTGTATAGCACATGATGCTATTCTTTTGTATTATCGTGGATCTTTCTGACCACTACTCTGATGTACACTTTCATGTGTTATATATTTATTCATATCTTCTTCCGCCTTTGTGATATGGATGTCTGTGACTGATTTATGTTATGATTACTTCTATGTTTGTTTCCGAAGATTATATATATAGCCACCGTGTGATAGCTTTGTGTTTGTATCGGTATGTCGGATTTCCTCCTTAAAAGATATGCCTTCTATTCTATCTAACATATCGGTGCTCGCACAAAGAAGTTACATGGATGGTCGCTCCTCCACAGCCTTATTCTCCGTGCTAATTGACAGCACTACATCGTAGTGTTCTTGGTTAGCATGGGTATAGAGGTGGGGCATCACATTGGGTCTGTATTTATAGGCGCACAAATCAGTTCCATTCATTAGATTTTAATTATTAATCTGGTCGCCTATATATAGGTTAAGTTTTAATTTTATTCATTTTATTTCCTTTATTTCCTCCTACGACTAATTTTATTCCATCTCAGATTAATGTTAATGTTAATTTAATGTTCTTTAGAGACTAAGAATTAGTTTACCATAAATAAATTATCATTTATTTCCATATGCATCAAATTTGATTCAATTTAATTCCATATAATCCTTATGTTAACATTTGACGTTTAATGTAGTGCCAAAATAATAAATTAATAACATTTATTTTCTTTTGCACTCAATTTATTTACTTACATGCTTTCTTAATTTGATTGAGCACCCTTAATTTAAATTTATATTTAACATCCAATTTAATGCTAAGTTATTAACATTTACTTTCTTAATTGGTTTTGAATTTTTTCCGATCCGAAAACTTCAAACATTAGTAACTTTACTGTTTGAACTCCGATCATAAAACTTTATATATAAAAGTTGATCACAAAATCTCTACGAACATAATGGTATAAGTTCTGTAGTAAAATTATGGCATTTGTGAAAATTATATTTTTGGCTTTAATGATTTTTTAATTAATTTCTTTTTAATTAATTATGTTCAATTACGAGGAGTTACATTCACCACCCTTAAAAGAATACCGTTCGCGAAATTCCTCAGGGGCTGAACTATAATATAGCATGCAACCACTCTGAATTATCCATCCAATTAGTGTACAACCAGTTTTTGCAATCAATAGTGTACAATGTGTATCACAACATATATGATATGTATGCAGAATAATACTAAATCGGTGCGTCCTATACGAATGCATTCTTTAAAGAAATTTTGAACATATGGTGCAATCAACCTATATATACTAGTAGTTTTATATGTATGCAAAATTTAAAAATCAAAATTTATGTTTTTGCACATAAATTTTCCGAAACTTCTGCAAATCAAAGTATACTTCAACCAATTTTTACATCCAGTCCATACCGTTCGAAATCCTAGCACACCATTTCTAACATCTAAAATTTAGAAAATCTTGTTTTCTAAACCTATATTCTCATGTCGGAAAAGGGTTTAGATAGATAATTTCATATCTCCATTCTTCTCTTGTGTGATCATTCCATTGTATCTTGGAACCTTCACTTTTGTCCCCTTTTGCACCAAAAGTTGGCACAAACACCCAATAGATTGTATGTAGAGAAATAAACGAAGAAATCAAAATTAAAACAGAGGAGACAAGCAGAAAATAAGTAAAAAACAATCACAAAATAGATTTATAGTGGTTTGACATTGAATGTCAACGTCCACTTTGATGAAATTGCTTTATTAATCACTCTTGAGTACAAGGAAAACGCCAACATAAAAATCCTTCAAATGAGCTACGAACCCTATGACGACCCACCTCCTCGACCATTAGAAATTGACACTAATACATTCTCGGTATTCACATGTCGTAAATCCAAGTGCCGAAGAGGCAGATTAACATGGGGTAAAGAAATAAAGATAGAAGATAAGACAATAATAGAATTTCACATCGTATTCAACACATAATTATACATATGAATAGTACATGCAATTACTCTAGATTGTTCCATCAGAGTTACGACAGGTACTAACCCAGCTAGGATAATTATAACGACATATCCTTACATTGCTGATAGATACTAATACATAATACAGACGCAGCGGAAAGTGATAGATGACTTCAACAAAAGACCCAAAACGCTCCATGATCCATGCTCCATGCTCCATTCCAAAATGCTCCAAACTTACCTAACTAGTTGGCTGCTCAAAAAAATTAGGGCACCTAAAGTTTAAGGGATAAGAAAAATAAACTCCGGGTCAGTCATGGGACTGGTGTGAGAAACTCAAAATACGCATTTTGAAAACAAAAGGGTACCTTATAAGACCACATTGCACAAAAACATGGAACGGATTTTTACCTTATGATAACCAAAACATTTGCTACGTAAAATTCATTTGATATTATTTTTAATGACATTCCTTTGAAAGCAATTACAAGTAAACTTATGGATCTTAGCCAAAATTGTTACATTATTAAATTCCATCAAACAAGCTACAAAGTAGGTTCTACAATCAAGTCCGAAGGCACTTATTGGAGAATGGATTCCACAATGGCAGGTATGGGACTACCTTCCGTACAGTACACCACTAGAGGGATGTACCAAGGATCGACGTTTTCTAAACCTCTGCACCTGGCAAGACCGGCTTACCCACACACCCATCTGGTGGTGGATAGAACCGAATATGACATCACCCCGGTCGTAACCGACCTATCCGGGATCCCAAAACAACATAACCAACATACTCAACATATAGAGAGTAATCTAGAAGGGTGATGACCATACCCTTATGGGTGCGACCCACATAGCCTCACGACATGCCCTGTTTAAGCCATTTCCGGGTGATGAGGCCAGAGGTAATGATTACCTTTCACATAGCACATTCCACTTTGAATGCCACATTGCCATTCCTTAATCAGACAACTGATTTCTACAAACGTATAACTTCTAAGCTCGAATGTCTTAGGAAAGGGTGTTAAGCTAAAGGAAGTTGCCTTCTCCACCACCAATCAGATGATACGTTCATGGAGATCAATCAATGTAATTACAAATGCAACGTCAGACATTTGTCCATACAAGTTGTCCAAGAACAAGACAAACCGAAGGTACTCTCCTACCACATCTTGTCGAGGATTACCCCTAGGATTAGTAGCGAGAAGTCCTTGCAACCCGAAGAGTTTCAGAAATGAAGGGACCACTGCTACTTTAGTTATTTGGGAGCTAACTAGAACTATCAACAAGCAGTCCTTCCACCCTGAAGACCTCCGGTCTTCATCCTTTATTACCTTTATCAGGTCTTTATTTTTCGAACATATACATTGGTTCGAAGTGGTTTTCGAATAAGAATCACTCAAATCCGACCCTGGTTCCTTCGAACCAATCATCGATAAAAAGATGTTTAGTAAATAGGGAATTATTCTTTGATTGATTAATTCTTCTCATCAAATATCTTATGGAGATATATATTTTTAAAACATTCTTTCCGGTATATATGGAATCATTAAACCTCATTTATCAAATCCTTTGATTACTTAAAACTTTTTTAAAATTTCAAATTATTTCATTTAAATCTTAACAAAGATTTCTTAATTTAAAATCAAAATTTTGATTGAGTTAAAACCATGTTATCTAGGATATTAATCCAAAACCAGCAAATACTAAGTGAGCAGAGTCTATAGAAATCATCTAATTCTACTTAATATCAATTTCCGTATTCAACAAGTTCTATGGGCGGAATAATGACGAGATCACCTTTAAAAGTCCATGAATAGTACGAGTTCCCTCTTCGGGCTTTAATACCAAGTATAAGAAGATTATCCCCATAAAATCCAAGTTAATTACTTTTGGGAAATTATATCCTTTATACTTTGGAAAATTTTGATCCGAGTAAATCAAATATACTATCTCATTCGTCGGACCAGTCCGGGTAGCCAGGGAGAGTAGGAAACTGGTTTTCCAAACCCAAGCCTGGACACTACCACTTTGACAACCATAAGGCGGTCAAGTAATTAGGTCGACTCTAAATCATTGAATATTTAATCATTCCATTAATCCTTTAAATAATCTTTAAAATACTTTATTAATCATTTGAAAATATTTACAAAAGATTCGGAAAGGAACGGTTGCGTTTAAAACTATATTTCAAAATTATAGAAAAGTGCTGTGGGTGTCATGGAAAGTGGAAGCTATATTGATCAAAATGGCTTTTTATCATTTCAAAATTCGTTTTTATAACTCAAATCACTTTAAAAACATTTTAAAAGATTTTCAGAAATTATTTCATATTTTTAAACAATTTTAAAATATCATTTTTGAAGAAATCCTTTTATGGATTCCGAACTACAAAACCGCGATTATTTTCAAAATTTGTTTTACTCATAATTTAAAATCTACTAAACCAAATATCGATCTTTTTCTTTTAGTTGAAAACTATGATCATAAGAGTTCAGAAAATTCTTTTCTCAAAGAAATCCGACTCCAAATCCATCGTATAAGTGGATTTAAACTATTATGGCACGAAATCGCGAACTACCCTTACGCGACGTGCCTATTTTTACCAATTTTCCATTTTCTTTTCAAACTTTGTCGAAACACTTGTGAATTTTTATAAAACATTTCTAAATCATTTTAAACCATTTTTTTAGGTTTAAACATTCCATAACACCATTTTATTGATAACAGGAAAGTGATTTCCCTTATGATTTTCGACGTGTATTAAATGTGACTAATTAATACAATTAAACAACAATATTAAACAATCAAACTTGATGATCAAAGCATATTAAACATCTATTTCAAACATCATATCATCATCCAAAAATATAATAAAAGTAAGAGTGTCTCACCTTGGATTAAACGATTAACCTAAAAATGGCTATAACTTCGCTAACTCGAAATCTAAGCTCACGATCACTTGGGCTCTTGCCTTTGGAGGGCTCGGCCTTGACTAAGGGGCCCACAACCTTGGTTGTAGGGGAGGCAAGGCTCGGCTATGGTGGTGTGTGGTGGTGGTCGTGGGTAAAGAGAATGAAGATGAGGAGTTTTGGTTGAGTTTTGAGGTTTTTTACACTATATATATGTACCATATAATTACAGTTTCTTTTTGAAATGAATTTAGCCATTACTTCTTTTAGGATGGAAGCCATTAAAGTAGAGGTGAAGAAGAAGAAGATGGAATGAGATGTGTGAATTTGTGAAGCCTTAGGGTCTTATTTATAGCCTTAGGAAAATGTGCAAATTACTAAATTACCCTTAGATATTATCAAAATATCTCTTACACCACATCACTTCAACATCAAATCCTTGTCACCATACTCAAGTGCATGCATTAATGAGATGTAATGTGATAAGATATATTGCAAAAATATCTTAAGCATGGAATGGCATGCATTAATAATGGATTTAATGTTTGCTTTCCATGTTTTAATGGTGATTAGATGTTGCCTTTTTCACTTACTTTTTGTAAAAATATCTTTGATATTTTCTTTAGCTTTGATTTGACTAATTGTGATACGCATGTGTGTGTGTGCATGTACAGACAATGTTGCAACAACTTAAAAAAATTTCCATTTGTCAAACCGTTAAGATTTCGGGATCCAATTTCCACTCATATTTTCAGTTTTTAATCAAACTATTTATTTATGTAAACAAAGCTTGAAAATGAATTTCTTATCATTTTTAAATAATTAAAACAAGATATTTAAGCTATAAAACTATATTAATCAACATTAAAATCCAATTGTAAAGATACGACGTCGGTCTGCCAAAATGCGACTAAGTTTGTTATATTTATAAAACAAATTAATATATTTGTAAAACCATTATAAGTCACTTATATCATTATATAACAATTATATGAAGTTTATTAAGGCTATAAAATTATATTTATAACATTTAATAAATTTCCAACAATTTATATATTTAAAATGAGTTATCAAAATTATTAAATCTTTTTTAATCTCTAATAAATTTATTAAAGTGATGTATTTGCGGGTCGTTACAGACTTCCCCCCTTAAAAGAATTTCACCCTTGAAATTAAGAATATGAAGAAGATAACTCGGAAACAAATATATATAATGAAGTGATACATATGTATAAGATACAGCAAGTGACATCACCACAAGCCGGTGAGTACATTATACAACATACAACTATGTATATATTCTAAACTCAGGATAGGCTTTTCGCATTCTATCTTTTATTTCCCATGTGCAGTCTACTGCATCACCACTCCATTGGACTTTAACCAACCTTACAACCTTCTTTCTTAATCGCATTTCATCATGATCCACGATTCGCATTGGTTGCCTAATAACTGCCAAATTAAGTTCAAGTTCTAAATCTTCATGGGCAGCCGTTTCTATAATTTTTTCTGGATCATGCACATATTTTCGTAGATGAGATACGTGAAAGACATTATGCACACCAGACAAGCTTTCAGGCAATCCCACACGATAAGCTAATGTGCCAATCCGTTCGAGAATGGGAAAAGGTCCAATATATCGAGGTGCCAATTTTCCTACTCTCCCAAATCTCACTACTCCTCTCATTGGAGAAACCTTTAAGAATACATAATCTTCAACCGAGAATTCCAAATTTCTACGCCTCCTATCCACGAAACTCTTTTGCCTGCTTTGGGCTTCTTTCATCTTCTTTTTGATCATGTCAACCTTTTCTGATGCTTCCCTAATCACATCGGGACCTAGTACTAATCGATCTCCGGTCTCGATCCAACATGCTGGGGATCTACATGGACGACCATACAAAGATTCATATAGGGCCATGCTAATACTAGCTTGATATATGTTGTTGTAAGAGAACTCAACAAGATGAAGATAATTTTCCCATGATCCTCCAAAATCTAAGATACAGGCTCTTAGAATATCTTCCAATACCCGATTTACTCTCTCAGTTTGCCCATCGATCTAGGAGTGATTGCAGTGCTTATGTTTAGCTTAGTTTCTAAAGCTTTTTTCAATGCCTCCCAGAACTTACTGGTAAAGATAGGGTCTCGATCACTAACTATATTGCTGGGGACACCATGCAATCGAACTACTTCCCTTATGTATATTTCTGCAAGACTTGCAACAGTTCGTGTTGGCTTTATAGGGATAAAGTGTGCGCTTTTGGTTAATCGATCTACAATAACCCAAATGCCCTCATTTCCTTTTCTTGATCGAGGTAAACCGTTGATGAAATCCATTGATATTTGGTCCCATTTCCAAGTTAGAATTTCAAGAGGTTGGAGTAATCCTGCAATGATCACTCTTAATTTGTTAACAATTTGCACATCTGCTGATATGGATAGAGATATCCCTCTTCATATTTCCCTACCAAAATGTCTGTTTCATGTCTTTGTACATTTTGTGAACTCCAGGGTGAATAATTAGCTTGGATTGATGGCATTCAGTTGACACTTCTTATCTTAAGTTATCAAAATCGAGAACACAAATTCTTCCCTTTAATCGTAATACCCCTTGGTTATCGACTTCAAAGCTTGAATCATACCCTCTATGTATATCTTTAATAATCTTCTTTAGAAATTGATCTTCTTTTTGCTTGCTTGCAATTCTTTCTAGAAGAGTTGGGGTAACTACAAGATAAGCTATGACGACATGCTTTCTACTCAATGCATCTGCTACGATGTTGGCCTTCCCTGGTGTATATAAGATATCAAGATTGTATGATGCGAGAAATTCTGGCCAACGTTGCTATCTCATATTCAAGTCCTTCTGAGTGAAAAGATACTTCAAGGATTTGTGATCTGTGAAGAGTTCGAACTTTTCACCTAGCAAATAATGTCTCCATATTTTTAATGCAAACACCACAGCTAATAGCTCCAAGTCATGTGTTGCATAATTTCACTCACGAGTCTTGAATTGCCTACTGCATAAGCAATAACCTTCCCATGTTGCATTAATACAGCACCCACTCCTTCTCCACAAGCATCAGTATAAATGGTTAGACCGCCGCTTTCATCAATAATAGTCAAGACTGGAGCGGTAGTCAACCTCTTCTTGAGATCCTGAAATGCTTCTTCACATTTTGGGGTCCATTCAAATTTGGCATCTTTCATACTTAGCTTTGTTAGGTGATAGGAAATTTTGGAGAAGTCCTGAATAAATCTCCGGTAATATCCTGCCAATCCTAAGAAGCTTCGAGTGTCCTTCAAAGTTTGTGGTTGCTTCCAATCCAGAATGGCTGTAATTTTCCCTGGATCAACTGAGATTCCTTCCTTTGACACAACATTCCCCAGGAAGCCTACCTTCTCTTCCCATAAGTGGCATTTCGAGAACTTGGCTCTGAGTAAATTTCTCCTCAATATTTCTAGCACAATCTCTAGATGCCTTTCGTGTTCTTATTCGATCTTTGAATATATAAGAATATCATCAATAAAAACTAACACAAACTTATGGTGCACTTCTCTGAATACTCTATTCATAAGATCCACAAAATAAACGGGCGAATTGGTTAGCCCAAAAGGCATAACCAACCACTCGTAGAAATCATTTGGTCCTCTGAATGCAGTTAAAGTAATGCAATCTTTTGCTATCCTTAACTGATGGAATCCCGTAGCTAGGTCCATTTTTGAAAATACTCGAGAACCATGAAGTCGATCAAACAAGTCATCAATACAGGATATAGGATACTTGTTCTTAATTTTTTTCTTATTTAGGTCTTGGTAGTCTACATACAGTTTCATGGAGTCATCTGACTTTGCAACGAAAACTACTGCTGAGCTCCAACTTAAAAGACTTGGTCTTATTAGTCCTTTCTTCAATAGTTCATTAGTTTGTTTCCTTAATTCATTTACTTCTTTGGGGGCCATTCTTCGAGAAGAGTGAAAAACAGGTCTTGCACCGGAAATCAAATCGATTCTAAACTCAATTTCCCTATGCGGAGGTAAACTTTTAACTTCCTCAAAAACATCTGAATATTCCTTAACAATTGGTATTTCTTCTAGATGTTTTTGAACCGAATTTAGGGAATACATAAAACTATCCATTACTAGACTTAGTTCTTCACATGTTATTTTAAAAGGTTCGCCTCTTTTATTTTGTAATTGTACCGTTCTTTTGAAACAATCTAAAATAGCCTTATACTCAAATAACCAATCCATTGCGAGTATAATATCAAATCCAATAAAGTCGAAGACGATAAGATGACATGAAAGGTTTTGGGCTAGGTAGGCAACTTGTACTTTTTCACAAACAATACCTAGATTAGTTTTACCACCTATAGGGTTGGAGACATATATAGGGGTGTCTAATATCTTTGTGGTAAGTTTTAATTTATCAACCAATTCTTTAGATATAAAACTGTGGGAAGCCCCAGTATCAAATAACACTCTAACTAGATTTTCATTAATGCAGATATTATCTTCTAGGATTTTCTTTCCCTTCACATCGATCGAAGTCGAGGGTTCATCTTTGATAGCAAAAACCCAGACCTATTCTCCTTTCTTTATCAGTGGGAAATCCTTCTTCTAGTGTCCTGGCTTGTGACAATTGTAGCAGGTTCCTTCCTGAGCCGTAGGATTCTTACAGGTATTGAAGTAGTGGCCCTTCTGTTGGCAATTAAAACAAGTAATGTTTTTCAATCGATCTCCTTAGGATCCTCCTTTTGGCTTGCTTTGCCCTGGCTCTATCCTTTGCTGATTAAACTTCCTCTTCTTCCAATTATTGTTGCTGTTCTGAGTTGTAGGTGGATTCTTCTTGTCCAGAGTTTCATATCGGAAACCCATGTCTACCAAATCTACAAAAATCCCCTTAAAATATGTCGTCATCCTGTCCTGATATTGTTCCTTCATTCCAGAAATAAACATTTCATTCTTCTTCAAAGGAGTGTCTATCAGACCCGGCCAAATCGGGATAATTCATTGAACTTGTTAGAATACTCCTCTATGGACATCTCTTCTTGTTTTAGATCCAAAAAATTCCTGTAAAGGCGTGCCTTTCCAGCTACGGGCATATATTGTTCTTCCAAGACCTCCTTGAATCGTGCTCACGAAAAATTGTCCTCCGATTCATTCATAGTAACGGACTTCCACCAGGAGAGAGCCCCATCCTGTAGTTGCCAAGAAGCTAAGAATCTCTTCTGCTCATCTCCAATATTCAACCCTTTAAAAATTCTTTCACAAGAGCGGATCCAAGCTTGAACTTCTATAATGGACTCCATTCCCTTAAATGGTTTACAACCCAAATTGGTATAGTTCTTGCATAAAGTTGCGAAGTTGATTTGGGGTTGCACTGGAGTTATTACTTCTTCGATTACTGTGGCGGCAGGAGTTCAACCATTTGTGTTTGTGGTACTGCTACCTCCCCTTCCCCTACCTTGTCCCCTTTATTCCACTCATCTCGTACTATCTGCATATAGTAAGGAAGTATCGTTAGAATATATAGACGAGATATCTTAGGGAATCGGCATAAAATTCGAATATACTTATTCAGATAAAACTTCAAATAGACGCTCTCTCAGACTAAACCCATTCTAGGGTCTTACTAACCCTATCTCTAATGAGTTGACCCCATCAAGGCTTAGGTATCCGCTCAACCATAAGCTCTGATACCAAATGTGACGACCCACCTCCTCGACCCTCAGAAATTGACACTAACACATCATAGGTATTCACATGCCGTAAATCCAAGTGCCCAAGAGGCAGATTATCATGGGGTAAAGAAATAAAGATAGAAGATAAGACAATAATAGAATCTCACATCAATGCAACACATAATGATACATATGAATAATATATGCAATTACTCCAGATTATTCCATCAGAGTTACGACAGGTACTAACCCAGCTAGGATAGTTATAACGACCTATCCTTACAGTGCCGGTAGATACTAATACATAATACAGACACAGCAGAAAGTGATAGATGACTTCAACAAAAGATCCAAAATGTTCCATGCTCCATTCCAAAATGCTCCAAGCTTACCTAACTAGTTGGCTGGCCGGAAAAATTAGGGCACTCAGAGTTAAGGGATAAGAAAAATAAACTTCGGGTCATTCATGGGACTGGTGTGAGAAACTCAAAATACGCATTTTGAAAACAAAAGGGTATCTCATAAGACCACGCCGCACATAAACACAGAACGGGTTTTTACCTTATGATAACCAAAACATTTGCTATAAAATTCATTTGTTATTATTTTAAGTGACATTCCTTTGAAAGAAATTACAAGTAAACTTATGGATCTTAGCCGAAATTGTTACATTATTAAATTCCAGCATACTAGCTACAAAGTAGGTTCTACAATCAAGTATGAAGGCACTTATTGGAGAATGAATTCCATACAATGGCAGGTTAGGGACTACCTTCCGTACAGTACACCTTTAGAGGGATGTACCGAGAATTGACGTCTTCGAAACCTTTGTACCTAGCAAGACCGGCTTACCCACAAAACCGTCAGGTGGTGGATAGAATCGAATATGACTTCACCCGGTCGTAGCCTACCTATCCGGGATCCCGAAACAACATAACCAACATACTCAACATATAGAGAGTAATCTAGAAGGGTGATGACCATAACCTTATGGGTGCGACCCACATAGCCTCACGACATGCTCTGTTTAAGCCATATCCGAGTGATGAGGCCCGAGGTAACGATTACCTTTCACATAGCACCTTCCACTTTGAATGCCACATTGCCATTCCTTAATCACACAACTGATTTCTACAAACGTATAACTCCTGAGCTCGAATGTCTCAGGAAAGGGTGTTAAGCTAAAAGAAGCTGCCATCTTCACCAACAATCAGATGATACGTTCATAGAGATCAATTAATGTTATTACAAATGCAACGTCAGACATTTGTCCATACAAGTTGTCCAAGAACAGGATAAACCAAAGGTACTCTCCTACCACATCCTATCGAGGATTACCCCTAGGATTAGTAGCGAGAAGTCTTTGCAACCCTTAGAGTTTCAAAAATGAAGGGACCATTAGTTATTTGCGAGCTAACCAGAATTATCAACAAGCAATCCTTCCACCCCGAAGACCTCCGGTCTTCATCCTTCATTATCATTATCATGTCTTTATTTTTCAAATGCATACATTGATTCGAAATGGTTTTCGGATAAAAATCACTCAAATCTGACCCCGGTTTCTTCGTGCCAATCATCGATAAAAAAATGTTTAGTAAATAGGGAATTACTCTTTGGTCTCATCGAATATCTTCTTGAGATATATATTTTTAAAACATTCTTTCCGGTATATATGGAATCATTAAACCACATTTATCAAATCCTTTGATTACTTAAAACCTTTTTTAAATTCCAAATCATTTCATTTAAATCTTAATAAAGATTTATTAATTCAAAATCAAAATTTTGATTGAGTTAAAACCATGTTATCTAGGATATTAATCCAAAACCAGTAAATATTAAGTGAGCAGAATCTATAGAAATCATCTAATTTTACTCAATATTAATTTCCTTATTCAACAAGTTCTATAGATGGAATAACGGCAAAATCGCCTTTTAAATTCCACGAATAGTATGAGTTTCCTCTTCGGGCTTTAATACCAAGTATAAGAAGATTATCCCCATAAAATCCAAGTTATTTACTTTTGGGAAATTATAACCTTTATACTTTGGAAAATTTTGATCCGAGTAAATCAAATTTACTATCCCATCCATCAGGCCAGTCCGGGTAGCTAGGGAGAGTAGGAAACAGGTTTTCCAAACCCAAGCCTAGACACTACCACTCCGACACCCATAAGGCGGTCAAGTAATTTGGTCGACTCTAAATCATTTAATATTTAACCATTCCATAAATCCTTTAAATCATCTTTAAAATACTTTATTAATCATTTTAAAATATTTACAAAAGATTTGAAAAAGAACGGTTGCGTTTAAAACCATATTTCAAAAGTTATAGAAAAGTGCTGTGGAAAAGTGCCGCGGATAGTTTTTTTAAGCTATATTGATCAAAACGGCTTTTTATCATTTGGCAATTCATTTTTATAACTCAAATCACTTTAAAAACATTTTAAAAGATTTTTAGAATTTATTTCATATTTTTAAACAATTTTAAAATATCATTTTTGAAGAAATCCCTTTATGGATTCCGAACAGCAAAACCGCGATTATTTTCAAAACTTGTTTTACTCATAATTTATAATCTACTAAATCAAACATCGATCGTTTTCTTTTAGTTGAAAATGATGATCATAAGAGTTCAAAAAATTCTTATTTCAAAGAAATCCAACTCCGAATCCATCGTATAAGTGGATTTAAACTATTATGGCGCGAAATCGCGAACTACCGTTACGCGACGCGCCTATTTTTACCAATTTTCCCTTTTCTTTTCAAACTTCGTCGAAATACTTTTAAATGTTTATAAAACGTTTCTAAACCATTTCAAACCATTCTTTTAGATTTAAACATTCCATAACACCATTTCATTGATAAAAGAAAAGTGATTTCCTTTGTGATTTTCGACGTGTATTAAACGTGACTTGTTAATACAATTAAATAACAATATTAAACAATCAAACTTGATGATCAAAGCATATTAAACATCTATTTCAAACATCATATCATCATCCAAAAATATAATATAAGTAAGATTTTCTCACCTTGGATTAAACAATTAACCTAAAAATGGCTATAGCTTCGCTAACTCGAAATCTAAGCTCACGATCACTTGGGCTCTTGCCTTTGGAGAGCTTGGCCTTGACTAGGGGGCTCACAGACTTGGTTGTAGGGGAGTGAAAGCTTGGCTATGGGTGTGTGTGGTGTTGGTTGTGGGTAAAGAGAATGAAGAGGAGGAGTTTTGAGGTGTTTTACACTATATATACGTACTATATAATTTTAGTTTCTTTTTGAAATGAATTTAGCCATTACTTCTTTTAGGGTGGAAGCCATTAAAGTATAGGTGGTGAAGAAGATGGAATGAGATGTGTGAATTTGTGAAGCCTTAGGGTCTTATTTATAGCCTTAGAAAAATGTGGCAAATTACTAAATTACCCATAGATATTATCAAAATATCTCTTACACCACATCACTTCAACATCAAATCCTTATCACGATACTCAAGTGCATGCATTAATGAGATGTAATGTGATAAGCAATATTGCAGAAATATCTTAAGCATGGAATGACATGCATTAATGGTGGATTTGATGTTTGCTTTTCCATGTTTTAATGGTGATTAGATGTTGCCTTTTTCACTTACTTTTTGTAAAAATATCTTAGATATTTTATTTAGCTTTGATTTGACTAATCGTAATACGCATATGTGTGTGTGTCTGCGTGCATGTACAAACAATGTTGCAACAACTTAAAACAATTTCCATTTGTCAAACCGTTGAGATTTCGGGATCCAATTTCTGGTCATATTTTCAGTTTTTAATCAAACTATTTATTTATGTAAACAAAGCTTGAAAATGAATTTCTTATCATTTTTAAATAATTAAAATAAGATTATTTAAGCTATAAAACCATATTAATCAATATTAAAATCCCATTGTAAAGATACGACGTCGATTTGCCAAAATGCGACGAAGTTTGTTATATTTATAAAACAAGTTAATATATTTCTAAAACCATTATAAATCACTTATTATCATTATATAACAATTATATGAAGTTTATTAAGGTTATAAAATTATATTTATGGCATTTAATAAATTTCCAACAACTTATATATTTAAAATGAGTTATCAAAATTATTAAAATAATTATTAAATCTTTTTTAATCTCTAATAAATTTAGTAAAGTAATGTATTTTCGGGTTGTTACAAACCTTGTATTTATAGGCGTAGACGACCAAATATCTTCTTGAAAATTCACCAGTAGACTCTCTAGATGCAGAGGAGATCACTTAAAAAATCTCATGTCCCAATTTCCAAAATCTAGCGATCGCGGCCGATCAGTCTTCTTGGCCATGTGGCGAGCTGCGATCGGTCAGGTGGATCTCCCTCTATACTAGCTTCTTATTTACAAAGTTGTTTGCATAGTTGCTATAAGGTCTTAAGAGATATCGATCGATTTCAATTGAGTTGAACTGCTGATTCAAACTATTCATAGCCATAGTGATCCAATTTGATCCCCTGCCTAGGGAAAGCACTTGTAATGACCCTAATTTTGATTAACATTGTTTAGAACATTTAATTAGATAAATTAAATGAAATAATGTAAATGGTTAAGGGATTGAGATTTGTTAATTATTAATGGGTCGTGCCTTAATAAATATAAGCAAAAGAGAATTAAAATGGAGTAGGAAGGAGGAATATGATAAGGGAAAAATAGGAATAGTCTTTGTTCTCATATCCAAAACCCTTCTTACCTTCATTCCTTACTCATTTTCAACATTGCAAACAAAACTAAAACCCTTGTAAGCTCGCCCGGCCACCATTAAGAGATTCAAGTAGAAGAAAAGTTAAGATTCAAGTAGGAAACTTAAGAAAATCAATCAAAGGACAAATCTCAACCTCCTTAACAGCAAGCCAAGGTGAATAATGATCTTACATCTCATTTTTGTTGATTTTGATTTCTAGTTATATACGGATCATAAGTCATTGAGGTATTTATTCTCTCAAAAGGAGCTGAATACGAGATAGTAGAGGCGGTTAGAGTTTTTAGCTACTTATGACTTTGGTATTGAGTGCACATCGGGAAAAGGGAATAAGGTTACAGATGCACTTAGCAGGAAACATAAGAATGTAGTATTGGCAATGATAGCCGAGTGGAAAGATTTAGAAGCATTGACTACATGCAGAATACAGTGGAGATCTGAAGCTAGTTCTAGTAAGGAACCTGCTAAGTTGTTATTTTTAGAAGTTCGACTAGTGATGATCGAAAGGATTGCTTCTAAGTAAGGGAAGGATCCATTATTAACTGAACAGATTAGAAAGCTAAGGAACGGAACTGAGTGTGACGACTTGAAAGATTTTAGTCTTAACCAGAATGGGTGGTTAAGGAAGAAAAGAAGACCATGTGTTCCGAATGTGGGAAACATTAGGAAGGAAGTTCTTGGAGAATGCCATCGTTCAAAGTTCACCATTCTTCGGGGGGGAACTAAGATGTATTGGGACATGAAAAGAAGTTTCTTCTGGGAAGGTATGAAGAGGGATGTAGGCTTATGGGTGAAGTAGTGTTTGAACTGTCAACAGGTAAAAGCCGAACATCAGAAACCAAGTGGAATACTTCAGCCTTTAGATGTTCCAATTTGGAAATGGGATTCGATATCCATGGATTTTATAGATGGGTTTCCAAGATCAAATCAAGGAAATGAAAGTATATGGGTCATAGTGGACAGGTTGATCAAGAGTACCCATTTCATTCCAGTTAAGTCAACCAGGATAGCACCTGTTTTGGCTAAATTATTCGTGAAGAATGTAGTTAGACTGCATGGAATTCCTAGTAGTATAGTAAGTGATAGAGATTCCTTATTCACTAGCGAGTTCTGGAAAAGTCGACAAGAGACTTTGGGTACCAAGCTCAAGATGAGTAATGCTTACCATCCACAGACAGATGGACAAACAGAAAGAGTTAACAAAATCTTAGAGGATTTGTTAAGAGTTTGTGTGCTTGACTTTAGAGGATCATGGGAAGACCACCTACACTTAGTCGAGTTTTCATGTAACAATAGTTATCAGACAAGTATAGAGATGGCACCTTTTGAAGCTTTGTACGGGAGGCTATGCAAATCTCCCATTTGTTGGTTAAAGACCAGGGATAGGTTAGTTCTTGGTCCAGATTTGGTTAGAGAACATGTAGAAAAGGTTGAGTTAATCCGAGCTAGAATGAAGGAAGCTCAGTCCAGGCAGAAGAGTTATGCTGATAGGAGACGGAAAGAATTAGAGTTTTTAATCGAAGATCATGTTTTCGTCAAGGTATCACCGATGAAAGGTGTAATACGATTTGGAAAGTCGGAAAAATTGGCTCTGGGATTCGTTGGAGCATTTCCTATTATAGAAAGGATTGGGAAACTAGCATATAGAGTAGAGTTACCAAACAGTTTGGTAGGAGTCCACAATGTCTTTCATGTTTCTCATCTAAGGAAGTGTATTCGAGATCCAAAAACAAGTTTAGCACAAACTGTGCTAGATGATTTAGTAGTGGAACCGAGTATGACTATAATTTGAAAAATAGTTCGTATAGACGCGAGGGATGAGAAAAGACTAAGAAACAAGACAATCTAATTAGTCAAAATCCAGTAGAGTGATGACGAGAGAGACTGTATATGGGAAAGTGAGAGCAGGATTAGGGATACTTATCCTGACTTATTTCATGGTATGTTTTACCTTTATGTTTGATTGTTATGGGAACCTTATCATAACTTCGAAGATGAAATTCTTTAAGGAGAGGAGTCTGTAATGAATCTAATTTTGAGTAACATTATTTAAAAAATTTAATTAGATAAATTAAATGAAATAATGTAAGTAGTTAAGGGTTGAGATTTGTTAATTATTAAAGGGTCGTGTCTTAATAAATATAAGCAAAAGAGAATAAAAATGGAGTAGGATGGAGGAATATGATAAGGGCAAAATAGGAGTAGTCTTTGTTCTTATACCCTAAACCCTTCTTACCTTCATTCCTTACTCATTTTCAACATTGAAAACAAAACTAAAACCTTTGTAAGCTCAACCGGTCACCATTAAGAGATTCAAGAAGAAGAAAAGTTAAGATTCAAGTAGGAAGCTTAAGCAAATCTATCAAAGGGCAAATCTCAACCTCCTTAACAGCAAGCCAAGGTGAATAATGACCTTACATCTCATTTTTATTGATTTCGGTTTCTAGTTAGATCCAAATTGATTTTGTAAATAATATGCCATGATATGATTATATAATGGATATATATGCTTGTTGATGATTTATGTTGCTTCATATAGATTTTATGATGAGTTTAGATTTGGAAAACCTATTAAATGACATCCAAATGACTTGCGATTTTACATATGGTTGAAAACATTATTTACGAAGTGTGTCTCAAGTTTCATAATTTTCTAAGTTATTGTGGATTTATTATGAATTTTCTATGAAAGAAAATATTTAAAATTGAGTTTAAATTAATTACAGCAAATATATGTTGATTTTGGATCTGAAATTTAAATAAGTTAGAAAACATATTAGAAGTGAATTATGTAAATTTTTGGGGAATTTTCCTAAGTATTTTACTATAGTTATATAATTATATAAGGTATTAGACTTAAATACTTTATATGTTTTATCAAGGAGAAGGGCTTAATCGTTAAATGTTTTTAAATTGCTAATTTCTGAATTCATCAGCACTTTTAGAAAAGAAGATTTTGAAAAAAAAATTGGCAACCAACTAAATTTTTACAAATAAGGCAAGTTAGGTGAAAAGCAATTTCCTTTAAAGGCTAAAAATCAGATTTACATAGATTTTCTTCTTCGCCACTTCCATATACTAGCTTTCGACACCATACCTTCGCCCATGAAACCAAGTCGAAATCGACGCACATGATATCAAACAATTGGTACGTAGTGAATTGGAGAAAGGCGGAAGGTGCAACGTCGAAACCAAGCTTTCGAAGGAGTAGAAGCTACTCTTATTGACTTTGAATTACTTCTGTTTACAAAGGATGCTTTCGAAGGGGTTATATTAGCTTTTGACTTAATCAATATGCCTTTGTTTTAGCAAATGTGCTTTCGAAAGGGTTGATGCCTTTTGTTTTAAAAGAAGCTTTCGAAAGGATAGCCTTGAACACATTCGAAACCTAGCTGCCGCATTCTACCTTTCGAACTAGTTAAGGCTGCTTTTCTTTATGGCCTTTAGATAATGGTTTCGAAAGGGTTCTTTCGCCTTCTTACTTTGAAGCCGCTTCTCAATGCTATCGAAAGGGTTGGTTTCAAAACCATCCTCTTTCTTTTACTTAGGACTAATGCTTTCAAAAGCAATGTTTTCACCCCAGTTCTTTACGACCCTTAGTTATATTAAAAAGTTAAACCCAAAGGTTTCAAAAGGAATGATTTTCAATGGTTTCGAAGCAATGTTTTCACAAATTTTACTTGAACCCAATACTTTCGAAAGGTACGTTTTAAGTGAAGGATTTCAATGCTTTTGAAAGGTATATAATTTGCGTTTTGAATGGGAGATCCCTAATGTTTTCAAAAGTTTATTTTGAGTATTTGAATAAAGGGTTTCCAATGCTTTCGAAAGACAAGTTTAATGGTTTTGAAAGAGGATGTCTAAGGTTTAAATAATGATTTTGAAAGGTCTATATTGAAAGATTTCAAAAGGAATGTTTTTGCCTTTTGGCCTAGTGTTTCAAGGTTAAAGTAGTTAACTTATTTTGAAAGGGGTACTTTTAATGAATTCAAAAGGGATTGTTTAAGGTATTAGACAGAGGGTTCAAAGATGTTGTTCTGGACTTGTAGCCTAAAACCTTTTAAGTTAAAAAGATGGTTTTAAATTATTATGAAGGGATAGATAATCCCATTGATAAGGTTTCATCAACACTACTTTATGTAAAGTATATATATCATGGCATAAATATTCCGAGTAAAGCAAAATATATAAATTCCTTGTTTTATAAAGGTATTATTTCAGGGGGTAAATCATTTGTAAAGATTATTTACAAGGAAATGAAGTTTTAATAGGGTAGTTAACCCTAAGATGGGAGATGAAACATGAATAGGGTTGTTAACCCTAAGTTTATGACTCATATATTAGAAGACCAGATGGGACTGGTGTAGGGTCACGCCCTATACTTTAGCTAATAGCCCCTAGCTAATATAAGTCCAAAATTCTAGTGTGTAGGGCTTTGTCATAGATGGGACTAAAATAATGTTACACACAGAAGGGAATATACAGAGTAAAGGTAGGTTATTGGTAAGTCCGTAAAACTATTAGGATCAGTTGACCCTAGAAGAAGATAGTTAAGGGCAGATAGCCCGGTAGTGTGTCTAACAAAAGTTAGATAATTGATTATGTCTGGTAGGCCCGAGTCAACCAATGGTTAATAGTTAGCCAGATAGAATTATAGCATGGACAGATAGTCCATTGATTTCCTGATTTTTATGCATATATGTATTTTCTTTAATTGTTATAATCAGTTTGATTGTAGGATTTGATTTGCAAAAGATATGCTTTTAAAAGAGAAATTAGTGAGGGGAAACCCGTTCCGCTAAGCGGCGTGATCTCAGTTAATATCAGTAAACCGAGATGTAATAATATTATTCACACCAGGCTTTATGTCCCAAAGTTTATGTTTTTCCCCTTAAACTCTCGGGTGCTCAAAATTTAATTTGAGTAGGTTGAGAGTTAAGGTTTTTTAGGTTTAGTAGGTTGGACGAATAAGCTTCCGAAGACATGCACGAGGCAATGTTAGCTTTGTAGGAGATATTTAGTTTTAATTCCGCAATGATGTATTCAAGACTGATATGTCTATTTAGTACTCTGACCATCCAAGGGGGCATCATCATATGTCACTCTTGGCGTAATTTGTAATAATTATATTTGTTCAAGACCTGGGAATCGTTTTGGGATTATGTATCTGAATATGAAATATTGATTTGAAATATAATTAGAAAAGCTGTTTTGAAATCTGTGTTGATTTTATATCATATTCATGTGCTTCTGATATTATGGATACCATTAACATTACCGTATTTTTATCACCGGAAGTTAATACTATGGACAACCGCAGCTTCTGTAGTGCCTAGCTTTAGGTCTCTAGATAGAGGATATTACAGCACTAGTCCATACTTAGAATGTTCCGTAAAGTCTATCTCTTAGCTTCGCTTGATGTTACTTCATATTGTCGTCTATGCTTGATCTCTGGACTCTGTGGTCACCTTTCTGAACTGCTTTCCTTTTTTGTCATCAAGTCTAACTTGTCCAGTCAGCCTAGATATAGTCGGGTTAAAAGGTGGATAACACTTGCCCTCCAAAGTACGTCTTTTTTCGAACACAACGTGCTTTGAATCGAAGTAAGCTAGAATCGCCGGGATGAATCCCTTTCAGTTTCCTGAACAGTTGTTATCCTTCCTTTGAATTGCCTTTTTGAAGAGCTGTATCTCTCTCCATTTGTCATGACGCTTATATGATATTTGTCAGTATAAATCCAGGAGGTAATCCTCAGTCTTTATCTATGCTTGGTTCCATTGAGCTTGTTGGTTAAGCTAGTAGACCCCGGCTACCTATAGTGACTTCTTTTTTGAGAAACCCAGGTAATAATTCAACTCCTGTCGATTCAAGAAATTGAATATTGGACATGTACACACGTGCACGTTCATTCATGTACACACTTCTTTCATTGGCTCCTGATTACGTTTACACGTTCATGGGTCATTGCTGATATCATGTAGTTGAAGTAAAAGAGGATTACAAATTTCTATTTTTATAAATTCTTTTTAACATTGGTAAGGGGCGTTTGTTACCATCCCCTAAGTAGGTGATCGGTACCAATCCCTTAGTCTAAATGGACTCAAATAAATTTTGACCCAAGTAAGCGGTCCGCATTCGTATATAAGCTATGGACTTAACTTATTCCACTCCACTTCGCTCATTTGCTCCCTTAACTTATATGAACCCCTACTTCCCTTCAAAATCACCATTGTCAAACTCATGCTTAAGGCTATCACCTCACTATCCAAATCCATCGCCGATTCGAATCCCTATCTCCCCTTATAATCCTCATAGTTGTCTTTGAACGCATCCAGCATCTAATTTTAATCCATTTAATTTTCATATTCAATTTTGACCCAAACCCAGAGTTCTTTGGGAAAACTTTTGTTTATTCAACAACCTGATCTATGTCGTCATATAAAAGTGAGTTTAGGATATAAATTGAGGCAATGCGATTTTGATTTGTATTTCACGAGAATTTTAGGATCAGTTTGGATTCATAGGGATTGGACGTGGCATGGTCGAGTGTTAAATGATGTTGGGATCGGCTGATGGTGATAACTGTTGATGTGAAAGAGATGAAGTGATGAGGAGGGATCAGCCGACGTGATGCGATCGTTTGTAGTACTTCGAAGTTGAGCTGGGTCAATCCTTCATAGTGGGATCGGTTACTTAATGGAATGGAGGGATCGGTCATAGAGGGTTCGATTGTGGCATAAGATGGAGAAGACTTTTGTCTGGAAAGAGGGATCGACTGATTATTGAAGTGGACTGAAGCAATGGAAGGCGATCGATGATGGGTATGCGATCGGTCGTGGTTTGGGTTGAGGGGATCAGTCATTGGCATATCAAGTTCCAAATGGAATAGGGCTATGTTGCTTATGTGAGGGATGGGTACGATCTCTCTCCCTAGGAGGACTTAGCCATTTTTTGGTTTAGTGAACTTGAACTCAATTGAATACACATGAACAATTGCTTTAAGCCTGAACTTGAACTAGCAACTTGTATATGATGTCAAACTCAAGTACTTGAACTTCGAAACAAATACATATGACTTAGAATTTGAATGTTTGGACTTTGATTTTGAACTTATATGATTTGAATCACTAGAACCCAGAGTCGCACACTCCTAAATATGACTTGAACTTGAACAAGTATAACATGTTGTCTTAAATGACCCTGAATGCATATATAGTACTCCAATATGTCGATGACTGATCCTGGGGCTTAGATGAAATCCACAACCATCGATGTGAAAACGGTTGGGATGGCCAACGATGACGGTCACTCCGGTCAAATCCCGGAATCTCGTCATAATAGTTGTTCTAATTCTGTAGGGTTATCTCTACACTGCACCACACCACACTAGTTTACACTTAGCACAGGGGGAACAGGATAATTTTCCTAATGATTACTATTTGCCGAGTTTGATAGCTATGGGTTCCAGACACTCAAAGCATTTAGTTGCTATGGGTATTGAACAAACTTCTTCACATGACAATCTCAATGCTGAATCAAGCTCAGCAACAATATTCGCTCGAAACTCTCCAAGCCATTAATCTGAACAGCCTGAAAGCTCTCACCAGATGCCAGAAATTCCTTCGAATTTAGAAGTAGAAGTCGAACCAACACCTAACACTTTAATAGATTCCATGTTTCTAAATGATCCGAAAGACTCAATGGCTTTAAAGGTCGAAGAAGCCTCTCTCCGAAAACTGTGCATTAAACATGAGATTCCATATGAGGATGTGTGAGTACTGTCCCGTAACTATAGTGCTCACTTTCCTCGGAGGGGTATACTGCATGCAACAAGTTCATGTGCTGGACTGGTTGCGTTCCACCCTTCAATCCTTTCATTTGGAAAATGTTGCATTATTTAAGATTGGCATCGGCTCAGCTGCATCCGAACAACTATGCATTTCTGCACTGCATGTACATGATATTCCTCGAGTTCCTATATCATAAGCCGAGTTCCGAATACATTATATTCATCTACAACCTCAAATGGCGAAGTGGAAGCCTCTCGTACACTTTTCTCGAGTTAGTTACTAACTGACAGGTCATAACCGATGCTTGGAACAAACTGAGCACTTTTAAGAATGAATGGTTCTACGTGGGTTGCCCACTTGGTTTTGTAGGATGGTGGCTAAAAGGACGTAAGTGTCGCTTCAAACTTAATTTTAAGTGCATTTATTCGAGTTGTATCATGAATTAAGCGGCTTTTTATTGAACATTGCAGGTAGTCATCCACGTCCCACCGAGGACATATACTCGAGGGCGATTTCAGCACTCAAAAACATACCGATGGCAGACAGAGACATCAGATTTCTTCTTGCCGATGAGCGCCTTTCTATCTTTGGCTTACTAAAAGAAGGCTGCAGTACAAGACTGCCTATAAACACCAAGTAGTTAGCTATAGAAAGAAGAGACGCTGTTGGGCAAGGAGGTGACAAAGCTGATCCTATCGTGCCGCAATTCGAAGGGGCTCAAGATGTTACTGAGGAAGGCGAGGTGAGGGGCGATGCTAATGAGCCTGGTCGTAACACTGTGAGCCCAAGCCATGAGTCTGCGTTGGATCTTCCCAAGGCCCATAGCTCCCTTTCTTGGAGAAGAGAAAAGGAAAAAGGCTCATTTATAAGCTTCGCAGAGGGCAACTCTTTGAGAAATCTAAATCAACCTCTGCTGCAACTGATCAATCTAGCTCTTTGCCTCTAGAAAATCTATTTAATGGGCTATCGGACATCCCGCTCCCGGATGATGTTGGAAATTATGATTTTTCCAACTTATTCCTCGAGGGGTCTGAATCTCCTGACATTCCCCCTACTCACATAGGAGAGATTACTCCAGTGAGCAAAGCTCCAGCAACCTGTCCATTGGGGGTAAAATAGGATGCTCACTTCACATGCATTGTACCACATAACACTTATCCACCTCTAACTCCAGTGATTCTTTTACACTTTTATTTTGTTTGCAGGCTCGATGGGATGCCCCCGTAACTACGATTGCCTGAAAAGATCAGCATAATCTCAGCCGTCTTATTTTAGGCCCAGTCGAGGCCGGACACTGGTCGAGACAGAGAAAGGTACAAAGGAAGAGAAGAATGAGACCGAAACCACCAATCCAAGGACTCGTTGTCCAAACATAAATCAAAATCTCAGTATTTTCACCATAAGGATATCGGTCAACACCCTGTTACATATAGTAGTAAGTTGTTATCTTATGTTGTTACTTTAGCTAGTGCGCCCGAGCAACATTCGGGTTCTTTCGACGTCCGTTGATCTTCGAAATGCCAGTTTGGCGTAGAAGGTCTTAATACTTCATCCCACAAGGATGACAAATAAGCCCTCTTAGCCCCGACTACTCTTGATGCCACTGCTACTGAGAAGTTGGCTGAGCTTAAGGCCGTATTTCCTAAGTTGTGCTTTGACGAGTTCAAATTTGTTCCCACTTTGCATTAAATTCCTCCAGAGGCTAAGGACACAGTGCTCTCTTATGTTAATGATGTATATATTCAGCATAGTACAGCCTCCGTGTTGCTGAGAGAATATCTAAGGTGTAGATGGAAAGGAAACACGAGATCGTTTGCTTAACTCTTGAGGTGATCCACAAGAAAGACATCATCAAGTACTTAGACGAGGAGGTCATGCAATTGGGCACGAAGCTAGCCGATACCGAGAAAAAAGCCAATGAATATTCTGAAGCTATCGAGTGTTTAATGAAAGTGCACCAAGCTGAACTGGACACTGCCATTCGTCGCAGCAGTACTTTAGCCCTCGAAAAGACATTTTATAGAAATAGAAGGAGGCGTTGAAAAAAAGAGTGATGCTTTGGCCCTTCATATTAAATAGCTTGAGGAAGAGCTTGAGAAGGAAAAGCATAAGAAGCTTGAGGCTCTGCTGAAGTCTCAAAGATACTACAAAGAAATCGTTGAGGCTTGCAAAGCTAAAATAAAGGCCGATAATCAACTTGTGCAGATAGAGGCTCTCAAGGAAGAGGCTAGGGTGGCAAGCCGAATAGAGATAAAGGACAAGTTCGATCTGCTGCTGATATATTACAACACATGTATCCTAATGAATCGCAACCTCCGTTTCCTTGGACAGGGGTATCTCAAGTCGCTTGTTGAAGCCTAGGATCATTTTATAGATTTGAAAAAGGAGTCCCTTGGAGATGCTGAAGTGAATGAAGAGCAACTCATGTGTGAAATTTTGTGTAATGAAGAGCTCGATGAGCTTAGGGATGCTCGGCTTAGTTTACACAATGATCCAGTGATCACCAGAAAGGGGAAATATAGTGTCGAAGTCTCGGGATCTGGTTCCCAGGACCCCCTACTATTCAAGTAGCTGGTGCTTCAATTTCTCATGCCTTGAAAAAGGATGAAGGCTACGATCCAGATCATCCAGGGATGGACAAATCTTTCAGGCTATCTCTGATTTTGGAAGGTGGCACTCCAGCTATGACTAAAGGTCAATCTGGTGAAGGTATATCTCTTACTTCTCCGATGTTCGAGAAGGTTTACATCTCGCACCCGATAGTCATGAGCTTACCCATTAGTCTTAATGATATTACACTACATCTATCCATGCTCCCAATGATGATGTTTCCTTAGAATAGCGGGCGCAGATCGCAAGGCCTACTGCGGTTGTCACTGTACAGGTGGCTCCTATCGATCGACCTATTGAGATTCCTAGCCCAGATGCTGAAGTAATAGGGGCTCTGGATGAAGAAAATACTGATGACTACCAGGGCCAGGATGAAGCAGAGGATGTTATAGTGACCCATGCCACCGAAAACACTGATAAATTTATCATGAAGGAGCGCATCGAAAAGGAGGAGCTAGAGTTGCAAGCCAAGAAGAAGAGTGCCAAAGTAGATATTACTCCACTTCAAGTTATACCGCCAAGCGGTATCACTCCTAAAGAGGTCAATCCTTCTCTATCCCAAAGTGAGACAGCCATTATTTCTAAAAGCATCTCTCCTAAAGGTAGGAAAGGAAAAAAAGAGCGAAGAGAAGAGGACGTGGTGGAGCTTTGGAGAATCCACCCCTAAGAAGTCCAAAAAGAGGAGAAATAGCATTTGAACCGACTTGGGTGGTTCGTAGCTAGATAGCTAGTTTCTTATTGTTAGCCGCAATTGTGCAAGTATGGCCCTCGTTTTTTTGCTTTTAGTTTCCGAAATAACTTGTAATTAATTTCAAGTCTCAGTATGTGAATAAAGATTCTTTCATCACTGTTCATCTTTTGAACAAAATTTGTCTAAGTGTTCGAGTTATTATTTTTTCCACTCAATGTACTTGTAATTCATCGCCCATAAAAGTTCAAGTTGCAATGTCTTTCGGTTGCCCATTGCTTCGGGCATCGATCCGACAAATCCATCTCAAGGACTCCTTTCGGTCGTGGTCTTAAGTCGTTTCAAACACTAGGTGCGAGCCACAGTGTTACGCTGTCATGTTCAGTGGCTAAGTAATTATACTCCTGCCCCTAGTCTTGGGTTGGCAGAGCGAGTTCATGGACGATCGTGTCCCATCCATGATGAGTTTATACTCCTTCTGCCTGGTTCATGCGAGATTTGGAGAATGAATGATCGAATCACACTCATTCGTTTTGCTTATACTCTTATCCGCACTTTGGGGGCCAAAGTTAGTTGATGGGCAGTCAATCACACCCATTCGATGTTCGTAATCTAGCTTGCACTCCAAGCGCTAAAGTTATTTTGGAAAATGATCGAATCACATTTCCTTTGATTAACTCCCATACCCCCAAGTCTGGGGAAAATGTAGAAGGGTGGTCAGTCGTATTACGATCATCTTTACTTTACATTCTTCCCGTCAAATCATGAGATGGAGTCAGTTAACGGATGGTTGAGTCATACCCGTTCTCTGTTTTATACTCAACCTGTCGTATTGCAGGCGAGAGTTAATGGATGTACGGCCGAGTCACATTCATTTTTTTAAATTCAATTATGGACCCGAGTACTTTCTTGGCACCAAACTTTGGGTACTTGGTAGTTTATATTAGGCATATATGGATGTAAGTTGGTCATATATCAGAACTATTATATTACGCACAAGCGATTTAAAGATATGGAGCAAACTTCAGATTTTATTGCAAATTGAAAAAGAAACGACAGAGTCTGTCTTATTACATGGCTTTGAATTCAAATGAAAAAGCAAATTATAAATGAAATATAACCGAATGAAACAAAACTAAGTGAAATAACATCGTGAATGCTCGCTATTCCATGCTTTAGGAAGTGTGATGCCATCAACGGTAGTTAGCTTGAAAGTTCCATCTCCAAGCTTCTGATTGATGACATATGGTCCTTCCCATCTTGGAACCATGTTTGCGAGGCTAGGAAAGATCCATTTTAGGACAATATTGCCAATTTCAAAGGTCCTAGGCCGGATTTTAACTTTGTAGTACTGAGCGATTTGGTGTCTGTGTGCGGCTGCCCTCAAGTCAGCTTCTTCACGCTTCTCATCAACCATGTCTAGAGATTTCAAAAGGAGATCTTTGTTAGTTCTGGGGTCATAGTAAGTCACTCAATGAGAAGGGACTTCAAGTTCTATGGGAATCATGGCTTCAGAACCGTAAGCAAGGGCGAATAGAGTATGGCTAGTCGCGGACTTGTGGGTGGTTCTGTATGCCCATAATGCTGACATGAGTACATTGATCCACTTGCCTCTAGCCATTTCTAGACGCTTCTTTAGAATGGACTTTATGATTTTGTTGATAGCTTCGACCTTTCCATTAGCTTGAGGGTGAGCAACTACCGTAAATCTTTTCTCGATATGATGTCGACGATAGAAGTCTTTAAATTCAGCACTATCAAATTAGGTCCCATTATCGGTTATGATTGTTTGGGGGGGACCATAATGAAAGATGATGTTTCGAACAGCAAAATTGATTACTTTCTTCATAGTGATCGTGACAAAAGGTTCGGCTTCAGCCCATTTAGTGAAGTAATCAATTGCTACAATGGCGTAAACTTCTCACCACCTTTAAAAATTAACAAGGAGCCGATAATGTCAATACCTCAAGTAGAAAATGGCCATGGACTGGCCATCTGAGTGATTCCATCGTGGGACTCTTGAAATTTTTGCAAAAATCTGGCACATGTCGCATCGTCTAGCATAATCAACTGCATCCCGATTGACAGTTGGTCAAAAAATAACCATAGCGGAGTATCTTCTTCACCAGGGTTTGCCCCTCGGCGTGATCGCCACATTCTCCCTCATGGACTTCTCTTAATATTCGCTTGATTTAAAAGTTAGTGATACACCGGAGCAGAGGGATTGAGAAACCCTTCATGTACATAACTCCTTCTTGAGGGATGTATCGTGATGCTTTACGAAGGATCTGTTGTTTTTCATTTCTTCGTTTGGGAAGGATTCCCCTTTGCAAATAATCTTTAATCAGAGTCATCCATGACACCTTCTCAAGATCCATTTCTAAGACCCAATCGATCTCCATCTGGCCAATGCTCGAAGCATTGATTACTTCAACTGGAACCAAGCCCATTTGTTGTGCTTCCTTAGAACTGGCCAACTTGGCCAATGAGTCGGCTTTCTTATTGTGTTCTCTTGGGATGTGTGTAATGGTGTAATGTTCAAAATCAATTAGCAGCTCTTTGACCTAGTTGAGGTAAGGAGAAAGTCGCTCTCCTTTGGCCTGATATTCTCCCCTAACTTGATACACTACTAAATGAGAATCATAGAAAATCTGCAAAGCTTTTACTCCCAGCTCTCTAGCGAGTTTAAGCCCAATGATCAAGGCTTCATATTCATCTTCGTTATTCGTTGTAGGGAAGTCATGTTTCAGGGCGTAGCAGATCGAGCGTTCCTCAAGAGTTACCAGTATGACTCTGGCGCCAAAGCATCGATCGTTGGATGTTCCATCCATGTACATCTTCCATTGGATAGTAGGTTCTCCGTCGCTCCTGAGAGAGTCGTCCTGCAAAGTGAATTCAGCTATGAAGTCCTCCAATGCTTGTCGTTGGATAGCTCTTCAAGGAAGACAAGTGATATCGAACTGGCTTAATTCGATGTTCCATTTAAGTAACCTTCTTGGCATCTCAGGTCGTTGTAAGACCTGTCGTAATGGCTAGTTGGTGAAGACATTGATGGGACGAGCCTAGAAATAAGGGTGGAGCTTCCTTGACGCAATCAAAAGGCAATACGCGAGCTTCTCCAGTTTCAGATAGTTCCTTTCAGCACCTATCAACCGTTTTCTAACATAATACACTAGCCTCTAGATTCGATTCTCTTCGCATAGCAATGCAGCACTTATGGCATGTACCGCTATTGCCAAGTAAATATACAAGTCCTCATGATCCAGTGGCTTAGACAAGATGGAGGGTCTCTCTAAGTGATGTACCAGAACTTGAAATGCAGTAATACAATCCCGCATCCATTCAAAGTTTTTCTTCCCTCTCATAATTAAGTCGAAGAAAGGAATACACTTGTCGGTGGCTTTGGAGATAAACCGGCTCAGGGCGGCGACCTTCCCATTTAGACTTTGCACCTACTTGATTTTTTTGGCACTCGGATGTCTCTTATCGCCTGAATCTTCTTGTGATTAGCTTCAATTCCACGAGAGTTAATAATAAAACCCAAGCATTTCCTTGACGCAACACTAAAAGAGCATTTCAAGGGATTAAGTTTCATTCTATATTTTCGAAGAACACTTAATATCTCTGCCAAGAAATCAATATGGTCGTTTAATCGTCATGACTTCACGAGCATATCATCCACGTATACTTCAATTGATCGCCTGATCTAGTCTTTGAACATCCGGTTGGCCAGTCTTTAGTAAGTTCCTCCAGCGTTTTTTAGTCCAAAAGGCATCACAATGTAGTAGTACAATCCCAGATCAGTAATGAAGATGGTGTGTTCCTTGTCTGGGATGTGCATTAGGATATGATTATATCCGGAGTATGTGTAACACCCCATATTTTTAGTAACATTATTTAGAATATTTAATTAGCTAAATAAAATAAAATAATATAAGATGATTAATAGATTGAGATTTGATTTAACCAAGGGTAGCCATGCCTACATGTAGAATGAATTAAAGAAATAAGATGGAAATAAGTGTTAGGAAATAAGGGAGGGAAAATAGGAAATAGAAGGAACTTATACCCTAAACCCTTAGGAAATCAAACACATGTTCATTTCATTCTCAAGTAAAATATTTTAAGGCCAACCACCATTTTCAATCTCAAGAGAAGATAAAGCTAGGATTTGAAGAGAAGAAGTAGATCAACTTATTCAACATCAAATCTCACATCTTTAATCACAAAGCTAAGGTGAATGATTACTACATCCCATTTTTCTTATAGTTTTCGGATTTAAGGGTAACCCGAAATGATTTTGCATGATAATGCCATGTTTTGGATGATTGAAAGTTTATATATGCTTGTTGATGATTTATACATGTTCATATTAGTTTTTATGATATGTTTGATATGAAAACTTTACTAAATGACATCCAAATGCCTTGTAAATTTTAATGTAGACTAGAAATGGTACTTATAGATGGATTTCAATTTTCATAATTTGCTGAATTAATGTGGATTTTATATTAATTTTCTAGTGAAGAAAATGATTTATTGGGTTATAAATTATTTAGGGCATTATAAATAATTATTTGGGTCTGAAATTTATATATGTTAGAAAACATATTGAAAAGGATTTTCTGGAATTTTTATAGAATTTTCCTAAGTGTTTTGATGAATATATAAAATTATTTAAGGTATGAGACTTAAATGTTTTATATATTTAATTAAGGAGAAGGGGTATTATGTAAAATAAAATTATAGTTTAATTCTGAAATTATGGCAGTACTTTTAGAAAAGAAAAATTAGCAACCAATAATTGTTTGACAAACAAGGTAGGTTAATTAAAAAGTTTACTTAAAAAGGGTTTAAATCAGAAATTCATGCTAAAAGCATGTTTTGCCTATTTTGGTTTCGCCCATGTTGCTTTTGACTAAGACCCTCCGCCTCCTTTCAAAAACCAATCATATAGTATCAACATGTTGGTACACAGTAAATTGGACAAAGGTGGAAGGTAAGAGTCGAAACCAAGGGGTTCAAAAAGGGTCGAAGTGCCTTTTGTTTAAAATAAAAAATAAAGTAGCGCCTGCTTTGCTTTCGAAAGGGTAGCTTCCAACTCGGTTGGCTTCCAACTGAGTCAAGAGTTTTAAAGAAAAGGCTTTGAATAGGTTGCGTTCTTTTATTTTAAATGATGCTTTCGAAGGGGTCAAAACCCCTAAATGCCGCCTCTCTACCTTCGAAGTCAATGGTTTCGAAAGGTATACTTTGTTTTTAAATTAACTACTTCTCCAATGCTTTCGAAGGAATGGTTTCGACACCATCACTTCTTTACTTAGGAACAGGTTTCGAAAGGAAACCTTTCGACTCAGATGTTTTAAATGACCCTTTTGTGCTGATTGAAGTATAACCCAAAGATTTTGAAAGTGTTGGTTTAAATGGTTTCGAAAGGTGTTTTTCCACATGCTTTAAATTGAACCCAAGAGCTTTCAAAAGGTTTGAGTTTCTACAGGGTTGACGCTTTCGAAAGTTGTTTAAAATTGTTTTGAAGGGGTGGTTCCCAAAAGGTTTCGAAGGAGATGAAAGGTATTATTTTCTGATGGTTTCGAAAGGGTTGAAATGGAAGGTTTTTCCGAGGTTTTTAAAGGCAGGGTTTTAAAGTATTTTAAGATATGATGTCTAAGGTTTTAAAGCTACTGAAAGGAAGGTTTTGAAGATTTCGAAAGGGTTTAAGTATGGGTTCGAAAGGGAAGCTTTGGCCTAGATAAATAAAGGCTTTTACTTGGTTTCGAAAGAGATACTTTCAGTTGAGTCGAAAGGGTACTTTCACGTGTTTAAATGTTTTCATCAACTAAGATTTGAGTAAACTATATATATATAACAAAGCATGGTGATTTTGAGTAAAGCATAGAGTATATGTATTTCCTTGTGTAAATTGATTTAAAGGTTTTAAATCATTTTGAAAAAGGTTTTCAAGGAAAATTTTGGGAAGATATCCCTAAGTAAAATGACTCGGATATTAGAATACCAGATAGGACTGGTATAAGGTCGCGCCTTATACATTAGCTATTAGCCCCAGCTAATTTAGTCCAAAATTCCAGTGTATAGGGCTTTGTCGCAGGTAAGACTAAAATTATGATTACACACATAAGGGAATATATATATTTGTATACATATAGGTTATTGGTGAGCCTGCAAAAACATTAGGATCGGGTGACCCTAGGAGATGTTAAGTTAGGGATAGACCGTCCAAAAGAGAAGTACTTAACAGATAGTTAAGAATAGACCGTCTAGAAGAGATTCGTCTAACAGATGTTAGATAAATTTTGTTACTTTGTCCGGTAGGCCCGAGTCAGCCAAAGATTAATAGTTAGCCAAACAAAACTAAAGTGTTTGAACAGATAGTTCTTTTATTACATGATATGTATGTTTACATAATGATGCTTTACAGTATTTAACCAGTTAGGGTTGCAGGAAAAGATTTGCAAAAGATATGTTTTAAAAGAATGTTAGTGAGGGGAAACCCGTTCCACTAAACGGCGTGGTCTCACTTAACATTAATAACCAGGATGTATAGTATTATTCACATCAAGCTTTATGTCTGACTCGAAGTTTATGTTTTCCTCTTAAACTCTCGGGTGCTCAAAATTTATTTGAGTAGGCTGAGGTTCTTTCAGGTTTTAGTAGGATGACAAATAAAGCTACCGGAGGAGAGTAGGAGGCTAACAAATAGCTATTTAGGAATTACAGTTCTTTGTTTTGTGTTTATTTCCGCTGTGTATGTGTTAAGTCAATTATGACTATATGAGCCTGATCATCTAAGGGGGCATCTTCAGATGTCGCTCTTGGCGTAATTTGTAATAAGTATATTTTATCATTGCCTAGAAAATGTTTTGGGATTATGTAACCTGAATATGGAACATCTTTTTTGAAATGTAATGGAAAAATGATTGTTTTGAAATCTGTGCTTTGTTTCATATTCAAGTGCTTATAATATTGTAGATAGCATTAACATAGCCGTATTTAGTCACTGGAAGTTAATACTATAGACGACTGCAGCATCTGTAGTGCTTAGCTTTGGGCCTCTAGATAGGGGATGTTACATCTTGGTATTAGAGCATAGGTTTATGAAAAACTTTAACTAAAAATGATTTTGAAAACATAATCCTTAGGGATTAGAGTTAGGATCGGGGTATGGGATAATGCTATAGTAACGTACTTGTATTTGCTATATATAAGTATATGCTTTATCTCTAGACTCCTATCTTTGTTAAGTTATTCTTCTATATCTCACGAGGCTTGAATACATATATGGATAAAAGAAGAGGCAAAGTAAATCTAAGAGGATACAACACCACCACAAATGGAAATGCCTAACCAAATGCTAGAAGAGGTCAAGCTCAGGCTGGGAATGTTGGTGCTGGGGTTCCTCAAGCAGACATGGGAGCCATGTATTAGTTTTTCGTAAACATGATTCAAGCTGGAATCGCAGCTGGAGTTGTTGGAGGAGTTCAGGAAGCTCTGATGGTCAATCAGTATGCTAACTTGAGCAGAGACTATACTAGGCTTGGAGGAAAGCCGTCTATCGGAATGGAGGATGCTATCGAAGTATAAAAATGGATGTTACATTGTGAGAGAATTTTTGCTGACCTGGGCTTAAAGACGAGCAGAAAAGGAGACTTGCTTCAAGATAGCTTCAAGGAGCTACTTTGTTTTGGTAGAATACTGTAACTGCTGGCGTGGATGAAGAGACTATGACGTGGGCGGAGTTTAGGAGGAGGTTTCAAGAAAGGTTCATGTCAGTAATGGCGCAGCCTGTGTTGGTTAGGAAGTTTGCTTAGCTAGAACAAGGTGAAATATCAGTTCTGGAATATGCTAGTAGATTCGAAGAGTTAGTCAAATATGGTTATGCCACTGTTGACACAGTGTTGTAAAGAAATGAAAAGTTTATTAGAGGTCTGAAGCCGGAGTTGGCTAGGGCTACTTTACCGCACATCAGAAATCCATGTGATGTGGTAGTGGAAATGGCGTTGAGACATGAAGAGATGTTAGCTTGTTTGGAGAAGAAGGAGAAGGAGGTCCAGGTCGGACAAGGCCAAAAGAGGTAGTTTTTTCACAAAAAGAATGCTCAGAAAGGAGGTGCAACAAAGAAAGAAAAGTTTGAGGTGGTCTGCTATAAGTGTGACAAGAAAGGACATTATGCTCATGAGTGTCGTACCAGAAAAGGAAAAGGAAAAGAAAAGGAGGTGATTGAGAAGAAGAACATCAGGTGTTTTAATTGTGATCAGATCGGCCACTACAAGAACCAGTGCAAAGAGCCAGCTAAAGGAGTCAAAGGCCAAGTGTTTGCATTGGAGCCTACTACTTCAAAGCCGACAGTGCATGAGAAGGGAAAGATTGTGTTAAGAGGTACGCTTCAGATCCATGATACACCTGTTAGCATTTAATTTGATACAGGTGCATCTCATTCTTTTATATCTCGATGCTTGGTAGATAAACTTAACCTAGAACCCACATATTTAGTTACTTCCTTAAGAGTTGCAAATCCGATAGGAGGATATGCGACGCTTGGGATGAAGTGTGACCACTTAGAGTTTGACTTGCTAGGTTACACCTTTGTTTGTAGTTTGCATGTATTTGACTTTGTAGGGTTCAGAATTATATTGGGAATGTATTGGTTAAGCAATTATGATGCTAGGATATTTTGCCTAGATAGGAAAATATCGCTTAGACACCCGAATTGTAATGATCATATAGTTTATACCGTAGAAAACCATAGTTGTGAGGTGAATGCTTTGTTGAGTGTTATGGAGTTGGAAGATGAGTTGAATCGCATTTTCGTAGTTAGAGAATTCGCGAATGTGTTTGAGCCTGTAGTGTGATTGCCGCTGAAATGAGCCTAGTGCCTGGTGCAGAACCGGTGAGTAGGTCGCCAAGCAGGATGACACCAATAGAGCAGAATGAGTTGAAGGCTCGGTTGGTAGATTTGGAAGGAAAGAGTTTTATTAGGCCGAGTAGTTCGCCTTAGGGAGCAGGAGTAGTATTTGCTAAGAAGTCAGACGGATCGTTAAGGCTATGTATCAATTATCGTAAGCTGAATGAGAAGACGATAAAGAATCGATATCCATTTCCAAGGATTGACGATTTGTTCGACTAGTTGAGTGGAGCCAAGGTGTTCTCTCAATTAGATTTTGCGACGGGATTTCATCAGCTTAGGGTGGTAGAAGATAGTATACCTTTAACAGCGTTTAGAACAAGATATGGGTCATACGAATGGTTAGTTATGCCGTTCAGACTCACTAATGCGTCGACATTCTTTGTGGATTTGATGAATCGGATCTTCCGAGAGCACTTGGACTGGTTCCTGTTACTCTTCATAAATGATATTCTGATATACTCTAAGGATGAGAAGGAGCATGAAGTTCATCTTAGAGTTGTGCTTGAAACGCTGAGGCAACATTAGCTAAAAGCAAAGTTTTGAAGTGCCATTTTTGGAAGAAAGAAGTGAAGTTTCTTGGTCACGTGGTTTCGAAGAAAGGATTGTCAGTTGATCCAGAAAAGATCGAAGCCGTTAAAAATTAGAAAAGACTAGAAACGGTAACTGAGATAAGAAGTTTCCTTGGATTAGCGGGATATTATCGGAGGTTTATAAAGGATTTCTCATGGATAGCAGCGTCGATGACTAGGCTAACACGAAAGGATGTAAAGTTTGTATGGACCGATAAGTGTGAGGAAGCATTTCAGAGCTTGAAGCACTTGTTTACCCATGCACTTGTGTTAGTGGTTCCTGAGGGGAATCAAGATTGTGTTATTTATACTGATGCGTGTGGTACTGGGTTGGGAGCTGTACTAATGCAGAGGGGTAAAGTGATTGCCTATGCTTCTAGACAGCTCAAACCGCATGAGGTGAGGTATCCGACACATGATTTGGAGTTGGCCACATTAATATTTTCCTTAAAGGTGTGGAGGCATTACCTTTTGGGAGAGAGGTTTGAGCTTTATACAGATCATAAGTCATTGAAGTACTTGTTCTCTCAGAAGGAGCTGAACATGAGACATCAAAGATGGTTGGAGATTCTAGCCGCTTATGATTTTAGAATATAGTACACACCCGGAAAAGAAAATAAGGTTGCAGATGCGCTTAGTAGAAGGCATCAGAATGCAGTGTTAGCTATGATAGCGGAATGGAAAACTTAGAAGCATTGTCAGCTTGTAGAGTACCATGGAGGCCCGAGGCTAAGTCTAGTGGAGGATCTGCTAGGTTGTCTTGTTTAGAAGTACAACCAGTAATGATTGATAAGACAACTTCTAAACAGGAGGAGGATCTAGTTTTGGCTGAACGGATCAGAAAGTTAAGGGAAGGAATGGAGAGCGATGACTTGAAGGGTTTCAGTCCTGACCAGAATGGATGGTTGAGAAAGAAGGGTAGATTATGTGTTCCAAATGTGGGAGACATAAGGAAGGAAATTTTGAAGGAATGCCATCGTTCGAAGTTCATTATTCATCTAGGAGGAACGAAGATGTATCAAGATATGAAGATAAGTTTCTTCTGGGAAGGAATGAAAAGGGATGTTGGCTTATGCATTAAACAGTGCTTGAACTGTTAGCAGGTAAAAGGCTAACATCAAAAGCTGAGTGGATTGCTTCAGCCATTAGATATATCAGTATGGAAGTGGGATTCCATTTCTATGGATTTTATTGATGGGTTGCCAAGATCTAATAGAGGTAATGAAAGTATATGGGTCATAGTAGACAGATTGACCAAGGGCGCCCATTTCATTCCAGTTAAGGCAAATAGGACGGCATCTGCATTGGCTAAGTTATTTATGAAGAATGTCGTTAGACTATACGGGGTAGTATTATTAGTGATAAAGATTATTTGTTTACTAGCAAGTTCTGGAAGAGTCTACAGGAAAGTTTAGGAACCAAGCTCAAGATGAGTACCTCTTACCATCCACAAACAGATGGGCAAACAGAAAGGGTTAATAAGATCTTGGAGGACTTGTTGCGGGCTTGTGTATTAGACTTTGGGGGATCATGGGAAGACCACCTACATCTAGTCAAGATTTCGTATAACAATAGTTATCAGACTAGTATAGGGATGGCACCGTTTGAGGCTTTATATGGAAGACCATGTAAATCTCTAGTTTTTTGGTTAGAAACTGGAGACAGGTTAGTCCTTAGTCCTGATTTGGTAAAAGAAGCAGCAAAAAAGATTGAGTTGATAAGGGAGAGAATGAAGGAAGCTCAGTTTAGATAGAAAAGCTATGCAGATAGAAGACGAAAAGATTTAGAGTTCTCAGTTGGAGATCATGTTTTCGTCAAAGTATCTCCGATGAAAGGTGTTATCAGACTCGAGAAGACGGGGAAGTTAGTACCGAGGTTCGTTGGATCATTTCCTATTTTAGAAAGAATCAGAAAACTCGCGTATAGAGTAGAGTTACCGAGTAGTTTAATAGGAATCCACGATGTTTTTCATGTATCTCATCTGAGGAAATGTGTTAGGGATCCAAACACTACTATAGCACCGACCGTGTTAGAGGATTTAGTAGTGGAACCAAACATGACTATAGTTATTAAGCCCATCCGGATAGTCGAGAGAGATGAGAAGAAGTTGAGAAACAAGATGGTCAGATTAGTGAAAGTCCAATGGAGTGACGATGCTAGAGACTGTACTTGGAAAACTGAGAGCAGGATTAAAGACACTTATCCTGATTTTTTTGATGGTGTGTTTTACCTTTGATTGTTTTGTTGTGTACTTTATCGTAATTTCGAGGACAAAATTCTTTAAGGAGGGGAGATTGTAACACCCCATATTTTTAGTAACATTATTTAGAATATTTACATAGCTAAATAAAATAAATTAATGTAAGTTGATTAATAGATTGAGATTTGATTTAACCGAGGGTAGCCGTGCCTACATGTAGAATGAAGTAAAGAAATAAAATGGAAATAAGTGTTAGGAAATAAGGGAGGGCAAAATGGGAAATAGGAGGAACTTATACCCTAAACCCTTAGGAAATCAGACACACGTTCATTTCATTCTTAAGTAAAATATTTTAAGGTCGGCTACATTTTCAATCTCAAGAGAAGATAAAGCTAGGATTTTAAGAGAAGAAGTAGATCAAATTATTCAATATCAAATCTCACATCTTTAATCACAAAGCTAAGGTTAATGGTTACTACATCCCATTTTTCTTATAGTTTTCGGATTTAAGGGTAACCCGAAATGATTTTGCATGATAATGCCAAGTTTTGGATGATTGAAAGTTTATATATGCCTGTTGATGATTTATACACGTTCATATTAGTTTTTATGATATGTTTGATATGAAAACCCTATTAAATGACATTCAAATGCCTTGCGAATTTTAATTTATATATGTTAGAAAACATATTGAAAAGGATTTTCCGGAATTTTTATGGAATTTTCCTAAGTTTTTTGATGAATATATAAAATTATTTAAGGTATGGAAATTAAATGTTTTATATATTTAATTAAGGAGGATGGGGTATTTTGTAAAATAAAATTATAGTTAATTCTGAAATTATGGCAGCACTTTTAGAAAAGAAAAATTAGCACCCAATAAGTGTTTGACAAACAAGGCAGGTTAGTTAAAAAGTTTACTTAAAAAGGGTTTAAATCAAAAATTCATGCTAAAGCATATTTCTCCTATTTTGGTTTCCCCCAGGTTGCTTTCGACTAAGATCCTCTGCTTCCTTCCACAAACTAATGCACATAGTATTAACATGTTGGTACATAGTGAATTGGAGAAAGGCGGAAGGTAGGAGTCGAAACCAAGGGGTTCCGAAAGGGTCGAAGCGCATTTTGTTTTTAAAAAAATTAAAGTAGCACATGCTTTGCTTTCAAAAGGATAGGTTCCGACTCGGTTGGCATCCGACCGAGTCAAGTGTTTTAAAGAAAAGGTTTTGAATGGATTGCGTTCTTTTATTTTAAATGATGCTTTCGAAGGGGTCGAAACCCCTAGCTGCCACCTCTCTACCTTTCGAAGTCAATGGTTTCGAAAGGTATACTTTGTTTTTAAATTAACAACTTCTCCAATGCTTTCGAAGGGATGGTTTCAACGCCATCATTTCTTTACTTAGGAACAGGTTTCGAAAGGAAAGCTTTCAACTTAGATGTTTTAAATGACCCTTTTGTGCCGGTTGAAGCATAACCCAAGGATTTTGAAAGTGTTGGTTTAATTGGTTTCGAAAGGTGTTTTTCCACATTGCTTTAAATTGAACCTAAGAGCTTTCGAAAGGTTTGATGCTTTCGAAAGGTGTTTAAAATGGTTTCGAAGGGGTGGTTCCCAAAGGGTTTCGAAAGAGACGAAAGTTATTATTTTTTGATGGTTTCGAAAGGGTTGAAATGGAAGGTTTTTTCGAGGTTTTTAAAGGCAAGGATTTAAAGTACTTTAAGATATGATGTCTAAGGTTTTAAAGCTACCGAAAGGAAGGTTTCAAAGATTTAAAAAGGGTTTAAGTATGAGTTCGAAAGGGAAGCTTTGGCCTTTCGGCCTAGATAAATTTAGGGTTTTACTTGGTTTCGAAAGAGATGCTTTCAATTGAATCAAAAAGGGTACTTTCAAGTTTTTAAATGTTTTCATCAACTAAGGTTTGAGTAAAGTATGTATGTATGTATGTATGTGTATATATATATATAACATGGCAAGATGATTTTGAGTAAAGCATAGAGTATATGTATTTCCTTTTGTAAGTTGATTTAAAGGTTTTAAATTATTTTGAAAAAGGTTTTCAAGGAAAATTTTGGGAAGATATCCTTAAATAAAATGACTCAGATGTTAGAATATGGTAGATATCCTTAAATAAAATGACTCAGATGTTAGAATACCATATGGGACTGGTATAGGGTTGCGCCCTATACATTAGCTATTGGCCCCAACTAATTTAGTCCAAAATTCCAGTGTAGGGCTTTATCACAAGTAAGACTAAAATTATGATTACACACAAAAGGGAATATATATTTGTATACAGATAGGTTATTGTTGAGCCCGCAAAACCATTAGGATTAGGTGACCCTGGGGGATGTTAAGTTAGGGACAGACTGTCCAAAATAGAAGTATTTAACAGATAGTTAAGGAAAGACCGTCCAGAAGAGGTGCGTTTAACAGATGTTAGATAAATTTTGTTACTTTGTCTGGTAGGCCTGAGTATGCCAAAGGTTATTAGTTAGCCAAACAAAAATAAAGTGTTTGAACAGATAGTTCTTTTATTACTTGATATATGTTTACACAATGATGCTTTACAATATTTAACTAGTTGTGGTTGCAGGAAAAGATTTGCAAAAGATATGTTTTAAAAGAATGTTAATGAGGGGAAACCTGTTCTACTAAGCGACGTGGTCTCACTTAACATTAATAACCGGAATGTATGGTATTATTCACGCCAGGCTTTATGTCTTACTCGAAGTTTATGTTTTCCCTTTAAACTCTTAGGTGCTCAAAATTGATTTGAGTAGGCTGAGGGTTGAGGTTCTTTTGGGTTTTAGTAGGATGACGAATAAAGCTACCGAAGGAGTAGGAGGCTAACGGATAGCTGTTTAGGAGTTGCAGTTCTTTGTTTTGTGTTTATTTCCGCTGTGTATGTATTA
Source organism: Allium fistulosum (assembly GCA_030737815.1). Classification (NCBI taxonomy): domain Eukaryota; kingdom Viridiplantae; phylum Streptophyta; class Magnoliopsida; order Asparagales; family Amaryllidaceae; genus Allium; species Allium fistulosum. Next base: position 326,859,472 of record CM060903.1, on the reverse strand, counting down.
AGTCAATTATGACTATATGACCCTGATCATCCAAAAGGTCATCTTCATATGTCACTCTTGGCGTAATTTGTAATAAGTATATTTTATCTTTGCCTGGAAAACTTCTTAGGATTATGTAACCTAAATATGGAACATCTGTTTTGAAATGTAATGGAAAAATGATTGTTTTGAAATATGTGCTTTGTTTTATATTCAAGTGCTTCTGATATTATAGATACCATTAACATAGCCGTATTTAGTCACCGGAAGTTAATAATATAGATGACTGTAACATCTGTAGCGCTTAGCTTTGGGCCTCTAGTTAGCTGATGTTACAGTATGCATCCACGAATGACAGTAGTTCATGTCCAGCGGTGGAGTTTACCAGATGGTCGATCCTTCGAAGTGGAAACCTGTCTTTCAGGCACACCTTGTACAAGTCTGAGTAGTGGACGTACGTCCACCACTTTCCATTAGCCTTTCTCATGAGAACCGGATTGGATACCCATTTTGGTTAATGGGCGTTGCGGATAAACCCATTGTTTTTAAGTTGTCCACCTTCTCCTTGAGCGCAGCAGATCTCTCTGGATCAATGCCGCGTCGCTTTTGTTTCCCCGGGACATGCCTCAGGTCGAAGTTCAATGCATGGCCCATGACAGTCGGCGAGATCCCACATATGTCAGAATGAGTCCAAGCGAACACATCAAGATTCGCTTGGAGAAAGCCAGCTAATTCTTTCATCATCGTTACACTAAGTTGTGATCCGATCTTCAGGACCTGTGATGGCTCGTCGTGGCTGACCATGATGTCAATCGTTAGCTCAACGGGTGTCGCTTTGGTTTCTTTAGGCTTCTCTTATTCATCTCTCGAATCAATATCTTTATAGAACCGACTATGGTGCCCAAGCTAAGGGTCGGACGTTGATTGCTATGCTTCATTAGTTTTGATTCAGAGAGGCTTCTCCGCATCCTTTCCTTTCTTCCTTCGTTGAGCGCTCCCAACTTAACCACATAACAGGCACATCCAGTTGCCTGATCTCCATGGATAATTCAATAAGCCATTCTCTGTCACGAAGTTTAGTATTAAGCACCAAAGGACGATAGCTGCCCTGAATTCAGTAAGGGCCTGTCGGCCTAGAAAAGTATTGTACGGAGAGTTCATATCCATCATAACAAACAGCAGTGCCAGTAATATCCTTCGGCTACCATCTCTTAACTCCACCGGTAGTTCGACATAGCCTACCGCTTCAGTTGCAATACAGTTAAAGACATGGATACGGGCTTTTCACGATTTCAGATCTTTCACTTCCAATAACATCTGGTCGTATGCCCTCTTAAAAATAATATTCACGGAACTTCCACAATCAGTCAGAATCTTTCTCACCAATGCGGGGCGATCATGGCTGAGATTACCATTGGGCCAATCGTAGGGGCCTCAAACTTGTCCGCATCTCTACTTAGAAACACGATATCATATGTCATAGTTCGCTGCTGCTTTGTTGGAGCACCGTCCTCCATGCTCGAGCAACATTCAATGTCAACATGTCTGATAGCATTCACGTAACGTTCCATCTTATTCCAGCTTTTATCGGAAAGATGTGGTCCTCCGACAATGGTATCGATAACTAAGCTCCCTGTTGTTCGTCGAGATTTCTCGGCACTGGGTGGAGCTTATCCTTGATTGGGGTCGGATGTCCCATGCCTGCCATCCTGTGGGGCTTTAACAAACTGCTGCAACTTTCTTTCTCGAATTAACTTCTCAATAACATCACGGAGGTGGCGACACTCATCCGTGGTATGTCCATAACTTTCATGAAAACTACAGTACTTTTCAGACTGTCTCTGCTTTTCTATTGGTTCCTTTGGGGGTGGTTTCCTATACTACATACTATTACAGGTCGATAGATAAACATTCTCTAGCGACGTATTCAATGGCGTGTATGTATCAAACGATGGGATACTCAGCTTCCCACTTCCTGAATCCCATCTTCGGTCATGGCTACTATCACCACACTTCTTATGCTCATTTGGTTTATTATGAACATTGATCTGAACTTTTCTGGAACTATCACTGAACTGCCTTACTGCAACATTACTCTGTACTCCCTCGATGCTTGGACCTTCAACATCTCTATTCCTGGTTCGCTTTGCCTCCTCCTTCCTCAGAAACTGAGCAGCCTTTGCAAAAAAAGGTCCAATGTGGAAGGAGGCTTTCCTACTAACCAATCGCCAAACTCAGAATCGGGATCGACTCCTCTAGTTAGTGCCATGACTATTGCATCATCATTTGGATTACTAACTTATGTATTGGCTGTATTAAACCTTTCTAGAAATTCTTTCAGTGATTTCCTCGGTTCCTGGACCAAGCTAGATAGTGACATTACATCCTTGGGGCAAGTCATGTGCATGCAGAACTGCTCCAGGAACTTCTTCACTAACTCATCAAATGAAGAGATTGACCATGGTGGTAGCTTGGTGAACCATATGGTCGCAACATCTTCCAAAAAATGCAGAAACACCTACACTTGACTACATCAGTGGCTCGGGTGGAGTCCATGTGCCATTCATACTTCAAGAGATGTTGCCTAGGGTCGGTTTTTCCTGCATACGCAGGCATCATAGGCATATGGAACCTTCGTGGATATTCTTCATGTAGGATATTGTCGGTGAATGGAGTATGACTTTTGGAGAGTCCCTAATCATTGCTGGTCAAGCCTAGACTTTCTTTCACTAGCTGCATCACCATAGCCGTTAAGTTCGATATTTGGAAAGTTGGCGCCAGGTGGTAATCGTGCTCCACCTCACGCGAACACCAAATCCATGCCTCTGTGCAGTACCACGTTGCCCCAGCTTCTCTTGCTGTTGATCCATTTCCTGAGTAGCAGTTCTATTATCGTTTCTCAACTGCGGTTCAACCACATTCGCCTGAGCTCCAGCACCTTGATTGATCATGACACCTTTGGAGTAAGCTCCTCCACCTGCATACCAATTCCCCTTGATTAGAGGGTTCATTGTCGATCCTCCTAGGGGTTTGGTGCCGATTGGTGTCGATCGGCCATGAATGATCTCCTAATCTTGTCCTGATGCTCTAGCTACATTTGCATCTATTTTGCGGCGTCTTCTTCGATGGTAGTCGTCGGATGAAGAGGAGTTTTCCAATTCTAAAAAAGGAGTAGGCTCCCTCCCAGACTTTCCATGCTGATCTTTCAACTGGTTCATCAAGTCGATGTTAGTTTGGATTTGCTGGTTGAGTTTCTGATGGCTATCTATTAGTTCCTTCATTAAGACATCAAAATCAGCTTTGGTGATATAGTCAGCCAGATTTTGGAGATCTGCAGCAACCGGTTGTACATTTTGATCAACTTGTTGAGCACTAGCATCATCATTTCCTTCAATAGCACGGGAAGTAGTAGACTTTCCTTTGGCCATGGCTAATAGCTTCCTTTTAGATCTTCTTCAAATTTGAGTAAAAATGGAAATTTGTCGACATAAATTTGGATCTATCTCGCAAGTATGGGAATCCACTAGTAGATGATGAGATCCAATCAAGTTAAGAACTGATTTCTCAGTGAAAGCACCAAAATGATTGCAACAAAAGTTGGCATAAACACCCAATAGATTGTATGTAGAGAACTATGGCGAGCTACGATCAGCCAAGTGGGTCCCCCTCTATGCTAGCTCCTTGTTTCTGAAGTTGATTGCATAGTTGCTTTCAGGTCTTAAGATATATTGATCGATTCTAGTTGAGCTGAACTGAAGATTCAAACTATTCATAACCATAGTGATCCAATCTGATCCCCTGCCTAGGGAAAGCACTAGTCCATACTTAGAATGTTCTGTAGAGTCTACCTCTTGGCAAGCTACGATCAATCAGGTGGCAGTATCGAAGCTGGATCACTGACGGGCCACCTTTAAGATAGTCTCAAGTTATGTTGATTGGGAGATAGCTGAGGGAGAGATGCTTGAGAAAACTGACTGGCCTGGAGTCGTGTTGTATGCGGGTTGAAGAGAGAGTCGGTTGGCTAATGAGAGATGGATCGTGCTGAGCTTGTGCTTTGACTTGATGGACGAGTATGTTGAGTTTTTATCAAATTTAGTTGGGATTAAAAGGAAGGAGATAGCTCTATTGGTGCTGAACTGTATTTGTCGATTACAATTCGGAACACTTCTTAGATTTCTACTTCTTGAGATGGATATTGCTTTTGGCCTTGACCTATGCCCCTCGGTCAAAGTTTTGGCGGTGATTGAAAGTCAGTCTCAGACTAATGGTCCAGGTGAAGCTAGGGAGCTTCCTTGCTTTGATGCTCTAATATTCCTGCTTAGGTTGGTTTGGACGGTTCAATGCCTTGCTTGAAAGAGTAGTGGTTGTCACCTCTGCCTCTTTTATCATGGCTGAAGCCCGGTCTGCTCCTTGGTGAGGTTGTTTGGAAGCTTTTTAGGTTTCTTGCGAGATCTGATGCGGAAGGCTTTGAAGGTGGTAGAATACTCCCCCTTTTCTTCAGCGAGTTCTTGATCGTTTAGAGTACATGAGAGCTCATCTTTACTTTAAAGTTGGATCTTCTAAAGTGTTCCACTGACGTGCTTCTTCTTCTCCTTTTCTTCTTTTCATTTGGTTAGCAATTGAAAATGTTTGTAAGCCCAACGGGGCAGGCATTGTGTCCCCACAATTCTTTTGAACTGAATAAGAACGTTCTTTTATCGCAAACTTGTTGTCTATGAAACTAGTTGTTGCCTTTGATTGTTTGCCTACAACCGGTAAAGTAGCGTATCTTAGATAGCTAGAAAAGTCACTTATACTAGATTGACCAATAAATTTTAGATAATAAGTCGAGCCGGTCAATGGACTTGGTAGAAGGTACCGACTATGCTACCTGATCTTTCGTCAGGTGTTGAGGCCAGTAAATGACAACTAAGCTTCACGACTGCTTTGTTGATGAGCGGTCCCGATGTGAACCTGAGCACTGAGTAGATCGAGGTTCCTCTAGGTGACATTTAGGCAAGAGGAGTTCTTGCGTTACTTTTAGAAAAAAATTTATGTTTAAGACATGCAAAGCTGTAATATTGTCATTCGATGGGATAAACTCAGACATTGATAAGAGCCAAGTGCCGATAAGTACTAAGTGGCAGGTGGCATTACCGTTGAGTGGGAGCGCATGTTGGCCCATGGGTTCTCCTAGGTGACATGCAATCATGTGCAGAGTGGCGGACGGGCCTGCTCGAATCAGAGTGCAAGGGGCTTAAGGGTTCTCATGGTTGACCCATCACCTATCTTTAGATGACCGTATATCCCAGCTCAAACCGAGGTGCATGGCTGGTTCGAACACTCTTGTATATAAAGGTGTGATATAATAGTGAGATGAGTGGTAGGCGCTGTTTTTCACAAGAGTTTAGTAGATAGAATTTTAAAAAGTTAACTTATCTATGCGTCACTCTACTGTTGGGCTATTCCAACTTTAACTTAAGCGTTGAAGGGCTTGAAGGTTCTTCAGGATGACATGCTTTAATAAGGAGCTACAAGTAATCCCAACTTGAAGTTAAGCACCGAAAGGCCTAATGGTTCTCCGGGGTGATACACTACAATAAGGAGCTATTGGTGGTCTTGGCTCGAACCTAAGCACTAGGGAGCTTAAAGGTTCTCTACGGTGACACGCTGAAATAAGGAGATATAGGCAATCCCTGCTTGAACCTAAGCATTAGGGGCTTGAAGGTTGTCCAAGACGGCACACTGTAATAAGGAGCTACAAGCGGTCCAGGCTCAAATCTATGTGCTGGAGGGCTTTGTAACATCCCCCACTTAGAGGCCTAAAACTAACGGCTACGAATGCTACAGTCATCCATAGTTATTAATCCTCGGCGACCAAATACGGTAATGTTAGATACATTGATATAACAGAAATACATGGATATAGAAATTTTCAAAAATCATAAAACAGCTTTCACATTCCAATTCAAATCATTTCAATATTCCTTACATAATCCCATATTCGACAACCACAGTCAGAGAAAATATAATTATTACAACATACACCAAGAGCGACATATGAAGATGCCCCCTCTGATGATCAGAGTCTAAACATAGGCAATTAAACAACTTTTCCTTTATAACAAAACACAGTGGAATAAAAATAGAAAAGAACTCTTAATAGCTAACTTGCCTTCTGCACGTCTCCAGAAGCTTATTTGTCTAAAGAGGTACTTGAAAACCTCAACTCTCAAACTACTCAAAGTTAATTGAGCACCCAAGATTTTAAGGGGAAAACATAAACTTTGAGTCAGACATAAAGCCTGGTATGGATAATAACCTAACATCTCGAACCATTTACATATCTAGTGAGACCACGCCGCTTAGGAAATGGGTTTTCCCCTCACTAGTATCTTAACTAAAAATTTATAAAAACCATATAATGTGCTCCTACATCCACAATGGTTAAAACATAACAATTCAAAATATTATGATGATATGCAAACAAGTAAATCAATTCTGGATTACCCATCCCCATTCATTTTGACTATTTGTCTCGGTTAAAGTTTCTAAGGTCACTATTAACCTATTAGTTTTCATGGGCTTACTAATAATATGTTTAAAACTTATGGACTCCCTATTCAGTTTTATAGTTTTCATGGGATCACTAAGAACCTATTGGCTCATGCCAATAACTTTATCATTTCAGGGGTTATCCCTAAACCTATTGGTATCTTCAATAACTTCCCTCATATCCTAGTTTTCATGGGTTGACTAGGAACCTATTGACTTCTGTCAATAACTTTATCCAGATATAGTTTTCATGGGTTCACTACAAACCTATTGGCCTCTGCCAATAACTCTTTCTAATCATAGTTTTCATGGATTTACTATGAACCTGTCTATCTGACAACTTCTTTAATCGGTGTTTAGACATCCTATATTCTGGTCTACCTGACCTCCTGGACGCAGTTCTACTCATATAGGAGTTAACTCAATTTATATTCACTACTGGGTCAACCTAGGTGGTTATTCTACCCTCTCTCCCTAAAATATAGTTATGGGTCCATTTAAAGTGAATATATATATATATATTAGAAGAAGCATACATAATAATATAATAACACCAACACATATGGTTTAATATCCTTGAAATCATTTTCATATGAAACATGGATAATCCCTTTAACCTATTATTTTATCATGGAAAGATTCTTCAAAAACTTCATACTTAAAAGTCATTTTAAAACTCCTTTTATTTATGCCATGGTTTTGCCTTCTAAAATGAGATTGGGTTCTTTGTTTTGAAAACTAAGGCTTTCGAAACCTTAAACTTTTACTTTTGAAACCATTGGATAACCTCCTTCGAAAGAATTCAAATATTCTTTTCAAAAGACTAAGCATATGCCTTTCGAAATAGTTTAAAATATCTTTTTCGAAACCCTCAAAACATACCTTTCAAAAGTATTAAAATATTACTTATTAACTCTTAGAAGCATAGCTTCGAAACCACTGAAAGTAACCTTTTCGAAACCATATGAAAGTATCCCTTTCGAAACCATTGGGTTTATTCTTAAAATATCTTTTGGATCAAAGTGAATACAAATGAAATTACCCCTTTCGGAACCATTAACCTTCTATAAAAGAGTATGGGGAAAAGTGATGGCTTCGGAACCATCCTTTCAAAAGCATTAATCATATAAATTAAAACACTTGGAAGGATAGCTTCAAAACCCCTTTCGAAGCCATTACCTTCGAAACCAGTAACCTTTTCAAAAGTTTTAGGAAGTGGCTTACTTCATTTATAAAACAAAAGCTAACTTTCAATCTAGTTGATGACTTCAATCCATTCGAAAGGCATAAGGTTGGCAGTAGTGATTCGACTGGGTTGAAACTACGCCTTTCGAAAGCATTGAATTAAAACAAGGCAACTCATTCGAAAGCATTATTTTCGAAACAAAAAGGCGGCAACATTTTCAAAAGCTATTTAAATGGGTTTCGACCCCTTCGAAAGCATCCTTTTGAAAACAAAGCAAGCGCATATCTTTGGATAGTAAAACAAAGGCTTCGACCCCTTCGAAAGCTAGGTTTCAACACCATACCTTCCGCCTTTCTCCAATCCACTACATACCAACTTATAATAACATGTGTATTGGTTTCGACTTGGTTGGTGGAGGCAGAAGTACAGGATCGAAAGGTGGGGTCTAAAAGAGGCGAAACAAAATTTCTGGGTAAAGACTGTTTTAATGCCTTTTTAAGTAATTGCTTTTTAACTAACATGCCTATTTGTAACATTTAATTGGTTGCCATAAACTTTTCAAATTCTTTCCAAAATAAAACTGCCGTAATTATTTTGAGATCTAATTAAAGTGATTTAGAAAATAAGTCCTTCCCTAAGCTAAACAAATAAAACATTTAAGTCCTTCTAAAATAATTCAATCTCCATGGTAAATTACTTAGGAAAAATCCCCAAAAATCATAGAAATTCAATTTCAATATGTTATCTAACATGCACAAATTTCAAACCCAAATCCTTTCAAATAATAGCTGAAATAATTTTAAACCCAATTTATTCATTTCTTCCTTCAAAAATTCATAATAAATTTTTCGTAGCTTGGAAAATCACAGAAAATTAAACCCGTCTCCAAAATAATGTTTTACATAAATATAAATTCCTTATGGCATTCGAAACCTAGAAAATACAATTTTTCCCTAAAAACCGAATTAAACAATTATCAAACAATCTTGTTTGAATCAAACATATCATAAATTTCATGCATATCGTCATTAAAAATCGTCATAATGGATTTAAACTTAAACCCGAAATCAAATGATCATTGAAACAAAAATAGAGATGGTTTTGATTATTATTCACCTTGATTAGGATAAGGAATTTGAGATTTGATCCTTGATTAATTCCCCTAGCTTGATTCCTTAGCTTTAGATGAATTTCTCTCCTCTTTTCCTCCTAAGTAATTGCCGGCTTGAGCTTTAGGTTTTTACATTTTTGTGTTTTGCAAAATGAACGTGAAAAGGAAATGAAATGACAATTTTAAGGGTAATAGGATCACAATGGTGGGAATTCCTATAATACCCTTGCGTTAATTATTTTCTTATTAATTAACATATGAAACTTATCATAGCCCATTCTTTGTATTTAGTTAAGCTCGGCCTTTAATTTAAATTTCAAATCTCAATCCCCTTATCACTCTTGTATTTACATTATTTTATTTTATTTATCTAATTAAATCTCATGAATAATGTTAATAAAAATTAGGGGTGTTACAGGCTACCCTCCTTAAAGAATTTCGTCCTCGAAATTCAGTAAGGACTAAATACTAAATATAGAAATCATCTGTAACAGCTTCTAACAACCATACTAGCCTACTGACTAGCAACTATCTATTTAAAGCTAATATAGAACATATCCTTACAACAAATCAGGATAAGTATCTCTAATCCTATCTTCTGTCTCCCAAGTACAGTCCTTTTCGTTGTCGCTCCACTGAACTTTCACCAACTCGACTGTCTTGTTCCTTAACCTTTTCTCATCTCTCGCTACAATCCGAACTAGTTGTCTAACAAAAGTCAAATTAGGCTCTACTATCAAATCTTCCAACCCTATCGGAGGAATAATAGTCTCTAGATCACGCACATACCTACGAAGATGAGACATATGAAACACATTATGGACACCTGCCACACTACTCGACAACTCAACTTTATATGCGAGCTTCCCAATCCTCTCTATAACTTGGAACAGACCAACATATCTCGGTGCCAGTTTCTCTGACTTTCCAAATCCAGCCACATCCTTCACCGGTGATACTTTAATGAAAACCTTATCTCCAACTGAGAATTCTAGGTCTCTACGCCTCTTATCTTCGTACAATTTCTGTCTGGACTGAGCTTCCTTCATCCTTTCTCGGATCAACTCAATCTTTTATATTGCCTCTCTAACCAAATATGGACCTCAGACTAGTCTGTCTCCAGTCTCCAACCAACATGCTGGTGATTTGCATGACCTTCCATACAAAGCTTCCAAAGGCGCCATTCCTATACTAGTCTGATAACTGTTATTATACGAAAACTCCACTAAGTGTAGGTGATCTTCCCAAGATCCACCAAAGTCCAATACACAAGCTCTCAATAAATCCTCGAGTACCTTATTGACTCTTTCTGTCTGCCCATCCGTCTTAGGGTGATGCGCAGTACTCATCTTAAGCTTGGCACCTAACTCCTCATGTAGACTCTTCCAGAATTCGCTAGTAAACAAAGCATCTCTTTCACTGACTATACTACTAGGAATTTCATGCAGTCTTACTATGTTCTTCATGAAAAACTTAGCTAAATCAGGTGCCGTCCTGGTTGACGTAACTGGAATGAAATGGGCACTCTTTCTCAACTTGTCCACTATAACCCATATACTTTCATTTCCTCTATTTGACCTTGGCAACCTATCTATAAAATCCGTGGATATCAAATCCGATTTCCAAACTGGTACTTCCAAAGGTTGAAGTAACCCACTCAGCTTCTGATGTTCGTCCTTCACTTGTTGACAGTTTACACACCGCCTAACAAAAACCAACATCCCTCTTCATTCCTTCCCAATAGAAGCTCCTCTGCATACCTTGATACATCTTGGTCCCTTCAGGATGAATCGTAAATTTAGACCTATGACATTCCCCAAGAACTTCTTTTCTTAATTCCTCAATATTCGGAACACACAACCATCCTTTCTTTCTTAACCATCCTCTCTGGTCAAGATTAAAACCTTTATATCATAGATCTCAGTTCCAACCTCAAGCCTTCTAATCTTCTTGGCTAATACTGGATCCTCCCTCTGCTTAGAAGAGATCCTTTCGATTAGTACTGGTCAAACTTCTAAACTGGACAACATGGCGGTGCTCCGACTAGAACTAGCAGTCGAACTTAACAGCATACTACAAGTAGTCAAAGCTTCTAAATCTTTCCATTCTACCAGCATAGCTAACACCACATTCTGATGTCTTCTGCTAAGAGCATCTGCCACTTTATTTCCTTTCCTAGGAGTATACTTTATACCAAAATCATAAGCAGCCAAAAATTCCAGCCACCTCTGCTATCTCATATTCAGCTCCTTCTAAGTGAATAATTTTTGTAAAGACTTATGATCTGTGTATTGCTCAAATCTCTCCCCTAAGAGATAGTGTTTCCATATCTGTAATGCGTAGATTACCGCAGCCAACTCCAAATCATGAGTAGGATATCTTACTTCATACGGTCTGAGCAGTCGTGAAGCATAGGCAATATCTTTACCCTTCTGCATCAACACAGCTCCTAATCCAGTCCCACATGCATCAGTATACACCACCAATATTTGGTTTCCGTCTGGAACTATTAACACAGGTGCGTTGGTCAACAAATGCTTTAACTTAAGGAATGCTTCCTCACATTTGTTGGCCCAAACAAACTTCGCATCCTTCCTGGTTAACTTAGTCAAAGGCGCTACTATCCGCGAGAAATCTTTGATAAATCTCCGATAATAGCCAGCAAGTCCATGAAAACATCTAATCTCAGTCACCGTCTCTGGTTTCTTCTAATTATTAATAGCTTCGATCTTATCTTGATCGACTAACAAGCCTTTCTCTGAAACCACATGACCAAGAAACTTAACCTCTTTCTTCTAAAATTGACACTTGGAAAACATCACTTTTAGCCGATGCTGCTTCAGCGTCTCAAGCACTACTCTAAGATGATCTTCATGCTCTCTTTCATCCTTAGAGTATACTAAAATATCATCTATAAATGCCAACATAATCCTATCAAGTACTCTCGGAAAACTCAGTTCATCAAATCCATGAAGAAAGCAGGTGCGTTCGTTAACCTGAACGGTATTACTAGCCACTCATACGAACCATACCTAGTTCGAAATGCTGTCAATGGAATACTGTCCTCTGCCACTCTTAACTAATGGAAATCTGTGGCTAAATCCAGTTGGGAAAACACTCTGGTTACACCACACAACTGATCAAATAGATCATTAAATCTCGGCAAAGGATACTTATTCTTAATCGTCTTCTCGTTCAACTTAGAATAATCGATACAGATCCTTAACGACCCATCCGGTTTCTCCACGAACACTGCGGCCGCTCCCCAAGGAGAACTGCTTGGTCTAATAAAATTTCTTCCTTCTAGATCCACTAGCTGCACCTTCAATTCCTTCATCTCGGTCGGTGTCATCCTGCTAGGTGGTCTACTTACAGGTTCAGCTCCTGGCATAAGATCTATCTGAAACTCAACAGCTCATTTCGGTGGTAGTCCTATAACCATCTCAAAAATATCTGCAAACTATCTTGCTACATGAACCTGACTTAACTCTTCTCCTACTTCCATAGCACTTAACAAAGCACAACCACTCCGGTCAGAATTCTCCACTGAGAATATGATTCAGTTATGACTTTCAGGGTGTCTCGATGATATTTCCCAATCCAGGCAAAATATCCTAGCCTCGTATTTACCCAACCAATTCATACTCAAGATGACCCTGAAATCTACGAAATCAAAAACATATAGATAGCATGCAAACTTATGACCTAACAAATCAAATTCTAACTGGTCACATCTCATCCCTAGAGTTGCATACCCTCCTATAGGATTTGCAACCCTTAAGGAAGTAACAAGGTATGTGGGTTCTAAGCATAACCTATTAACCAAACACTTGGATATAAATGAATGTGATGCACCGGTATCAAAGAGTAGCCTAACTGGTATACTCTAAATCAAAAACGTACCTTCCAACACAGTCTTCCCTTTTTCAGCTGCAGTTAGCCTAGCAGATGATGGTCCAACAACAAAGACTTTTCCCTTGTCTGCCCTGACTAGTTCTGGACACTGATTCTTATAATGCCCAACTTGGTCACAGTTGAAGCACTATGCAGCCTTCTTCCCCTTACCTGATCGGCACTCATGAGCATAATGACCTTTCTTGTCACACTTAAAGCAAACTAAATCAACCTTTGCCCTCTTGGCAGCCTCTCCTTTTTGGGCTCCCTTCTTCTTAAAGAACTTTCTCTTCTTTCCCTGAGATCCCTGGGTTTCAACTGGCTTTTCTTTCTCACAATTAGCAAGCATTTCCTCATGTCGGATTGTCATCACCAAAACTACATTACAAGGATCTCGGAGATGTGCCAGGGTTTCCTTAGCAATCTTGGGTCTCAATCCCCAAATGAATTTCTCATTCCTCCTGATAACGGTGTCTATAGTAGCATACCTATGTTGGGACACCTCATCAAACTTAGTAGCATACTCTATTACCGACATTTCTCCCTGCAACAAATCCATAAAATTTCTCAACAAGGCTGACTTAGCAACTTCAGACAAAAACCTTCGCTTAAATCTCCTTCGAAATTCTGCCCAAGTTAACTCTTCCTCATGAACTCCAACGGTAACATTATTCCACCAATGAAGTGCTGCCCCTAGCAACTGCCTGGAGGCTAGTCTCCTCTTCTGCTCATCATTCAAACCCAAATCAGCGAAGATTCTCTCACAATGCAACAGCCAATTCTCACCTTCTATAGAATCCTCCATTCCTACAAACGGCTTCCCACCAAGACTGGTGTAGTCTTTGCTCAGCTTAGCATAATTATTCCCAATTGGAACCACATGATTAGCTCCTCCAACATTCACAGCAACTCCAGCAGCTGCTTCTACTTGCATCAGATTGATGAAGAACTTATACATCATCCCCATATCCACTGGCGGATTTCCAGCACCCACATTGGCATCTGCATTTTGGTTAGCATTAGCCTGTCGACCCGGGTTCCTCCTCGTATTAGATCGAACATTTCCATTTGTTGTGGTGCTTCCTCCACCGAGATTTCCTCTTATGTTTCCTGCCTCCACATCTTCTTTCTCGTAAATCTGCATATGAGCCTTAGTAAGAAACAGAAGAACAGTCTAAAAGAGAAGGGAATATGTACTTATATATACATATATCAAGTACAAGTACGTAACTATAGCGTTATCCCAAACCCCGATCTTATTTTCTGATTCATTGGATTATGTTTTGAAAAATCTTTCAGGTTTAAATTTCTTAATTTTTCATAAACCTATGCTCTGATATTAACTTGACCATCCCTCACTTGAAGGCCCAAAACTAACGGCTACGGATGCTGCAGTCATCCATAGTTATTAATCCTCATCGACTAAATACAGTATTGTTAGATACATTAATATAATAAAAACACATGGATATGGAAATTTTCAAAAATCATATAACAACTTTCACATTCCAATTCAAATCATTTCAACATCCCTTACATAATCCCATATTCGATAACCACGTTCAGAGAAAATATAATTATTACAACATACGCCAAAAGCGACATATGAAGATCCCCCCTTGGATGATCAGAGTCTAAACATAGGCAATTAAACAACTTTGCCTTTACAACAAAATACAACGGAATCAAAATAGAAAAGAACTCTTAATAGCTAACTTGCCTCTTGCACGTCTCAGAAAACTTATTCGTCTAAAGAGGTACCTGAAAACCTCAACTCTTAAACTACTCAAAGTTAATTGAGTACCCGAGATTATAAAGGGAAAACATAAACTTCGAGTCGGACATAAAGCCTGGTATGAATAATAACTTACCATCTCGAACCATTTAGATATCTAGTGAGACCACGCCGCTTAGCGGAATGGGTTTTACCCTCACTAGTATCTTAACTAAAACTTTATAAAAACCATATACTGTGCTCCTACATCCACAATGGTTAAAACATAACAATTAAAAATATTATGATTATATGTAAATAAGTAAATCAATTCTGGATTACCCATCCCCATTCATTTTGACTATCTGTCTTAGTTAAAGTTTCTAGGGTCACATTAACCTATTAGTTTTCATGGGCTTACTAGTAACCTGGTTAAAACTTACAGACTCCCTATCTGGTTTCATAGTTTTCATGGGATCTTAAGAAACTATTGGCCCCTGCCAATAACTTTATTATTTCATGGGTTCTCCCTGAACCTATTGGTATCTTCAATAACTTCCCTCATATCCTAGTTTTCATGGGTTGACTAGGAACCTATTGACTTCTGCCAATAACTTTATCTGGATATAGTTTTCATGGGTTCACTATAAACCTATTGTCCCCGCCAATAACTCTTTCTAATCATAGTTTTCATGGGTTTACTATGAACCTGCCTATCTTACAACTTCTTTAATCAGTGTTTAGACATCCAATATTTTGGTCTACCTGACCTCCTGGATGCAATTCTACTCATACAAGAGTCAAATCAATTTATATTCACTACTAGGTCAACTTAGTTGGTTATTCATCCCTCTCTCCCCGAAATACAATTATGGGTCCATTTAAAGTGAATATATATATTAGAAGAAGCATACATAATAACATAATAACACCAACACCTATGGTTTAATATCCTAGAAATCATTTTCATATGAAACATGGTTAATCCCTTTAACCTATTATTTTATCAAGGAAAGCTTCTTCAAAAACTTCATGCTTAAAAGTCGTTTTAAAACTCCTTTTATTTATGCCATGATTTTCCCTTTTAAAATGAGATTGGGTTCTTTGTTTTGAAAACTAAGGCTTTCGAAACCTTAAACTTTTAATTTCAAAAACATTGGATAACCTCCTTCGAAAGTATTCAAATCTTCTTTTCAAAAGACTAAACATATGCCTTGCGAAACACTTTAAAACATCTCTTTCAAAACCCTCAAAACATACCTTTCGAAAGTATTACTTATTAACTCTTAGAAGCATAGCTTCGAAACCATTGAAAGTACCCCCTTCGAAACCATTTGAAAGTATCCCTTTCAAAACCATTGGGTTTATTCTAAAATTATCTTTTGGGTCAAAGTGAATACAAAAGAAAGTCCCTTTTCAAAACCAATAACCTTCATATAAAAGATTATGTGGAAAACTGATGGCTTCGGAACCATCCTTTCGAAAGCATTAATCGTATAAATTAAAACATTTTGAAGGATAGCTTTGAAACCCCTTTCGAAGCCATTGCCTTCGAAACCATCAACCCTTTTGAAAGCTTTAGGAAGTGGCTTACTTCATTTATAAAACAAAAGCTACCTTTCGATCTAGTTGATGACTTCAATCCATTCGAAAGGCATAAGGTTGGCAGCGGGGTTTTGACTGGGTTGAAACTAAACCTTTCGAAAGCATTAAGTTAAAACAGGACAACTCATTCGAAAGCATTATTTTCGAAACAAAAAGGCGGCAACATTTTCGAAAGCTATTTAAATGGGTTTCGACCCCTTTGAAAGAATCCTTTTGAAAACAAAGCAAGTGCATATCTTTGGATAGTAAAACAAAGTCTTCGACCCCTTCGAAAGCTAAGTTTCTACACCATAACTTCCGCCTTCCTCCAATCCACTACGTACCAACTTATTGATACCGTGTGTATTGGTTTCGACTTGGTTGGTGAAGGCAAAAGTACAGAGTCGAAAGATGGCGTCTGAAAGAGGCGGAACATAATTTCTGGGTAGAGACTATTTGAATGCCTTTTTAAGTAATTGCTTTTTAACTAACCTACCTATTTGTAAACATTTAATTGGTTGCCATAAACTTTTCAAAATCTTTCCAAAATAAAACTGCCGTAATTATTTCAGATCTAATTAAAGTGATTTAGCAAATAAGCCCTTTCCCTAAGCTAAACAAATAAAACATTTAAGTCCTTCTTCTAAAATAGTTTAATTTCCATGGTAAATTACTTAGGAAAAATCCCCAAGAATCATAAAAATTCACTTTCAATATGTTATCTAAATTATACAAATTTCAAACCCAAATTCCTTCAAATAATTGCCGAAATGATTTTAAACCCAATTTATTCATTTCTTCCTTCAAAAATTCATAATAAATTTTTTTTGAGAGCATTATAACACATAATTAGGGTATTCATATACTTCCATATTTGTACTAATGTCTAGATATGCAGTGCATTTTTTCCAAGTCAAAGTGTTCATTATTTTATTTTTAGGAGCTATTACAGTACCAATTTATCAACTTTATGCAAGTAACATAGATGCTTAGCATGCATTGATTTCCGCTATTTTTGTAATGATCTATACCATAATAACATAGATATTGTAAGGCACACCAATGCGACAACACTCTAGTGAACTCCACTCGTGAGCTTTATCTCTACCCATACTCCAAAATAGCTACAATTCACAATTCCTTTTAGTAATAAACTCAATAATAATGTAATAGTCCATACCTCAATAACACAAATATTATCCCTAACTTAGTCACTTCCGTGTCAAGAGCGAAGCTAAGGTGTGCGATTTTGACAAATGAGTTAGCTGTTGAACCCGACTTGAGGAGAGCCGACCAGCCATCGACCTGAAGTGCTACAAAGTAAATAGGCTGGCTTGGGGCTAATTTGAGTTTGGGACGACATAAGTAGACTGGTTGCTAATGCCTATGTTTGCTGAGGAGAGTAAAATGGTTCTAAGGACTAGGTTGTAAGGGAGGTGCTTGACCAGCTATGAGATCAGGCTGCTTGGGATAGGTCGAAGGTGACTTTGATGAAGCCAGGCCGCAGACAGATCACACTTGGGCCGAACTTGTCTAATGAGTTAGCTGGTAATTAACTTGGAGTGATGCTAAGTAAGCAAGTTGAACTAGAGCCATACTGAGTGTGGGCCAGCATGAGAGGGTTGATCATAGGCGAACCAGGCCGGTGCAGACTAGGCTAGGCTGTGCTTAGCTATCCTATCCTTATTAGTTAAGTTGGCTATATAAGCCGCTTCGGGAGAGCCGATCGACCATCAACCTAAAGTGCTATTGATTAGATGGGTTGGCTTGGGGACATCTTGAGTATAGGCTGACATGAGTTGGACGGTTGTAGATTAATTAGGCCGGCTTTGATTGGGATGGGTTGTGCCTTAATCGACTTGCTAATTATACTTGCGGAAAATTTTAGCAACATTTTGCCCGCCAAGCATGCCATTTTAACAGCGATGGGTTTGTCATTTCATAAAGATACTACTATCTAACCCCTCTTTTTATGCATTTAATGTATGCCCCATGTGGTACCCTATGGTTGGATACAACGGTTCTCTTTTTTTAAATGTGTTAGAGGGATCATGTTTCCAACGTTGAAGAAAAGATAGTTGCATTCATTACACCTAGATGGTCAAGATTTGAAGGTGATTTGGATCCAATGGCTGATATCGATGTGGTAGGTTTATAAAGTTTCCATGTGAATAAGGCATTGTTATCAAACTTTGTTTTCCAAAAATTTCTTTTCAATGATATCTGTTATGAATCCACTTTTCCCATAGTGAGTTTTTGTTCAGGTAGGTCCAAACGAATTTTATTACATATGTCTTTTGTAATTCCTCCAGGTCTCTCAAGCCTAGACCTCAATCTGATTTTGGTTTACAGACTATTGCCCAGTTTATATTTTGATGTATTCCATGCCATAGAAAATTAGAGCATTGCTGCTCTATTTTATGTAAAATGATTTTTGGAATTTGAAAAATTTTCATCCAGAATTGGATGATATGGTAGATTGTAGTCTTTAAAAGCTCCAATCTACCACTAGTATTAAAAAATCTACTACTCCACGAATGATGTCTGCCATTAATCCTATTTGGCAATACCTTAAAGTCGGTTGTCTTAAGTTTATTGGATGATAGGGGGATTCTTAGATATTTAATGGGTAGGCTTCCGGTTTGT
The DNA here is from genome assembly GCA_030737815.1 of Allium fistulosum. NCBI lineage: Eukaryota > Viridiplantae > Streptophyta > Magnoliopsida > Asparagales > Amaryllidaceae > Allium > Allium fistulosum. The sequence continues at coordinate 326,840,824 of CM060903.1, read as the reverse complement.
AGTCCGATTAATTGTGATATTTGGTATTTTCGCTGTTGCATCTTTCTATATTTTTGTTTTTGTTTTGAAGGTGTTAAGTTAGGCCAGCATATTTTCCATATTGTGTAACAGTTTTTTTAGAGGAGTTTGCATTTTTAATTATCACTTTTGAGAACATGAGCAAATCATCAGCATATATAAACTGGGTCAACATTGGGTCTATGTTGTATGATGGGCTTAGTTTACCTTAAAGATACTCACTTTCTAAGTTTAAGGACAAGTATTCTATCGCGATCGCGAATAGAAAGGTAAAAGTGGATCACCTTGTCCGATTCCTTGATTACTCCTGATGAAACCCTGAGAAGTGCCATTGGTGATGCTAGAAAGGATAGGCATAGAAATACACCAGTGGATGAGGAATGTGAATTGAGAGGGAAAGCCCATTTTAATCATGATTTGTACTACAAATTTTATGTTAATTTTGTTGAACGCATTTTGGAGGTCAACTTGTACATACATACATCTGTTTGTTTTCCTGTTAAAGCTCCTTGCCATTTCATATGCGAGTAACAAACTCTCCATGATGTTTATACCTAGGATAAAAGCATTTTGGTTAGGGGAGATTAGATCATGCATAAGGCATTTCATCCTGTTGCAAATCAAATTTGTTAGTATTTTGTACAACACATTGCAATGAGATATAGGCTTATAATAACTAATATTTTTAGCATTTTGTTATTTTGGTACTAAATTGATAAAAGTATGGTTTGATTCTTTTGTAAACTTCCCTTTTTGAAAGTTATAATTCATGACTTCAAGCATTTCCTCCTTAATTTTCTCCTAGTGATATTTGTAAAGTTTACCAATAAATTTGTCTGGTCCCGGGCTACTGTTGTCATCTGTCTGAATTGTTGAGCTCTTCGGTTTCTTTATATTAAATGGCTGAACAAGTTCACCTTGAGCATTTGTAAAGTATCTTTTTACAAATAGAGGGATTATATTTGGAAGAGGAGGAAGTAAGGGGGCTATAAGGTGTAGGTGACCAAGGTTTCAAAAAGTCAAGGTATGAGTGATTTTGTATGGGTATTTACAGAGAGGCTAAACAGAAATATCTTACATTTTTACTTAGTCTCCAACAACCCATTCAAGCCAATTCAATACTTCCCCCTTCATCATATGGCTGGCCTCACTTGACACATTATGTTTCAAAAAATATTCACCCCACTTAATAATTATTATTTTTATTTAAAGCTAGTTTAAACATATATATATATGTCATATATCGATATATGCACGTATAATGTTTATATATATACTCTAAATAATTACTAATGGCATCTAGAAAATTTCTAAAAGATACTCCAGTTATTAAATACACTTATAATTAGTATTTCTAAAATAATAGTTAATTGATGACACATTATAAATTACTAATCGGGTGGTATTAGAATGCACTGATACGGTTGTGCGACTCACATATGTGAATTGGTGAAAATGTTGAAAATTTTAAATACTACATCCATTTGTCATTTAGTTGATGGTGTGACAGTTACGTCGAAGTTTCGCTTACAGTTCCCTTTGGTAAAATCATATTTTAGATTAACTTAAGCTATACCCTTATGCAACGATATAATATACACATGTTCTCTTTGTCAATACTTATCACTTTAAGATATTTGGACTTTGGTATCGATCAAAACTCCAACAATATCTGTATACAATTAATTAGTCTATCTACAAAGTCCTTGGTTTAATAATAACATTTATTATTAATCGTTTTACTTTGACCAAAGATTTTGACTTTGAGTTGACTACTGTTTACCATGATACTAACCTCACACAACAAAGGAGAAGAATTCTCTATTGAATAATGTTTCATTTCCTCCGCTTCAACTTAGACCCAACTACAATCGTTCCTTGGTCACCATTCCATGACTCGACTATAATCAAAGTGGAGTATTAACATCAAAGTGCCATAGTATTCTCAAATCGTGAGAATTTAATAACATCGAAGATTTCCAATTCGACCTAGTAGTTATCAACAACCAGGAAACCCTCAGTTATGTCATTCTATAGTTATTAATTAACTATAAGCACGTAACCCCTTGACATCCCTAATAGCCTTGAGCAGTACACTACCTACATTTGAGAAGCATTACATGCTTTGATCTCAATGGATGTATCGATATCCTATCTCAAAACATCTTGATCGGGAATATTTAAAATAAAATGCGACTGAAATTATGATTAATACCTCACGGTTGCAACCATATATAAAAAAAATCATATAACATTTCATTTAAGTATTTTCTTGTTTATGTACTTTTGATTAATTGGTTAATTATTTATATCATAATATATCACATTTATATTAAAAAAACAAACAACAAATACAACTTTCATTGTTAACAAGATTGTTTACAAAGTTAGATATATGACATATTTACATAATTTCCACTAGGGTATGCCACTAACTCTCTCAATCTCTCACTTTCATTTAGGTTCAATCATGGATTCTTAATCCCATTCCTTCAATCAGTATACTCATAACTAATCAAGCTAGTCTCTTCATGAATAGATCTGCTATATTTTCTTTACTATCTACTCTGTTAATCAACACCTCTTCGTCATTGATTAAATTCCTTATCAAGTGGAAGTTTCGATATATGTGTCTTGACTTCTTGTATACCCTAGATTCTTTCACGATTGGCATTACGACGTTGTTATCACAAAACAATTTCATGGTATTCTCAACATTTGGAATCACCCCTAGCTCAACCAAAAATTTGTGCATGGAGATCACTTTTTTAACTGCTTCGTTTAAGGGGATATACCTAGCCTTCATCGTCGCATTAGCTACTATCACTTGTTTGGAAATTTTCTAACATACTACCCTACCGCTTAACATTAAGTAACCTATCACCAAATTACTATCATCGATATCACTCTGAAAGCTTGAGTCAGTATACCACTTCATAAGGAGATCTTCATATTTCCATACATTAGGAATAAGTCTTTAGTATTTCACAAATACTTAAGAATACATTTTATAGTAGTCCAATATTTTTCACCAGGATTCGACTAGTATCGGCATAGGCTTCCTAATGTGAAAGCAACATCCGGTTTTGTACATAGCATGGCATACATTATGAATTTGACTAGTGACACATACGGCATCATTTTCATACACTCTTTCCCCTCATCAATATAAGGGACATCCTTCTTCGAAAGGATAGTTTTTGGCTATGACGGAGTATTTTTGTACTTGGAATTATCCATACTAAACCTTTTTAGTTTGTTGTCTATGTACAAGGATTGGGAAAAACCCATCAACCTTTTAAATATATCTCTATAGATCCTAATCCCCAGTATATAGGTTGCTTCACCCAAATCCTTTATGGAAAAGTTCTTCGACAACCAAACTTTTACTGATTTCAACAACAGTAGTAATTGCTACTATGGAGTAAATTGTCGACATATAGAATGAAAAAAAATGTAGCACTTCCCTATTTTTTCCAACATACAATGATTCCTCTTTATTTTGATAAACAAAATATGAACTATGTGATCGCTTTATTAAAACACCTGTTCCAACTCCTCAAAGCTTATTTAAGACCATTTATTGATTTTAATATCTTACATGCCTTTTCTATGCTCCCATTGACTTCGAACCCTCGAGCTGAGACATGTGTGTGGTTTGTTCTAAATCACCATTTAGAAAAGCCATTTTCAAGTCCATCTTCCATATTTCATTTTTATATAAATCGGCAATGACGAGTAGTATTTGAACGAACTTTAGCATGGCTATGGGTGAAATCAACACCTTGAACCTGATAGAAACTTTTTGCGACTAATCTTGCTTTGTAGGTATCTACCTTTTGCATTAGCATTTAGTTTCTTCTTAAAGATCCACTTGCATCCAATGGATTTTACCCCATTGGGTACATCATTCCAAAACCATACTTTGACATAAAATCCATCTTAGATTTCATGGCTTCAAGCTATGGGCATAATGAGGATTTTTTAGTGCCTGTGGTAATATGAGGAGAGTGTCATCTTCTAGGACACAATCCACTTCCTTACTTTCCATAAGGAATCCATTATATCTTTTGGGTGCATGAGATTCCCTATTAGATCTTCTAATAGGTTGCGTGTTATTATTTATGGATGGATTTTCTTCCATATTTTTAGCCTTGTGTTAGTTCTCAGACCTCATCTATGTATAACTTCACTGTTAATTTCATTTGATAGAAATTCCCTTTCAAAAAAGAAAACATGTCGAGAAGCCATAACCCTTTAATCCTTTATGTTGTACAATATATATCCCATTGAAACTTCAGGATATCCTATAAACTTACAAAATACTGATCTTTCCTCAAGATCATTGGGGCCAACATTCTTAATGTAGGCAGGACAACCCCATATCTTGAAATACTTGAGGTTGGATTTCTTTCCACACCAAATCTTATATGTTGTCTTGGGAATAGTCTTAAGCTACATCAAATTTAGCATATACATTGCGAATTCTAGCCCATATCTCCAATAGAAAAAAGGTAACTTAGCCTCACTCATCATAGATCTAACCATATCCAATAGGGTTCGACTCCTTCTCTCTGAAACACCATTTTATTATGGAGTATATTGTGGAGCGACCGAAGAGATAATCCCATTATCTTTTAGGTATTATTAGATTTTTGTCCAACATACTCACCTCTTCGATTGGATCAAAGTACTTCAACCTTATGGTCATCCTGATTTTTTTACTTTGTTTTTATACTCAATAAATTTACCACAAATATTGGATTTATTCTTCATAAGACATACATATCTTTGTATGCAAAAATCAGTGTTGGGCTATTTCTCACCACCGAGCCAAGCCCACACCGAACTGGCCTCATCACCGGACGAAGACCACAGAACAAACTTTACCACAAAACCATCTCATTGCCGATCCAAGCTTAATCACCGGATGGAGACCACCGAACCAACTCATTGCTGATCCAAGCCTCATCTCCAACCACCGAACCAACTCATTGCCAGTCCAAGCCTCATCTCCAACCACTGAACCAACTCATTGCCGGTCCAAGCCTCATCTCCAACCACCGAACCAACGCATTGCCGGTCCAAGCCTCATCTCCAACCACCGAACCAACTCATTGCCGGTCCAAGCCTCATCTCCAACCACCGAACCAAAGTCCTACTAAGCCAAAGCATTGCCAGGCCAGATTGTAGCAGCCCAGGCCCACCAGCTGCTATATACCTCCAAGACCCCTACCCCCAGCCTCACTCTATAAATAGAGGGGCATGGGTACAACAATGGGGGACAAGTTTTGAGAGCTCAAACACGGAAGGAACTTTCAAACAACTTTCTTTTACTTGTATCAAAGCTTTGTACTTGTAATCAAAACAAGAAAAGAGAAATAACATAAAAAGTGGACGTAGGCACATTCTGGCTGAACCACTATAAATTGGTGTGTCTTTTTACAGTTTAGCCCCTGCTTTTCATATATTTGCATAAATCACCCAAATCGCCAAGAACAACATAAGATCTACTAAATCACACAACTTTGAGGTGTTTGTCCATTTTTTGTGCAAACATTTTTGGTGCTTTCACTGAGAGATAGAAGCTCGAAGCTTCAGCTTCATCCGCTTAACAAGTTTTCCTAACAGCATCGTCCGCCACTTGGAAAACATGCCTCCCAAACAGAGAAAAGATGTTAACAAAGGAAAAAACATCGCATCCAGCAGTCTTCCAGATCCAGCTGTCATGAATCAAGTAAATCGTCCTCCTCCAGCAACAATAACAAATGAAGAACAGGCCAACCCAACCACTCCTGCCACAGAACAGCCTGCAGCAATTACTAGGGCAGATTTGGACTGAGTTGTGGTTGAAGTAACTAACCGCTTCACGTCCCAGCAGGAAGCCTTGGTGGACGATCTCATGTCACGCTTAAGGGACGCTGAAGAATCCAACCGCAACACTGAATCATGGGGCGAGTCCCAGTCTGGAGGATCTCAGAGACAACAAAGATCTTCCTTCTTCGAAGGAGCTAACGGCAGAAGTAGCCATGGTAGGAGCCGAGACCGAGCACAGCCCGAAGTTAGGCCTGAGGAAACGTTTGGTACCGAACCCAATGGGGGAGGTACCGGGCGAAGGTCAACTGTAGCTGAGCCTGTCATGCTGCCTAACCATAGAAACGCCAGTGAATGGGGCCGAGCTAGAGTCCAGCCCGAAGTTGGACCCGAGGAAGTGCTTAGATCAGAACCCAGCAGGGGGAGATCGAGGCAAGGGCCAACTGTAGCTGACCCGAGCATGCTCCCAGAAGATCAAAGGCAGCCACTGGAAAATATGAGGAATGATAGACGATACCATCCCTACAGGTCATCTGGACGGAATCAATCCCACAGAACAGAACCAAACTCATTTCTATCTGCTCCAAGTTCTGATGAAAGGATGGCACGCTTATTCAGAGAGTGTGTCCAATGGGAGCAAAGAGATCGAGAGATAGGTGCTAGGGTAACCAGCCCTTTCGTCCGTAATATCGAAATTGCTATCACCCCCGAGAATGGAAGATGCCAACAATGGAACCCTACAAAGGAACCTCCGATCCCGTTGTACACTTACAGAGGTACACGCAGCATATGCTCATGAGTGGAGCGACAAAGGGAGTACTGTGCAAATGCTTTCCGCTCTTCTTAGCAGATCTTGCTACCTCCTGGTTCTGTCATCTACCCCAAGGATCCATCAGCTTGTGGGAAATGTTGAAAGAAAAATTTATCAGTCAGTTCCGCATTCATGTGGAGCAACCTAAGGACGCTTATTCCTTATCCAGCGTCAAACAGAAACCTGGAGAAAAGCTGCAGCAATACCTAACCAGATTCAACGCCGCAGCAGCCGCAGTCCAAGATGCCGATGAGAAGCTTATCCTAATGGCCCTCTGCAGTGGTGTGCATCCAGACACTAAATTTGCTAGAAGGTTGACAAAAGAAAAACCAGCTACTTTACCCGATTTCTTCCATGAAGCCGGGAAATACATGAGGCTTGAGGATGCTGCCGTTGAGGGGCAGTCAGGACAGCAAAATAAGACAACCCATGGCAACGCCCCTGCTGTGGCAAGGGACGTTCGAAGAAATGATTCCAGAGACAATGCTGGGGGCAAGAAGGGAGAAAAGCGCCTATATCGGCCAGGACCAAGATTCGACACTTACACTCCTTTGAACGAGACCGTCGAAAATATCTTCCTTGCCACCCAAGGCGAAGTTAGATACAAACGCCCACCATACAAGAAGGAATCAGATAACGCACAGAAGTTTGGAAAATTCTACCGCTTCCACGAATCTCACGGGCATGATACCAACGAATGCCATCATCTCCGAGATCTGATTGAGGAACACATCAGAAGAAAGAAACTGGAACGTTATGTAAAAGGTCAGGACAGGACCCCAGCTCCTGCCAATGAAAACCCAAGGCTACCCTCACCAGGGGCCGACAGAGGAAACCGCAATGCTAGCAGCTCTAGTCAAGAAAAGATAGTGGTCCATACCATCTCAGGAGGGCCACACATCGCAGACAGAAGCTGGAAAGAGATGGAAAGGTACGGAAAGTCGCTTAGAGACAATAAAGACTATGTCAATTCGGTTATAGAAGAACGCCACTCGAAGCGGAAAGAAAGTGATGACATCACATTCGGTAAGCGTGACCTAGAAGGAAGGCAGTACCCTCACATAGATCCCATGGTTATCTCTGCCCGACTCGGTCCCGCCGAAGTTTACCGAATCCTGGTAGATACTGGAAGCTCAGTAAACATCCTGTTCAAACATGCATTCGACAAAATGAAGCTATCAATGAAGGATGTACCTCCCTGCGATAAACCACTACACGGTTTCACTGGAGATGCGAAGATGCCTCTCGGACAACTGGACCTCTTTGTTGAGATTGGAAGCCATCCCCGCTCCGTTGTACGAAAACAGACATTTGTGCTAATAGAAAACCGTTCGGCCTACAACGCCTTCTTAGGAAGGCCAGCTTTGTCTGATTTCCAAATTGTCCTAGCCCCATGGTGCCTAAAAATGAAATTTCCAACGGACAATGGAGTAGGGGAAGTGGAAGGAGACCAGGACGTTGCTCGAGACTGCTATGTGACTGAACTTCGCAACAACCACAGGAAGGATAAAGGGAAGGGTGTAGAGATTGCCCTCTGCACAAAAAGTCTGGAAGCATAGCAACTAAAGAAAGCCCCTCCTCTTCGATATACCAGCGACCCTTTCAATGAATTAGACCCTAGGGACAAAGAGGAGGAGGCCACCGCCGAGCCTGCAGAGGCTATGGAGTTTATATCTGTAGACAAGCATGACTCAAGTAGACTATTGAAAATTGGGTCCCAACTAAAAGCCGAATTGAAGGAACAACTCATCGATTTTCTCCGCCACAACTTGGATGTATTCGCTTGGTCACACGCTGACATGACCGGAATCTCCCCCGACATAGCATGCCACGTATTAAACATTGATCCTACCAAGGCGCCTGTAAAACAAAAAAAGAGAAGTATGGGGGCAGAGCGATCAGCAGCCCTCGATGAAGAAGTAAAGAATCTACTCGCCAATGACTTCATACGAGAAGCTGTTTACCCGGAATGGATCGCCAACCCGGTACTGGTAAAGAAGGCTAATGGGAAGTGGCGGACCTGCATCGACTTCTCCAACCTAAACAACGCCTGCCCAAAGGATTGCTTCCCACTTCCCAGAATCGACCAACTTGTAGACAGCACAGCCGGGCACGAGCTCCTATCTTTTATGGACGCATACTCAGGATATAACCAAATTCCTATGCATGCTCCCGACCAAGACCACACTAGTTTCATCACCGACCGGGGTTTGTACTGCTATAAGGTAATGCCTTTCGGACTTAAAAATGCAGGAGCCACCTACCAGCGCCTCATCAACAAGATGTTTGCGGGGCTAATAGGGCAAACTATGGAAGTATATGTGGACGACATGCTGGTGAAATCACGGAAAGCCAAAGATCACGTAAGCCACCTAGGCGAAATGTTCCAGGTACTTCGACAGTATGGAATGAAGTTGAATCCACTAAAGTGCTCCTTCGGAGTATTATCGGGAAAATTCTTAGGGTTCATCGTCCATGCCTGAGGGATTGAAGCAAACCCTGAACAAGTCCGAGCGCTAAGGGATATCAAGATACCTTCCACCCGAAAGGAAATGCAAAGCCTAAATGGAAAAGTGGCCGCCCTAAGCCGATTCATCTCCAAGGCAACGGACAAGTGCGTCCCCTTTTTCGAAGCTCTAAAGAAAGATAAAGGAAAGTTCGAATGGACGGACGAATGCTTAACCGCTTTCCTTAACCTAATCGAACACCTCCAGAAACCACCGGTACTCTCGACTCCAAGCGAAGGCGAAGAATTATACCTATACCTTGCTGTGTCATCTCACGCTCTAAGCGCTGCCTTGGTAAGGGAAGACAACCGCACGCAACGACCAGTTTACTGGGGCAGAAGTCAGATATCCTAAACTTGAGAAGTTAGCATACTGTTTACTAATCACATCACGGAAGTTGCGTCACTACTTCCAGTCCCATTCCATCAAAGTTCTGACCGATCAACCGCTGAGGCAGGTACTCCATCGTCCCGACACTTCTAGGCGATTGCTTAAATGGTGCATTGAACTGAGTCAGTATGATATCACCTATCACCCTCGCACCGCCATCAAGGGACAGGCCATGGCTGATTTCATTGCAGAGTTCACTACCAATGAAGATCAGGAGAAATTGGAAATAACAGAAGATATCAAGTGGAATCTCTTTGTGGATGGTGCATCAAACGAACAAGGCTCGGGGGCAGGTGTGGTAATAATCACTCCCAGGGGAAACAAACTGCACTATGCTATAAGGTTGGAGTTCGCTGCCACCAACAACGATGCAGAATATGAAGCAGTGATAGCTGGACTAGAAATTGCCATAGAAATCGGGGCCAATTCTTTGTGTCTTCACAGCGATTCTCAACTTATTATTAATCAAATACTAGGAGAATTCCAAGCTCGAGAAGAACGACTCATAGCATATCTAAAGAAGACCAAGTTACTTCTCAGCCGATTGGACCACTACTTAGTCAAACACATCCCTCGGGAGGAGAACCGAGAGGCCGACGAATTAGCAAAGCAAGCAAGTGTGAGAGACATCACCATCTTCGGGGCAGTAACCATCTCAAAGCAACTGGCCCAAAGTTTTGAGCAAGTAAATCTGATAGCTGCAACCGAAGAAGCAACTTGGATGACTCCCATCCGAGACTACCTACAAAGTGGCACTCTACCCAACGGGCGTAACGAAGTCAAGAAAATCTTGAGGAAAGCATCCCGCTACACAATACAAGGAGACATCCTCTATCGGCGCGGATTCTCTAACCCGTTATTAAGGTGTGTCACTGGGAGAGAAGCCAAGGAAATCTTATCCAACATCCATCAGGGGAGCTGCAGAGATCACACCGGAGGGCAAACATTAGCAAAAAATATACTCCGATACGGATATTTCTGGCCCACCTTAAGCAAGGACGCCTTAGATTTCGTCAAGAAGTGTGACAGATGCCAAAAATTTGCTAAGATTCCACGGCTACCAACAACTGAGATTACTCAAATGACCAGCCCTTGGCCCTTCGCAATATGGGGAATTGACTTAATCGGCGAGTTACCGATGGGCCGAGGCGGGGCCAAATATGCTATAGTGGCAGTTGATTATTTCACCAAATGGGTGGAAGCGGAACCTCTGAATAAAGTATCTTCAGCAAAAGTTATTAACTTCTTAATCAAAAATGTTCTATGCAGGTACGGAGTCCCACTCAAAATCATATCAGACAATGGACTTCAGTTTGACAGCGAGGAATTCGCCAACTGGTGCCAAGAACACGGAATTCATAAAAGCTTCTCATCCATAGCATATCCCCAGGCAAACGGACAAGTCGAAGCAGTCAACAAAATTCTGAAAACTCTGATAAAAAAGAAGCTCGAAAAGTCAAAGGGCGCTTGGGTGGATGAACTCCCTACGGCACTGTGGGCCTACCGCACATCTTTCAGAACATCAACGGGGCACACTCCTTTCTCTTTGGCATACGGATCGGAGGCTATGCTCCCAGTTGAAACCATTGTGCCTTCCCACCGTAGGATCCACTATAACCCGGAAGAGAATGAAGAGCTCCTCCACATGTCTTTGGATCTAGTTGAGGAGAGAAGAAATGATGCAGTCCTTAAAACAGCAGCCCACTAGCAGAAAGTGGCAGCGCAATACAACTCCAAAGTCAAGCATCGTACCTTACAAGAAGGGGATCTTGTCCTCAAGCGAATCTTCCCTCGCCCCGGAGCACTAGACCCAATCTGGGATGGACCATATGTAATTCATAAAGATCTCCACAACGGAGCCTATATTTTGTCAACAGTGGACGGAGAGGTGTTCCAGAGGGCATGGAACATCCAACACCTCCGTCGATACCTTTCTTAACTTGTATTGCCCATATGAAGTGAATTAACAAAGAGAATCAGTGGACGTAGGCCTTTTCATGCCGAACCACTTTAAAAAACTTTGTCTCTTTTTTTAACTTGTTCCTTTATATCTTGGCTACTTGTTAACCTTATCCTTTTCTGTTGAACAAAATCCTGAGCATATAGCATTTCTATTCAAAGCACTCCACAACGCAACTTCACCTGGACAAGACCTAGCAGGTACTATGCGAATCTATGCCCTCGCCAATGAGACACTTTTGCTCCGGCATCCCTCTGCTGCGGGTTAACTCATTGCTCGCGACGGCCCTCAAAGCCAACTGTAATGAGCCGATTATAAGCCACCGAGAAGGCCGACTATAGCCGAGGCAGCTCATTACGGCGTTAGGCTCGCCAGCAACTGTGAACCGACTATAAGCCCCAACATAAGGTGTGGCCAGCCAGGGGCAGTTCACAGTTGACGATCGGCACCCACGCTAGCCGGCCACAGTAAATCGAATAATACCCACGATTACGGGCCATAATGGCCTGGGTAGTTACTGTGCGCGATCTCGGCTCCGATGTGTCTTAAGTGCGGCTGTGGTAAAAAAGAATTAACTCCCCGCGGAGGCGTAAGATGGGTGACAAATGTCTCCAAGACCCACAGCTAGGGAAAGTGACTACAAAACCCGTTTGCCACAAACTTAAGCACATCGAAGGCCTTCCGTGATTGGAAGTTTTACCTTTTCACATATTTCAATTTTACTTAAAAAGCTTTTTCCCTATCCTCTATAACAATCCCTAAAGTACAGGATACAGAGTAGGAGATACTCGACAATGGGTGTAGGGACTCACGATTGGATGGTAGGGCACTCGACTGCATTCCATGCTCGGTCATACAAGATATTCAAAATTGCCATCTACGATTAAAACATGAAGGGCGGTATTTTCTTCTTTTATGTACAAATACATGACTGTAATTTGTTCACACCACACACTAATATTACAAGTCATGAAATTATGTTTTAAAACCAGAACCTGACATCAAACGCAATTTAATTACAAGAATATGCATAGCTATATTTCTTAGGCAACATGTCAAAATAGCAAAAACATTCAAAAGACAACAAAATCAGCTTAAGTTAAAGAATTACACGTCAAAAATAAGGCTATTTATTACAAGTGGCAAAATATTACGACCTAAGAGTCACTTTACTGTTTTAAGATTAACATATACAACCCTGTCAAGTCCACAAAAAGAGTTTTTTCCAGGTCTAATCAAGGGGCCGGTTGCGTTGAAGTTTTATCCTTGTCATGTTGACCACCTATCCAGTCAAAGAAAGGATTCATTAGTGATAAGCAACCAGGTTAATGGGGAGACTAAGAAAGGAAGACTTACCAGCACCTGCTTCTTGGCCATCCTGGTCATCATCCTCAACTTGCACACCTGCCTCCTCAGCAGCAAGCAACCGCATACCCTCCTTCACCGCCATCTTCTCCTCCTTGGCAAACTGAGCAGTGACCACATCCATGCTGAAAGCTACACCACCATCTCTATCCGCATCAGCCTTATCCTCCTCCAGAGCCCGAAGATAGATCTTGGCCATGACCCTAGGATAATCATCCATCCAGGATAGGTTGCCCTGCTTCCAGGTTTGGAAGTACATGTCCTGGAGCATTTCGTCCATCATCCCCTCATTCTCCTCAAACTCCCTCATCTGGGCCTCGGAAGCCGACAACCTTTCAACGGCGGCATCTCTCTCCAATCGGTATCTCGAGCAGTCAGCCTGAAGGGACCTCCGCATCACCTCCATCTCCTCCTTCAGCCTAACTTGAGCAAGCTCTGCGGCTTCAAGCTTCCCCAACATCTCCTCTACCCGCTCGAGATCCGCCCTCCGAACGTCATCCACTGTCGAGATGGCCATATTTATCTGCTCCTTACAGACAGCCTCCATCTTCCGCAGCTCCGCCTTACTAGCCTCCTCCATAGCCTTCCTCAACCGCCCAGAGGCAGCCTCATGCTGGGAAATCTGAATAGCTTGATCGGCAAGCTGTTTCGCCTGGTCCGAAACCATCAACCGTAATCGGATGTTGGCACTCCCAATTTCCTCTCCAGCCTTAACCAGTCGGGCATGATGCCCCATCAGCTTCCTAGTCTCCTCTGCCACCCGATCAATATTAGCCTTGGCCTCGTCTCCCATGGTAACTATCCGAGTAGTAAGTAGATCGAGATCTAAAGACTTAGCCTCATCAAGCACCCGTACCATGGGATTTCGGGAAAGAAGGTGCTCGCCAGTAACCTCGTCAAAAGTAACATCATGGGAACTTGGATCCAGATCAGGATGACCCGCGAATGGATTACGAGCCAAGTCAGGACGATCAATCTGAATAACGGTCGGGTTTCTAAACAGGTGCGGAGAGAGTGCAAACTCAGTACCCTCCTCTGTGATATCATGAACGGGCTGAATTGGGGGCTGGGGACCGAGTGAAGGTTCGGATAAGGGATGACTCCTCTTTCTCTTTTGAATACCCTCTTCAATAACCCCAAGAAGAGGACGGTAGTCGACTACATCCCCGGAACGGTGAGTCGGAGTCTTCGGCTTGGCGGAAGCTTTGGAGAGCTTGTACTGTTCAAGCCTGTGCCGAAGATCTGAGGCCTTGGCCGTTTTACCTGCTCCTGATATGAAGAAAAAGTGTCACAAGCATACATTGATCTATAATTCGAGAAAACACGGCAAATTAAAAGATAAAAAGAAAGGAAACACATCTGTGGTTGTACAAACCCTGGGGAGGAGTAGGATACTGCAATAAGTCCTGGATTTCATTCCAGGACTGGAGAGGGTCATAAAATATTCCTAAGTCCCTATCATAAATGGGGCCCGCAGGAATCAAAAGTTCACCTTGAGTCATCGGAGCCATCTTGGCTGGAATAGTCTGAGGAGGCTCGCTTGCGCCAGTTCCAGCCTTGCCAGCTTTCCCAGTTTTCTCTATCAAAGCCGGTTCCCCGTCCAGCCCCTCAAAAGCTTGGTGGAATACATCATCCGTCCACTACTGAATCTCGCTCACTTGCCCAGGAAGCAAGGCCCCGATGCCATCACCACCTTCCCGGTCACCTCCACTCTCGCCTCTTTCCTCCTCTATGTCTTCCTCCTCTTGGGTAAGTGGACAATTGCTGGGGGAGGGACCGTCTGACTTCTTAAGTTTCTTACCGCCGACGGCTGGAGGTTTTGTGAAAGGTTTCCTCTTGCTACTCTCTACCGTGACACCTCCCTTAGCCTGAGCAGCCGCCCTCTCCTCTGTCGTTTCCCTCAGCTTGACTACTGACTGCTGTGGAAGGATTAAGTTATACTCCAGAAGGGTTGCGTTTCTGATCAGGTAGGCAGATGATATATATTTCCCGAGAATAGCTTCTATCTCAGCCGCCGTCTGAACCAGGCGATCAGTCTCCACAACTGCAAAGCCACCTGTCGCTAGCAAAAAATGAAAATGTATGAGGAGAAGCATCGCAACCAGAATGGAAATTATAGATAAAGCGTCGACTTACATCCAGAAGTAAAACGCCGAATAGAAACAGAGTCGTCCCTGACGAAGAACCACTCCTTCTTGAACATGCTGAATTTGGAATACAGATCCAAGACTAGCTTAAAGGTCACAGCTGACTCCAAGCTGATGTATGGGGACCCCTTCTTATAGCCCCACAGATTATACAAGTACCGGATCTCCCGGTTAGAAGGAGCACGACCATACTTCCTCCGAAAGATGACGAAGAGGCTCACCAGTATAGCATAAGAGTTGGGTTGAAGCTGGAATGGGGCCACCTTTAGATATGTGAGGAAGCTGGCTACCCAAGCGTTAAGAGGGGGAATGGCACCACACATGCAGTGGTATCTGTTGTAGGCAAAGTACCCTTCAGGAGGGTCGTACGGCATAACTTCTCTCCTTGGAAACAACATTCGAGCCTTGTCAATCCCGAAAGAACGGGAGATGACATCAAGCTGCTCTTCCTTAAGGGAGCTAGGAAAGCAATCGGGCGGGGAGTTCAGAAGCTCCTGAGGGCCGTACCCGTCCACTAGTGATCTCGGGGTAGATCCATGACGTTCCGGACCTGGCTGAACAGGGGGCACTGAGGAAGTTTCTCCTTCGCCCTGGGACTTCTTTTTATCCAAGCGAGTTTCTGCTTTTCGAGACATTTATCTGCAAACACAAAGAAGAACATCATTAGAACAGAGGATGTAAACAAGTATGTGTGTAATATGAAATTTCACTCATAAAATCAAAATGCTCAGACTCCCATTGACATTCGGTAAAGTAAATGTAAAATTTCATTCGACATCCCCATCTAGAAATCCCATTCGGCAATCTCAACTAAATCCCATTCGGCAATCGTACTCCACCATTCATTCGGTGCTTGGAAACCCGAAGCTCATTCGGTAGTGCAGTATACAAGTTCATCCGACAGTAAAAGGGTCTCACCTGGTTCGGCTAACACAGCTGATTCGGCAAAGGGTAGGAATTTTAATTCGGCAATCAGTCGGTTCGGCTATCTCACTTGGTAGGGAATAACGAAAGCATGATGCCCCTACTTATAAGCAAACAAAAGCGACCGGACCAACTGACTCGGCACACGGACCGGATAAGAATGACCGAGCTAAAACAAAGCGTGGCATACGCTGGCATATGCCCCGCTTTGGGGGGCAAATGTTGGGCTATTTCTCACCACCGAGCCAAGCCCACACCGAACTGGCCTCATCACCGGACGAAGACCACAGAACAAACTTTACCACAAAACCATCTCATTGCCGATCCAAGCTTAATCACCAGACGGAGACCACCGAACCAACTCATTGCCGATCCAAGCCTCATCTCCAACCACCGAACCAACTCATTGCTGGTCCAAGCCTCATCTCCAACCACCGAACCAACTCATTGCCGGTCCAAGCCTCATCTCCAACCACCGAACCAACGCATTGCCGGTCCAAGCCTCATCTCCAACCACCGAACCAACTCATTGCCGGTCCAAGCCTCATCTCCAACCACCGAACCAAAGTCCTACCAAGCCAAAGCATTGCCAGGCCAGATTGTAGCAGCCCAGGCCCACCAGCTGCTATATACCTCCAAGACCCCTACCCCCAGCCTCACTCTATAAATAGAGGGCAGGGGTACAACAATGGGGGACAAGTTTTGAGAGCTCAAACACGGAAGGAACTTTCAAACAACTTTCTTTTACTTGTATCAAAGCTTTGTAATTGTAATCAAAACAAGAAAAGAGAAATAACATATAAAGTGGACGTAGGCACATTCTGGCTGAACCACTATAAATTGGTGTGTCTTTTTACAGTTTAGCCCCTGCTTTTCATATATTTGCATAAATCACCCAAATCGCCAAGAACAACATAAGATCTACTAAATCACACAACTTTGAGGTGTTTGTCCATTTTTTGTGCAAACAATCAGCAGCAAATGTTATGATATATGAGGAACTATCTTTTATCACTACAGGCTTTGGCCATATACATCGGTATATATGAGGCCCAAGAGTTCATCAACTCTTTTGTTGCTCCCACTAAAAGGGTGCTTGGTCATTTTGCCCATGAGGTAGGATTCACAAGTGTCAAATGATTTGTAATCAAAAGATGGGAGAAAACCTTCATTTCTCAACTTGTGCAATCTTTTGTTACTAATATGGCCTAGCCTACAGTGCCATAAATAACTATCTTTAATATTAACAACAAAAGAATTATCGATAGAAAATATATATTTAAAATTTAGACCATAAATGCCATTATCCAAAACATTAGAAAGAATCATATTTCCATAAAACATAGTTTTCATAACATCGTTGTTATAATGAAAACAATATCCAGTCTCAGCTAATATGGAGCAGATATTATTTGCAAACAAAGATTTGTACATAAGAAAAATTATTCAAAATAATACCGTATCGACTAAGCAAATGTAAATGAAAATCTCCAACTACACTTGTATCTACTATAGTTCCATTAGTAACTTGAATGCTCATTTCTCCTATTGCTACGTGTCACTTGCTCCTAAGTTTATATATCGAAGTATAGATATGAGTTCCATTTCCTATATCTAAAACTTAAGAGTTTTTTTTTACTGTAAACATTTTTTAATCATATGCATACATTTAGGAGCTAAGAAATCTAATTCCTTCTTCTCTTTCAATGACTTAGGATATTCCAGGTATTTCCTCTTCCAGTGTCCCTTCTTATAACAATGGTGACATTCACCCTTGTTATTGGAAGTACCACTCTTACATTTCTTACCACCACGCTTTCTCTACTTTGAAAATTTTAAAGATGATGTTTTCCTTTCCACAAAGAACACCATACCCTAATCTTTAAGTGAGCCTTCAGAAGTGCTCAACATATTGAGGAGCTTAATAAAGCTCACTTTCATTTGGTTCATATTGAAATTCAATATGAACTGCTCAAACTACGGAGTCATTAAGCCTAAAATCACGTCTACTTACAGTTCTTCTTCGATTTTAGCACTGAGTGCATAAAGTCTATCAATATAGCTTTTCATCATCATGACATGCATAGTCCTACAAACTATTGCTCTTACTTGTATTTAAGTCGAATAATTTTTTAGCTATCTCGTACCTTGTGGAATGAGACTGCTCCTCAAATAACTATTTGAGGCTTTCGAATACTTCATGGATATGTGCTCATGCTCTCTATGTAACAATTTGCTTGAAGTTGATAGCCATAAGCTTGGGCTGTGTCAGAATCGACTATCCAAGTGTTACAAGATTAAACCATTCAGGATCTGCATCCTCAATAGGTTTGGTTTTTAAAGATGAGATTACAACTTGTAACGACCAGCCTTTTCAACCCTCAAAAGTCGACACTTATACACCCACGATATTCACATACCGAGCATCTGAGTGCTGGAAGGACAGACAGTTGGGATGAAAGAAAGAAAGAGAGAAAAAATTTCATATCATGATGAGTAATATATAATATAAAAATGATCTTTACAAAAGAAAATAATTTTATACATACAACAATCAGAGTAATAATAACCTATCATCGGCATGGACAATAGCACCAATCTGTCTTCATAAATGCTGATAAATACAACATAACTAATGCAGTGGAAGAAAATAGATGTAAATATGTCTTAGAGGCATCCAGTTCATCTCCTGAAGCTCCAAAACATCCATAAATAAATCTGAAAATATGCTCAGGTTGACTCGATAATTATAAGAAATTAACTCCCAGATCAGTCTAGTAAACCAACGTGAGAAGCACAATCAAATGGATTTTTAATATTATAAAACCTTTCAAAAATAAAGGTATCTCATAAGATCATGCTGCAAATAAACACGGACCATTTTTACCTTACAATAACCAAACCGTTTTATAGGAAACCTTATGATATATAACAGTGTCAAGGGTTTAAAACAAATATTAATCATAGTCGAAATGATTACATTAATTACATTCCAACATAATATGTATACAACTAAACTCGTGAAGGCATGCATTGGAGATTGGATTCCATCAATGACAAGGTTATTGGGCTACGTCTGCCACAGTACATCTTTAGACAATGTACCGAGGGCTTCACATTGACCCCCCTGCAAATCAGAGCCAATTATCCCTTTAATATGGTATCCCAGATTACATCATATCCTGGGCACTAAGGCTACAAACCTATTATACCTGGACTCACTCTTTATGTGCGCACGCATACCAAAATCCATAAATATCAAATCTAGATCGAAGAATGATGCTCCTAATGGTAACAAACCACATAGCTTTGAAGCATATCCCCTATTTTAGACATTCCTGGGTTCTGAGGCTTGTGAGGTCACAATTACCTTTTTTCTCTCTTAACAAATCCCACTTGGAACGCTAACACTGCCTTCCAAGCAACAACACAATGCCAGCATTCATCCATACAAGTTGTTCAAGATATGAACAAACCGAAGGCACTACTTATACTACACCCATTTTGGAATCACCTTCAGGATTAGTAGCAAGTAGCCTTTGCACTTTATAAAACTCCATCTTCGATTCCACTATCTTCAAGATGTCTTCCAAATCATCGAATATGTATATGGTTTTGGAGTGGTAATGGTTTTGAGTCATCTCATAGTAGTACACTCCTCTGCTTCTCGCTCCAAAACCAATCGATATTTCCAATAAACTTAACTATAGTTCTTTTGGAAATTAACAAACAATACACAAGAGCAGAGATCACCTCCTAACCTTTTAAGTGGGAGGATTTCCTTATCATTTGTTCTAAGAGCGAAATGAGTTTATACGTATAGTATAGCATCACCGAAGATAATCGTACCATATAATTCCCGCGTTTCTTCTAGATATTTCTAGAGTTATATTTTTCGTTATGATTTGATAATCGGTTATTTAACTATCAATAAATAGTCAATCAAATCAGTGGATTAATTTCATAAGAAACCAAGCTTGGTTAAGCACATAAGCAACCACTAAGCCTATTTAATTAATCCTTTCATTAATTAAAACCACTTTGTAAATTACTATATTAAAATATTATTTAAAAGATATATTCACAAACCTTCTCTACTCTTTTCAATACTTGAAAAATATCAATATACTTATCCCAACTTTATAAGTATTCTCTCAAAACATTTCACTTTCAATACCTAGAAAACTTTTCCATATACTTATATATTTATAGTGTAAGTATATTCACAAAACTTTTTCAAATAATACTATTATTATTTTCTCGATTTTGAAGAATTTTTTTTCAAAATCACTAGGATATAGATTCTCAAATTTTTAGCTTTTAAATCCTTTTTATTTATAAATCACATTTATAAATTATACTTATATAATTTTATTTACTCAAATCATTTCACAATTGTTTATCTTTTATACTTTCAAAATTTATTAGTTCTGAGTTAGGTGTGATTCGGAAATTCCGACTGTCCAAAATCGCAGAAAATTCCATTTTATTTTATCAATTAGTGATCAAAATTATCTTTGGTTTAACACTTTTATAAAGACTTTTATAATTACTAATCAATTTACCAATTGATGATTCGCATTATCTTTTAATTAAAACTTTTTATAGATCGAGTAACTCCAAATTGATACCAAGAAACTGGGTACTACCAATTCCGCTTAACCAGAAAGGTAATACTTAAGAGAAGTGTTTACCATCCGAACATATCTCCTGCCCATTTTTAGTCACTTCTGAGACACTAAAACTAGTCATCATAAGATTCTTTTTTTCAATTACTTTATTTATAAAACTTGATTTATACATTCATTTCATAGGATCATCTTATTTTTACATTTTTAGGCTCATAAATTTATTTATCTTAAATAAATTTCTTAACTTTAAATCAATATTATTATCAAATACCATATAGTCAAATCGTGAAACATAATTCACTATGTTTTCGTGCTTTTTTTAAAATCAAACAATCAATAAATTAATGATAATAATGGAAAATTACCATTCCCTTAACTAAAAAACACTACATAAATTCAAAATATAATCCTAGGTAAAATTATTTCATTTACCAATATTTTCAAAAAATCATTTATATATAGCATTAACAAATACACGCTCACATATATATTACACTCAAACTCATTCTAGGACATTACTAACCCTATCTCGAATGAGTTAATCATCCTAGGGTATTACTAACCCTATCCCTGATGAAACACACCCTAACCAGGCTTAGGTGTTCGCTCAACGTAAGCTCTGATGCCAAATGTGACGAACGTTATTTTTGACCCTCGAAAATTGACACTAATACATCCTCGGTATTCACATGCCACAAATTCAAGTGTCGATCCAATCGTTAAAGGCAAGAAGGAAATAGAGATATAACAAAATCTTACACGAATGGAATAATATATATTATTTCAACATATAATTTTTATAGCGGAAATTTTTTAATACATTTATCAGAGTTTAACTTAACATTAACATGGATAGTTATAAATCTCCGTCCCTACAAATGCGGAATACAACAGTACATATGTGTGGTGGAAATGGATAACAACCTTCAGAAGAATCTTCTAGCTCCAAGCTCTTTCAAAATGCTCCAAACTAAACTTGACTACTAGGCTTCTCGAAAAAATAGAGCACCCGAAGTTTAAGGGAAAGAAAATAAAATCCAGGTCAGTCATGGGACAGGTGTGAGAAACTCAAAATAAATAAAGGGTATCTCATAAGACCACGCCGCACATAAACACAAAATGGGTTTTTACCTTATGATAACCAAATCATTTCTACGTAAAATCCAATGATGTTATTTTTAATGACATTCTTTGAAAAACCTTCCAAATAAACATATTCAAATAGCCAAAATTGTTACATTGGTTAAATTTAACGACATAATAGGTTTACAACTAAGTTCGAAGGCACTTATTGAAGAATGGATTTCCAATAAACAGCGAGGTAAGGGACTACCTCCCGTACAGTACATTTCTAGAGGAATGTACCGAGCCACCAAAAAATGGTCCTCTATGAATTAAGACCGGCCTACCCGAGACCAAAAGATGGTATGGATAGCACCGAATATGATATCACCATGGTCGTTCCCGACCTCTCCAAGACATCTCATAGTATACACCATAAAATTTATAAATGACGTTATAGCAAGTAATAAATCTAGAAAGGTGATATCATACCCTAATGGTTGCGGTCCCTTAGCCTTAAAGCAACCCCTATTTCAAAATTCCCTAGGTGTGAGGCATTAGATAACGTTTACCTTTCTTAGAACATTTTCACCTAAAATTCAATATTGCCATTTCCAACAACACGCTATTGATTTCAACAAAAGTACAACCTCTGAGCTCTTATGTCTCAGAAAAGGGTGTTAAGCGTAAGAGGGGTTACCTCCTACATCACCAAACAGATGTACATTTGTAGAGATCAATGCACTGTGATCTTAGAAATGCAATGTTAGACATCCATCCATACAAGTTGTCCAAGAATAGGACAAACTAAAGAAACTCTCCTACTACATCCTATCGAGAATTACTCCTAGGATTAGTAGCATGTAGTCCTTGCATATGAAGATCCCAGAACGAAGAGACCACTGCTATTTATTTATCTCGGGAGCTACTATGAAATTATCAACAAGCAGTCCTTCCATTATGAAGATCCCTTCCTTCAACTTCATTGTCTTTAACATATCTTCACTTTCAAACTTGTAAACTGGTTCGAAATGTTTTTCTGATAGGAGTTTGCCCAAATCCGATCCTAGTTCCTTCAAACTAATTATCGATAAAAAGATGTTAAGTGGGTGATTAATATTCCTATAATTTGTATCCTTTTATCCAAAATGTCTTCTTAGGGATCAATATCTTTTAAAACCATTTCTTTTTAGTATATACGAGATCATTAAACCTTGCTTATCAAATCCTTTGGTTACTTAATACCTTTTCAAATCTTACAATAATTCCAAATCATTTCATCCTTTACTTTAGAAAATATTTCCAAATCATTTATTTAAATCTTTAACAAAGATTTCTTATTTCTAAATCATAACTTTTAAACTGGTCAAAAACAATGTTATTTAAGACATTGTTTACTGTAAATCCAAAACAAATAATTTTAAGTAAAAGGATCCATTGGAATTAAAATAATTCCAAATCATTTATTTAAATCATAACAAAAGATTTCTTATTTCCAATACATATCTTTTTAATAGGTTGAATCCATGTTCTTTAAGATGGTAAATCCAAATTAGTTAGTATTCGAGTAAAACAAATCCATAGAAATTATACTAATTTTACTTGATACTATTTCTGTATTCAACTTTTACTATCCATCGAATAACGAAGGAATCACATTTTCAATTCATATGATTAGTACGAGTTCCCTCCTCAGAATTTAACACCAAGTATTAGAAGATTATTTCTATACAATCCAAGTCGTATTAAATTTGACAAAAGTAAATCTTTTATACTTGCCTCGTTTTCAACATATCGACCTTATCTATTCCTTGCCCAGGAAATAGGCCTGGTGAGCCAGGGCATTGGTTGCTCTTGAACATCTCCTTAGTTTAAGCAGCTCCCATCCAAGTCTCACGAACAGAAAAATCCAGTCTACTCATCGGCTTTTAGAGCCAAGATTAAATCACTTGATTATAATAGCTTTTCTTTAAATCATTTATTTAAACCTTTTTAAAATAAATTATAAAACCTCCAAATCATCTTTAAAATACTTAATTATTTATTTTAAAACATTTATAAAAGATTTAAGAAAGAACACTTAAGTTTAAAGCCATATTTCAAAAGTTATTAGAAGTGCTACAAAAAGTGCTGCGAATAGTGCTTTTAATGCTTATTTGATCAAAACAACTTTTCGATTATTTAGAAATCTATTTTTTATAACTAAAATCTCTTTTAAAACATTTTAAAATATTTATAGAGTTTACTTCATATTTTTAAAGAATTAAAAATATCATTTATAAATAATTTATCGCTTTGGTTTCTGAATTGCCAAACAATGGCTATTTTGAAAACTTGTTTAGCTCATACTTATAAATCTACTAAACATAATCTTGATCCTTTTCTTTTGTTTGAAAAGTATGATTATAAGGGTTCGGAAAATTTTTATTACAAAAAATTCTGACTCCGAATCCACCAGTTAAATGGATTTATACTTTTATGGCGCGAAATCGCGAACTCCCGTTACACGACACACCTATTTTTGACACAATTTTCATATTTTTTCAAACTTTGTCGAAACAATTTTAAATATTTATAAAACATTTTTAATTCATTTTAAACCATTTTAAAGAGGTTTAACAAGCTCATATACACCATTTCATTTAATAAAGGAAAGTGGTTTCCATTGTGATTTTCGACGTGTATTAACGTGACTTGTTTACACAACTTAAACAACTATATTAAAACAACCAAACTTGATGATAAAAGAATAGTAAACATCCATGAAAGTCATATCACATGATATATATATATATATAAAGTTTTATAGAGTTTTCTCACCTTCATTGGTTTCTAACTTTACAAAAATTCGCTATAGTTTCGTTATAATCGAACCAAGCCTATGGAATCGAGCACGGAACCTTGGGATAGCCATGGCCTAAGCTTGCAAGTGGAGGTGGGCTCAGCCAAGCATAGATATGGGTGTGTCCATGAGCTTTGAGTGGATATGTGGAGTGATTTGCCTTGGTTTTGAGGTGGAATGACATGGTATATACATGTGTATATATTTTACTTTATTTTGGAATATTTTGCCATAGCTTTGCTAATATATTTTTTAGGCATGAAAGACATTAAAGAAGAGCTCTTAGAGCTTTAAGAAGGAGGAAGAAGAGTATTATGTGAATAAATGTGTGAATGTAGGTGGGTATTTACAGGAATCTCAAGGTTTACTCCTTAAGCAAAGTGAAAAATACTCCCACCATTATCTCTAGCCTTGACTTCCCCCTCCCATTCATCATTCCATCACACTCTCTATATGCCACATTGATTTATAAACCCTATAAATAAATATAAAACAATTATTTACAGAATGTGTTATTATATCGTCAAAATGATATCAATTTTCCTTATAATTTCAAGCCAAATATATCTATTTATAAAACTATAATAAATGATTTATTATCAATACTAATTAAAATGAATCATTATCATTTAAAAAAAAATAATTTGAATAATTATAATAATTATTAAATCATTAAATCTCAATTTAAATTCATAAATCAATTATTATATATGATGCCATTGTTGATGATGTCATAAATACATTTTATTCCCAAAGATAAAATAAATAATTTTATTTCATATTCTTGTTTAAACGGATAAATAAGTGTATGTATCCAACTCCATGCACCACTTCTAATAATTATGGAGCTATTTATTGATAGAACGGTTTTCGATCATTTTATCGATATTTTTCCAAAGTATATGTTTTTGTAAATATTTCTTCAAAATAAGATTAGCATTATTATTAATTGTTTAAGACAACATAATCTATGTTTTAGAAAGCTTATATTGAATATTTAAAAATAAATATAATTTATGAAAGTGATAAATTTACGGGTCATTACAACTTGAGAGTATATATACAATATCAGATTTGTTTTACTTAACCTGTATGTTCAACAAATTTAAAACTTGTTTTAACTTATTGTCTTTCCATTCTAGAGTTACAAAACTCTACTTTTATGTTTTACAAACAATTAACTTCAAGTTCTCAACTAATTCAGAAGTTTCGACCATCCAAAATGGCCAAAAATTCTTTGCATTTCAACAAATGAAAACCACCAAACAACATATCAAAATGAGATTCCCAAACCAAACTATTCTAATAAATAGGATAAATGAGTCTCTAATATCACTTGACCGAAAGCTTAAGAACTAAATACTGGGTTTTATTTTAAATCATTTTGAAATAATAATAATATAATATCATATCTCCTTTTGTATATTAAATCATACTTTTGGAATTTAAAACAGAATTTGTTTTATCAAAAAATATATATAGCAAATTACTATGGTAACATTCCCCACTAAGAAACTTGATAATGAACACCAGTGATGCCGAAGTCATCACCGGAATTATTTTTCGGCGATAGAAGTGAGTTTGGTGCTTCCTATCTCTTTCAAAATCCCTTTAAAATATCTCTATTCATCGATACTCTCAAATAGTACGATTATTATTATTTTCCCCCAAAACTTCGTAAAACAATTTTCAAAATACCCGGATTAAAATTCTCAAATTCGCAGTTTTAATTCTTTTTATTTATAAACTTTACTTATATAATTTTACTTTCTTATATAAAATCAATTCATAAATATATATATATCATTGTTTAAATTATCATAAACAACTCTTATTAAAATTAAATTTTAACCCAACATTATCACTGAATGCCTTATAGTCAAACTGTGAAACTTAATTCAAAAGGGGTTTGTTTTTAGTTTTCCCACAATTACTATCTACCCAACCCATGCAATGAAAAGGTAAAACTGCTCATAAATTGGTCAAGCATAAAAAATCAAACAATAAATGATAATAATTAAATATTACCATTTCCTAACATACAAACACTTTATGAATTTATATATATATTTAGAAATTACTTATTTGTATATATAATATAATTCTAGGAAATTATTTCATTTACCTATTTCAAAAACAATATTGTGTCGTTTTGTCTTATTCAGTGTTTAGAAATCCCTCAACAGACCAATCAACACAATATAATACTATTTTGTAGCACTATCAAATACACTTTCGTATGTATATACACTCATACTCATTCTAGGTTGCCACTTACCCTATCTCAAATGAGTTTACCCCACCAAGGTCTAAGTGTTCACACAACCTAAGCTATGATACCACATGTAACGACCAACCTTTTCGACCCTCCAAAGTCGACACTAGTACATCCACGGTATTCACGTGCCGAGCATCCAAGTGCTGGAAAGACAGATTGTTGGGGTGGAAGAAAGAAAAGATAGAACATAATCTCAAATCGTTACGATTAATATATATAATATAAAAATGATCTTTGCAAAAGAAAAGATTTTTATACATACAACAATTAGAGTAATACTAATCTTTCATCTGCTTAGACAGTTATTACAGTATGTCCTCACAAATGTCGATAAATATAACACAACTAATGCAGTGGAAGTAAAGGTATGAAAATGCTTCTTGAAGGCATCCAGCTCATCTCCTAAAGCTCCAAAGCATCCATAGCTAAATTTTGAAAATATGCTCAGGCTGACCCGAGCATTATAAGAAAATAATGCCCAAATTAGTCTGGTACCCAAATTAGTCTGGTAAACCAACATGAGAAAAACAATCAATTGGACTTTTATATTACAAAACCTTTCAAAAATAAAAGTATCTCATAAGATCATGTCGCATATAAACATGAACGATTTTTTACCTTACGATAACCAAACATTTTATAGGAAATCTTGTTATATTATAATAGTGTCTAGGGTTTAAAATAAAAATATTAATCATAACCGAAATGGATACATTAATTACATTCCAGCATAATAGATATATAACTAAATCCGTAAAGGCACGCATTGGAGATTGGATTCCATCAATGACAAGGCTACTGGGGTATCGCCTGCCATATTACATCTATAGACAAGGTACCATGTGCCTCAAATGGACCCCTTGCAAATCAGAGTCGGATGCCCTCTTAGCATGGCATACTAGATTACATCATCCCTCAAGCACCAAGGCTGCAAACATATTGCACCTAACCCCACTCTTCCCATGCGCATGCATACCAAAATCAATAAATATCAAATCTAGATCGAGGAGCGATGCTCCTAATGGTAGCAAACAACATAGCTTTGAAGCATATCCCATGTTTTAGTCATCCCAGGTTGTGAGGTTTGTGAGATAACGATTACCTTTTTCCTCTCCTAGTAAGTCCCGCTTGGAATGTAAATACGGCATTTCAAGCAATAATGCAATGTCAGCATCCATCCATACAAATTGTTTAGGATATGAACAAAACGAAGGCAATATTCTACTATATCCATTTTGGAATCACCCTTAGGATTAGTAACAAGCAGCCCTCGCATTTCGGAGAACTCCATCTTCGATTCCACTATCTTCAAGATGTCTTTCAAAGCATCGAATACGTATATGGTTTTGGATAGGTTATGGTTTCAAGTCATCTTACACGAGTACACTCCCCTGCTTACCGGTCGCTCAAAACCAATCGATATTTTCGGTAAACTCTACTTCGGTTCTTTTGAAAATAAAAGGACAATAAATAAGAGTAGAGATCACCTCCTAACCATTTAAGCGGACGTAGTTCCTTATCATTTGTTCTAGAAGAGCGAAACAAGTTTATACGTATAGTATAGCATCACCGAAGATAATAGTACCATATAATTCCCAGGTTTCTTCTCGATATTTCCAAAGTTATATTTTTGGTCAGGATTTGATAATCGGTTATTTAACTATCAAATAAACAATCAATCAAATCAGAGGTTTAGTTTCATAAGAAACCAAGCTTGGTTAAGCATATAAGCAATCACTAAGCCTTTTTAACTAATCCTTTCATTAATTAAAACTACTTTGTAAATTATTATATTAAAAAACATTTTACAAAGGTATATTCACAAACACACTCCACTCTTTCGATACTTAAAAAATATCATATACTTATCTTAACTGTATAAGTATACTAATAAAACATTTCACTTTCAATACTTAGAAAACTTTTCCATATACTTATAGCAATAGTATAAGCATAGTCATGAAACACTACATTTCAATACTTAGAAAATGTATCCATATACTTATCTCAACGGTATAAATATATTCACAAATCTTATAAAAGTTTTATTTCCAAAACCATACCTAATTGGATTAAAACAAAGGTCATTTAAAACACTCATAACAATAAACCTAAAACACTTCCTTTTTGGTGTTAAGTATGAAAAGAATACCTTTCATACCACCATAATTTAAAATGATCATTTATGGGAATAGAGTCTCATCCTCTATAAAAATATTCTTTTAATAAATCCCTTTTTATAAAATCCCTTTATAAAACTCCTTTCTAATTATAAAACTCTTTTATATTTACAAACTCCTTTTATAAAATATCATTTATAAAACTCCTTTTATAAATCTCCATATTCATTTATAACTATTTTTACAAAAACCCAAATCCATTTATATAACCCCTTTATAAAACTTCATTTATAAATCTCCTTTTATAAAACTTCATTATAAAATTCCTTTATAAAACTTCATTATAAAATTCCTTTTATAGACTTATATAATTAACACAAATCTTTATTTCAAAATAGGACCATGTACTTTTCATAAAACGATCATTTCATATATCACCATAGATTTACAAATGTGATTTAATATATCAAAATACATAAAAATGATATCCTTTCCTTTTTTATAAAATATCCATTTATAAATCTATTCTTTTATTTATAAAATACCGTTTATAAAACTCTCTTTTATTTATAAAATATCATTTATAAATCTATCCTTTTTATACAGCATTTTATATAAAACATTCACAAATATTTATTCCAAATATCTCTATCTTTTTATAAAAACAAAATCACTTTATTTTAAATGATAAATTCACCTTTATTTTTCTTTAAAATAAATATTCGTTATTGTAATAACTTTTCTATAAAATGTATGCTTTCGAAATACTTTTAAAACATTCCCAAAAGGGTAGGAGTAAAATAGATAAGTTTGAAAAACATTTCTAAATAAATGCCATAGGAAATTCCAAAGTTACTTTTAAAATCATCCTTCAAATCAAAACAACAAATATTAGTATTTCAAAATACTATAATGAGGCCGAGTGCTACCACTGCCCTTAGCCAATGCTAATATTACCTTATTACTAAAAAGGTTCCACTTTTAACATATATCAATGTTACATGAAACGCGGCCAGGCTACCAAGCATCTGGCACTCAGCTATTAACAATCAATAGTTAATACATCATTTTCCAATATTAATTAATCCACATTAATTAACCTCACAATTCATCTTTCTATTTTGCAAACATAGAATAGGGATTTATTCTTCTCAATAGATGTTTAAAATAATCTATTGAATTTAATTATAGTAGAACAATGTTTTATTCTGCTCAATAGATGTCTAAAATAATCCATTCAATTTAACTACAACAAAATAGGGTTTTATTCTGCTAAATAGATATCATAAACGAAGTATAGTTATTTTAACTACGTTATTATTTAAAACAACGTAATTAAATTCAATCACCATTATTTTATCCCAAATTTATACTTCACTAAAACTATCAACTATTTATACTATAAAATTGTACTCATCAATATGAGCCTATTGTGAAAATCCGCAGTTTAATAGGATTTAAAACGAGAGAGATATCACATTTTTAAGTCAACATACTTAATTCATTTAATTTAAATAAATAAATTATAATAAATTCTCACCCAAACTCCAATCATGCCAAGCCCAATAACAAGTAAACCCGACCGCAGACACAGTGCTTCTCCTATCCCTTTTTCCCCAATTCGCTTCCAGTAAACGTGCACGGCGTGCACCTAACATAGCCAACCACTCACCTAATCGTCGAACCAAGGCCACCCATAACTCCACTCGCCGAGCTCGACTCTCCTACACCCTCGCCATAAACTCTGTCCATCACCATCAAAATCCGATCATGCTCCAAAAATAAATCACTATCCAGGTACGCAAAATTAATTACTGTCATCAACCCATCGCCACCTCCTCGTTCACCTAGGGCCTATGCCACTATCGTCGTCAACTTCACCATCTTTTGCCTCGCATCCAACCTCTTCCACGTCACACTTAGTGCACCATGTCATCGTCCTTGCGTGATTTTCGAACTCTAAAAACACCAAACCCTAAAACCTTAAACCGAGCTCGATTGACCAACTTCGACCATTGGAACCTCTGCCACCACCTCCAATGGAACTTCCATGCCTCCACCTTCCTCCCAGTGCAATTGCTCCTCCTCTAGTCCAACACAATGTAAGAAATTCAACATGATCGAAAATCATCCATCTCACCACCACGACTACCCTAGGTCACTAAAAATTATGAAACGACCACTAAAAATCACCACTCGACGATACGAACACACCTATACCCTCCATTCACCATTCTGTGATCATCGAATTTCCATCATTTCTCGACATCCACTGTTTTTGGTCAATTACCATTACCACACTTGACGAAACTTCGATCGACTATTTTAATGACCTCAACAAACAATTTTTTAGTTGGGGGATTTGGCTAACAATGAATATATTTGAAGATGAGAATTTTGTAGTGGGGGGATGGAGTTTTTCTACTCACATGAGATAGAAAAATAAAGAGGGAAAAGAGAAAGAGAGAGAGAGGCAGAAGGAAATGAAATGACCGAAGTGAGGTGAGTGCATACTTATCAACAAAAACCAATATTGCTTCACACTTAAGTAAACCAAAATTTCAAAGCAACCATCACATCACAAGCAAATCACCATTAATAGCTAGTTGAAAATTTTGGTTTTAATTTGATTTAAAATGGATTTGAAAAGCAAGTTTTGTGGTCCTCAACTACACAATACCCCGTTCGTGTACAGACCACAAATGACAGAAATAAAAATACGATCGCGCACAACAGTGCGAAACGATCCCAAAACAACAATAAAATACACTGGTTATGTTGTTTTGTGAAATTCCAAAAATACCAACGTTTGCCGTAAAATACATCAAACGATAATTTAACTATTTTTCTCATTAAAAATTATGGAAAAATCCTATAAATCCATTAAAAAATATATCATTAAAAATCAAGTTGTTTTTATCAAAAATTGTTTTTCTTATCATTTATATTCAATTCAAATTTGAATATTTAAATAAATTAAATACTCTCATTCAAAACGTTAAAAATTCCGGGTCATTGCACGACTGACTATAATCTTTCTTAAGTTGGTGCTATTATAATTGCTCTTAACAAGTCGGTGTAATTAGGACCACTCAGTTTCTCATTTTCAAAGATTTACTTTAGATTGGTCATGTTTTGCAATTTAAGTTTAAGTGGGTTTGTATATACAAGATGTGTACTTACGATATTAGAATAGTTGAATGCCATCATTTTATTTTTCTAATAAGGCTCCCTCTTGATTTTTATATTTCTCCAAATCCTAAGAGATATATATAAACCTTATGATTTCTCAAATGAGTTAAGGTCCACTTGCTTGGGATTCTAACCTTTAGTATTGTTAACAAGCCATTACTCGGCAAGTGGTAGATAACTCCTAATCATGGTCTTGACCTAGTCTCAATCCCGACCTTGAGTTTGCTCAATAAGCCAAGAAAGATTAGTCACTCCAACCTATCATTTCTTGGGCCAAAGTATAGATGTTTATACCTTGAGTTTGCTTAACAAATATAAGAATTTATCTTACCCATTTATAAATAGACTAAATAGTACTGTTAGGCCAAAAAATGGTCCTAATTAAATGCTTAATAACAAGAAGTCCAACACTACTTAAGCAAGGTGTTCCTCTCTTGGTCAAGTATGCGTATACTTATGACCAGTTAGCCCATTGTGAAAATAAGCAATTGTTCATGTTCCAAATTGTAAAGTCATAATTTAATTCTGAACTAAAATCCATTAATCCCCAATTCTATCTTTTTATCAAAAAAATTAGTACAAATAAGGAAGAAGAGAGATTCAAAATTCTCTTCTTAGTTGAAGGTACATGCCAATTTATAGGAAAATTATGCCCTTACATCTTTGACACATGGCGACTATTGAGTTTGGATGGCCAAGATATTACCGATGTGGCACACTATAGAAATGACATATGGCATGATATGCATTTTGCTTCTCTTGAGCTGATGTGGCATAACTGTACCAATTGGCAATTGCCACCAACTAGAGTATCATTGTAATTACTTTTGGACACATGATAGCATCATTTCTTTGACAGTCTATAGCTCTATTCTTGTTCCTCGATAGCTCTTTCTTGTCATTCGGTAGATTTACTTCTTAGAACCACAATAATTCCTTTACTTTTATGCTTAGCAGCTTTATCTATGACTTACGATAGCTTTGTGTGTCTTACGGTAGCTCTTTTATTTTGATCATTGATTTCTTCCTCTTTGCTTCATGATAGCTCTTGAATTATGATTCCTTTTGACTTATTGTAGACTCTTGGCTCTATGATGGTCTTCCTTAACTTAGGCCGTCTTTAAACTTATGATATTTCCTTTACTATACGATGGCTCTGTCTTACGATAGCTTAGATTCATGATAGCTTTACTCTTATCTTGCGGTAGCTTTGATTTTGCCTCTTGATAGCCTTATTTTGTCTTACAATAGCTTCAAGCTTATGATAAATCCTTTGTCTAACGAGTGCTTTGTTCCTTTTTTTAGCAAGGCTAGCTGGTTTTATAGTGGACCATCCACTTTTATTAAAAACATCAATTAATATAGGAGCATGGCAGAATGCCTCAACTACTATTAAAAAAACCAACAATAAACTATCTACAACATAGGAGTTAGGCAACAAACCTAAGCTACTAAAACACTAAGTCTAGCCCACCTCAGAAGAGGTGGATGCACTACAATCATCAGAGGAATCAAGTCCAGGGACATGAACAACCGAAGAAAATTATGACGCAATGTTAGGAACGAAATCCAAAAAGTCACTATTATAGATAAATTTCCTATCCTAAGTGGCATCTAAGAACATTATCCTATTCAATTCACCAAGTTGACCTTCAATAGACTGCGAAAGAACTTCCTCCATAATATGATAATATAAATGTCTGCTCTCACCTTTAATAGACAGTCATAATTGGTTTGTTCTTTTCCTTTCAATAGTTTTATTCTTTGACTCACGGTAGCTCTGTTTCTTGTTTAGGATTTAAAAAAATTTAAGTAGTAACAAGCACTACATGTAGCAGCCCTAGCTTGAGTTTGCATAACAACCAGTGCGAATGTAAATAATCTATCTAATATATAAATTGAAAAGGGCGATATTAAAAATTCAGTCTTTAATATTTATAGTGATATCGATTTAAGGAATACTGCATTTCTTTTGAAATATCCTCATGATACAAGTGTCATAGACATCTGATATCATGGTATAGGCGCCATACGTCGTACTTGTTAGTCCCTGAGGAGTTGGTTTTGATGACAACAACCTTAGAATAGATTATAAAATATAAATACTAACATTACAAGTTTATATATATGTATATGCAGGATCTAACCATGCAGGTATCAAGAATGAAGACTGTACAGTATAGAGATTCAAAATAAAGAGATAGAAGACTCATGAGTATCAAGATTATCAAGAGTTCAAGGTTAAGTTCATTTTATTAGGAATATTTGTTAAAACTCATAGAAAGGCACTGACATCTTAATATCCAATTTATTCGTGGAATGGAATCCACTTCGAGCCCGTTAAAGGGATGGAACCCTAAGTAGGATGGAACTTACGAAAATCTAGTGGGACATTGTTTTGTATCCACTAATTTTAATTCAAATGATTTTTCAAAATTATCTTGTTTTCAAAATGATTTCAAAGCTTTCCTTTTAAAAAGATTCAGAACCCTCGATTCCGTTTTTAAATAATTTTAGCCTCAAAACATCTTTATTTTCAAAGTCAAAATTACTCCTGATTTTAAACTATCTTTTCAAATAATATATTTAACTTTTAAATATTTATACTTAGATTTAAATATAAATAGTTAAATTATGTATATATTGTTCTTTGTATTTACTTATGTATTTCAACTATATTCAAGTATATTTATAAAGTTTAAAATAATTTTAATATAAAATAGAGGTTATTTTCAAAGAAAATCAAAACACCAAAAATCCCTTTGGGATGTCGACATACCCATATACCCCATGTCGACATAGTGTCAGTTGGCTTCAAAATTCAAATTTCAAAAGAAGTGTCTATTCGCCATAACTCTTCACGAATGGACATGACTGTTGTTCTTCTATAAATAGGGGTCAGTTTCAACGAATTTTTAATCACTTTTTTATGGTTTTCACTCCTCTTCTTCTTCCACCTTTCTTAATACAAAATCATACCATTACTCTACCGAAATCAACATCGAATCATACTCGATTATTTCTAGTGTGATTCTCCATCACTATCTCTACAAGATCCAAGTGCTAATCTGATTTATAGACTTCTTTGTAATCAATCGAGCGAGAAAAGGTGTAATTGTAGCCTTGGAAATCAATTGAGCAAGAAAAGGTGTGATTGTAGCCTTGGAAATCAATTGGGTGAACTTGTTGCCCCGGAAATCAAGTATCTCTACCCAGAGGATTGTTATTCTGGAGGGTATACCTCGTAGCCTTGAAACCGAGGGTTGTAATTGTTGAATTGGCTTTGAAAGGAAATCCGTACTTAGTTGTACGGGACTGGATGTAGGGTAACTCCGAACCAGTATAAAATCCGGTGTGTTCTTTCCTTTACTGCTTTTACTTTATATTTGCATCTGTGTTTGATTCTGTGTTCATATCTGTGTCTGATTAGTGCATACATTGTTAACAAATTAAGGTAAACTCAAAAAGATTAACAGATTTCTTAAAACACTATTCACCCTCCCTCTAGTGTTAATTCTAGCCTTAAGATCCTTAATCCGCATTTCTCTCATTTGGTATCAGAGCCTTGTTTTCAAAAGTTTCATAATCTGAATTTTGAAAAGTTTTAAAATGGCTATTTTTGAAAAAACTGTTAAAACTAGTTTAGAATTGTTTAAATCATCATTGTTCCATGAGTCTGCATATGAATGTTATTCAAATCCTAGTTGTCTACCCAAATTTTATAATGTGCAGGAAAGATGCTTTATGGGTATCAAGGAATCAATCCACAATGGACAATATGTGCAGATCAAAAGGGATAAGTGGATACTTGATAGTGGATGCTCTAGACACATGACTGGTAATTCGGATATGCTGAATAATATTATATACAAAGATGGAGGACTGGTTAACTTTGGAGACAACTCGAAAGGATACGTGATTGGCTTCGGCAATGTCGGTAACTCTGAAACTCCTATTATTACTAATGTTTTGCTAGTTAAGAATCTGAAACACAATCTGCTAAGTATAAGTCAACTTTGCGATAAAGGATATACAATTAAATTTGAGGGAACTAGGAAAAAGAATATTTATATTCTTAGTATGAAAGTTTCAAATGATAACTTATGTCTTTTGGCAAATACAAGTGACCCTTCGATTTGTCATAAGAGATTTGGACATTTGAATTTCAAACTCTTATCTAGACTGTAAAAACATGATCTAGTAAGAGGTCTCCCTAAAATGAATTTTAAGTAGATAGCTTATGTGATGCATGTCAATTAGGAAAGCTTAGAAAAAGTTCCTTTAAATTAAAAGATATGATTTCAACTTCAAAACCCCTTGAGTTACTTCATCTTGATTTATTTGGTTCATCTCAAATTCTGTCAATAAATCATAGTAAATATGTTTTTGTAATTGTAGATGATTATTCTAGATTTACATGGACAATATTTTTGAAACATAAAAGTGATATGTTTGAATGTTTTAAATTTTTTACAAAAAGGGTTCAAAATCAATTATCTTTAAAAATTATAACTATTCGTAGTGATCACAGTGGTGAATTTGAAAATGAAAAATTTAAGGAATTCTGCAATAAGAAGGGAATAACTCACAATTTCTCATTTCCAAGAACTCCACAACAAAACAGAGTAGTTGAACGTAAAAATAGAACGATACAAGAGTGTGCGAGAACTATGCTTTCAGATAGTAATCTACCAAAACACTTTTGGGCAGAAGCTGTTGCTATCGCCTATTATATTTTGAATAGAATTTTGATTAGACCTTTAACTGATAAGACATCTTATGAACTTCTTCATGGAAAGAAACCTAAGGTATCATATTTCAGAATTTTTGGAAGTAAATGCTTTATTTTTAATACAAAAGATAATTTGGATAAATTTGATCCTAAATCCGACAATGGAATCTTTATCGGATATTCTAACAGAAGTAAAGCTTATAGAGTTTTTAATTTAAGATCTAACACCATCGAAGAAATAATGCATGTTTCGTTTAATGAAAATTTAAAAGATTTTGAAATTATATATGATGAAGAAGATTTAGTTACTCAAAATCAGGAATCAACCGAAACTAATAATGAATTAAATCATCCTAATAAAAGGATTAAACTTTTAAAAGATCATCCTATTGAAAATATAATAGGAGATATGCAATCTATTGTTACAACTAGAAATCAACTAAGTAAAATGAGTAATGTAGCATTTATATCAACTATTGAACCCAAAAATCCTAAAGAAGCATCAACTGATGATTCATGGATTTTGGCTATGCAAGAAGAATTAAATCAGTTCACTAGAAATGAAGTTTGGGAACTTGTTCCTAGACCTGAAGATAAAACTATAATTGGAACTAAATGGGTTTATAAAAATAAAATGAATGAACGAGGTGAGGTCGTTAGAAATAAAGCACGATTAGTCGCCCAAGGTTATTGTCAAGAAGAAGGTATAGATTGTGACGAAACCTTTGCTCCTGTAGCAAGATTAGAAGCCATTAGGATTCTACTTGCTTTCGCAAATCATAATAATTTCAAATTATTTCAAATGGATGTTAAAAGTGCATTTTTAAATGGTTTTGTAAAAGAAGAAGTATATGTTGAACAACCACCACTTTTTGAAGGTGAAAATTTTCCAAACCATGTGTACAAACTTAAGAAAGCTTTATATGGTCTAAAACAAGCCCCTAGAGCCTGGTATGATAGACTAAGATCTTATTTATTACAATCAAATTTTGAAATTGGTAAAATAGATAATACTCTTTTTATTAAAAGAAATAAAAATGATATTCAACTAGTACAAGTTTACGTAGATGATATCATTTTTGGATCAACTAATTTCGAAATGAATAAAGAATTTTCTGAAATAATGACAAAAGAGTTTGAGATGAGTCATATGGGTGAATTAAACTTCTTTCTAGGATTACAAATAAAACAGTTATATAATGGTATTTTTATTAGTCAGGAAAAATATGCTAAAGACCTAGTTAGTAAATTTGGTTTGACTACTGCGAGTGGAAAACCCACTCCCATGGCAACAAATGAGTACCTTAGTAAAGAAGATCTCTCGAAAGATGTAGATCAAAAGTTATATAGAGGAATGATTGGATCACTACTCTATATCACTGCTAGTAGACCTGATATCATGCATAGTGTATGTCTTTGTGCAAGATATCAATCTCATCCTAAAGAAACTCACTTAAAAGCTATAAAACGTATCATAAGATATATTAAACACACCTCTGATTATGGCTTATTTTATCCTAAAAATGATTCATTTGATTTAATATCATACTGTGATGCTGACTATGCTGGATGTAAATCAGACCGAAAAAGTACAAGTGAAACTTGTCACTTTTTGGGACATTCTCTGGTTTCCTGGTTTAGTAAAAAGCAAAATACAGTTTCTCTATCAACAACTGAAGCAGAGTATATTTTTGCTGCTTTGGCTTGTTCTCAAGTAATATATATGCAACAAACTTTAAGAGATTTTGGATTAAATATCTCAAAATCGCCAATTTATTGTGATAATACTAGTGCAATAAATTTATCTAAAAATCCTACTCATCATGCTCAAACTAAACATATTGATATCAGACACCATTTTCTCAGAGATAATATAAGTAGAGAAGTAATTACTCTCGACTATATCAATTCTGAAAATCAAATTGCTGATATTTTAACAAAACCCTTAAATGAATCTACATTTACTAAATTAAGAAGAGAATTAGGTATTTGCTCATTAACTGAAATATAAAATATAAATAACAAGTATAATTAATAATTAATATTAAAAAAATCATATAGTTAAAATATGAGGACTATGTCGACATCCCCTAGGAAGACAGGTCGACATGTAATGTTTTTTTTTTAAATTTCCCACCAAATTTCAAAATTTCAGTTATATATTCTTCTCTATTTCGAATTCTCATTCATTCTCTCTGTTTTTCCTTTATTTTCTATTCTGAGATATATAAAATAATGGCATCTTCCTCTAAATCAAACATAAAACCATCTTTCTTATTCCCCTCTCCTACGTCTGGTCCATTCCAATGCTCTACTCTCGCATGTGTAACTAAATTGGAGGAGTCTATGAAGGATACTCTTCAGATGTTGACTGAAATTCAAGTGACTCAACTTCGTATGGCGAAAGAGAAAGAAAGGCAAGGCAAGATTCTTAGGAATTTACAAAAATTTCTAATGGATAACCATGCCAACCCCATCTTGATCGATGAAGACTCTTCACTCAATCAAGAACATGAGGTCAGCGACGAAGAAGAAGAAGAACCTATGGAAGAAGCACACGAGGAGGATAATGACCAAGTAGTATGCGTTGGAGAAGTGTGTTTCGACAAAAATGGGAATCTTGTTGAACCACGTGGAAATTTCTGTTTCCACTATCCAAATTGTTCAATTCATAAATCTCCTATGTTCAGAAACACACATTAGTTTCTTTTCTTTCTCTCCGTTGTTATTTGTGTTTTTATGTTTTTCAATCGCAAATGTAAATACAACCATATTCATAATAAATAAACTCGTGTTCTTATATGTGTTAGTATTATTGTGAATTCTTAGTTAGGATAGTTGATAGTTTAGGATTATATTTTAGTTAAGTACTGATTATGTATGATAACACTATCATTATAATCACAAAGTAATGTAGTCTTAGTTTCGGGAGAGTTATATAGAGTTATATAGTTTTTGTTGATGACAAAGGGGGAGAAATATAAAATAGGGTAGTTAGGCATAGATTAAGGGGGAGTTGTTAGTTTTAGGAGGAGTTATTAGGATAGAAGGAATATTTTATAAACAAAGGTTGTCATCATCAAAAAGGGGGAGATTGTTAGTCCCTGAGGAGTTGGTTTTGATGACAACAACCTTAGAATAGATTATAAAATATAAATACTAACATTACAAGTTTATATATATATGTATATGCAGGATCTAACCATGCAGGTATCAAGAATGAAGACTGTACAGTATAGAGATTCAAGATATAGAGATAGAAGACTCATGAGTATCAAGATTATCAAGAGTTCAAGAGTTCAAGGTTAAGTTCGTTTTATTAGGAATATTTGTTAAAACTCATAGAAAGGCACTGACATCTTAATATCCAATTTATTCGTGGAATGGAATCCACTTCGAGCCCGTTAAAGGGATGGAACCCTAAGTAGGATGGAACCTATGAAAATCTAGTGGGACATTGTTTTGTATCCACTAATTTTAATTCAAATGATTTTTCAAAACTATCTTGTTTTCAAAATGATTTCAAAACTTTCCTTTTAAAAAGATTCAAAACCCTCGATTCCGTTTTTAAATAATTTTAGCCTCAAAACATCTTTATTTTCAGAGTCAAAATTACTCCTGATTTTAAACTATCTTTTCAAATAATATATTTAACTTTTAAATATTTATACTTAGATTTAAATATAAATAGTTAAATTATGTATATATTGTTCTTTGTATTTACTTATGTATTTCAACTATATTCAAGTATATTTATAAAGTTTAAAATAATTTTAATATAAAATAGAGGTTATTTTCAAAGAAAATCAAAACACCAAAAATCCCTTTGGGATGTCGACATACCCATATACCCCATGTCGACATAGTGTCAATTGGCTTCAAAATTCAAATTTCAAAAAGAAGTGTCTATTCGCCATAACTCTTCACGAATGGACATGACTGTTGTTCTTCTATAAATAGGGGTCAGTTTCAACGAATTTTTAATCACTTTTTTCTGGTTTTCACTCCTCTTCTTCTTCCACATTTCTTAATACAAAATCATACCATTACTCTGCCGAAATCAACATCGAATCATACTCAATTATTTCTAGTGTGATTCTCCATCACTATCTCTACAAGATCCAAGTGCTAATCTGAGTTATAGACTTCTTTGTAATCAATCGAGCGAGAAAAGGTGTAATTATAGCCTTGGAAATCAATTGAGCGAGAAAAGGTGCGATTGTAGCCTTGGAAATCAATTGGGTGAACTTGTTGCCCCGGAAATCAAGTATCTCTACCCAGAGGATTGTTATTCTGGATGGTGTATCTCGTAGCCTTGAAACCGAGGGTTGTAATTGTTGAATTGGCTTTGAAAGGAAATCCGTACTTAGTTGTACGGGACTGGATGTAGGGTAACTCCGAACCAGTATAAAATCCGGTGTGTTCTTTCCTTTACTGCTTTTACTTTATATTTGCATCTGTGTTTGATTCTGTTTTCATATCTGTGTCTGATTAGTGCATACATTGTTAACAAATTATGATAAACTCAAAAAGATTAACAGATTTCTTAAAACACTATTCACCCCCCCTCTAGTGTTAATTCTAGCCTTAAGATCCTTAATCCACATTTCTCTCAGTACTCATTCCAAAAATCTATTTTGGGTTTATTTTAGTTCCACTTATATTTTATTTATGCACATATATACATAAGCTCAATTTATTTATAATTTTTATAATTTAAATAACCTATATAACATATATGTATCTTATTAATTAAACAATTTTAG
The DNA here is from genome assembly GCA_030737815.1 of Allium fistulosum. Lineage (NCBI taxonomy): Eukaryota > Viridiplantae > Streptophyta > Magnoliopsida > Asparagales > Amaryllidaceae > Allium > Allium fistulosum. The sequence continues at coordinate 326,799,265 of CM060903.1, read as the reverse complement.
TTAGTTTTAGTCTTAATTTAGTTAACTAATTTAATTAAATTTTATTTAAAATTTTGAAAATTTTATTTTATTTATCTTAAACAATTCAAGTAAAATATTTAACAATAATCATTATAGTTATATATATATATAAAAATAAATTCAAGTAAAATTTTAAAAAATTTAAAATTTATTCAATTTAATTTCTCAAAATAATTTTGAGAAAATTTAAATATTTTAAAATTATATTATAACATTTATAAAATCCTTTATATTTTAAACTTAATTTTTAAATCTAAAATATATTAATAATTATTCAAATACACTTATTTGAATTATCCCAAGGCTCAAAATAATTCCGGGCCTTACATTTGGGCCAACCTCGAAAACTTCCACTACCCATTAGGCCAGCCAGGAGCCTGGGAGGGTAGGGTACTTTTACTCCAATATTGAGACTTTGTCACTCCTACTCTTGACATTTGTTAGATAATAAAGCCAGATAGTTGACCTAAATATTGATCAATATATTTACATAAACCAATTGGGCATTGATTACATTGTTAGATTAGGTCCGCTTAGCAGCTGGTGAAATAGTGTAAATTTCAAAAAATTACCTAAGGATCTTAATGGCTTATGTAAATAATTAGTTAGCATTCGAATCCGGTTTACATTTTAAATAATGATTTATTTTTAACTTAATGTGTTTGTATTTATATACATAGTATATTATAATGTGTGGCGTATATATATAGCATGATTATATAGTATAACAATAACAAAATATGTGTATAAAATATATACATACACATAAATATTAGGATATATCTACCGTACATATTTATATAATATACTTACATATCCATATGACACTTTCGTATATGTATCAGGAATAATATATACACCTAATATATACATATACACCTAATATATACATATACATACACATATATACATGTATATATGTATATATGTGCGTATATATATATATGTATGTATGTATGTATGTATGTATTATGTATATATGTATGTATGAGTGTGTGTATCAAGGTGTGTGTGTGTCTGTTTAAATTTGTTAAGACATGTGTATATGGTTTTAATACATATATTCTTAATACTGTATATATGCAGTATAGACATATATACATACATACATACATACATACATATATATATATATATATATATCTGTGTGTATGTATAATACATTTCCATATTTAGGTAAGTTATAAAATCATATATATGTAGTATATATTTGAAATTATCATATATACATTTAAAATTCAAATTTGTAAAAAGATCAATTTAGTTTGACTAAGTAAAAGGAAATTGACTTAAATTCAAAATTCAAAATTCAAATATCTTAATTCAAATTTAGTTTAGCTTGGTCAAAGATAGTTTATAGTTTATATTTTAATCTAGAATTTTTTGACTATTTAAAATACTACATAAGTTAAAAATTTAGCGTCTTAATATAAATATCTAAAATTTTAACTAAGATAAATATGTTAATTTTACAAATATATGATTATATATTTTAGCGGAAACTATTTAATAAATATTATATATATAGTATTCAAATATAATTACATATTATAATATATATATATATATATTTGTTAATATATATGTGAAATATTATTCTCATGTTAATATATATATATATAATTTTAGCAAAGGACAAAGATTTAACTCCTTATTTTAATTTCTCCTTTGGATTTTCAAATTGCCTTTGAAAACTCTTCCCTTTTCCATCATGCATGTGGGCCTCAGAAAAATTCCAAACCAACTTTGCCATTAATCTATTTAAAACCAGTTTAAATATTTTATCGATATCGTACATCAAGACGCGCATTAATAACTTTTATATATGCACTTGATTAAATGCTAATGATATTCAAACAAACCAAATAAAATTTATTAATATTTCATTAATATTAATTAATTTAATTAATTTGCAATAATTTATAAATCAATTAAATCATGTGGTTTATTCAGAGTATTCATCATTACGGTTGTGTGACTCAAAGGTGTAAATTTAGTCAGCGATTAATATCGAACAATTTGAAAATTAACATTCACAAGTCACTTAGCTAGAGGTGTGACATTTTGGCTGAATTTATCACTTAGACATCTTTTTGATAAAACCTAATTTTACTTATTATAAGCGGTACCAGATATTGATGATTATTTACACCAATTCTCTTCATCAAAATTATGTCACTTTGGACTTATAGAATTTGGTAATGGTCAAAATCCAGTATCATCCATGTTTAACTTTATAGCCCAAACACAAAATCCTTGGTTCAATAATAACAACTATTATTAACTGAAATGCTCTGGCCAGAGACTTTGACTTTGAGTTGACTTTAGTTAAGCATGATACTAACCTCATATAACCGAGGAGTCGAATCCTCTTTTGAATAGTGTTTCACTTCCAATGCTTTCAATCGACCCAACTATAATGATTTAATGGACGTCATGCCATGATTTAACTATCAAAATGGAGCTTCCACATTGTAGATCAATAGTATTCTCAAGTCGAGAGAACTTTGCAAATTATTCATATTGATATTTTTTTTGTTTGACCATAGTTATATTAACCAACAGAAAACTATCGAGTGAGTCATTCCATAGTTATCCAATAACTATTAGTACGTAAACCTTTAGTGCCTCCAACAGCTATAAGTAATACACTGCTCAACATTCGAAGAGCGTTACGTACTCTAGTCCCAACGGATATATCGATATCCTATCTCGATACACCTTAACTAGGAATATTTAAAATGATATATTTATTTTCATTGTGATAAATTACTCATGGTTACAGCACTTTGTAACTATTATCACAAAATATGTCATTTATGGATTTTCAATTATATATACTTTTAAATAATTTTAATTAATTACTAAATAACACACTATATCAAGTATATAGTAGAAAGAAAACACCTTTTTTTGAACAAGTTTAGTTATCGGTTAGATACCTGTAACAAATTACATAATTATTCCTAAGACATTCTCTAACTCTATCAACAAGAGAACACATGCCTAGAAAAGGCGATATATTGCTATGGAGGAGTTCGAGCAGTTTATTTTTAACGGTAATGTGGTTGAATTGCCACTTAATAATAGGTGGTTTACTTGGTCGAACTCAAGAGAAATCCATTCGATGGCGCTTCTCGATTGTTTTCCATTAGTGAAGAAATGGACGATAGGTTCCGCTATGCATGTCATTGGGCTTCCAACTGTGTATTGTGATCACTATCCTATTATTCTCTCTTGTAAGAGGCATTAATTAACTCATAACACATTTTGATTTGAAAAGATGTAGCTTTTAGAACATAACCTTACTAATTTAGTTACTAATAAATGGCTTTTTATGAGCTATAATAGCATTAAATATACGAGCAATATAGCTAAAGCTTTTGTAAGTAAACCTAGGACTTTAAGATTTTTTTCTTAAAAATTGGAATAAGAATGTATACGATGGCATTAAGAATAAAAAAGAGAAATTGATTTATGAAATTTTATAATTAAATTAATTACAAGAATCTAGAGTCTTAAGTATTTTTGAGCAAAATGTACTTTTAAATCTTAAAGAAGAACAAGACAAAGTCATTATGCAAGAGGAAATAATATGGGAGTAGAGGTCTAGGGTTTACTGGATAGAAGAAGGAAACAAGAACATCAAGTTTTTCCATAGAATAGCTAATGGTTGTAAGTATAGTAATATCATACTTACTAATTAATAATATGGAATTTTTTGATCAAAATGAACTCAATGACGCATTCACTAACTATTACAAAGATATCTTTGGAACTATCGGTGGTCATAGAATTAAAGCTAGGTGAAATGATTTATATCCTAAAAATACTAGGATTGTTTTAGACGATTTGGATAGTCCATTCTTGAAAGATATCTTTAGGGCCACTAATGGTATACCAAACGATAAATCTCCAAGGCCATATGGATTTTCCATGTTATTTAGTTTTGGCATGTTCTAAACTATGATTTAATTAAAATGTTTGATGCATTTTATAATGATAACTTATAAATGGAAAGATTTAACTTTGCGAATGTAATTTTGCTTCATAAGAAAGATGGTGAGATAGAGTTCATAGATTTTAGGCCTATCTCGTTAATAAACTATTAACATAAAATTATTTCAAATGTCTTAGCTGATAGGTTAAACACTAAAATGAATAATGTTATCGACATTACACAATCTTCTTTTATTAAGGGAAAAATATCACAAATGGGACACTGTAGTCCAATAATAACTATTGTTGTAAAAATAACATCTCGTGTGCCCTTCTAAACTCGATTTTGCTAAAGCATGTGATTCTATTGATTGGTTTTTCCTTAATGACTTGCTACTGGCTAGGGATTTCTGTTCTAGATGGGTATGTTGGATTATCACTTTGCTCAAAATTGGAACTCAAGTAAAATGGTTAATGGTATTCTACGAAATAAAATTCAATCTAAATGCAGACTTAGATAAGGTGGTTCCTTGTTGCTCTTACTGTTCAACTTAGCAGCAGATATTTTCACTAGGATCATAAAGTTATCTATTACAAATGGGGCTCTAGATAACATCGATAATGATATTACTAGTGATGGACTCTCGGTTCTTTATTTTGTCGATGATACCATGCTTTTTACCTCACCATGTTGCAGCTCTTAAATTTATTTTGTATAGCTTTGAAATACAATCGGGGCTTAAAATTAATTTTGAAAAGTGCTTGGTTTTGTATTGAATGATGTCAATAATTTTGAAAATATTGTTGGCAGTACACTTAATTGTAAAACCATGATGTTTCCTATACACTATTTAGGGTTCTTGATTAGACCAACCAAGCTGAAAATGAAGATTAGCAAATGATGATTGATAAATTGATAGAAAAATATCGATCTGGACTTATAGACTTTTACTTAGAGCAAGTAGAATCACCTTAATTAACTCTATCTTATCTGTTCTATCAATTTATTAGATGTCATTCTACCAGTTTCCCAAACGAGCGATTGATAGAAATAGATAAAATTAAACGAAATTTCCTTTGGAGCGAGGATAGTTCCTGCATTAGTATTAATTGTCTTGTTAATTGGGAAACAGTTTGTAAATCCAAATAGGAAAGGGGTTTAGAAATCATAAATCTTCGTAATCTTAATGTGTCTTTACTGAAAAATGGCTTTGCAAATTTAATAAAAATGAAAACGTTATTTGGAAAGAAATGATTTCAAATTAATTTTATGGTAGAGCTTATAATCTTCACATATTACTTCTAGTCTAACAACATGTCTCACTTTAGGAAATCTATTTTAATTTTTTTAATTATATTTAACATTGTTATTTATAATATAGTTCATTCAGCTAATAACACATCTTTTTGGTATGATATTATGATTTCTGTTATACCCCTTAGAGTTGAATACAAAAAACTTTTTGATATTTGCAATTTCAAAAATGCCTTAATTTTGGAGTTTTTTAAACCTAATAATGAATTTCCATGAAATTTTAATTTCAACTACGCTCTTGAAGGTATTACCTTAACCCAATTTGTAACACTTTACTAAGCTTGAATACTATAACATAGATAATGAGAGCGATACTAAAACTTAGTATTGGGAAAATAATAATTTATGCTTCTCAAACTCAATTTACAAGTTTTAAATTTTCTTTGGGACTATACAAAACATTTTCAATTTTCTTGGAAAGTTAATGCCCCTCTAAAGTAAAATTGCATATGTGGTTAGTCCTACATAAGAATTATACACAGTTGAATTCTTAAAGAAAAAGAATTTGATTATAGGTAAATAAAACTTTGTTTTTGTAGACTTAGAAAACACAACGCACCTATATTACAATTGTCCCTTAACTAATTCTACACTTCTAAGCACTCTCACCATTTTCGACTTTAACATTACCAATAACGGTTTTAAATGCGACTGCTACTGGAATGATTTTAAACTCCAATATTTTAAATGTTATAGAGTTTTACTTGATACTATCTTCACAAATACTTTTTGATATTTTTTGGTTTGAAATGCACCAAAGGATATTCAATAATGTTAACTCACCCTCTAATAAGTAAAAATTCGCACTGATATCCCAAAAATAATTTTTTTTTACAATAATGGGAGATCCAATATGGGATTATGCACTGACCTAGTTGATTCTGTTAGAGAACACAACTGTTGGAGTTTTACTCTTGAATGAAAACTTATTTCTTTTAAATTTCGTTCGTGCTTTATTCTCTTTATATATATATAAACATTTACTAATATATATTATATGTATATATGTGCTTGACTCACGTTTTTTGTTGAGTTTATTTAGTTTTAATGGTTGTTTTGGATTGGACTGCATGTGCTATGGCGTTAGTTAGGACGAAATGTCGATGTTGAATTGTGGTGACTGGCTACATTTTGATGGCACAACAAGTATTTTTCTTTCTGTGCTACTATTTCCTTCATTGATCTGCTTCATATGGTAGTCGTACTCTTAATTGTACGATGGACGATATAGCTTATTTGACTGACAGCTCTATCGACCTTCTAGAGGTTTTTGGTTTTTTTCCTTATGATTTCTACTTATTCATTGGGTATTTAAGCTTAATCTCTAGTTCATGGTCTTAGTATATTCTTTTGGATCATAATCATTAGGTTATGGGAAGGTTTTTTTGGGGAAAGGTACATTATTAAATAAAACAAAAATTCATATATTTCCATAATATGCCTCATCAAACCCTTGCAATTCCCATAACTTAAATCGTTATTGCAAGGAAAAAGAGTACATATTACTCCCATAAATTCACTTACAATGACAAATCGGTCAAAAGACTAGATATTTTATAGGTCCAATGCATCAAACAAATGAAAGAGTGATTTTAAATGAGTACTCAAAACCATTTATATGAGGTTAACCAGACGCATAAATTAATGATAAGTAAAACAATTAAAATAAACTAATAAATGAAGAGAAATTCAAATAGTGTGAACAGCCGACATTCATTCCTCTTTTCTAACACATGCAATTGACTTTCCTCTTTCACATTCTTCGGCAAAATAAAATGTCTTTAGCTCTAGAAATCATCTAAGCTTTAGATAGCAAATGAAGGTGTAAAACTTGATGTAGGATTTCTCAAATTTGTGCGAACGTGAGGTATCCTCAAAAACTTTTTCCTATTGGGACGATGGTGGTACTAGATATATACGAAGTTGAAAGCATAGTCTCACCTTCAGAATTTGGGTCGATTTTTATGTCGGATTCTGCAAAGATAAGCTCTTTCCCTTTAATGTATACATTAGTAAAGTTTGCTTGACACAATAAATTTTTGCAGTCTTGGATAATTAAGACAGTTCTAATTTCTGGTAGTGTTTGAATACTATTGAATGTTCTTGAGTTTCTTTCACACCAAATGTGCCATACAGGCGTAGTGAAAGAAATATTAATCAGGTGCCTGAATACAGTTTCTTGATTAGAGTTACATAACTGTTCAAAAATTTGAGTAATGTCATGGTTGTTGATTCCATTGATGTTAAGTTTCCTTTTGATGTTGTCCCACAGAAATTTAGAATAAGGGCAATTGAAAAATAAGTGATCCCTGCTTTCATGTTGTTGAGAGCAGAGATTACATGTTTGATATATTTTGTTGTTCCACTTTGTAGAATACAATAGTATATGATTTTTGTTTGATGATAATAAACATATATATATATATATATATTTGTTTAAATGTATTTGCTATTGTACTATTTTATTTTGTCACATAATTAAATAAATATTTGTTGAAAAAAATAAATAACTCAGAATTCAAATTCAAACAAATATTTTATTCAAACAAATATTTTATTACAAATTCAAATAGTACAAATTTGAGCTCTTACTACATTTATACATTTTTAATTACAATACAATTTCAAATTACAACAAAATTTTCACTATACGATTTTTACATACATTTTCACCTCATTATATTCACTCATCACTCGTATTTGATCTTCAACTCTATTTCAGCTTGTATCCCGCATCTGAGCTATCTGCAAAATAAACACTGACATAGTAAAATTGAAAAAGAAATATTTTTGCAGTGTACAATGAAGTGCGTGTTTGAAAATATTGTTTGCCTCGGTTATTTGGGTTGTTCGTCATCATATTCTTTTAAATCATCATACACAAACAACTTGTGACATGCACAGTGTATCACTGTACATGCCACAAGGCCGTGCACACCGATATACACTTGCGTGTTAAAACTACAGGGATAGGTGAGCACAAGGTCAAACCCGAGCCTAGGCTGGATTCAACTCAGGTGCACGCAAAACAACATACAACACTTCAAATATACACATGGTCAAACCAGATTTCAAGAGGTGACAACAGAGCATGGAAGTGAAGCCTCAATCAAGACTTCAAGTACAAAGCAAATGACCAGTCTAGACATATCAATGCAAGTCTAACAAGTAAATAGAGCCAAGGCACTATAACTCGACAATCAGACATGCACATGATACCATATGCAAGAACCAAGTGCACATGAAATAGAGGCCAGAAAATCAGTACACATGACTCGAAGAAACAACATAACTACAAGGACTCGATCAACATATGTATAAAGTCTGGCTTCAAACATGCTCGAACCAGAATGGACTCAACCATAACACAGACATCATGGTGACACATAATAGTTACAACATAAACACAAGGAACAAGAACACATGCATACAAATGAACTCAACCAAGACAGCAGTTCTACTAGCAAGTAACAAGACCACAAATGGTACAATGCACAAAGAATACAATGCAAAGCAAACAAGGATTGGAACCTACTAGACTAGAGAGATGAAGATCAATATGAAGTCCAGACCATACATGAACATAACAGAGCAATGGGTCAAGACAAAATAACCAGATAAGAGCAAGTGAAACAAAACGCAAAGCCACAGCAATACAATAGATCAACAGACCATCACAACCAGAGAAATGAAATGGAGATTACTTCAACTAAACTAAACTAGACCAGCACAATGCAAACAACCACAAACCAGGTCACATGATAACAGACTCATGAAGCCACAATCTCATCAATGCAAACCAGTTCAATAATGCATGCAATCAAGCCACACAAGTCTATATAACCAAAAGAAAGTGCAGACTCGACCAACATGTGGAACCAGACTACAAGGACAGAGTAGATGCATGGAGACCACCATTGAACTCGAACAAGACTCAAATCAATATGAAAAAATACATATTCCACCACATAATGTAACCAGATAAAGAAACCAGATTACAAGAACTACTCCAGAGACAACATGAAGTACATACACATGTATACATATATGCATATATATGTATACACATATATCAGTTCAATGAACCAGTCAACAAAGGCCAAATGAAGCAGTTTACAGTTCTACAAAACAGTGCAAGTAGCAGTTCGAATAAGGCAGAGTTAAAACATTCAACTAAGGTCAAAAATAATTGAAAAATGAAAGAGCGTGATGAACAAGCATCACAGATTCGAAATATCAGAAAACCAAACGCAAACCGTGGTGACCAAGGAAGTTGTAACAATATATCACAAATATATGAACATGTCAGAATCATCTTAACCTTGCAATCGTAAATCAACGCAAGTGCCAAAATCATGAATTATTCAAACCAGAAATATACGAACGAATTATAGCATTTTCATCCTTATAAATTCAACACAAATCATCATCGGCTAAGCATTCGAGTTCAAGGCAAAATCAAAGAGCATACTTAGAACGAATCACAGAAAAAAATCCAGAACTGAATTGAAGTCGAGTATAATCTAAATCGAAAAGAGGAAATATTGTGTGCCATTTTTTTATCATTCAGTCGAATTCGATAATTGGAGCAGCCGAAGGCGAATGAAGCAGCAATCGATTGACAAAGCAATCCAAAGCAAACACATACTTCAATCGAAGCAAAAGACCAAGCGGTGGCTTCAACACAGCAAAGCCCTAAATTTCGAAGAGGAACGAACAAAGAACGGCTGAAAAAAAAACTACAAAAGAAAAGGGAGCGTTTTTTCTTTATTATTGAGTTGGGCCAGTCTTCAATTTTTTATTGGGCTACAAATTATTAAATAGGGTTTTTTTAATTTTGTAATTTCTATTTTTAAATTGTTTAAATTCTAGTCGTGTGACTAGGGACGAACTAGGGTGGTGTAGTTCGAGAATTCACAACTCAGTGGATGAGTTGTGGCAGGGTTTTGAGCGTAGAGTTAGGTTAGTCATTAGCAGGTGTCGCAAGTTTACGTGTGTAAGCATTTGACTACGTAATTTCTAGTAGAAACCTTGGGGGCAACATGTATGCAGGTTATTGCCAAAGCTGGGTAAATCTATGTTGTTCTATTTCTGATTTTATTATTCTGCTATTATCTGTGCTGCAATTATTATATATATTTCCGCATTAATTTTTATTATTATTAGTATCACCCTATTCACCCCCCCACTAGGGTGAAATTGATCCTACACACTTGACGATTTTGTCTTTCGTGCTAAGTTTATTTAGTTAGCTAGTAGAGCACACAATGACATTTTAGGAGCATATTTACTGTCCTAAATCATTTTGCACCAATTTAATTCTGCAGATTTGGTCTCGACATGATCCCTAGTAGACTTAAAAGTCAAATTGGCCATTTTCTTCAGGTATCCAATGCAAAAAAAATTGGCCTCATGGTGAACTTTGATATATTTTGTTATATGACTTATAGGGTTAGGCAAACAATTAAAGTTTCCACCCCATTGATGATTATCTAATAGGTAGGAGACTTTTTGTCGGGGCCACCTACCATTGATAAGTATTTCCATCCCAACTTATATATAAGTGTAGAACTATTTAACAAGTGTTCGAACGACATGTGTGTGTCTTCACCATTGCTAATATTCTATCTATATGGCCTATGCACCAAGCTCTAGCTTTTAGAAGAGTTTTCCATGTATTAGATGCATTATATCTAATTGTATGATCCATAAATTCCTATTTTTGTAGTACTTATTCTTTAACCATTGTGCCTATAAACTTTCACCTTGTGAATACTTCCACACCATTTGTACGAATATTACCTTAGCAGCAACATCTAATCTTCTTAGTCCCAAGCTATCTTCATTTTTGTTTTTACAAACGTCTTCCCAAGACATTGAATGAGATTTGGATTTCCATATAAAGTTTGCACATATAGAATTATCTTGTTTATAATACTTGATGGTATTTGGTTGAACCGCATCCAAAAATTTATCATGAGGAATATGACTGCTTTAATAAGCTCACACCTTCCACTAATGTTTAGCTATTTATTGCTCCAATTAAAGAATTTTTTTGTTAATTTAATCGATTAGAGGGCCAAAATCCCTTGCCTTTAAATTATTATGAGAAAGGGGAATGCCCAAGTAAATTATGGGTAGATTGCTAGATTTTGACTTTGATAATTTCATTTATGACCTACCTGTTGCAAGCTCCTTTGCTAAAGAAGATACTTGATTTATTTTCATTCATAATTAGTCCTGCATTCTTGTGCATTTCCTACATTACTCTATTAATAGTATTTGAACTATCTACTGTAGTATTGGATGTAATTAATATGTCATTAGCATACAGTAGATGAGTCATTGGTGGTTCAACTTTATATATTGGGATTAGATTGTCATTCAAATATTCCTCATCAAGAATACAATAGATGAGTCATTGGTGTTTCAACTTTATATATTGGGATTAGATTGTCTAATGCTAATATAAGACTGCCATTAGAGTCAACAATGTATTTTCCTCTATTATTTGATCTGAAAGAATATACATTTTGCTATGGAATTTCTTTTTACGTTTTGTCTCCTTGTGCTGAAAACTTAAGTTTCATTCTTTGAGCATTTTATATTGCAATATTTCTCATGAGTTTGGAGAGGTGTTCTATTTTCTAAGCCTCGTACATAACAATTTTCATCAAGTGGATTGTTAACCTTCTTTTCATATAAATCATTAGCATTATTCCTCAATTGCTCATGTAAGACTTGACAGTTTCCTTTAGACTTTTTCCATGATCTTAAAGCTTTTTTTGTTGCTTTCAGTTTGCTGAGAAGAATAAATAATGGGTTGCCTTGCACATTGGTATTTAATGCTTGTTGTGGTACCTCCTTATGTTCGGTATTCAAACACCATGAATTGTTATACCTAAATGGTAATCTTGCATTCACTAATTGATCGGGATTGAACTTAAAATGAATATGAGTATGATCATTTAGAGAATGGCTACTAAAATGAATCCTAAATTCTGAAATTTTGTTAAACCAGCAGTTGCTAACAAAATCTATTAATTTTACTATGTATTGAAAATTTTGATCCACCTATCCAGGTTAAGTGGTTTCCTATAAATTTTGGTTCAAGTAAATTGGTTGTATTTATGAAATTCATGAAATCATTGTTCCCCACTGAATTATAATTATCTTGATTAATTTTGTCTTGACTGGGTTAGATAGTATTAAAGTCACCTAGGGTAATCAATGGAAGATTAAATTGACTTGCTTGATCAGTTAGATAATGCCATAGATCCGCTCTTTGTTCTGATGAATTGTAAGAATATACAATGGTACATATCAGGCTTAGGCTAGTAGCATTATGAAGAGTGCAGGAGATATTTTGATCATTAGTTTGCATAATGATAGTAAACCAAAAGGTTGAGTCCCAAATAATTAAAATTCTATTTTTACTCTCTAATAACTGTTATGAGTGCATTTCCACTTAATATTTAGTTTTAGCATGAACTATTCAATGTTATGGACTGATAATTTATTTTCTACAAGACCCAAAAAAGAAAATCTACCACTATTGATCAATCACCAAATTTCTAACTATTTCGAGGGGGGTTCATACCTTTAATATTCCAAATAAGCAACTCCATTAATTAGATCGGCAGAGTTACTGCTTGAATCGGGGTAGTGACCCATGTTGACTTGATTTCCTTGTTTTTTTCCTCTTCTCTTTTAGTTGGTTGACCGTGCAATTCCATACAGGATTATCAATGACATCTGAAGTTAAAAAAGCTTTAAATTCGAAGGGAAGTTCCTTAGATCTGGTTTATCTAGTAGTCTAGGACCTAGTGTCATATTAGGGGTTGGAGTTTTGATCAGGCTTTGGGTTAACATGCTCATTAGAACTGACTTTCATAGCCAAACTGCTATCGGTTTCAACATCTATTTCTATATGGATTGATTTATTGTTTAGGTCCGATTCAAAGTGTGCTTCAGTCTGTATCGTATTATTGCTTTTGTTACTTATGATTGACTGCTCATAATTAGACTGTTTAAAATGGGACTCTGAATTTTCATTTTGGACTTTGGTACCTTATTGATTAAGGTTGTCTGCACCTTGTGCTAAGTTTACTTCTTTGCTACCTAACATGCTGTTTAAGTTAACATTATTTGGTTCATTGGATTGTCGTTTTCCTTATTTTCTTATTGCTTAATTTCAGATGAGATATTTTAGGTTGTATCTATTGTGCCCTACATATTGTTGTCGATATCTATATCATTTCTACTAGTATTGTTAGTATCAGCAGGATTTAGCATCCGTATTTTAGTGAATTGACAAACATTTTCTGTGTGTCTAAAACTATGACAATTTTGGCACTTAGGAGGTTTCCACTCATATTCTACATCTTGCATTATAATCCTATCTTTAGGTTAGGATAAGGATATGTTTAGGATAGCCAAACGAGTTTGAGATTGCCATAAGGATCTTGCATAAGCTATTTTGATAATTCCTTCCGTAAATTTGTCTGCCAATTTAATCGGAATGCCTAATACCGAAGCTGTACGGCTTATGCCCTCTTCAGTCCAATAATCTAGCAGTAAACCGGTTAGACAAATCTAGATAGAATCATATGTAACAGTTCCATTTTTAATTGCATTCTTAGGATCTAACTTTTCATCACCATAAGTTTCTTATTGTAAAAATAGGGTCCTCCTTTTAACACCTTCTCACGGTCCTCTTTCCTCTCAAATTTAATGGCACAAAACCTATTTTCATTAGAGTAAATAGTAAAATCACCTCATGGTTTTCACACTCTGTGAATGTAAGCTTCAAAAAATGGGTAATGAGGTTTAGACCCGATAACATATATTCGTATATCCATTGTTTCCTTGCCTTTTGAACAACATCAGTGGTCATTTTCGCATAATCTAGGAAGTTAAACTCACGAGGTTGGAAGAACTTTATAGAGGTGTAGACCGAGATTCGATTACTCATAATAACATCTTTCCATGTACGGTTAGCACTAGAGGAATTCGCCTATGCATTAGAGTTTGGGACGCACTCTGTAGGGTTATGCCCAAGTTCAGGATATGGATATACAATTGATTGTTGGTTCATATCACCATTAAAAGCATTTTTTCCCATGCATGATGTTATGATTTGGCACTTTGTGATGAGTGGTGGAGCGATTATGGGTAGAATTGAATTTGGTTTGCAGTCTCCATCTTCTGGGCTGCACTAGTGTGAAGCCATCTTCATCAGTAGTCGAGGGGGCCGGTCAGAGGAGGGCTATAGGAGAAGAGTTTGGAGGAGAAACTAGAATGAGAGGAGGTTGGAGGAGGATCTGGAATGAGAGGGGGCTGGAGGAGGATCTGGAATGGAAGGGGGCTGGAGGCTAAATGAACCAAGAGATGTCGTGGCTAGGGTTTCAAGCCTCTTTTATTATAATATACTACATAATAATTATAAATTCCGAGATTGTTTCACTTTTTATTGATGATGTGTTATTTTTACATAATATATTTTAGATTTTATGATTATAGGAGGGTTTTTCCTTCTCTTTTTTGTAAGGGGGTGGGGGTTGCTACTTGCCAGGCTTATTGCCATCACCTATTTTATGTGTACAATAAAATTATATAAGCCATCTGCTGCTTGGGAGGATCAGTAATTTTCTTCAAAATGTTTAATTAATTTACCCTAAATGTTGACTAATTAGACCATAATGAGCCTACAAAGTCTATTAATTAAAATTAGATCTAATATATTCATTAAATAAAATAATATTTTTTTTAATTGATCTTATTAATTAAATATATTTGATGTGCATAGACATATGAATATATATATATATATAATAAATACTCAAACAAATGTGGTGACATATTTAGCATAGCATGATAATACAATAGATAATAGCATGGTTTATGTATGTATGTATGTATGTATGTATGTATGTTTGTGTTTGCACAAAAATTGGTCACAAACACACAATTGCAGATGAAAGCACCAATTCACAGTCACAGTTCACAGATAGAATATGTGAAGAGGATATAAATATGAAGAACCACAAAAATTAAAAAGAAAGCATTAAAAAGACGAGATTTATAGTGGTTCGGCGTTGTAGCCTACGTCCACTTTGAAGGGTTTGTTGTTTATTGATGATTCTCAACTGATTTACCATAGTACAATCAATGGCACTCAAGTTACAATAGAGTTTCAGCAGAGTAAAGGCGTAGAAGAGCCCAAAAATTCCTTTTTCTGGAGGCGTATGGGGTGCTATTTATAGGTGTAGATCTGGAAATATCTCCCTCAAACCTCGGAATACCTCTTCTCACACGTGGATGGGCCTACCAGATCGATCTAGGGTCGTTTAGGATCGATCCCCGTCATCTTCGTAATGATCAGGTTTAGCTCCATTTGAGCTACGATCGATCGGGGACATCCTTGAGTGAATAAGCAAACATCTATGAAAGTTTCATAGCATTTAGACTTGTAATTTTTGAGTTATGATCGATCCAAGGTTGATTTTGCGAGTAGGCTGATGGTTGTATATCGATTCATACGTATCGATCACTTTCGTATCGATGCTCCTTCGGATCGATGACGTGGAGCGACAACTATAGGGATATCCATATTTCACGCTTGCAGACCGCTTCCTTTGATTTTACTACTTCCTTCGTATCAATCCTAGGCCACACTCTTCTTATCGGTGCCTCGTTGTGGCTTTATATCGATGGTTGCATGTTGCCTTCGTATCGATGCCTGGCCCTAGTCTTCGTATCGATCAGATGGCTGATCGATATGAAATGTGTAGAGGCGGGATCGATACAAAATGGGAAGCTGTTGAACATATGAAATTGGATTGATGATGTTGCTTGATGGATACGAAGAGGATGGATTCGAAGTAGATGGATACGAACTAGATGGATATGAACTTGATGGATACAAAATTGACGTGGACCATATGGACATTGATCGATCCATGACTCTGACCCGAAGTAAACGTGTTGCCGACCCGAAGAAAACCCAATACCGACCCCAAGTAACGCCGACCTGAGTTATCCCTTGCCGACCTGAAGCGCCATCAACGTTGACTCGAAGTAAAACCTCTTGTAACCCGAAGCAAGCCGTAAGCTGACTCGAAGCAAACTCCAATTCAGCTTCGATAATTGTACAGTCGATTAGGTTGAATCCGCCTGTATGTTGCCTTGCCGAATGGTGGGTTAACACTTTGCCCCTCAAAACATGCCTTTCGATAGGAAGGTGTGTTTTGTAATGCCATAAGCCTAACGTTCGGAGCCTGTTGATGACCTGTGACGAGGTTGATGATCTTACCTGATCGTGAATGGTGATCGCTCAAGATCGTATGCCGTTCGGGGCGATATGTGACCGTTCGTGGACGGGTGCCATTCGAGGTCGGGTGCCGTTCGAGGCGAATTATGACCGTTCGAGGTCGGGTGCCGTTTGAGGCGAATTATGACCGTTCGAGGTTGGGTGCCGTTCAAGGCGAATTATGACCGTTCGAGGTCGGGTGCCATTCGAGGCAATTTATGACCGTTCAAGGTCGGGTGCCGTTCGAGGCGAATTGTGACCGTTCGAGGTCGGATGCCGTTTGAGGCGAATTATGACCGTTCGAGGTCGAGTGCCGTTCGAGGCGAATTATGAATATCAGATTTTACATTTAGATGAGTCTTATAATTGAAATATCCAACTAATAAAGGTAAGTCCATATACAAAGAAGAGAAACAAAAGCAAAACTAAAACATCGAAGAGCAAGCATCTCCACTGTAGCGGTTTATTGTCATCTCAGAGCATGCCTGAAGACCGTTCGTGATCCCGTACATGTGTAAGTGACTTAACCATTTTATTGTGGAGTTTATTACTTATTTTTCATTATCCCGATCAGTTGATGATAAGCTGACGCCTTGATCCGGGGCCGTCTTCATTTGATGCGGATGGTGGTCGCTCCTGTTCCACCGTCCCCGTTCGCCTCTTCACGTACTATAACAGCATGTCGTTTTGAATATGTCCTTCGATCTCATCCCTCAAGTGCCTGCAATCGTTTGTACTATGTCTGCCTAGCTCGTAGAATAAGCAGTATTTGTCTGATTTCCTTTCATTATTGGCTGGCTCCCTCCTGATTGGCCTTCGATAAGGAACCTGCCCCCTAGTGTCTTGGTATATTCGTTCTAAAGTCTCACTCAATTCCATATAAGAATTGAATCTTGGTTCCTTTTGTGGCCGCTTCGGTTCATCAGAGCCATTCTCTACTTTCCGCTTCCCTTTATCCTTGTTTGAATCTTTCCCAGGCGGATCCCCGCCTTTGACCACATGAACATTAAATTCCTCGCCTTCCTCTCTTTCAGCCTTTGCGTCTTCCTGTCGTAGAAACCTTTTTGCCTCATGGTAAAACTCTCCTAGATCCATTGGTGGATCCCTTATCAATGAATTCTTGAATTCTGTGCCATCAGCTATGCTAGATACAGCTGCCATCAAAATCATGGACGGATCTAGACGATCCACCGATGCTGCCGCTACATTAAATCGTGTTAAAAAATTCTTCAGAGACTCTCCGGTCTTCTATTTCAGTGTCGTCAAACTCATCACATTTTTGGATCTCAAGATGTGAACTCTGAACTGCCTCATAAACCTTTCAATCAATTCGGTCCACGTTCTAACAAAGCCGCTTTCCAGTTGCTTGAACCACAGTGCTGCTATATCCATCAAATACAAAGGGAAACACTAGGCCATGACCTCCTTCGATGCCCCCAGTACTTCCATGTGCCTCATATACCTTGTCAGATGAACAGCAGGATCCGTCCTTCCATTATACGTCTCCAGTGTTGGTAGCTTGAATTCAGGTGGATTCCTAGCCTGCCTAATTGTGGGAGCGAAGGGGCTCTTATTCACATCCTCCAAATCTTTACTCACCAATCCTCCTCTCATGGCCCGTCTGACCATTTTTGCCAATCTGTCATTGTCAACAAGCAGTAGTCTTTGTTCGTTGCCTCCGACTTACACCCCGAGTTCTTGAGGGTATCTCGAAATTTTCTCTCCTAGACGAGCATTCATTTCTCTATCAATGCCAAATTGCACGCCACTGCCTAGTATCCTTCCTGGAATTGAGCCAACATAATCCGGAGGCATGCCCCTCGTTCAGGGGCTGTTCTCGAAAGCCCCACTCTATCCAGTATCCTGGTTGCTCCATTCCCATGACTCTGGTTCTGGACTTCCTCTGCTCCCGCTGCCCAGTCTTTGCAATCCACATTTCCAGCATTCCTTGCAGCTAAATTCTCTTGATTTTGCACTCCAGCTTGTCCAACCTGTTGGAGTAGGTTCTACATCATTTCCTCCTTCCTTTTCAGCATCCCTTCCTGCATAGCACCCATCATCATCTCCATCTCATCTTTGGTGATGAAAATTGAGGTTTGATTAGCTCCTGAGGAAGTCTCCTGGCTTCCTTCATGATGGCTCCTCTCCGTTCGCAGTCCCCTTGTTGATTACTTAGCCACGGCTTCCCAGATCCAAGTTCTTAAGCCTTTAAATTAAAAATCCAAGCTTCAGAATCCCTGGGCGTTAGCGTTCTCAGTGAAAGCACCAAAATGTTTGCGCCAAAATTGGTCACAAACACCCAATTGCAGATAAAAGTATTAATTCATAGTCACAGATCACAGATAGAATATGTGAAGAGGATATAAATATGAAGAACCACAAAGATTACAAGAAAGCGGTAAAAATATGAGATTTATAATGGTTCGGCGTTGTAGCCTACGTCCACTTTGAAGTGTTTACTGTTTATTGATGATTCTCAACTGATTTACCACAGTACAGTCAATGGCACTCAAGTTACAATGAAGTTTCAGCAGAGTAATGACGTAGAAGAGCCTAAAAAGTCCTTTTTCTGTAGGCGTAGGGGTGTTATTTATAGGTGTAGATCTGGAAATATCTCCCTCAAACCTTGGAATACAACTTTTCACACGTGGGTGGGCCCACCAGATCGATCTATGGTCGTTTAGGATCGATCCCTGATCGATCCCCATCGTCTTCGTATCGATCATGTTTAGCTTCATTTGAGCTGTGATCGATCAGGGACATCCTTGAGTGAATAAGCAAGCATCTGTGAAAGTTTCATAGCATTTAGACATGTAGTTTTCGATTTATGACCGATCCACGGTTGATTTTGCGAGTAGGCTAATGGCTACATATCGATACATACGTATCGATCACTTTCGTATCGATGCTCCTTCGTATCGATAATGTGGAGCGACAATTGTAAGGAGATCCACATTTCACGCTTGCAGACCGCTTCCTTCGATTTGACTACTTCCTTCGTATCGATCCTAGGCCACACTCTTCGTACCGATGCCTCGTTGTGGCTTTGTATCGATGGTTGCATGTTGCCTTCGTATCGATGCCTAGCTCTAGACTTCGTATGGATCAGATGGCTGATCGATACGAAATGTGTAGAGGCGGGATCGATACTAAATGGGAAGCTGTTGAACAGATGAACTTGGATCGATGATGTTGCTTGATGGATATGAAGAGGATGGATTCGAAGTAGATGGATACGAACTAGATGGATATGAACTTGGTGGATACGAAATTGATGTGGACCATATAGACATTGATCAATCCATGACTCTAACCCGAAGTAAACGTGTTGCCGACCCGAAGAAAACCCAATACCGACCCCAAGCAATGCCGACCTGAGTTATCCCTTACCGACCCGAAACGCCATCAACATTGACTCGAAGTAAAACCTCTTCTAACCCGAAGCAAGCCTTAAGGTGACTCGAAGCAAACTCCAAGCAACCCTACGCGACTCGACTTTTGTCAAAAACCCATACTCAAGTATCCTGTGTTGTTTGTCCATCGACCATGTTATATCCATGCCTCATAATCATGTTTATCGCCCGTGATTGATCATCCATTCATTCAAACAAGAACCAAGTCCGTGACAATTTAGCTTCGATAATTGTACATTCGATTGGGTTGAATCTGCCTATATGTTGCCTTGCCGAAAGGCGGGTTAATAGTATGTATATACACATACACACATACACCATGTATATGTTGAGCATCTATACATATATTAATTGCCTCGTTAAAAATATTAAAATATATACAATATAATTCAAAAATATATAATCAGTGAAATAATAATAAATTTGATTTTTCAGAATATCATACATAATTTGACTAAATCAAAATTCATAAAATTAAATAAATCAAATTCATAATATCTTAAATTTGATTAAGTATTATTTTCATTATATATATAATAATATATATAATATAATCAAAAATTATTTTAGTTTCAAATCTATTAAATCAAAACATATTATATATATATATATATATATATATCTATGTGTGTGTGTTATTATATATATATATATAAATCTTAAAATTGAGTAACGTTTTGCCAATAATATATATATAATATGTTAGATATATTTCATCCAAAATTTTCTTAAAACTGCATGAAATCAATTTAAATTTTAACAAAAACATATACGGACTTTGTTGAAGCGCGGTATAGGGCCAAGTTGGTGAAACTCGATTTATGATCTAAAATAAGCTCACCTAGTAACAACAGTTTGTACGTGCATTCTTTATGTCATCACTGTATCACTTAGATATCTAGAGTTGGGTCTAATTTCAAAAACTCTATTAATATCTATATTTAATTGCATAAATAATTTTTAAAGACTTTGGTTCAATCCAATAATATTTATCGATTAACCAATTTACTCTGGTCATAGATTTTGACTTTTAATTCGTATACGAATTATGGTGATATTAAACTTCTATAACGAAGAAGACGAATCCTCACTTAGGTAGTGTTTCACTTTAAGTAGTTCAACGTAAACCCAACTATGGTCGTATCAACGTCACCATGTCAAGTATTTAACCATAATCAAAGCATAGCCTGGGTACATAAGATCGGTAGTACCCTCAAGTCATAAGACTACTTGTATCTCATTACCCTAAGACCTTCTATTTTGACTTAGTTATATCAACCTATAGAAGGCTCTCTTCGAGTAGTTTTGTGATTGTTCTAAACAACCATAAGTATGTAACTCCTAGATGCCTCTAACAGTCATGAGTAAATTACTGTCCATCATATGGAGAGCGTTACGTGCACCAGTCTCAACAAATGTAACGAAATCCTTTTCTCGAACATCCTGAATAGGAATTTTAAGGAATAAGTATTTATATACTTAAATATGTGTATATATTCGTAGATTCAATACTCATGGTTATGAACACATTCGTAACTAAAATCGGTTAAATACTTCTCCTAAGGATTTTCTACTTATATTTGTTTAATGTATTTAATTCATTATTTAAACTCTATATAACAACATATATAAAAGAAAAATAAAACTAGATGCTTACATCATTTCAAACAAGATTATCCTATAAGAGTTAAGTTAATAAATTACATGATTGCCTCTATGGTGCACCCTTTTAACTCTATCAATATGTCCGGCATTATATTATAATTATGTTTAAAGGAATACATACATACACATAGACACACTGTGATGACCCGCCATTTTAGATGGTTCAAGTCAATAATAAACCACACGTGTCCAACTCAAACCATTCAAAGCTGACGAATTGTCAATGGGGTTTAAATGAGAAATAAACAAGAAAAAAGAATAGAGAAGAACATAGAATCTCAAACAGCGGAAGGATTAAAATATAATACATAAATAAGCAGTTCATGAAGCTGCTAATTAAATTATTTACATTTGATTTGCAAATTACCAGAGTCAGCATATACAAATCATATAACCATGCAGCGGAAAATAATAAATAATAGGGTCTTAAAATCTTCGTCTTCATCTTCAAGGTCAACGTCTTCAAAACACCGGAATAACTCAGGGCTGACTCGAGAGTAAAGGGAAACAATACACTCGAGTCTGGACTATATATTCTTATGTAAGTAAATCCAAATCAAGTCATAAATGTATATTAACTCCACTAAATGTACAATTTTAAGTTACAATTTAATAAAGCAAATCTAATTTCAAATCTTACTTTAATCCAATATCAGATCTTCAAACTCAATTTCAAATTTTAAAACTTGAAAGAATTCAATTTAAATAAATTTTCCTAAACTTCAATTTCCAACTTGTAATTTAAAATTTATAACTCCTAATTAAATCATTAAACAGCTTTATTTAAAACAAGTTCAATGCTCGTTAGTAAATTTCCTATCCTACGCTAAACAAACATTTTATGATTTCGATTACCAAGTATATATCATTTCAACTCATATTTGACGTCATAGGTATATATCATTTCAATTTATTTCTTAGTTCAATTATTCAATTCTAGTTACGATATATAACAATTTCACATTACAATAAAACAAAAACAATAATCAACAATATCAGCACAGCATAATCCATCATAATAATCAATAGGCTCACACATAACATAAAGGTTCAAATCAACGTACCACAACTGTCATTGGTTATAACATTTTGGGTGTTCGAATGGTGATGATATTTAAATTTCAATATCAATTTAAATTTCCAATATCAATCAATTTAATTTAATCCATATTCCAATTATTAAATCTCTAGTTCATATACCTCTATTTAATATTTCAATGTCAATTTAATTACCAAGTATGGCAGCTATATTCAACTAAATTCATTTCAATTCAATACGATATTTAATTTAATTTAACTAACAACCATAATTCGATCCAATACACAATTCAATTTAATTAACAATAATAATTCAATTTAATATGCAATTCAACTAAATTCATTTCAATTCTATTCAATTCAGTTTTGATTTAATTACCTAAATATGATAGCAATCATTCAATTAACATTCAATTCAATTAAAATTTAATTTGAATTTAATTGCATAAGAAAATATATAAGTCGTGAATTATAAAAACTCACCTTAGATTATAGCGCATCAAAACAAAAGCATGTGGAGATTTGAGAAAAAATGAAATGGATCTGCAAGCTTCAGGCGTGAACAAACAAATGAAAAAATATGAAATGGAGCCACAATGTTAGCTTCAGGGAATGTAAACAAAGAACATGAAAATGAAGAAAAAACCAAGGTTAATGAAAAATGTAAGCATGAGGTAGTAGGGAGATGAAATGCGAAGGTGAATGAATGGAGTAATAAAAGAAAGAAATGAACATGTGGAGAAATAAAAGGTTCTTGTTTAAAATGCGTACAATGTGGAGGAATTATATAAAACGAACGTTAAGAATATGAATTGTATCAAAAACATTTTATTTCAATACGGAGAGAGAATAAGTAATAAATATGGAAATAAAGGCTATAGGAAAGGGGAATAGGAAATGGAAAGAAAATGAGGTGGCAAGAGAATTAGTGATTGGAAACATGGAATGTAGCATAGCTGGTATATAATTAGATAAGGAAAGCTGTTACAGCCCAAAAATTTTAACAAGTATTTTATTCATTTATTTAAAGACCGTGACGTTTGATTTCTTAAAAATATAATTTTGGAAAATTTCTTGTAATGATTGTTAATCAATTGCCCAAATTTTTATTAAAAATAAACGTTCTGTAATGTTGATTTGAATTAAAAAAGTGTAACTTTAATAGAAATTTTAAATTTTTAAATTTTATAATTCTAAACTGCCAAATTTTCATCTTGAACTGTATACAATTGTGTAACATTTGTTTCACTTTTGTTTGGTCAGATTTGTTGTATGCTTTTAAAGGTTAGTAATAATTAGTGTGAAACGGGAAAATAAACTTTACATTTCTTTTACGTATATTTATATCCGTTTCTTAACTTTATATTAAACAATCAATTGGATGAAGCTAAATTAAATTTTATTTATTATGGTATAATAACTATTAAATTTTTGGTTTAAAGCGATGGGTTATTTTTCTAATTGAAACGTTATCATTTTTAAATTTATTTAATAAGGGAAACAAATAAAAATTTGTACGTTACTTTGGGCATTACATCTTATAAGTTTCTCTTGCCTTGATTCATTGTCTATTTATTCTATGCATTAGAATTTGCATATCTTCTGCCGTATATTCTTTTCTTTTAGAATTTGAAATCTTGCCCAAAAATCTTGCACGTGAGAATTATTTCTTTCCTTGCTTCCGTTCGTTTCTTTCCATTTAATAAAATTAAATGCCTTAAATTCCTTTGATTCCTCTACCGTTCAAGCATTTTATTCTTTCCTTCTCTCTACATAAATCAAGTGAGCAGCTGTTATATTATTCCACGTTCACAAATTTTTCCAAAACACAAAAATTTCGCTTCAGCTTCCATTTGTATTTGCGTGACCATCTTCCTGAAGGTATGGTCGCATGTTTTTTTTTTCTCTCCTTTCATTTTGTTTTATTCTGTTTGTTCCCCTGCTTTGTTTTGCTATAATGTTGTTGCCCCATCATGCTCGGCCTATCCACCGAACCCCATGCCCCTACCCCAGCCTAGACCACCACCGCAACCTCTCCCCTCCTCCAGACCGAGCCCAGGCAACCGCAAACCCCTTGCCGTTCCACTTTCCTCCACCATCAAGTGAAGCCGCAGCCACCACCGAACCCCACGTCTCCAACCCCATGCCAGACCGCCACCAGTCACCGCCTCTGAACCCTCCTGACCTAACCCCATGCCACCACGAACCCATGCCACTTGAAAACCACGCCTGACCCAAACCCATCCTTTGTTTTGGGAAAAAGAAATGAACAAAAAAATTTGTTTTGTCACCTTTGTATTTTTGAAATTTTTGTCTATATTTCCTCTGGCCTTTGTATTTTGGTATTTTATGAATGAACAAAATTTGCTTTTGTCACCTTTGTTTTGAAGTCATAATTTATTTGCCACCGACCCTTTGTTTGAAAAGAAAAATGATGAACAAAACTTGCTTTTGTCACCTTTGTTTTTGAAGTCATAATTTTTTTTCCACCAGGTCTTTGTTTTGAAAAAAAAAAGAAATGAAAAAAATTGCCTTTTTGTCACTTTTGTATTTTAAGTCACAGCCTATATTTCCTCCGAACCTTTAAAATCTTGGATCTAGTGAATGGTCGAGCTATGTGACTATGGGTTGCGTCGTATGGTGAAGTGGTCGAGCTATTTCTTTCTATATTTTTCAACTTGTTCCTGTCTGCTTCATTTGAAAAAAATTGTTATTCGTATCCGTACTTAGATTTGTTTTATTTATTTTGTTTCAAGATTTGAATCTCGTTGGCGCTTTCTCTAAAAACTGATCGTGCTTTCCGTGTGTTTTTCGGTAGATAGCGTATTTCCTTTTTGATTCAAATCTCCAGCTCCGCAGAGATGAGTAAATCTCACACGAATATTCATACTTATATGATTATGAAACGACCGCAACTGAACGTGTAGAAAATAAATAAATAAATAAAAATAGATGTTATAATTACCTGTGATTATTTATATATGATGTAAACTTGTTAAAATTGCATAACATATCATCTGTTATATTTTGTTCTTATTTTACTGTTATTCTATTCTGTTAAATCACTGCAAGTTCCCTGTAGAATAGAATCACTATGGGTTGAAATGATACATACCCGAACGGACTTTAGAATAAGGGAAGATCGTTATGGGCTGAAATGATAGGCCTGAGCGATTTTCGATTAAATTTTATTTACTTGGGATTGCGGGTTTGAAATGATAAAACCCGGATTTTTCTTTGTAAACTACGGATTGAAATGATATATTATCCGTATCACTTGACTTAGGCTAGAAAATATTATACAGACCCGTGGTTATTTTCTGTATTTTTCTGGATACTTTTAAATATTTTAAATATTGAAAATTGATTTAAATTGAGTTTTTAAAATAATTATTTAGAGTAGAAATGATTTTTCTATGTGATAAATGTAAATAAATGGATAAAAAAAATATTGACTTTAAAGTGTAACTTAAATTTGAAAATTTGACTAAAAAGAGAAAAACGGAAACTTAAGTTAATTAAGTTAAATTGAAATTTAGTTTAAATGGTGGAAGAATGGGAATTTAAAATTTAAGTGTTGAAAAAAAATGGTTAAAGGTGGGAAACGGGAAAATTTACACACTTGAATTTTTCAGGTAAATCTTGGAAATTTTTATTTTACTTGAAAAATCTTTCTTTATAAAAACCATAAGTTAAAGGATTTAATCGAACATTTTAATGTGAAATAATGATTTTTATAAGTTTTAAAGGATTTAAATTGAAGTTTATTTATGGCTGGAATTGCACTTAAAACCTGAAAATTTAATTTATAGCACTTCAGAAATGCTACCATTTCTGGAAATGAACCCATTTTGAACTAAGTAGAATCTGCAGCACTTGTTAAGTGCTGTGGTTATATAAATGAACCAAAAGACTAAAATGAACTAAGGCTATGATAGCACTTGGTAAGTGCTGTTGTAGCAGGAACTATAATTTAACCTGAAACTAATAAAGGGGCTACTGTAGCACTTGTTAAGAGCTGCAGTAGGCTGAAATATGATTTTTGTTTAAAACTGAACTGTTACAGCAGTTTATAAAAGCTGTCTTTGCTGAATTGAATTGTTTTCAATTATAACTTACCGCAACACTTTTTAAATGCTGTGAAAGCTGAAATTTTAATGTTTTATTGTTTTTAAGTGAATAAATGAACTCAAAAAAGGCTAAAATTTTGGGAATTTAATATTTGATTTAAAAGAATAATGACTTTGTTTTTAAATGGTCTAATTTGAAGTATTTTTGATATAAACTGTTTTAAATTTATAACCACGGGTTATAATAACGTTTGGTTGTTAAAAAGACCGGGATCGGATATGGACATACTCTCTGTCGATACCGAAAATCACTTTGACAACTGTGTACGCGGTGGAGTTTCCAGAATGAAGTAGGATGGTGGCGACGATCCTCAGGTATATACGTAGACCCGACTCCCGTGAGTTGGCATAAGGTGGCTAAAACAGGAGCGATCGACGGGCCAAGGAGGTAGCACCTCTGATCGGACACACTTCTTCGATACCATTCTATTACTTGTGATTGACTTGGTGGCCACCCTTGATTTGGGAGTGTTGTTCGAGGTGGGCGGTAGTGGCTGCTATGCGTCACCACCAGTCCGGATGCGTAATTGGTATATCTACCCTGGCATTGCCTTGTGTGTCGTGTCACCTACCATATCGAACCCACTACGATTTTGGTTTTAAGATCCGACCACGTTAAGGTTCACCATCCCCTTAACGCTATTTTCTATATGATTATACTTTACTGATTAGACACTACTATATATAGCGTATATTACTATATGGTAAATAGTTCAACGAATCCTTAGAGGATGGGCGGTCCCAAGCATCTTCTAAGTTACTTGTACCTTTACTACAGTTCACTTGAGTTGGTTTTCATTGTATAAGTATGTATGTCCTGACTCGAGTGTTTATGTTTTATTTTTACGCTCGGGTCAGCTTGAGTATCAATTTGGACTTCATCTTCCCGGAGCTAGGACTACTGGAGATCATCTTTATCAAGCTGCTTTCTGTTTTGCTATTCAGTCTTTTATTTTAGCTTATGTAATTGAGACAAATGAATTTGGGATTTTCAGTAGTTGTTCAAACTGTATTGGTTTTAGACTTTGTAATTTGTACTTGTTTTGAGACTATGTATTTTAGTGGCTTCATGAACCACTATGGTTATTTTTAAATTCCGCTGCGAGTTATTCTGATATATTTCTGTGTCTGTGATTCTGTGAATGATTTTATTTGCTCCAAATTTTATTACAATTTGTTATTTTGCATTATTCAAGTCTGACATGTGTGGATTATTGTCGATTTGAATGGTCCAAAATAGTGGGTCGTTACATTTGGTATCAGAGCTTTGGTTTTAGGCAAACCCTAGCCTATGGAGCAAAAACTCATTAGAGATAGGGTAGAAATACCCTAGAATGAGTGAAATCAAACTCAAAATCATTTCTTTGTGAGTGAACGTATTTTCAAAGTATAAAATGATTTTTTTAAATGATTTTTCAAATGATTTTCAAAGATTATTCTGATATAAAGTTTTCTTGTTTTAAAAAAAAGCAATTTTTTCTAAACTTCCTTCTTTCCGTATCTCCCTTGTTAGAAATTTTGTTATTAGGATATTCATCCAAGTGATCTTATCGTGTCTTATCTTAACTTATCTTTGTCTTCTCTGTACCTTTGTCCTAAATTCATTCTTGATATTTCCAGGATGAACCGTGGAAATGCTAGAGGTAGGGGTCGTGGTACTGCCCCAGCTCCTCCCCCTGTTGCACCTGTTAGGTTTACTGTTCTTTGCAAGGAATTCTCTCAGCTCGGTGGTACTAAGTTCACCGGTTCAGAGAGTATTATCGAAGCCCAGCAATGGTTACGGAGTTTGGAGAGGATATTTACTGGTCTTGAGATCACTGATGCCCAGAAGCGTCAGTTAGCAGCATGGCAGCTGCAAGAGTCAGCCTTAGATTGGTGGGAGTCTGTTACGGCTCACACTAACGAAGGTGATCTTTCGTGGGAGCAGTTCAAGTATCCTTTGTGTTATCTTGAATTTTCCCCATTTCCTTTTTCTTTTGAATCTATCTTAAGTTCGGGTTCTGTATCTTCTTTCCAGGGAGGCTTTTGTGGCAAAATGGATGTCCGAAGCCAGGAAATCTCAGCTTTATCGTGAATTCATGGATCTTAAGCAGGGTACCATGTCTTTTTCAGAGTATGAGCGGAAGTTCAATGAACTTTCCAAATTTGGTCCTGGTCTTATCGACACTCAGCTAAAGAAAAATGAGAAGTTCATTGCTGGAGCTCGTCCAGAGTTCTACGACCATCTTATTTCACATGTTTATGGCACTTTTACTGAGCTTATGGATATGGCTATTCGCTATGAGAACCCTACTTCCAAGGGTCCTGCCGCTTCTGGTGCTCATGTCTCACAGTCTTCCTCTGAAAATTTCAAGAAGAGAAAGCCCAACTTCCACCAGTAGAAGAAAAATTGGCTCAAGAATCCGGGCTTGGGATCTTCATCATCTTCTCCTTCCCAGAGACACCCTATTGATCTATCGACCATTACCTGCTTCAAATGTGACCATAAGGGACACTATGCTAATAGTTGCCCTACTTCGGTTAGTGCTGCTGTTCCTCCACCTCAGGTGAGCAGGAACAATCTTTGTCATGTTTGTCTTCAGCCAGGTCATTTTAGTAATGACTGTCCTTTGTATCAGAAGGGAAAGCCATCTGGTGTATTTGCTGTCACATCTGCTTCTTCTCCTGCTACACCTGCCCCTGCTCCTAGTGATGATCAAGGTACTCTTCAGGGCACATTTACTTTATTTCATCATCTTGTTCGTGTTTTATTTGATACTGGAGCTTCGCATAGTTTTATTTCTGATAAGTTGTGTGATAAGTTTGAACATCTCCTTTCTCCTGAGTATGCTTCTGTTCCTCTATGTGTTTCAAATCCTATTGGTGGTCCCGCAAATCTTAATAAGATTTGTAAACATGTGAAACTCTTTCATTCTGGTTATCAGTTTTCTGGAGATTTTTATGTTCTTGGTTTCAATGCTTTTGATTTATTACTCGGAGATGATTGGCTTGATAGACATGATGCCCGTATCTCTTGCAAAGCACGTATCGTGACTCTTGTAGGAGATAAGGGTGATCCTTTGGTTATTCGGTGCCGCACGCCTCAGGATTTTGCTGGAAATTTTATCTACTCTTTGGATTCTTCTCCTATTGATCTTCAATCGACTCGTGTAGTCAATCTCTATCCCGATGTTTTTGGTGAAGTTGCTGCTTTACCTCCTAAGCGGGAAATTGATTTCCGCATTGATCTTATTCCTGGAGCTCGACCTGTAGTTCTTCCTCCTAGAAGAATGGCACCCCGCGAGAAGGTTGAGTTAAAGATGCAAATTGAGGACCTGTCTTTTAAGGGTCTGATCAGACCTAGCTATTCAGAATGGGGAGTTGCGGTGGTTTTTGTCACCAAGTCCGATGGTTCTCTCCGGATGTGTGTTGATTATAGGGAGCTGAACAAGCTCACTATGAAAAACAGATATCCAATGCCTCGCATCAATGACATGTTTGATCAGCTTTATGGTGCTACCGTTTTCTCTCAGCTCGACCTTGCCACGGGTTTTCACCAACTCAGAGTTGCCGAGGAAAGTATTCCCAAGACTGCTTTCCGTACTGAGAATGGATTCTTTGAATGGCTAGTCATGCCTTTTGGTTTGACTAATGCTCCTGCTTTCTTTGTTGACTTGATGAATCGTGTTTTCCGTGATGTGCTTAATAAATTTGTTCTAGTCTTTGTGGATGATATCCTCATTTTCTCTAAGTCTGAAGAAGAACATGAGTCACATTTGAAATCTGTTCTTGAGACTCTTCGAAATCATCAGTTAAAGGCTAAATTTTCCAAATGCCATTTCTGGAGGGATGAAGTCCGATTCCTCGGGCATATTGTTTATGGTAATGGAGTTTCTGTTGATCTAGTCAAAATCGCTGCGATCAATGTAAGTCTCTCTTCCTTATCTTTCCTTGTTTCATTCAATTTATTCTATCTTTCCTATTATCCTTCTATCCCTATTCTGTACAGGATTGGGAAACTCCTAAGACTCCTACTGATATCCGTAGTTTTCTGAGCCTTGCCGGTTATTACCGGAGATTCATTGAGAATTTCGCTCGGATTGCTGCACCTCTCACTGCTTTAACTCGGAAGAATGCTAAGTTTATTTGGAGTAATGAGTGTAAGGCCGCATTCAATGAGTTAAAAGACAAGCTTACTTCCGCACCAGTCCTTACTGTTCCAAGTGGAAATGAGGGATTAACGGTATACACTGATGCATGTCGAGAATGTTTGGGAGCTGTTTTGATGCAGGATGGTAAAGTGATTGCTTATGCTAGTCGACAGTTGAAGACCCATGAAATAAATTATGCTGCCCATGATCTAGAGTTGCTTGCTGTTGTTTTCGCTTTGAAGCTTTGGATACACCATCTTTTGGGTACCAAGTTTGAGCTTTTCACATATCATCAGTCATTGAAGTATATTTTCTCTTAGAAGGATTTAAACCAGAGACAAGTTAGGTGGTTAGAGTTCCTTGCTTCTTATGACCTCGACATCAACTATACACCAGGGAAAGCTAATGTTGTGGCGGATGCTTTAAGTAGGAAGAAGGCTTTGTTGTGTCAGCTCATTGTTTCTTCACCTCTTGTGGATCGTATTATGGCTAGGCAGGATGAGGATCAGATGCTTAGATTGATTAAGGAGAATGTTCGAAGTAGAGTTGGAGGTAGTAGTCTTGAGGCAGTGGTGCTCAGATTGATGATAAGGGTGTGTTGAGGATTAATAATAGGATTTGTGTCCCGAATGTTGATGGATTGAGAATGGAGTTACTTCAGGAGAATCATCAGTCCAGACTTTCTATTCATCCAGGCGTGACCAAGATGTATCAGGATATGAAGAAGTTGTATTGGTGGAGAGGTATGAGGCGAGATATTTCCATTTTTGTTAATAGGCGTGCGACTTGTCAACAAGTCAAGGCAGATCATCAGAAGACTCTTGGTTTATTGCAGCCTCTTGAGATTCCCAATTGGAAGTGGGAACAAGTTTCTATGGATTTCATTGATGGATTGCCAAGGACTAGGAAGGGTAATGAGAGTATCTGGGTTATTGTGGACAGATTGACCAAATCAGCTCATTTCATTCCGGTCAAGTCTACCCGTTCTGCTTCTAGTTTGTCTGAGATTTACATGAGGGAGATTGTTCGTCTCCATGGTGTTCCTCTCAGTATTGTTTGTGATCGTGATCCTATCTTTACTAGTAGGTTTTGGAAAGCCTTTCAGGATTCTTTGGGTACTCGTCCGAATCTGAGCACTGTTTACCATCCACAGACCGACGGTCAAACGGAAAGGGTGAATCAGATTCTAGAAGATCTTCTTCGTGCTTGTGTGCTTGATTATGGAGGATCTTGGGAAGATCATCTCCATCTTGTTGAATTCACCTATAACAATAGTTATCAGGCCAGTATTGAGACGTCTCCGTTTTCTGCTCTTTACGGACGACCTTGTAGATCTCCTTCTTGCTGGATTGAATCCGGTAATCGTTTGGTTCTTGGTCCTGAGATGATTTTAGAAGCTTCTGAGAGAGTTGAAGAGATTAAGAGGAAGATGAGGATTGCTCAAGATAGGCAGAAGAAGTACGCTGATCGTCGAAGACGGAGTTTAGAGTTTGCTGTTGGTGATTTGGTTTTCCTCAAGATCTCTCCCTTAAGGAATGTTATTCGTTTTGGTCGTAGAGGGAAGCTTTCTCCTAGATTTGTTGGTCCTTTCCGCATTATGGAAAGAATTGGTTCTCTTGCTTATCGTCTGGATTTGCCCGAGAAATTTTTTGGAGTGCACAATGTATTCCATGTATCTCATCTTCGTCGCTATCTGCATGATCCATCTCTTATTATCCAGCCTTCTACTCTTGATAGTTTGGATATTGAGCCAAATCTGACTGTTGAGAGGAAGCCACTTCGTATCGTCGATCGAGGTACGAAGTAGCTAAGAAGGAAATCTGTCAACCTGGTCAAAGTGAAGTGGAGCACTGATGAACGGGATTGCACCTGGGATACGGAGGAGAGCATTCGTGCTTTGAATCTGGAATTGTTTATTTCAGGTACTTTTGTTCTACTGTTTTATCTTTCTTTGTTTTCCTTTTTCGTTCCTTTTCGAGGACAAAAAGTTTTGAGTGGGGGAGAGTGTAACAGCCCAAAAATTTTAACAAGTATTTTATTCATTTATTTAAAGACTGTGGCGTTTGATTTCTTAAAAATATAATTTTGGAAAATTTCTTGTAATGATTGTTAATCAATTGCCCAAATTTTTATTAAAAATAAAAGTTCTGTAATGTTGATTTGAATTAAAAAAGTGTAACTTTAATAGAAATTTTAAATTTTTAAATTTTATAATTCTAAACTGCCAAATTTTCATCTTGAACTGTATACAATTGTGTAACATTTGTTTCACTTTTGTTTTGGTCAGATTTGTTGTATGCTTTTAAAGGTTAGTAATAATTAGTGTGAAACGAGAAAATAAACTTTACATTTCTTTTACGTATATTTACATCTGTTTCTTAACTTTATATTAAACAATCAATTGGATGAAGCTAAATTAAATTTTATTTATTATGGTATAATAACTATTAAATTTTTGGTTTAAAGCGATGGGTTATTTTTCTAATTGAAACGTTATCATTTTTAAATTTATTTAATAAGGGAAACAAATAAAAATTTGTACGTTACTTTGGGCATTACATCTTATAAGTTTCTCTTGCCTTGATTCATTGTCTATTTATTCTATGCGTTAGAATTTGCATATCTTCTGCCGTATATTCTTTTCTTTTAGAATTTGAAATCTTGCCCAAAAATCTTGCACGTGAGAATTATTTCTTTCATTGCTTCCGTTCGTTTCTTTCCATTTAATAAAATTAAATGCCTTAAATTCCTTTGATTCCTCTACCGTTCAACCATTTTATTCTTGCCTTCTCTCTACATAAATCAAGTGAGCAGCTGTTATATTATTCCACGTTCACAAATTTTTCCAAAACACAAAAATTTCGCTTCAGCTTCCATTTGTATTTGCGTGACCATCTTCCCGAAGGTATGGCCGCATGTTTTTTTTCTCTCCTTTCATTTTGTTTTATTCTGTTTGTTCCTCTACTTTGTTTTGCTATAATGTTGTTGCCCCATCATGCTCGGCCTATCCACCGAACCCCATGCCCTTACCCCAGCCTAGACCACCACCGAAACCTCTCCCCTCCTCCAGACCGAGCCCAGGCAACCGCAAACCCCTTGCCGTTCCACTTTCCTCCACCATCAAGTGAAGCCGCAGCCACCACCGAACCCCACGTCTCCAACCCCATGCCAGACCGCCACCAGTCACCGCCTCTGAACCCTCCTGACCTAACCCCATGCCACCACGAACCCATGCCACCCGAACCCATGCCACTTGAAACCAACGCCTGACCCAAACCCATCCTTTGTTTTGGGAAAAAGAAATGAACAAAAAAATTTGTTTTGTCACCTTTGTATTTTTGAAATTTTTGTCTATATTTCCTCTGGCCTTTGTATTTTGGTATTTTATGAATGAACAAAATTTGCTTTTGTCACCTTTGTTTTGAAGTCATAATTTATTTGCCACCGAGCCTTTGTTTGAAAAGAAAAATGATGAACAAAAATTGCTTTTGTCACCTTTGTTTTTGAAGTCATAATTTTTTTTTCCGCCGAGTCTTTGTTTTGAAAAAAATGAAAAATGAAAAAAATTGCCTTTTTATCACTTTTGTATTTTAAGTCACAGCCTATATTTCCTCCGAACCTTTAAAATCTTGGATCTAGTGAATGGTCGAGCTATGTGACTATGGGTTGCGTCGTATGGTGAAGTGGTCGAGCTATTTCTTTCTATATTTTTCTACTTGTTCATGTCTGCTTCATTTGAAAAATATTGTTATTCGTATCCGTACTTAGATTTGTTTTATTTATTTTGTTTCAAGATTTGAATCTCGTTGGCGCTTTCTCTAAAAACTGATCGTGCTTTCCGTGTGCTTTTCGGTAGATAGCGTATTTCCTTTTGGATTCAAATCTCCAGCTCCGCAGAGGTGAGTAAATCTCACACGAATATTCATACTTATATGATTGTGAAATGACCGCAACTGAACGTGTAGAAAATAAATAAATAAATAAAAATAGATGTTATAATTACCTGTGATTATTTATATATGATGTAAACTTATTAAAATTGCATAACATATCATCTGTTATATTTTGTTCTTATTTTACTGTTATTCTATTATGTTAAATCACTGCAAGTTCCCTGTAGAATAGAATCACTATGGGTTGAAATGATACATACCCGAACGGATTTTAGAATAAGGGAAGATCGTTATGGGCTGAAATGATAGGCCTGAGCGATTTTCGATTAAATTTTATTTACTTGGGATTGCGAGTTTGAAATGATAAAACCTGAATTTTTCTTTGTAAACTACGGATTGAAATGATATATTATCCGTATCACTTGACTTAGGCTAGAAAATATTATACAGACCCGTGGTTATTTTCTGTATTTTTCTGGATACTTTTAAATATTTTAAATATTGAAAATTGATTTAAATTGAGTTTTTAAAATAATTATTTAGAGTAGAAATGATTTTCTATATGATAAATGTAAATAAATGGGTAAAAAAAATATTGACTTTAAAGTGTAACTTAAATTTGAAAATTTGACTAAAAAGAGAAAAACGGAAACTTAAGTTGATTAAGTT
Source organism: Allium fistulosum (assembly GCA_030737815.1). Taxonomy (NCBI): domain Eukaryota; kingdom Viridiplantae; phylum Streptophyta; class Magnoliopsida; order Asparagales; family Amaryllidaceae; genus Allium; species Allium fistulosum. The sequence goes on along the minus strand of CM060903.1, from coordinate 326,763,741 downwards.
AAATTGAAATTTAGTTTAAATGGTGGAAGAATGGGAATTTAAAATTTAAGTGTTGAAAAAAAATGGTTAAAGGTGGGAAACGGGAAAATTTACACACTTGAATTTTTCAAGTAAATCTTGGAAATTTTGATTTTTACTTGAAAAATCTTTTTTTATAAAAACCATAAGTTAAAGGATTTAATCGAACATTTTAATGTGAAATTATGATTTTTATAAGTTTTAAAGGATTTAAATTGAAGTTTATTTATGGCTGAAATTGCACTTAAAACCTGAAAATTTAATTTATAGCACTTCAGAAATGCTACCATTTCTGGAAATGAACCCAGAACTAAGTAGAATCTGCAGCACTTGTTAAGTGCTGTGGTTATATAAATGAACCAAAAGACTAAAATGAACTAAGGCTATGATAGCACTTGGTAAGTGCTGTTGTAGCAGGAACTAAAATTTAACCTGAAACTAATAAAGGGGCTACTGTAGCACTTGTTAAGAGCTGCAGTAGGCTGAAATATGATTTTTGTTTAAAACTGAACTGTTACAGCAGTTTATAAAAGCTGTCTTTGCTGAATTGAATTGTTTTCAATTATAACTTACCGCAGCACTTTTTAAATGCTGTGAAAGCTGAAATTTTAATGTTTTATTGTTTTTAAGTGAATAAATGAACTCAGAAAAGGCTAAAATTTTGGGAATTTAATATTTGATTTAAAAGAATAATGACTTTGTTTTTAAATGGTTTAATTTGAAGTATTTTTGATATAAACTGTTTTAAATTTATAACACGGGTTATAATAACGTTTGGTTGTTAAAGAGACCGGGATCGGATATGGACATACTCTTTGTCGATACCGAAAACCACTTTGACAACTGTGTACGCGGTGGAGTTTCCAGAATGAAGTAGGATGGTGGCGACGATCCTCAGGTATATACATAGACCCGACTCCCGTGAATTGGCATAAGGTGGCTAAAACAGGAGCGATCGACGGGCCAAGGAGGTAGCACCTCTGATCGGACACACTTCTTCGATACCATTCTATTACTTGTGATTGATTTGGTGGTCACCCTTGATTTGGGAGTGTTGTTCGAGGTGGGCGGTAGTGGCTGCTATGCGTCACCACCAGTCCGGATGCGTAATTGGTATATCTACCATGGCATTGCCTTGTGTACCGTGTCACCTACCATATCGAACCCACTACGATTTTGGTTTTAAGATCCGACCGCGTTAAGGTTCACCATCCCCTTAATGCTATTTTCTATATGATTATACTTTACTGATTAGACACTACTGTATATAGCGTATATTACTATATGGTAAATAGTTTAACGGATCCTTAGAGGATGGGCGGTCCCAAGCATCTTCTAAGTTACTTGTACCTTTACTACAGTTCACTTGAGTTGGTTTACATTGTATAAGTATGTATGTCCTGACTCGAGTGTTTATGTTTTATTTTTACGCTCGGGTCAGCCTGAGTATCAGTTTGGACTTCATCTTCCCGGAGCTAGGACTACTGGAGATCATCTTTATCAAGCTGCTTTCTGTTTTGCTATTCAGTCTTTTATTTTAGCTTATGTAATTGAGACAAATGAATTTGGGATTTTCTGTAGTTGTTCAAACTGTATTGGTTTTAGACTTTGTAATTTGTACTTGTTTTGAGACTATGTATTTTAGTGGCTTCATGAACCACTATGGTTATTTTTTTAAATTCCGCTGCGAGTTATTCTGATATATTTCTGTGTCTGTGATTCTGTGAATGATTTTATTTGCTCCAAATTTTATTACAATCTGTTATTTTGCATTATTCAAGTCTGACATGTGTGGATTATTGTCGATTTGAATGGTCCAAAATAAAGGGTCGTTACAAAAGCAAAGGACCAACAGATTGAAATAAAACTTTGGAATTCGATGGTATCAAAACGTACATCCACTCAATAAATTTCGTTAACCCTAAATAACTCAAGTTTACACCCATTTAATTTTTTTTACTAACACATAATGAAATAAAATTTAATACTCCAATTAACGTGACAGGGACCACCTTTACATACAATTTTGTTCTTTTCTTCTTCCATTACAATTATTTTAATATCTTTCCTCTTATTTATGCTTACACATATGTGGAATCCCTTTCCATTTCCTTTCCTATATAGAAGGCAATATTCATAACTTTCCGATTAATGGTATTAATTATGATTAAAAAAATGTCATCTTTCCTATCCTAGAGGCATTTATTAGATTCTACACCAAATTAACAGGGAAAGATAATTTACAACTATTAATACAGTAAATGCAACAAATAATGTTATGATCGATATATACACATGGGTATATATTGGGGTTTATATCTACCATATATATACACAATGCATAAGTGTAAATTATTGTCTCAACATTAATTGTTCAACGAAAATAAATTTGAAGAAGAAAGAAAAATATTGTTTCATAGTTACATGCCATAAATATGAAAAATAAACATAAATGTTTTGTATTCATATACTATACACATAAATTAATAACAGTTTTGAATTCAAAACTATCAAATTAAATAAGATTTTGAACTTTAATTTATTGAATTTTATGTTAACGTTAACGATAATTGCATCCTACTGCTATTTAATAGCTGTAAACCTTTTGTTTCAATTTCAATTTCTTATCTTATAAAATCATACTTATATCCACAACTAACTTTAAATCTATTATTCTTAATATATTCTTTTATTTCTATCAAATATCCATTCATTAATTTCAATTTATTAATGAAACATTCTTATAATTCAAATGTGACATTAATCTTAATTTAAATCAAACATTCTCTTATTTCAAAAAAAAGCTTACAACAAATTTAACTTTAATAAATTGCAATATTAGACTTAAAACAATTTCTAATAATAAACAGTTAATTCTCTTTTGATTTAAAATATTTCAAACATTATTTATTAATCCTATCATACAATATGTGTTATTTACTTCTCACAAATTAATGTTTTATCCAAATTTCTTATTTTAGAAATTAAACTTATCTAAAATACAATTTAAATAAATAAACCAATGTTTTCTCATAAATAAACATTCAATTTATTATTAATTCAATAGCAATACTTATTAGTTCAATTCCTATTATTAAATTATATTCTAATATGTTTGGCACCATTAATCCTATTGAAATTTGTCCTTTAGGAATCTTATTTACCTATAATGTGTTATCCAGATATAATTCCATTAATAAATCATGAAATTTCATTTTTACTAATTTTAATCATTTTCCTTTATTAGAAGTAGCATTAATAATCGGAAATTTTCATTTCTAACCATTTATATCCCAAATCTCTTACTAAATTTAATATTTTTAACTGTTAAAAATATAGGTCATTATAATCTCCTCCACTCAAAACTTTTCGTCCTCGGAAAGAAACGAAGCAAAGAATATAGTCATTTGATTATATATTACCAAAATATTTAATTACTAAACATTTAAACTTGCATATTTAGATTTAGTACAAACTAAGATAATCTAGACTTTTTTTTCAATTACCTTTCTGAAATACTTTTATATGTACTTGATGTCTTAACCCGTTTATTATTGATTTCTCACTTTCGAGACCTAAAAATGAACATTGATGATGTTGCAATCATCATCAGAATTATTTTCAAGCGACTAGAGTGAGATCCAATAATATTAACAATCCCTTGAGGGATGTTTCATCTATCCTTGTTCTTAAAGAATTTAATTCATACGTTAGCTAGGCGTATGTCTAAAATTCTCTAAGTACTTGGTAGATTGGTTTAACACCAAGTAAAATACTTCAAAAAAATTTCTTTCAAAATACAAATTCTTAATTTGCATACTTTATAGAATTTATTTGTAAAATTTCTTACTTCGTGTAAGGTAATTTCATTTAAAATATCATTTATATATTTACCATAGACATCCTTATAAATATATGTAAAATATTTACATCATTATCTATATTTAGAAAGATGACTATTTAAATTTATTAAATCACTGTTTGAAAATTTTGACTAAATTCTTACAAAGAGGGGGAATACATAATAACCCATTCATTTTTTCCTTTTAAGTTTACTAATTAAATCTTAAGGTTTACACTTTAATTAAAACAAGGTCTTTAAAATTTTATTTAAAAATATATACATTTTCTTAAAATTTCAATAAGCTTCCAATTATTTACAAGCTCCTACTTATGAAATGTTTAAATTTATTTACTTAGGTGTATTATATAAATAGTGCAAAACCTTTAAATTACATATTATTACTTATTATAATATCAAAATACTTTTTATAACTCGATGTCTTAACAAGTTTATCCTCGTTCTTACATAATCTAGTCATACGTTGATCAGATGCAAAACTAGAAATCTCTAAGTACTTAGTAGACCTGTTTCAACACCTAGTGAAAATACTTAAAAGCTTTAAAAACAGATATGGAAAGTACCACTCGAAAAAAACAACAACCATGGATCGCAGTCTACTAACAATGTTTACGTCGCTATCCCAACGAAAGGATCGTTAGACTGTAAGCACTCGATGCCATCTCGAATTATGCCATGGGTGACTCTCCATAGATCGCAGTTTAGTAACGATGGTTACGTCGCTATCCCAGCGAAAGGATCGGTAAACTGTAAGCAATCACTGCCATCTCCAATTATGCTATGGAAGTCAAAACAAAATAGCCCATAGATCGCAGTTTACGTCGCTATCCCAGCGAAAGGATCAGTAAACTGTAAGCAATCACTACTATCTCGAATTACGCTATGTGGACCGTAGTTTATTCGATGGTTACGTTGTTATCCCAGCGAAAAGATCATAAACTGTAGGCAATCACTGCCATCTCGGGTTACACCAAATCATAAGACCATAGGTTACGCTATGGAATTCGAAGGAACTCATGAGTTTATGTCCGGACAACCTAAATCAAATCAAAAGAATGAACCCACTAAGTGGATTACCGAATCACGGAGGGTACTCCCCATATCTTCAATTTTGAAATGTATTACAATATACATAGTACCCTTTTCAAATAATAAATTTCGATTATATCATGCTTATATAAGTTCCATTATATATAAGATCTCCAATTTCCAGATCCAGTACCTTTCAAAATCAATAGTCTTCAAAATCACCTTATACTTATATAAAGTCCATCTTATATAAGAATCAAAATTTTCCCAAAATCAAATACTTTACAAAACCAAAGGCCTTCAGTCCTCAAATAAATTTCGAAAATCACTTCAGTTTCATACTTATATAAAGTCTCATTTATATAAAAATAAAAATTTCGTTTCAAAATTAATTTCTTTGCATAAAAACATATGGGGTTGAACATATTTTCTTTATAAAAGATTTTGAATTCAAAATAGTTTTGAATCTAAAATAGTTTCGTGTATAAAATAGTTTGTAAAATAGTTTTGTAAAATAGTCTTGAATTTTAAAACAGTTTTGTAAAATAGTTTTGGACTAAAATAGTTTTTTATTTTATTTAAAATGGTTTTGAATTAATATAGTTTTGCATTTAAGAGTTTTAAATATAATAATAGTTTTTCTTTCTTTCTTAAACCAATTTATATTAAAATAACATCCACTGAACCACTTAAAATTTCAATTTCAAAACATATTAATTATATTACATCACATAAGATTTACATGTGTCATTCTCACACAAAACCAAATCTGATCGCTTGCTCGATTACCCAATTCCACTTCTGAACTAGTATCACTCACCTGATTTCTCTAGTGCGGACTCTGGTAAGGTTTTTTGACTAGAAACCTTCATTCTCCTTGCATAGCCAAATACCATAATATAGAATTTTAGAATTAAACCAAAAATCCATATCAAATGTTCGCCATGGAGATTCGAGTGAAAAATCCTAAATCGGACCGGTGTAATTCCTCGAAATTGTGTACCCAGATCTAGATCAAATCAATTATTCGAAATAAACAATATACGTACAACTTACATATTTTTTTCAATTAGTTTCATTATTATACAATTACTTTTTAATTTAAATTCATTATAAATCTCATTTATTAACACAAATATCACTTCATATTTTAATATTTGTTTCACAGAATTTATCCATTTAATATAAAAACATTAACATATCCATTCTTATAACATGACTTATATTTCTCTTCATTTTAAATTACATTCATTTTCACATATAATATTTCTCATTGAGTACTACATTTATTTGCAAATCATTTCATAAGAAATTTCCTTAAGTTTATAACCAATTTATAAAGGCTTAACTTCTTTTATAAGACATTATTCGAGTTTAAAGTTATCACAACTTTAATCCTAACCATTTCTTGCAACATCCATTTATTTCATAAACAATTTACAAGTGATGACTTTATTAATCATTTCATTTTTAGTTCATATTTGTTTATCCAATTAGTTTCACTTTTACTTTTCAAATTATTTATGACACATTTCATAAATTTTTACTAAGTTATACACATTTTTACAACCATTTAACTTTATTTATAACACATTTTTTCCACAATTTCAACTCAAACACTCCAAACTTAAATTCACACTTATAGTACCATATTTCATCCTAAAAGTACATACAAACTTTCATATCATTTTCTTAGCATAAATTTTAACAATTCAAATCTTGTTTTACTCATTTTACCTTTTCCAATTAAGGTTATAAAATTCAACTTTTATAATTTTACAAAATTACTAAATTTTAACACTAAAATTGATTTCAAAATTTTGGATTGTCCAGAATTTCATAACATTCCATTTTATTTCAATAGTTGAAACCATCAATCAACAAAACAACAAGCTTCACAACAAAACATTTCAATTTCATAAACAAATATCCTAATCATTCACTTTTGAATAATACTACTATTATTTACAAAATATTAGGAAACCAATTTCTAAAACATCGGAATTTTAGTTCTTAAATTTTCAGTTTAAATTCTCTTTATTAAGACTAAACTTAGAAATCATGTTCATATAATCATTCAGTTTATTTTCTTTAATATACCATTATTAAACTAGTGTTTATTTCATAAATTCAAATCAACAATAATAGCCAACGCTTATAAATTGACTAAATACAACTAATCAACAATAAATGATAATAATTAAATATTATCATTTCCTAAAACAAACACATTACAAATAACTATATTAGTTATAAAAAAAATTATTCCTTTATATATAACATATAATATTAGAAAAAATTATTTCATTTCAAAACTATATAAAACATTTTATAAACTAATAAATACGCGCTCTCGTGTGTGTGTGTGTGTACACACACACTCAAACTCATTCTAGGGTATTACTAACCCTATCTCTAATGAGTTAACCCCAATAGGCTAAGGTATCTCTAAACCAAAGCTCTGATACCAACTATGATGACCCGCCATTTTGGACGGTTCAAGTCGACAATAAACCACACATGTCCAACTCAAACCATTCAAAATTGACGAATTGTCAATGAGGTTTAAATGAGAAATAAAAAAGAAAAGAGAATAGAGAAGAACATAGAATCTCACACAGCGGAAAGATTAAAATATAATACATAAATAAGCAGTTCATGAAGCTGCTAATTAAATTCTCTACATTTGATTTACAAATTATCAGAGTCAGCATATACAAATCATATAACCATGCAGCGGAAAATAATAAATAATAAGGTCTTCAAATCTCCGTCTTCATCTTTAAGATCAACGACTTCGAAACACCGGAATAACTCAGGGCTGACCCGAGCATAAAGGGAAACAATACACTCGAGTCTGGACTATATATTCTTATGTAAGTAAATCCAAATCAAGTCATAAATGTATATTAACTCCACTAAATGTACATTTTAAGTTAAAATTTAATAAAGAAAATCTAATTTCAAATCTTACTTTAACCCAATATCAGATCTTCAAACTCAATTTCAAATTTTAAAACTTGAAAGAATTCAATTCAAAACTATCAGTATATATGTATAATAAAATATATTTACTTTTTCGAATATGGAAAAATAGTCTATTTTAGTAGGATCTAATTTAAAAAGTTCGAAAGTTATAAATTAAATTAAATATATATATATATATATGTGTGTGTGTGTGTACATCAAGATTTATAATTAATATGTATATAATTGTACATCACCATTGTCCCAATGGTTAAGTGCTTCAGCTTTGGTCCATGAGGTCATAGGTTCGAGGCTTGTGTAATATGATTCGAATCGCTGGACATATGACTTGTAGTACAACTATGAACCACCATCTAAGTACCTAATTTAAGAAATGCATATAATTTTAAGTAACTAAAACTAAATTTTTATTTTTCAAAAAATTTACTTTTTGTTGAAGAAACTTTTTTTAATTAATTCATTTTTCGGTTTTAAGTATAATGTATGAATTAATTAATAATTAAAATAATATATGTATATGTGGTTTATTATATTGCCAAAACGCGCGCGCGCACACACATATATATCTTATATATAAAGAAAATACTTAAGTTAAAGAGTCAAAATGAAGCCCTTTTTGAAAGGCCTAAAATGCTCATGGTAATATTGCTTGGACCTTATCTGCATAAGGTTGTTTTTGTTATTTTATTACCTAATTTTTAGAGCGGGATACTATACAACAAAAAATTATTGGAGGCAATAGCTATTTCCTCTTACCCACTACTGCTCCACGTTCTCCAATCACACATTCTTAGCATCATCTCCATCGCAGATTCAAGCTTATCATTTTCTCTTTTCAGTAATCCATTTATCCCCATCTTCCACAATCTTTATCAAAATAAACAACTCAATAAAAGAAATTAAAAAACGAGGAAAGCTATCTCCTGCTCGCAACCGATGGTTCCTTCGAGATTGATTTGCAAGGTCTAACTATTGACTTTATCTTTCTAATAGAGGCTACGGTTTTGTTTTCGAATCTGTGAAAAACATAAGGAAATAAGGTTGTATTTATAGCCTCTAAAAGAAAATATCTAACATGTTTCCACCTTTTTCTCCTCGTTATTCTTCTTGATATATCATTTTCTTCATTTTAGTTTACGCAAGTATAAATTAATTCGACCGAGCTAAATTCGAAAATATGTTAACAATTACTTTTGCGTGACTCCCTAGTTCATCCCTTAGCACTATTCAAACAATTTAAATATTAAAGTTTGTACAAACTTTGCAACGATATAATATGTATGTTTTCTTTTCGTCATCACTATATCACTTAAATATCTATAGTTCGATCAATAGTTAAAACTCTAATAATATCCGTAGTTAATTACAAAGTGCAACAATCATGTTCATATTTTAATCTGGTAGCATTAAATGTTCAGATTTCAATCTGGTAGCATTAATTGATTAACTGATTTGTTTTGGCCAAAGACTTTAACTTTAAATTGACTATAAATTATAGTAGTATAACCTTCTATCTGAAGGAGATGAATCCTCTTTTTTGAATAGTTTTTCACTTCAAGTGGTTCAACTTATACCCAATTATAGTTTTAACACAATCATAATTGTCATGTGATTGACCATAGTTAACGTATGGTTAGACACTTAAGATTTACAATATTTTCAAGTCAAAAGACTTGCAAATTGGCACATGAAATCTTCTATTTGACTTTCTAATAAACCTACAAAACTCGATGAGTCATGTAATTGTTCCATATAATCACACGTACGTAACCAATTCGTGCATTGAACCGTCGCGAGTAATTCGTTGTCCATAGTATGGATAGTGCTATGTACGTTAATGTCAGTAGATGTATTGATATCTCATTCTCGATATACCTTGACTAGAAACATTCAAGGACAAATATTTGTTTGGTGCAATTAGATATTCACAATTACAAATGAAATTCATACAAAATACATTTCTTAAAGATTTTCTATTTGTATATAGTTAATATATGTAAATCATTACTTATATCCAAATATAACAATATATTGGAAGAAGGATTAAGCCAAATGCTTACTTTATTTTCAACAATATTCACTATAAGAGTTAATATTCACTAAAAGAGTTAAGATATATAATCATCTATACTATATTATTATTAGTGAGTTAGATTTCAAGCTCACAGAGGCCCCCTTGAAATTTGGCAACTGAACAGTCTCCGAGTCTATACTACTGAGTTGAATTTCAAGAGCACACAAGCTCCTTGAATATTTCATCAAATGAAAAGTCGCGTTTTTTTATTTCCTTTTTTCCTTTCCCTATCGCTGCTCTCTTTCTCCTACTTCAATCCTCACCCGTAACTAATTAGGTCATATCGCTTTTCCCTTCCGCCCGCGTTTCCTTCCCATCCAACCACTATTGCCAGCCAATTCAACTTGAAACCACCTCCAAAACGACCTTCGATCAGTTACTCCTCCCCATCCATTCTGGTTCTCCTAAAAATTTGCGAGTATTTCCTATTGCTGATTTGAATTCCAATAGACAACTACTAACAATCGACTGTTTCTTCCAAATTAAGGTATAATTTCTATCTCTTCTGCATCCCTCTTTTCTTCTGCATCTAAAATCTATTATTTCTCCTTAACCAACGAACTAATATACACTATGTCTCTGATCCCTATTTACATTCGACTAGGTCATTAGAACGCTTATCACCGCTGCCACTTCACTGTCGTTCCTCGACATCCTCTATCCAACGGCGATTCTACGTTTCTCGGTTGCTGCTTTGGTCAAGTCCTGAAGGCCCGCTTTCATGTAAAACCCCTTCATAGTGTTTGTTCCCCTTCCTTTTATCCCTTTTCTCGTAACATAAATTGATTTTCCTTTCTTAGTTTTATGAAATTATTAGTTTCTATATATAAGATCACTGAATTAACCATAAGAAATGAAAAACCTTTACAGTTTAGCTTGATGAATTGTTCAATGTAAATGTTCGTTTTTTTTTCAATTTAAAATTTTCAACATTATGTATATGCAAGTACTTTAAATCAGGGGATGTGATAACCCAATTATCAAATTTAGAAGGTATATTATCCTAAAATAGTCTATTTGTTGTGAAGTATGAATTACAGTAGAATTAAAGGTTACAGATTCTCTAGAATTTAGGAAGTATATTGTTTAAAATATTGTGGCCTTTTTTGTTATGGTTGATCGGGACTTAGGTAATGGCTTCTCTACTTTTTTATTATAAAAGTAAACATTGATTACTTATATTCCTTTGATTGAATAAGTACATTACTCCTTCATGAAAAAGTTCAAATCTTTTTCCTTTTTTTAACTTTGTATATTCACTTAATTATTTTGTAGTAAAGTGGAGGTTTTATCCTTACCTTCAAGGAATTTTCGGTTTGGCTATGATTGGGAGCTTGAATGCATGCTTCAACAAAGTATGATTTAAGTTAACTTCTTTAAATTGCATCACCAAATTATTTGTAATATAATTAGTTTGAAATTCACACCCTTTGAGTTCAGGTAGTTAGGCTTTACCTCCTGTTTGTTATAAGCAAGCATCTACCCTTTGAGTTTAGGTAGTTAAGGTTTACCTCATATTTTTTTAGAGCGTCGTACAAACAAATGATAAATATATTCCATTATATTAACCAGAGGAGCCCTACTTGCCGAATGTTAGCATAAAGAAATAGATAATGATAGTGGTTTTTTTGTTGAGAAATAAAATTAGTGCTTAGATTTATGAAAAGTTTGTTATAATCTCAAAGTAGTTGAGTAAATTTTCTTACCAACTGTGTTTAATTATTTTATTTCTACTTTCATGGAGATGCATATTCATTTCAGCTTTTAACTTTTCCATTCTTTTGTGAATTTTGACAACAATAAAGGAGGCTTTTGCTAGATTCCATAAAAAGGGTCTGTTAGGGTACAAAGTGTGAGGTACTAAAACAAAATGATAGTTCTTATAAAATGGTTATGGATTTCATTAAACTAGCACTTATCTCAAAAGTAGGATTTGGATACATTCACTTCATCTAAATTTTGGAGTATAGAAGGCATAATGTGTAGACTACCTATACTAATGTTGAAGTTTAAAGGAGGTAAGAACCTTGCATTTAGATTTATACTCAAAATATCAATACCAAATTGGTGCATCAAGTATGATATATTGCATTATGTATACAAATTTAATTATGCTATGTTATGATGATTAAGGCAACGATTCTATCTAATTTCTCAACATGAGAGCTATATGTTAAAAGGAAATATAAAATCATAAATGAAATATTAGCTATAATTTCGAAAATCAATAATAACATGGATTCTTAGTTACTAAAGATCAAAAGCTTATTATAACAATATCCTGTTCAACATTAAGGTCCACATCTTTTCGCCGTTTGAATCAGATCCTGCAATATTTAAGTGGAGCTAGCCATGCACTAAATAGTTCAAAACCGATGAAGAAAAAACCTACAAAAATAAATTAGGTTATATGCATTATTAATCAGGAACATTATAACTTTAGAATGTGCATCAAACGGTCCGAAGATGCCTCTAATGATAGGACGATGTAATAATGCTTTCCACTTTACGTAAGCATTCAAATTTTTTTTTTTTGAAAGCTGGTAAACGTTATTGCCAATTAATGTTTTCATTACATTAACCAGCTAGAAAATAACATGTAATAAATGATAGCAAAGACAATAATACATACATACATACATACATACATACATATATATATATATATGTATGTATGTATGTATGTATATATGAGCTTTTGATTATAAGCATTCATTATGATTGGGAAAATTAGTTGTTTATTTTAATTTGTTAATGGTCTATGTTTAACCATGCTTTTCGGAACATTTCCAATAACACATGCTGTCAAAAATATTGACTTATATTATACTCATTGACGAATAAATCCAAACCAAATGACTAAACATGAAAAACTAAACCTTTAAAACTGAAAAATAATAAGATTATTGAACTAAACAACTACAAGCTAAAAAATAAGTGTCAATTGGTTTTAGTTGTAAATGCATAGAAAAGGATTTTGAACTGATAAGTAAAATTAATTTGTTTTCAAGTTCTTTCAAGTTGATCATAGTAATTCCATATAAAAAATATTTTTCATCGGATTTATTAATCAATGTAGGAAACAATGAAATTTACATTAGAAGTGAACTAATAAATTTTAATGAAGAATCAAGAAGTGTACATACTACTAATTTGATGGACTTTTGTAACTAAATTTTTGTTGGCTATATCTTATATGAAGAGGAAATCTTATAAGCATGTATTGTACAGATACATGCAAATCTTATAGATGTGAAAATCAGCACTTTAATATAATATAGGTAGAATAACCATATTCAAAAGATCGTCTCTATAGATATAGTCAAGTTATGTGACCATTCATCATTTGAATCCAGTTTCATTGATCTTATACCAAAAGATCATGTATTCAATATCAACTACAAGCAGAGGGGACTCAAAAGCAATAACCATGGTAGATTTCGATGTGATATATTCTAATAAGAAGACCATCATTTTATTGTTTATTTTTATTCAAATTGGATTTTCTGTTTAATTTTAAAAGTGACTTGCAAGAGCCTTATTTGTGCTTGATATGTGTTTTAGAATTAACGTGATTTTTTTTATCAATTGTTGAGCTTTAGGTTTCAGAGATCTTTGTTTCCAGTTTACACCTTTATTTTAGATGATTGTTAGCAATGCACTAGCAAAGTCAATGCAATGTATCGATCATCTAGAAAATAATTATTTCATAATTTTACATTACAAAACTTATGGTCATGAAAATTGGAGAAACAAAATATGCGCGAAGAAATGAAACTATTTTTCCTCAATGAACATACAATTATACAATGATGGAAAAAATATTGCTTTACGAATTCTAAAAAACATTAACAAACTTGATATTGATTACTAACACACATACACTAAAGAGAAACATGTGATTGTAAGGGAAAAAACGACTACTGTAATGTTACAAAATTTAAAATTTATGATGCAAAAAAATTATAAAAGTACATGAATGCTAAATACAAAGTGGTACCTAAATTAAATAGAGCTGAGTTTTCTTTAATTTGTTATTCATCACTTACTACTTGATTGATTATGCTTTAATACGAAGAAGTTGTAGTATTATCGTTTAGATATATTTACCCTTTAGTATGTATTTTTTAAATGATATAGGATTTCTGATTTGAATAATTAATAGCAAAATTTGTTCATTTTTACAACAAATAAAGTAAAACAACAGAACACATAATGTACTTATAGCCTGTTAAATGAAATACTATGTATATACTATCCTTAATGTAATCATGGGAGTCAAAATTGCTTCTTTCTCAAAGATCAAATTTTAAATCCACTAATTAATTCAGTACAACCATTTTAAGAAATTGAATTTATGTCAAAAATGACAGAAATGGAGGTTGGACTATAATGTTATAACAATAAGAGTTCTCTTTATGATATTATGAAGTATAGACAATCTTATATTCAACATTCCATATTCTTTGTATAATGATTATATGTGTGCTTTTGGTTAACAAAAAAAATGATGAATCTCTCGGATTATTTTTGACCCATAATAATCATTAAGCAGCCTTAAATGACAGACATAGAAGTTAGCGACATGTTGGCCATAGAATGATTCATGACAAAATACATCTAACGTGATTACTAAACATTGGACCTGATACAGTACTAGCATTTCATATATGCATTATGCTAATATACTTCTTTTTTACTTTGTCTCAAATGGTGGATGGTTAACGTTTATGGCCAGTTACACCACTTTCCAACCAAAAAGTTATTTTTTATCAAACTGCATTGTGTGCTAGCTATTTTTCTTCCAATACACATAATTTATTCCTACTGAGTGCTGACGAAAAATATATGAAGTCGGTAGTTTTCATAGTTAAGAAGCAGGTGTTCAAGTGCATATTAACCCATTTTTTGCAGGTGAGCAAACTTTAGTACCACTACTTTACAACTTATAAAACTATTTAAATCTGTGAGCCCTAGCAACACTTCAAGCATGCTTCGTGTGGATTGTTAATGAAAATGAAATGCATAGAAATAATGAATGCAACACTTTACATTATCAATCAACAATTATTTGATGATTTTTTCATGCGTCTATAATAGTGATGAAACTGGTATATTTTTTAATGCTCACGCATCAAAGAAATGTAAATGTTGAGTGAGGCAAAAACTGAAGTTGGAAAAGATTGTTTTCTTTTCAGATTGATTTATGCTAACATGGTAAGTTGTGGCTTGGACAAAAAGTAGATGAAGTACACTCATACGGACAATCTAATGCATCTTAGTGGAAGTAGTGTTCTTTCCAACCGGTATGCCATTTGGATTAACTTTTTTTTTTGCTTCCTGTCCACTAGAACTCTTGGTAATTTTATTTTTTCTACTCAACTTAGCCAAGGCTTTTTAATATATGTTTCAAAACTTGCACCTAAAGCGTTGATTACAAGCAATATGTCACAGGTTAATGAACATTTTCATGATTTTTTGTATTGATTATGCCAAAGAGGATCTTATATTAAATGACACTTGGTTTTAAATTTATTATGTTCTCAATATATTATGCATCTCTACTAACATTGCTTATAGGTCCTTGACTACAAGAAAAAATTGCAGCATATTTGCCAGAAGTTATATGACTAACTATCTGTATATCATTAAACATGATTTCCTTAAACTTAATTATCATTTGATTCTTAATTCTTATGTTTACTACCATAATATTTTAGACCTATTATCTGCATTTAACGGGAAAATGCATATCTCCTATACATGCGGTATACATGTATGGATGGGGCTAGAAATGTTTTTCCTTCCTGCACTGTAACTAGATATCAATATTACGAAATATGTCATTGTTTGTTTGTGTTTTATTTAGGCAACGATTGGGATAAGACTTTAAGCACATGTTTATTTCCACTAAGAGCTTCTCATGGAAGCAATGTCAGTGTCATTGTTCGTTAAAAACCATACGACGAGGTAAAAAGCATTAAGTTGGTTTACTAAAGTATCAGTAATTAAATTTTTTTCCAATTGTTTATTTTTGATTTAGGAATAATAATAAATGATATAATTCAAGGTCATATTTTGAAAAAGGAGACCATGTTGATCACATTTCTACACGAAGACAAAGTATGGCTCTAAGTTTTTATAATGGCTTTTAAGGCTAGAGTATTTGCTGATGGAGCTACTGAACTTTTAACAAAAGCCGTGCAAGTGATTAATTTAGTATTTACGAGTTATTTCTATTTATTAATGGTTTTTGATGTGCCATACTTTAATCTTTCTAATGCAAAATTATCATGAAGGGTTGATTGCTTTTACATAACTTTTGTATACTATTTTTATTATGATTGCTTAGTTGATTTTGTGATTGATCAACTTGTGTTTCTTTTATTTTGTACAGTGAATTTTTGTTTTTGTTCAATATATGTTGAGAAGAGGCTACAGTTTACATGGTATGGGAAACATTATAGTATAATGTCTACATTCAATTATAGCAATTGGCCAACTTATATGTATTTTAATTTGAATTTTTTTACTGAAGAATTATTGTTGATTGAACCTAACGTATTCGGTCAAACCACTATGGCAACTGAAGTGGAGTCCAATTCTTGGCAGATCAAAATATTCTCTTGGTTATTATGAAAATTAGGTGTTGATGTATTTAAACATTTTCTTACGAAATCTGTTTAACATTAGTTAGTATATATCACAAATTTAGAATGTTGGCTATTCATTTTATTCATACAGACACTGCTATTGTAAATGGTTTTGAAGGTTAACTACAGTTGTTTGTAGATGTCTTGCATTGGAATCCCTAAGCGCATATAATAACTGTGATTATAAAAGTTATAAAAGAAACAATACAAATTTATTTAAATATGGTCGCTTTCTCATTTGTCGTTGTGATTTGAACCTTCCGACGGTCCAAAAATAGGTTTTTTCCCTTGAAATATGATTTTAAAAAATAGTCGTAGCTGTATTTTTTACTTTTTAGTAAAGCGTATAATCTGTTTGAAGTTAGTTTTTCCTTGCTATCATTAGTTCATTATGTTTTTGAAATAACGTTTTGTACAATGTTTCTGTTTTATTGCATTGCTATTATACTGTACTATTTATATTCTAAAGAAACCGAGCTTAAGTATGACTTGGTTGCTTTTCGCTAATAAATTAGAGGTAATCTCATATGTCATATTTTCACTAAAATTATTATTGTTCTATCTCAACTGCTATACATATTAATTTTTAAAGGTAAAATGATAGCTTAGCTCAAATACTGAATTTAAAGGAATAGTCAATTCTTATTATAAATATACTCATTTGATTAAATAACAATTCTATAAGTAACTCAAGTTGAACTAAAGGTAAACAATATTTTCCACTTACCAGCTATGTAATAAATTATATTGCAAAAACTATAGTAGTATTAAAAGTTATTTTGTCACATTATGCTTCACACACACACAGATATATATATATATATATATATATATATATATATATATATATATATATATACATACATACATACATACATATATATACACACACATATATATGGCATTTATTTTTGTATACAAATTTTAACGGATTTATTTATTAATTCACATAAAAAGAACTTTTTTCAACAATATCCTATCAAATTTCATAATTGAACTTTGTTATACACTAGCTTTAAAAATATTTTTAGTGTAAGCTTTATTCTATTTGTAACATTATAAATCAATCTTTAACATTCTCATAAAAATGTTTGGTGCAAGTTGACCGTGTTAATGCGAGATATTGTTTTCATAAAGTATTCAATCTTGCGTGAAATACATAGGAAACTATATCACAAAGTATGTTTCTGATTTAAATTTTATAGATCACACATAAAATATCATGATTATTAAGATCACTTTGTGTTCTTTTTTTTTAAAAATATCACAACATCCCGTGTGCGTAGCACGGGTTCGCACTAGTATTACATAATTTCCCTTAGGGCGCACATATAACTCTATCAAAGGCCATGAGTTCGTTTTTGATCCAATGTACTTTAAAAATAAACATGAAAGACATTGTCTGAATATAGAAATATCGCAAATACTTAAAGTTCAAGCCTGAGATGATTTACCAACAACTATACAAACAGGAATCCCAATAACCCCAGTCACCACAAACATAAAATAATAGAAAATAAGAACAATAAATATACATGTTTTGGCCTAATGACATGCGCACTCGGAACCAACAAATATTCTTTATATATTTCATCAAATCAAAGTTTACAAGAGATAATAATTCATTACAAAATTATCGACAAACAACAGTGGAGCAAATCTAACCAAAAAGATTTCACTCAAGTGCTAATTTCTAATTGTGATCAACCAATTGAAAAAACCCTAAATTTATTTCTCTTAATGATTCTATTTGATTGTAGATTTTATTTTATTTTCATTCAGAATTAACCACCCATGGAGGCAGAAAAGGTTACCATATAATAGCCTATATTCATAAGGAACCTTCAAATTCCATCCACAACAATCGTAGATGTCAACACTATTAAAAATAGGCTCATAACTTTAGCTTTGAGCCGAACTGGTTGATTAAAAGAGCATTTTTTGATTGTTCGACTAGTAAAAGTTGTCGACCATGCTTCAAATCATCCTGCAAACAGATCACTGTTTCAGCCACAAATTTCAAACCATAACTACGATTAACCTTCGATTTTCACAATTGTGATGCTCTGGATCTCCTCTTTGATTTAACATATAATTTGGCACATGCTCACCATAAACAAACAAGTGTATTTATAGTTTTCTTCTAAGGATTTTTTTTTTCGATTTAGGCCACTTTTATAAACATATTACACGTATAGATCAGTTCGCAAACTTATTATAAAAATAGCCCACTTTTTGCCAGCTCGGCGTCACGCTGGTCAAAAGTGTACCGGCAACATTTCAAAGGTCGCTAATACTTTTTTTTATTTTACATTGGCTTCTTTTCAAAAGGAGCCAATGTAAAAGTTAAAAAAATAAAATACCGACATTTGAAATGTCGTATGTACACCTTTTTTTCTTTCTTTTTTTTACTTTTACATTGGCTCCTTTTCAAAAGAAGTCAATGTAAAGGTAAAAAAATACAAACGACATTTGAAATGTCGCATGTACACGTTTTACTTTCTTTATTTTTTTACTTTTACATTGGCTCCTTTTGAAAATGAGCCAATGTAAAATAAAAAAATAAAAAAAATACCGACGACATTTAATGTCGTCAATACACATTGGAGCAGAGTAGCGCTGAGCTGGCCAAAAGTAGACCATCTTTATTAATAGCTGGTTTGAAAGCACAAACTTTTGATCCGACCCTGAACTTCCCAAGATACTCATATATAAGTGGAAATTAGCCACAAGGGGCTCTTTAGCAAGTGAAATTAGTTTCTAGGACACACAATTGAAATAATTACTTTCAAGGACAAAACGTAAAATAATTAGTTTCTAGGGTCTAAAAACCTATGAAATTATGTCCTTAAAAGTAATTGGACTGCTGACTTTGTCCTTGAAAGTAATTATTCTGCAGATTTTGGCCTTCAAAGTAATTTTTTTGAATGTGTGTCCTAGAAACTAATTGGACTGCAAAGTTTGTCCTTCTGGTGAAATGCCCCCATATATAATTTAATTATTATCTATTATTCCACGTACAAGTACCTAAAAAGAATCGGTAAAATCATAATCAAATGCAGATGTTATTTCTATTATTTTTAACCTATTTTGTCTATGCTAGACTGGAACTATTCAAACTAGGTTAAACAGTTAAATTTCTTTACAAATTCAAATTATTCTTCTACGCTTAAGAATAGAATCTAACAAATAAATATCATTTAAACAAATAAACATCATTTACGAATTCACTGTTTATTAATTAATAATATAAATAAAATTACAACTAACAAAAATTAAATTTTGCAACTTAAAAATAAAAATTTAAATTAACTACATATGATTTCAACGTAAAAACATGGCTAAATATTTTTGCAAATCATTTTCTTTTGAATGTGTTAATCATATATAAATTGTAAAAAAATAATTCACGCGCAAAGCACATGTCATCATCTCGCATGAAGCGTGTGCCGTAACGCTCATTTTTATAATAATTTTGCAAAGTGGCCTAATTGCTTATTAAAAACCGACCCAAATTTCTTTCTTCTAACTCATGTGATTGTCCGTATATTATATGTGTTGTCTTACCATTTATCAATAGGAATTGGGAATGGAATACTGAAATGGCAGGTTGCAACAATCGCTGATTTAGAGTATTTGGAAAGAATTTTAAAAAAAAATGGCTATCGGAAGGAATGCAGTCACCTCTACTAGAGGTGGTGAGATCGAGAATGAGCAGAATGAGTCACCGAATGATCTTTCATTTGCTAAATCAAATCCCACTCTTTGAGACTTGAACTGAAACGATGATCTAATTCCTACAGAAATTTAAGTGACCCCTTACCTTCCCAACTGTTGAACGATAATTTGTTAAGTTGGACGACGTTGATGCAAACAGCCCTATTTTGTTCATCCTTCCACAGCTTGTACTTCTGCTGCTCGTCCAGAGAGAAGACGCTCACGAGCAATGTATTATGAACATGTTCAGGTACATGGTGGATATAATGCAGATAAGAACCCTATTTCGATCATAATAGAGGAAAATAAAAGGAACTCAGTAAAGTTATTTCATATATGTTCATAATGTCATGGTAAGCATATTTCCCCATATGTAGACTGCTTATTTATGTGCATAAACATGAAATTTCATGAGATGGAACATGATTTTAATGCACCTAGATTGGTCTCTCAAATAAAACACTCTCCTTCTGTATCAGAATCCTACTTTCATCTACCAAAACCCATGTTTCAGTTATTTTCTTCACTACTTTATCGATGATCTCAACCAAGGTGAATGCCCTCAAAGTACTTTCTTTTTCGGATTCATGTTTGACAACCCTTGGTACAATTGCAGCATTCAAATAGATTGTATGGTCTTCCCCTATCACTATCATTTTCCTTTCTCCTCCAAAAGTTAGTGCCTTGTGCATATGACCAAAGACTACTAAAGGGACGGTGTGCTTTGTATTTGACTTTATTTCAACCAATGCTTTAGCAAGATCTGAAGAAGAAGAAAAAAAGATTCTCAAATCTTTTGATTTTATTTGCTCAAGTGGTTCTTACTTGTGGTGAAAAAAGGATAAACCAAATAAGAACAGATAACTTGTTATTTACCTGGATCGCCATGATCACCGGCTTCTCTAACCCAATCTTTTCCACATATGTCATCCTTGTTTGATCCTAGTCCTGTGTTAATTATAGTACTCATACATTTGTAAATATTTAACAGTTCCGAGTGGTGCACATACATGCAATCTTCAATAAATAACATATTACAAACCAGTAGGGCCATTATGTGCAAGGAGAACAATAGAATGATTCTTTGGTGCCCCCAATGCTTCCTCGCAGATCTTCTTCGCGCTTTCATTCATGTTCCCTACTCCGTATCTAAGTTGAAAATATGTTCGGTCAAGTTTGCTGTAAGACCTTTATTACATTTTATGTTAACATGCAGAATTTCTTCCCCTTTCTTTACCAATTTCAATATCTATTATAATGATCTGATATCTGCATTCATGTAAATTTCCCTCAAAGTTTTGTTTTAATATTTATTCCATCTCTTACTTTGTAAATACAGAAGAGAGCGTATCTGAGCTTAACAATTTTGCGGGTGCATGTCACTTCAGATACCCAGAAACACTCAGTTAGAGGTATCATTTGATAAATAGGTAGACACATGAAACAAATGTCACAAAACCACACCTAGTATTCCTGCATATGATCAAAAGCTAGACTCCCTCAAATGTACACAGATTATCACATACACAAATATAGGCCTTATCATATGGTTATATTCTTGGTGTGCCTATTGCACAAATTCATGGCTAACTCTCTGGAAATATTATATGCCGTTGTTCTTAAGACACAAATACTGAAATTTATCTTCTTCTTTCTTTATTTCTTTCTTTTTTTAAAAGTTTGGAAGTCTACACATGTTTACTAACCTTGCAGAAAGTAGTTTTGATCGGTATAATCCAGGCCCTCCACAAGAAAATGGACGGCCACCAACAACACTGATTTTCAAATCTGAAAAATCCATTCGACTGTATCCGACATGCGCCTTACCAAGGCTGCTCATTGTTATTGAAAGTGTGCATTTAATACATAGAAAACTAAAAGAGGAAAACAACTGCATTGCATCAGATAAAGAATTGAAAAAACACAAAGTTCATGCAAGGCATGGCAATAGTAGTCCTATCATTAAAATCAATGGACGAGAAATTCAACTTGAGAAGTGTACCATTCTAATTGAAGTTGCACACGGTCCACCTTCCTATGAATCATATGAACAAAACAAATAATTGGGTTTGTTTGCAAAGAGTTCAGTAAATTATTTATTATCAGTAAGTATAGAGCATTGAACATCATGTTCATGAAACCTACTTCTCTGAAAACTGATGAGTACGCCAACAATCATGGTTGCCCAATATAACTGACTTGCGAATATCCACTTTTGCAATGCTTCTGACGAGTTCAACATTCTCATCTCCATAGTCGCCTGAAAAAGAAATACCATGATGACTACGTTGTTTGAACTTTTACTAATAGTTCTAACTTTCTTATCTCACAGTTAAAGTAAAACTGAGCAAAAGAAATGACTTGCCTGTAAACAGTACCAAATCAGGCTGCGTTTTAGAAGATGAAAAAAGGGTTAGAATCTTGCAATCACGTATACAATATGTGATGATATTTTGACTTTAAGAAAAACAGTTACATGGGTTATAATACATTGTAGGTTTACATACATAATCCAAGAAATGCTGACCTTAATATTTGTCTTGGCCTTCAGTTTAAGCCTAAAGGCTATAGTCAGATATAATAAAATCCTTCAGGGTAATTCATTTGATTTTATTGTTCATATAATGTTACTGATTACTTCAAATAGTCTGTGAATATGATTTGATATGGTTGCTTAACTCTGTTTTGGATAAGAAAGTTAATTATCACGGGTAGTCCGCTTAAGTTTCCACAAGTATACAAACACCAATGATGTAATGATAAACTTAATGCTGGAAATGGAAAGAAATACTTGAACAATGGAGATATATATTAAGAAGCTGATAATGATAGTCTTTTGATTTTCTGATCAGTGATTTGGTTTTTCATACCGCTTCATATATTGAAAAACATAACCATAATATTACTTTCAATTTCAGTAGTGGCAACATCATGGATGCATGTTTTGTATTAAGGCCATCGCCAACAAGACATGCAATAGGACCGGTGAAA
This sequence comes from Allium fistulosum, assembly GCA_030737815.1. Lineage (NCBI taxonomy): Eukaryota > Viridiplantae > Streptophyta > Magnoliopsida > Asparagales > Amaryllidaceae > Allium > Allium fistulosum. The sequence goes on along the minus strand of CM060903.1, from coordinate 326,740,409 downwards.
ATAAATTAAAAACACTTGAAAGAGAGATAAACATAAAAGCCAGCAACACTGTCAGTTCTCTGGTAGCATTTCAAAATCGAGTTCAGAAATTATAAATAGTCTGTTGTTAAACCAAATTCCACTAATGTAGTTCAAAGTTGATGTCTACCCAAATTTGAGTGCAAGATAATACCTGCAGAAAGTGCAGTGCTTTTGAATCTTCTTCTAAATCCCAATCATCATGCTGTCACAAATGGTAAATAACAATGATACAAATCTTCTTAAAAACAAGTAATCTTAAATCGCAATCAATTAATTCGTTTGATGTCTGAATATGCCAATTTCGCAAGAATAGAAACAAGAAAGAATCCAGTAAAAAATTCGAAATCAACCCAATTACTAAAATTGCAAATAAGGTAAAACAGAAAAAAACTTACAACATCTCCAACAATTGCAATCTTGATTTTGTGTGATGACGTCATGGCTGAGCAACTGCTCTTCGAAGAAGGAAGAAGGAAATGATCGCAGGAAGGAAAGGAGAAAAATGAAGTAGGTTGTTGAGTTGAGTTTCTTTGGATTGTGAAAGCCCATGTGATTCGTAACATTTAAAAGTGCATTGATTTGTTGAATTTCGCAAGACTTGGCACCGTGTGTCTGGGAATTTAGAGATAAGAATAATATTTGCACGGAGAATGCATGTCTGGGAAGGAACAGCTGAATAATAACGTCGATCAACGTCTATTTAACCCATTTCTGAGGCAGCTCAAATCTATTGTCCTTAAATCATCCATCTTCGTATACCTATTTGATTTCAACCATTGATTAATAAATCATTCATGTTAATGTGATACAGTGAATCTCACAAAATAATAAAATTATGATGAACACATGAGAACATATGATTTGACCTCACTCGCGGACGGATGCATTAGTATTAGTTACTTGATATCAGTGTAAAGAATACACTAACCCTACCACTATTCACTAGCTCATAATTTTTTTGTGTTTTTTTAGTTATAGGTTGGATAAATTAAAGAGCCAATTAGTAAATGGCTAATTCTATTTTAACTTTCTTCTAACACTGCATTGAAAGAAGAAATTTAAAATGTTATTTTCTTTCTTTTCTAACTAATAAAATTATTTTTTAAACAGAACTTACTTATTTTATTAGTTTTTCCAAAAAAATTAATACCCTATAGCTAAAAAGGTAGCATTTGAATAGCTAAAAAGATAACATTTGAAGAGGACTTTTACAAAGTAAGGTGTATCAATTTAAAAATAATTTGAAAAAAAGTCAACGTTGAACTACTTGAGAGCAATATGGAATTGCAACTGACCAAGCTAGCCTTTAGAGTGGATAGCATGGTTACCATGTCCGACTTAAACTTAAGCATGTGCAACGTCGACGTCCACCATAGACTGACGTAAATTTTATTGATCAAGATAAATTTACAGTTGGGAAGCTCATATACCAAACTAGGTTTTGAGATAGAAAAGTCAGTAACCACGCAATTCTACACGATGAAGTTTTAGATAATCCCACTTGCCTCAAGCGTGGAAGTCGTATATAAAATTGCATCTCTACCGGTAACCAAAAGAGTTTTTTATGAACTAAATAAGAATGTTTTTGGAATTTGGTAGGGTGTGAAACAAATTAGCAAACTTTTTTTTTGCTTGAATTTGTAGGATATTAAAGACAATTTTGATGTTTAAATAGCATGTGCCATACTGAAATGTTAGTAAATAACAACAATGACACATAATTTCCACTATATTAATCATTTAGTGACATATAAATTAGTAAGTAATACATGAATTTATAAAAATGGAAATGACAATTCAAAATCTAGTACTTGACAAAGAAAATAATTTGAATTCAACAAGTGCATCACAAGGGTTTAGATGCTATCCAACAACTTTGCTTTTTTATTTTAATATTTAATTTTTCTCTACAACTAAGCTATGACTTGAGCGAAGAGCTCTTCTTAAAGCGATAAAGCTTTGTTTGGACCTCTAATGCTAATTGTCTATTTCAAAAAAGATAATTTTGCCTCATCATTTTTTGCCTTTGAACTTTTGTACATGTTTAAATTCAAATTATCCCGATGTGTTAATCTTTTATCGAGTAAAATTGATTTTTACTTATTTTTTACATTTATTTTCTGTCAATCGTACTCAAATAATAATCTATATTTAGAAAATATTTAAATAGCATATAATTATTATCATTTGTTTTATTTTTTGGACAAATCCAAATTAATGAATTACTTAAAGAGAAAAAAGATCCTAATTATATTATTATTTTTACAAGCTATACAACAAGTATTGGCCAGTATGTAATAAGTTAGACCCAAGAAATATAAAAGATACAAAGGATGGGTTGATTAGGTTACAAACAATACAATAATTAAAGATGGTTATTGTTACCTAATTTTTTTGTAGGTAAGAAGGCAGACTAATCAAGGTATCTTAGCCTGACCCAGTCTGGTCTAGGCCGACTAGGTCTAGGTCAGCTCGCTAGCCATCCATGACTAGGGGCAGGTTGATTAGATCCCCTATGTATGATAATAACCCAAATTCAGCCTAGGCCCGCATCGGCTCCTCTGCTCAATTACATGTCAAGCCTTCTGCTAGTCGAGCATCCCCACGCAGCAGCCCCAACGACCAGTTCACCGGTCAAGATAGGGCACAAGCCCAGCTCGACCCATCTCTCATTGACCAACTGACTCTCTCTTCGGCCTGCTTATAACCTAGCTCCAAACCAGTCTGCTTGTTCAAACATCTTTCCCTCAGCTATCTTCTGACTGGGATAGCTTGAGTATATCTCAAAGATGACCCATCATTGATCCAGCTTCGATACCGCCACCTACGACCTATAGTCTATCCCTCTCAACCGGTTCGGCGTACCCTCGGCACTCGCTAGTTCCACATCCTCCTTAGGGTCTCGACAGACCAGCTCGGCCCATCCTGCCACCTAGGCATGCAAGAGAAAAGCGATAAGTGGTACATCCAGTTATACCTACTTCTGACAATAAGCATGTTCTATTTTCCACAAGAATGCTACAATTACAAGCGCATTTAATGCAAAGCATTACAGAGCATGCCCCTGGTATAGTTCTCCTATTGACCTTCACTCGGCCATGCATTCCTTTCTTTTGTCAATTGTCTCTCATCAAGTCCATTCGGCCAAATAAATGATCAGATGCGCTGCATGCCTATTTTGCAGCATGATCTTAACCATTCAAGCATCAGTTCAACTACTATAAGAACCTCGTGCATTGCCACTTTAAAAGGGTTAGCCCTTGAAAGGTGGGCTCTCGATGGGTTGGTTGGGGCCCCAAAGGTTGTCCCCAAGAGGTTGGTGCCTAGATTGATTAAGACCCGGAAGGTTGGAATATATAATCCACCACTCAAATCTCCTGATACAACAGCTCCTTAAGATTAGCAAGTTTATTAGTCTTAAGCGCATCATCTTTCTTATTATTATCTTGTAATTTTTTATGATTGTAAGAGAGCCATATAGTAAGAGAACTTCAAAGTGGACGTTAGCAGCTTCACCGACCACTTCACGTCTTGTGGAATTTACCTTTAAATGCTCTTTTCCCTCCATTTTTCCATCATTAAGACTAGTGATTAGCAAGTAACTTTTGCTCTATACAATGCATTATTATAACTCGAAGGTTGACTAAAAATATTAGAATTAAAGTAATGCACAAAGGTTACTTGCTAACACTGGGATTAAAGTGAAAAAAATAAGGGGTTAAACATCAGTTGAAAGGTAAATAACACAAGATATAGAGTGGTTCAGCAAAGCTACCTATGTCCACTATAAAGTTCTCTTATTATATATTTCTTTTATAACTATAAGGAATTACAAAAGAATAATAAGAAAGCAGAAAGCACTTAAGACTAATAAAGCTACGTAATAATAAGAACTTGCGGTATCAAGAGCCCAAAATTGTGTATAGTATTCAGAATTCTTGTATCCTCCAACCAATTAGTGTCAACCAACCCCTTTAAAGTGACTATGCATGAGTTTCTTATAGTAGCTGAAGTGGATGATGGACGGTGGAGATTGAGCTGTAGAAATGGTGGAAAAAATGTTTGACCATTGATCTAGCTGTAAGAGCAGATGGACGACAAATGTAATAGGTTCTAGAAAAGTGCGGTGGATGAAAACATACTCATTGCTTCTCTACACTAAGCGTGGGTCTCGCATTTAATTCGCATACTTTGCATTAAAGGCACATTTAATGTTGATGGTAAGCCACATCAGTTCAGTCGCTCAGCCATAGTGTTTCGAATAGATGGATGGACATCTTATTATTTACTTAAGTGCTCATGTAACAAGTCTTACTGAGCCGGTCGATCGTCTATCGCCACTATAAAAGAAACTAGGAATCTGGCTAAGGACCATGTTGGGAAGATGGTGCATAATCGGTCGCAAGGTAACCGAAAGGGCTTCCTGGGACCGGCCGTGGGCAAATGTACTGAAGCCAAGCCAAGGATGGTCCCGCTTAGGTCTATCTTGCTCGATGTGCCATCTACCAAGGTGGGCTTGGGAAGGTGTCGACCATCAACAAAAGTGACGTCGGACGAACATGCTGACTTAGAGTTGTGCTGGAAATAGATTGACATAGGAAGGCTAGTCTTCATTGTGACAGGCCGAGCTGGACCAGGAGAGACCGAACCCTACTTAAAGGTGACAGGTGCCTAGGGATGAGGCAACCAGGCCTCATCTTAGTTCCTCGCTAAACAGAAGGGATGGTTTGAGACCATCAATAGCTTGGGCTGGCCTAGGAGGCCTGGTTTTAAAGTAGTTGGACTGGCTTTGACTTAGCCAGACTGCCTTAAATTGGTCTGCTACTTGCTTGCGAGAAAATTGAGCAACATTTTGCTCCCCAAGTCTGTATCCGTAAGCGAGTGTTGGCTTGTTAAATCACAAAAATACTAATGATTGATGGCCCTACAAAGCATTTAATGTGATTTCCACATGGTATTGTGCCATTGGTTGTGAAGATTCATTTTCCCAGACGTAGTAGAGACGTGCCACATTTCTGACATGCATGAGTTGACTTTGTTTCGATCTTTTTTGAATGGATGAGATTCTTCTTTCATTTTGAAATCAACGCACATGAATAAGGCATGGGTTTATAAATACCCCCTTCTCCTCTTCCCTAAACTCATAAAATCATTCCCTATGAATGTTCTTCATAGCCTATGAATCTTTCACAATTATTTACTGATATAAAGTAGTTAGCTTCATCATCTATTTCCTTTCCAAACAGCTTTGCATGTACTCTTTTTATCGAACTTGTTTGGCACGTTGATAAAGGATGAAATTTCTTGGTGCCAAATCGCCACCTGTTGATCACAGTTCAAACAGTAGCCTAGAGCCTTTTTCTTGAGGCGGATCTTGGAATGCCATTTGGCATAGACCCGTGCCCGCTGGCCAAGGATCCATTGGTGATCGACCATCATTGTTATGCTAATAGGCTAGTTAAGGCTGGCCAATTTCTTCTCCATCATATTCCTGTGGTTCTGAACCTAGGCCAGCTTAGATGCTTCAACACCTAACTGGAAAGAGTAATAGTCATCACCTCCGCCTTCGATGCTACGGCTAAAGTCACTATCGTCCTCTTGGCGATGTCGACTTGAAGCTTTTCAAGATCTCTTGCAAGATTTGATGTGAAAGGCTTCGAAGGTAGGAACACGTCCACTTTTATTTAACAAATTCTAGACCTTTTGGAGGGCATAGGGAGCTCATCTTCGCATTTGAAGATGGATCTTCTAAAGTGTTCAACTAACGTGTCTCTTCTTCTCACTCTTTTTCTTTTTTCAGCTAATTGGTGATAAGGATATCTTCATAAACCTAGCAGGGTGTGCATTATGCCCTCGCATTCTTTGAACTGAATGAAATAGATCTTTTCTTGCAAACTTTGATTGAGAATTTTTTTGATGTCTTTGCTCTCTTATCTGCATATGACTTGTCGAGTAGAGTGCTTTGAAGAGCCGATAATTCTTGTATTCATTTTGGATAAATGCCTATCATTTTAGGATATATTTAAATATTAGTGTGAAAATAAGGCGGTCTGGATACAGTCCTTAATGTAGACTAGGTACCGACCGGACATAAGTGGCGGTTTACACCGGCATAAGATGAAACGCAAGTTTGCTCGTGGGTCCTCTTGGGTTTCAAGTGGTCGAACGTTGAGTGGTGGACAAGCCAAGGCTAGAATCCGAGCGCATGGGCTACGGAATTCTCTTGGGTGACATGTCGCCGGTCATGAAGTGATCGTTGACCCTGAATCGAACTAAAGTGCATTGGTGAGCTCAGACACTCTAGTACAAGTAAGTCGCATGATGCTGAGGTGGGATATATGCATCCCGCTCATAAATACTTGTAGATGGAGAAGTTCACATGTAACCCCCTACCTCTATACTCGTACTAACAAAGAATATTACATGGTAATATCGTCTGCTAATACAGAGAATAAGGTTGGATAGTAATGACCAACCTTGAATATCCTCTTAGGTCAACACCGACATGTTGTTTTCTCCTTACCTCATGAATCATATATGACGTGTACAGTGTTGGCATAAAGCAATAATCACATTGGCTAATAAGAACAAAATAATGTATAACATGTCACAGAGAACACAGCGGAATATATAATATAGACATTAAGATACATGCATAAGTGAGTCTACAAAAAAAAGTACTAGACTCACATAATGCAAATATAGGTATAGACTATAACATGTCTTAAATATATGACATAAAAAGTTAGCAACTCATACAAAGTATCCAACATGCATAAAGGTCTAGATCTAAATGACGTGTGTATGTATCCATGCTAGTCCAACATCCACAGTCAATGAATCCCTGCACCCGTTAAGTCACGATTTAATCCGAGTATTTATAAACTAAACAGATCGGACTATCTCTAAATAAAACTAGGTGAGATCACATAATAAGCATGCATAGAATACGATGACATAGTTAACACTATAAATTATGCTAGGATCTCAATAACAGGAATATCACAAATAATCACCATGTCATAAAGTCATCTCATGCCCAATGTCAACAATCATTTCAAATATGGTGAGTAAATATTAAATCAATCAAAGGACTGCACGATAGCAAGTCATCATCGAGGACATCATTTATCACATGATAGCGAGTCAATCCTTAAAAGTATATAACTACCCGAGAGCGAGTCGAAACAAAATACATAAAATTGCATGACAGCAAATTGACATGAAAAGACAAGCACAAAGCAAGTCGGGGTAAAATAACTTATCCTGTAGATATCTTGACTATAAGGGAATTCCTAATGCGAGTTGCTCTATTCCAAAGGGAGACTGACAAGACTCTGATCTAGGAGTTTAAGAAGGACTGACACTGATAAACTCCTACAGCCAATATATATTGGATCCTCATAACACCAGGTGTGCCTGTGGTACTGACTGCTGACTTTTGTGGTATTGAGCTAATAACTGACAAAGATACCATGACTCGGGGTGCGACCAGCATAGTCAGCCACTAGGGTGATTACTAGCCTATAAGGTCAAGCAAAAGAATGCACTAACGAATATAGCGGACTATATAAATAACAAGCTTCCCCAAGATATTATCTAATCATAAAGTGTTATATACTTTCCAATGTTAATTACTCAAGTGTCCTCTAATGTCTTATAGCCACTTGATGACACTTGAATATTTACTAAGAGATAGTAAACTCCACTCCATAAAATATTCTATTAAATGAGCCGAAGAATTAATCAATAAAGTGATACAAATGTTCTATACCATTTATACTATTATACCACTTAATTAGAATTCTCATTTTATAGAAATAATATATTTTTTTTATAGAAATTACTTCTTTTAAAATCATTTAAATATTGGTCTACTGACCACAAAATTGTTATGTTTATAAAATATGCTACTATATACATATAGAAATATAATATATATATTTATAGTTTTATTATCATCTTTTAGATCGTTATTATAATTAAAAACTCTATAATAATCTTTCTTTATCAAATACTTTTAAATATAACATTCATATCCATATTTCGAAACCCAAATTTTGAAATCAATAATATATTTTACATAAACTTAAAAGTGATTTTTAAAGAATATCTATATAACAAATTCCCTTGGTTTTAACGGAAAGACAAAGAATGGACATGATTTAAAGTTGGGAAAGACATCAAATGAATATAATTCATCCACCTAAGCAAAAAAATGTTTTATGTATTAACTCGATTAATGTCTCTGTTAATTATTTAAATCTACCGTTAAAATTTGAGGCCGTTTCTACTCAAATCTTCCTCCTTCTCGATCACCCCCACTCGCCCATCATCTTTTCAACCAAAAGATCGTGCACAGGTTCTGTTTTCGTGCCCTTCATTTGGTTTTCATCTCCCTAACATAATTCTCTATCTGCTCAAATTTGTTTCTCCTCCCTCTATGACCTCCAACCCACATCGCCTCTTCTCATCGACTTTTCTACTACCACAAAACCATGTCGAAACCCTAAATTAGTTCTCACACCTTAATATAACAATGTTTCTCCGCTCCCTCAATGATCATTAGTCATCTAGAGTTTCTAATCACAAATCCATCTACTGTCAAGCACTTTAGCTTCCCAGGTATATTTAGATTTCTAATTTGATAGTTTTTTTATTTCATAGATTTTGCAATTTTATTTCATATTTTTCAGATATATTCTTATTTAATGTATCTTACCTATCCACATTTTAGTTAATTATCGAATATATTGCTTAGTTCCTTATCTTATTCCTCAATTTTTCATTCCTGCACTTTTTGAAAAACTTAAAACCGCTCCGTATAATTAACAGAGTCATTTCTAGACATTGGTTTTATCCCATATGGTATTGTTATTTACACTAATTATGGTTTGTGGTATTTCGAATTTGCGTTATTCATCTAAACAAATTGATTCATATTTTATTGGATTTACTTTTCTGAATTTTGGGCCGATTATAATATTATTTTCCTTTTGTATTACATGTTCAACCATATATGCCTAAATTTAAATTTTTTTACTTTAAGTCACAGTATTTATAAAGATAATACAAGGATGAAGTATCCTCAGTGCAATGTTATTGTTCCCACTTTGAACTAAACCATTTTGACTGGTAAGTTTGATGTTGTAATTCATAATATACCATACCTATTTGCATATGCTCAACTATCTGCCTTTTTTAAGCAGAAAATATACTAGAAATTAATGCGCAAAATTCAAAAAGAGTTTTTATACAACCTACCAGTATTACACTAAACATGCTCACTGATATTTTACATATGGAAATAAATAGTTGAAATGGTAGGATAGGGTAAGTTTGATGTTGTAATGCATGATCACTAAACTATTTATTTATTTATTTGGTTTGAAACATGCACCTTATATCAATAAGTTCATATGCTACTAAACAACTAGATTTAAAACATGGATTTGATATAAATAGTCTCATATGCAGCCAATTTTGAATGTAATTTATTTCAAGTGCATATCTTCTTCATTGTTGGTTATGCCATGCTTAAAATTGTATTAATAATAGTGCAAGTGAGTTTTATTAATATTTTACATTTTAATACGGCGTGTGTATGTTTTAAATATTTTTCATATAAAAATTAGTTTTATTAATATTTTACACAAACAACTTACTTCGGTCTTATTAGCTCAAGTTTATTTTTTATCTTCTTTTATACTTATTTCAGTATAATAATTTTATTGGTTGGTAGTCATAAAGGTCATGTGTATTCCCATTCGAAAAACTGGAATTCAATTGGACATTCTTGATGGATATTATATTACAGGAAAATGGCACTCAACCCAACTGCAGTATGACTATTTTGTTGAATTCTTTTTATTTTATATATTTTGAGTTTTCTTTATAATTTTATGTTTTAATTTTTATTTCAGTTTTTTTGAAAGTTAATGTGCTGTTATGATTTTTAGTATTTAAACACGTAGAATCATCATTCTATATTTAAAATAGTGTTTTACATGTAATTTTGGTGACAAATTTGAGTTAGAATGTATTGATATGTGTTTTATGTAACGACCCGCCATTTTGGACCATTCGTATCCATTATAAGTGTATAGGTAGACACTCATGCCGGAGTTGAATTGCTCAAAATACCGCGTTGTTAATTTAAATTTGGCAAAACTGAACATATACAGTAAATAAATAATCACAGATCACAGACACAGAGTAATAATTGCAGCGGAAATAAAAGAGATAGTAGTTCATGAAGCTACTATATGAATATATAAGATACATCAGAGTTTACAACAGAAGAGTAATACAATACATCAGATACAAATCAGAATACATCACTAGAATCATCGAATGCTGAAGACAGAATAGATGGCTGGATCTTCAAGCAAAGCTCCAACTTCAAAGGTGAGTCTCGAATACTGGTACACTCAGTCTGACCCGAGCGTAAAGCAAAAACACAAGACACTCGAGTCAGGATTAACATTCTCATATTAATAAATCCAACTCAAGTGAAATAGCAATTGAAATACAAGTAACTCAAAGGATGTTTGGAATAACCATCCTTTAAGGATCCGTCAAACTATCTACTATGTAGTAATGTACGATAAGTAGATAATGTCTATCAGTAATAATAAAGATATCAAAATAGCGTTAAGTCATGGCCCATTCCACCCTTAACACATTTTTATTCCCAAAAGCATATACAAGACCGTAGTTTCCCCAAAACCGGAAGTCACCAGAGAGCAATCCATATACTAAAGGTACAAATCAAAATCGTAGTGGTCGCGCATAAATGGAATACAAGTATGACAAGGCACATGAGGCTATACCCAAGGTAGTGATACTACCGTTCGCCTGATCCGGACTGGTGAGAACGCAACGCCGCAGCGCCCGCAACACCGTGAAACAACACTCCCAAAATCAAGGGTGCACCAATCGACAACAAGTATAAGTAGTTCGAAGAAGTGTGTCCACTTGAGGTAGCTAATCCTCCATTGGCCCGGCACAGCTCCTGTTTTAGTCATTTCCAATTTGACACAAGTGTCAAGGCTATCCATTATCGTTTTCTTTCTTCAGTCATCACGTACATCATTCCAACCACTTCATTCTGGATCATCACTCCGTGCATAGTTATTAAAGTGGTTTCGGTTCAGATAGAGAGTATATCCATTACCGATCCCGGTCTCTTTAATAACTTTCGTAATTATTACACCGATTGGTCGTTTATATATTTCAAAAACCAAATCAATTTCAATTTCAATTTCAATTCGTAAACCAACATTTCATTTGTCTTTCTAAACCAATTTCCAAAATTTACGTTTCAAACTTTAAATTACCATTTCAAAATCTTATAATTCAATTTCAATTCAAATATCGATTCAAGTTCGTATATTAGTTTCATTTCAAAATCATTAAATTAATTTAATTTAACATTCAAATCAATTCCAAATTCATTTATCGATTTCATTCAGTATTCATTAAGTAAATTTGCCATTCAAACAATTTCTATTAAATTTCCAATTCATTAAATCAATTTCTTAAGTTCAACTTCATTATATCAAAACCTACAAATTTAATTAAATTATATTCATCAAACCAAATTCTTTACATTTCAAATCTTACATTAATTCCAATAAAACACATTTTATTTCTTGATAAAGAAATTCAATTTTCACTTATTTACTTTCTTAAATAATTTTCCAAAACTTACTTAATAAAGAAAACTCAATTTCAATTATTTACGAAGTAAAATCCACTTATTCAAAAGTTCAATTTTCTTATTAAAGAATTTCAATTCAATTTAATCATTAAATAATTCAATCTTATTTAATTTTTAAATAACTCAAAACTTAATTATTAAATAATTTCAAAGTTTAATAATTTCAAACTTAATTATAATTTCAAACTTAATTATTAAATCATTTCTCAAATTAAACAACATTCTTTCATCAATTACATTGTTAATATTTTGTTTCAGATTATTAAATATTAACATTTTCCTTTCATTAAAATTCAAATTTCAACTTCATTTCAAAACCATATTCTTTATTCAAATAAAATCTTCGTTTATTTTTAAATCAAATTATTGACCAATCGGGTTTTATTTAATTTCCTATCCTAGGTCAAAGTTCATTTTGGGTATTTATCATTTCAACCAGATTCCAATTCAATTTAAAATCAAAACATAGCAAAGGGAACTTGCAGTGTGATAACTGGGATGGTGTCAAAGTAAATAAACAAGCAATAATGACAATCAATAACAATCCAATAATCAATTCAAATAATCCCGAAATAACCGTATTAATTCGCATTGTTATTTGTACGAATTAATATAATTATTTCTAGAATCTACACTATCATTTCATGTAGATTAAAGATTATTACATTACGGTTTTCACTTGTCATCTATTACAATTTCATCCATCATCAATTTAACAACATACATTCAGTGGATCAAGATGTAATTAAACAAATCCTACGTGTCAATAAATTCAACAGTTAAGGGGTCATATTATACAAATGTCAGTTAATCAAATTTAACATTTAATTATCCTATATCAAGTTCAATTTCATACTGTTTATCATTTTAACATTAACAATTTAACGTCCAATATAAACATCAACAATCAATCAATTATCCGCCAAACTGTATTATCATCGCATAAATAATTAACAGATAATGGTGTCAGATGTCACAGGTGAACTGATACAGATAATAACGGTGTAAATATCTATCAGCAGCATATTTCAATTGTCGTTTCAATTGAAATCAAATTTAATAAATAAAAGAACATTAATCGTGAGTGATTGCTCACCTTTCGAGGCTAGAGAAGATTTGTCAAGGAAATAAACTACGAATTCCAGAACAGTGCTAGTTGGATACGATTTGAATGAAGCAAAAAGGCACGACGAACAAAACTGACAATTTGGAAAACGATGAAAACAAATCAGAATCAGTTTTGATATAAAGTGGAAAAAATACATGCATAATAAGACACATATATTAAAATCAACATATGTATATATTATTTTAAAACCCTCCATATATCATAAAATACTAATGCAATATATTATTTTATCATTTCAAAATATCCACGTTTAATAAAACCCATATATAATTACATGTGCAAACTTACTTATATTTATATATAAATACACCGTATCAAAGAATATATATATAATAGCTTACATACGGTAGCAAATATAACTCCGGCAAAGTGACAAATCACACAAGCTACAGAAAATTTCAACTGCTATATACCTCTAAAAATTAGTACAAACTGACATTTTTACATATATATGAGTGACGACAACTTTTCCTTCATACTGCCAACATATAAATATCACTAACATATATATCCCTTTAGTGTTAGTCCTAATGAAACAGCAGCTACCAAACACCACAAATATTCTGTTGGTAATATCACCAAAGAGTTTGAATTCAACCTTTTTTTTCTACGTGTGTAATTATGATCAGTGGTCACTGTTCCGTGTTCATTTTAATGCATGTCAAACAGAATCTATTACCTTTTATGCACTCAATAAACATTTACTCTGCTTCTAACATTACACTGAAGAAAAATGAAAAGTTATATTTATTCGAGATTTATGTTTGTCACATCACTCTTGTAAACAAGTTACTTTATTATACATTATATATATGATACAACAGTTCCAATATCCATTTATATAAAACATATATACACTACTTATACATATCTATATACAGCAAAACCCGAGTTTATTTTATTTATAACAAAATACCTTAAAACAGAGTATATAAATGTATTTATATATAGGCAAATCTATAGACTAAATATACTTTAAATACAACAAGGTAACATCTAAGTACATGCAGCCTCACTATATGTTCAAAAATCACAATATCGATATATAACAAAATCAATGTAAACAAAATATATAATATATACATACATACCTACCACCATGCAACAAAGGAGGCTTGCGGCCATGAGAGGAGCAAGGCGGAAACAACGGTGGCTGAGTTTGAAGTGAGTGAGAGAGCCAGGGTCACCGAGTGCGGCTGCGGTTTGCAGGCAGCAGGTCGGAGACTGTTGCGGCCAGGGAAGGTGGTCGACTTCGGAGGTGAAAGCAAGGTAGCATATGTCCGAGCTAGAAAGCGGAGACGGGTCCGTGGCATCAAAACGTGGCATGTGGGTTTGCGTGCTCACTGGGAAGGGAAAGGCGAAGGCGGGAGGTGCAGTTCAACCCCGGAATGTCGCGTGGCAAGGTTGTGCTCGGGGTCGCTGCGGAGCATGGCAGTTGATGGTGGCTACTCTTGTTGCGTGGAAGCGGGTTTACTTCGGTGGAGAACTGTGTGAGGAAGGGGAAGATAAGGGGCGGCAATCGGTAGGTCGATGGGTTGAGGTAGGTTTGACAGTGGGCGTGGGTGGTGAGCAGGTAGGGCCGGTGCTTGTTGCTGTCAGGTGGAAGTAGGCGATGCTTATGGTGTTGAAGGGGATGGCTAAGCAGTGGGAAGGCGGAGGGTTTGAGAAGGAGAGGTCGAACACGTAGATCTTAGGAACAGATAGGAGAAGAAGATGTGATTTGCATAATATAAGAAGATAAAACAAATATATTTTGATTTTTTTTTAAAGGGCACGAAACGTTATAGATGAAATAAATTGAGTATAGGGAATAGAAAGAGGCAACGGTTGATTCGAGAAGTAATTAAAGAAAAATGGCTTTTGATAGTATATGGTAGATAACTGAAAGGACCTGGTAGACCAAAACTCAAATACAGAACCAATATAGCAAATCGTTTCGTCGATTTCGCAGCGTACCGAAAGCCGAATTACAGAAATGAATATACTGCAGAGATCAGCACAACGAGACGATCAAAATGGTATAATGATATCAGTGGTACGATTGAATTATAAAAATTCGAATTTTTATACTAGCGGAAATGCAAGAAAAACGCTGAAAAATAAGATCGACGGAGCCAAAGATGTCCGAATTTGGAAAAACGACAAACTGACATCTTGCTCAGAAGATGGTTTAGAATTTTTCTATGTAAAAATATTTAGGTTTCGAAAACGTTTTATTTTCAACGCTTTTTAACTGATTAAATTGAAGTGAATTTACGCGCGAAATAAACTTTCGTATTTTCGGACGAAAATTTACCAATTGCTATGTTTAACTAGATGCATTCCAAATATCAAATTTATATTTCAAAATTTTATCGTTTAAAATTTCACAAAATTTCAACTAATTACGCTATTAACACAGTTGAAATTTACGGGTCGTTACATTTTACATGGGCAAGCATTAACTATTTTGGCAGTTTGATGGCAATGAAAATCTATTTCTTGGAATCAATCGGGTCATTTTTAACGGGATCTGGATGCGTTTTCAGATCTAAAAAAGCAGTTTGATGCTTGGAAAAGCACTGCATTGTAGAAGATGAGAGTGTTGGGATGTGTGAATAGGAATGTTGCGTATTGTTTGTGGCAGCTATTGCAATATTGACTGGAGTGGTGAATGAAGTTAATTTTACATCGGCACCAATAGGTATGGTCCCGCTATGGTTTTATTTAGTGGGGACTCACTTGCTAAGAAGGTTGCGGTTAGGCATCATAAAACACAAGTAATTTTCAAATCTCCTTCCCCTTTACTGACCCACCCATATTTCTACCACATTGCAAATATTGAATATATATTGACGTGCTACTGACTACTATATTATCAGACTATTTAACTTTCATGGTTCAACTCCCAAGGAGAGTTGAAATTGAGAGAGAACCCCATATTAGTTAACAATTTGGGCAGTGACGGTTAAGGTTTGAGAATCCATTCTTATGCTCTGTTACTTTATTTTAGGGAAACTAGCATCTAACACATATGTTTGTGCACTCATGTTCATTATATTTGTTTTTGAATATTATTACGAAGAACACATACTCACATAGTTTGCATTCCTTAAACTATGAATTACATCTTCGTGTTTACCGCTGCCAAATATAAAAATATATCTTTCATGCTGACTACTAACGAAGAAAACATGTTCCAGTTAACTATTGCAAAAATAAAAAAATAAAAAAAATCCTGCATGTTAATTTACTACAATTTGAAGAAGTTGACTTATTAGACTAATTTGTTGATTTTGCAGTAAGCATCATGGCAATATTTTGCAGTTTTTAAACATGGTTCTACTATTACCAGACTAGGTAATTTTTGAAACATAACATAGAAGGTTGTGACAAATTTCATTAACTTTCCCCTTAGAGGAATATTAATATTTGATTGTTACCCCTATAATTGAATCATATATAGATTGTAAATTGAATAGCCAAAATATTTAACATTATTTACATCCTCAGAATCCAAAGGAATTTGATGAAGAGGATTTTTTTTTACCTTATATGTTGAATACTATACTTTATGCTTTTTATAACCCATTGGTAGCAAAACTGGATACTGCAGTTATTATATCCAAGTATAGCATTTTGTATGCAATTTGCATCAGCGTCTAATATGGTAATGGTTTTTGAATGAAACTTTTCTATGCATGTTTACTTTGGTACAATTAATATAATAAGAAAATAAAGAATTAGATATATTGTTAAATAGGTCACTTTGAAGAAAAATAGGTCACTGTCTACTTACAATATTTTTCCACTTTGAATCCATATATTCATAGTAGTTTTGTACAACATCATGGCATTCATACAAACCCATTTCTACTTGGTTGTAAGAGTCTCATTTCTTTCCAATTTTCTGGCGAAGTAGAGGTCTAAATCATATGGCATGCATGTGCAATGCATTAGCTTAAGTGATGAATTTGGATGAATGTTAAGATAAGACGACATGTACCATGCTGACTGGAGCCCAGACATTGTATGTCCGGTAACACTTGGTTTGTAGCATTTGTTGAAGATTAGACCACCCATTTTGTTTACTTTGATCATGCCAATTAATTGAATTATTAATTTTCACTTGAAATATATCTTTTATATTTGGTTTTTTTCCACTCTAAATAAAAAAGTTAAATTCTTGCTGCAGAATTTGGTTTTCATTTCAAATTAAGTTCAATCAATTTTACTTGACTTTAATGTTTATCACTTACATAAAAGGTTTGAATGACATATAATACTAAATACTACAATTGGATATGTAAGTATTTACTGGGATCAATTATGGAAATGAACTAAATTTCTTTCCTTTCACTTCATGTTCTCAGTTGGAATTTTTAAACTACTGGACTAGGTTTTTATGGTATCTGTGCAAAATTTATGTTCTTCGTTGGTTTCTATAATAAAATTTTAGAAAGTACTCAAACCACTATTTTCTTGCAGATTTGTGGACCATGGAAAATCTCAATCTTTATACAGGAGATCATCCTTCTTTTGGGTGGGATGTACTGAAAATGAGGAGAAATACTGTTGTAAAAGAGTAAGCAAATTATGATGCTCCATACTAGTATTTAATATAACTAGTTTAAAGATGATTTCTCTTCATATTAAATGTATTTAATCTATATTATTTTAATTAAATTAAAATAATGAAATTCCTTAAAATTATGATGCAATCAAAATTCTAGAATTCTTAGAAATCAAGAAGCAGAAGAAAAAAACTAGAAAATTTAATCAAAACAGAAACTGCCTGGAGTTTTACAAGCTCCAAGCTACTCAACCGGTCGACCCTAGATCCCTACCGGTCGACCGTTAGCGGTCGACAAATGGAACTTCTCGGTCAATCGATTCAGTTGCCTAGAATCTGAAAGCTCCAGGCATCGTCTTAAATGACGATTTCATCGATTTTGGCAATCGAAACTAGAATATGTAAATCATAATTTACACCAAATCAAGCATGCAACATGTATTCATCAATTAACTACACAAGTTTTATAATTTAGGGTACTTAAGAGGTTTAACAATGTTTCAAGCATTGGGTTTTTACTCTAATAGTTTAACAGACAATGATTCAAATAATAACCATCCAGTATTCACAACCAACAACATGCAACTAGAATTAGGGATAGTGGTGAGAACTACTCAACTTAATTCCATGATTAAGCTTGCCAAACACTGAATTTGACCTTGCTTTTACAATTTCAGTAAACCCTAACAAATGCAACAACCCAAAAGAAGAATAAACAAGGATCACAATACTATAAAAACTAAAATCAATTTGTCTATAAGATGTAATAGGGTTTGAGAAGCTTACCTTGATTTTGTTGGAATTTCTGAAAACTTATATGAATTTAATTTGAAGATTTCCTAACCCAGGGTTGAAGAGAATGGGCACTGAATTTATTTTCTTTTTTCTAGCTTTTGAATTTTGTACGTACGAGAATGAGAAGGGAGAAGAACTTCCTTCTCTTGTCTATTTTTACATGGGCCTTGGATTGTTACACAACCCAATTAGAAAAGAAAGGTTTTTATTTCTTTTTATCCTATTCTTTTTAAATTCTTTTCTATTTAAATTCATTTTCAATCAAAGTTTTCAACTAAATTTGAATTTATATAGTCTAATCATTATTAGAAATGAATTCTCCAATTTAACCTTTTTATGGTATTAAATCATAAATACTAATATAATTCTTTAAGTCAAATTTCTAATTACACTTTAAATTGATTATTTATAAAATAATTGTTTCTTAAATTATTCTTATCAATAATTGAATAATTTAATAAATAAAATCCCAATATATCTTTTAAAATTGATTACTCACGATTTAAACACTTCTTAACTCCTCTTTATAATAATTAAAAGAATTTTACAAAATAAAATCTCTATTTTCCTTATACAGTAGATTTATTTACAAATTTCAAAATATTAACTCCATATCTTAAAATTCCCAAAACCAACTAAATTTAGAATTCTCATTCTTAAAAAAAATTATCTTTCATAAAAGAATACAAATTCAAATTTCACTGTATTTCAATACCTGAAAATTTTAATTTCTAATTTAAATCTCCAATTCAATTTATTATTTATTTTATTTAAGAAATTCTAAAATAAGGATTATTACAGACTCGGCCCTTAAAGAATTTGCATCCCTGCAATTCTACTTTAGAGAAAAATCTATAACATATATATTACTATAAGTACTATAGTCATTTTTAAAATATACAATACATACACAATAATCAACCATTTAAGATAATCTCACAATAAAATCATTTTCAACCATAACCTTGAAAACTCATTTACTATCTTGGTCTAGCACATATTGAGATCTGCATCGACCTGTCAATTATTAAGTAGAGCAATCCAGAATAATTTATTAGACCATTTTATCGATGGCTTCTAGTGAAACACCCCACACCCCTTACAATACCCAAAAGGACACATTAAAAAGCATGGTGCGTTATAGATATAACTAAAGCTAACAAAGACTAAGTTTCACAAGACAAAAAATAGATAAAAACAGCGGATACTTAAAATAATAACTTAATTAAAACAAAACTTCATAATTGCTTCATAAATAAGTCAAATACCAAACACCACACACATGTCTAAAAATCCAATATGTCTCATGAAACAAAAACTCATAGTCTCAAAAACCAGAATACATAATATCCCTCATAATAAGCCAGTACATAGAAAGAACAAAAGCTGAAAATAAAAGAAATACATAGTAGAGAACTCCTCCAAGAAAACTCCAAGCAACGACAATCTACCGACTTCTCCTTTGTTTGCCTATGGGGAGAAAAGAGGAAAATAGAGGAGTAGGTCAGACTAAAAGTCTGGTGAATGATAGTAATTACTAAAGTCTTTAAGCAAGATAAAGTAATAGACTCTACAAAAGTTCTAGCATAAATAAGGATAACAGGGGAAATAGGAAAGAAATAAACTAGAAATAAGTACGATTAAATATTGCTCAATTTATAAGATAGGTTAACTTTGACTGCTTGCACTTGTTCTTGATTTCTGCTTTGATTAGGCTGAATTCATAATCCTATAATTAAGATGTAACCCTAATTCTACCCTTTTTGATCGGCCTGCTACTTCATAGACCTTACTACGAACCAGACGCAATATAACTCCCTACACAACAGCCAATGGTATCTACGAAAGATGCATAGAGCAACCACTGTGGATCCGGACGACATATATAGCTCCTTATACAGAAGGCAATGGTGTCTACGAAAGACACCCATACTAAGCGCTTGGAACTCATAGCGATTACTGAGCACCTGAATGGAAGTCACACACGTAACTGCCACCATGCCCATGCTATCTTTTGCTCCACCTATTGGGTCTTCTTATTACCTCGAACTCCAGCATAAGCGTGCCCCTCATCTCACTTTAGGCTAATTTGAGATCACTGTGTGTCCATAGAAAATAGGGGAAATGCCGTTGGTACTGGCCCATCATCCAAACAATATCTAGTTGCGCCTCTTATCCAAATCCCCCATGATTTGAACTTCTGTTTGATCAATTACTACCATTTTTAGCATAAGCGTGCCCTCGTCTCACTTCAGGCTAATGTGGGACCACCGTTTTGTCTAATAAGGAATGCTATTTGGTACAGGTCGTATGTTCATCTTTGCTTATTAACTTAGATAAATTATTTAAATAAGCATTTACACTTTTCTCTACTATCTGTGCTTATTAATTTATCCTAAGTCTTAAAATAAGCCTTATTATGTTCTTTTTCTTATTATAACATACGTTATAATTATGCTTATTACTTAACCCAAGGCCTAAGTGTGAAAATAAGCCTCTTTCATCCTTTTCTCTCTTTAGTTATAATTCTAAGTTATAACTAGGCCAATCTTTTTAATTCAGTCCAATTAACGTCATAATTAGGTATAATTTTAGTCTAATTCCATTTATATTACAGTCTTTGAAACACTACACCAAAACAGGTGATTCCCAACGAGTATAATTGTCGCAAACAGTTTCAGCAACGCTTATTAGCGTCGCTGTAGGGGCGTCACAATTTATTGCCAACGCTTATAAGCGTTGGCGAGTTTAGTTTCCCAACGGTTATAAGCGTTGGAAGGTTGTATTCGCCAACGCTTATAAACGTTGGTGTATATTATTTAGCAACGCTTATAAGCGTTGGAAGGTTGTATTCGCCAACGCTTATAAACGTTTGTATATATTATTTAGCAACGCTTATAAACGTTGGCAAATTAACCATCCAACATTGTTTAATTTTCTATGCTGACGCTTATAAGCGTTGGTATATTTTAATTGCCAACGCTTATAACGCTTTAACAGCAATATTATACTACATTCAATAGGAACCCAAAATTTACAATATTCATGATCAAATAACAACATAAATTTCATAGTCAACTACTTCATAATGTCAACTACTTCATAACAAGTACAATACATAATTAAGTTGGTTAATTCAATACATAATCAACTACTTCATAACAATGTCAAATTGGAATACAAAAGACAACGTAAATTTCATAGTGAAATTCTACAAATACCGAATACGAAACTCCGGCCATATAACGAAACCTCCATCTGAAAAATCACATAACTTGTACATTCCATTTTGAGGACCATCATAAATTGGTGCATCCGGTTCAAGAACATCATCCACCCAAATTACTTTCTCTACATTCGGTATCACCTTCCTCTTTTTTTCTGCTTCCTCTAGAAGTGCCTGCATTTAATATCACGTTAAATTGAATTTGCAGTTCCTTTATAAAAATTAAATTGGACATTAAATTAAGTTGATAATTAATAATGTAACTGGGCTCAAACTGCCAGCATGCCTGCATTTAACTGCTACTTTGGCTGACTGCATTTTCATACCTATCAACTAAAAAATTATATATCCTCTAGATGTTTATTTTTCATTGATTTGCTTCTGTCACAATCCGATCTGATTTCAAACTCATGTCATGAAACAAGATTTCATTATGCTTTTTACCGATCAGAATCTAAAGTAGTGAGATCCCAATCCAAAAGATCTTCCCTATCGACCTTCTTCCCTGGATTTAGGTTTCTTCCAGATTTCGAAAATTAAATGAACACCATCTTACAGTTTTTGGTTAACCTTATTTAACCTTTCATGACTAAGATGCATAGATTTGTGACTTTAGGCATCTTCCCTCGGCTATCTTGATAGAGATACCACAATTTATGTGCACTGTTGCCAACAGATAAGACTTTACTAAAATGACAAACTTAAACTTCTATCATGTCCAACCAACAACAATGTCACGTGATTATTCTAGATTACAAACCTCTGATATTATTGTAGATGCGGGATATAAGAATGTACACTGATACAAATGAAATTCTATATAATAAAATGACTTGTATGTTGTGATCCTAAGTAAATTATACTTAAAAGGAGAACTTTTATATATGATTAAGCACCAGCATTTTCCCTTGTGTCTCCTTTTTTTTAACGAAGCAGCTGCATACTGCTGCCTTGCAAGCAGCACAGCCCTTTTAAAAAATATGTAGGAGTGTCCATTTATATTTTTTTATTTTTTTTACACAACAAATATTAAGTGCTTTAGTTACTGATTTTAAATGATGGAGGGGGAGCAAACCATGTGCACAGTGATGGAAGCATCTTTCTTTTTATTCGTACTGGTAAATGGTACCATATAAATGTATTCTGTTAACTGCACACAGTTAACAAAATATACGTATTTATTATATGGAGTCAAATCATAAACTTAAACAGTCGGTTATTATTTAAAATAGTTGATAGCCAAAACATGGACATTGTCAAACCCAATAATTAAGGTTCAACCATATAATGTTTCTAAATTTAGAATAATACATATGTTAAGTTTTTATGCTTTTATTTAATATTTATGTATGCCTGCAGCAGCAAGCGTATAAGAATATTTGCATGTGGCAAAGAAACTAATTATGAAATAATTGGCATCTTAAATTTAATAACAATTCATTGGCAACATTCATGAAGGTCAAACGTATTTCATATGCTACTAAGAGGCAAGAGCTTAATATTGTTTTCGATAAATATTTTTCTATCATACCTTGATGTTTTGATTTAATCATATGAAAATAAACGGGGAATTAATTAATCAAAAAATAAAACTGAATAAACCTTAATTGACTTTATAAATAAAAATACGTTGGTCCATTTACAAATCAGTAAAGTGTTGACCATAAACAGTACTGAACTTTTTTCAATCATAATCGTAAGAGTCCTAGTTGTAAACAAAAAAATGTAGGACATAAATAATAGATGTTAAACCAGTTGACAAGGTATACATCCATTAAATTTGGACTCAAAACTGGACAAAGAATACAATGATAAGTATACCATCAATAACAAAATTAGTTGTGCAGAACAACTTAAAAGAAATAATGATAACTTAGGACACATATTATGGGAGTAAATTAATCAAAAGGATTAGTCCAAATTTTATAATACTAACACCAAACTTTTATAATACTAAAACCAGTTTCATGAATAGCAAAGCAAAGTCATTATAAACATGATCCAAAATTTTAAGTGGGATTCAACTATCAAATCTTATAAACCAAAATTCCAAGTGGAAATTACACTTCCATTTTTTCAAGAATTAATGCGAGTCTTAATATGCAGCTATGGAGTTACTACATTATCGCCATCAATTTTAAGCTACAATGGTTCTTTCTTATAGCCACAAGATCAACAAATGCTGTAGATCTATTCAAGGGAGCATGGTTACATGATGAATGCCTAATTCATTTTTTTACTACGAACTATATGATTTTGAATTGCTATATTAATGTATGTATTTAAATCAACAATTGAAAATTTGTATGTTATGCTCTGCGTCGTATTGTTTGTTACAAACTTGCTCATGGGGAGAACTACTGGAATAATTTGAGCTTTTCACAGAAGATATGTGTATGCTCAGGTATTGGTGTGTTCCGTCACATCTAATATATCTTAAACGTCATAAATTTTGCATATGTCAATTTTGAAATATTGGTGGCTGCTGTAATTGTACACGGTAATGGTGAGTATGTCATGTATAACAAGTTTACAACACCTAGTCTATCCATGAAAAATATTTTGAACATATTAATAAATGTTACATGTCTCTATAGTGTATTTTATCAGAAAAACCTGCTTCTTTTAATTTCTTTGACAATTAAAACATTTAACCTAAATTAATGAGGACGTTATCTTTTTACTAATGGTCAACAACAATATGTCATTAAATTGTACCCATTTCCAATGAACAAACACCAAACCAACTTTCGTTAGAACACCATTCGTGTTTCAGGTTGAGACGTATAAATGCTAATATATGTAAACAAAATGGGATAACTATATTTTTGGTTAACAAAGAAAATGGAAAAATGCTATCCTTTTTTCTTGAAGTATAAATTCAAAACTGTATTCAAAAGCAAGTGCTCCATTCATAAAATCAATCCTTTTGGTGGATAATCAATATCCAAATTGCATAAAAATAAATTAACAAATTCTATTTCCAGAAGTACCTTAGACTGCTATTATCTCCTTCATATTTAATATAAACTGTTTTCAATCTCCAATATACTCCCTTTTAAAACTACTCAACGCAAGGGACACTAGCTATACAACACATAAAAAATATTAACACTAATGACATCCTAATATATTTGTGAATAATATCGCACTGCCAACTACCTAAGTATCGACAATACTACAATATCACAACAAGATATCTATCTATTAGTACGTAACTCAAAAACCAGAAAGTGGAACACATTTCAAAGACTATAGCAAATCAACTGCCACACACTAGTTATTAAATGAGGACAGTACCTCGAAGCCATTAGCTATTGAGCTCAGCCTGCCTCACCCAGATGGAAAACAACATGGATTAATGGGAATTCACTTGAAGTAGAAAAATCGCCCGAAGTCCAAATCAAATCGGCTGAAGTCGTGTTTGAAATCGAATCGCCTAAAGTCGAGGCTGATTCGCCTGAACGAGAGGCCGATTCGCCTAAAGGAGAGAGGCCAAAATCGAATTGGCTGAAGGATAAAGTTACCTTTTTCGGTGGCAGCTGAATGAATAACGTTTAGAAGTTGGGGATTAGGGCTACGGAAGACAAAGGATGCTCATTTACCTTTTTAGCCCAACAACATTTAGTTAATTTTAATTTAACCAGGTTTTCCAACACAAATATGTGTTAGCAATAAAAAAATTATAAATGTGTATTTTTGGTCACACATTTCTTGTTTAGCAACGCTTATTGTTGTGATTAATCTACAAAGCAAATAAGTGTTGGCAATTGAAAAAAATAAGTGTTGCGAAATGGCTGTTATGGTGTAGTGAAATTTACATCTTATATTTCATTATTTCAGTTTTCTTACAATTTAATCCATGTTCGCGTTAATCCTATTCTAATCCATACGCGAAGAAGAAGGAGGAATAGAAGAAAACTGGAAATAAAATAAAATCCCAAGCGTAGAAAGAAGATGTAAATAACGTATAAATAACGTAAATAGACCGTAAATAAACGGAAAAGCTATAATTAACAGAAATAAACTAAAATTACTGAAAAGAATGGCTAAAAGGAAATAAACTGAAAATAATTCTAAAAACTGTAAATAAATTACTGAAAAAGGCTATTCCAAAAATCACAGTAAAACTACAACTATTGGAAACCTATTATTTTAAATTACTTAAAGAAATCTTAAAATAATTACAATCACTCACCTCTGGTCCTAAGCACTTCCTTTGGTCTTTCCGGATCCACTTGGAGTTGTAAAATAATTTAATTTATAACAATTTTCTCCTTTGGAAAAATTATTCCGATTAGGGTCCTTCCTAGAAAGGTGAACCCAATTGGAGAAAACCTAGAATGAGAAAAAGTGTTAGGTCTAAGGGTCTATTTATAGGGGTAGAAGTGGATCTTGAACCGTTGGATTTGGAGATTGAATAGGATGCATCCACGTTATAGGCTGAATGGGAGCCATCGGATGCAAAAATAGATGGACCAGATTGGTCAGAAGAATGCAAAACACGTCAGTCGGTTAAAAAAATCGCACTGTAATGACCCAAGATTTTAGGAATTTATCCTGAAAAATATAAATGAATTTAAAATAAATTTTAAATAAATTTTAAAGGAGGAATTGATATAGCTTGATAGTGTATCAGTGTGTGTACATGAGTGCACAGGAAATGCACATGAATATAAGCTAAAACCCTGAACTCCAAGAATACATACATATTGATGTGTATGGAAATATATATATATATATATATATATATGTAGATTAAATTCTTAAAAGTAGTATGCATAAGTAAATGTATATATGAATGCTACTGGATATTTTTGAGTGTACATGTGCATAGGTGTGTGTGTCAGTATAGAATGATGTAGGGATATATAGGAGGGTATACTAATTATTTCAGAAAGACTTATATACAAATATATATGTGTTAATAAAATACTAGAGTTTAACTGGTGAAATAAAATATACAGACACATTTTAATATAAGCAGAAATGAAAAGAATGGAGATATAAAAAGGAATAATTCTCTTATAAATAAATGAAGGAAGTACATACCATTTGCATGAAAGCTAAAAATAGAAAAGAGTATTTAATAAATAACAAAACCAAGTCACATTTTTAGCATGATTGTAGACAAGGGAGAAAAGTATTTTCTGAAAAGCAAATTTCTGAAAAAAATGTGTAACCACTTTTCTCTTCACCCAAATTAAGCCGGGAAGGGGTAAAACTTTGGGTTTAAAATGCAGATAACATGATTTTTCTGGTGGGCAAAAATGGACTTAGCCAATACCCAAAACCCTAAGAGAGACCCTGTATATATATACATGTATATGCAGCAGCCTCCTCTTCTCCTCAGAAAAGAATTTTGGAAAAAAAAAGAAGAAAAACAATACCACAGAAATCATAAGACAAGGGAAAAAAGAGAGCTTGAGGATAAGAGCAGGAGTTCATCAGTTAATTAAGGAAACCAAGGAGAGAGCTAGGTGAGAAAACTCACTCAAAAATCTAAGGCAATAAGTCCTAATGTAGGCAGCCAGTTAAAAAGTATTTTCTTAAAAGAATATTTTCATATATGAATGTTTATCTGTGAATTTAAATCTGAAAATGTTTTGATTTTCTTTGATTGATTACTTGTTTTATTATAACAAAGTTTCATGTGTTGTTGGTATACATATCTGGTTTATACACTCAGATCTCTGATATGTTAATGTTTAGGGATATAAACAAATACCCAGAAAATAAAATGTTGAGAATAGGCAAGTAGTATTGGTTTTGGCTCAACCCAGAAAGATTTAAATAATGTTGAGCTGCAATATACTCATGTATAAGTGCTGAGGCTTGAAATAGAAAGGAATTAGGGGTGCAATAGGGTTGCCTATGTGCTGATGCTCCTGATTCAATAAAATGCATAGCAAACAAAATTTTGTGATTCAGTGAAACCAGATTATTCTGAGTTTAACTCAAGCACAAATGGTTGCAAAAAGAAAAACTCCCCCAGAAGCCATAAACCAATGTTAGCTGCCTAAACTCCTTTAAAGAAAAATATACCAGGATGAATATCTATATATATACAGAACCTTATTTTGTAGTCACCAATGGTTGTTTGCTTGTTGTTTCTGTATGGTCATGAATAATATGAAATACCATGATATAGATGTTTTCAGTTAATGGATCACTGAATGGTTTTGTCATGAACAATCAAAAGGGGTTATTATTAACTAAAACCTGATTAGGAAATTGGGGTCAAGAACACTGCAGGAATGACTTGTGTGCTTGAGTAACATAAGTTGACACATGGCTTGTTTAAGTCCTAAGATCTTTGTGTAATGGAGTGAATTAGTTCATTACAGTGTGTCCATTGATTCATAAATATTGCAGATGAGACCAAGGATAGATAAATATACCAAGGAAATAATACTTGAGCAGATGAGAAAACTAGAGTTTTTCCCAGATTTGAAATATGAGAATTGAATAAGTGATTTAACTCATATTAGTTATTTTCCTGTTTGGTATGAATGATTGTTTGTCTATGATTGAGTTGTATGCTTGAATGTATGTGCCGTATTCATATGTGTAGTCTCTGGAAAGATAGTTAAAGTGTGCACATGCACAATGACACAGAGCATGCACACAAGTATTTACCTGATTCCAAAGGACAGAACCTTATGTATATATACTTAACTTGATTTTAACCTAATTAACAAATTGCTTTTGTGAATTTTCTCATACCAGACATGTGTCTGACCCTAGTGTGCTAATGGCATCTGGGGTGTCTCATTTAAAATGAGGCAGTTTCCAATGCTTTTTCAGGGATTGCAGCAACTAAATAGGAGTAGGAGCAAGGCCTTGAGAAGAAGATATAGCATGCTAAACTTAGTTAGATAAGAGCCTAAATGTTGAAATCTGCATGTATTGATAACTTAAATTGCTACTTGTACTAAGTGTTGAATATTGGAGGGATATTTTGTTAAGTATTTTGTTAAGAATTTGACTTGTATCTGGAATCTATGAACCTAGTTAAATTTCTGATATGTTTAAAAGTTAATCGAAATCTTGTAAGTGGATTTAGCAAGAACACCATGTTAAAATTGAATGATTACTTTTTTTTAAATGCATTAGTAAATCATGAATCTTTGGAAAGAATTTAAGTTTTGGAAAACCAGGATAGTTGATTTTTCAGAAAATTAAATGGTTTTATTTTCTACTATGGCATATGTATACAAAAGAAATAGGCATAGGTTGAATGCTTTTATTTGGCTGCAAGGTTTCCATAATTAAACTTGTTCCATACAAATGTTTCCTGTCCTATTTTTAATTAAAGAAAGGATCTGTAATAAGGTAGATGGAAGCCAGATTCAAATAGTTGCAGATATATATGCACATAAATATGTTTAGTGCAAACATTACCACATCTTTTTCTTTGCACTTGTAATAGGAATCTGAATTTCACTCAGATTTTAACCAAATGCATTTTAAATGCCAGACAGATCTTATAAGAAGAAATACAAACCTGAATAATGATAAACACTTCTATCATCCTCAAAACCCAAGAACCAGACTCTTAACCCATATCAATCCTGAAGCCTTCCAGGTTATAGGGATGGGTTTCAAAAATAATTAAGCAAGAATTATTGTTTTGTATGATGGAATATAGGCAAAAATAAAGTATATATATATATGTGCAGATATAGGTAGATAATAGATTGCAAACTGTACAGGAGAAAGAAAAAAAAAAGAGAAAAAAAAAACCAAAAATTGTGTTTGAACCGACCAGCATAGCACTCGAACTCGTGACCTTTCATGTATAAGTTAGGCGCGTTTCCATTACGCCTAGATGTTGCTTATGTTCCCTTAGGATCCACTTTCTTTTATACTGAATTTGTCACTATTCAGAACTTAACACAAACATCTATATTAAAAGCTTGTTTACTATTGATTATTACTTGATCACTTCTTAGTTAGTATAAACAGACTAATGTGTATGTTTCCAGTGGATTGTTTAGTCAAAAAAATATTTATTAGCAATCCAACATCCTCTTGTTTTCCAGAACTCTGATTCAAACAAGAGAGGCATATACATCCTCACATGTATGTGCTTATCTTTGTGAATGTACTGATATATTTATATTGGTTGATTATTGTGATCCTGGATATATTTTGGTTTATTGGAGAAAGATATTGACCCTGAGAATTATATTTGCAATGGATGATATATATATATATATATTTATATATCCTTTTTTAAAAAAAAAAAAAATTCCTTATGGAATTAGAGTAGAATTAGGAGGGTCATTTCACGCACCCTCATTCGAACGAACGAACAATCATTCGTTCGCCCCTAAAATAGCAGGCGGGTCGACGGGGCGGTCGACCGCCTGGTGCCCAGGTCAACCAGCTGATTGACTGCCTATATATCTTTTTTTTTCGTTTTCTGCTTATTTTGTTTATTTTATAACTTGGTCATATTAGCTCGGTTTCTAACGTTCTATATATGGAAATTGACCATAAAATTACCACGGACACAATGGTGCAACTTCCGTGGCTTAATTTTGATGATTTCACAAAGTTATTTTATTATATTATTAATTAACAAATTAATTATTATGGATTAAATTTTGGGTTGTTACATTCTCCCCTCCTTAAGGAATTTCGTCCCCGAAATATCTAAGGATAAAAGAATGTTTTCATCCAATTCTACAATCAACTACTCAATCATCAACCATTCATCCATTGTCCTTAAGTTTTTCTAATGCAATCTATGATACTTATGCAACTAGTGTAGTGTAATTGTTCCTAACTAATGCAAAAGATTAGGCGATCCATTGATTCAGTTGACCTCCTTTTATGCAATCATGTCCGTGCCATGTATCCAAATGAATGCAAAAATTTCCTAATGATAATTGATAATTCTATATGCATGCTACAAACATCATCCAAATGCAACAATCATGTGATAAACATCCATTTATAACAACCATGGAAATAAAATATAAATGCGCACACATCCATATGCATATGCTCTAGTGTCCTAGTTAGGCCGATCCCGAAAGAATAATAGTGCCTAGTGTACCTATATGTGTCCATTAGCATCCACTAGCAAACACTTGCAATCACTAGCATACATCATTCATAACATGTTCTATTAACATGTTTACATCAAATCCTACCATCCATAGGGTAAATCCTAAGTTCTACCCCCCCAAAGGATAATAAAGGAAAGAACCTATTCAAATCTAATGATGGAAAAAAGAATTCTAAAACTTACTATCAAAAAGATGAGGATAGGAAGTACGAATCTTCTCTTCTGCTTCCCAAGTGGCGTCTGCAACATCATCTCCCCATTGCACCTTCACCAGTGGAACCTCCTTATTCCTTAGTCGCTTGATGTCTCTTCCAAAAATCTTCGTGGGGATACGCCGAACAGAAGCTTCCCTTTCTACCTCCACCTCCTCTAACTGACTAGGCTCTACAACCTTCACCGAGTCATGTAAGCACTTTTGCAAGTGCGAAACATGGAAAATGTCGTGCACTCCTACAAGCCTATCAGGTAGCTTCACTCTGTAAACCATCTTCCCAACTCGCTCTGTGATAGGAAATGGTCCAAAAAAACCTAGGGGCTAACTTTCCATTTGATCCGAACCTTACCACCTTCCTAAGCGGGGATACTTTGATAAAAACTAAGTCTCCAACCTCAAACTCTAAGTCTCTCCTCCGCTTATCCACATAAGACTTCTGCCTGTCTTGAGCTGTCTTCATCCTTCACCAAATCAAATCCACCCTCTCAGATGTCTCTCTAACCTTATCGGTCCCAAGTAATAACTTCTCCGTAGACTCTACCCAACATGATGGGGACTTGCAAGGTCTCCCATATAAAGCCTCAAATGGAGCCATTCCTATACTTGTTTGATAACTATTATTGTACGCAAACTCAACCAACGAAAGATGCTCCTCCTACGTACCTCCAAAGTCCAAAATGCACATCCGTAGCAAATCCTCAAGCACCCTATTTACCCTCTCCGTTTGGCCATCTGTCTGGGGGTGATTGGCCGTACTCAACCTAAGTTGTGTCCCTAGCGCCTCTTGTAAGCTTCTCCAAAACTCACTAGTGAAAATGGGATCTCTATTGCTAACAACGCTAGAAGGAACTCCATGTAGACGGACTATCTCTCGAATATATAAGATGTCAAATATGAAGTCGTACGCTTACTCTTAAATAGGATGAAGTGGGCACTCTTGGTCAATCTATCAACAATCACCCAAATGATAGTGTTTCATTTCCTAGAACGGGGTAAACCATCTATAAAATCCATAGAAATGTTGTCCCACTTCCACTCTGGTATATCTAAGGGCCGAAGTAATCCACTGGGCTTCTGCTGCTCTGCTTTTACCCTTTGGCATATAAGACACTTAGTTACAAACTCCGCCACATCCTTCTTCATACCACCACAATAGAACAGCCTCTTCATATACTGATACATTTTGTCACTACCCGGATGAATAGTCATAAGGGAATGGTGCGCCTCTTCCAAAACTGCTCTTAACAAGTCACTTGCACATGGAACACAAAGCCTTCCATTTCTCTTCAGCCACCCTCTGCTATCAATGGAATAGCATTGGAGATGTCTCGAGACCTCTCCTCGGCTAATCCTATCCATAATGTCCATGAGCTCTGAATCCTCCCGCTGCCTCGAGCCAATCTGATCCATAAGGGTAGGCCTTACCTCTAATGTTTCCAACAATCCGGGAGTAATGTCCGTAGAGGGCTTAAAATCAAAAGTAGAAATAAACTCCAAGCTCCTCCACTCTACAAACAAAGGACTAAGGGTTGCTTTCTTTCTACTCAATGCATTCACAACCACATTACCCTTACTAGGGGTATAAGCTATCTCAAAATCATACGAGGCTAAAAACTCCATCCACCTTTGTTGCCTCAAGTTCAAGTCCTTCTGCGAGAATAGGTACTTCAAAGACTTATGGTCGGTAAAAATCTCAAACCTCTCTCCAAGCAAATAGTGCCTCCAAGACTTAAGTGCAAAAGCTATGGCAGCCAACTCTAAATCGTGGGTAGGGTAGTTCTTCTCATGCGTCCTCAACTGCCTGCTACCATAACACACTACCCTCCCTTCTTGCATCAACACCGCTCCTAGACCCGTCCCACATGCATCAGTGTATACAGTGAAAGGCTTAGCTCCGTC
Source organism: Allium fistulosum (assembly GCA_030737815.1). Lineage (NCBI taxonomy): Eukaryota > Viridiplantae > Streptophyta > Magnoliopsida > Asparagales > Amaryllidaceae > Allium > Allium fistulosum. The sequence continues at coordinate 326,707,772 of CM060903.1, read as the reverse complement.
AGGTAAAACTAACACTAGTGCACTAGTAAGGGCTCTCTTAAGCTTCATGAAGGAATCCTCACAATCCATGTCCCACACGAAAGCTTTATTCTTCTTAGTAAGGCGCGTGAGTGGTGCCGAAATCTTGGCAAAGTCTCTAATGAACTTCCTATAGTAGCTAGCCAATCCTAGGAAGCTCCTAACCTCGGTGATGTTCTTAGGGGCCTTCCAATCTTGCACTGCAATGACCTTGGCGGGGTCAACTGCCAAACCTTCCTTCGAGACTACATGCCCCAAGAAACGAACTTCCTCTCTCCAAAAATGACACTTCGAAAACTTAGCTCTCAAATGATGACTATGAAGTGTGCGAAGAACTTCTTCCAAATAAACAACATGCTCCTCCATATTCTTGGGAATACCAAGATGTCATCCACGAATGCCACCACAAATGTATTTAGGACATCCCTAAAGACGCGGCTCATCAAATCAATGAAATAGGTAGGAGCATTGGTTAGCCCAAAAGGCATAACCAACCACTCGAAAAATCCATCTGGTGTCCTAAACGCAGTCTTATCTATACTATCCTCCGCCACCCTAAGCTGATGGAATCCCGTGGCTAAATCAAGCTGAGAGAAAACCGAAGAACCTACCAACTAGTCAAAAAGATCATCAATCCTAGGGAGTGGATATTGGTTCTTCTTGTGAGCTTATTTAATTATCTGTAATCCACGCAGAGTCGGAGAGAACCATCCGCCTTAGTGGCGAAGACAACTGGCGCTCCCCACTCCAATATGCTCCTTCTTATGAATCCCTTCTCCAAAAGCTCACGAATCTGCTTGCTCAATTCTTTCCTCTCCCTAGGTGCTATGTGCCTCACAGGTAACACTACTGGCTTAGCATTCTTGGTCAAATAAATCCTGAAGTCAATCTCTCTCTTAGGGGGTAGTCCTTTGGCCTCCTCAAAGACGTCTACAAAATCTCTGACGATGGGAACCAAATGCAACTTTGACGAAGGTGAATCGAGGGAATAGAGAAAACTCAACATGACTGACCCTTGCGGGTCGCAAGGTACCTCCAAAGTCCTACCGCTGCAAGTCTCAAGTCTAACGACTCACCTCTCGCAGTCTAATATAGCTTTGTATGTGAATAGCCAATCCATCCCTAAGATCATCCCATACCCCGAGAATCCCAAAACATAGACGTCGCAATCAAATTCTACGCCTAGGATAAAGATTTTCAAATCCCTACAAACCATAGATAAGTGTGCCGATAGTCCTATGGGGTTTGAAACAATAATGGGATCTACTACTAATGATATGTCCAAGTGCAAACAATCTACTAGAGAACTAGAGATAAAAGAGTGTGATGCTCCTGAATCAAATAAAGTCTGAATGGGAAAATCAGATATAGAAATCAAACCTTCAACTGTGACTTTCCTACCTCTATCTGGAATGCTACTGGAAGGTGCCGCGTCTAATGCCTGAATCTGTGCAACTGGGGCACTCGCTCCCTGACCAGCTCTCTGGGGACAACTCCTACTCATATGATCAGGCTTCCCGCAAACATAGCACTTACCCTTCATCTTATCCTTCCTGCAATCCTTGGCCATATGTCCAACATTCCCACAACTATGGCACTTTACTCCCTTCTTAATTTGCTTCTGAGGACCATCACCTTTCTTTTTCTTCTTTTTCTTTTCCCACCACTTCTTCTTTGGACCTTCTGACTTAACCTCCTCTTTAGACTCTCCCTCCTTGACTGTATCAGACATAAGCGCCATCTCGACCAAAGACTCATAAGTAGCTCCCATCAGTACATGAGTCAGCAATAGTCCCCGAAGGGGTTGATTCAATCCCTTCGCAAACTTCATAGCTTTCTTATGTTGTGTGTTCACCAAATCCATACCAAACCGCGACAGCTCAGTGAATTGATTAATGTATTCCTTAACAGACAGACTCCCTTACTTCAAATTGATAAACCTCTCCAGTTGAACACTCTCTTCCGCCTGAGATAGAAACTTCCTATCGAATCGCTCTTGGAATCCATCCCAAGTAATATTCCTTCCCTCCAACTCGATCACCTCCCACAAATAAGATGCCTCCTCCTTTAGTTGCCAAGCGGCTGGCTAAACTCGTTGCTGACCATCCAATCCCAAAAGACCAAAAATCCTCTCTGTGTCCCTAAGCCACGCTCTTGCCTCCACATAAGTCTCCTTGCTAGAAAAAGTCTTCCCACCCAAACTCGCAAAATCTTTACAAAGCTTGGAGAAATTGATGGCGGCAGGTGGTTTGATGGGATTCCCAAATGCTGGTGCAGGATTGGACGCAGGCCCGTGCACCTTTGGAGTCGTGGCTTGTAACTACCTATGAAACTAGGCTAGGACCGGAATGCCCTCGGGAAGGTTCGGGGCATCAGCCATTCTATGAAAAGAAAAGGATAGTTTAGGAAAGAGTCAAAGGGAGATTGAACTGGACTTATGAGGGGACTTTTATAAAAATTCTTTTATTCTTAAAATCATTTCAAAAAGTTCTTTTCTGAAAAATACTTTTAAAACAAGTTATTTTTAAAAATACTCTACTTTTAAAAAAAATTAGGAATCCTGAAACCTCGCTCTGATACCAAGTGAAACACCCCACGCCCCTTAATATACCCAAAAGGACACAATAAAAGGCGTGGTGCGTTGTAGGTATAACTAAAGCTAACAAAGACTAAGTTTCATAAGATAAAAATAGATAAAAACAGCAGAAACTTAAAATAATAAATTAATTAAAACAAAACTTCATAATTGCTTCATAAATAAGTCAAATACCAAATAACACATACATGTCTAAAAATCCAATATGTCTCATGAAACAAAAACTCATAGTCCCAAAAATCAGAGTACGCAGTATCCCTCATAATAAGCCAGTACATAGAAAGAACAAAAGCTGAAAATAAAAGAAATACATAGTAGAGAACTCCTTCAAGAAAACTCTAAGCAACAGCAATCTACAGACTTCTCCCTTGATTGCCTATGGGGGGGAAAGGGTAAAATAGAGGAGTGGGTCCGACTAAAAGTCCGGTAAATGATAGTAATTACTAGAGTCTTTAAACAAGATAAAAGTAATAGACTCTATAATAGTTCTAGCATAAATAAGGATAAAAAGGGAAATAGAAAAGAAATAAACTTGAAATAAGTATGATCAAATATTGCTCAATTTATAAGATAGGTTAACTTTGACTGCTTGCACTTGTTTTTGATTTCTGCTTTGATTAGGTTGAATTCCTAATCCTATAATTAGGATGTAACCCTAATTCTACCCTTTTTGATCGGCCTGTTACTTCATAGACCTTACTGAGGACCAAACGCTACATAACTCCCTACACACCAGCCAATGGTATCTATGAAAGATGCACAGAGCAACCACTGTGGATCCTGATGACATATATAGCTCCCTACACAGAAGGCAATGGTGTCTACGAAAACGCCCATACTAAGCGCTTGGAACTCATAGCGATTACCGAGCACCCGAATGGAAGTCGCACGCGTAACTGCCACCATGCCCATGTGATGCAGCGGATTAAACAAAAACAAGGTAGATCGATGAAAGTAGCAATCGGTGGATTGATGAATACTGGAATGCCCAAATTCGTTGATCCGAAGATACCGAATTCTAGCTATCTCTGGCACGTTGATCGCGCACGATACCGTGAGGAGAGATCTACAATTCTTCGAGCGTTGATCAAGCGCACTTGATTCCGCGAATTGGCTTCAACGATCGAAGATTCGAGCGCACTCGAATGTCGAAGGTGGAGATAGGAGATTACACTCGACTACCAATTTGGATGAAAGCACAAAGCTAACAAAAACGAAATTTTATTCAAATCAACTAAACTTCAAATGTACAACTCACTCCCTATTTATAGCAGTTTCACGCCCCATCCTTAAGTCGTAGACGACTTACGACTCGTCAAAGGTCGACGGCGACTTAACAGTTACACGGTTCTCATTACAACACATCATCGAATTAACGAAATACAAACACAACTCAACTTAGGTCGTTACACGACCTACGACTTAGATTAGATCGTTAACGACCTAATAACAACATACAGCGACTTAATGAATTACATTCAAACGACTTAACATGACATACAACACATCACAGCAAAGTATTAACGATACACGACCTAAAACATAACGACTTAACAATGCTCGCGAGTTACGACCTAAACAACAAACGACTTAACCATTCAGCGACTTAGTTAGGTCGTAACCCGTTCACCCCGGTAGATCATAACTCGTTCGCGACTTAAGGAAGTCGTGCGACTTAGACCCCGCGAACCTTTATTCGAGCGAATTAAGAGATTGGAGGCGCTAGGTCGTTTGGATGCTTTAGACTCCCCCTCGTTAGGTCGTGAGCGACCTAAAACTTCTCCGTTAAGTCGAGGGCGACTTAAGCCTTGTAATTTCTCAACTCGTGCTGCTACTTCGTTATCTCGTGGCGCTCCTTCTGTAGTTGTAGATCGTAAACGATCTAAAGATCCCGAACGACTTAAGCTAAGTCGTAGCCTCTGTCCCTTAAGTCGTGGACGACTTAAATCTCCTTCCTTAGGTCGTGACCCGCTTGCGTTAAGTCGTGAACGACTTAGGCCTTCATCCCTGGCCTGACCTGCATCATCCTCCCCAGGTTGAGAAAAATTCATCCTCAAATTTGTAAACTCTTCCACATCAGATTGTTCATTCCCATAATCTGGTAAGAGATGCTTAACATTGAACACGTTAGAAGTGTACACATCCTCCGGCAGCTTCAACTTATAAGCATTTTCATTAATCCGTTTCACAACTTCTACAGGACCAATCTTTCGCGCCTTCAATTTGTTGCATGTTCCCACCGAAAAACGATCTTTTGTCAACACTGCATAAACCAATTCACCTTCCTCGAAGTTCACACTCCTTCGCTTTAAATCTGCGGACCTTTTATACTTCTCATTCGCCTTCTCTAATCGCTCCCGAACGATTTTATGACATTCAGTCAACCCTTCAACAAAATCAGCAGCTCGCTTGACTGTCCCCTTTGGTTGTGGTATTACCGTTAAATCCAACGGCCCCTTCGGCAAACTAGAATATACAATCTGGAATGGGCTGAATCCAGTACTCCGATTTACTGTATGATTGTGTGCAAACTCAGCTTGACATAACTTCATATCCCAACTCTTCAGATTATCTTTTACCAGACATCGCAATAAATTTCCCAGCGATCTGTTAACCACCTCCGTTTGCCCATCAGTTTGTGGATGGTAAGCGCTACTAAATTTCAGCTTCGTTCCGACCATCTTCCACAAACTTAGCCAAAAATGACTCAGAAAACGAGTATCCCTATCCGACACAATAGATTATGGCAATCCATGAAGTCGATATATCTCTTTGAAAAATAACTGAGCAACATGAACAGCATCCCCCGTCTTCTTGCAAGCAATAAAGTGTGCCATTTTCGAAAATCGGTCAACCACAACATATATAGAATCATTACCACGCTGCGTTCTCGGCAATCCCAACACAAAGTCCATACTCACATCTACCCATGGTTTAGTTGGTACAGGTAACGACATATATAATCCAGCATTGGTCGCAGTTCCTTTCGAAACCTGACAGATATGACATCGTTCCACAAATCTTTCCACTTATTTCCTCATTGATGGCCAAAAATAAGATTGAGAAATCAGCTGTAGCGTACGGTCTCTACCCACGTGGCCTTCTTCATGTAGCTCCTTCACAATCTTCATTCTCAAACTACAATCAGGTATGCACAATCGATTTCCTTTGAACAGAAAACCATCTACCATCATAAACTCATCCGTCTCTCCCTCCTTGACTTTATCAACAAACTTTGCAAAGTAAGGATCATCGACAAATAATTCTGGCAACACATCAAATCCCGTTACTTCAACCTTCATTGTTGTTAACAAATGATTCCTTCGGCTCAACGCATCTGCCACACGGTTTGTAACTCCTGATTTATGCTTCACCACAAATGTAAATTGTTGCAGGTACGCAATCCACGATGCATGCCTTGCTGAAATCTTCTCTTGCCCTTGTAGATGTTTCAATGCCTCATGATCAGTGTAAAGAACAAACTCTTTCTGAAATAGATAGTGTCTCCAGTGCTTAATAGCTTGTACAAAAGCATAAAATTCCACATCATAAGTACTATATCTCATCTTCGCTCCCGATAGCTTCTCACTGAAATATGCAATAGGACGTCCCCTTTGACTCAACACTCCTCCAATCCCAACCTTGGATGCATCAGTATGTAGTTCAAATACCAACTAAAAATCTGGTAATACTAGAATTGGTGCAGACGTCAGCAACTCCTTGATTTTCCCAAAAGCATCTCCTGCTTTCTTTGACCATGAAAACTATTTAGCCTTCATACAATCTGTAACAGGCGCCATCACACTACTAAAGTGTGGAATAAACCTTCGATAGAATGAAGCCAACCCGTGGAAACTACGAACTTCCGTTATCGTCTTGGGTTGCGGCCAATCTCTGATAGCTTCAACTTTACTTTGGTCCACCTGTATTCCTTCTTTCGATACAACATACCCCAAAAATAAAACACTCCTCGCCATAAAAACACACTTCTTCGTAGCAGCGTAGAATTGTTCTTCACGAAGGATAATTAACACTTTCCTCAAATGCTGAACATGCTCCTCTGTACTAGCACTGTAGATCAGAATATCATCGAAGTAAACCACCACAAATTTCCCAATGTATGGCCTAAAAATTTGGTTCATCACTCTCATAAACGTACTTGGTGCATTCGATAGACCAAACGGCATCACCATCCATTCATACAATCCTTCCCTCATCTTGAATGCTGTCTTCCATTCGTCCCCTGGAATAATTCGTATCTGATGATAACCACTTTTAAGATCAATCTTCGAAAAGATCACAGACCCACTGATTTGGTCTAACAGATCATCAAGCCTCGGCATCGGAAATCTGTATCTGACAGTTATCTTATTCAGTGCCCTGCTATCCGTACACATTCTCCATGAACCATCCTTCTTCGGTACGAGTAATGCTGGTACAGCACACGGACTCAAGCTCTCTTGTATACGCCCCTGTTCGAGCAATTCCTCTACCTGCCTACGCAACTCTTCATGTTCTTTCGGACTCATTCTATAGTGTGGTTTATGTGGCAACACAGCACCTAGAATAAGGTCTATCTGGTGTTGTATATCCCTCAACGGTGGTAATTCCGCTGGTAGCTCTTCAGGAAATACATCATCAAATTCTTCCAGTACTGGTTTTACTTCATCAGGTATCTCAACCACTTCACTGCTCTCACGCCCAATTAACAAAAACACTTCAGGCTCCTCTTCAACCTCCTTAACAAACTCCTTCAAGGATAATAAAGTTTTCAGCTCTTCAATTTCCTCCAGTTTGTTTTCTTCCTGTTGTCGCTTCTTTGGAACTAGAGTAATCTTTGTGCCTTCAAACATAAAGCTATAACTGTTGGTACGACCGTCATGTTGCACCGCCCTATCATACTGCCACGGTCTCTCCAGCAACAAATGACAAACATCCATATCTACCACATCGCACCAGATTTCATCTTTATATTTCTTCCCAATTGAAAAATTCACACAAGCCCTTCGTCCAACCTTCACCTCCCCGCCTTTCCTCAACCAAGCCAACTTGTACGGTTTCGGGTGTTTCTCAGTCTTCAATGCCAACTTCCTCACAGCCTCTGACGAAATTATATTATCACAGCTTCCAGCATCAATAACAAATTTGCAAACTTTCCCCAGAATAGTACATGTCGACTGAAATATATTGCTCCTCAACCAACTACAATCCTCCTCTAGCTTTGGTGTCAAACAAGACCTCCTCATCATCAGATTACAACCTTTGTCCCCTGACACTTCTTCTTCCCCCTCATCAGGTGGTGAATTGGAACATTCAGCTTCTTCATCCTCATCCTCAACCTCTGCTATCATAGCTCTCTTCTTCGGCTTAGGACATTCATTACTTTTGTGGCCCATTTCTTGGCAATTATAACACTTGAAACTATTATTGAATTTCTCCTTCCCAACCTCATTCACAACTGGTTTTGCAACAGCCTTTGAAACATTAGAACTTCCACTAACACCCTTCACTGGATTGTTGGAATTTGTAAACACACCACCTCCTCGTCTTCCCTGTTTCTCCCAAGCCAACGCCTTCTGGTGTGCTTCCGCTACAGATCTGGGATCAAACATATTTACCATGTCTTGAATCTGCATACGCAATCCTCCAACAAATCTAGCTGTTAATTGTTCCTCTGTCTCCATGATATCGTTCCTTGCAATTAGTTGATAGAATTCATCAGCATAGTCATTAACAGACTTCGTTCCTTGCCTCAAGTTTTGCAACCTCTGATACATAAGCGATTGATAATTATAAGGTAAGAATGTGGCTTTCATCATTTTCCTCATCTTTTCCCATGATACAACCTTTGACTTCCCCATCCGTTCACGTGTAAGTTTGGTTTGCTGCCACCATGCCAAAGCTCTACCCCTCAACCTTGTAGCAACCAACTTCACTCTACGATGTTCTGGAACTTCCTTGAAATCAAAAATCTCCTCCACATTCAACAACCAGTCCAAAAACTCTTCAGCTTGCATACCTCCTTTGAATTCTGGAATTTCAGTCTTCATCCCAGACTCCCACTTATGATCATACTTCGATTGATTTCTGCCTTGGCCTCGTACATGAACACTACCACCATCAAACTCCTCTTCAAAATCAGATGTATATCGATGTCGATCCTGACCACCAACATTCCTACTACCATCATTCCTTCCACCAACATCCCTTCGACCAGCATTCCTCCGACCACGATGTTGATCATCAGCATTTCTATAACTGTCTCGGCTCACACTTCTATGATCATTATCATTACTTCTCTCTCGATTGGAATGTGGCGAAACTCTACTTCTCCCATGGTTAGATTCAGGTGAAACCCTTCTCTGATTTTGATTCATCTCCAACATCATCTTCTCTAATCGTCCAATCCCTTCATTAAGCTTCTCACTAAAATTTTCGTTAATTCTTTGCTCCATCTCATCAGCTTCTTCTCTTCGATACAATGCTTCAACGTTTTGATGTCGATTAGCTCTCCTTGGCGGCATGATTTGAAACTTCACAAATACTTCAATGTTCGGCTTGGACAAAGAAAAAGATACCAAATGATGTATGGCCTAACTTCCTTAGCTCGGCTCCGACTTGCTCTAACTCGTCCACTTCAAAATTTCAACTCTTCTTTTGGCGCGCAAACAACCACGGCCAAATTCAAACACTTTTCCAACTTTCGATCTAAAATGATATGGATCAAAATCTCCAACCTTGTTGCAATTTATGACGAACACGATGAACACAACTTCTCAAAATGATGCAAATTTCAATCTCCAACACTTCGATTTCAACTCGGCTTTGCTTGATGTAGCTCGGCCTCTCTAACTCTTCAAATAAATCGGCTCCAAGACTCGATTTAGCTATGATTGGCTAAAACAAGCTCCGATACCAAACTGACGCAGCGGATTAAACAAAAACAAGGTAGATCGATGAAAGTAGCAATCGGTGGATTGATGAATACTGGAATGCCCAAATTTGTTGATCCGAAGATACCGAATTCTAGCTATCTCTGACACGTTGATCGCGCACGATACCGTGAGGAGAGATCTACAATTCTTCGAGCGTTGATCAAACGCACTTGATTCCGCGAATTGGCTTCAACGATCGAAGATTCGAGCGCACTCGAATGTCGAAGGTGGAGATAGGAGATTACACTCGACTACCAATTTGGATGAAAGCACAAAGCTAACAAAAACGAAATTTTATTCAAATCAACTAAACTTCAAATGTACAACTCACTCCCTATTTATAGCAGTTTCACGCCCCATCCTTAAGTCGTAGACGACTTACGACTCATCAAAGGTCGGCGGCGACTTAACAGTTACACGGTTCTCATTACAACACATCATCGACTTAACGAAATACAAACATGACTCAACTTAGGTCGTTACACGACCTACGACTTAGATTAGATCGTTAACGACCTAATTACAACATACAGCGACTTAATAAATTACATTCAAATGACTTAACATGACATACAACACATCACAGCAAAGTATCAACGATACACGACCTAAAACATAACGACTTAACAATGCTCGCGAGTTACGACCTAAACAACAAACGACTTAACCCTTCAGCGACTTAGTTAGTTCGTAACCCGTTCACCCCGGTAGATCATAACTCGTTAACGACTTAATGAAGCCGTGCGACTTAGACCCCGCGAACCTTTATTCGAGCGACTTAAGAGATTGGAGGCGCTAGGTCGTTTGGATGCTTTAGACTCCCCCTCGTTAGGTCGTGAGCGACCTAAAACTTCTCCGTTAAGTCGTGGACGACTTAAGCCTTGTAATTTCTCAACTCGTGCTGCTACTTCGTTATCTCGTGGCGCTCCTTCTGTAGTTGTAGATCGTAAACGATCTAAAGATCCCGAACGACTTAAGCTAAGTCGTAGCCTCTGTCCCTTAAGTCGTGGACGACTTAAATCTCCTTCCTTAGGTCGTGACCCGCTTGCGTTAAGTCGTGAACGACTTAGGCCTTCATCTCTGGCCTGAGCTGCATCATCATGCTACCTTTTGCTCTGCCTATTGGATCTTCTTATTACCTCGAACTCCAGCATAAGCGTGCCCCTCATCTCACTTCAGGCTAATGTGAGATCGCCGTGTGTCCATAGAAAATAGGGGAAATGCTGTTGGTACTGGCCCGTCATCCAAACAATATCTAGTTGCACCACTTATCCAAATCCCCCATGATTTGGACTTCTGTTTGACCAATTACTACCATTTTTAGCATAAGCATGCCCTCGTCTCACTTCAGGTTAATGTGGGACCACCGTTTTGTCTAATAGGGAATTCTATTTGGTACAGGTCCTACTTTCATCTTTGCTTATTAACTTAGATAAATTATTTTAATAAGCCTTTACACTTTTCTCTACTATATGTGCTTATTAATTTATCCTAAGTCTTAAAATAAGCCTTATTCTGTTCTTTTTCTTATTATAACATACGTTATAATTATGCTTATTACTTAACCCAAGGTCCAAGTGTGAAAAAAAGCCTCTTTCATCTTTTTCTCTTTTTAGTTATAATTCTAAGTTATAACTAGACCAATCCTTTTAATTCAGTCCAATTAACGTCATAATTAGGCTTAATTTCAATCCAATTCCATTTATATTACAGTCTTTGAAATTTACATCTTATATTTCATTATTTTAGTTTTCTTACAATTTAATCCATATTCTCATTAATCCTATTCTAATCCATACGCGAAGAAGAAGGAGGAATAAAAGAAAACTGGAAACAGAAGAAAATCCCAAGCGTAGAAAGTAGATGTAAATAACGTATAAATAACAGTAAATAAACTAAAATGCTATAAATAGACCGTAAATAAACAGAAAAGCTATAATTAACAGAAATAAACTAAAATTACTGAAAAGAATAGCTAAAAGGAAATAGACTGAAAATAATTCTAAAAACTGTAAATAAATCACTAAAAAGGCTATTCCAAAAATCGTAGTAAAACTACAACTATTGGAAACCTTATTATTTTAAATTACTTAAAGAAATCTTAAAATAATTACAATCACCCACCTCCAGTCCTAAGCTCTTCCTTTGGTCTTCCTGAATCCACTTGGACTTGTAAAATAATTTAATTTATAATAATTTTCTCCTTTGGAAAAATTATTCCATTTAGGGTCCTTCCTAGAAAGGTGAACCCAATTGGAGAAAACCTAGAATGAGAAAAAGTGTTAGGTCTAGGGGTCTATTTATAGGGGTAGAAGTGGATCTCGGACCGTTGGATTCAGAGATTGAATAGGATGCATCCACGTCATAGGCTGAATAGGAGCCATCGGATGCAAAAATAGATGGACCGGATTGGTCAGAAGAATGCAAAACACGTCAGTCGGTTAAAAAAATCGCACCCTCATTCGAACGAACGAACAATCGTTTATTCGCCCCTAAAACAACAAGCGGGTCGACCGGGCAGTCGACCACCTGGTGCCCAGGTCGTTACAGTACAAATATTTTCTACTTTAAGAAATTCTTTCGATATAAAGTTTCATCATTTATTTTTCCATCCTTCTTTATATATTCATTTCCAAAAATTCATTTTTCAAATCCCGCTCCATTCTTTATTTCTACATAAAATCCATTAATATAAAACATTCTTTCAAACCTAGTGTAATAGCTTGTAAAATTTACGATAATTAATAAATAATTAATAAAGATCCAAAAATGAAGTCTGAGTGAACATTGTAATTTAATCACAAAACTTGCACCATTGCATTCATGGCAATTTTCTAGATAGCTTTCATATTTGGAGTTTTGCCACCAAAGCACAAACGAAAAAGTTATTTGCTTTTGAAGTTTCAAAAGCAAAAATAATTAAAAAAAATAAATATATTAATAAATACCATTAATATTCAAGACCCCACCGGTCGACCCCAACTATGAGTCGGTCGACCGCTACTGGTCGGCCATCTATTGGTGTAGTCGATCAGTTAGAGCATGACAACTAGGGTTTGAACCTTGGCCAACAGTCCATATTTAATTATTTTAATCCAACAGTTACGATTGATTCGTACACCTATAAATAAAGGCTTAACCCCTCACTTCTCTTCTCATATTTTCTTATCCAAGTAGCGAAGCTCTGCCATTTTCTCTTCTCCACTACTTCTAAAAATTATAAAATATTATATTTTTCAATTGCACTGTTAGTTTATATTTATTGCACTTTGACATACTTATGTTTATTATATGTTACCAAAACCAACGATCCGTGCCTTAATGGACTTGGGTATCGATTTAGTCGAAATTCAGGCCCATTAAAGTGCGAGTTTTTACACTTGGCATATCAATTTACAACATTAGCATATTTTTCCTTATTTTATAATCAGTTTACATAGACATTTTACATCCCCTTTTCATATATAAACACCTTTAAAAATACTAAACACTTTATGGTGTTTAAGACATTCAACTTCTTTAATCCCTTAAAATAAGGATGTGAAATATTTAAAGATCTCCTTTATATAAATATTGTAAACTTTATAGTTTAAAATTATTTTATCAGAAAAAATCATTTCTCAAAGAATTATTTTCCACAGAAATGAAATCATAAAAATCTAATCATTGCTCAACCTTTTAATTCCTTACAAGCTAAAATTTTATATTTTGAAATCCAAGAATTGGGAAGGCCAACTTCTAATAAGAAATTGTATATATAAAATTAAAAGGATTTCCTTTTCTCTTACTAAAATATATATCTTTTCAAATTACATCTTCAATACATTTTGAAGACATTCCCTTCATACTCATAAAGCTTATTTTAGTACATATCATATATTTATTCTAAAATCCAAAACTCATTTCACAATTCTCTTTTCTTAGCTTTATAAAAGAACATTTATATCTTCACATTATTATTCTATAAAGTCATATGTAATCAAAATATTCTCTATTTACCAAAATTAGAGTATCTAGAAATTTAACAACTTATTTCAATCATATAAAGTTGAAAACTATAAAGTTCAACATTTTAATGAAAAATAATTATAAGGTTAAGTGAATTTCTTCATTTCTAATTTATTCTCAAGATTCATTATCATAACTTCTGCTTTTCAACAAAACTTCGAAATGCTTTTTAAATTATAAATATCTGATTCTGGATGAAAAAAATTTGCCAATAATAATTTTCTAAACTTTACATTCTTCAAATAATCTAATTGATTCCTAAGGTATTTATTTATATCAAATCTTATATATTAATCATTTAAAACAAATCTCATTGTATAATTTATTCTTCTAATTTCAAAACATCAAAATACAAAGTTTTATTTCCTTCAAGTATTTTCTTATTTTGAAATTTCAAAAATTTGTCTACACAATTATCGTACATCCTTTATAACACAATTATCTTTTATTTCAACTTCCTTTAAATAAGGACACATATATATTTTAACATTTATTTAAGTCATACTATGTTATATACAACCAATCAAAAAGATCATACATAATTCATTTCAGCATACTTCGTATTCAAATATCTAAATTATTTAAATATTTGAATTTTAGATTTAATGTGATTAAAAACTTCTTAACCTCCTTTTAAATAATAACTAATGATAAGAAATTCATGTTTGAAATTCATTTACAAAAATAAATAGTTCGAAGAAATATCGATAATGTGACCGAAAATCGTTTTATCGATAAATGACTTTTTACTTGATAAAAGTTTTTCAAACTTTTTGGAACTTGTATAGTAACATATGAACACTTTAACAAAGAATTAAACCACCTTCATTCATAAGCAAGATTTATGATAAGTAAGAATTGATTAAGGGAGGCATGGGAAACAAAGGCCTTTGTTTTAAGGAGCAAAACAAGGCATGGAAAATGACACCATTAAAGGAGAGAATTCATTTATGTGCGGCGTACCAAAGATGAGAAAAGTGAGGGGTATTATTCTCTTTTGAACACTTCCATTCATTCATAATTTTACTTGCAAGAAAACTTCCAAAAAGATAGAAAATTCTTCACTTCTTCTCTACTTTTCTCTCTTCAAAACTCATCCAAACCTTCACCAAATGCAATCAAACTTTAATATGTTCCTTACAACATTACTACAACAACATCTGACAAGTATAAGCTTAAAGAAATGGAGCACAACACCTCACGTTCACTTGGGCCGTGAGCATTGGAGGCCTTTTCTAGGCATGGCCATGAGCATGGTTGCATGGTAGGAAGAAATGTGTGTTTGCAATGTTAAGGTAGGAAGTTGGATGTTTGTTATTGTGTTTAGTTTGAAAATAGGTGAGTTATCTCACCAAGTATATGATGTGTTATAATGTTTGTTGTCTAAAAGTTTAAATGCTATATGAAAACAACGCTAGTTATCAGTTTTTGGACCCCTTTTGCTTTCGATAGCAAATGACAACATCAATGTATTATAACTTCTCTTAAAATCCTCCTAAAACTTGTAACATGGTCATGACATGATGTATACATGTTTGGATATGTTGTATCTAATGTAAAGAAGTGTTTGTGAATGTTTGAAGCGAGAATTTGCTATGAAAGCACTTTGAAATACATTAACTTTAACTTGTGTTGTTTGGTAATTTATGGACGTATCTTAATATAACTTGGTTTAGTTATTGTCTACACTTCTAGAAGTGCTTTGGATAGCAAAGAAAATGTTTGGAAAGCGATGGAAAATGTTGAAAACTTGATAAGCATACAAGATTTGGTTTCCATATGCAATCATTTCTAGAAATATGTCGATTCAATCTGGAAGAGACCGGGATCGGTAAGTGTTTTACTTATCGAAAACCACTTCAAGACTGAGATACGTGTTCTATCTCTTAGAAGTGGATCTGCTCGAGATGTTGGAATCCATTTGGGGATTCATGACCTATTCGTGTGATGATGGCTCATGGCTTGAGACATTGAACATGACTTCACCATCGGTATATGACTAAAGATAGAGTAGGATGCACAATCTTAAGTTTAGCTATCCCATGTGGGTATATCAACACCATTTTCTACAGTATGCTTATCAAGATGTTGGCCGGCTGGAGTTATTGATACTTGGTTCACATGTTTGGGCGTATGCTAGTTGTGTTTACCTTATAGTATATTTTATCTAAAGATATACGATGCTTGGAAGGTAACTTCTGATCCTTGTCATGGAGATTGATCTCAGCTTACTTACGAGTTTTACTGGGAAGGTCTCCGTGGAAAATCCTATGCAAATGCACCTTAGCAGTTTTGTTTGTATACCTATTCAATATTGTTG
Organism: Allium fistulosum; assembly: GCA_030737815.1. Lineage (NCBI taxonomy): Eukaryota > Viridiplantae > Streptophyta > Magnoliopsida > Asparagales > Amaryllidaceae > Allium > Allium fistulosum. The sequence goes on along the minus strand of CM060903.1, from coordinate 326,691,895 downwards.
TGTCGTGAGATGCAAGTGGCATGGCCATTTTCTTATTTATATTCTTCACCTTAAACGTTATCTATTATATCACCTTATGTACTTATTAGGTGGTGGTTCTTTTGAGGGCATAACCATTATGACATTCCATGCAGTGTCAAAAGTACTGTTATATGTTAGCTACATATTTCTTGAGTTTTTCAAACTAGACTTTTGTCTGACTCGTGGATTTATTTTTCCCTTAATCCCTCAAGTTCTCTTACGACCGGTTTTAAGAAATCCAGGTTTTCGTTGATGTTCATTAAGCTCTTGGAGAAAAGCTGTTGTTTTACCTACCATAGTATTTCTTTCTGATACATTGGTTTATGTATATATATCAGCAATTGTAAGGACATGCTATTATAACTGTCCAGGCTAATGATAGTACTTTGTTTAGTAACTCTGAAATGCTATGTATATTAGAGTGGCTCTGTGTATTATTTTTGATATTATATGTTATCATTATGTATGTGAGATTCTGATGTTTTGTTATCCTCTTTCTTATTATTTTTTTCTTCTTTTTTCGTTACCCTAACGTTCTGTCTTTCCAGCACTTAGGTACTCGACACTGAATACTGTGGATGTATTAGTGTCGGAGGTTGAAAAGGCCGCTCGTTACAATATACCTTATAAATGAATATGCACAAATTTACATAGACCAAATAATATAATGACATTGTCTTATCATCTATTTATAGCGAGTTGCTTTGTCAACTGACTACAATGTTGTCCATGTAATCAACATTGCCTCACCACTGATCTTAGACAACGCTAATGCTCGATAGCTGCACTCGCCACCTAAAATGACAATGCATATAATGTATCTTTATTATTTTCATCATAATTACATCCAACCATTAATTTTTTTTAATATATATATATATACATATAACTATTTTCATAATAGATATATTTTCTTTTCAGTTGATTTACTAAAACATATTTACAAATAATATTCTACCTTTTTCAACAATATTATTCAATCTTAAATCAATCACTTAATATTATAACCAAAGCTCCATGTAATATCTTCTTTCAAAAGCATAATATATGAATCATAATCCTTCTTTAAAATATTATTTACCTTTTTTAAAATAATATTCTACCTTATTTTCCACGCCCAAGACCAGTTCTCCTAAGAAATAGGTGGACACCTTATCAATATTCACAGATCGGTACCGTTCCTAAGATTTTCATATGGATTGCTTTGAATGCCTCATACCGGCTCGATTCATGGTTAGCTTCATGATTTCCATCTTGTTTGCAATATCATTACTTGTTTCTGAGTCCAAATAATGGATCAGTGGAAGAATGAAGTTGCTGACTTTAAGTGCTCATGAAAATAGATAGGGAATTGCATAGGATCATTGAAATGGAACTTGAAATAGGCTTATGGCATCATCACTTGCAAGTAGGAGGAGTTGGGGCGGGATTGGATGAAAAGTTATGGATCGATACCGATCCAAGTGGTTGAATCGGTATTGATCCATCACTTGGGTGGATTTTGAATACCTGTCTCTTGGAGTGGTTTGGTCTTTTCCTTATGTGACTTTGGTTGTACTTGGTTTCTAGAATTTATGGCTATCTCTCTAGGCTTTCTACCTTGATAACTTACAAGTTTGACTCATCAAGTTCGTCCATATACTGCCTGGTCAAAAGGCTGGATAATAGATGAGCTCTTAATAGGTTAGTTTGGGCCCTGGAGGTTGGTCCCTAAGAGGTTGGTGCCTCGATAGGTTGGTAACCCGATTGATTAGGACCTGGAAGGTTGGACTACCTCAAATCTCCTTATATAGCAACTTCCTGAGATTAGTAGCTTCATTAGTCTTAGGGCATCATCTTTTCTTATCATTCCCTTGTAATTCCTTGTAATTGTAAGAGAACCATAAGAGAACTTCAAAGTGGACGTAGGCAGCTTCACCAAACCACTTCACCTCTTGTGTCATTTATCTTTAAATGCTCTTTTCCCTCATTTTTATATCATTAAGCTTAGCGTTTAACAAATAACCTTTGCTCTTCACAATGCATTATCATAACTTCGAGGTTGACAAAAAATATCGTCAACATTCTGGCGTTAGAAGGAGGGATGAACCTTTGATCTTATGGTTAGCAGCCTCCTTTGCAAGCTCTTTCCATGCATGGTAACTTGCATCTAGCATTGATAGTGGCAACGGTGAATAGTGTTCCACCGCCTCCTCCAATTATCAAGAAGATTCCCCAATCATCTCGGTTTGGTTCGTGTCGTACGTAGTTGTTGTGTGTGCTCGCTTATCTCCTCAAATTGCTGCTACTATCAACCGAATTATGGCAACCATGCATGTGCCTTGGGTGAGGGCCACTCCAACCATTTAGAGATCTGCCTCTAGAAAGACGTCCTAGTCCACCCGCTTCATGTGCAAATCTAATGGTAGGGCAACCCCCAAACAATCTTGGCCACTAATCGAGCACCCCTATATAGAAATCCTATAGACCCATCACTCCTGTTGTTACCCCGAGTAGCCCCTTTATGGGTTGCCAAATAGATCTCTCATTCACATTCACCTTCAACGGCATCTGAAAGTGGCAAGATGCCCGCCCGCATGTCTTAAGGCACCCAGAATCCACTACCGGTGCCTTTCTCAAGCTCATTTCTAAGCCCATAACCTCTTGTGAAGAAGGCCTCAAATACCATAGAGCCTGCATCGTTTAACAGCCTTTACCAAGTCTATCTAATGAGGATGAGTTATAATGTGCTCATTACTTTGTTTGAGGACTATTGACCTTTTCCACCTAGGACTGCGCAAGCCTCTACTCCCTCCATGTGCAAGCCTCTACTCCCTTCCTGTGCAAGCCTCTACTCCCTTCCTATTCGATCGGCTATCCACGAGGGTGGATTACTAAGAATTCATTTCCTTGTTGGGGACAGCCAGGCTATCCAAACGGATTGAATCACCGTGCATTCAATTCCTTACTCAGGGACTATCCACTACCCCGTGAGTTTGGGTGAGATGCTCTCCACTTCGTGCTGGGGGCATCGACAATCAGATACGTTGTCGTAACGATCCATAATCCTCGCCCATGATGCCGCTCATCTCCATACATAATGGGATATTGTTGTCAAGATCAGTATTGTTACCTTAAGTGACGTCAAAGTTCGGCATCCGTAGTGTGCTCGTATAGAAATAAGCTGGGCCCGACTCCTTATTGTAGTGTGTCATTCTGGCGAACCTCTAAGCCTGTAACACCCCTAATTTTTAATAACATTATTCAAGAGATTTAATTAGATAAATTAAATAGAATAATGTAAATACTAGAGTGATAAGGGGATTGAGATTTGGAAATTTAAATTAAAAGACGAGCTTAATTAAATATAAAGAATGGGATGTGATAAGTTTCATATGTTAATTAATAAGAAATAATTAACGCAAGGGTATTATAGGAACTGCTGCCATCATGATCTTATTACCCTTAAAATTCTCGTTTCGTTTCCTTTTCACGTTCATTTTGCAAAACACAAAAACGTAATAACCTAAAGCTCAAGCCGACCATTACTTAGGAGGAAAATAGGAGAGAAATTCATCTAAAGCTAAGGAATCAAGCTAGGGGAATTAATCAAGGATCGAACCTCAAATTCCTTATCCTAATCAAGGTGAATAATAATCAAAACCATCTATATTTTAGTTTCAACGATCATTTGATTTTGGGTTTAAGTTTAAATCCATTAAGATGATTTTTGATGATGATATGCATGAATTTTATGATATGTTTGATTCAAACAAGATTGTTTAATAATTGTTTAATTCAATTTTTAGGAAAAAATCGTATTTTCTAGGTTTCGAATGCCATAAGGAATTTATATGTTATGTAAAATATTATTTAGGAGATGGGTTTAATTTTCTGTAATTTTCCAAGCCAAATTCTAAGCCAATAACAATCTTAAGGTAACCGATGTATTGACACCCCACGAATCCTAGTGTCTAAAAATAGTGACATACACCGTCAAAATATGCTTACACACTAATCTCGGATATTAAAACAGTGACTCATTGGTTATATAATTCAGAATCTAAAATATGAAGAAAAAAAGGAAAAACCTCACAATGGAATTTATACATCAATATACGTATTATTTCAAAAATTGGATACCATGCAAGACAAGACCCAACATACCAGATAAACATCTACATTTACCAATATCAATCATAATTAAATTTGTAAACAATGCAACTATGATACAGGAGAAATATAAAATAAACAACCTCAAGATGTAACCTGCAACCGAACTTCTTTTCCTTCCTTTGCTTTAACCTACAAGCTTTACAAGTAAAACCATACATAGATAGAATTCACATTTAATCACAATATATAGAAGAATTTTAAAATAGATCTTGATAAGTGGCTACAGTATACATATATGTGAACAATAACATTTTGAACAACATGAATAAATAATAAATAATAAGAACATACCCAAAAAAATCCTTCCCTTTTATCGCACCTTAATTTATGGCTTCTCCTTAAATTTCCAAGTGAATCAGCTCCCCACCTTGCAGGAGAATGATGAACCACATTTTCTTAATTTAGTTTGATATTTGACTAACACGTATTGTAAAAAAAATATTTAGAGAGAAAGAGGTGGTCGGCCCTAGTAATGGAGGAGGAAGAGAGTTTTTTCAGTAAAAGAAGAATCAAATGAGGAGATTTTTTTTAATGGATCAAAGGAACCTACCCTCTCCTAATCAAAAATTTCCTTCTTTAATTCCTTTTTAATTTTAAATTAGTTGATTCCCTCCACTTTCTGATGTAAAGTAGGCGGTAGCACATTCCTTAGTGCACAAATTTCCAAAGAAACCATGTATGTAATTATTTCATTGTTTAAATCTTGTTTAAAAGATACTAATATCGTATATCAGTATAAGCAAATACAACTTTTATGTATGCCTTTTACCAACAACATTCAGAACATCAAATAAATTAATTGTAATTAATATTTCATAATATTAATTAATTTAGTAAGTTTATAACATTTTACAAATTAATCAAATCGTATGGTTTTCAAAGAAATCACAAACATGGTTGTGTAACTTGAGGGTGTGAATTCAGTCAGCAACTAATATTGAACAATTCAAATATCAACATTCATAAATTACCTTTGCTAATGGTTGACAGTTTGACCAAATTCATCGCCCATAGGTCTTTTATGTAAAATCCAGTTTCACAATCACTTAAGAGGTACCTTTGGTAACAATAATTTAGACTCGTTCTCTTCACCAACACTACATCACTTTAGGATTTATGGAATTTGTCAAAATTCCAAAATCAGCTGTATTCAAGTATGTTCTTCCATAAATAAAGTTCTTGGTCAATAATAAAATTTACTATTAACCATTCTACTATGGCCAGGGTTTTGACTTCGAGTTGGCTATAATTGATTGTGGTACTGACCTCACACAACCAAGGAGATGAAATCTTCATTGAATAATGTTTCACTTCTAATGCTTCAACTCGGACCCAATTAAAGCCACTCGATAGATTGTCATGTCATGATTTAACTATAATCAAAGTGGAGTATTCACATTGAAGTTACACAGTATTCTCAAGTCGAGGGAACTGTGTAATATCATTCCCCCAAGATTTCATGTTTGACCTTGTTGTTAACCAACAAGAAACTCTCGAGTCAGTCACTCCATAGTTATCCAATAACTACAAGCATGTAACTCCTTGGATTTGCTAATAGGCATGAGTAATACACTGCCTAACATTTGATTACATTATGCACTCTAGTCATAACGGATGTATCGATATCCTTTTTTGAAACATCTTGACCAAGAATATATATGAAATAAAATGCTATTTCATATTGTGGTTAATTACTCACAAATGCAACTATTTGCAATCACAATAACATAACATTTCAGTTAAGAATTTTCTTATTTATATACCTTAAATTAATTTCTTAATTAATTATACCACTATATAACAAAGTATATAAGAAAAATAAAAATACTTTTATTATAAACAAGATTATTCATAGAGTTAGATATATGTAACAAAATACATAATTGCCCTTAGGGAATACCCCTAACTCTATTGATTTCCCACTTGCACTTGGGTTCAATTATGGAATCTCGATCTCGTCCCTTCGATTAGTTTTCTCAAAACAATCGAACTAGTCCCTTAGTGAATGGATATGGTATGTTATTTTAATTACCTACTCTGTCAATCAACTCTCTCTGACGCTAATAAAAAATCTTTATAATATGGAACTTTTTGGAGTATGTTTCTCGACTTCCAGTAAGCTTTAGATTATTTCGTAATATGTATCACAACATTGTCTATCGTATAACAATATCATGGGATTCACAATATTTAGAATCTCCCCTAGCTCGGTTATAAATATGTGCATGCACACACAAAAAATATACACACATTGCTTTTATCGTTGCACTCATTCAAGCCGATGTACATAACCTATTACTTGAATTTTCCATAGCCTTGTGGTTGGAACATTTCCAACTTAAAGCTTTTCAACTAAGGTTGATCATAAATTTTGGATTGACATATTATACTCGATATCACTTATGAAGTTTGAGTCTAAATACTCTTTCATAAAAAGTTCATTGTTTCTATAAATAATTCTCTAATGTTTTGTAAATACTCAAGAACACTCTAAACTATCATAATTATCTTAATTTGATTTGATACTTGCTTTATGTATCAATTACCTAAGGAAATGTGATATTGTAGACAGTATAACATGTATGATAATTTCTATTGCTAATGTATAAGGAATCCATCTTTCATGCTTCACATTAAACATTTTAATATGATCTCTATGTATATCATTTGGGACATTCCCAATCTTTTTATCCTAATTATAAAAGACGTCCTTTTAAATCCAATATCGAGAATTAAACAACCTAACTATTATGATTTTAACATGGGTACATCAGTGACAATGATAAGTTTGTTGTTTACTTATAGTTTTTAGAAATATTCTAGCACCTTTGCAGTTTTGTCTTACATATACATGCTTCCTTTGCATTTTGACTAAAATTCAAATTGTTTCTTTCTTTTAAAATGTTTGCTCAACTCTGATGCTTGTTGAATGATACTTTCATATAAGTTCTTGGATCCCATCCAAAACCCGCAAACTAAGTAAAACTCCCACTAACTTTGAAACAATTTGGTTGTTACGTGCAACCAGATTATTCCAACTCATTATTTAGAATTTCTGTTTCAACATATACATACCAAAACTCAAAATTATATCGAGTGATAACTTTACAAGTAAAATCTAAATAAATTTAAGCATATTGTATAATGAATTTGTTATGTTAATTTCAACTATTGAAATTTACGTTGTTATTCTTATCAACGTAGCTTGTTATATCCCAAGTACATTAGTTCGTTTCTCACAAACACTTTTGTGGCAGACGAATTGTATCATTTAGGGTACCACTATCAAAATCATATTTTGAAAATGTACTCGGAATCCATTAGGGATTTGCACATTTTTCCATATATCCGAGCCAATACTCTTAATGGCTTATTTGACAATTAAGGGAATTCTTTTCTTGACATTGATATTAAACTCATAGTTTCTCTTTGATGTGCGAGAATTCTTATTAGACATTCTAAAATATTATATCTATTTTGTCTTGGTTAATTTCATTTCATCCTGCATAATCGGTTTTATCTTTGGATCGTATCAAAATCCATTTTACTATCAATAATCTCTAAAAGAAATTCCTTTATCATGAAGTTGGTGATTCTTGAAAACAACTATTGTTTCTTAGTGTAACGGAACATGCAATCAGAAACATTTTATAAACTGCCTATGTATATATATAAAATTGATTCAATTCTGTGGTTACAAAAATTTATGATCATAACATAAGTTGCTTAATCAATATTGGCCTACCCTAAACTGCTTTAGGCCGATCCACCAAGATCCCTCACGAACAAATATTACATGCAACCATTCAACTTACACAATCTGTCAACTCATTGACCTAGGATATGTGGGGGTTCCTTATAAACCTTTATCTTGTATGATCTTGTGACCTATGCTTTGGATGAAATTAATTTTAGCTTATGTACTTACCAAAGTACAAATCATATCAGAAAGAAGTTAAATTAATTTCACTTATGTCAATCATTCTTTATCAAACAAAGTCTGATTACTCCTTATCGATACCTCATTATGTGCTATAGAGAGTGACTTTTGAGATTTAATCTTATTCATTTTTAGGTTCTTTTGTAACACTTTCCAATACATTCACCTATTCGATCAAATCAAATATTTATTTTCTTTGCATGTTTAGGTTTTCTACTTTCATTTTATATTCAATGTACTTATCATAGATACACTACTTTTTTATCAAATACACATGTTCATTTCTATAATAATTCATCTATGAGTTTAACAAAGTAAGTGGATCCATTTTGGTATCACTAGACTTTGAATTGCATACATCTGTATGTATCAATCCAAAGAGTTCAGTAACTCTTTTGTCGCTCCCACTAAATCTGTGCTTTGCCATTAATCTTCTAAGATACAATTCATCAGTACCATATGATTCATAATTATATAATTATTGAATTATTTCTCAAAATTGTGGCTTAGTCCATAATTCCAAAATAATTTAAAAATTCCTGATACTTATGTATTCTCTAGTGCATCACATTTGTTACAAATACCATTATTATACATTTATTTTATAACGAATATTCACAGTACTCATATCAAAATAAAACTATATATATTTTTAGTTAATACTAAAAACAACTATTATTTCATAAATAATATTTGGTATATATACAAAAAAAAATTTGTAACTTGATGCATCCATTAAGAAGTTTTAAATGGTATGCTCCTACTTTTTTCCATTACTATAACGGTGTATGAAATACAAAGCTTCATTCAATTTCTTATTATGAAATTTCATTTCATACACTATAACTAGTTTACAATTGAGTGCCTCGGATCTAATATCTTGAAATAAAAGAAATAAATTTCATAGAAAAAAAAATTCTGTATAAAAATACATTTGGAACAGAAATCACATTTCTTATTCCAAATTAAGTATCTTTTAGTAATTTATGCAATTATCAATTCCATTGTCTCTTCATGAAGTAGAGGCGACCATTCACTCTTTGCATTCCAACTGTACCTAAGTTACATCCACTCTTGTACATTCTCTTTCCTTTCCAAATGGTTGAACCATTCAAAAGAAAACCTTTGCTATAAGACTATAACATACTCCTTACAAAAATGCGGTCGATGATCCTTAACATTTAAAGATAACAAATAAGTTGCACTTCACGTAAACTGATTAAACTAACATTTCAGTGATCGAATTTCTAGGTGCATATTGTAACTCTTGGTTTAGTGCTACATCAAACACAACAAGATCCTTAATGTAGTCAATCATATTGAATACACATCCCGTGCTATGGTTTACTTGCTTATTTCAAATGAACTAATTTCATTGAACTTTCATACATTACGAATAGTGACTATTCACCATATAACATTTATATGCGATCGAATACAGATCAAATATCTATATTATTGTATTGCTTAAGAGTTAAAATCTCATAGAAGACAATTCATAATCTCGTATAAACAAACATTTATGCAACTGAAGCATGAATGTGTTAGTGATTGTATAAGTTTGCGCTTGCATAGGTCTTAAAGTGACAACGTGCCAAAAGATATTTTGGTAAATATATTTCATATTTCTATATCAATCTAATTCATTTCATTTATATATTTTAACTGATAAAAGTTTTAATAATTATAATGGTTGTAAAAATTTATCTAAGTATATTATTTTAACTTTATTTAACATATATTTTTTACAATATTAGAATGGTTAAATGAATTCATTTAATTTTTCAAATAAAGTTTCCACTAGATTTTTATGTTTCTTAAGACCCTAAGATAATCCTAGAAATCTATCGATTTCTCTAGCAGGTGTTAGGACTCGCTTGCCTTAGGATTCTAACCTTGATTTTCTCAACAAACCATAGGCCCGCAAGCGAGGAATAACATTTTGTCGGTTGTATCATATAAAACTCCTAACTCATGGTATTTGTCCTAATCTCGACCTCGACCTTGAGTTTGCTCAACAAATCAAAAGAGGTTATTCACTAGCTCTTATCCACCATTTCATAATGGCTTAATTACAATGCACATACCTTGAGTTTTCTCAATAAATACATGCATGTATCTTACCTTGTCTAATAATATATTAATAATACTATACGTAACATCTTTGGCTCGAGTTTGCTCAACAACCAAAGAGTATGCAAGTAATCTATTAACATATATGTGTGTTTGTAGGGGCTAGACACCCTAGCGCGGAACTTATTCTTGAGGTAAATGAGGAGGAATAGCAAGACGACAAAACAGGCTGGAATGAGTTAGGAAGAAAAGGTATTTTGGGACTAGGGCTACGGCTGACAAAAACAAGAAGTAAATAGATAAGGTAACGCGGCCAAATCTCTTAATTTCAGTGCAGGGACATGCATGTGGGCTGATGCTCTAGCAGGCAATGCATGAATTGATTATGGGGTGGAAAATCTTGCTAGATTGATAGATAAGGAAGGAGATTATGGAGATGTGGATGACAAATTGTTCACAGTAGCAAGCAACATATGGAAAAAATTCTATTTCTGTGTACTTGGTGGGAAGAATACAATGTTCATTCAAAGGCATAAATTAGAAGAGAATGAAAGCCTATTGGCACATGGGATGTTTATGCTCATGAAAATGGATTTATCTTATAAAATTCAGTTATGAAGAAGACTGCAAAGGGGATTATGACGATCTCCCTATACCACCAACACCAATAATATCCAAATAATGTGCTACAGCCATGCCTGGTCGATATAGAACAATCATCAGGGTTGAAAATGAAACAAATACAGCATATAACATGTCATATACTCATAGCACATGGGTAAAATATAATATCACAGATATAACAGAAGAGACAGTAATAACTATGTGAATAAACCATCAGAATAAAAGATCCACGGAGCTATATATCAAAAGCAGTAGAGTTTATACAACCAAACACAATAACTGTCTCATCATAAGAATTATAAGAAAGCACTGCCAAGGCTCCATGGCATTGTATAGTAGAACAACATAGAAATCCATACATGTATATAATATGAGATAGCTCCACCGTGATCATCCTTCGCATAACTACCGTGTCACCTAGACCTGTTATCTAGTCTACTCATTTAAGACTACCCAAGATAATAAGAAACAAAGCATAAAATCTTTGTCGGACAATAGTCTAGTGTGAGTGATAAATGAATCTCAAAATAGTTTGTAGGTAAATATAGTAAGTAACAGAGATACACGAACCATACCTGACATGTCCCTACAACCAAAGAGTTAGCACATAACAACATAATATGATACTCTATGAATATCATAAAGGTACTCTACTTAAAATAGAATAATAGGTGTCTAGATATCTCTATCTCCGGTACCTTCTCCCAATGATAACTTCGAGTGATAGCCTACTAAAGAAAGTAACCATAACATCCATCAAGTAATCCTCGCTATCACTCAATGTTCCATGAACATATGATAACTCATATCGCCTGCTTACTGCCAGGGACTGATGGAAATCCCGGATTTCAGTGTACTCTCGTATCACGTAGCCTAAAGCTAGATATGTGTCTCGTAGCCCAAACCTAGACACTAAAACTAAAGCCACTGGTCTAGGGTATTCAGATCCATTCCACCGATCCATGGGCGTCCCCACTTATAATACCCCTGCTTCGAGTACAACAGAAAACACTTCGAGTATTAACGATTCCTTAGCACATACATCTGAGCCCTCTTTCCTGCGCAATCTATTTTCCATTATCCAGGAACCCTTCAACCTTCCTTATTCCACGGATTCCACCTTTATCGAGTTGCTACCTTCAATACCTACTCCCATCATGAGCGACCAATCAAAGATACAAAGCTTTTATCATGCTATTACATCGCTACCCAATCCTTAAGCGAACAAGCCAAAACCTCCATCATGACTTATAAAACTCCCACTCCCTCTCCTAGAAGTCCCATCATAATCCCATGCACAAGAATAACTCGGTATCGACTTGAATAGCTCGGTAATGAGTTTTTTGCTTAGCAAATTTTAAGCTAAGTCTCCTTCCTTGCTTCTAATACTTCATCCTCAATTGCTTTAAACCCCAACCCATCCAACCAAACAACCCAGTCCCATGCTAAAGCATTCAACTACAAGTTCTAGAAATAACTTAGCCTAGCATCCAATACTTGACCAACCTCATGCATCTTTCCATGGACCACCTCCATTATCCATGCTCTAGGGATACCCCCATAATCACGACCTATCTAGTCAATACAAATAACTCGGTACCGACTTGAATAGCTACCAACTTGTTTACTTAGAGTATTTTCCCATGCGACTTGAATCCCAAGCTCCACCTCTGCTCCAGAGCTTCTCCTCTAAGTTTCATCCAATTCCAACCATCTTTGCCTCCGATTTTTCAAATTCACCAACCTATTTCCTAAGCATCCAAAACAAAAAATATCAAAGAACAACACATAAATCATAGAATAACATGCATATTCATCCATTTATACCAATAATACACAAGAATGTGATAAACAAACCAATTCTAATCTAGATCTACATATTAGATGCATATATCAATATGAATAAGGAGAATTACTAAATCATTTTTGAAATCATTTCAAAGGTTCAAAAATTTAGGTCATAAGCATATAATAACCTGTTAAAATTAGAAAAGGTTTTAAAGTAAAAAATCATGTTAAAACATGTAATTCTACTATATAAACTAGCATAAAATAGTGAGAAGGCATAAACCACTCACCAATTACCAAAATCAACCAATTCAAATCTAGATATGATATGGACATCAATAAAAGCAATGCAAATCAACCAAAACAATGATCTCTAACTACTATTTGATGATCTTCTCTCTAACTTTGTGATTTGGCTTGGTTTAGAGAGTAGTTTGTGTGATTTTGGATGAAATTAGGGTTAATAGGGGTATTGAACTGATTCGGGAAGAGGAAAATGTATTAATTCGGCTCCTACATCCCCCTATTTATACTACTCCTGAATTAGATTAATGGGCCTATGTATAGGCTTAACTAATTACTCACTAATACAGGCCAACATTTGTCCAATCTTAAAACAAGCATAACTTCCTAACTATAAGTTCGTTTTCCTAATATGGCCACTCTACGTAATGGAAAACCATCATCCTGAAACAATTAAACTGGTTTGAGATTCTAATTCAATTCCTATCAAAAGTTATAGCTCAAAAAATGTTTTCAAGGTCAAAATGCTCACAAAGAAATTTGGAAAAAACCATAGGTGTGCAAAATGTTCCTAAAAGTCATATCTCAAAATTATAGTCATACGACTTCTCATAAATAAAATAAAAATATTTTAGCATAGCATCCTCTGATACGTAAAATACAGATCGTTACATTCTCCCCTTTTTGGAATTTCGCCTTCGAAATCCCTAAACAAGTTATAGAATAATGGACCATTACTACCGTGCATGCCTAACAATCATGTGTAACCATCAAACATACCAAATAAGCAGCCATGCAACCAATAATGTATGTGAACCTATTTTAGAGTGTGGAATACTATCCTATCAAATGTGATATACAATGGTGAAAGTAGATACGATAAACGGTGGATCTTACCATTCAAAGAGCTCCAGAACGTAGTCCTCATTTTCCCACATACAATCATCATCGCTTCCGCTCCAAAGTACCTTCACTAGCCTTGCCGATTTTCTCCTAAGTTGTTTCGTATCGTGTCCAATAATACAAACCGGCCTACTAGATCTTGAAACTTCTAGTTCTATCTCAACATCTTCAAGCTAATCTGGTGTACTTGTCATGCCTGAGTCATGCACAATTTTCATAGATAGGAAACGCGAAAGATATTGTGCATGCACACCATTATCTGAGGTAAGTCGACCCTATATGTTAACTTCTGAATCCTTTCCATTATCGGAAAAGGACCTATGAATCTTGGTGCCAACTAGCCTTTATTATCGAATTGAACAACATTCTTTAAAGTAGACACCTTCGCAAAAACCCTATCTTCAACCGAAAATTCCAAATCTCTACATTTTTTATCGGGTAGCTCTTCGATCGATCCAGAGCAACTTTTATTCGTTGTCGAACGAACTAACTCTTTTCTAAAGTTTCTCTAATCATATCCGGCCCAAGTATCAGTTTCTTTCCCGCTTCCCACCAACATGAAGGAGAAATACATGGTCGACCATACAATTCTTCATAACGAGCCATACCAATACTAGATTGATAAGACTATTATTGTATGCAAAATCTACCAGATGTAGATGGTCATCCCATGATCCTCCAAAATCTATAATGCATGCTTGTAAGAGATCTTCCAGTATGTGATTTACTCTCTCAGTTTACCCATCCATTTGGTAGTGATAAGCTATATTGAGGAGCAGCTCGGTTGTTAACGCCTCTTGTAAGATCTTTGGAAACCCACGGGTGAACAACGGGTCTTGGTCACTCACAATGCTCTTTGGCACACTATGAAATCAAAGTATCCACTTTACATACTACTCAGCCAACTTAGATGTCATTCTATTTGACTTTATGGGTAAAAATCTAGTGCTCTTGGCCAATCGATCAACCACTACCCAAATGTTATCATACTCTGCTCGAGTCCTCAGCAGTCTATCAATAAAATCTATCGATACTTGCTTTCATTTCCACTCAAGAATATCTAGCGGTTGCAATATTCCACTAGGTTTCTTCTGATTTGCCTTTACCAACTGGCAGTTCATACACTTCGAGATGAATGCCCTAACATCCCTCTTCATGCCTTCCCACCAATAAGTCTGCTTCATGTCTTGGTACATCTTGTTACCACCAGGATGAATGGTCAATCTGGAATAGTGACACACTCATAGCACTTCATCTCGCAATCGATCAATATTAGGAACAAACAATCTCCCATCTTTATGAAGCCAACCATCTCGGTCGAGTTCATATTACTTCATGTCTTCAGACTCTACTCCTTCTACTATCTTCGCCATGATCTCCACCGGCCTAGCATCTCGCTTCTGACTAGCACCGATCCTTTTAATTAAAGTAGGTATGATCGATAAACTTGCCAACATCTCTGATTCCAGCTTGCAATGAGGCCTGAAATCATATCCAGCAATAAACTCAATCTACTTCCATTCCAAGAACATTGCTCCTAAACTAGCATGTCTTCTACTTAATGCATCAGCGACTGCATTCCCTTTTCCTGGTGTATATGAAACGTTAAAATCATAAGAGGCCAAAAACTCCAACCACCATTGCTAATGAAGGTTGAGATCTCTCTGAGAGAAAAGGCACTTAAAAGATTTGTGGTTTGTAAACAGCTCGAACCTCTCTCCCAAAAATAATGCCTCCACATCTTCAATGCAAAAAATATCTCCGCCAATTCCGAATCATGAGTCAGATAATTCCTTTTGTGTGGCTTTAGTTGCTGACTAACATATGTAGCAACTTTTCCCTTTTGCATAAACATCGCACCTGATCTACTACCAAAGGCATCTGTATATACTGTCAACTCCTTATTTCCACTTGGAATGGTCAAACCGGTGCAATCGTCAACTTCCCTTCAGAATCACAAATGCGTGCTTATAATTTGCATCCCATACAAAAACCTGATTCTCCTTCGTCAAATTGGTCAATGGTGTCGCTACCTTTGAGAAGTCCTTAATGAAGCATCTATAGTATCCCGCTAATCCTAGGAAACTCCTCACATCTGTAGCATTCTTGGGCTGGTTCCAATCTTGGACCGATGCCACCTTCATAGGATCTAGTACTATACCTTGTCTAGAAACTACATGACCCAAGAATCTCACTTCTTCTTTTCAGAAGTGACAATTCGAAAACCCTACTCCCAACTTGTGCTTTCTCAACACCTCTAACACAATCCTCAAGTGCGTCTTGTGATTCTATTAAGTTTTGGAATAAATCAGAATATCATCCACAAACATAAGTACGAACTTATTCAGCTGGTCTTTGAAAACCCGATTCATGAGAACCAGAAAGTATGCTAAAGCATTGGCTAACCCGAACGGCATCACCAACAATTCATAAAACCCCGATGGCATACAAAATGCAATAATAAGCACACTCTCCTTCACTACTCTCAACTGGTGAAATCTCGTTGCTAAATCCATTTGAGAGAACACCTTTGCACCGTGAAATTGATCAAACAAGTCACCAATGCCTGGGAGTGGATGCTTGTTCTTCTTCGTCATTTTATTCAGCTCATGATAATCCAAACACAACCTTAAAGAACCATCTGCCTTAGTCGTGAATACTACAGATGCACCCCACTCATATATACTCCTTTGCATGAACCCCCTCCTTAATAGGTCATTCACTTGCACCTCTAATTCCTTCCGCTTCTAGGTTCCATACGCCTCAAAGGCAAACTATAGGTCTAGCTTCCTTCACTAAGCCTATCTAAAACTCAATCTCTCTATATGGCGGCAATCCGGCCACTTCCTCAAATACATCTGAATACTCTTAGCGATAGACATAGATAACAACTCCTCCTTTGGAACCTCAAGCGAATATACAAAGCTAACCATCACCCCATCCTTTGGTAAGCAACCAATCACTACCGTCCTCCCTTCTACTCTGATTGGCAGCAATAGCTTCTCGCAATCCACTATCGCTGCATACTTCTTAAGCCAGTCCATTCTAAAGATAATCTGAAACCCAAAAAAAAAATTCAAGACAAAGCATCACAAACAAAAGAGCATCCATGATTCGATAACATTGAACAACGATAGACCATGCAAAGGCTAGTAGAGCCTCCAACAGGGTTGTCACAATCAAAGGTTGGTTAAGTAACTTGGGTCTCAATCCCAATCTGTCTACTAGATTAGATATGAATGGATGTGGAGCCTCGGTATCAAACAAAACATGAATGGAAACATATTTAATGGAAAGCATACCTTGAATAACAACCCGCTTTCCCTTCTCCTTCGTCGAAGGAGCACTCGATGAAGCCAGAACAACGTCTAAAGCATATGCTATCACAACCTGCTTATCCTGCATCGGTTTCGGACAATCCTTCTTTAAATGCATAGGCTTATCACAATTGCAGCATTTCTTCTTCTTACTCACCTTGCAATCTTTAATCAAGTGACCCTTGTCCTTGCACCCATAGCAAGTGGGTTCCCACTTAGCTTTCATCTGGTCATTATTTCCTTGAGACTGCTTCCTCTTTCCGTTCCACTTTTTCTTGCCTCTACCGCCTTATTGTAGTTTTGGCTCTTCCTTCTCAAAAGAAATGAAAACAACTGTCCTAGACTTAAGATACAAATTCTCACGACGAAGAGATTTATCAACAACCTTCTCAAATGGCTCATCAATCTGGTCTACCAACATCTCTCCAAGGTAATCATCCAAACCAATGATAAACTTTTCATTTTTCCTCAATGGAGTGTTGATGAATGACATCCCATATTTTGTTAAATCATCAGACTCTGCAATATACTCAGAAACCAACATTTCTCCTTGCTTAAGATCAGCAAATTTCCTAAACAGAACCGACTTCTGAGCAGCCGGAATGAACTTCTTTTCAAACCTTGCTTTGAACTGGTCCGAAGTAAACTGTTCTTCTGGGGTAGAAATGGTAATGACGTTCCACTAGTTCATAGCTCGCCCTCGAAGCTCTCTAGAGGCTAGCTTCCTCCTCATAGAATCATCCACTTCCATATCACTAAATATGCGCTTGCAGGTATCCAACCAATCCTGCACTTCTATGGCCGACTCCATTCCATGGAATGGTTTTCCTTTCAGTGTAGAATACTCTTTACTCAACTTGGCAAAATCTAACTTAGGCACTTACACTGGAGCACTTGCACCAATAGCCACACCGGGAGCAGCAGCCTAAACATTCCTCATCATAGTCGCCATCATAGCATTCAACATTGCTTGAAACTCGGGTGTAGCAGCTCTTGATCCTTCTTCTTCCTCAACTCCCGAAGCACCTGATCCTACTCCTTCCTCAACTCCCGAAGCAGAATTCCTCACAGTATTTCTTGTATGCCAGCTCATTCTTAATCTGTAACAAGAATGATCAGTCTCTCATAAAGAAAACTGTGTCTATGGTGCTCTTGTGCATGCATCTTATGTTATATAATATATTACTATATAGCTTTGAAAACCAAAATGTATAACAAGTATGCACTACACTTGATCTAGTCTAGCCTAATAACTCTTTCCTTATCTCTACTGGCTCACAGCACCAACTTAGGTTAATCGTGTAACTAAAGCTCTAATACCAAATATGACAACTGCCCTATACCACCAACACCAATAATATCCAAATAGTGCGCTGCAGCCATGCCCGGTCGATATAAGACGATCATCAAGGTTAAAAATGAAACAAATACAGCATATAGCCTGTCGTATATCTCACAGCGCATGGATATAATATAATATCATAGATATAATAAGAGAGATGGTAATAACTATGTGAACAAACCAGCAAAATAACAGATCCATATAGTTATACATCAAAAGCAGTAGAGTTTATACAATAAAGTCAAACTCGCAAACTGTCCCATCATAATAAGAATAAGCAAGCACTGCTAAGGCTCCAAGGTGTTGCACAACGGAATAGAATAGAAATCCATATATGTATATAATATGAGATAGCTCCACCCAACCGTCCTCCAGACAACTACTGCATCACCTAGACCTGTTATCTAGTCTACTCATTTAAGAGTTCCCAAGATAATAAGAAACAAAGCATAAAATCTTAGGCCAGACAACAGTCTAGTGCAAGCGGTAGATGAATCTCAAAATACTATATAGGTAAATATAGTAAGGAACAGAGGTACACGAACCATACCTGACATGTCCCTGCAACCAAAGATTTAGCATATAACAACATAATATGTTACTCTACGAATATCATAAAGGTACTCTACTCAAAATAGAATAATGGGTGTTCAGATATCTCTATCTCCTGTACCTACTCACAAAGATAAGTCCGAGTGATAGCCTAATAAAGAAAGCAACCAAAGCATCCATCAAGTAATCCTCACTATCACTCAATGTGTCTTGAACATATGATAACTAGTATTGCCTCCTTATTGCTAGGTACTAATCGAAAGGCTGGGAAGTTAACTCCAAGGTATATTGGACCCTTCCGTATTCTTGAGGGGATCAGACCACTTGCTTATAGGGTCGAGTTGCCAGAAAGGTTGGCAGGTGTTCATAATGTGTTTCACATGTCTCATTTGAGGAAATATGTTCATGACCCATCTTTAATATTAGAGCCATCGGTTCAAGAGGAATTGGAAATAGAACCGAATCTAACAGTGGTTAGACATCCAGTTTATGTTGTGGATCAGGATGAAAAGAGGTTGCGTAACAAGGTGGTGTGACTAGTTAAGGTTCACTGGAGCGAGGATCCTAGAGACTGCACTTGGGAGATGATGGATCGTATGAGAGAAGCCTATCCCGAGTTGGTGTGTAACGACCCATATTTTTGACAATTAAATATATTCAATTAAATAAGATTTTGGAATTTAATATTTTTAGAAATTAAAATTTATGATTTATAAATGAAAAAAATTATTAGAATATAATTTAATAATATTGACTGACGGTAACTGACAACTGTTTTAATGTAATTACAATCAATTGTAAGTTTAATAAGGAATAAAATAAATGATGTATTAAATGGTGAATTATATATTATTTAATTGAAATTGGTTTTAATATAGAATATGAAATCAATTGTTTTATACGTAAATTTATTAAGCTTTGTTTGTAAACAATAAATTTATAAATGCGTTTAAATTACTTAAAAGGTAAATATTGTTTTATTTCTCATCTTATCATTTAATTCGTTTGAAATTAATTTGGAAATCAATGAAAATTAATTTTACTAAATTTTGCAGTTAATATGAGAAGACGTTAACTGTTGAGCGATGAGTGTAATAAAATGGAAACTTATGTTTAATTAACACATAAGTTATTTGTTGATTTAACACTAAAAATGTAAATCAAAATAAAAGAATTTGTTTTGAAATTTAAAATATAGTGAACGGATTTTAATTCAGTTGTAATTAAATGTTAAAATTAATTTAATATTTAAATATTAGATTTAACATGGAAAATTAAATTTTAAAAATATTATTAATTCCTGTTTAATCAAGAATAATGATATAGAACTTTTAATTTAGAATTTAAAAGTGATTAAATCAGTTTAATAATAATTCGGTTAATTAACGCATAAAAATAAATATAATTTGATTTTAAAAGCTAACTTCTATTTACAATAGAATTAAGGTTTAAAATTAGTTTCATTGAGTTTAAAATTATTGAAAACCTATATTTTGACATATAGGATGACCTATTTTCGTTTCGGGAATGAAACAAGCTTTTCGGTCCTTTATTATAGTTTTGGCCCAATCGATTTATATTAAATATAAATTGTTATTTTGAAATGTAATTATTCAAATTTGATTCAAATGTGTAATATTAATAAAATCGAATTATTAATGAATGTTGTGGTTTTTAATAACTTATTTATAAAGTAGAAATATTGTATTTGTCCATAACTGTGAATTGATAAATTATTTGAATATAATTTAATTTTAACAAATGATAAAATGTTAACTTTTGTATACGATGAAATTAGGCCTCGAAACTAGTTCCATTGTATTCAGAAGGCCTTTCTACATATACATTGCATGTTAGTACGCCTTGATTGGAGTCTAGGCTATTTTGGACCTTACGCTATAAATAGGCGGCACACAAATCGAGATAAATATTATTAAAATATAAAACCCTAATTCTCTTTCATGGCCGCCATCTTTCAAGGCCAGAATCGTTCCACCTTCTTTCCCTTGGATCTCTCTCATCTCTCATCGGATCTTGACGACCCCCAAATGAAAGTTGTAGTGCTCGATGAGATCTACAATCTGTACAGTTGGATCGAGGTGATACGCTTTAAAATCGCTAGAATTGAAGCTTGAAGGTTGCACGGTTTTTGGGTTCTCATGCGATGACGGTGGTGGTGGAGGCGGCCGCGTTTGCAGCGGGTAGAGGAGGCAATGGCGCGCACGATGGTGGTCTCCGTTCGAAGGCCGACGGCTTATGTTGTGCGCAACGGGTGATGGAAGTCGGCGGCTGATGATGGGGTTTGAATGGTTGGTTTGGGGAAGGTAATGTTAATTACCATTTTGCCCCTCGTTTATTTTTAATTTAAATTTTAAAATTAAAACTTCTAACTTGCATAAAATTTTCATACGAGCTCCGATTGATGCGCGGTTTCTTCCGTTGGACTCATATCGAAATTTCGAAAAACATGAAACTGTTTGTTTGAATTTGGAGACTGTTGGAATTTTGGGCTTTTGTTGGATTTTTATGGACTTTAAATCAAAGGTGAGTGATTTAACCCACTCACGCAATACTAAAATTTCTTATGTTAGTTGAATTTAAATTATGAAGTGATAAAATTGTATTGATTACTGTTTGGTAATTTAATTTGACATTTAAATTGAATTTCAATTTTATATTGAACTAAATTGACATTTAAATTAATATTGAATTTAATTGCTGGTTAAACATCGATAATTGATAACTAGTAGCTGTTGGGATATATTGGTTGATTTGGATATTGATTGTAATTGGATGCCTATTTATTGATATGTTATATGTATGGTTGTTATTTCTTTCGATATATCCTTATTATTACCTCATTTATTATTTAACATCCTATAAATTGTCGTCTGATTTATTTCGAATTAACTAAGAAATAGGTTTAAATGATATATACCTATGTCGTTTAATTTTGAGTTGAAATGATATATATCCATCCATGTAATTTAAATTGAATTAACTGATCACTTGGCCATAGGGTAAAAAATTATATACGGACACCTGATTGGTTAAATTAATGGTTTCAAAATCTTGAATTTAAATTGGTTTAAATGATATCGTTTTAAAGAAAATAAAATTTGGATTTATATGAATTAACTTATTTTCTAAATTTGAGCTTTGAAATGTTGAAATTGAAACTGTTAATTGAAATTGTTTAAAGATTAAATTTGAAGTCTTTCAGTTGAGACTGAGATATGATTTAAACTTATTGGAAGTGAATTACTTTAAAGGTTTAACTTTAATTTAAACTTTGAATTTATTTTAATTAAATTGGTATTTCAAAGTTTTGAATGTGAAATGGATTTAAACTAAATTGTTTAAAAATTAAAATTTGAATTGAAACTTTCAGCCTTTGGATAAATCGTTTAAATTGAATTTGAAGTAAGTTGGAAAGCGGTTGAATTGAGGTTGATTTAAATTGAATTTTGAATATGAAGTTTACTTAAACTGGAAGTCGAAAAATTTAATTCGTTGTTATTTGGAATTGGAACATGAGTTCAAATTGTTATGGAAAAGAAACAGTTTTATTCAAAACTATTTTTACTATATAAACTATTTTTAATTAACAAAACTACTTTCAATATTAAAACTATTTTATATTTAAAACTATTTCCAATTTGTAAACTATTTTAATTATGTAATTATTTTTCAACATTAAAACTATTTTAATTATCCAAACTACTTTCAATATTCAACTATTTTAATTATTCAAAACCATTTTCAATATTCAAACTATTTTAAAAGTGGGAACTATTTAGATGTAAATCATTGATTTAAATACGAATATTTTGATATGTAGGCATAACCTATTTTGAATTCGAAATGATTTTGAAGTGAATCTCATATTTTCATATGAAATATGACTTGTTCTTGAAATTTAAAAGATCCGACCGGTGTGAAAAATGATGTTTGGTTGTTAAATAGACCGGGGCCGAATATTGGCATACTCTCTGTCAATACCGAAACCACTTTAACAACTGTGTATATGGTGGATGATCCAGAATGAAGTGGTTGGATTGGCGAACAATTGCTGGATTTGAAGAAAGAGAACGATGATGGATGACCCCGACACTTGTGCCAATTTGAAATGACTAAAATAGGATGGCTTGTCAAGGACAAGTGGGCTAGCTACCCCTAGCGGACACACTTCTTCATATTACCATCTTGATTGTGAAACTTGATTGGTGCACACCTTCAGATTTTGGAAGTGTTGGACGAGGTGGGCAGTCGTGGCTATGATGCATTACCACCAACCTGCGACCTGAACTAGTAGTATCCTACCTTGGGCATTGCCTCACATGCCTTGTCATACTTTTATCCTTATACGTGACCACTACGATTTTGTTTTAGTATGGTACCTATAGGGGACTCACTGGCTACTGACTTTACTAGCTGTGTTACGATACCTGCATAGACTACCTGCTTTAAATTGTGTTAAGGGGGATCAATGTAAAGCCTTAACGCTATTTTAATACTTTACATTACTGATAGACACTACATACGTAGTGTACCTTACTACATATAGATGGTTTAATAGGTCCATAAGAGATGGAAAATCTAGTAACATCTCTTAAGTTATGGCACTCGCGTTGTATACTTGATAGGAGATGGACAATCTCGTAAACATCTCTGAAGCTATTACACTCATATTTACTTGTTATTGATTTAACTTACATAAGAACTTTTAGTTCTGACTCGAGTGTTTTGTCTTTTCATTACGCTCGGGTCAGCCTGAGTATTACAGTATTAGAAGACACTATTCCCTGAAGATGAAGATGGAGTTTGCTAGACAGTATTTACTATTATTATTCCACTGCATTATTTTGGTATGTTTTTTGATTGTACTCTGATTATGTTGTAAAAATTGAAATCAAATGTATATTGTAAAACAGCTTCATGAACTGTTCATTTGATTATTATATTTTGTCATTCCGCTGCGAGATTCTGTGTTTGCTTTCCTTCTTTCCTCTTATTTTCTTATTAAACCCCATTTTTAATCTGCATTTTTGAATGGTTTGAGTTAGTCATGTGTGGTTTATTGTCGACTTAAACCGTCTAAAAAAGTGGGTCGTCACATGATGTTAGGATTGCTAGTCGTAGGCTGTCTGTATAGTGTATGTTTTTCTTCTATGGATGTTAGTGTATGTATTTTTATGTTTTTATGATATGAATATATGGCTTTTTGCATAGTTTAAATTATCTCCTTGATTGCTAATTTCGGGACAAAATTCTTTTAAGAAGGGGAAGTGTAACGACCCGGAAATTTATCGCTATTTAAATGGATATTTAATTATTATTTTAAATAGTAAATAAATGGATTTTTATTAACTAATAAAACTATTTTAAATGATAATTAATTATAATAAAATCATTTTCAAAATTTGTTTACCAAAATATATAGTTCATAGAAAAAAACAAAATGTGACCGAAAGTTATTTTCCGAAATATCGATTTTTCATTGGTTAAATATTGTTTTAAAGGTCATGACACTATGTCAAACTCACATGCACACATTAAAAACTACTTTAACATGTTATGTACTTGTACATATGCATTTACACACTTAAACATATTAACATATAAGATCTTATTTAATAAAAGTAAGTATATATACATATATGTACATATAAAAATACACTTTTTCAACGCAAGGACACAAGTGCATGACATGAATAGTGGAAAGCATGGGGAGGGGGTAGTATGAACGGTTTTGAGAGGAGGATGGAGGTATGGCAATGCATGCATACATATATTTTAATATAAGGACTTACATATATTTTAATTAATATCCTAAGCCTATAAATACCACTACTTCTTCATATTCTCATTTTTACAAACCTCCTCTTCACTCCAAAATTTCATAAGAGCTTGAGCTAAAGCATCCATGGCTTCCTCTACACAAATTTAAAAATAGAAAAAAATCACTTCCTTATGTAAAAATCCCTCTTTTAATTCACAAAACCACTTCTACATCTCCTAAAACACTTTCTCCTCCAAAATACAACATTCCATCCACCAAAAGAAACCATGGTCGAGCCAAATCTCCACATGGCTGTGCCCTACAAGGCCTAGGCTGAGCCCAAACCCTATTGGCTGAGCCTATTTCAAGTGTTCAAGGGTCCAGAAGTTCTATTTTTGCAAGTTTCGAAAGCGTTTTCAAGTTCCGACAAAAGTTGCCTTGATTTAGAAAAAAATTCGGTGAGTAAAACTTTTGTTTTTGGAAAAGAAAGTAACATGATTTTGATGGACTATATGTTGTGAAAATATGGTGAATTTTATGTTCAATTATCAAGTCGTATTTATGGCATATGAAGATATGTTTATGTTTGGACTTGGATTTGGTGATTGGTTGATATGTTTGGATTTGTATATGGATATGGATATGTGATTTGGGTATGATATTATGGTAGTATGTTCACAAAAACAAAACCATGTGTATATGATGTAAATGTCGTGAAGTTTGCACCTTGAAAAGTCGCAAAGGACTTGAGATCCGATTTGAAAACGAAAGCTTTTTTTCTAGCTTTGGATTTTTGAAAATGTTTCCCAAGTTTTTAAATTTGTTTTAAGTTTTCAAAAAATTTCCATTTGTGTTTTCAAAGATGTAGTAGATAGAGTTAAAGTGAAGATTTCACCTAGAAATCAATTCTAGCGAGCTGCGCTCATAGCGATAGTCGTTGTGGATGTAGTTCGGAAAATTTCATGATTTCAAGTTTTAGGTGTATTCTTTTGGATTGCTTTTGAAAACTCATTTTAAATTAATTAAGTAAGTCAAAAGTTTAATTTTTTAATTATTTAATAATTTATTTATTTAATTTAAATTAATTTGGGTAATTATGAATGAATGAATGAATTAGTTTAAATAATTAGAGTTTAAGAAATTATTAACTAAGTTAATTATTTTTAATTAAGTAAGTTTTAAATAATGATTAATTAAAATAAATGGAAATTAATTTTTATTTAATAAAGTTATTTATTTTAATTAATTATTAATTAAGAGTTATTTATTTAGTTAATTATTATTTAATAAAAGGTTAATTACCTACTTAATTAAGGTTTAATTTCTTAAATAAATGTTATTAATTGAAGTATGATTTAGGTTTACTTATAAATAAAATTAGGGTTAATAATGATTTAATTTTGATTTAATTAAGATTAATTAAGGTTTAATTGAGTTTTACTTATGATTTAATCAAGGGTTATTTATTTTAAAGTTTCTTCTAAAAAACTCTATCGGTTATTTATTTTTAACCAACTTTCTTTGTCTTGTCCATGCTATTAAGTAGCCAAATGAATTAAAGTAGTTGTAATAAAATGGTGACATGTTTTACTGAAAGTAAGTCGGCTTGTTCTTATTACAATATATCGCACTTCGGGAACGTAATGAATACAAGGGAGTTAATTTCGATAAGCGGATCATAATAATCTAAGCATATGGAATGTATGTCCGCATGTAAATCTTTACACCTTGATAGTGGGATAGGCCACTATAAATAACTTGACCTTCTAAAATTATCAAACGTTAGTTTGGAGGGATCAGGATCAGATATTAATCCAAAAATTGCTTCGAACCAATGAAAATGCTCAATTGGAAATAGTAAAGGCAAAGTCCAAGATGAAGACTTTTAATTGCAAGGGCTATTTGCTACTAACCCTGAGGGTGATTCTAAAACGGGTGTAGTCAAAATAGTGCCTTCGGTTCGTTCATCTCCTGAATGACTTGTATGGACGAGTGCTGACATTGTGTCAACTTATGGAAGGCAATGTTAGCATTCTAAATGGCAACACTATAATAAAGGTAAATGTAGCCTCAGGCCTCATCAACCGGGAATGACTCAAACAGGGGAGATGCAGCAAGGCTAGGTGGGTCGCTCCCATGAGGGTAAGGTCATACCCATCTAGAGTCACTACTATTAACTCATTTATGCTTCGGTACGGTTGCTGATCCCAACCGACGGGTGATCTTATTGAGTACTATCCAGTAAAGGATAGACCGGTCTTATGTTGGTAGGGGTCGATAGGTTCGACCTAGGTGTTGTTTTATCTAGAGATGCACCGTGATGGGCGGTACTCCAATAACCCAGTCATTGTATGGAATCCATTTCCCAATAAGTACCTTTGGTCTTAGTTGTATACTTATTATGCTGGAATTTAATTAATGTAACAATTTCGGCTATATGAACTATTTATTTGAAAACCCTAGACATTATGATAATATCATTGGATTTCTATATAAAGTGCTTTGGTTATCATAAGGTAAAAACCCATTCGTGTTTATGTGCGGTGTGGTCTTACGAGATACCTTTAATTTCCAAAGTGTTTTATAAAAGTAAGAATTAAGTTGTTTGAGTTTACTCACACCAGACCCATGTCTGACCCAGAGTTTTATTTTCTTTTCCTAAAACTCTTGGGTACTCAAAATTTATGAGTAGCCAAGTGATCCAAGTTTCTTACTGAAGCATTTTAAAGGAGCTGGAGTAGGTGGATTCACCGTAGCTTATTATATTTATTTCCACCGTGTTTATGTATGATCTATGTATTTTGTGATGGGCAGACAGTATAACAGTCCAATTGAATTTGTATTGTAATTACTCTTATGTACTATTATTATGGGAATGACTATGCAATATCCTATGTTATCAATTATATGTTGTTCTGATTCGTGATGAGACTCTATGATTTTTAAGTTTCTTCTTTTCTTTCCTTTTTCTTCTAACCTTAATGGCTCATCTTTCGGTTCAAAAAGGCAGTTGTTACACCCCCCTTCTAGAACTTCCCCTTCTGTTGCTTCCCTTTCCTTCTTTTTTGGTAAGGTGCAAACCTCTACTTATATTCCCCTTTTAGTTTCATCTCGGCCCTCCTTTTCTCTCGGTGCATACTTTCATACCTTTGGGCTATATCCACTACGAACTCATTAGGAGATTCCAGATGCACTATCACCCTATGATTCAACTCTTGCTTTAATCCCCGAATAAACTTCTCATTCTTCTTTATTGGGGTGTTGATTAATTCTCGACCATACTTTACCATATAAACTTCTGGATGTAATCTTTAATAGAAATATCCCCTTCCCAGATATCAATGAACTCTCTCGACAACACCCTCTTTTGAAACTCGAAGATAAACTGAGCCTCAACCTCTCTAAGAACTACTCCCGAGTAATCCCCTCTTTAGGAGTTTCTACAGTCATGGTCTCCTACTAATCTAAGGCATCTTTGTGCAAGTGTCTAGAAGCCATCCACCTATTTTGCACATTGTTCAACCCTAAATCCCTAAACATGTGGTCACTTACTTTCAGCCATTATAAAACACTTCCACAGCTAGCTCTTTCCTGATAAACATCCTACCCCCAAGATTTCTATGGTTCTAGTTTAATTTAGAGAAGTCTGCACTAGCCGTCGGCCTTGACTCCACTACTTCTAGCATAACGTCTTTCGTCGTATGTTCCATGACCTGCTTGAATAAAATATTTACATCCATTCCCACAACAGGTGTGACTGCTTCATTCACTACTGCTAGAGGCACTTCTCAACCATTGCCTTCGACGATCTGAGTACTATCATTCTCTCTCCAAGTATTTGTTCCTCCTATGACAACTCTTCCACTTCTTAAATCCATTTTTTTAAGAATGTCTTTAGTGGAAACGGAAGAAAGAAAGTGATTTAGCAATAGAAATTTCTACTAAACTTATATATATTCTTATATAGTAAAACAATAATACATCGTATAGCAGCATATACCCTCCCCTAAGGTGTTCATTTTCTACTATTTATTTTTACTTAACTCGGTTTAACTTAAGTATCCCTTAACCTAAGCTTTGATACTAACCGTAAAGTTCCTAATTTCTAAAACCAAAAATGAAAATCCAACGTGAATGTGCTGAAGTCACCTTGGAATTATTTTTCAGTGATGAATATGAGGCCGGTTTTATTAAACAGTCTTAAATAAACAGAGCAGATATGAGTAAAATGAAACACATCATTACAAATTAAGTTTATTAATTTAAATCCCAATTTCATGCCTAGACAAGGGTCAAAATATATTACAATATAGTCAAAAGCACCATGCTCAACATGTGAAGATGCTGACATGAACCCTTAATACAGTGGAAATAAAAGCATAAATACAACACCCATGCCTCCTACTTCCTATTCGGCTTGCATTATTCATCCATCCCAAAAGCAACATGTCTAAGCCTATATACCCAACCTACTTGAATGATTTCCCATAAGTTTATGAGAAAATCAAGAATAAAAACACATGTCAGACCTAAAGTGTGGTCTGAGTAATGTATTACCATAAACAAAAAAGATAGTAAGGCCATTCTACTAATATGTAGGATGGGTTTTCCCTTTACTCCACCGAAGCAATAAATTATCCAACTTATAACTAAATCTAAGTTATAGGTTCGTTTTATAGAAAAATCATAGCACTATAATGTGATTGAAATATCATATCCCTGGTTGCCACTATGGCCTTATGGCTACTGCCAAAGTTGTACGGTTAAAGTCATACCATTCGGCTGCTACCAATGCCTTATGCCATATGTATGAACATAGTGCTATAGTTTAGCCTTCGACTCGAACTTAGGCCTTATGCCTTTTTTGTTTCATATTTCTTTTACCACTTCAGGTCTTACACCTACGTTAGTATTTTGGTTGCCACTGTAGGCCTTGAATTTATTTCACTTGCGGTTTTTAGACTGGTACTCTTAGCCTTACATCTTCTACCCTTCCCTTGGTTGCTCTATAGCTTTACACCATTTGCATTCATAACTCGAAAATTTTCGTCTTCGAGCCTTACACCAATGCTTTCAGTTTCCGTTGCCACACTAGGTCTTACACGCATGTTTTCAATTTCTCAACTGCTGCCTCAGGCCTTATGGCATCTATCGAACATTCTACCTACCATTCACTATTAGGCTTTTCACTTAGATGTTCATTAAGATAAAATTTCATCTAGCCACCTTTATGTTTAAAATATTACTTGACACGTTATCATCAATGTCTCAAATTCTAGTTTCACTTATCTTAAACCTTATCATAAATTCTTTTCGGAAACCATTTAGTTTCGATTTTCATATCTTGCCAAAATTCACTATTGCTTTGGTAATCACTACCCTCGGCCTCGTCTAGGGAAGACTACCCTAGTTTAGCTTTGGTAATTTATGAGATTTAATCTTTAATTTCTAAAATCGCCTCCTCTACCTATAATTTCTTCTTAGCCATCGACCTCCTTCGGCATTGGTTAATAACTAACCTTAGCCTCATAATTAGCCTTTCTTAACATTCATCTAAAGTCTAATACCTTATGTTTCGATTTATTTAATTTAGGTTCGGCTCTAGCTCCTTCGGCACTACCCTTTGATGCACAAAGGGAACGGTTTCTGCGCACCTGCCAGTAATTTTCTACGTTTCAACTTCTAATTCATTTTACTTAGTCCTTTCTGATCATTATTTATACTTTGCTGACACATTCAACATAAAGAGTGGATCTGTTCTATTGATCCAATATAAAATACTTGATTTAATTAAACTACCTTCAGGTAACTATTATTTGCCTTCCAACTCCATGTTATAACCCTTCGATCATACTTATTTTCTTTTGGAAAGTACTTAAATTATTTCCAGCACTCTCTAGTAAATTTAATCATGATTTTTTTTATCATATCTCCTAAAACTTTAGTTTCAAACCATTTTCCATATATACGGCTCTCTAACAGATCATTCTCTCATGAGCAATCTCTATTAATCAAAACCCACTTCAAATAACATGTTCCTATCATCATATTAAATTCTTATGTCTTAATAGTTAATGAATGAATGAAAAATAATCAATATTGACTTTGCCATGAGATATTTAGAGAAAAAGAGGGACTGTGGAATATATTACTAACCTGGATCTCTTGGTTAATGAAGTCTCTAGTCCCCGTAGCTTTAAGCTTCATTTTTCTTATTTTCTCCTATTACTGGTGGCTTGCTAGGGTTCTTTTTATTTTGATTTGAAGAGAATGAAAAGTGAGGAAGATGGTATGTTTGTGACATTTATAGTAAAGATTTTGGTCTTTCTTACCCTATTATTTTTATTTGTTTTCTTCTTTTTCAAATATAAATTGATTTTCCCAATGCAGCTGCATTTAATTATTGCCCATTTATTCTTGATTTTCAATTAGGATTTTCTTGGTATCACTGGATTCATGCATGAATAATAAGTAAATAAACGTTCCATGAATATTTACTCCATTTCATTATTTTAATTTATTTTCCCATGTAATTAATTCATTAATTAAGTATTTATTAATTTATGGGGTGTTACAAATGGGGTAAAAGACCTTCGTGGCATCCTAATGTCCTATTACAATATAGCATTTGATAGCATGGTGTAAGGCATGTATGGCAACCAACTATCTAAAAATTACTGTATTCGAAAGTCTTGGGGTAAGGCCTGTGTGGAAACCGAGAGCCCAAAGAGGTCGTAGTATTTGGTAGAGGGTGTAAGGCCTTAATGGCAACCCAACATCTCAAAATAAATATTTTTTATGAAAGAATAGGGCATAAGGCCTTAGTGGCAGCCAAAATAAGATCAGATATGATGTTAAGGTGCGAAAAATCCATAAGACTTTGACGGCAACTGAAAGTATAATAGATATGATGTTAAGATGCGAGGTAAGCATAAGGCCCTGCTGGCGGCCGAAAATAAGATAAATTTGACTTTAAGTAACGTAAAGACATAGGCCTTCGTGGCAGCAGAAAGCATAATTATCTTGATATTCCTAAGAAATTGGATAAGACCTAAATGGTCAAATAAACTGACTGACTATAAAACCTAGTCTTGATGTGGTAATAAATGTAGGGAACATTTCAAAATGTTAATGTCTTGTGCTACTATTCATGTTAATGAATTGAGATTCTTAAATAGTGAGGGGTAAACCCATTCTATGCTTTAGCGGCGTGGTCTCACTATATGTTATATCTAGGGTAATGTATTACTCACACCAGGTTTTATGTCTAATATGTGTTTTTTTATTGTTTTCCCATAAACTCACTAGTACCCATTTGAGTAGGCTGAGTTTATGAGCTTAGACAGAATGCTTTGGAAGGATGAACAAAGTATGCCAAAGGCGAAGTAGGAGGCTTAGTTGCAAAAAAGAATTGTAGCATTTTCATTGTTTAAGTGTACATGTCAGGCATGTCACTACTATATATGTTCTATTGTATTTAACCCCTATGTGGGAACATTTTGAGTTAATTTGAAGAAGTAAAGACAATTATAATAATTATATGTAATGAATGTATTTTGTTGCTCTGTTTACTTAAAGCTGTTGAAAAAATACTGATAAAATCTATTATCAAAACATAATTTCAAAGTAACTATAGCACGTTAGGGTTCCATCCTTGAATTTTAGAACAAGAGAAGTTAGACATAAGATAAAAAATCGCTCCATCTGTCTTCATAGGAAAGAAATGAAAATCCATATATGAGTGGTTTTATACCACCAAAGAGCTATAGCGATAACTAACTGAACCTTTGTATTTAAAACCCTATGGAACTTAAATGTAAAATTGCATGACAAGTTAATCCCTATTTTCTAACCGGTTCAAGTATATTTTAATAAAGTTTTCTAATAATTAAGGTACTATAAAGTGGTAGAAACCAAGATCGTGTAGAAAATCAATGACTTTAGGAATGTTTTTCAGGTGTTTATGATCACGTAATAAATAATGAACCACAAGAATGAATATTCCAGGACTATTTGAAACTAATGAGATGATAAATATGTAAAGGAAAATAATGTAGGTTAGTTGTAATTAACATTTGATAAATTTAAGGCAAAACAACTAAAAATAATAATTACAAGTATGCAAATCTGCATGTTACATGTACTTCATCGTCCAAAAGTAGGCGAAAGTTAGATAAAACCATCTGCACATTCAAATTAGGATCCTCAAATCCACTCAATTAACCAACTCTACTTCTAGCCCCAGCCAACTCAACGAATCCTGCCAACCCTACTACCTCGATTGCCTCTATAACCACTTCATCCTCCACAATCACTCATGTTCTCTTCGCCCTTATCTCCTTCATTCCTTTTAGCTTGCGTCAAACGGCCCTTTAACTCGTAATCATATCCTAGAGGCATAATGTAACACCCCTAATTTTTAAATAACATTATTCAGGAGGTTTAATTAGATAAACTAAATAGAATAAATAAAGATTTAAGTGGTTAAGAGATTGAGATTTGTGAAAGCATAAGGTAGTCGTGCCTAAATGAATGAACAAATGAAAATAAAGAAGTAATAAGATAAGGGCAAAATAGGAATAGGTTGTATTCTTATACCCTAAACCGTTAACCTGTTTTCATTTACCATGTTCACAAACTAAAACTTAATACCAAGCTTGGTCGGCCACCTTTAGAGGATAACAAGGGGAAGATAAGCAAGATTTCAAAAGGGAAGCTTAATCAAATTAATTCTAGAGCAAATCTCAACCTCCTCAACACAAGCAAAAGGTGAATAATAGAATATATCACATTTTTATATAGCTTTTGGTTTTTAGATAAGATCCGTGTTTATTTTGCAAATAATTTGCTATGTTTTGATTGTTAAATGGATATATATATGTGTCTGTGTGTGTGTGTGTGTGTGTGTGTGTGTGTGTGTTTGTTGATGATTTAGACTATTTCATATAGATTTTATGACAAGGATTGATTTGGAAAACCTATCAAATGACATCCAAATGACTTGCGTTTTAGATATAAGGTCAGAAATATTATTTTAGAGATGGGTTTCAAGTTTTATAATTTTCTAAATTATTGTGGATTTATTATGAATTTTCTAGTGAAGAGAATGGTTAAATTGGGTTTAAATTAATTTCAGCTATTATATGTTAGCTTTGGGTTAGAAATTTAAATATGTTAGAAAACATATAAAAAGTGATTTGTTGGAATTTTTGGAGAATTTTTCTAAGTGTTTTATTAAGTATATAAAATTATTTAAGGTATGCGTCTTAAATGGTTTATATGTTTATAAAAGGAGAAGGGGAAATTTGCTAAATGTTTTAAATTATAAAATACTGAATTTGGCAGCCCTTTTAAAAAAGATTTTTGGAAAAGAAATTGGCAACCAATTATATGATGACAAATAAGCAAGTTAATTAGAATGATATTATTTTATAAAGAAAGAAAACAATTTTTGTAAAGGTTTACTATTTCGCCACTCTCGGTAGCTACCTTTCGACTTCATACTACCGCCCCATCATAGTCGAAACCAATACACATGGTATCAATGATTTGGTACGTAGTGGATTGGAGATAGGCGAAAGGTATAGGGTCGAAATGTGTTTACAAAGGGGTCGAAACCTTGTTTTGCTTTCAAATGATATGCCGCTTGCTTTGCTTTCAAAAGAATGATTTCGAAAGGGTTTTAATATGGCTTTCGACATAGGTTTCCGCCTTTTGTTTTAAACAAACATTTGAAAGCGTCAAAACACTCGTTGCCGCATTCTACCTTTCGACCCAGTTGAGGCCGCTTTTTCCTTTAAACACTGCTTTCGAAAAGGTTCTTTCACCTTTAAATAAGAAGCCGCTTCTCCATGTTTTCGAAAGGGTTGGTGTTGAAACCTTTCACTTTCTTTTACTTAGGAAATGTCTTTCAAAAGAGTGCATTCGACCTAGTTCTTTTAAGACCCTTTGTTCTATTGAAAGATAAACCCAAAAGTTTCGAAAGGAATGTTTTTAAATGGTTTCGAAGCTATGTCCCACAAGCTTTTACTTGAACTCAATACTTTCGAAAGGCTTTTTTTAAGTAAAGGACCTTATTGATTTCGAAAGGTATATAATAAAGGTTTCGAAGGGGAGGTTCCCCCAATGGTTTTGAAAGGTACTTAAAGTATTTTAAATGGAAGATTTCCAAATGCTTTAGAAAGGCAAGTTTAAAGAGTTTTGAAACGAGGATGTTTAAGGTTTATAAAGGTTTCGAAGCGATACCTTCAATGATTTTAAAAGGTATCGAAAGGTATATTTCGGCCTAGTGTTTCAAGGTATAGTAGTTAATATATTTTGAAAGGGGTACTTTCAATGGATTCAAAAGGGTTGTTTAAAGTTTTAAGCAAAGGTTTCGAATGGTTTGCCTTGGCTTTATGGCCTAAGATCTTTTAAGTTGAAATGGGTCCTTAACTTACCTTCGAGGAATGGATAACCCTCAATATATTTCATCAACATTGTTCTGAGTAAAGTATATATAACATGGCAAAGAGATTTTGAGTAAAGCAAAGAGTATATTTTTCTTGTTTAAGTATGATTTAAAGGGTTAAACCAATTTGTAAGAAATGTTTTCGAGAAAAATTTGATGGGGTAGTTGACCCTAAGTAAGTGACTCGGATATTAGAATACCATATGGGACTGGTATAGGGTCGTGCCCTATACTTTAACTAATAGCCCCTAGCTAATATAAGTCCAAAATTCCAGTGTATAGGGCTTTGTCACAGTTAAGACTAAAATGATGTTACACACAGAAAGGAATATACAGAGTAAAGATAGGTTATTGATGAGCCTGCAATACCATTGGGATCAGTTGACCCTGGGAGAAGTACGTTAGGGACATACCGTCCAGAAGTGTGTCTAACAAAAGTTAGATTATTTATTATGTTAAGGTTAGTAGTTAGCCAAACAAAACAATATTGTTCGGACAGATGGTCCATTTATTACTTGATATATATGCATATATGATATTGCTATGATTGCTTTAATCAGTTTGATTGCAGGATTCTGATTTGCAAAAGATATGTTTTAAAGGGGTATTGGTGAGGGGAAATCTGTTCCGCTAAGCGGCGTGGACTCACTTAATATCAAATAACCAAGATGTACAGTATTATTTACACCAGGCTTTTCGTCTGACTCAAAGTTTATGTTTTCCTTTTAAACTCTCGGGTGCTCAAAATTAATTTGAGTAGATTGAGAGTTCAAGTTTTTTCAGGTTTAGTAGGTTGGACGAATAAAGCTTCTGAAGATGTGCAGAAGGCAAAGTTAGCTATATAGGAGCCATTTAGTTTTATTTCCGCTGTGATGTATTGTGGTTGATATGCTTATTTAGTGCTCTGATCATCCAAGAGGGCATCTTCATATGTCGCTCTTGGCATATTTTGTAATAATTATACTTGATCAAAACCTAGGAATCTTTTAGGGATTATGTATCTGAATATGAAATATTAATTTGAAATGTAACCATAAATGTTGTTTTAAATCTGTGTTGATTTTATTTCATATTCATGTGCTTCTGATATTATGGATACCAATAACATTACCATATTTTATCATCGCAAATTAATACTATGGATGACTGCAACATCTATAGCGCTTAACTTTGGGCCTCAAGATAAGGGATGTTACAACTTGGTATCAGAGCATAGGTTTATAAAAATTTAAAAGAAATTTCAAACTTAAAATGATTTTTGAAAACATAATCCTAAGGAATTAGAGAAAAGATTGGGGTATGGGTTAACGCTATAGTAACGTACTTGTATTTGCTATATATAAGTATACGCTATATCTCTATTCTCCCATCTCTCTTAGGCTATTCTTCTGTAACTTACAAAAACTCGAATGCAGATTTTACGGACGTAAGATATGGATGCTAGAGGAGGAAGAGTTAACATTGGAGGGTGAAGCACCACAACCAATGGAAATGATAGATCAAATACCAAGAGGAACTCAGGTCAAGCACAAGTGGCAAATGTGGGTACTGGAGTCCTGCAAGTGGATATGGGAGCAATGTATCAGTTTTTCATTAACATGATGCAAGCAAGAGTTGTTGCGGGGTTGGCTGGAAGAAATGCTGAAGGAGGAAATCAAGAAGCTCTAGTAGTTAATAACTATGCTGTATTGAGTAGAGATTATGCTCGGTTGGGATGAAAGCCGTTTATTAGGTACTGAAGACGCATTGAAGTGGAGAATTGGTTACTTCATTGCGAGAGAATCTTTAGTGATTTGAGGCTTAATGATGAGCAAAAGAGAAGGTTTGCTTCTAGACAGTTGCAAGGAGCAGCACTGTACTAGTGGAACAGTATTACGGTCGCAGTCAATAAGGAGACCATGACTTGGTGTAACAACCCTGAGATTGCAATTACCGAATAATGAATTAAAATTATGACTTTAGGTTAAAAAGGGGGCTAAACAAATTTTTGGGGATTTAAATTTACTATTGGTTTGCAAATTAAAATATTTTGGGTTGAAATGGGGAATTTTTAAATAAAAAGTGATTATGGGTTAATGGGCCAAATGAGATAATTACATGGTTTTAATTAAAACTAGGATGCTTATTAGGATTTTGTTCACATGATAACTTAGAAAATAAACTAAGTCCTAATGGGTTTAAAACCCCCTTACCATAACCCATTAGCCTAACCCCCTCCTATATAATATCTTAAACCCATAACCTAACCCTCCTCCTCTTCATAAATTCCTAAAACCTAGATCTAAACAAAATAATGGCCTCCATTTAGAAGCTCCTTCTCCTTCTCTTCATAATTTGATTAGCTTAATTTTAGAGAAAAAAAAGGTAAGGCAATCTCTCTCTTATTATCTAATCCTCCTTAATCCTCTTTTTATCTCTTCCATCTTGTTGTAATTATTGTTTTTTTGTTGATTTTGGGTCCTTGAAGTGGCTTGATCTTTTGCTTTGGAAGAGTTTGGCTTGCTTTGATTGTTGCACTCTAACTATTTGATCATTTGCTTCATTAAGGTAATTATTATTGATTAGTAATTAATGCTAGTTGTAATATTGGTAATTACTATCTATTAGTGATTATTGCTAGTTACACTTATTAGTGATAATTGCTAGTTAATTTTGGTGAAAATTTGATGCCAAAACTTGAAAAAAACACTCCTAAATCACTAAAAATCAAAAAAACTGCTGACTGGAATTGCATAGCCTGAAAACGGGCTGAAAAACTGAATCTGAGGGCCCAAACAGGCCTGGGTTGCACCCAGGCACAGTTATAGCAGGCCAGCCCCTAGTGGGCTGGCACACATCCCCCCCACCTAGCCCGCCCGGGCTGGGTAAGGACCCAGCCCGCCGGGCTGGGTCAGGTCCCCAGCCCAGGCGGGCTGGGGCCTTGGAGGACCCAGCCCGCCGGGCTGAGTCAGGTCCCCAGCCCAGGCGGGCTGGGGCCTTGTGGTACCCAGCCCGCCCGGGCTGGGTAAGGACCCAGCCCGCCCGGGCTGGGTCAGGTCCCCAGCCCAGGCGGGCTGGGGCCTTGAAGCACCCAGCCCGCCCGGGCTGGGTCTGTTTCCCAGCCCAGGCGGGCTGGGGCTGGACCTGGGCTGCACCATGGGTGCAGCCCGAGAAAAAAAAGAAAAAAAAACAATAAATAATTTTTTTAAACCCTGTTCCAGATTTTTTATCTCCATTTCGCGATGCCGCCACGATCGCATCCGAAGTCGGAATTCGACGTTTTTGGTCTCGTTGGAAAGGTGGAGTTTCGAACTACATCTCTATAAAATTTAGGCATCATCGGCATTCTTTTGGTACTTCGTATTTCATGTCGAAGTTGAACTCTTGTCGCTGTTTGTAAACAGTGTGAATCTTGTTCTGGGTCCAACTTTGAGACGTCGCTGCTACTTCGTCTCAACTCGGATTCCAGAAATTCTTTTTGCATCTTATAGTAGAGATGTTGGACTATATGCCTACCAGTTTTCATGTCATTTGGATTCAGTTTGCTGGTCCAAATAAATTGCCGAACTTGGGTTCGCAGCAGTTTTTGAATGGTCAAACACTTAGAATGAAAATCAAATATCCCTTCTGTTTCCAGCTTTTGAGCGCCACTCCGCGATGCCGCCACGTTCACATCGGAAGTCGGAATTCGACGTTTTTGGTCTCGTTAGAAAGGTGGAGTTCCGAACTCCATCTCAGAAAAATTTGGACAACATTGGAGTTCGTTTGTTACTTCGAATTTCGTGTCGAAGTTGAACTCTAGTCATTGTTTGTAAACAGTGTAAATCTTGTTCTGGGTCCAACTTTGAGACGTCGCTGCCACTTCGTCTCAACTCGGAATCCAGAAATTCTTTTTGCATCTTAAAGTAGGGATGTTGGACTACATGCCTGCAAATTTTCATGACATTTGGACACAGTTTGCTGGTCCAAATAAATTATCGAACTTGAGTTCACAGCTGTTTTTGAATGGTTACAAACACTTAGAATAGTTTTGATGATTTTCTGGTTTTCGTCGATTTCTTTGAGATTTGTCTCTGGATTTCGTACACGGGCTTTATAAAAAGGTTTTAAAAGGATTTTTCACTCCAAAATGGCTTTTGAAAATTATTATATAATATTATTTTAATTATTAAATTAACTACTCCATAATATGAGACCTTTCAAAAGACCGTTTTAAAAGTGATTTCGAAAATCAATTATAAATCCGTTTTACGCCATTATTTTCTATAATAAAAATCTCACACTCACTTTTAGCACGTCGAGCGAAGTGGAAAGGTGCTTAAACGGTTAGGAAATCTCCGGCCTATGGAAACCGTGTGTATTTTCTTTTCGGTTAATCCCCGACCTATTCGATTGATCGTTTTGACCTTTGGGTCTAGTTTACCGATGATATGAGGTAGACTTTTTATTGTTTGGAGTGTGAGCTTGCTATTGGTTAGGAAACCGTTTAGTGCGAACGTGGGGTATGGGACTCATTGTTAACACTTTACGGGTTCCTCTCCAAGAAGTTAGTGACACATTTGCCTCTGGACGGCCAGTACTGGACCTCTGGGTCACCATGTCTCTGGGCAACCGTCTCTGGACACCTGCTCTATGGAGCAGTTTACTTTTCGGCGTGTGCCTCTGGGCCTTTATCCTTCTGAGAAGGATTTCGCCGTTTCGCGCGTTCCGCATCTGCGCGAGTGATCGATCACAACTTTACAGTACTTGGCAACAACGACTCTGGTCGGTGCACGTGCAAAACTTGTATTATCTGATGATTTTTATATCCATTCGAGTACCGCCATTCGGCGTTGGTTCTATGGAACCATACGATGTAAGTGCGATTACCTTGTGGATTCACAGTGTCTCTAGACACTGCTTTTCAGTGTTTGATTTCATTGATTTTTCAGTATATCCCCATTGCTCTTTGGAGCATCGATCTTTGCTTGGGCATTGATTACAGACTCTGGTCACTCTTGGGATTATTGCCTATGGGCATCTTTTTATAGCTTTGGCTACGCCGATGATATGAGGCGATTTTATTTATTCTACACTTTGGTGTTGATTTCTCTTTGGAGATTTTTATTGTTTATTGATGATTAGGGATCGTCATTATATTCATGTGGTTCATAATATACTTCTCTTTGGATAAGTACTGTTTTACTTATGTACCGCATTATTATATATCTCAGTTATTACTGATTGTTTAGCTAGCCTGACCCGAGTGTTTTTGCTCGGGTCAGACCGAGTTGTTTCAGGTTAGGTCTCTGGACTTAGCTTCTGTGCTTCCGCTTGGACATTATCTGCTATGCTGATAGATAGCGATTTTATTTGTCCACTATTCCGCTACTCTCTTATTATTCAGACTTTGATATGTACATATTTTTGACTCACATGTGTGAGCAGTGGCTTTGTACCCACTTATGATATTTGGATCTGTATTGATGATGTATTGTTCTGGGATTTTATATCTGTTATGTGATTCTGTTCTGTGATGTTTTTATCATTTATTATTATGCTTTGTCCTGATAGATCTTTAGCCATTTGTAATTTCGTTATAAGTATTTATCGAATATGTCGAACCACCTGATTGAGAAAAATTTAAATAGATTCCACCTTTCGACGTATTCGGTAGATAGTTATAGCTTGATTATAGATGGTCGCTTCCACTATACTCTATTCTCCGCTTTAACAGACAGTATTACTCCCATAATACTCTTTGTTACAGTGGGTCTCAGAGTGGGGCGTTACAGCTTGGTATCAGAGCGGGGCGTTACAGCTTGGTATCAGAGCCAGGTTTCAGGAATAAGCATAATAAACACAGAACATATACACTTAGTACAATACATTTTAAATTAGATCCGAATTAAATCAAATCCCTTCCTTATGTTTATTGATAGATAAGTTAGGAATATGTATAGGAATCCGTTATATTCCGTAGTATTCCTTAATTAATTATCTATCATTGAATCATGTCTAACTCTAATTCCCGTTACGACATGTTTGACCAATTGAGCGGTGCGAAGGTCTTCTCTCAGCTTGACCTTGCCACCGGATTCCATCAGCTACGAGTCATAGAAGACAGCATTCCTCTTACAGCATTTCGCACTCGTCATGGTTCTTTTGAGTGGTTGGTCATGTCGTTCGGCTTGACGAACGCTCCGGCTTTCTTCGTCGATCTTATGAATCGAGTATTCCGGGAATACATCGATAGATTCGTTCTGGTTTTCATCAACGATATTCTTATTTATTCTAGATCCAAGGCAGAGCATGCTCATCATTTGCGGATCGTCTTGGATACTCTTCGTCAGCATCAGCTTAAGGCCAAGCTCTCCAAGTGCCATTTTTGGGAGAGCAAGGTCAAGTTCTTGGGCCATATTGTATCATCTGAGGGTATTTCTGTCGATCCTGCCAAGATCGAAGCTATTCAGAATTGGAAGCAGCCCGAGAACGTTCATGATATTCGCAGCTTCCTTGGTCTGGCGGGTTATTATCGTCGATTTACCGTCGAAAATTTGTTTAGCCCCCTTTTTAACCTAAAGTCATAATTTTAATTCATTATTCGGTAATTGCAATCTCAGGGTTGTTACACTTGGGTTGAGTTCAGGAGGAGGTTTGAAGAAATATTTCTGTCGAAGATTGCTAAATCTACTCTGCTCAGGAAGTTTGCTGAGTTGGAGCAGGGAAATATGGCAGTGCTTGAGTATGCAACCAGATTTGAGGAGCTGGCAAGATATGGATACGTTACGGTTGAACTATCATCAAAAGAGATGAGAAATTCATTAGTGGGTTGAAGCCTGAGCTTGCTAAGGCCACATTATCGCATATTAGAGATCCATGCGATGTAGTTGTTAAGATGGCTCTGAGACAGGAGGAGATGCATGCTTTTCTTGAAGGTAACAAGGTAGGTGGAGTTCGAGGAGGACAAAACCAGAAGAGGAGGTTTTTCCACAAAAAGGGAGCTCAGAAGAGTGGAGCTGCCAAGAAGGGAAAGGCGGAGGTTATCTGCTATTAATGTGACAAGAAAGGGCATTTCGCCAATGAATGTCACTCGGAGATGGAAAGAAGGTAATCGGGAAGAAGAATATTATATGCTTCAACTGTGATCAAATTGGACATTATAAGAACAAGTGCAAGGAGCCTACTAAGGATGGAAAGGGCAAAGTATATGCATTGGAGCTAGCTACCTCGAGACCCACGGCAAGGGAAAAAGGGAAAGCAGTGTTGGGAGGTACGCTTATGATTCTTAGTATGGTAGTTAGTGTTATGTTTGATACTGGTGCATTACATTCTTTTATATCTCGTTGTTTGGTAGATAAGCTTAACCTAGAACCCTCATACCTAGTTACTTCCTTAAGGGTTGCAAATCGATGGGAGGTTATGTGACTCTTGGGATGAGATGTGACCACCTAGAGTTTGAATTGTTAGGTCATGCATTTGTTTGCAGTTTGCGTGTGTTTGATATCGTAGGGTTCAGAATTATTTTGGGTATGGATTGGTTAAGTAAATATGATGCTATGATATTTTGCTATGATAGGAAAATATCACTTAGACACCCTGACTGTAGTGATTAGATTGTATATTCCATAAAAAATCCTCATTTTGAGGTTAATGCTTTGTTGAGTGTTGTGGAGGCAGAAGACGAGTTGAATCGAGTTTTCATTATTAGAGAATTCACAGATGTCTTTGAACTTATAGTGGGATTACCGTCGAAACGAGCTATTGAGTTACAGATAGATTTAGTACCAAGAGCAGATCCGATGAGTAGACCGTCAAGCAGAATGATACCTACCGAGATGAGGGAGCTAAAGGTGTAGTTGGTGGATTTTGAAAGTAAGAATTTTATCAGACCAAGCAGTTCGCCTTGGGGAGCAACCGTATTGTTTGCAAAGAAACCAGATGGATCGTTAAGGTCATGTATCGATTATCGTAACTTGAATGAGAAGACCATAAAGAATTGATATCCGTTACCTAGAATTGATGAATTGTTCGACCGGTTGAGTGGTATTTTCCTAGTTGGATTTAGAAACAGGGTTCCATTAGCTTAGAGTGACAGAGGATAGTATTCATTTGACGGCATTTAGAACCAGATATGGATTGTACGAATGGTTAGTAATGTCGTTCGGACTAACTAATGCGCCAACATTCTTTGTAGATTTGATGAACCGAATTTTCCGAGAGCGCTTGGATATGTTCATATTGGTTTTCATAGATGATATTATGGTGTACTCTAAAGATAAAAGAGAGCATGAGGTTCATCTTAGAGTGGTGCTTGAGACGTTGAGGCAGCATCAGCTGAAGGCAAAGTTTTCGAAGTATAATTTTTGGAAGAAGGAAGTGAAGTTTCTTGGTCATGTAGTCTCAGAGAAAGGGTTTTTTGTGGATCCAACTAAGGTCGAGGTGGTTAATAAATGGAAGAGACCTAAGACAGTGATTGAGATAATTAGTTTTCTTGGATTAGCTGGTTACTATCGGAGATTCATTAAGGATTTTTCGTGGATTGCAGCACCAATGACTAAGCTAACTCAAAAGGATGTGAAATTTGTTTGGACAGATAAGTGTGAGGAAGCATTCCAGAAGCTGAAACACTTGTTGATGAATGCATCTATGTTAATTGTTCCAAAAGGGAATCAGGATATAGTGGTGTACACAGATGCATGTGGAATAGGGTTAGGAGCTGTGTTAATGCAAAGAGGTAAAGTGATTGCCTATGCTTCTCGATAGCTCAGTCCACATGAGGTTAGATATCCAGCGCACAATTTGGAATTAGCTGTCGTAATTTTTGCATTGAAGTTGTGGGGGCATTACCTCTTAGGAGAGAGATTTGAGTTGTATATGGAGCATAAGTCTCTGAGGTATTTATTCTCTTAGAAGGAGTTGACTATGAGACAACAGAGGTGGTTAGAGTTTTTAGTTGCTTATGACTTTGGTACTGAGTACACACCAGGAAAGGGCAACAAGTTTGCTGATGCACTTAACAGTAAACATTAGAACGCAGTATTGGCAATGATAGCTAAATGGAAAGATTTAGAAGCATTGACTGCATGCAGGATACAATGGAGATCTGAAGCTAGGTCTAGTCAGGAAACTGCTATGTAGTCATGTTTAGAAGTTCGACCTGTGATGGTTGAAAGGATTGCTTCTAAACAAGGAGAGGATCCATTATTAGCAGAACGGATCAGAAAGTTTAGGGATGGAACAGAGAGCGATGACTTGAAAGATTTCGGTCTTGACCATAATGGATGGTTAAGGAAGAAAGGAAGATTAGGTGTTCCAAATGTGGGAAACATTAGGAAGGAAGTTCTTGCAGAATGCTATCGTTTGAAGTTCACTATTCATCTCGAAGGAACTAAGATGTATTAAGATATGAAAAGAAGTTTCTTCTGGGAAGGTATGAAGAGAGATGTAGGCTTATAGGTGAAACAGTGTTTGAACTATCAACGGGTTAGAAGCCAAACATCAGAAACCAAATGGGTTACTTCAGCCTTTAGATATTCCAGTATGGAAATGATATTCTGTCTTAATGGATTTTATAGACAAGTTGCCAAGGTCAAATAGTGGA
This sequence comes from Allium fistulosum, assembly GCA_030737815.1. Lineage (NCBI taxonomy): Eukaryota > Viridiplantae > Streptophyta > Magnoliopsida > Asparagales > Amaryllidaceae > Allium > Allium fistulosum. The sequence continues at coordinate 326,647,143 of CM060903.1, read as the reverse complement.
AATGAAATTATATGGGTTATAGTGGACAGATTGACCAAGAGTCCCCTTTTCAATCCAGTTAAGTCAACTAGGACAGCACCTATTTTAGCTAAGTTATTTATGAAGAATGTAGTTGGACTACATGGAATTCTTATTAGTATAGTAATTGATAGAGATTCCTTATTTACTAGCGAGTTCTGGAAGAGTCTACAGAAGACTTTGGGTACCAAGCTCAAGATGAGTACCGCTTACCATATATAGACAGATGGGCAAATAGAAAGAGTTAACGAAATCTTACAAGATTTGTTAAGAGCTTGTTTGCTAGACTTTGGAGGATCATGGGAAGACCATCTATACTTAGTCGAATTTTCATATAACAACAGTTACCAGGCTAGTATAGGAATGACACCGTTTGAAGATTTGTATGGAAGGCTATGCAAATCTCCAGTTTGTTGGTTAGAGGCCGAGGATAGGTTAGTTCTTGGTCCAGATTTGGTTAGGGAAGCTGCAGAAAAGATTGAGTTAATTCGAGCTAGAATGAAGGAAGCTCAGTCTAGGCAGAAAAGTTATGCTGATATGAGATGGAAAGACTTAGAATTCTCAGTTGGAGATCATTTTTTCGTCAAGGTATCACCGATAAAAAGTGTAATCAGATTCGGGAAATCAGGGAAATTAGTGAAAGTGACTAAGGATCTTGCAATATGGAATATTAACTAAACTATTTACTTGTGCGGAATAAAAATATTAAAGTAAAATAATAAAGTAAATGACACCAGAGATTTTTATACTAGTTCAAACATCCCGTTCTACGTCCAGTCCCAGACTCATTCTGGAATTTAACTATCAACCCTCACTTAACCCGGAGTAACCGATATTACACTGCCTGAGCAACTAAACAAGACTTCAACCGCCTAAGCAACAGAATAGGACTTCAACCGCCTGAGCAACCGAATAGGACTTCAATAATATAGAAAATTTTCTGACTGAATATTCTCTTTTAAAAGCACAAATAAGTCTTTAGAGTACACCCTTCCTATAATCTTCTCCTTTGTGGTATATCGTGTAATTCATGAAGACATGAAGTTTATTAGATCACCAATGAAGTATTCTCGAATGAACAAGTGGTCAGAATGAAGTTTTTAAGTATTGAATGCTTAGAGTTCAAATATCAAGATAGATTAGAAATAAGAATTAGAATTAGTGATTAAAACAATGGAATTTATGGCTATTTATAGAGATTAAGAGTTGTATTCATTCATGAAAGATAGCCATGAAAAGATATGGAAGCAACTCATGAATCAAGAGTTGTTTCTGTTTGTTGAAATGAAGTGTCTCTTGAAAAAATAGACGTTATGAAGATTCAGCCGTCTGAATGGAGCAACTCAGCCAGCTGAATTGACTTAAAATTGAAACAACAAGGAAATAGTGTAAAAATGACACAATTCAACCGGCTGAATTTTCATATTCAGCTATCTGAATATTCAAATTGATTTGTGCACATGCACAACTGTTAGCCAGCTGACTCAAGCCATTTAGCCGGCTGAGTTTAGTGTTTTCCGGTGAAATTGAAGAACTTCGTATTGTGTGTGTGCATATACCACTTCAGAGAGATTTTAACATATATTTACTACTAAACTCAGACCTTAAACTTAATAATTTGCTGAAGTTTCAATCCGGAATCCAGTCTTCAAATTATTAGACTATTTCTCGAGTAAAAACAATATCTTCGTCTGCAAGTTTAGTTAGATCTAAATGATATATTTACTTTAGTTGTCATAATCAAAACACCAAAATTCGAGGTTCTTACATTATCCCCTTTTTGATGATGATAACTGTGTAAGTTATAAATAAAAATAATAGATTTATACTCCCCCGTTCTTAACACTCCCCCTATCGTTATGACGTACCTTTTTCTCCTCATTTGTCATTGACAAAAAGGAAAACTTAATAGATAGGAGAAATATTAAAAATATATGCAATGTTGATGTGATTAAAAAAGGATAAATTAGACAACTATGAAGAAATATTCTTCTAAGAGTAAAATTGTTTGAAAAATAACAAACTTTGAAACATGTTTAAAAAGTAGAAATTTACAATTTAATATAGTTTGAAATAATGTTCATGTGTATAGAATAATATGGTTCAAAAATAGTAGAGTTAGGTCTTAGGAAACCAAACCCAAGAGGATTTAGAATTCTCTTTATAAGTAAAATTTTCATTTTCATGAACTATATCTATAAAAGTCTTAATATACTTATTTCTAATTAAAAAATTGTTTGTCTTTGGAACCCAAATCTTGGTAGATTTTGAATGATTAAATTCTTTTAAAACGGATTTTACAAAAGAATTATCTTTCATTTTAAAGTTTGTATATAAAGAACTATTTTTTTAGAAATTTTTATCATCTTATTATATCATAATCCCCTTTTATTTGAAGTAGCTTGTGAATTTTCAATAATTCTAGATAGATTTTCTCTTCCTTTATTAAAATTAGAAATATCGTTAGTAATGTTCTCTAATTTTGTTTTAAGACTAGAGATGTCTAATTCTAATATTTTAACAGTAGATTTTATTTCATGATTTTCAGACGAAAGAATTTCATTCTTTTCTTTTTGGGTTTCTATTTCCCTACTTAGCATCGTAAGTTGAGAGGTTGTACTTGAACAAGATTCTCGAGAAATTACATGTTCTTCTTCTAAAATTTTATTCCCGTCTTTTAACATATCTACTTCGATTTCAGTTCTATTTAATTTTTTAAGTGTACATTTATATTTTCTTTTGATATTCCTTAGTGTATCTAGCAGTTTTGAGTTTACATCCACTAAATTATCAAAAGTAAGATCACTTACTTCATCATTTGTAGCCATAAAATATATGTTGGCTTGTTCAGTGTCACTATTACTATCACTGTCTGATGAAGAAGATGATTCTAAATCATCCCATGTAACAGGAAATCCTTGCTTCTTCTTATATTTGTCCCTTTTATTCTTGTACTTGTCTTTCTTTTGATCAGGACAGTCCTTCTTTATGTGACCCTTTTTGTGACATTCACAGCATTTGGGATATGAATCTAATGGTTTGTTGATGTTCTTGTTATTTCCAAATTTATTGTTCTTTTTAAATTTCAAAAACTTTTTGAAATTTTTAGCTATAAATGCCATGTCATCTTCATCTAAATTTGATTCTTCCTTTCTTCCTAAACGCTATTGTCTTTTTGTCTTATGTCTGAGCTCTTTTTGCCTGTAAATTTACTTCATATGACATTAGATTTCCTATCAACTCTTCTGGTTTTAAGGTTGAAATGTCATTAGCTTCTTTAATTGCCAAGACTTTTCGTTCCTATTCATCCATTAAAGAGTTGAGGATTTTTGAAACAATATCAAAATCTGTGTATTTTTCTCCTACTCCTAATGCCAAAAGTGAATGATATATATCTTGAAACCTAGAATACATTTCATTATAGTTTCATCTTGCTTCATTCTAAAATTCTAGAACTGGTTCTTAAGCATAGAAATCTTGCTTTATTTAACTTTGTTAGTACCTTCATGTGTAAAAATTTAAGAGTTTGCCAAATTTCATAAGCTGTTATACACATGCTAACTCTATTAAATTCATTTTTATCTAAAGCACAAAATAGCGTATTCATGGCTTTTGCATTTTAGGTAGCATTTAACTTTTTTGTGTTTGACCATTGTGCATAGGGTGTGGTTGGTATAATATATTCTACGAGTAGACCAATAATTATAATTCAAACCGCTAAATAGTGGTGGTCATGCAGTGGATTGACCTTCAATGAAAGTAGATGAAACAGTATTTTCCATATTACTTGATTATAAAAAAAACTATGTTACAGTTTTATGATGACCTGCTCTGATACCAAATGAAAGCGATTAAGGATCGTGCAATATGGAATATTAACTAAACTATTTACTTGTGCAGAATATAAATATAAAAGTAAAATAATAAAGTAAATGACATCAGAGATTTTTATACCGGTTCGAACTTCCCATTCTACGTCGAGTCCCAAACTCCTTCTGGAATTTAACTATAAACTCTCACTTAACCCAGAGGAACAGGTATTACACCGCCTAAGCAACCGAATAGAACTTCAACTGCCTAAGCAATAGAATAGGACTTCAACTGCTTGAGTAACCGAACAGGACTTCAATATTACAGAAAATTATCTGACTAAACGTGCTCTTTTAATAGCACGGATAAGTCTTTAGAGTAAACCCTTCCTATAATCTTCTCCTTTGTAGTATATCGTTTAATTCGTGAAGACAAGAAGTTTATTAGATCACCAATGAAGTATTCATGAATGAACAAGTGCTCAGAATGAAGTTTTTAAGTATTGAATGCTTAGAGTTCAAATAGCAAGATAGATTAGAAATAAGAATAAGAATTAGTGATTAAAACAATGGAATTTATGGCTAATTATATAGATTAAGAGTTGTATTCGTTCATGAAAGATAACCTTGAAAAGATATGGAAGCAACTCTTGAATCAAGAGTTGATCCTGTTCATTGAAATGAAGTGTCTCTTGAAAAAATAACCATTATGAAGATTCAGCCGTCTGAATGGAGCAACTCAGCTAGCTGAATCGATTTATAATCGAAACAGCAAGGAAATACTGTAAAAATGACACAATTCAGCCGGGTGAATTTTGATATCCAACCGTCTAAATATTCAAATTGATTTGTGCACATGGACAGTTATCAGCCGGCTAACTCAAGCCATTCAACCGGCTGAGTTTAATGTTTTCTGGTGAAATTGAAGAACTTTATATTGTGTGTGTGCATATACCACTTCGAGGAGATTTGAACATATATTTACTACTAAACTCAGACCTTAAACTTAATAATTTGCTGAAGCTTCAATCCGGAACCTGGTCTTCAAATTGTTAGATTATTTCTCGAGTAAAAACAATATCTTCTCCTACAAGTTTAGTTAGATCTAAATGATATATTTACTTATATAGTTGTCACAATCAAAACACCAAAATTCGAGGTTCTATAAATTGGTACCGAGATTTTTTGGACCATTTCCTATTGTAGAAAGGATTGGGAAACTCGCATATAGAGTGGAGTTACCAAGTAGTTTGGTAGGAGTCCATAATGTTTTTCATATTTCTCATCTAAGGAAGTGTGTTCGAGATCCAGAAACTACTATTGCACCGACTATGTTAGATGATTTAGTAGTAGAACCGGATATGACTATAGTTAGAAAGCCAGTTCGTATAGTCACTGTAACGACCCACCATTTAAACAAGGATATTTTCTTAAATGATAGATAGTTATTTAGGGTAAAATAGAATCGACCACAGAAAACAGACACAGAAATAAAAACAACTCAGAGTCTCGCAGCGGAAAATAAATAAGTACATAAATAAGTCATGAAAACTCCAAATAAGTTACATTATTCTCACTCTAAATACTGAAAAGAAATAACTGGAATAAGATGAGTCTAACTGACATAACGAACTAAACTGATGAAATAACTGAAATAGAACAGAATCTCCAGAAATATCTTCGTCTTCACAACAAGCTCTCCAAACTGGAAATACTCAGGCTATCCCGAGCATAATGGAAAAACACAATACTCGAGTCAGAACTAATATTCTCATGAAAGTCAATAAATCAATGCAAAGTAACTTAGGAGATGTTACGGGTTTTTCCATCTCCTAAGGATCCGCCAAACTATCTACATATAATAGTGTACGCTATAATAGATAATGTCTATCAGTAAAATAAATATTAAAATAGCGTTAAGGCTTTACATTGATCCACCTTAACAAAATTTATATGGTTTAAACCAAAATCGTAATGGGCTCGTATAGGGATAAATATGACAAGGCACGTGAGGCGATGCCCAAGGTAGGATTCTACCAATTTACCCTTTCTGACTGGTCGTAACCGATCCGTGGCCGACCGCGACTATCAATCCAAATAGAAGGGTGCACCCATCGAGTTCAAATCACGATAGTAAAATACGAAAGATCAACGTCGCTAGAGGTAGCTAACCTCATTGGCCAGACATAGGATCTTGTTTTAGTCATTTTAATTATGACATAAATGTCAAAGCTATCCATCATTGTTCTCTTACTTCATTCCAGTAAACGTCGCCAATCCAACCACTACATTATGGATATCATCCACCGCATACACGGTTATCAAAGTGGTTCCGGGATTGACAGAGAGTATGTCAATATCCGGCCCCGGTCTCTTTGACAACCCAACGTATGTTTTACACACCATTTGGTCAATTATGGTTTAAAAACGATTCATATTAACAACAACGGGATTCTTTTTTTTAAACTCCTCAAATCCAATTTCTCGTTCCCAAATTCCATTATAAAACATTATGATTTCAAACTCAATTTCCTTTGAAATCTTAAATTTTAAAGTCCATTAAACCCATAAATTGGATAACTTAAATCAAACTTATTTAAGTTGAAATTTAAATTTCATTACAATTTAACCAATCAATTGTCAATAAATCCAAAAAAATTAGTTAACAATTTAAATCTCCAATATTATTTTATCAAACCAATTTCTAATAAATTCCAAATTTATTTAACAATTTAAACTCCCTTTCTTATATATATAAATTCAACTTCAAATAGATTTAATTTACACAAATTTCAATATAGGAAAACAAGTTACTGATTTAAGTTTAAATCTAACTCAAAATTTAACTTAAATTCTTAAATTCAATACCTTATATTTCAAATTTTGCAATCTTAATTTAAATCAAAATTTTAAGGAATTAAATCTAAAAATCCCATTTCTTTAAATAAACATTTGAAAATATTTATCTCAATTTACCATCTACTAATAAAACCACTTATTTCACCTTAATTTTATTTGAATAATAAATACCAAATTAAAAACAAAATTTCAAATTTCAAATCGTTCATATAAAAAAATTCAACGATCTCCGTTTATGAAAAATATTATTATTCGACCAACGGTGTTTTAAAATTTAATTTTCTACCTAGGCCAAGTGGAATAACTAAATTTAAAATATGGGTATATATCATTTCAACCCTTCCCAATATCGTGATTTCAACATACAGTCATATCCAAATTTTGACGGAGAAATTTCAACAAATCATTGTACAGTGGATACCAATAACATGGTGAATGTGACGTGTCCAAATTTATAATTTTCTAAAGCTGTGTGCATACATAAGACGTGTATATTGTGACAAGATATATACATCATTCAAAAATTCATCCAACGGCTATATATCAATCCAATTCAACTACAAACATATAATAGTGATGGTTTCAGATTTTTTTAACTTGCATCATTATATTAGTCAAACGTGAATGTAAAACACTAACATCAACTAAGCTAATCCGATACGATCACGAATGCAACACTACCGAACTTCAACGAAGACGACTCGAGATATGATTCACTATATGGCTTACGATGCGGCACGGTCGGAATCAACGGCTCACACTAAAAACTCGTACGCTCGATATTCAAAAAGAAATCCAGATAGCAAACTTCCCTCTTTATTTTTCTTTCCTACTGTATATGCATGCGGCTGAAAGAAGATATATCAGTCGAGCTTGGGCCTGGATAAGCTTTGTCGACTGGGCTGCAGTAGACGTCACGGTCGGTAGATGGTGGCGAAGTCGATAGGTAGGGGAGGCGGCAACACAAATATTGTAGTTTTTTTTGTGGTGCCGTCGAACTTGTGGGGAGGGAGAGGTTGGCTCAGTGCTACAGTATAGGGGAAGGATACGGAGGAGCTTCGACGTGCGTTGGTGACTTGGGTCGGAGGTGGAGGGTGGGCTCAATTTGATGGAGGAAAGAATCGGCTTTGGTTCGATTATGAGAGAAAAAAAATGCAGAAGAAAAGATATATGTAGAAGAAGAGGCCATGTGCAAAAAGATGGAGATATGGACAGAAATATACTGCTTAATTACTAATTCCAATATGTGATTATTCATATACAAATTTTCGTATACCAAGTCAAAACTTTTTTTTTATAGCTACAGTGATTCGGCCTATATGTAAGCAAGTTATTTGTACGAGTACATACTAAGAGAAAAAGAAGGGAAGATATGCGGCCACGTCACAAAGATTTTTTTTTCTTTTATTCACTTTCACCTTGAGCAGTTCGCTCGGCTCTAATACTAGTTCAAAGCCGACTGTTTCAATTATATGCAATCACTACTTCTTCGAGTATCGGTTTAACTTATATTTTCTTTCCCCTTATTTTCAACCGTATAAGATATTATATACGTGTTATTATTTTTAAACAGTTTCTTAATTTTAAACTTAGATTAAAATCCCATAGCGAACGAGCCCTGTATATATAGCAACTACCGCTAACTCGTGCCAAAACAAAGCACCGAACGAACAGGAAATACAGACATGCGAACGAAACATCGTTGTGCTTGGCGTGTCGATACGAACACGTTTAGCACACAGAAAACTGGTTACTTGTCGCTCGGGTAAAATTTTGAAAATTTTGTAATATCGGTTGGCGCTACCGTAAATCGATCGTATAAATCGATTTAAACGGAGCAAGTGAAATCGGAATTTGACGAAACAAACCACGACGTTTTTTTTATTATAAAAATTTTAAAAATATTCTCATGTAAAATATTTTAATTCTGAACCAAATTTTTACTGATTTCCACGTTAACTTTCAAATCGTTTAAGATTTCCATTTTATATTTAAATTTCAGACTTTATTCATTCAACCAATTGTACGCAACATTAATTTACATTCAAATTTTCAAATTTCTCAACTTACATAAAATTTATTAAATCGAATATCCGACAGAACTGAAAATTCCGGAATCGTTACATTCGCCCCCGCTCAAAACTTTTCGTCCTCGAAAAGATGAAACAAAATAATATAACAAGTGTCAAAAGGTAAAATTACCATAAAAAACATACCCAAATCAAATAATTCAGGATTAGAGGTACGGATACACTCCTAAGTTTCCCAAGTGCAATCTCGATCATCATCGCTCCACTGAACTTTGATGAGATTGACTAATTTACTCCTCAACTTCCTCATACCCTTATCCAAAATACGAATGAGCTTCCATTCAACAGTAAGATCGGGTTGAATCTCCAATTCCTCAAGCTGCACGGAATTGACTATCGCTGATGGGTCATGAATATACATACGAAGGTTGGAGACGTGGAATACATCATGAACACCAGATAGTTTTTCAAGCAACTCGACTCTATAAGCTAGAGTTCTAATCCTTTCAGATATACGGAAAGGACCTATAAACCTTGGGGCCAACTTTCCTTTCTTCCCAAACCGAATGACATTTCTCAATGGCAAAATCTTGAGATACAAAAGATCTCCAACTGCAAATTCCAACTCCTTTCGCCTTCTATCAGCATATTTCTTCTGCCTATCCTGCGTAGTTTTCATCTTCCGCTTAATCCCTTCAACCTTCTCAGAAGCCTCCAAAATAATCTCAGGCCCAAGAACAAGTCTGTCTCCAGATTCAATCCAACAAGACGGAGATTTACATGGTCGTCCGTAAAGAGCTTCAAACGGTGCCATGTCGATACTAGCCTGAGTTAAAGATTCGAATTACGAAAAGTTTTATTTATATATATTTAATTCAAATTTTATTTAACGAGGTTTTACCTGATAGCTACTATTATAGGTGAATTTGACAAGATGAAGATGGTCTTTCCAAGAACCACTGAAATCCAGAATACAAGCACGAAGAAGGTCCTTTAAAATTTGATTAATTCGTTCGGTTTGGCCATCCGTCTATGGGTGATAGGCCGTACTCAGATTTAATTGTGTACCCAACGAATCCTGAAGGGCTTTCCAAAAGTTACTCATGAAAATAGGGTCACGATCACAAATGATACTAGAAGGAATTCCGTGGAGTCGGACAATCTCCTTCAAATAGATCTCAGTTAAACTCGAGGCGGTTCGAGTTGATTTTACTGGAATAAAATGAGCAGTCTTCGTCAAACGGTCAACAATCACCCAAATGCTCTCATTACCCCATCTTGTCCTTGGTAAACCATCCACAAAATCCATAGAAATCTGATCCCACTTCCATTTCGGAATCTCAAGTGGCTGTAACAAACCTGCCAATTTCTGATGATCGACCTTAATTTGCTGACAAGTACTGCATCTACTAACATACATCGAAATGTCCCTCTTCATTCCTTCCCACCAATAAAGTCTCTTCATATTCTGAAACATCTTTGTCACTTCGGGATGAATAGAAAACTTGGATTTGTGATTGTCTCTAAGTACTTCCTCCCTTAATCCATCTACATTTGGAACAATAACCCTACCATTTATTTTTAGAATACCATTCTCATCAACCACTGCATCATACCATCTCCTCGAGTCTTTCTCTCTCTTCAAAACTTCCTCTCGAATGGCCCTCAGACTTGGGTTTTCACTTTGCTTAGCAACTATATGATCCATAAGAGAGGAAGAAGCAACAAAATGACAAAGCATAGCCTTTTTCCTACTCAAGGCATCGTCCACTACATTTGCTTTTCCTGGGGTATAGTTGATGTCAAGGTCATATGCAGCCAAAAATTCAAGCCATCTCGCTTGCCTTAGATTCAGATATTTCTGGGAGAAAATATATTTCAGGGATTTGTGATCGGTAAAAAGCTCGAATTTTGTACCTAAGAGATGATGCTGCCATAACTTTAAAGCGAAATCTACAGCCAACAACTCCAAATCATGTGTTGCATACTTAACTTCATGAGGTCGCAGCTGTCTACTATCATACATAATAACTTTGCCATGCTGCATTAATATAGCACCAAGTCCACTTCTACAAGCATCTGCATAAACTATAAGGCCTTCGTTACCATTTGGAACGGTAAGAACAGGAGCAGAGGTCAATTTCTGCTTCAATTCATCAAATGCTTTCTGACACTTTTCATCCCAATTGAATATGATGTTCTTTCGGGTTAAAGCTGTAAGAGGAGAGGCAATGCGAGAGAAATGCTCAATGAATCTCCTGTAATAACCAACAAGGCCTAAGAAACTCCTAACATTCGTGGGTGTCTTAGGAATTTCCCAATCATTTATTACGGCGATCTTAGCGGGATCCACCGAAACTCCATTTTTCGAAACCACATGTCCAAGAAATCGAACTTCCTCTTGTCAGAAATGACATTTGGAAAATTTTGCCTTCAATTAATGGCTTCTCAAAGTTTCAAGCACGAACTTCAAATGCTGCTCATGCTCTTCTTCGGTTTTAGAGAAAACCAGAATATCATCGATAAAAACAAGCACAAATTTGTTAAGAACATCCCTGAATACTCTATTCATGAAATCTACAAAGTAAGCTGGGGCATTCGTTAATCCGAAAGGCATAACAAGCCATTCATAAAATCCATTTTCAGTACGGAAAGCAGTCTTAAGAATGCTATCCTTGGAAATCCTCAACTGATGGAAACCTGAAGCGAGGTCAAGTTGAGAAAACATCTGTGCTCCATAAAGCTGATCGAACATATCATTAATACGAGGCATAGGATATCGGTTCTTGTGTATGAGCTTATTCAACTCTCTGTAGTCTACACACATTCTCAAGGAACCGTCAGACTTAGTGACAAAGACTACGGCTGCACCCCATTTAGAAAAACTTCTCCTAATCAAGCCTTTAGCCAATAGATCATCAACTTGAGTCTTCAACTCCACTCTATCCTTGGGCGACATCCTTCGAGGGGGAAGTACGACAGGTCTGGCTCCGGGAATAAGATCAATCCGAAATTCGATTTCTCGGTGAGGTGGTAAACATGTAAACTCACCAAAAACATCAGGAAAAAGTCGGACAACTGGAATAGTGTATAGATCACTAGAATGTGAATCAAGGGAGAAAACAAAACTCTTAACAAGATCAGAAGGCATTTTACATTGGATAATCAGTTGAGAACCTTTATCGTCAACTAAAGAAATGGTCTGATCACTACTACAAATAACAGCTTCGAAGTTGGATAGTCAATCCATGCCTAACAATAAATCGAATCCACCAAAGCCCAAAACATAAAAGTCTCCGGTGAAACGGTGTTCGTCTTTAAAAAGATAAACGCCCTTACAAATCATTCCTAAGTTTGCGGGGCCACCAATGGGATTAGAGACACACAAAGATTTAGAAGCAGGTTCGGGTTTCAAATCATGCTCAAATTTCTCACATAAATTAACAGATATAAAACTATGAGATGCTCCAGTATCGAATAAAACACGGACAGGTGTATCATGAAAAGAAAGCGTACCTTGAAGTACAAGATCGGTCTCTTCAGCTGGAGGGGTGGAAGCGGTGACTGCAAAGATGCCAGATGGTGTGACCTTCTTATACAAAGGGCGATCCTTCTTGAAATGGCCTGGTTGTAAGCAAACATGGCATAAGTCATGCCTAGTCATCTGGACTGGAGGGACGGCCGCTAAGGATGCTGGAGGAAAATCTTTGGCATAATGTCCCTTTTTATCGCATTTGAAGCAAGTGATGTGCGACAAATCCTTGGTCTTTTTCTGAGGAAATCAAACTCCTTGACGACTCTGCCACTTCTTCTTCTGGCTACTAAAATTGGAATTTCTCTTACCAAGGTTACTGGAGCTAGACTGGGCTGGCGTGCCTGAAACTTCTGCAATCCTATTCAACTTTAAATTCTCAAAACGGATCGCCTAATCAATGACATCAGAAAATGACTTATGAATATGACCAGTCAGCTGTTCTCTATACTCCCTATGCATGCCAGCAATGAATTTCTCATTCTTCTTAAGGGGAATCTCAATCAGATGAGGGCCAAACTTCGATAGCTTATTGAATTTCCTTTCATACTCTGCGACCATCTTCTCGCCTTGCTTAAGCTCCATAAACTGATTATACAAATCCGTCATCCCAGCTTCTGGCATCCACTGGGTAATAAAAGCTTCCCTGTAATTCGGAGAACCAAGGCTAAGCTAAACTTCCACGAGATAATCGTAAGAATATAAAAATTCTCATTTAGATAGATCTCACCTAAACTGGGCCCAAGAAATTCTTCCTCAGGGGTATGAGCTGTAAAAGCATCCGACCAATCAAGGGTGGCTTTTTGAAACTGCCAAGCAGCTAATTGACGCTTCTGAGCGTCGGTGATGCCAAGTCCAACAAAAATCCTTTCGGCATTCTTGAGCCATTGTTGGGCACCAACAATGCCCTCGGCACTAGTGAACTTCTTTCCCCAAGCTGTGTATACTCTTTACAAAGAGTGGTAAACCTCACTTCTGGGACAACAACGGGTGCAACAACTTCATTCGGAATAATTCCCCTACCTCTGCCTCTAGAGCTACGATTACTCATCCTGAAAAGAAGGGATGGCAAGAAAATTTATTAGAAGCTGAGTCAAGAAAAATGAACCTAGTCAAAAGAATTTACTAAGGAAGGATGCCTTAATAATTTAACTTACTTAAGTTTTTAAACCGTTTCTTTCTTAAATTTTTAAAACATGCTCTCTCAAGAAAGATTCTACTCATTCTAGGGTAATTAGTTACCCTATCTATAATGAGTTTACCCCACAGGCTTAGGTGTTCACTCAACCTGGCTCTGATACCAACTGTAACGACCCACCATTTAAACAAGGATATTTGCTTAAATGATAGATAGTTATTTAGGGTAAAATAGAATCAACCATAGAAAACAGACACATAAATAAAAACAACTCAGAGTCTCACAGCGAAAAATAAATAAGTACATAAATAAGTCATGAAAACTCCAAATAAGTTACATTATTCTCACTCTAAATACTGAAAAGAAATAACTGGAATAAAATGAGTCTAACTGACATAACGAACTAAACTGATGAAATAACTGAAATAGAACAGAATCTCCAGAAATGTCTTCGTCTTCACAACAAGCTCTCCAAACTGGAAATACTCAGGCTGACCCGAGCATAATGGAAAAAACATAATACTCGAGTCAGAACTAATATTCTCACGAAAGTCAATAAATCAATGCAAAGTAAATTAGGAGATGTTACAGGTTTTTCCATCTCCTAAGGATCCGCCAAACTATCTACATATAATAGTGTACGCTAAAATAGATAATGTCTATCAGTAAAATAAATATCAAAATAGCATTAAGGCTTTACATTGATCCACCTTAACAAAATTTATACAGTTTAAATCAAAATCGTAATGGGCTCGTATAGGAATAAATATGACAAGGCACGTGAGGCGATGCTCAAGGTAGGATTCTACCAGTTTACCCCTTCTGGCTGGTCGTAACCCATCCGTGTTGACCGCGACTATCAATCCAAACAGAAGGGTGCACCCATCGAGTTCAAATCACGACAGTAAAATACGAAAGATCAACGTTGCTAGAGGTAGCTAACCCCATTGGCCAGACATAGGCTCCTGTTTTAGTCATTTTAATTATGACATAAATGTCAAAGCTATCCATCATCGTTCTCTTACTTCATTCCAGTAAACTTCGCCAATCCAACCACTCAATTCTGGATATCATCCACCGCGTACATGGTTATCAAAGTGGTTCCGAGATTGACAGAGAGTATGTCAATATCCGGCCCCGGTCTCTTTGACAACCCAACGTATGTTTTACACACCATTTGGTCAATTATGGTTTAAAAAAGATTCATATTAACAACAACGGGATTCTTTTTTTTAAACTCCTCAAATCCAATTTCTCGTTCCCAAATTCCATTATAAAACATTCTGATTTCAAACTCAATTTCCTTTGAAATCTTAAATTTTAAAGTCCATTAAACCCATAAATTGGATAACTTAAATAAAACTTATTTAAGTTGAAATTTAAATTTCATTACAATTTAACCAATCAATTGTCAATAAATCCAAAAAAAATTGTTAACAATTTAAATCTCCAGTATTATTTTATCAAACCAATTTCTAATAAATTCCAAATTTATTTAACAATTTAAAATCCCTTTCTTATATATATAAATTTAACTCTAAACATATTTAATCTACAGAAATTTTAATATAGGAAAACAAGTTACTGATTTAAGTTTAAATCTAACTCAAAATTTAACTTAAATTCTTAACTTCAATACCTTATATTTCAAATTTTGCAATCTTAATTTAAATCAAAATTTTAGGGAATTAAATCTAAAAATCCCAGTTCTTTAAATAAACATTTCAAAACATTTATCTCAATTTACCATCTGCTAATAAAACCACTTATTTCACCTTAATTTTATTTGAATAATAAATAACAAATTAAAAACAAAATTTCAAATCGTTTATATAAAATATTTCAACGATCTCCGTTTATGAAAAATATTTTTATTCGACCAACGGTGTTTTAAAATTTAATTTTCTACCTAGGCCAAGTGGAATAATTAAATTTAAAATATGGGTATATATCATTTCAACCCTTCCCAATATCGTGATTTCAACATACAGTCATTTCAAAATTTTGACGGGGAAATTTCAACAAATCATTGTACAGTGGATACCAATAACAAGGTGAATGTGACGTGTCCAAATTTATAATTTTCTAAAGCTGTGTACATGCATAAGACGTGTATATTTTGACAAGATATATACATCATTCAAAAATTCATCCAATGACTATATATCAATCCAATTCAACTACAAACATATAATAGTGATGGTTTCAGATTTTTCTAACTTGCATCATTATATTAGTCAAACGTGAATGTAAAACACTAACATCAACTACGCTAATCCGATACGATCACGAACACAACACTATTGAACTTCAACGACGATGACTCGAGATATGATTCACTATATGGCTTACGATGCTGCACGGACGGATTCAACAGCTCACACTAAAAACTCGTACGATCGATATTAAAAAAGAAATCCAGATAGAAAACTTCCCTCTTTATTTTTCTTTCCTACTGTATATGCATGCGGCTGAAAGAAGAGATATCAGTCGAGCTTGGGCCTGGATAAGCTTTGTCGACTGGGCTGCAGTAGACGTCACGGTCGGTAGATGGTGGCGAAGTCGACAGGTTGGGGAGGCGGCAACACAAATATTGTAGTTTTTTTTGTGGTGCCGTTGAACTTGTGGGGAGGGAGAGGTTGGCTCAGTGCTACAGTATAGGGGAAGGATACAGAGGAGCTTCGACGTGTGTCGGTGACTTGGGTCGGAGGTGGTGGGTGGGCTCGGTTTGATGGAGGAAAGAACCGGCTTTGGTTCGATTATGAGAGAAAAAAAATGCCGAAGAAAAGATATATGTAGAAGAAGAGTCCATATGCAAATAGAAGGAGATATGGACCGAAATATACTGCTTAATTACTAATTCCAATATGTGATTATTCGTATACAAATTTTCGTATACCAAGTCAAAACTTTTATATATATATATATATAGCTACAGTGATTCGGCCTATATGTAAGCAAGCAATTTGTATGAGTACATACTGGGAGAAAAAGAAGGGAAGATATGCGGCCACGTCACAAAGATAATTATTTATTCTTTTATTTACTTTCGCCTTGAGCAGTTCGCTCGGCTCTAATACTAGTTCAAAGCTGACTGTTTCAATTTTATGCAATCACTACTTCTTCGAGTATCGGTTTAACTTTTATTTTCTTTCCCCTTATTTTCAACCGTATAAGATATTATATACGTGCTATTATTTTTAAACAGTTGCTTAATTTTAAACTTAGATTAAAATCCCATAGCGAACGAACCTTGTATATATAGCAACTACCGCCAACTCGTGCCAAAACAAAGCACCGAACAAACAGGAAATACCGACATGCGAACGAAACACCGTTGTGCTTGGCGTGTCGATACGAACACGTTTAGCACACAGAAAAATGGTTACTTGTCGCTCGGGTAAAATT
Organism: Allium fistulosum; assembly: GCA_030737815.1. Lineage (NCBI taxonomy): Eukaryota > Viridiplantae > Streptophyta > Magnoliopsida > Asparagales > Amaryllidaceae > Allium > Allium fistulosum. The sequence goes on along the minus strand of CM060903.1, from coordinate 326,630,349 downwards.
TTGAAAATTTTGTAATATCGGTGGCGCTACCGTAAATCGATCGTATAAATCGATTTAAACGGAGCTAGTGAAATCAGAATTTGACGAAACAAACCACGACGTTTTTTTTTATTATTAAATTTTTCAAAATATTCTCATGTAAAATATTTAAATTCTGAAACAAATTTTTACTAATTTCCACGTTAAATTTCAAATCGTTTAAGATTTCCATTTTATATTTAAATTTCAAACTTTATTCATTCAACCAATTGTACGCAACATTAATTTACATTCAAATTTTTAAATTTCTCAACTTACATAAAATTTATTAAATCGAATATCTGACAGAACTGAAAATTCTGGAATCGTTAAAGTCGCGAGCGATGAGAAGAGACTAAGGAACAAGATAGTCAGATTAGATAAAGTCCAATGGAGTGACGACGAGGGAGACTGTACTTGAGAAACAGAGAGCAGGATTAGAGACGCTTATCCTGGATGGTTTCATGGTATGTTTTACCTTTATGATTGGTTTTGATGAGTACCTTATCGTAATTTCGAGGACAAAATTCTTTAAGGAGTAACACCCCTATTTTTTTTAAAAGATTATTCAGGAGGTTCGATTAGATAAACTAAATAGAATAATTTAAAGATTTAAGTGGTTAAGAGATTGACATTTGTGAAAGCATAAGGTTGTCGTGTCTAAATGAATGAACAAATGAAAATAAAGAAGTAAGAAGATAAAGCAAAATAGGAATAGGTTGTATTCTTATACCCTAAACCCTTAACCTATTTTCATTTACCACGTTCACAAACTAAAACTTAATACCAAAGCTTGGCCGGCCACCATTAAAGGATAATAAGGGGATGATAAGCAAGATTTCAAGAGGGAAGCTTAATCAAATTAATTCTAGAGCAAATTTCAACCTCCTTAACACACAAGCAAAAGGTGAATAAAAGATTACATCTCATTTTTATATAGCTTTCGGTTTCTAGATAAGACCCTTATTTATTTTGCAAATGATTTTGCGTGTCTTGATTGTTAAATGGATATATATATATATATGCTTGTTGAAGATTTAGGCTATTTCATATAGATTTTATGATAAGAATTGATTTGGAAAACCTATCAAATAACATCCAAATAACTTGCATTTTAGATATAAGGTCAGAAATATTATTTTAGAGATGAGTTTAAAGTTTTATAATTTTCTAAATTATTATGGATTTGTTATGAATTTTCTTGTGAAGAAAATGGTTAAATTGAGTTTAAATTAATTTTAGCTATTATATGTTAGCTTTAGGTCAGAAATTTAAATAAATTGGTAACCAATTATATGATGAAAAATAAGCAAGTTAATTAGAAATATATTACTTATAAAGAAACAAAATAGTTTTTGTAAAGGTTTTCTTTTTCGCCACTCTCGGCGGCTACCTTCTGACTTCATACTACCGCCTCCGTCATAGTCAGAACCAATACACATGGTATTAATGACTTGGTACATAGTGGATTGGAGAAAGACGAAAGGTATAGGGTCGAAATGTGCTTTCGAAGGGGTCGAAACCTTGTTTAGCTTTCAAAAGATATGCTGCTTGCTTTGCTTTCAAAAGATATGATGATTGCTTTGCTTTCAAAAGAAAGGTTTCGAAAGGGTTTCAATATGGCTTTCAATAGAGGTTGCCGCCTTTTGTTTTAAACAAACTTTTGACAGGGTCAAAACTGTAACGACCCAAATTTTTGGTTATTTGAAATTGTTTATTTGATTGATTTTGAATATTGGAAAGTAAAATTTTATCGAATTAATAGGTTGAATTTCAAATATAATGATTTATTGATAATTTAATTATTGAATTAAATAATTAAAATCATGATAATAATTTAAATCTTGGATTTTTATTTGGAAAAAAATAGTTTAAAGGCTTATTAAATTTATATTCATAAGAATGAAGGTAATAGAACTTTTAAATTGAATTTAAAAGTGATTTACTCGATTTTAAAAATAACTCGTTTCAATTAACATATAAAAATAGCCTTCCGGGGCATAGTCTTGGAATTCGACGAAACTAGTTCCATTGGATCTGTAATAGTGTATTATTATCGAATTTCAAATTTCGTAGCGTTTGGAGTTATCGTTTGGTCGTACGGGATAAAAATGCATTGAATTTAATATCAAAAATTCAATATAATAATTGGGTCCAAAAAGCTATCTTCTCCATACGAACGAATTGGGACTTGAAACTTATTCCATTGCATTTGAAATAGGAGTACAACATTCTGAACGCCTAGCGGCACGCCTCGATAGGGGTTCGAAATTTTAAGCGGCTTTAAACGAGATATTTGTAATTAAAATAATATATATTTACACTAATTGGACTAGGCTGTCACTTTCTTTCACTCAGACACCCTATCCTCTACATCAGCTACCCTACACCCTGACATACATCTTGTCCTCCCTTTATTTAAGCATGCAACAGTCAGAGAAAAAAATACAGAGGAAATCAACTTCTTAAAATTTCAAAAAAATCCGTAACTCAAATTTTACTCAATTAAAAATCATTAAATGCGTCTTAAAATTCATGTTATGAGTGGATCTACACATTGGCTTATTTTTTAGGGTGTTCGATCGAGTTTTGGAGCGCTCGACTATGATTTCGTGAGCGGGGTGTGTGCTAGGGTTTCGATTTACTCGCGTTTGAAGTGGTATTTCGTGATATGGAGGATGGAATCGAAGTCGTGGTGGTATAGGGAGTCGGCGGCAGGAAGATGAGGAGATCGCCATTGGTGATGCACGATAGTTTACTGTAGCGCATAGATGGAGGCGCTGTCGCGATTTTGTACAGCGTCTCGGAGGGGAAAACGAAGTGTCGTGTGGGAGGAGAATGACAAGTGGGATTCGATACCGAAGGTCGCAGGAGTTTTCGTCGAGGGATGGGGGCATTTGGTCGCACGTGTACGCTTGGGCGATGGTGTTTGTTATGCACGATCTCTAGAAAACGCGTAAGAAAGGGGGAAGAAGAAAGGGGAAGCGGGTTGGGCCGTGAAGAAAAAAAGAAGAAAAAAAGAAAGGAAAAGGAGAAAAGAAGGAGGGGGAATGGAGACGTGGGCTTTGGGCCAAGCCTTGGTGGGTAATGAAGTTTATAATGGTAATTAATATATAAATTGTTAAATTTAAATTTCAAGTTCATATATCATATCATATCTTGTTCGTTTTAGGTCGAAATCCAACACGGTCAGTCACGTTGGATTCGTATTGACAAAATCTTCAACATGGAATTAGATTGATTAAATTTGGAGCTGTTGGATTTTTCAGTTAAATTCGAACGCGTTCGAATTTAATCGGAACCAGAACATGATAGCAACAACGGAATTAATGGTGAGTGTTTTATAACACTCACAACGTACTAGAATATATTTTTTGCTAGTTAAATTTGAAATTATAAAGTGATATAAATTTATTGATCGTTGCTTTTAATTGTCATCTAAATTGTCATTCGAAATAACTGTAAAAAAATCGACATTTAGATTTGAAATTGGAATTTAATTGCTAGTAAAGTACCCGATATTAACAACTATGAAATAGTTGTGAATTATATTGTCTGTTTGTATGATTGATTGTGATAGATGTCAATTGATTGATATTTGGATGATTGGATGTTTATTTATTTTATATATATCCTATTATCACCCTGTTAATTATTTACAGTATATAAAACTGTAAATTGAATTATTTCGAATAAATTTAGAAATAGGTTGAAATGATACATACCTATGACATTTATTTTGGATTGAAATGATATTTATCCGTCCTTGAATTAAAATTGAAATAAATGATCACTTGGCCATAGGATAGAAAATTATATACGGATGCCGGATTGGTTAAATTAAATGATTTTAAATTTTGATTTGAAATTATTAAAAGGATTTGGATTTAAAGAAATAAAATTGAATTTATGGAAATCGAATTCTTATTCGAACTTGAGCTCAAAATTGTGGAATTGGAATATGTTAAACAAAATTGTTTAAAATGAAATTTAAGATTTTGAAGTTATAATCGAAATATGATTTGAATTTCGAAAATTGATTTGTTTTAAAAGGATTTGAAATTTTATTTAAACTTTGAATATTGCTAAATAAAAGTGATATAAAAACAATATTTCAAAATTGAGCTCGGAATTGAATTATATTTGAAGATTGGGATATTAAACTGAATATTGAAGGTTAATTTGATTTAAGTGTTTTGAATCGATATTTTGAAATTGAAATTGAATTAATTAGATTTGAAAGTGGAATTGAATTAATTTGAAATCGACGTTGAAATTGATTTGAATTGAAATCGAAATTGGATCGATTGAATGGAAATTGGAATTGATTCGAATTAGGAAGTTGGAATTGGATCGGTTTGACTTTGAAGTTATTTTCAATGAAATTATTTTAATATAAACTGTTTAAAATCTATCTTCTTAAATATACAAATTATTTTGGTTTTTCGAATTATTTTGCTATATAAACCACTTTAATACTTAAACTATTTTATATTAAACTATTTTTAACTATTTAACCATTAACACTATTTTTAACTATTTTAATTATTTAAACTATTCAAACTATTTTCCAAAATTTCAAACTGGTCAATGGTGGAATGTTTATGTTTAAATCATGGATTTAAATACGAATTGGGTCGAATGAAGTTATAACCCAAATGTAAATTTGAAACAATTTTGGAACTGAAATCAAGATATTAAGACGAACATGATTTTGAACTGAAATAGTTTATTTTGAGTAAATATGATGATTTCGAAATGAATTTGATTTTGAAGCGAATATGATATTTTGATATCAAGGATGAACTGTTTTCAAAATGTAAAAGTACCAACCGATGTGTAAAACGATGTTTGGTTGTTAAAGAGATCGAGGCCGGATATGGACATACTCTCTGTCGATACCGGAACCACTGTAACAACTGTGTACGTGGAGTGATGATCCAGAACGAAGTGGTTGGATTTGGCGTCATTTGCTGGATTTGAAGAAAGAGAACGATGATGGATTAGCCTGGCACTTGTGCCAATTTGAAATGACTAAAACAGGAGCTGTACCGACCAAGTGGGTTAGCTACCCCGAGTGGATGCACTTCTTCGTATTCCAATCATTTACATTGTGATTGATTGGTGCACACCCTCCGATTTTATGGGAGTGTTGAACGCGGTGGGCGATCATGGCTATGATGCGTTACCACCAGCCGGGAAGGGTAAACTGGTAGTATCCTACCTTGGGCATTGCCTAACGTGCCTTGTCGTACTTTTATCCCTATACGAGACCCATACTATTTTGGTTTAGTGTTGTCGTATCACGGCGCATCCCTGACTATCGACGCTCTACCGGTAGTGTCAAATGCAAACTGTACGACAATGCTTAAAAACGCCTTAAGGGGGATTAATGTAAAGCCTTAACGCTAAGAAAAATATTTATTTTATTGATTAGACATTACATATATAGCGTATTCTACTACATATAAATATTTTAGCGGATCCTTAAGAGATGGAAAATCCCGTAAAATCTCTTGAGTTATTACACTCATGTTATATGCGATATTGATTTGACTTACATAAGGATATTTTAGTCCTGACTCGAGTGTTTTGTCTTTCCATTACGCTCGGGTCCTGAGTTTTTCAGCTTATCAAAGAATATTCTCTAGAGGACGAGGACGAAGACGAAGATTTGGTATATTATTACTAGTATTGTTCCATCATTTTTGTTCCGCTGCATTATATTTGTTCTATTGTATATGTATAACTCTGATAAATGTTGTATAAATTATAATCAAATGTATAATAGAAACAGCTTCACGAACTGTTTATTTGATTATTATATTTTATCGTTCCGCTGCGAGATTCTGTGTTTGTTTTCTTCTTCTATTCTTATTTTTCTTAATTAACCCCATTGATTATCTATATTCCGGATTGTTTAAGTTGGACATGTGTGGATTATTGTCGATTTAAACCTTTCGAAATATGAGTCGTCATAGAAACACTCGTTGCCGCATTCTATCTTTGGACTCAGTTGAGGCTACTTTTTCCTTTAAACATTGCTTTCAAAAGGGTGCTTTGCTTTTAAATAAGAAGCCGCTTCTCCAAGCTTTCGAAAAGTTGGTGTTGAAACCTTCCACTTTCTTTTACTTAGGAAATTACTTTAGAAAGAGTGCTTTCGACCTAGTTCTTTTAAGACCCATTGTTCTATTGAAAGATACACCCGAGGTTTCGATGGAATGTTTTAAATGGTTTCAAAGCTATGTTCCACAAGCTTTTAGTTGAACCCAATGCTTTCAAAAGGCTTGTTTTAAGTAAAGGACCTTATTGATTTCGAAGGGTATATAATAAAGGTTTCGAAGGGGAAGTTCTCCCAATGGTTACAAAAGGTACTTAAGGTGTTTTAAATGGAAGATTTCCAAATACTTTCGAAATACAGTTTAAAGAGTTTTGAAAAGAGGATGTTTAAGGTTTATAAAGGTTTCGAAGGGACACCTTCAATGATTTCGAAAGGTTGTTATAAAGGTTTCGAAAGGTATGTTTTGCCCTTTTGGCCTAGTGTTTCAAGGTATAGTAGTTAATATATTTTGAAAGGGGTACTTTCAATGGATTCAAAAGGATTGTTTAAAGTTTTTAAGCAAATGTTTCGAATAGTTTACCTTGTCTTTATGGCTTAAGATCTTTTAAGTTAAAAGGGGTTTTTAACTTACTTTGGAGGGATAGATAACCTTTAATATATTTCATCAACATTGTTTTGAGTAAAGTATATATAACATGGCAAAGAGATTTGAGTAAAGCAAAGAGTTTATTTTCGTTGTTTAAGTATGATTTAAAGGGTTAATTCAATTTGCAAGAAATGTTTTTAAGAAAAATTTGATAGGGTAGTTGACCCTAAGTAAATGACTCAAATATTAGAATACCAGATGGGACTAGTATAGGGTCATGCCCTATACTTTAGCTAGTAGCCCCTAGCTAATATAAGTCCAAAATTCCAGTGTATAGGGCTTTGTCACAGGTAAGACTAAAGTGATGTTACACACAGAAAGACAGAGTAAAGATAGATTATTGGTGAGCCCGTAAAACCATTAGGATCAGTTGACCCTAGGAGAAGTAAGTTAGGGACAGACCGTCCAGAAGTGTGTCTAACAGAAGTTAGATTATTTATTATGTCTAGTAGGCCTGAGTCAGCCAAAGGTTAGTAGTTAGCCAAAGAAAACTATATTGTTCGGACAGATAGTCCATTTATTACCTGATATATATGCATATATGATATTGCTATGATTGTTTTAATGTAACACTCCTAATTTTTGATAACATTATTCAGAAGATTTAATTAGATAAATTAAACAGAATAATGATGATAAGGGGATTGAGATTTGAATAGAACTATAAGAAGGCCATGCTTAAGTATTTAATTAAATGGGCTTGGAATGGCTTATATGTTATTAATTAAAAACATGGGCATACTAGTAAATAGCCGTAACTTTATATTCACGGCTATACCCATTCACGTCTCATTTTCTCATTTTCACGTTCATTCTAATAACCTAAAATGCAAATCAAACCCTAAGAGAAGTCGACCATTAACAAGGGAAAAAAGGAAGAAAAAATTAATCTAAGCTAAGGATCAAAGCTAGGGGTATCAATCTTCCACAAATCTAAAATTCCTTATCATATCCAAAGTGAATAATAATTCATTCCATCTCTATATTGTTTTTATAATCATTTGTTTTCAGATTTAAGATTAAATTTGTTTTTATGATGTTTTGGATGATGATATGCTTGAATTGTTAGATGTTTGATTTAAACCGATTCATTTACATATGAATTTCCACAGTTTTAGGGAAAAACTGATTGTTATTGATTTTAGAATGCTATGGAAAAATTATATGTTAGGTAAAACATGATTTTAGAGATGGTTTTCAATTTTTGTAATTTTTCAAGCTATGGAAAATTTATTATGAATTTCTAAAGGAAAATATGATATAATTGGTTTTAAAATTAATTTCGATTATTTCAGGAATAAATTGGGTCTGAAATTTTAATATTCTTGATAACATGCAATATTGATTTTGCTTAATGGAAGGGCTTAAACATTACCTTTTCCCTTGATTTAGATCTGATAAATGCGGTAGTTATTTTGTAAAGTATTTGAAAAGTTTTAAGGCAACCAATCAAAGATTACAAATAGGCAGGTAGTTATAAAGTAATTACTAAAAATAGCATGATTTCAGCCTTTAATTCAGAAACGTTGGTTCTGCCTCCTTTAGTAGGCTTTTCCACTCCAAGCTTCCGCTCTAACTCAGTCGAAATCATCCTAGCCGAAACCCACCTAGTCGAAATCAATGCACAAGGTATCACTTAGATGGTACGTAGTGGAGTGGAGGAAAGGCGGAAGCCAAGGTGTCGAAAGCAATGCTTCCGATGGGGTCGAAATCTTAGTTTTGTTTCCAAATGTTAAGTGCCTGCTTTATTTTACTTAAGGCTTTCGACGTAGTCGAAACATATGCTTTAAAAAAGGGTTTTTTTAAATAGCTTTCGAAGTAGGTTGCCATATCATGTTTTAAGTAGGAGCTTTTGAATGGGTTCCTTTGTTTTTAAATAATGCTTTCAAAATAAGTGGTTCCGACCTGGTCGAAACCCACCCGCTATTCTTTTACCTTTCGAATGTAGTGCAGCCATTAATGCTTTCGAAAGGCTTGTTTTAAGTAAAGGACCTTATTGATTTCGAAGGGTATATAATAAAGGTTTCGAAGGGGAAGTTCTCCCAATGGTTACAAAAGGTACTTAAGGTGTTTTAAATGGAAGATTTCCAAATACTTTCGAAATACAGTTTAAAGAGTTTTGAAAAGAGGATGTTTAAGGTTTATAAAGGTTTCGAAGGGACACCTTCAATGATTTCGAAAGGTTGTTATAAAGGTTTCGAAAGGTATGTTTTGCCCTTTTGGCCTAGTGTTTCAAGGTATAGTAGTTAATATATTTTGAAAGGGGTACTTTCAATGGATTCAAAAGGATTGTTTAAAGTTTTTAAGCAAATGTTTCGAATAGTTTACCTTGTCTTTATGGCTTAAGATCTTTTAAGTTAAAAGGGGTTTTTAACTTACTTTGGAGGGATAGATAACCCTTAATATATTTCATCAACATTGTTTTGAGTAAAGTATATATAACATGGCAAAGAGATTTGAGTAAAGCAAAGAGTTTATTTTCGTTGTTTAAGTATGATTTAAAGGGTTAATTCAATTTGCAAGAAATGTTTTTAAGAAAAATTTGATAGGGTAGTTGACCCTAAGTAAATGACTCAAATATTAGAATACCAGATGGGACTAGTATAGGGTCGTGCCCTATACTTTAGCTAGTAGCCCCTAGCTAATATAAGTCCAAAATTCCAGTGTATAGGGCTTTGTCACAGGTAAGACTAAAGTGATGTTACACACAGAAAGACAGAGTAAAGATAGATTATTGGTGAGCCCGTAAAACCATTAGGATCAGTTGACCCTAGGAGAAGTAAGTTAGGGACAGACCGTCCAGAAGTGTGTCTAACAGAAGTTAGATTATTTATTATGTCTAGTAGGCCTGAGTCAGCCAAAGGTTAGTAGTTAGCCAAAGAAAACTATATTGTTCGGACAGATAGTCCATTTATTACCTGATATATATGCATATATGATATTGCTATGATTGTTTTAATGTAACACTCCTAATTTTTGATAACATTATTCAGAAGATTTAATTAGATAAATTAAACAGAATAATGATGATAAGGGGATTGAGATTTGAATAGAACTATAAGAAGGCCATGCTTAAGTATTTAATTAAATGGGCTTGGAATGGCTTATATGTTATTAATTAAAAACATGGGCATACTAGTAAATAGCCGTAACTTTATATTCACGGCTATACCCATTCACGTCTCATTTTCTCATTTTCACGTTCATTCTAATAACCTAAAATGCAAATCAAACCCTAAGAGAAGTCGACCATTAACAAGGGAAAAAAGGAAGAAAAAATTAATCTAAGCTAAGGATCAAAGCTAGGGGTATCAATCTTCCACAAATCTAAAATTCCTTATCATATCCAAAGTGAATAATAATTCATTCCATCTCTATATTGTTTTTATAATCATTTGTTTTCAGATTTAAGATTAAATTTGTTTTTATGATGTTTTGGATGATGATATGCTTGAATTGTTAGATGTTTGATTTAAACCGATTCATTTACATATGAATTTCCACAGTTTTAGGGAAAAACTGATTGTTATTGATTTTAGAATGCTATGGAAAAATTATATGTTAGGTAAAACATGATTTTAGAGATGGTTTTCAATTTTTGTAATTTTTCAAGCTATGGAAAATTTATTATGAATTTCTAAAGGAAAATATGATATAATTGGTTTTAAAATTAATTTCGATTATTTCAGGAATAAATTGGGTCTGAAATTTTAATATTCTTGATAACATGCAATATTGATTTTGCTTAATGGAAGGGCTTAAACATTACCTTTTCCCTTGATTTAGATCTGATAAATGCGGTAGTTATTTTGTAAAGTATTTGAAAAGTTTTAAGGCAACCAATCAAAGATTACAAATAGGCAGGTAGTTATAAAGTAATTACTAAAAATAGCATGATTTCAGCCTTTAATTCAGAAACGTTGGTTCTGCCTCCTTTAGTAGGCTTTTCCACTCCAAGCTTCCGCTCTAACTCAGTCGAAATCATCCTAGCCGAAACCCACCTAGTCGAAATCAATGCACAAGGTATCACTTAGATGGTACGTAGTGGAGTGGAGGAAAGGCGGAAGCCAAGGTGTCGAAAGCAATGCTTCCGATGGGGTCGAAATCTTAGTTTTGTTTCCAAATGTTAAGTGCCTGCTTTATTTTACTTAAGGCTTTCGACGTAGTCGAAACATATGCTTTAAAAAAGGGTTTTTTTAAATAGCTTTCGAAGTAGGTTGCCATATCATGTTTTAAGTAGGAGCTTTTGAATGGGTTCCTTTGTTTTTAAATAATGCTTTCAAAATAAGTGGTTCCGACCTGGTCGAAACCCACCCGCTATTCTTTTACCTTTCGAATGTAGTGCAGCCATTAATGCTTTCGAAGGATTCTCTTTGTTTTAAACTTAAGCTAAGTCACTTCCTAAATGCTTTTGAAGGGGTTCAGGGGTTTCGAAGGCAATGGTGTCGAAAGGGGATTTCGATGCTATCCTTCAAAGTTTTACCCAAAGGTTTTGAGCTTTCAAATAGATGGTTCTGACACCATCAATTTTTCCCCAAAACTATTTTATTAAAGGTTTCGAAAGAGATACTTTCGTCTATGATCACTTCGACCCAAAAGACGTTTCTAAAAGTAAAACCCAATACTTTCAAAAGATGTACTTTCATTTGTTTCGAAGCTATGTTTCTAAAGACTTTTGAGTAACATTTTGATACCATCGAAAGGTATATTTGGTTTCGAAAGAGATGTTTTAAAAGGGCTTCGAAAGGTCTATACATAGTGTTTTGAAAAAGAGTTTTATTTGCTTTCGAAGGAGGTTATCCAAGGGTTTCTGAAACACCACACACCCCTTAATATACCCAAAAGGACACACTAAAAGGCGTGGTGCGTTGTAGGTATAACTAAAGCTAACAGAGACTAAGATTCATAAGACAAAAATAGATGAAAACAGCGGAAACTTAAAACAATAACTTAATTCTAACAAAACTTCATAATTGCTTCATAAATAAGTCAAATACCACATACATGTCTAAAAATCCAATATGTCTCATAAAAAAAACTCATAGTCTCGAAAATCCGAGTAGATAATATCCCTCATAATAAACCAGTACATAGAAACAACAAAAGCTGAAAGAAAAGAAATACATGGTAGCAAACTCCTCTAAGAAATCTCCAAGCAACTTCAATCTACTATCCTCTCCCTTGATTGCCTAAGGGGGGAAAAAGGGGAAAATAGAGGAGTGGGTCAGACTAAAAGTTTGGTGAATGATAGTAATTACCAGAGTCTTTATGCAAAGTAAAAGTAATGGACTCTACAACAGTTCTAGTATATAAAGAGGAAACAAAGGAAATAGAACAGAGATAAACTGGAAATAAATACGATTAACTATAAGATAGGTTAACTTTGATTGTTTGCACTTGTTCTTGATAGCTGCTTTGATTAGGCTGAATTCCTAATCATATAATTAGCTGAATTCCTAATTCTACCCTTCGATCGGCCTGCTACTCCATAAACCTTACTGCGGACTAGAGACTAGGTAACTCCCTACACAGCAACCAATGGTATCTACGAAAGATGCATAAAGCAACCACTGTGGATCCAGACGATACATAGCTCCCTACATAGAAGGCAATGGTGTCTACGAAAGACACACATACTAAGCGCTTGGAACTCATAGTGATTACTGAGCACCAGAATGGAAGTCGCACGCGTAACTGCCACCATACCCATGCTACCTTTTGCTCCACATATTGGGTCTTCTTATTACCTCAAACTCCAGCATAAGCGTGCCCCTCGTCTCACTTCAGGCTAATGTGAGACCTCTGTGTGTCCATAGAAAATAGGAGAAATGTTGTTGGTACTGGCTCGTCATCCAAACAATATCTAGTTGCGCCCCTTATCCAAATCCCCTGTGATTTGGACTTCTAATTGACCAATTACTACCATTTTTAGCATAAGCGTGCCCTCGTCTCACTTCAGGCTAATGTGAGACCACCATTTTGTCTAATAGGGAATGTTATTTGGTACAGGTCCTACTTTCATCTTTGCTTATTAACTTAAATAAATTATTTAAATAAGCCTTTACACTTTTCTCTACTATCTGTGCTTATTAATTTATCATAAGTCTTAAAATAAGCCTTATTCTGTTCTTTTTCTTATTATAACATATGTTATAATCATGCTTATTACTCAACCCAAGGTCTAAGTGTGAAAATAAGCCTCTTTCATCTTTTACTCTTTTTAGTTATAATTCTAAGTTATAACTAGGCCAATCTTTTTAATTCAGTCCAATTAATGTCATAATTAAGCATAATTTCAGTCCAATTAGGCATAATTTCAGTCAAATTCCATTTATACTACAGTCTTTGTAATTTACATCTTATATTCCATTATTTCATTTTCTTACAATTTAATCCATATTCGCGTTAATCCTATTCTAATCCATACATGAAGAAGAAGGAGGAATAAAAGAAAACTGAAAATAGAAGAAAATCCAAAGCGTAGAAAGAAGATGTAAATAACGTATAAATAACAGTAAATAAACTAAAATACTGTAAATAAACAAAAATGCTATAATTAACAGAAATAAACTAAAATTACTGAAAGGAAATAGACTGAAAATAATTCTAAAAACTGTAAATAAACTACTGAAAAGGCTATTCCAAAAATTGTAGTAAAACTATAACTATTGGAAACCCTATTATTTTAAATTACTTAAAGAAATTTGAAATAATTACAATCACTCACCTCCGGTCCTAAGCTCTTCCTTTGGTCTTCCCGGATCCACTTGGAGTTGTAAAATAATTTAATTTATAACGATTTTCTCCTTGGAAAAATTATTCCGTTTAGGGTCCTTCCTAGAAAGGTGAACCCAATTGGAGAAAACCTAGAATGAGAAAAAGTGTTAGGTCTAGGGGTCTATTTATAGGGGTATAAGTGGATCTCGGACCATTGGATTTTGAAGATTGAATGGGATGCAACTATGCCATAGGTTGAATAGGAGTCATCGGATGCAAGAATGGAAGGACCAAATCGAGGTAAAGAATGCAAAACACGTCATTAAGTGGTAAAATTCGCTCTGGAACGTTCGTTCGTAATTAAGGGAGGCGGTTCGACCGGGTGGTCGACCGCCTGGTGCCCAGGTCGACATTCCATATATATATATATATATATATATATATATATATATATTCTCTTCTATTTCGGCTTATTTTGTATCTTGGTCATATTAGCTCGGTTTCTGACGTTCTATATATGGAAATTGGCCAGAAAATTACCACGGATACAATGGTGCAATTCCCATGGCTCAATTCTGGTAATTCCACAAAGTTATTTTATTATTTAATTAATTAACAAATTAATTATTATGGGTTACCGGGTTGTTACGTTCTCCCCTCCTTAAGGGATTTCGTCCCCGAAATCTCTAAGGATAAAATAATGTACTAAATGTTTTCATCCAATTCTACAATCAACTACTCAATTATCAATCGTTCATCCATTGTGCTTAAGTTTTTCTAATGAAATTTATGATACTTATGCAATTAATGTAGTGTTAATGTTCCTAACTAATGCAAAAGATTAGGCGGTCCACTGATTCAGTTGACCTCCTTTTATGCAATCATGTCTGTGCCATGTATCCAAATGAATGCAAAAAATTCCTAATGATAACTGATAATTCTATATGCGTGCTACAAACGTCATCCAAATGCAACAATCATGTGGTAAACATCCATTTATAGCAACCATGGAAATGAAATAAAATAAAAATGCGCACACATCCATATGTCTATGCTCTAGTGTCCTAGTTAGGCCGATCCCTAAAGAATAATAGTGCCCAGTGTACCTATATGCGTCCATAGCATCCACTAGCAAACACTTGCAACCACTAGCATACATCATTCATTACATGTTCTATTAACATGTTTACATCAAATCCTACCATCCATAGGTTAAATCCTAAGTTCTACCCTCCTAAAGGATAATAAAGGAAAGAACCTATTCAAAACTAAAGATGAAAAAAGAAATTCTAAAACTTACTATCAAAAAGATGAGGATAGGAAGTACGAATCTTCTCTTTTGCTTCCCAAGTGGCGTCTGCAACATCATCTCCCCATAGCACCTTCACCAGTGGAACCTCCTTATTCCTTAGTCGCTTGATGTCTCTTCCAACAATCTTCGTGGGGATACGCCGAACAGAAGCTTCCCTTTCTACCTCCACCTCCTCTAACTGACTAGGCTTTAAAACCTCCGCCGAGTCATGTAAGCACTTTCGCAAGTGCGAAACATGGAAAACGTCGTGCACTCCTGCGAGCCAATCAGGTAGCTTCACTCTGTAAGCCATCTTCCCAACTCTCTCTACGATAGGGAATGGTCCAACAAATCTTGGGGCTAACTTTCCATTCGACCCAAACCTTACCAATTTCCTAAGCGGTGATACTTTGATAAAAACTAAGCCTCAAACTCTAAGTCTCTCCTCCGCTTGTCTGCATTCGACTTATGTTTGTCTTGAGCCATCTTCATCCTCCGCCGAATCAAATCCACCCTCTCAGAGGTCTCCCTAACCATATCGGGTCCAAGTAATAACTTCTCCGTAGACTCTACCCAACATGATGGGGACTTGCAAGGTCTCCCATATAAAGCCTCAAATGGTGCCATTCCTATACTTGTCTGGTAACTATTATTGTATGCAAACTCAACCAACAGAAGATGCTCTTCCAAAGTTCCTCCAAAGTCTAAAATGAACATCCACAGCAAATCCTCAAGCACCATATCGATCCTCTCTATTTGGCCATCTGTCTGGGGGTGATAGGTCGTACTCAATCTCAGTTGCAACCCTAGCACCTCCTGTAAGCTCCTCCAAAACTCACTAGTGAAAATGGGATCTCTATGACTCACCACGCTAGAAGGAACTCCATGTAATCGGACTATCTTTCTAATATAAAAGGATGCCAAATATGAAGTCGTACGCTTACTCTTAACTGGGATGAAGTGGGAACTCTTGGTCAATCTATCAACAATCACCCAAATGCTAGTATTCCCCTTCCTAGAACGGAAACCATCTATAAAATCCATAGAAATACTGTCCCACTACCACTCCAGCATATCTAAAGGCTGAAGTAATCCACCGGGTTTCTACTGCTCTGCTTTTACCCTTTGCCATATAAGACACTTAGCTACAAACTCTGTCACATCCTTCTTCATACCACCTCAATAGAACATCCTCTTCATATCCCGATACATTTTGTCACCACCTGGATGAATAGTCATACGATAATGGTGCGCCTCCTCCAAAACTACTCTCAACAAGTCACTGGCGCATGGAACACAAAGCCTCCCATCTCTCCTAAGCCACCCCCTACTATCTATGGAATAATGTTGGAGATGCCTAGAGACCTCTCTTCGGATAATCCTATCCATAATGTCCATGAGCTCTGAATCCTCCCGTTGCCTCGAGCCAATCTGATCCATAAGGGTAGGCCTCACCTCTAATGTCGCCAACAATCCGGGAGTAATGTTCGTAGAGGGATTAAAATCAAAAGTAGAAATAAACTCCAAGCTCCTCCACTCTACAAACAAAGGACTAAGGGCTGTATTCTTTCTATTCAATGCATCCGCAACCACATTACCCTTGCCAGGGGTATAAGCTATCTCAAAATCATACGAGGCTAAAAACTCCACCCATCTATGTTGCCACAAGTTCAAGTCCTTCTGCGAGAATAGATACTTCAAAGACTTATGGTCGGTAAAAAGCTCAAACCTCTCTCCAAGCAAATAGTGCCTCCAAGACTTAAGTACAAAAACTATGGCAGCCAACTCCAAATCGTGGGTAGGGTAGTTCTTCTCATGCATCCTCAACTGCCTACAACCATAATGCACTACCCTCCCTTCTTGCATCAACACCGCTCCTAGACCCGTTCCGCATGCATCAGTGTATACAGTGAAAGGCTTAGCTCCATTGGGTAAAAGTAACACTGGTGCACTAGTAAGGGATCTTTTAAGCTTCATGAAGGAATCCTCACAATCCATGTCCCGCACGAAAGCTTTATTCTTCTTAGTAAAGTGCGTGAGTGGTGCCGAAATCTTGGAAAAGCCTCTAATGAACTTCCTGTAGTAGCCAGCCAATCCTAGGAAGCTCCTAACCTCGGTAACGTTCTTGGGGGACTTCCAATCTTGCACTGCAATAACCTTGGCGGGGTCAATAGCCAAACCATCCTTCGAGACTAAGTCCCCTAAGAAACGAACTTCCTCTCTACAAAAATCACACTTAGAAAACATAGCTCTCAAATGATGACTATGAAGTGTGCTAAGAACCTCTTCCTAATGAATAGCATGCTCCTCCATATTCTTGGAAAATACCAAGATATCATCCACAAATACCACCACAAACTTATTTAGGACATCCTAAAGATGCTGCTCATCAAATCAATGAAATAGGCAGAAGCATTGGTTAGCCCAAAAGGCATTACCAACCACTCGAAAAATCCATCTGGTGTCAACGTAGTCTTATCTATACTGTCCTCCGCCACCCTAAGCTGATAGAATCCCGTGGCTAAATCAAGCAGAGAGAAAACTGAAGAGCCTACTAACTGGTCAAAAAGATCATCAATCCTATGGAGTGGATATCGGTTCTTCTTGGTGAGCTTATTTAATTCCCTATAGTCCATGTAAAGTCGGAGAGAACCATCCGCCTTAGTGGCGAAGATGAATGTCGCTCCCCACTCCGATATGCTCCTTCTTATGAATCCCTTCTCCAAAAGCTCATGGATCTGCTTGCTCAATTCTTTCCTCTCCATAGGTGCCATGTGCCTCACAAGTAATGCTACTAGCTTGGCATTCTCGGTCAAATAAATCCTAAAGTCAATCTCTCTCTTAGGGGATAGTCCCCTAACCTCCTCAAAGATGTCTGCAAAATCTCTGACGATAGGAACCGAATGCAACTCTGATGAAGATGAATCGAAGGAATAGAGAAAACTCAACATGACTGACCCTTGCGGGTCGCAAGATACCTCCAGAGTCCTACCACTGCAAGTCTTAAGTCCAACGACTCTCCTCTCGCAATCTAATATAGCTTCGTATGTGGATAGCCAATCCATCCCTAAGAACATCTCATACCCTAAAACATAGGTGTCGCAGTCAAATCTATGCCTAGGATAAAGATTTTCAAACCGCTACAAACCATAGATAAGTGTGTCGATCCTCCTATGGGGTTTGAAACAATAATGGGATCTACTACTAATGATATGTCCAAGTGCAAACAATCTACTAGAGATCTAGAGATAAAAGAGTATGATGCTCCAAAATCAAATAAAGCCCGAATGGGAAAATCAGATATAGAAATCAAACCTTCAACTGTGACTTTCCTACCTCTATCCGGAATGCTACTGGAAGGTGTTGCGTCTAACGCCTGAATCTGCGCAACTGGTGCACTCGCTCCCTGACCAGCTCCTTGGGGACAACTCCTACTTATATGACCGGGCTGCCCACAAGTATAGCACTTACCCTTCATCTTCTCCTTCCTACAATCCTTGGCAATATGTCCAATATTCCCACAACTACGGCACTTTATTCCTTTTTAATCTGCTTCTAAGGACCATCACCTTTCTTCTTCTTCTTATTGTTGTCCTACCACTTCTTCTTTGAACTTTCTGACTTAACCACCTTTTTGACTCTCCTTCCTAGACTGCATCCGACATAAGCGCCATCTCGACCAAAGACTCATAAGTAGCTCCCATCGGCACGTGAGTCAACAATAATCCCTGAAGGGGTTGATTCAATCCCTTCGCAAACTTCATAGCTTTCTTATGCTGCGTGTTCACCAAATCCATACCAAACCGCGATAGCTCATTGAATTGATTGATGTATTCCTTAACAGACGGACTCCCTTGCTTTAAATTGATAAACCTCTCCAGTTGAACACTCTCTTCCGCTTGAGATAGAAACTTCCTATCGAATCACTCCTGGAATCCATCCCAAGTAATATTCCTTCCCTCCAACTCGATCACCTCCCACCAATAAGATGCCTCCTCCTTCAACTGCCAAGAGGTTAGCTGAACTCGCTGTTGATCATCTAGTCCCAAAAGACCAAACATCCTCTCCGTGTCCCTAAGCCATGCTGTCGCCTCCACAAAAGTCTCCTTGCTAGAAAAAGTCTTCCCACCCAAACTCGCAAAATCTTTACAAAGCTTAGAGAAATTGATGGTGGCAGGTGGGTTGATGGGATTCCCACCTGCTAGTGCAGGATTGGGCGCAGGCCCATGCACCTCTGGAGTCGTGGCTTGTAAGTACCTATGAAACCAGGCTGGGACTGGAATGCCCTCGGGAAGGTTTGGGGCATCAGCCATTCTACGAAAAGAAAAGGATAGTTTAGGAAATAGTCAAAGGGATATTGAACTTGACTTATGAGGGGATTTTTATAAAAACTCTTTTATACTTAAAATCATTTCTAAAGGTTCTTTTCTAAAAAATACTTTTAAAACAAGTTATTTTAAAGAAGAAGAAAATTTACGAATCCTGTAACCTTAGGCTCTGATACCAAGTGAAACACCCCACACTTCTTAATATACCCCAAAGGACACATTAAAAGGCGTGGTGCATTGTAGGTATAACTAAAGCTAACAGAGACTAAGATTCACAAGAATAAAATAGATGAAAACTGCAGAAACTTAAAATAATAACTTAATTAAAACAAAACTTCATAATTGCTTCATAAATAAGTCAAATACCGCATACATGTCTAAAAATCCAATATGTCTCATGAAACAAAAACTCATAGTCTTAAAAATAAGAGTACATAATATCCCTTATAATAAGCCAGTACATAGAAAGAACAAAAGCTAAAAAAAAATACATAGTAGCAAACTCCTCCAAGAAATCTCCAAGCAACTGCAATCTACTGTCATCTCCCTTGATTGCCTAGGGGGGAAAAGGAAAATAGAGGAGTGGGTCAGACTAAAAGTCTAGTGAATGATAGTAATTACTGGAGGCTTTAAGCAAAGTAAAAGTAATAGACTCTACAACAGTTCTAGTATATAAAGAGGAAACAAAGGAAATAGGAAAGAGATAAACTGGAAATAAATACGGTTAACTATAAGATAGGTTAACTTTGATTGTTTGCACTTGTTCTTGATAGCTGCTTTGATTAGGCTGAATTCCTAATCCTATAATTGTCTGAATTCCTAATTCTACCCTTCGATTGGCCTGCTACTCCATAGACCTTATTGCGGACCAGAGACTAGGTAACTCCCTACACAGCATCCAATGATATCTACGAAAAATGCATAAAGCAACCACTGTGGATCCAGACAATACATAGCTCCCTACACAGAAGGTAATGGTGTCTACGAAAGACACACATACTAAGCGCTTGGAACTCATAGCGATTACTGAGCACCAGAATGGAAGTCGCACATGTAACTACCACCATGCCCATGCTACCTTTTGCTCCACCTATTGGGTCTTCTTATTACCTCAAACTCCAGCATAAGCATGTCCCTCGTCTCACTTAAGGAAAATGTGAAACCACCGTGTGTCCATAGAAAATAGGGGAAACGCTGTTCGTACTGGCCCGTCATCCAAACAATATCTAGTTGCGCCATTTATCCAAATCCCCTATGATTTGGACTTCTAATTGACCAATTACTACCATTTTTAGCATAAGCGTGCCCTCATCTCACTACAGGCTAATGTGAGATCACCGTTTTGTCTAATAGGGAATGCTATTTGGTACAGGTCCGACTTTCATCTTTGCTTATTAACTTAGATAAATTATTTAAATAAGCCTTTACACTTTTCTCTACTATATGTGCTTATTAATTTATCCTAAGTCTTAAAATAAGCCTTATTCTGTTCTTTTTCTTAATATAACCTACGTTATAGTCATGCTTATTACTCAACCCAAGGTCTTAGTGTGAAAATAAGCCTCTTTCATCTTTTACTCTTTTTAGTTATAATTCTTAGTTATAACAAGGACAATCTTTTTGATTCAGTCCTATTAATGTCATAATTAGGCATAATTTTAGTCCAATTAGGCATAATTTCAGTCCAATTTCATTTATATTACAGTCTTTGTAATTTACATCTTATATTTCATTATTTCAGTTTTCTTACAATTTAATCCATATTCGTGTTAATCTTATTCTAATCCGTACGCGAAGAAGAAGGAGGAATAAAAGAAAACTGAGCGTAGAAAGAAGATGTAAATAACATATAAATAACAGTAAATAAACTAAAATACTGTAAATAAACTGTAAATAAATGGAAAAGCTATAATTAACAGAAATAAACTAAAATTATTGAAAAGAATAGCTGAAAGGAAATAGACTGAAAATAATTCTAAACACTGTAAATAAACTACTGAAAAGGCCATTCCAAAAATCGTAGTAAACTACAACTATTGGAAACCCTATTATTTTAAATTACTTAAAGAAATCTAAAATAATTACAATCACTCACCTCCGGTCCTAAGTTCTTCCTTTGGTCTTCCCGGATCCACTTGGAGTTGTAAAATAGTTTAATTTATAACGATTTTTTCCTTGGAAAAATTATTCTGTTTAGGGTCCTTCCTAGAAAGGTGAACCCAATTGGAGAAAACCTAGAATGAGAAAAAGTGTTAGGTCTAGGGGTCTATTTATAGGGTTAGAAGTGGATCTCGGATCGTTGGATTTTGAAGATTGAATGGGATGCAACCAAGTCATAGGCTGAATAGGAGCCATCAGATGCAAGAATGGAAGGACTGGATCGAGGTAAAGAATGCAAAACACGTCATTAAGTCGGCAATATTCGCTCTTGAACGTTCATTCGTAATTAAGGGAGGCGGGTCGACCGCCTGGTGCCATGGTCGACCTGCCTTATATATATATATATATATATATATATATATATATATCTTCTATTTCTGCTTATTTTGTATCTTGGTCATATTAGCTCGGTTTCTGACATTCTATATATGGAAATTGACCAGAAAATTACAACGGACGCAATGGTTTAATTCCCGTGGCTTAATTCTGATAATTTCACAAAGTTATTTTATTATTTAATTAATTAACGAATTAATTATTATGGGTTAAATTTCGGGTTGTTACAGTTTCGAAAGTGAAGTTTTATGGTTTTCAAAACAAATAACCCAATCTGATTTTTAAGGGAAAGCCATGACATAAATAAATTAAAGAGTTTTGAAATAGAAGAAGTTTTCCTTGATTAATAGGTTAAAGGGTTTAACCAAGTTTTATATAAAATGATTCCAAGGACATTAAACCATAGGGATTGATATTATTATGATTGCTTCTTCATATATTTATTCACATTGTAATTGACCCATAACGGTACTGTGGGGAAGGGCAGAATAGTCAGCTAGGTTGACCTGATAGTGGATATAACTTAAGAAATGTTAAAATCCTAATTAAAGATATTGGCATGGGCCAATAGGTTCACAGTAAGCCCATGAAAACTGTGTATAGCAAAATATATTGGCAGAGGCCAATAGGTTCATAGTAAACCCATGAAAACTATGATTTGATGTTGGCAGAGGCCAATAGGTTCCTAGTCAGCCCATGAAAACTAGGATAAGAAATTAAGATATTAATAGTTAGTCAATAGGTTCCTATTCAGCCCATGAAAACTTGGATAGAAATAAAGATATTGAAGTTACTAATAGGTTCTTAGTAATCCCATGAAAACTATGAAATCAGACAGGTTGTCCATAAGGATTAAACAGATTAACAGTAGCCTTAAAAACTATAATTGAGACAGATAGTAAGAAAGAATGGCGATGGATAATCCAGAATTAACTTACTTGTTTGCATATCATCATATTATTTTGAATTGTTTTAACCATTGTGGATGCAGGAGCACAGTATATGGTTTTATAAAGTTTTAAGATACTAGTGAGGGGAAAACCCGTTCCGCCAAGCGGCGTGGTATGACTAGATATCTAGATGGTCTGAGATGGTAGATTATTATTCATATAAGGCTTTATGTCTGACTTGAAGTTTTTGTTTTCCCCTTAAACTCTCGGGTACTCAATTGATTTTTGAGTAGTTTGAGGTTTAGGGTTTTCAGGTGTTCTTTTAGACGAATAAAGCTTCTGGTGACGTGCGGAGGCATGCTAGCTACTTATAGTTCTTTTATTTTCTATTGTGCTTAGTTTGTAAAGGTAAACCTATTTCATTGCTTTATTATATACTCTGATCATCCAAAGAGGCATCTTCATATGTCGCTCTTAGCATATTTTGTAATAAGTATATTTTGTTTGAATGTGCTCTGCACACTGGGATTATGTAATGAATTTGAAATATTTTAAAATGGAATGTAGACTTCGTTTGTTATTTTAATTTTTTTCCATATTCATGTGTTTCTGTGTATCAATGTATCAAACATTGCCTTGTTTGGTCGTCGAGGATTAATAACTATGGATGACTGTAGCATCTGTAGCCGTTAGTTATGGGTCTCCAAGTAGGGGGATGTTACACTTAATCAGTTTGATTGCAGGATTCTGATTTGCAAAAGATATGTTTTAAGGGGATGTTGGTGAGGGGAAACCCATTCTGCTAAGCAGCGTGGTCTCACTTAATATCAAATAACCAAGATAACAGTATTATTCATACTAGGCTTTTTTTCTGACTCGAAGTTTATGTTTTCCACTTAAAATCTTGGGTGCTCAAAATTAATTTGAGTAGATAGAGAGTTAAGGTTTTTTAAGTTTAGTAGGTTGCATGAATCAAGCTTCCAAAGACGTGCAGGAGGCAAAGCTAGCAATATAGGAGCTATTTAGTTTTATTTCCACTGTAATGTATTAAGAATGATATGTCTATTTAGTGCTCTAATCATCCAAGGGGGCATCTTCATATGTCGCTCTTGGCGTATTTTGTAATAATTATATTTGATCAAAACCTAGGAATTGTTTTGGGATTATGTATCTGAATATGAAATATTGATTTGAAATGTAACCAGAAAAGTTGTTTTAAATCTGTGTTAATTTTATTTTATATTCATGTGCTTCTGATATTATGGATACCATTAACATTACCATATTTTGTCACCGGAAGTTAATACTATGGATGACTATAGCGTCTATAACGCTTAGCTTCGGGCCACGAGATAGGCGATGTTACACATAATAAAATTATCATCCTCCAAACCTCTTCTTTTACCAACATTATTGTCATCGTTACTGTCACTGTTGTTGCTTTCTCCATGTTTAAGTTCTCGAATTTTTTTTAAAAAAAAACTAGTTATTTCGAAGCATGGTACAATATTAACATTTTTTGGGTTGATTTGGAGTGTAAATTGGTGTTAGGAGTTGAAAATAGCAAATTTTTAGGTATTTTCGGATTTGAGATGGAGCAGTAGGGGAAAAAAGGCGATTCGGGCAAGGAAGAGGAAAAATAAAATGGCAATACTTTGCCGTTTTAAAAATTATAAGGAAAAATGTTTATGGTTTTATTTGTTCAATGTTATTTTTTAATTGGTTTCATGCAAGATTTTTTATATCAAAGTGCAGATGTGGACTTATTTAATTAAAAGTAGGAAAAGTTAGAAATTGAATAGAAAAAGGTGAGAAATTAAATAGAAATGTTATTGGGAATAGTCTATACTCCAAGAGAAGCCACATTCTTTCATGAAATTTTCTTCTCATTCATACTCTTTTTCTATACATAAACCTAAACCTATGATAGAAATATCTAAACACTAGACTTCTAAAAAAATGAACATGTGTAAGCAAGAAGCTCTTTTATGTTACACATTTTAACAAATAAAGCTATTGTAACAGTTTGGATAACTTTTTCTTTTTTTATTAATAAAGTAAAAGAAAAAATAAAAATAAAAGTGCTTGGCAAATAAAGAAATTTGGATGCTTCATGTGGGTTCTTCAATGCATCTAAAAGGATGCATATTCTTTCCCAGGTTCAAAAGACCATTCGATCTTTTGGAAAGAAAAAAATGTGGGTTGTCACTGATAAGCCTTTCAAGAGTACTCGAGAAATCCAAAATTATTTTGCATTCGTATTTAAAAATATGAAAAGTATCCAATACCCAAAGCAGATGTCGATATCCAATATCTAAAAAACAATTCGGATCTTGATGCGAATATAATGGCATCTATATCTAAAAAATATCCATTGAATGGTATTCGATAATTATGTTGAATAATTATTGCTAACAATAACTAGTTGTTGTCAATGGTAACTAGCTTGTAATTAAAGAAATAGCGCACATAATTAGACAATCAAGTGACAAAAGTGTGACAGTTTACAGCAAAAACAAATGGAAGAGATACAAGAATTTAGGGATATAAAGGGAGAAATGTAGACATGGTAATATAAATTAGAAAATACATTTAGCAAAATCCTCTAGTAATTATTTTACTATGTTGACTAGTTTTTTAGCCAACCTCGAAATGATACAAGTGCGTTGTGAAAAATAAATATTGCTTGCTAATCACTAAGCTCAAAACTAGAGAAAATGAGGAGCTAAATATATAGCTGAAAGGTAAATAACACAAGATGTAAAGTGGTTCGGTAAAGAGGCCTACGTACACTATAAGGTTCCCTTACAATATTTTCCCTTACAACCACAGTGAATCACAAGAGAATAATAAGATAAAATGGGGGACTTAAGAATAAAAAGGCTATGTAATCATAAGGACTTATGTGGTATTAAGAGCGCTTAATTGTGCGTAGTATTCAGGGTTATTGAATTTTTCAACCAGAGCTCAACCACTTTATATTTGTAAAGCATGGGTTATTTATAGTAACCGAAGTGGATGGTGGAGGACTGAAATTGCATTGTAGAGTTGGCGGGAAAAGTGCTTGATTATTGATATGACTAAAGAGGTTAATGGTTGACAACTATAAAGTATGCCAAAAGATGGGTGTAAATCTGAAAGTACTCATTGTCTCTCTGTACCAGGCATAGGTTTGCATTAAATGCGCATTTAATGCTGATGGTAAACCATATCGGTTCAGCTGCCAAACTACAGTGCTCCAAATGGATGGGTGGATGGCTTTGTCGTTCACTCGGGTACACATATGGCTAAGCTGGCCAACCGCTTGACGGCAACAAGGAAGAGACTTGGAATCTTGTTGAGGACCATGTAAGGAAGACAAATAGATGACCAGAAGCGAGGCGACCATGTGGGAGTTCTGATGCCGGTTAGAGTTGGTTGTACTAAAGCCCTGCTTACACTACAAGAAATTTGATTTTTAGTTGCATTTGTTGGTAGCGTTTCAAGGCTTATGCAACTGTTTGTGAAGTTAAGTCATAAAAATGAACAAATAAACATGGTCAATTGGTTTCCGCCAAATTTTCATGAAATTTTTCCTAAAATTTTACGTGGCCGCTCCTTTTCTCTTTTAAACACTTAATTTTTTTTCACATCGCTGAAATTCCATGGCCGCTCCTTTTCTCAGTTTCTAAATCACCCGTCTTCGTCATCACAAAATCCCTCGACTTCATCTTCCAAATCTTCCCTCTTTATCATCGATCTGCTGATGAATATGAAAACCTAAATTGATTTTCGACTATCTATTTGGCTACGAACTACTGGAAATTACACTTGGAAAGCTAAATCATCATCTAGTTTTGCTCCTGCCATATATGCCAGACGGATGAGGTTATGTTATTGTCTCTAATATCGTTTAGCTCTTTCCACTAGAAGAATTAGCATATGTCTCTAAAATTGATTTCACATCATAGTCTGTTGGTTGAGATATTTATAGTAGAAACCAATTGTGTAGCTTATTCCAAATGTTTTATGAATATGGACAGTTAAAGAATAAGTGCTTGTTGTTTTCTTTAACTGAATTACATAGAACGCATAGAGAATTACCGACATTAGTCCACTGCTAAGTGTGATCCTTAGTCGGAAGCCTATTTAGCATAACAAAGTAGGTAGTATTTGACATTTTTGGGGAGCAACACCGATTCCAAACCTTACTACACCATAGAAGCCATTCTCCCCTCACTCTACTTACTTCAAGAGCCGATTTGATGGAGAACTTTCCACTGTTTTATATCCATTCTCATTCTTCGTTATCGTTATAGCTATGAATTTTGATTTGTTTTATTGTGTTTCATAAGTTTCTTAGTGATTTGCATTGTCTAGATTCCACTCTTCTTGATTTATAATGTTACTGACTGAACTGCCACTTGAATTGAAGAGAACCACGTAAGACCAACCTACTATACTTGAAAGAGATTTACCACTTATCCATGGGTCAAACCATAAACCAGTAGTTCTACCATTGGCGATTTTCCTATTTATAAGTTCATTGCACTTTTGTCTACTAAGTTCTTGTGGGATCCATGGCCTAGTGGTTGTTCCATAATTGAAAAATATGGGTGGAATGAATTATGTAAAATAGGTGGTACAAGCTTAAATGTATCTTTTCTCATTGATGACGGAGAATGGAACCTCGACAACATAAGTTTGTCTCCTCAGATGAAACAAGACATATCAAAAATAAAAATATATAGAGCAGAAACAGAAGATTTCTAGTGGTGGAATCCTAGTTTAAATTGGGAATTTACTTTTAATACTGCATGGGAAACTTTAAGACCAAAGCATATAAATTATGAATAGGCTAAATTCGTTTGGAATAAAGCTTGTTGTCCAAAAATGTTTGTTTATTGTTATTTCATAGTGATTAATAGACTGCCTATAAGGGAAAGATTAAGCAGATGGTGTAACACTAACAACAAGCTATATGCGTTGTGTAAAAAAAGTGATGAATCCATTTAGCATATATTTTTCAACTGTGAATTTTCAGACTACACTTGGGGCATAATGAAAGATAAGCTTAAATTAAAACATACAAAAGTCATTGGTCTTCATAGTCAACCGTAAGAACTTTAGTCAATGGATAATCTCCACTTTATCAAGATATTATTGGTATTCTAATTACAACTACAATATGACATATCTAGAATGAAAGAAATGCTAGAATTCATGCGATAAGGGAGACAATAGCTGGCATAACAAAGTTAATGATTACCACAGTTGCTTTCAGTTTTGATTTACTAAGAATTGGTTTACTGAGTTCACATCCAATATATATCCTCTGTTTTTGGATGGATAACTGATTACAGGAAAACTTAATTTTTTTAAGGTTTGATAAACTTATTGGTAAAGTTTGATGAGTATAAGAAGATGTGCCCAGGAGTGGACGCGTTTCTGTATCATGATGTTGCTGGGCTGGGCGGTTTGGTGCTTACTTTGAAAGAGATAGAGAAAATGAAGTTTGTGAAAGAGGAAGAGATGAATCTGATAGCAGGGGAAATGGTTCTAGCCTTTGAATCTGAGTGGTTGGTGAAATTTGACGAGTACAATGAGTTGGTTCTATTGAATGGAATGAAGCTTGCTGAGCTTGAGGAGAGTGTAAAGTGTTTCAAAGAAAGGATGGCTGAATGCAAAGGTAAGAGCAGTTAACTGTTTATTATATATTCCAGTGTCTTAAGCCAAAGCTTTTTTCAAACTTTTGGTCTTTTTAATTTTTATGTTGATGTGTTTACAATGTTTCAGTTGACTGGATTTATGAATTTCAGTTATTAGCATTATAATGTTTTATTTGGTTCTGGCAATCTGCTGCGGTATCGTTTACCTGCATTAAGTAATGCTATAATAATTTTATTAGGTGTACTAAAAATGAAGCCTCTTAATAGGTAATTTACCCATACTTAAATAAATATTATAAGGTCGCATATGTATATTAAACTAGATTTCACAATACCCTAACGGTAGTGATGTAAGTTTTTAGTGCTACACTTCACATTTTAGTTTTACTTTAGCTTTTTTCCCGTATGCAAATAAAACATAATAGACAAATTCTGGCATTGACAGTATGAACGTGCATACCTACAGTCTTTTGGTTTGTTTTGTTGTGTTTTTTTTAAGATGTACTAGCCACCCGTTTTCCATAGTTAATACAAAGATGTATTTATGGAACATTGTATCAACACTAACCGCAAAAGCTTTCACCATGTAATAAGGATATGAAAGAGTCAGCTTGGACTTTTGCAGTGAGCATGCTATTGATAAATATTTTTGAAGTCGAATTAGACACAAAGATAGGAATGAGAATGGAAAGAAATAATACATGTTGGACTTTATATTACTGTGTAGAACACATTGATATAAAGCAAACAAAATATAGAACTAGCCATGTTCATTTTCATTTAAATAATCAAACGAGTCATGTTGTCTTTATGTTTTATTTTTCTTTTTGAGATTAGGTACTTAAATATTTCAACCCCAGCTAAACTGGTATTAAAGTTTCTAGCAAAATTTCCCTACAATGTTGTACAGATCTGAATACGGCAGATAAAAGTGATGGGACGATATGGCAGTGATGTGAAAGGTTTAAGGCAGTGCACAGTTTCTGGTGGAGGAAAAGTAGTTTGTAATGGCAATGTAAGGTGGGGATGATGATGTTTGTTGGTGGTTGTTTTATGCTCACGTTGGAATTCGACTTGGTTGAAGTGCTGACAAATGTGGATGATCGTTGTTGAAGTTCTGTTGTTTAATTGCTGTAGAGGGTTGCGGTGAAGAGTGGATTTAGGGAGTGTGCAGGTTGGTCATTCGCCGAGTTTCGGGTTGGATTTGTATGACAGTTATTGTGGGCAGAAAGCAGGATGGCGATGTGGTTGTACGTTGATTATGTTGCAAGTGGTCTGTGGTTGGAAAGAGACTGTTGTATGTTATGTGAGAGTGGAAGTGGCTTTGCTAGTAGAAAATGAAGTGAATGAAGGCAAGCAGCTCACTGTTGTCGCAATGTTGTTTGTTTTGGTGGATGATATGAAGATGGTGAGTTATTGAATGAAGAATTTGCTCTTGACTGTGGTGGCTTTGTGAATGCAGTTTGAAGTTTTGTTTTGGGGCAGTGTTGATGATGCAGAGAGAAGTTGTAGTGGGAAATTGAAGTTGTCGTAATGGGTGTTTGCAAGATATAGTGGGAAATTACTCAGGCAGTGGTATGGATATGTTGAAATGGAAGTGAAGTGAATGATTGCAAGTGGTAAGTGGGGATGAAGACGGATGCCAAGTGCACGGTTGCACAGAAATTGTAATGAAGTCAAAATGACAGTATCTGAAATGTAAGGGGGTGTATGGCACAGAGTTTTGCAGCAGCAATGTATGGATTGTGGCAGAAGGGTGATCTGTATTGTAGCAAGGCAGTGATGCATTCTTATCGCAAAGTCAATGGAGAACATATGCTGATCCTGTTTTACTTCTTGGGACAATCAAAGGAGAATGGAAACTTAATAGGTAATTTACTTCTTTAATGAGTAATTTATATTATTAATTTTATAAACTACTGACCATCCTTTTATTTTCCTCCTGGAAGAAACTTATAACCAGTGATATACATATATAATTCAAGTGCCTTTTCCACCCTCAAAAACTGTATATCAATTAATATTTACCGTATACTAATTTGGTTGGTCTGAAATGTTGAATAATTTGGACAGTTTTAACTGCAGTATATACAAGCTGTCAACCATTATCCATCATCGCATTACTCAATTGATCACGTCCTAGTAATTTTCGCAGTTGTCATAAGAAAATGAGCTTAACTTTTCAGATAGTGTAGGAAGAAGTGGCAAGGTAGTTGAGTGTTGTAGCAGTGCAGAGAAGTAGTCGATTGTCGTCCATATGTTTTGTTTCAGTACATTGCTTATTTAAGCAGTTTTAAGTTCAGGTTTTGTTTTCTCACTCTTTTGTTCTGTTCTTTGTTGACAGGTAGTTCAGGTTTTGAAGACATCAGCAATGACAGGTAGTTCAGGTTTTGAAGACATCAGCAATGACAGGTAGTTCAGGTTTTTATGGTGGTTCAGGTTTTGCTCGGTACTTTGGTTATTTCAGACATTTATTTCAGATGTATATGTACGGTTATGACACTTATGGTAGTTTGGTTATAACACTTATGGTAGTTTGGTTGTGTATGTGTACGGGTAGCTTTTTGTCGACACCTATGTATGTGGATGTATGAATGTCTATGTATCTTGTGGATCTTCAATGCGTATACATATTTTGTAGTTGTTTAATATATTGTGTTCAAAAGTGTATGTGCTTGCGTATTCTGTTATTATATAATTGGATGCTAGATCAGGGGTAAATCTGGAGTAGCAGGTGGAGGGAAACAAACACTACTGGATATTATTTATTTTGGTAGCGTTAAAATGTCGCTACAAAAGAGTGATTAGAAACTCAAGTACACTTATGCTAGCGTTTATTAAGCGCTACAAAAAATGTATATAACGCCATGAAAAGGTAACGTGGAGGAGAAAACCCTTTCGGTGGCGTTAAACAGGCGCTACAAAAAATTTAGATAACGCCATAAAAAAGTATCATGGAGGAGAAAACCTTTTCGGTGGCGATAAATAGGCGCTACAAAAAAGGAATTCTATGGCGTTATAAAAACGCTATCAAAAAAACAAATTTGGTGGCGTTTAAAAAAGTGCAACTAATACTTGAGGATTTTTAGTGGCATGTTTTCTCGTAACGATTATCGGAACGCCACTAAAAATACGTAGTGGCGTTTTTTGGGCGCTACAAAAAATCAGTTTTCTTGTAGTGTTAGAGATGGGCTATGCTTAGGTCATTCTTGCCTGATGCGTTGCCTGCTGGGGTGGGCTTGTATAGGAGCTGGCTGTTAATTAATGTGATGTCGGGTGAATTGTGTTGCTCTTTAGCTGCTGTTGGAAGTTCGATATATGGGAGCCATTGGGATCGAGCCGGACCTGGTCCAGATCTTGTCTAAGTGTGAAGGTTGCTTCGAGGTGAAATGGTCGGACCTCATCTTGCCACCTTGCTGAGTTGAAAGGTTAGTTCGAGGCCATGGGCTTTGGCTGGTCTTTTCGGTACAATGGTGGATCAATTAGGATAGGTTTGATTGGGCTAGATTCTCCTTAATTATCCTGCTAGCTACTTGTGAAAAATTTAAGCAACATTTTTCCCTCCAAGTTCATATCCATTTGCTGGTATGGGCTTGAAAAAGAAAATCATATGAATCTTGCTACTTGATGGCTCTGCAACACATTTAATGTGCTTTCTAATGGTTTTGTGTAATTGGTAGTGACGATTTGTTTTTCCAAAAGTAGTAGCAAGGAAGTTTGCTTTTAGGCATAGGTGAAATGACAATTGCATTCATTACACCTGGACAATTGAGATTTAAGGTCGATTCAAATCCCATGGTGGAGATTAGTGGGGGTTAGTTTATGAAATCCTTCCATCCCCTTCCTTTTCATTATTTACAAAAAATTTGAACACCGTCATAAAAACTCGAGCACTCTCTAAACCTTGAGTTCTTCAGATCTTCATTTTAGAAAAGTATGCTTCCACCTTTATCTCCATCATGGTGAGCACCATGGCTGGGGCAGGGACTGAGGCATTGGCCATTATTTTTCTTTCTACTTTTCCATGTTCTTTCCCTTTTTCCTTTGAACCCTCTACATTATGCAAAAATTTCTAACTGGTTTGTTGTTGTAGGGTTGCCTATCACTCTATCCGCCTTCATAACAACTTTAAGGCTCGAATGAAGTCGAGATGTGCAAGCAGGCTCAAGCATCAGACAAACAAATGGTTAGGAAGGTTAAAGAGGTGGCAAGGGCGACGGTCGATGTCAAGGAGCGGGAGGAGAGGGAGGTGGCAAGCTTCAAGAAGAGGTTGGGCAAGCTTGAAGCAAACTTTCTCGTCATACTACCGAATGCAACTCCATTGCTGATGTGGAGGCCAGTCAGAAGGAGGAGAAGGACCAATGCCAAAATCAGATGACTAACATAATCAAAGCCTTGTTCACGGAGAACTATGATTTGTCGATTTCCATGAGTCGCCTGGATGCCGACCTGCTTAAGTGACACGGAAGGAAGTTGTAGAGGAGATGGTAGCTTTTGGGGAGGTTGTTCGGTTATCTTGACCAGGGAGAAAATTGACTTCATACACCGGCCAGTTGAGGATTCATCCTTGTGGATATTTTTATCCCCTTTTGTGAGCCTATTGGAGAGGGCTATGTGTCTCGTACTTTTGTATATGAATATTTCCCATTGTCGAAATTTCAGTGTTGAATGTTTTCGCATGCTTAGCTGCTTGGGTATATTTTAAACAATTTGGTTTCTCCTTGCCTGTACTAGTTTTTCCGAAGGCAGATGCCAGTTATGGCCTGTTCTTGTATTTTTTTTATTGGATCGCCTAATCTTGTCGGTGAGGCACTAAGGCCGCTGTTTGAGCATTAAGCTTAATTGTGTGATCTGGATCAAATTGAGATTGTCTTAAAAGGTCCTTGATTGGTAAGAATGGCGATCCCCAACAAGGAAATGAATTCACGGACCTTCGTAGATAGTCGCCTGGCAAATGGGGAGCATAGCATGCTACGTACTTGGCAGCATGGATCAACGGTCCGCAACAAGGAAAATGAGCACATAAAAACTCATCCTTTATTGGATATCCTTGTGGTAGACGGGGATCATGGCTCGCTATGCACCTTGTGACAGAGGTCGGTGGTCCCTTATAAGGAAATGAATGCATGAAAATTCACCCTCGTGGATAAGCGGCTAGCAAGCGGGGAACATGGCTTGCTACGCACTTGGTGGCATGGATCGACGGTCCCTAACAGGACGAATGAGCACATAAAAACTCATCCTTTATTGGATAGCCTAGTGGTAGGCCGGAGCATGGTTCGCTATTCACCTTGCGGCAGAGATCAGCAGTCCCCAACAAGGAAATGAATGCATGGTAATTCACCCTCGTAGACAGCCGGCTGGCAAGCGAGGAGCATGGCTCACTACACACTTGGCGACATGGGTCGGTGGTCCTCAACAAGGAAAATGAGCATATAAAAATTCATCCTTCATTGGATAGCCTAGCGGAAGACGAGGAGCATGGCTCACTACACAACTTGTGGTAGAGGTCAACGGTCCCTAACAAGGAAATGAATTCACGATAATTCGCTCTCGTGGATATTTGATCAACAAGTGGGGAGCATGGCTTGCTACGCACTTGGTGGCATGGGTCGGTGGTCCACAACAAGGCAAACGAGCATATAAAAACTCATCCTTCATTGGATAATCTTGCACCAAACGGGGAGCAAGGCTTGCTACGCACCTTATGGTAGAGGTCGAGGTCTGTAACAAGGAAACGAATGCTTGGCAATTCACCATCGTAGATAGTCTGTTGACTGTTGGATAGTGGGCATCTAGAGTCTTCAATAATTTGTAAAAATCAGGGGATACATTGCCTTATAGTCACGGCCGATTCTTATATGTGATAGGCCAAGAGGT
The DNA here is from genome assembly GCA_030737815.1 of Allium fistulosum. NCBI lineage: Eukaryota > Viridiplantae > Streptophyta > Magnoliopsida > Asparagales > Amaryllidaceae > Allium > Allium fistulosum. The sequence goes on along the minus strand of CM060903.1, from coordinate 326,596,374 downwards.
GAACAAGGTTCCAAGAGTGGGAGACAACTTCTTCATCTGGGTAAGAGAGATAGTAAGCACCAATTTTTAGGACCTCTCGAATGAGGTAAGGTCCTTCCCAATTCAGACTAAGGACCCCTTTGGTCGGGTCCTTTGTATTAGTGAACACTCGAATGTAGGACTAGGTTGTCAGCAATGAAATTATGTTTTTAGCAATCTTCCTCTTGTATAGTTCAGTACGGAGCTCAGCCTCGGCCCTTCGTTCTTCTATAATATCGAGCCCAAGCTTGAGTAACTCCTTATTTTGCCCAGTCACGAAGGTTTGACGGTGAGGTGATCGAATATCAGCTTCAATAGGTAGCATGGCTTCATATCCGTAGTATAATTAAAAGGGAGTATGGCCAGTTGATGTGCAGTTGGAAGTACGATAGGACCAAAGACCAATGATAGTTCTTCGGCCTAGTTCCCATTAATATTCATGAGACATTTTTTGAGAGTGGTCTTGATGGTTTTGTTGATAGCTTCTATCTATCCATTGTCCTTGGGATAGGTAATGGAAGAAAAGCATTTCTCAATTATTATTTTTATGCAAAAGTCTTGGAAGTGATCGCTTTTGAATCGAGTGTCATTATCGGTGATGATCTTCCTGGGTAGGCCAAAATGGCAGAAAACGTTCTTTATTACGAAGTTCGATATTTTAGAGGCGGTTACCTCGGTTAGGGTTTCAGCCTCAACCCTCTTGGTGAAGTAATCGATGACAACTATAATGTGGTTGTAACCTACCTTGGTGTTTGGCAACTTGCCTGTTAATTCAACTCCCCAAGTATCGTATGGCCATGGGGAGATTACCGAGGTGAGGTTGGTAAGCTTGGCTTGGGGGATCTTGGCGAACCGTTGACATAGGTCGCATTTCTTTACATACTCCATGGAATCGTTGTTTCCACTGCTTAAAGTGATTGTGATGACCACGAAGAAAGAACGAATCCCAACTATGGATATATAAGAGCCGAAACTTCTCAGAGCATTCCATCCGGCGTAAGCATCTGGATAATCTGGAATGTGACGTGGCATACCCGAAAGCCCTAATAAATGCTCATAGTAGGCCAATAGTAGCCCTACCGACAGCCTTCTTTTCTAGACTTTCCCTTCTAGCATAGTCCCCACATAATCCTTCATGCAGTTCCTCAAAGATCCTGATAGCATCGCTAATAGACGCGCACCACTAGAGTGGTGTGGAATACCTATGTTTATAGAACCTTTCATCCATGATCGTGTAGTTGAGAGTTCGATAGAGAATTTTCTTGGCTTCCTTGCGGTTAGGAAGAAGTCTAAATATCTTACCAAGGGCATCGTCAATAGAGGGTGCGTTTATTTCCATCGATGTTGCCCTCGGCTCATGGCTAGGAGGGACAAGAATTTCCTACAAGACCTAAGGAGTAATATCCTCTTCAGGGTTGCTTGCTGCTTTGGTCAGTTACTTGACCTTAACATTATGCTCTCTTGGTATTTGTTCCAGTCTAAATTTTTTGAAGATACCAATGATCCATTTGGCCTCGGTAATATACAAGGCCAATGTTTTGTCTATGACCTAGAAGCACTTGCCAATTTGGTTGACGACCAAGGAAGAATCGTTGAAAACATGCATAGATTCCATGCGTAGCTCCCTTGCCATCTTGAGACTGACGAGGACAACTTCATACTCAGCTGCGTTGTTGGTCACCTTGAAGGTGAAGTGGACTGCAAAATATGATACTTTCCCCTTGGGCATGATGAGGACCATGCCAGCCACTACTCCTTTCTCATTTGATGCTCCGTCAACGTATATGAACCAAACTAGCCTATCAACAACGGCTTCTTCTTGTGAGCCTTCTAGCCCTGAACATTCGACAATGAAATCGACTATAGCTTGACCTTTGATGAAGGTGCAAGATTGGAACAAGATGTGATGCTATCTAGGTTCGATGGACCATTTTAATAATCGGACGGTTGTGTCGTGCCGGCTGAGGATCAATTTTAGAGGTTGATTTGTTAGGACTTTGATAGGGTGAGCAAGGAAGTATGATCGGAGCTTACAGGCCATCATGAGTAGCAGAAAGCGAGCATCTCTAGTCGAGAGTACCTAGTTTCTGGGGTCAATTTCTTGCTGACATAATAAACTGATCATTGGATCTTATCGTCTCCTTTATTAGGGCGGCGTTGTTCGCGTGATTAGACAAAGCTAAGTATAGATAAAGATCCTCACCATAAATGGGTTTAGAAAGCATGGGAGAGTGGTCTGATGTTGCTTCAGTTCTTCAAATGCCTTGGTGTATTCCTTGTTCCAAGTGCAAGTTTTCCCTTTCTTAATGAGATAGAAGAAAGGTAGACACTGATCGGTTGATTTCAACACAAACCAGCTTAATGCTGCAACTACTTTATTCAAGCTTTGCACTAGCTTCATGGTTCAGGGAACCTGCATGTCTTGGATGGCTTGGATCTTGTCAGGGTTGGCCTCAATCCCCTTGGCGCTCGCAACATAGGCAAGGAATTTACCAGATCAGATATCGAAAATGCATTTCTTAGGATTCAGCTTCATGTTGTATTGATGAAGGATGTCAAAAGACTCGACTAGTTTTTGCACATTCCCCCTGCCTACTCGAACTTTACCAACATATCATCCATATAAAATTCTGTGGATCGACTATTCAGTTTTAAGAACATGTAGTTGATGAGTCGTTGGTATGTAGCGCCCACATTTCACAAATCTAAAGAGATGGCGTGATAATAGTACAGGCCCACGTTAGTTATGAAGGAGGTGTGCTCTTAACCTAGGTCGTGCATGGCAATTTGGGTGTACCCTAAATAAGCATCCATGAAGGTAAGGAGCATATGTCTGCTAGTTACATTTACCAACTGATCGATGTGAGGCAATGGAAAACTATCTTTAGGGTAGGTCTTGTTAAGGTTGGAGAAGTCGGTGCATGTTCTCCATATCATGTTTGGCTTTTTTACTAGTATTAGGTTTGCCACACATACGGGGTAGTCCGTCTCTCTGATGAAGTCATTGGCTAATAGATTTTCTACCTCTTCTTTGAGAGCTTGTGCTTCTCCAAGTTCAGCGGTCGGTGTTTTTGGCGGATGGGGGTGGCCTTAGGGTCGATGTTTAGCACATGACAACTGATCCTAGGATCAATGCCAATCATATCAGTATGTTCGCAGGTGAAGATGTCTTTGCTCTGTCAGAGGAATCTGATTAGGTCCTCTCTGACTTTAGGGCTAAGCTCTATGTCAATTTGGAAACCTAGTGCTCTGATACCAAATGTGGGTTGCAGAATTATGGATCTTAAGGCTAATTGAACACTAAAGGGAGTGTGAATAGTGTTTTTTAACTTTTGTAAATCATTTTAAATTTCTTTCAAGTTTAATATTAAATCAAAAAATTTCAGCATGGAATTATATCAAGATTTAATCACAGATGCAATCACAGATAGAATAAAAGCAATAAAGTAAAGTAGAGAGTTAGAGAGATGACACCAGGGATTTTATATTGGTCCAGGTTTCTCCTACGTCTAGCCCCATATAATTGCGTGTAAAGATTTCTTTTCAAATACCAATCTTTAAACGGAGAGAAGGCAAACCCAATTACAATCTCGATTCCAAGGCTATGAGACACACCCTTCTGATTTTTCTAGCTCAGGGTATACCCACTTGATTTGGACGGGCTACAAGCACACCCACTCAAATTTCTGGGATACCAAAATCTCCCAATTGATTTGAACAGGCTACAATCAGACCCAAGAAAATGCAAATAGAGTTTGATGGTTTTTCCAAAGACAATTTCTTGAACTTTGGATACAAATGATCCTATAGCCTCTTAGGCAGCACGTTGACCTTTGATTTGAGAGAGAGAGAAGATTCCAAAATGGTAAGAAAGTCGTATTGAATAAATACACAAAAGTATGAATTAATTCTATTTGATTTTGAAGAGAATTTGATATAATTTCAATGGAGTTTTCAAGAGAGTAAGAGGAGGGAAGAAAATAAGATAATAACTAACTAAAAATACGTTTGAAACCCCCTATATATAGTGCATAAATAGATGTGTCCATTCGCGAGGAGTTGCGACGAATAGACGCTTCATTTCCAAATTTTAAAATTTTTGCATCATGTATGGTGACATATCTACAACATGTATATTGACATATATACGAAATTTTTGAAAACTGGTTTCTTAAAAATTGTTTTGAAAACTCTATGCTTTGTAAAATAGTTTGATATTTTGTAAAACATTTTAAACATATTAACATTTTGAACTTTGAAAAACTTTTATAAAATATTTTTAAATATATATTTTGAAAATTTATTTTATTCAAAAACATAAAAGATAGAAAAATAAAAGATAGAGATCAAAGATTGCTATCGAAGACTTTAACAATATTCTATGACTCTATATACTATACTATAGTCATGAGATCTTCATATCTTGGTCTTTATACTCATGAGTCTTCATGTCCATTCCCTGAGTCATTATACTGTACAGTGTTCGATTCAATACCTGTGTAATATCCTGCATTATATACTATATAACTTGGCAAAACATTAGTGTCCATATTATATATGAATGTACATCGTTGTTTATTAAGGTTTTTATCATCAAAATCAATAACCGAGGCATTAACAATCTCCCCTATTTTGATGATGACAACCATTAATATCCTGTATATAAAATATGATATAACTCCCTAAATAACTCCTCCTGAATATATGCATATGTATATTTTATATTTTTCTCATCCATTGTCATCAACAAAAATGGGTGAAAAGGTAAAAAAATCCCCTCCTAAATCCTTAGAAACTATAGATTCAAAATCAATAACTAAATTAAAAAATGATATATATGATTACGATGATCTTAAGATATATGATGATATATTTATGATATACTCGGAAACAATTCACTATTTTATTTTAACCATGATGATTATAAATAAGATAACACGACTTTTAATTAAATTCAATCTTATATGTTATTCAATCATTTTATCACACATATCTAAACAAACCAATCAAATTCAATCCAAATATACAAACCAAATCGATCAAACCAAATCCTAAGAGTACGTATATATTTACATATCAAATCCAATCCTAACAACTAGACTTTCGTGGAACTTTAACCCAACCATCGGACTCAAAGATTGGATATGTTTTGATGGCATCCAACTCTTTATTATTCTTGTTAATAGTGCACTCTAGGTTGTTGGAGGGTTATTTTTTGATTAAGGAAGAAATCATCCATCGAATGGCATCTAAATGCTTTTTTTCCTTGATCGTCAACATTTGACTTAACTCTAAATGCCTTTGATTTCTTAAGATAAAAGAGAGAATGTCCTTACAAGATTGAAGAGTTTGTTTTAGATTTTCACATACGTTCTGACGTGGAGGACATATTTGTAAAAATATGTTTGAGAATGAAAAGAGAGTATAACATAAGATGATGACTGAGTTTTCTAGAAGAAATAGGATTATATAGGAGTGGAAAGTTGTTTGGAATGAGTTGAATAGGTGTTATTTCTGAATTTTAAAATTGTTGTCATCTGGCCGTTATATGTCGACATATAGGGTACATATATGTCAATATACATGTCATAAATTGAAAATTTTATGTTTTTGTTATAGTTTTTATTTTAAACTTACCATTATATTTTATAACTTCCAAAGACTAATAGACAATATAGGACAGTAATAGATATACTTCCATTACATAAAATTGAAAGGTGCATGGATTTCAAAGATAAATAAAAGAAAATACATAAAAACGACATGGACTTAAGCTAAAAGCACATGATACAAAGCTAGATATCATAAGGAAGAAACTAGATAGGCTTAGAAAGATGTAGATGACGATGATGAAGAACCGTCAAGTTTGCGATTGATCTTTTCAAAGTATTTGTCCACTTTATTGGAAAGAGAGGTGAACTTTTTACTAAATGATTACTTAAGCTTCTTTTGGTTCTTAAGAAGCTTTTCTTTATTCCTTAGGATCTCTTTATTGGAGGGGTGGGATGGTTTGTCAAAACTTTCTAAGGACCTATCCACTTCTTCCTCCTCGTCTTCTCCTTCTTTCACTTCTATTTCATCGCCTTCTTCTTCTTATTATTATTGAATTTCTTGTTCTTCTTCATATGCCAACCTTTGTTCTTTTACAAGAAGTGTCTCATATGGTTCGAAAAATTATGGAATGTGCATAAGAAAGATGTTGGCCTTGTCAAAAAAATTTGAGCAATGGATTTTTCTCCTCTTAAATCAACACAAAAATATATGAAAATTCTAGTAATATGCAAACCATGAAAGAGTGTGTTCTCATGTCATTTGAACAAAGTCATCTAAAATGACTTGTGCCCAATTAATGTTGTAATGAATATAAACAGCGAAAAGAGCTTTAAAAACTTTTTGAGTAGCCTATTGTAATTACCCGTGCTTACAGCGATACTTTGCTGTAAAATGAGGCTCATAAGTCTTGATTTTGGTCGAAGATTCTTGTGTTTAAATTTAAATTTTTCATCACTTTCGAAAATATCGTGAAAAACTTCACGATTTTTTTCGTCAATTTGAAATGTGGAGAGGTCAATTCCACTAGATTTACAACCACGAATATTACCCAAAAGTTCGTAATTTAAAACAATTTGAGTACCATTAACACTACTCTAAATTTGTCCCTCTTGTCCTTGGAAAAAATTTCCATTTAAATTCGCATAAAATATTTTGACCAAATCCGGATAACAAAATAATCATTTTGAGAAGCTTTAATTAAACCAAGAATTTCATTTTCAAAACAAAGATCTTGTAAGCTATAAGAGGAAAAATCTTCGAATTTAGCAAATCTTCCGGGAAAAACTTTTCTTAAAGTTGTATGCTCCATATAGGCTTCAATGGCATCTTTCTCATTGAAGAGAAAGCTTTTAATTTTCTAAGAGAGCCTTATGGTCTTAGGATTTTGACTAGAAGAAGCCATTTTTGAGCTTTTGGGGAGATAAGATAATGAAGAGATATTTGAAATAAAGCGAGTGAATGAAAGGATAAAGATAGATTTAATTAATAGAGAGTGAAGAGTCATGTTCTCTAGTCAAAAAGGTGTCTTTTCAGAACATGGGAGTAAGTGCAAAAGAGAGGAAAAATTGAATTTTGAATTTTGAATTGAAATTTCAACTTTCAGTTTTCTAGCATATAGAAAGTGAATTAAGGATTTTTCTAACTTGGTCTTCTTCAGAAAAGTTTTTATCTGATGCAACTAACAAATGCACTATATCTTAAAATCTACAGTACAGTTAGAATAGACTCATTTGGACTCATTTTAAACAATTGAAACCGATTAGTTAACATGGAAATTTTAGTCTGTTTCACTTTACTAGTGCCCTCATGTGTAACTTGCACTGTTCTCCAAATTTCATATGTAAACTTACAAATAGAGACTGTGTTAAAATCATTTTTATCTAGTGAACAAAAAAAATATTCATGGCTTCAGAATTATTATGTGCAAGTGTCTTTTGGTCAGTAGTCAATAGTGCAAAATTAATCTCGGGTTCAATGTACTCATTTTGTGTAACATTCCAAATATTTAAACCATTAGACTATAAGTAAATTTTTATTCTACATGACCAATAAGTGCAGTCATTGCCATTAAAAAGTGGAGGTCTAGCAGTAGATTGTCCTTCGACGGAATTGTTAACAAATGTAGCAACAATGTTGCTAGCCATCAAACTTTTTAAAAATCAAATTGCGAGTTTTTGAAAACCTTGTGCTCTGATAGCAAATGTGGGTTGTAGAATCATAGATCTTAAGACTAATTAAACACTGGATAGGGGATGAATAGTGTTCTCTAACTTTTGTAAATCTTTTTAAATTTCTTTAAAGTTTAATATTAAATCATAGATTTTCAACATAGAATTATATCAACAATTAATCAAAGATGCAATCACAGATTAAATAAAAGCAGTAAAGTAAAGTAGAGAGTTAGAAAGATGACACTATGGATTTTATACTGGTTCGGATTTCTCCTACATTGTAATGACCCTAAATTTGACTAACATTATTTAGGATATTTAATTAGATAAACTAAATGAAATAATGTAAATGGTTAAGGGATTGATATTTTTTAATTAATAAGGGGCCATGCCTCAATGAATTATAAGCAAGAGAGAATTAAAAATAAGTACATAAAAGGAATATGGTAATGGCAAAATAGGAATAGCCTTTGTTATTATATCCTAAACCCTTCTATCCTTCATTTCTTTCAACATTTACAAACAAAACTAAAACACTAGTGAGCTCGGATGGCTACCATTAATAAGATTCAAAAAGATGAAAAGCTAGGATTCAAGTACAAAGCTTAAGCAAATCAATCAAAGAGCAAATTTCAACCTTCTTAACACCAAGACAAGGTGAATAATTTGATTTACATCTCACTTTTGATAATGATCTCGGTTTTAAGGTTTGAACTAAGAAGATGAAAAGCTAGGATTCAAGTAGAAAGCTTAAGCAAATCAATCAAAGAGCAAATTTCAACCTTCTTAACACCAAACCAAGGTGAATAATTTGATTTACATCTCAATTTTGATAATGATTTTGGTTTCAAGGTTTGAACCGAATTATTTTGCTAATAACATGCCATGTTATGTTTGTTTAAATGGATATATATATATATATATGCTTGTTGATGATTTATATTGTTTCATATAGATTTTATGATAAGTTTAGATTGGAGAACCTATTAAATGACATCCAAATGATTTGCATTTGTGATATATGATCAAAAATATTATTTTAGAAGTAGGTTTCAAGTTTCATAATTTTCTAACTTACTGTGGATTTATTATGCATTTTCTATGAAAGAAAATAGTTAATATTGGATTTAAATTATTTAAGGCAATTATATACTGATTTCGGATCTGAAATTTACATATGTTAGAAAACATATTAAAAGTGAATTGTGATGATTTTTAGAGAATTTTCCTCAGTATTTTATTATGGTTATAAAATTATTTAAGTTAATGGACTTAAATGTTTTATATGTTTTATCAGGAGAAGGGCTTATTTGTTAAAATGTTTTTAATTGAATTTTTTTAATTCGGCAGCCTTGTAGAAAAGGATTCTGATTAAGAAATGACAACCGATTACATTTTGACAAATTAGGCAAGTTAGGTGAAAAGAAATTACTTTGAAAGGTATAAAATCAGTTTTGCTTGGATTTACCACTTTGCCACTTCCATTTGCTAGCTTTCGACACCATACCTCCGCTAATGATCATTCGAAACCAATGCACATGGTGTCAAGAAATTGATACGTCGTGCATTGGAGAAAGGCGGAAGGGACCGTGTCGAAACCATGCTTTCGAAAGGGTAGAAGTTATCCTTATAAGCTTTCGAATCCTTTACTTACTTCTGTTTATAAAAGATGCTTTCGAAGAGGTAGAAGTTGTTGTTATAAGCTTTCAAACCCTTTACTTACTTCTTGTTTATAAAAGAAGCTTTCGAAGGGGTTGTTTTTAACTTGTTTTTATTTAAAAGAAGAAGCTTTCGAATAAGTTGCCACCTGCCTTTGTTTTTAGAAAGAAGCTTTCGAAAGAGTTGCCGCTTGCTTTTGTTTTAAAAGAAGCTTTCAAAAGGATAGCCGCTTTTGAACTAATTTATACCATGCAGCCGCATTCATACCTTTCGAATTAGTTGAGGCCGCTTTTCCTTATAGCCTTAAAACAACGTATTCGAAAGGGTGCTTTCGCCTTTCTACTTTGAAGCTCCTTTCTTAATGCTTTTGAAAGGATCGTATAGCTGCTTTTAAATGGTTTCGAAAGGATAGGTTTCGAAGCTATCATGTTCCCCAATTCCTTTATTTGGATTAAAGCTTTCGAAAAGGATACTTTTGCTTCTATTTTCTTTGACCCAATGGTTATATTAAGCGTGTTCAAAAGGGATAAATTTAAAAGGTTTCAAAGCAATGTTTCCACAATCCTTTACTTGAGCCCAACACTTTCGAAAGGTATATTGTGAATTTTTCAAAAGATATGTTTTAAGTATTTCGAAATGAAGGTTCTAATGCTTTCGAAAGGTAAGTATAAATGGTTTTAAAAGAGGATGTCTAAGGTTTTAAATAAGGCTTTTGAAAGGGTGTTTCCAATGATTTTGAAAGGTATCGTTTAAGATTTTAAAATAAGGGTTTCGAAGGTTTTACCTTGGCTTCATGGCCTAAAGTTTTCTAAGTTAAAAAGGGTTTTAACTTATTTTGAAGGGATAGGTAATCACATTGATTAGATTTCATCAACACTGTTTTGTGTAAAGCATATATCATAGCATAAGTATTTTGAGTAACGCAAAGAGTAGGATTTCCTTGTTTTATAAAGATATGATTTCAAGGGTAAATCATTTGCAAAGATTGTTTACAAGGAAATGAAAAATTAATAGGGTAGTTAACCCTAAGTTTATGAATCGGATATTAGAAGACCAGATGGGACTGGTATGGGGTCACGCCCTATACTTTTGCTATTAGCCCAAGCTAAATAAGTCCAAAATTCCAATAGGGCTTTGTCACGGATGGGACTAAAATAATATTACACATAGAAGGGAATATACAGAGTAAAGATAGGTTATTGATGAGCCGGCAAAACAATTAGGATCAGTTGACCCTAATAGAAGAAAGTTAAGGGCAGACGGCCGAGTATTATGTCTAACAGAAGTTAGACTATTGATTTTGTCTGGTAGGCCCCAGTCAGACAATGGTTAATAGTTAGCCAAATAAAACTATAGTGTGGACAAACGTCCATTGATTTCCTGATTATTATGCATATATGTATTTGCTATTATTGTTATAATCAGTTTGATTGTAAGATTTTGATTTGCAAAAGATATGCTTTTAAAAGGATATTAGTGAGGGAAAACTTGTTCCGCTAAGCAGCGTGGTCTCACTTAATATCAGTAAATCGAGATGTAATAGTATTATTCACATCAGGCTTTATGCCAGACTTGAAGTTTCTATTTTTCCCCTTACACTGTTGGGTGCTCAAAATTAATTTGAGTAGATTGAGAGTTAGATCTTTTCAGGTTTAGTAGGTTGGACGAATAAGCTTCCAAAGATGTACAGGAGGCAAAGCTAGCTATGTAGGAGTAAATTAGTAGTATTTCCACTGTGATGTATTTATGACTGATATGTCTACCTATTTAGTACTCTGATCATCCAAGGGGACATCTTCATATGTCACTCTTGGCGTAGTTTGTAATAATTATATTTGATCAAAACCTGGGAATCGTTTCGGGATTATGTAACTGAATATGAAAATTGATTTAAAATGTAATCAGAAAAGTTGTTTTTGAAATTGTGATTTTATTTCATATTCATATGCCTCTGATATTATGGATACCATTAACACTACTATATTTTGTCACCGAAAGTTAAATACTATAAATGACTGCAGCATATGTAGCACTTAGCACTGGGCCTCAGGATAAGGGGTGTTACATATATCTAGTCCCGTACAGTTGCTTGTACAGATTTCTTTTCAAATGCCAACCTTTAAATGGGCAAAAGATAAACCCAATTACAATATCGATTTCAAGGCTACGAGACATACCCTCCTCATTTTTCGGGCTCAGGGTACACCCACTTGATTTGGACGGACTATAAGTATACCTACTCGGATTTTTGGGCTACCAAGCACACCCAATTGATTTGAAAGGGCTATAATCACACCCAAGAAAATGCAAATAGAGTTTGATGGTTTTTCTAAAGGCAATTTCTTGAACTTTTGATGCAGCGGATCCTATAGACTCTTGGACAGCACTTTGATCTTTAATTTGAGAGAGAAATGATTCCAAAATAGTAAGAAAGTAGTATTGAATCAATACAAAAAAGTGTGAATTGAATCTATTTTATTTTGAAGAGAATTTGATATAATTTCAATGGAGTTTTCAAGTGAGAAAGAGGATGGAAGAAAATAAGATAATAGCTAACTAAAAATTCATTTGAAACCCCCAATATATAGTGTATAAACAGATGTGTCTCTTCGCGAAGAGTTGTGACGAATTGACACTTCATTTCAAAATTTGAAAATTTGTTTTGCATCATGTGTGTCGACAAATCTATAACATGTATGTCGATATATGAAATTTTTGAAAACTAGTTTCTTTAAAAATTGTTTTGAAAACACTGTAGTTTGTAAAATAGTTTGATACTTTGTAAAACATTTTAAACATATTTTAGAAACATTTGGAACTTTGAAAAACTTTTATAAAATATTTTTAAATATATTTTGAAATTTTATTTTATTTAAAAATATAAAAGAAAGGAAAATAAGTGATAAAGATCAAAGATTGCTAACAGGGGCTCTAACAATATTCTATCACTCAATATACTATACTATGTCTTGAGATCTTTATATCTTGGTTTTTATACTCATGAGTCTTCATGTCCATTACTGAGTCTTTATACTATACAGTCTTCGATTCAATACAAGTGCAATATCATGCACTATATACTATTAACTTGGCAAAACATTAGTATTCATATTTTATATGAATGTACATTGTTGTTCAGTAAGGTTGTTATCATCAAAATCAATAGCTAAGGTATTAACACTAAGAGCACCGAATTGTTCGTAATATTCAGGATTCTTAAATGTTTTAACCAGAACTCAACCCCTTTGAAGTTGCAAATCAGGGGTTATTTATAATTTCTGAAGTGGATGGTGGATGGTTGAGATCACGTTGTAGAGCTGGCGGGAAAAGTGTTTGACCGTTGATTTGACTGCAGAGGTGGATGATCAACGGTTGTAAAGTGTGTCAGAAGATAGACGGTGGATGAGAAAGTCTCAATGCCTCTTTGTACTGGCATGGGCTTGCATTAAATGCACATTTAATTCTGATAGTAAGCAACATCAGTACAAGCGTCCAACTACGGTGCTCTGAATGGATGGAATGATAGCTTTGTAGTTCACTCGAGTACCTAAATATTAACCAGTTTTTTAGCCAACCTCGGAACGATACGAGTGCTTTGTGAAAAGCAAAAATTGCTTGCTAATCACTAATCTTAAAATGGAGAAAATGAGGAGTTAAATACGTAGCTGAAAGGTAAATAACACGAGATGTAAAGTGGTTCAGCAAAGCTGCCTACGTCCACTGTGAAATTCTCTTACTATATATTTTTCTTACAACCACCAGGAATTACAAAAGAATAATAAGGAAAAGGGAGGTACTTAAGACTAACAAAGCTACGTAATCTTAAGGACTTATGTGGTATTAAGAGTGTTGAATTGTGTCTAGTATCCAGGATCCTTGAATGTTTCAACTATAGCTCAACCCCTTTGAAGTTGCAAAGCAAGGGTATTTTTAGTAATTGAAGTGGATGGTGGACGGTTAAGATCATGATGTAGAGCTGGTCGGGGAAAGTGCTTGATCGTTGATCTGATTTGAAGATGGATGGTCAACAGTTGTAAAGTATGCTAGAAGGTAGGCAATAGATGAGAAAGTACTCATTGCCTCTCTGTACCAAGCGTGGGCTTGCATTAAATGTGCATTTAATGCTAATGGTAAAGCACATCAGTTCAACCGTCCAACAATGGTGCTCTAAATGGGTGGATGGACAGCTTTGGCGTTCACTTGAGTACCAACATGGCTAAACTAATCGACCCGCTATCGGCAACACGGAAGAAACTTTGAATCTTGTTGAGGACCACGTGGAGAAGACGAATAAATGACTAGATCCGAGATGACCGGGAGCGAGGCCGGATGCCGATTGGAGTTGGTCGTAAAGAGCCATACTTAGAGATGGGATACGCTTGGGCTATTCTTGGCTGATGTGTTTCCTATTAGCGCGGCTTGGATAAGAGTCGATCGTTAGCTAACGTGATCCCGAACGAATTGTGTTGGCCTTTAGCTGCTAGTGAAAGTTCGATATAAGGAAGACGGTCGGGATCGAGCAAGACCTGATTCAAATCTTGTCTAACTGTGAAGGTTGCTTCGAGGTGAAACGGCCAGGCATCATCTTGGCGCCTTGCAGAGTAGAAAGGTTGGCTTGAGACTATGGGCTTGGACCGGCCTTTTCGAGTCTATGGTGGATCAATTGGATTGGCTTTGATTAGGCCAGATTGCCTTTAATTGACGTGCTAGCTACTTGCCAAAAATTTGAGCAACACATTCCTTATGCTATCTCGAATTTCATATTATTTTAAACACTTCTTATGATTGGTTTAGTTTTTTCTTCCGCTACTTCAAAATTGTAGTACTCATCAAGGTATTCATCTAGAGTAAGATCAACATCATCATCAAATGACATAAAGTCTACATCCATGTTCTTGTATTTTCATATGAAATTGTGAATAACCATCATAGCGACAACCACCTTAACTTGAATAAGAAATTGATAAGTCGGCATATTACTTAAAATCGTAAAAAAATTCTTTCGTAATCTGAATGTTCTTTCAATTAACATACGTAAACTTGAATAGTAGAAACTAAAATTTATTTTTATTTTTTGATTTTGGTTCATTTTGGGTTTCACGAGAATTAAGAATATGATATCTCAAATTTCAATATAGAGGTATATAACAATCTACTAGCGAATATCTTGAATCAACTAAATAATATTGATCAAGCAGAGAATGTGAAAAGTTTGTGTCTCGATCATTAATTACGGAATTGAGTATACTACTACCATATGCAGTTCATTTCCAACCAGTCATGACATATGTAAAAGTCGTATCAAAGGACCACACAACCGTAGCATTTTGTGCGATATATCCTTTTCATCATATAATTGGTTGTACATTGCTGCTGGTCAAGTGTGCAACTATGTGCATACCGTATATTGTTTCGATACAATTTTTGGAAATAAACAATATCAGGTAATTCTAATTTGTTTCGGTACAACGTTAAACCAAGGAGCTTTCAGTTTAATTATATCATTTGACATTAACGTAATAACTTTTAAAAGATATGAAAATAAACACAAATGATTTTACCTAATCTTTAAAACCTTTCTACAACATAACGCATTAGAAGAGACAAAAACATAATGTATAAAAAAATCGCAACCATTGTTTTAATGAAAATTTCCTTTTTGGACTTCAACCCATAAATTTCAAACAATTATACAAAATAATAAAACAGCCTTTTCATAGAAATATTTCGTTGACTTCTTGATGTCCAAACTATAAATCGCTAATCCAATGCATGCAGGTATAATCTGAAATATGACCAGGCATATCTTTATGTTTTCTTCCATTTAAAAATTCGTTTATATCGATCAACTTTTCCAAATCTGCATAGTCAGAATCTTCCAGATCTGCATAATCGGAATCCCTATCAGCTATTAGTGTGTAAGAAGCATGGGGGAGTGTAAAACGAGGAAGATGTGAATTGTATACAAGGAAGTGAAGAGGTTTATATTAGGTAAAAGGGAGAAAATTAGACTATTTAAGCTTACACATCAAACAACGTCGACCACATCTGACGCATCAAGCTAAACACATTCTGTACGGGAAAATTTAAGCTCCAACCTCAGGCATTATCCTTAAGGTCCAATAGTGTATACAAAACATTTTATGGTGTGCTGCAATTTTTATATATACCAATTATTATACCTGCTTAAACTCAATAGACTAATGTACAAATACATAAACTTTTCCCCATAATATGAGAAGTTCAAACTTCATCATTTACACTGAGAACTTCACTGGATTGTCAAACTGAAACCGTGTACAACTACTCTAAGCAGGACTATTCTTACAGATGTATCGGAACTTCAAATTATCAACAGATTATTGACACTGTTTTGTTACATCTAAGGTAAATGAAGAGATCTCATTGCCTACAATTGTAGGACAAAAAAATTAGAAAGAAAATAAAATAAAATAAAGAGTACACAGAATTATTTTGGATGGCTTGATCCATGTAGCATTCATCTATTGTTGCTTACTTGAGTCATTTGAGAGTACCATTTCTTCCATGCTTCCAAATAGTGACCAAACAGATCATGCAAAGCTGCCAGTTATAAACAAAGATGACTGATTAAAAGTTTAAAACCCAAATGAAATACAGACAAAGTTCACTCAACATCATTCTAATGAGCATATACCTTCACTTAAATAGTTTAATGTGAAGTGCGATGTTATACTTCATACTATATAATCAATACATAACAGTTTTATCATTTTATGATCAAAACAAAATTAGGAAAAGATCTACGGTGTTTAGTTTTAAATAGTGAAGAATCTATTCACCGAGGTAAGCTACATAATCCAATTCATCAGTTTATGATAGTCTATCTGAATGTTTGTGTAATCATATAACAGAATGCAGACACTAAAGCTAATATGCAGGCATTGCTCTATTACAACATACGTGGTAATATCACTGAAATAAAAACGGTATTAGCTTTCATAATTAGTAAATACAAACACTGATCGGGAATTGAGCGAACCTTGGTTGTGATAATCAGGGCGAAAATTAGTTGCCAAATCCTGCCAAGCATCATCAATATGGGCAACTTTCTCACTTTGTTCTTCACATGTATCCTCTCTTTTTGATGCTACAACCGGAGTAAAAGGTCCAAAACAGTAATCTTCAGTTTCCAACTTTTTCTGAGCAGTAGTAGCATTGTGTGCCTTCACATCTTCTTTATTCGATTGCGTTTCCATATATTTTTTGTCATCTACAGCCATCAATTTCCTCCTTTTGCTCAGATCCATGTTAGTCACGTCCATTCCAAATGATCGCTTATTATTCTGGTTTATTTTAGATGGTACTGCAACTGTAACTTCACTTTGTTTCCCATTCAATCCTAGCCATTTAAATGCTGGTTTTCTTGTCTCTATATGATGTGTCTGTTAAATATAAATTACAATTATGATGACGACTGTACAGTTTAAAAAACAAAGAGTAAAGCTTTATGTTCTTATATCATACCTTTTCAATTAGATTGAGGGAAGATAGCACATTTGCAATGTCATATAATCTTCGAACTTTGGCTGTATTATTATATTAACTATTAAGTTTAGTAAAGAATCGTCTATTGAAAAAATATAATCAAATTAAGAGTTGTTAGAGGATTAATACTTTTAGTTTGAGATGAATCATGGTTGTCGCTAAACAACAATGTCGCAGCTTCATCGAGTGTTATTGTATCTTCCTATAAAATAATTAACTTGCATTAAATCAATATTGCAATAAAAAGAGAATGGAAGAAAAGAAAAATCATTTTGTTCTACTAGAATCTGTAAATAGGACTGTAAGGTTGTAAAGGCATATAGAGCACTTAATGGAAACTCTCACATACCTAGGGAACCATAAGACTGCTAAGTCAGCAGCATGTTAGCATAGAGAGGAAAACTATGAGGAAGTAAAATTTACAGAAAATAAATTCTGAAAAAAAATAATAAATAAAAAGACCCCGATGGAAACATGGGGAAATTAACAGATATCAAATATACAAAACAAAATTGACTCCGCAGCATCTAACCATGGTAATATAATGGATAATGCTGAAGCTAAATTGGGCAAGCATTTCCATTTGATGGGATAAAATATACTCATCAACAGTAAATAATACCTTTAAGCATCCAACATTGGACCTTTGACAAGAAATGTCATATACATAAAATTGAGTCATCCCAATTCAACATATGTTTCAACATACACTCTAAGGATAAATACATGCATAACCCCTAGCTTGGTTGCAGTAACAAATTTATTATGCATGAGAGAAGATTTAAGATTTCACACCCCCAACTTCTTCTGTCATATGTTCTCAAATGATCTCATCCATTCATTTTGAAGTCTATTAAAAATAAATGGATCAGATCAGTTGAAGACTCGGGGATACAAATATTGGGGACAGAAGATTTCAATCCATTATGTACAGGGTATGGAGTCAGGTACTTAGATGAGAATGATAATAAACAGAACCAGTCAAAGAAAAAATACAAGCATCTTACATCTGTGGTAAGGAACAGCTTCACAAACTTTTCTGTTAGCATTCCAAGTGATTTTTCTCTTCTGTTTTCTATATATCAAAACAAATGCTCAGTTATAATGCATATAAAGATACAGCAAACTTGAATTTGTTTCAGTTGAATGAGTATTTGGTAACACTATACAGACCTGCTCTTGGTCTGCTGCTGGATAAAGCACCGCATCTCTCTTCTTTATTTCCCTCAATGTCATCCAACAATCGTTTATCTTCTTCGTCTTCCTCATAGTCCTATTAGGACAATACAACAAGCCATTATAATAATTGTCAAAGAAAACAGTATCCAAGGTAAATGATAAACAGTCCAACTAAAAACTTACTTCTTGGGAAGATCTAGTCTCCTGTGAGGATCTAGGTTCCACATTGATTCCCCAGTCTTCTTTCAAAGATTTATCCTGCTCCAATTCAAGATATTCAGTCAAGAAAGAACCCAAAAGAAATTACATCCAGCCCCCTCAAACTTCGCTCTCAAAAAAAAATTGTGTTTCAACGAGAATAGCAAGAAGCACAAAGGATGCATTTTTGAAAGTTCTCTTATTTATTCAAACAATTCTAGTTTTAAGTGTTAACATATAGTACTCCCACAGGGTGAGTGTTTGCAACACTACAGGGTTGCTTCATGTTGCTTGTTATCCAGTATTTTAAATGCTTGATGGAAGTTAACAATCTTGTTAAATGACGGGTAACTTCTACTAGAGAACACTTTTATCACAAAGTCAACTGGTGATGTAAAGAGAAATCTTTTAATATTTAGAGAGGATTGATTATATCAATTTTAAAGTGGGATTATTTTTTATACGCTCCCCGCGTGGAGTGTGTATCATCAGTGTTTTCAGTGGCCATAATCCAAAGAAGAAGAAAAAAAGTGGATTATGACGGATACCATGTTGAAAGTATGAAGAAAGAGACATTTTGGAACAATGTATTTACATCTTTATTTAAATGTTTAGAGCATAAATTGAAATTTGAAAATATACAATTGTAATAATAATTATAATGGATTTTAATAAATTCACGAATTAATTTGTATTCACATTTATTCAAAATAATTGTATTTATTAATTGATGTTAATTCAAATTAATTGCATTTATAATTAATTCTTATTTATTAATATAAAAGCTTTTACCCTAATTTGGAATTTGAAAATAAACAATTATTACAATTATATTAAATTGTAAAAAGTTCACTAATTAATTTGAATCGACACTGGTTCAATTGATTGCGAGTTATTATAACTAATTAAAATCAAAGTTGAAATTTAAAATTAAAATTCGTAATTAATTTTCTAATGCATTTACTTAGCACTAATAATCTTCCACAAGATGGAGATTTAGAGAAAGCGTAAATTATTTCGACTCTAATCCTTGAAAGTGGCATTTTGGAAGCAGTTTGGTATGAATGTCAATAAGTTTATTTGCTGAGGAAACGTAAACGCATAGAGCACTTTTTTGAGCTTGTTCACAAAGGGTATGTCCATAAGCTAATTAAGGAACCAATTGGCAATGCGAAGGGTGATCACTTAATATTTATAAAGGATCAACTATATTAATTTTTCCATTATTCTCAAAACTCACTCAAAGTGGAGTGTAACTTGAGCAAGATCAAGTGTTTCAAGTAATGTCGAGCTTGTGTGATGATTAGCACTCACGTTTTGGATATAAATTTGATATCATATTAGAGACCTACTTATAAATTAATTCTATATTTAACATTATATATATAATTAATTTAAATTTGAAAATTGTAATTAATTTTCTAATTCTTTTTTAAATAGATTAATTGATAACAATGAGATTCAATCTCAACATATAAATAACAATCTAGAGATAAATCACTGTCTTATAGATGACATTCCATTTTCTAATGCATTTAACAGGCATTGATAACTTTTAACAGGTCATATCTCTCTTGTTCGACCATGTGGATTGCAATCGAATGCTACAATAAAATCCGATGAAAATAAAAAAAGAGGATGATAAGAGACTGTGACCTCTACAAGCTATGTGAAAATTAACCACAAATCATTATCTCTACAAAAACTATTTTCTACATTCATTCCATTTCACATTTTCACTACAATTCTCTGGAATTATTAAAAAACTGAAGCATCGACAAAAGATAACTGGTTGTGTCAATTTTGGCATCGATTGATGCAACTTGACGAAAAGAGTTGATTGGTACTGGAGTTTGGCTGGAAGCTTACCTCTAATGATCGGAGCCTGAGTATTAATCAACGGCCCCAAATTCAGGGTTTTTTATAAAGGCAACCAAAGAAAGCAAAAGCCGGTACAACACAAATTTTGATACAAAATCAATTGATGAAGGTGGTGATTATGGTTGTAGCAACAATGAATTTCATCAATACTAAAGCTACAGCAATGATACAATTATTTACAAAGCAAATAATTGCACTGCAAATAATTGTAATGCAACATCTTCTGTGAAAATTGGTGTTGCTAACAACACTTGTATATTGGCAGTGCGAGTGTTACGCACAATGTTTCAGCTTTTTGTGTGTTATTAAATAAAACTATTACTATAAATTTTATGAAATTGCCAAAGAAAGAAACATATTGGATAAAAGACGTCAATACAAGGGGAGTATATGTTTTTCCCTTAGTGAAAATGATAAATATTACACTTTTATTATTGAAGAAAATAATAAAAAATAATCGTATAAAATATATTAAAAATGCAATTTTGAAAAGTTTTAGATAATTTCAAACATTAAAAACGATTTTTTTGAAGTTGTAAGCTATTTGAAAAATATTTTTTCTGAAATGTTCTACTTTTAAAACATGAAACTTATAAAATATGAAATTTTGGTTTTCAAAACTTTAGTTTTAGTTATTATTTTTTCTGAAACTTCAGTTTTAAAATTTTGTTTTCTCTAAAATTTTCATTGTCATCATTCAATAGTACATAAGAAAATGTTATAAGGATGGTTTGGTCAACAGATAATAGAAAAACAGCGTAACTTAGCATTTTCACCTTATCAAATTTTCTCCTTAAACGCTATGCCCTTATCTAATTTTTTTTCCTCCCTTTAACAATCACCAGTTGCAAATAAGTACACTGCGCTTAATGGCATTGTAAAAGTCATTAATTTTTAAACATATATGTAAAACTAACATTCAAAATACATTAAAAAAATATTAAATTCGGCAGAGAAGAAATTCACAAAATCAAATATAACATTATTTTGAACGATACTTTTAGACATAAAAATAGATATTCATGCATTACGTATTAAGGTACACTTGGAATGCTACCAGGGTATTAGGGAACACCTTTATATTTTCTAGAGCTTTGGGAATTCCAGGAAACCCAATCCAAAAGTATTGATTCTTAGCCTTTCTTGCCAAAACCTAAAAATAAACGAACCCAAATCAAAATTGAAAATCGTGCCTTTATAACTCAAAAATCTAATTGTCAAATTAGGAAGCAAAAAATAACTCTGACCCCAATACTCTCCAAAATATTGACAATGTCGTAAATTCTCCGCCTCTCTACACCAAGGTTTCTCGCCGCATCATCTAAACCCACAACTTTGACGTCATCTCTATTGTATAATTCAACAAATCTAATAAAGAGAGATAAGGAAGTGAACCAAATTCAATAATTAAAACCAGAAGAAACAAAAATCAGAAAAGGGGAAAAATGAACAAGAGTCATGTCTGACAACAAAGGCTAGAATTTTACTTAGAACACAGGAGTCCGAGAGATTTCTGCTTCCGATTGTAAGAGTGATGCAAGCTTCCATCTGCTTCCGCTAAAAACAAAGATGAATTTGTTTCCGTATTCTGAATCGGAAGGTAACTCCATTTCTCTTCCCCGCGCATATTTTATATAATTCGGTGATCGAGTTGAGATTTAGGGCGTGAAAATTTGGGAAAGATTATAATTTTAAAACAGGAAATTTGTGGGGGTTTTAGTTAAAAGGAGGGAGGTACTGGCGGGATCTAGTATTATTTTAGTTATTAATTCACAAAATTTTTAATCATATCCCTGATATTTTGGGTATACGCATATTAACCCGGGAGACGGTAAATTTTGAATTTGAATCATGGACGCTGTATGGTCAAACAAAGGCGAGATGTGTGGTTCTGTACACGTGCAGGTTACTCAACGAGTAAATATTTGTTGCAAAAAAGAGTGATGAATTTAAGTGCATCTTAGATGAGATTATGGTTCTATGCAAAAGTATTATCTATTTCCAGTAAAATTCCGTCAACAGATTTGTATCGTGGAATTCGTATGATATAGGAAAATTGTCCCTAAACTAATTAATCTCATCTCAAATGATATGTTCGCAACAAGTTATGAAAAGTGAGGATCAACCATGGACTGAAGATAGTGCATGGATGACGAAATATTATGCATAACAAGAAATAACTCAAACAAAGCTATCAACTTATTGATTAAGAAAAGCATATCAAATTCCTCCTAGTCTCGTTCCTTTTAATGTATAGTGAATTGTTCATATGAACAGTAAATCAAATGGTAAAATGCAAAAGTGAAAACAAAAGTAAGGAGAACAGGTGATGCACTAATCTATAGTGGTTTGGTTATGTCTAGATCCACTTTTAATATATTTTAATGGTTATGTCGCTCTAGATCGGTTGAAATTAAAAGTACGGCTTGAAATTCAATCTCAAAGTTGGTATTTGCATAGTCTCCCTTAAATATGAATAAGCAAAGTATCAAGATCTTTTTTTCTATTGGAAATAGTTCTCCTTTTATAACTCATGTAGGTTGTAACTAGACTTCTGAGTCGTTAGATTGCAATAGAACCCATTGAACGCATAGATCCAACTACATAGGAGTAAAAATAGATAATCCTCAAAATATATATGGATCGGTAACATCCATATATCTATCGGTACCGGTTGATAAACTTCAATAATCGGTTGAGTTTCTTCCCATTCTTTTCGAGCCTAAATGCTCCAATCCTCGAGTCAACCTTCCTTTGATGCTTCTAAACTTGTTCCTCCATGCATTTATTGAGAATATTTACTTTGTAGAGGAATCCATTGAACGGTATTAGTACATAGACTTAGCAAAATTTCTCTATTTTCTTCCTTGCCTTGATATCTTCCCCATCACTGAGTATTGAGAGTAAAATGAATAATTTTATGCACCAGTACCAATCCATGGACTTGGTATTTTTTCTATTCTTTCCATAGTTGTTTTTTGCACTCATTATCTTTAATTTTGACGTTCATTCCCTCATCATTTCATATTTCAGTTCCACTGAAATGTCGCTTGTGAAAAATATCAAATAACACTTGCCTCTCAAAGTATGCTTCTATGGACACAAAGCGTCCTTTGAACCAAGACAAGTGACTGAATTCAAATCTATACAAACACTTACGTTGCTCGAACCTCTTCCATGGAACATTTGTTTTCACTGAGAATCCAAACGTTTCGTTTTCGTACAACCATTAAGCCACGTCTCTCTAATAGAAAATACTGTAGATTTACAATTCAAAAGTTCATTTAGTTTGCTCATCACTAAGAATTCTTTGAGAGTTGCTCTGGTCCATGGTCAGGTAGATGCATTTTTTTCCAACCATTTTTCATTTCATT
The DNA here is from genome assembly GCA_030737815.1 of Allium fistulosum. Lineage (NCBI taxonomy): Eukaryota > Viridiplantae > Streptophyta > Magnoliopsida > Asparagales > Amaryllidaceae > Allium > Allium fistulosum. The sequence goes on along the minus strand of CM060903.1, from coordinate 326,572,814 downwards.
GAGAATTCTGTTAGAGTTGCTCCGATCAATATATGGATCGTTACTGATTGATGTTTCCTCTCGTATAAAATAAATACTTAGAAATTTTTCTTAATATTCGCTTTGCCTCCACTCTTATTTTCAAGCTCTTCCTTCTTCGTTCGAACCTAAGGTTCCAATAGATTTCTGATTTCAAGAACTTCAATTTTCACCAATCCTTCCTTCCACTAATCCAAGGTAAACCCATCACCTCAATGTCGCTCGACTATTCCAATGTCACTACCACCTCCATGCTTCGCCACCGCCTATCCTCACCCTAATAACCGTCGTCGCTTATCCCCTTTGTTGCCATCCATAACTAGACGATTCATGGAGATGTCATGGTGATGAAGGGAAGTTTGGCTCGGTTTCAGGCAACGGTGGAGAGAAGTCGGCAAAAAATGAGTTTTTTATTTTGGTTAGACTGACTTCAAGCCAACTCACGAACTCGAGGTGCATTTCAATGAGTTCAAGTGTTAACATGTCCTGTAATACACATTCCATCAACGCTCATATTTGTTGGTTGAGGATATTCCACCTTCCAAAGGTTGTATTGTCTCTTTGGGATATGCCGATCGAGAGTCAGGATTCCTGTTCACATTGGATCCATTCAGGACTATTAACGTAGTTAACACATTAAAGATTATTAGTCGACACATAGTTCCATCGGTGTACCGAAGCTCGTTTGCCAAAACCAGTGGGATTTTCCTCTACACATCATGATTTCATACATCATGCATAAGACATAGGATACACCCATTATATAGGACACACACTACCCCTAGTCAATGTACAAAACCTGATGAGTCGACGAGCGTCAATGTTCGTTACATGTTAAACATCAATCATGCTAGGGCTGTACATGTATATACGCTAGTATACGAAATAAATTATACTTACTTAACCATGCTCATCATCCGAAATTTTCAGTTAACCTATGGATACAAGATGCTCTCTTCGCCTTTCCGCAACCGCATCTACTTCTGCCTCTTCCTCGCCTACAATGGCTTCTAGCAAAGTGTCGGTTTCTACATCTACTTACAACTATTGGACCATCCACGTCCATGAAGTATCGGCCTTTATTGTTCCTTAAATGATTGGGAACCACACAACGAAGTTCCTTCCAATGTTACCTTGAGAAGGATCGTCATCCTTAATAATCCTCCTAACTCTCCCCCTCTTGTCTAACTGCCATTCTCCTCTAGCATATCTTCGAAATGCATGGGATCCCTATAGACGAAATGAGGCTCCCACTTCCATACAAGGAAGCTCGCAATTCTCCAGCTGGTTGCACTGCCCATAAAATATACATGTGTCTCTATAGATATGTTCTACCCTTTAATGCATTCTTATGTCACATCCTCCTATTTATGTGGATCGTCACTTCTCAACTGCACCTAAACTCCTACGTGGTGCTCATTTTGTTTGTATATGATCTTTGTTCGCCACTTGGGAAGAGAGCCATCGTTCGTTGATGTTCGATATATATACAATTTTAAGCGATTGTCCTCATGACCCTCATTAATTTTCTTTGAAGCCATCAGATACAACTAGATGGTTATTAATCTCCACAACAAGTGAAGTTACTTCAAGGAAGAGTATTTCTTCATTCATTTCCACATAGGATTCACTCAATGGTTGCTTTCGGGATGTAAGTCATGCTATGCAAATCCTAACTTTCAATGGACTTGGATTAACTTTATCCAAATCCCTTACCCATATTCAATCCTTTGCAGATATTTTTTAAGGGTCAATAACAACAACTTAAGATTCACGATCGCTACCCTTTGAGCCATCCTGTAATGACCCGAAAAATTTAATGGTTTTAAAAATCATATTTAACTGGAAATTTGTAAAATTTTAAACAATAAAATTTGAAAATAAAAATTTATTATTTGAAATACGTCTATTTTAATATAGCAACTGGTAAATTTTCATCTGATAATATTGAAGTTTATTTTCCTGTGAAATTTTATTCAAATCAAACCAGTTAATAACAGTGAATTTAAAAGTTTTCCGAAACCAAAATGTGTCAACAGGAGAAAATTTATTCAGATCATTCTGGATCAGACTGCGAAATTCGTTTTTCCAAATTTGGACTTCTATTGCTCCGTTTATCTTAATTCTTGTATAATAGCAGCATTTTCTGGTACCGGTTATCGACTTTTGATCGGATGATCGTGCCACTAATATCTGTGTACCGTTTTGATCGCCTCATCGCGCTGATCACCGTAGTATACTTACTTCTTTAATTTGGAGACCGACACGCGCCGGAAACGACAAACAGTGTCATACGGTATCGAACAAATGTAGAAGATTTGACTTTTAATTTCCCTATGTTTCAAATCTTATCGTGCATCACAAACAACATTTAATTGGTCCAATAACTTTCAAGAAATCAAGGGGTGACCATTTCTATTCCTACTGTTCATTTGTTGAACCATCAACGGTTAGATTTATAAAATATCTGCGGTTTCTTTTCATTTCCCTGTAGCGCGATCTTCGCCTTTATCAAAACCCTTACCTGCTCTTCATCCCAAATCCATCTTCATCCTTGATCGGCCTCAAAAAAAAAATGAAATGAGGACGTATTTTTCCTGCGTCTGCCTTCTTATCCTTCGAACGCTACCCCACCTGGCTATGCTCGCCTGTATCTCCATCTGCCTTATTCCCCTTAGCTCGCAGTCAGCCTTCCCTCCAGCCACGCTCCGACCAAATCTGGCCAGACCCGCCACCATGCATTGCTCTTTTGGAAATGACTGCCCATCCTCACCGAGGCAGCTATTCCGGCCTCCACTCGAGTCTCATTTTTCCCTGCATCTCTAGCTTCATTATTTCACCATCACAGGTTCATATATAATATGTTAAACATTATGTAAGTGATATCATAAGTATATAGGTTGTTTTGTAGCCTGGAAGTGGACCTTGTATATATGTTAATACAGTTTCGTAGATATGTATTTGTATATTCAGTTAAAATATCAATATTTTATTCAGTTTTATATACATTGGAATGTATGTTATATATGTGGGTATTTTTTTTATATATACAAAGCATAAAATGTTTATAAAGTATGTACATCATATATTAGCTTATACGTATATAACCTGTTTTATTGACTTATAAACAGTTTATATCTTGCTTTATAAGTGTTTATTTATTTCTATACAGAGTATATATATAATTCATAATACAAGCTATGTGTTACTATAATATATTGTTTACATATATTAATTAAGTTATATAAACCTATTATGTATACAAGTCCAGTAAGATCTATTTATCTATAGCTGAGTGGCTTGACGTATATGATAGTATTTGTATATAAAGGTGTAATATATTTAGGTGTTTATATATTGTCAGTGGAGTTGATAAAGTATATTTATACAAAGATTTATTTTATTGTTTGTATATGTTTGGAAGTATATTTTGAGTACTGTTTCTTTTATATGTATGATGATATGTTTCGTAAGTTTTGCCTGGGAATCTATTGTATGTTATATATATATGAATTTATAAGGTAAGATTTTTGGTTAGTTATACTGATTTTAATTTAAAAATATATGTTTATATTTCAGTTATACGTTACTAATCTGCCTATTGTTTAACTGTTAGTTATAAAAATGATAGCCGTATTTTATTTAGTGTTACAGTATAATATATATAAAGCCATTTTGATAATGTGTGCATAAGCTATGTACTAGTCTATATATTTATACCTGAGTCTAGTCTTTATATATTTTAGAGATTTTAGGTGTTAAATTTAACAGTGATTTGAAATTTTATATATATATTTATGTATTTATGATTAGTACGTGTATTTATATATATAGTAAGATTTAAGATATATATATTTATATATGATATATGAATATAAATTTTTGAATATAAGTTTATATATAGCTTATGTTTTGATCTGTTTACACTAAACTTGGGATGATTTTTGTGATAATATATATGGGTTTGATTTAACAATGATTTGGAAGTTACATTATTTTAATATTTGCCTTGAATTGAAATAAATAATAATATATTCTTCGTTTCAATTTTTGTTAAGTTAATTTGATCCATTCTCATCAATTTCTATCTACTCAGCTATCCGTCGCACTCATGTCCATCTTGTTCGCTTTGAAATTTGTGTTTGGGTTTACAATTCGCTTCCATTCCCATCCATCTCTCTAGCCTCGAAAGGTGAGCAATCACTCACGATTAACGTTCTTTTATTTTTTAAATTTGATTTCATTTGAAATAACAATTGAAATATGCTGTTGTGGTTATTTACATTGTTATATATGCTATTATCTATAACTGTTCACCTGTGACATCTGACACCAGTATCTAGTATTATATGCCTGTTATTACTATTATCCATAACTGTTCACCTATGACATCTGACACCCGTATCTGTTATTTATATTGATGATATATGCCTGTTGTTGTATTTTATATTATCTGTTATCACTCTGCAAGTTCCCTGTTAGTATAGAATTCACTATGGGTTGAAATGATACATACCCGAACGGACTTTAGAATAGGAGAATTTCGTTATGAGTTGAAATGATAAACCCAAGCGATTTTCATTTGAATTGAAATTGGGATTACGGGTCGAAATGATATCTACCTGTATATATTTAAATTTCGGATTGAAATGATAAATATCCGTATCACTTAACCATATGATAAATATATATGCAGACACCGTTGGTCCATATATATAAATATTTTGAAAATAAATTCTATGGATTTGGGAAGAAATACGGGTAATAAATGTTGATTCTTAAATTTTATATATAAATGGTAATGATATATATAGATTTAATAATAATATTTAAATTAATTAAGATTGAGTTAATATATATAATATGGTTAAGTATTTAAATTTATATTTCAAATTAGATTTTGGTAATAATTTGAATAAGTTAAGGTTTGGAAGATATTTTGAATTTAGTTGAAATTGTATTCAATAAAGAATTTTAGTAAATTAAACCGATTTGAAACTTATTGAAATTGGAATTTAAGATATGACTTATAACTTGGGTTTGATTTAAGTAACTTAATAAATATTTCTTGTTTAAAATAAAGTCAAAGAAATATTTAGTAAAAATGTAATTTAAGGCTAGTTAAATGATATTGAATTTATTAAGTGAATATTCCTTGATTTAATAATAATAAAGTTAAATCAAGAGCTATAGGAAATGGTTAAATTTAACTTTGAAAATGTTGAGTATTAAAGTTTTGAAATATATTGAAAATTTAAATGGTATAATTAGAACTGAATTGAATTGATGAATAGAGCTTGAATAAAATTTGAATTTGGAATTTGAAGTTGATTTGAATCGATTTGCGAGACTTGAGAAAATTAGATGCTTTACTTTATAAATTAATTAATATATATACTATCTTGGAAAATAGTTATATTTGAAATGAAATGATATTTGGGTTTTGAAGTATAAATTAAATTGAAATGACCACGGTGTTATAATGTATATTTCCACCTTGTAGATAGTTCTGAAGATCCTTAGAGGATGGTTATCCCAAACATCCTTTAAGTTACTTGTATTTCAGTTGATATTTCACTTGAGTTGGATTTATTTATATAAGAATGTTAATCCTGACTCGAGTGTTTTGTGTTTTTCTTTACGCTCGGGTCAGACTGAGTGATACATCATTCGAGACTCACCTTTGGAGTTTGGAGCTTCGTTTGGAAATCCAACTTTTGATTCAGCTTCCAGCTTTCCAGTTGATTCGTTCACAGAAGTCATCTGTTTGGATTAGAGACTTCACTGTATTTGAGATATTCTATTGTATTTTATTCCTAACTCTGATGTTTGTATAGTAGCTTCATGAACTACTATTTTATCTATTCCGCTGCGTATTATTGTATTACTCTGTGTCTGTGATTCTGTGATTGATTTATTTACTGCATATGCTGAGTTTTGCCAAATTTAAATTAACAATCTGATATTTTGAATTATTCAAGTCAGACATGTGTGGATTTATTGTCGATTTGAATGGTCCAAAATAGCGGGTCGTTACACATCCCTAAACTCAAACGTAGCATCTCCTTCCTTCTTACCAACTTGCATTTTCGTCAATATCATCTGCTCTATAATGGTCAAAGGATCTTCTATAAATGCACCGCACTTAGCACCTGACAAGTTAGGGATCAACTCCTAAGGCCTGATCAAGCTAGCCCTAGTCGACCTAAATAAGCCCATCTCAATGTTGGGTGATCATCAACAACGACTATGAGGATGAAGATGATGAGGAAGAAATAAAAGAGGAAGTAGAATAACACATAAAAAAGGGAAAATAAGAAGAGGAGGAAGATGAGTCGACCACGGAGAACGTAGATAGTGAAGACATTACTATTCTTACTCTCTGGTTTAAGAGTTTGAGGAGGGTACCTTCCACAACTGCCCTCGGTCCAACTCTCAACCGGACCGAGGAAAGAACTCCCATTGACCATGGTGATGAGGCAGTCGGCCGCTCTGATTTTCCAAATCTTGATGATCTCGATACTTTTGATTTTGACTTCGGTGATTCTCCAAAAATCGGAGAGCTTCTATGCGGGATCAGTCTTGTTGATATCACTCCTTTTGAGGGTATATCTGCTTCTTCTACACTTCCAACAAAGCATAGTCCATTAGTTAGATAGGGATGCACAACACTCAAGCTACTTAAGATAACACCTATGTATACTGCACCTATTTTTGTATTCCTTAATCCAGTCGTAGCTCCTTTCTTTCCATTTTTAGGTACAATGGGTCTTCCTAACTATTGTAGTGGTCTGAGAAATAAGCCATCCAGGGACGAATCTATTTCTCCATTTAGGATTTATCACCACCATGACAACTATTGTTCAAGGGATGAGCACGACTATTACCAGAGAGGTGAGCATCGATATGACCATAAGTACCATCAGCATCCTTGCTCACCTCATGGTTCCAGCTCCTAGCACTCAGAGCGCCCATCTCCATCCTACCATTATTGCGACTGTCATTCCAAGAGAAGTCATTCCCTATCAAGGTTTACTCCTCTACACTACGACAATCCTCCCAATACTTCTATGGCAAGGTCTGCTCTGGTTACTTCTTCCTCTCTTGCCCTCACTCATAAAGGCAAACGGCTTCTTGGCCCTTCATCCTCTCAATCAACAACAACACTCACCCCCTTTGCCCCTTCTTCTAATGTTGAACAGCAGTGCCCAAGCAATGGGGTTGCACTTCTCATGACATCATCCAGCTCTTTGTCTTCTTCCTCCGCCACCCACCCATAATACCACATTTCCAGATCTAGACCTTCCTAGGCTAAAGTTTTCCAACAAATGGGGTGCCGACGGAGAGGGTAAAATATGCTCGCAAAAACCTAGACATTTTACATGATTAATATAAAGCCTTCAGGAGGGTCGTGAAACAACTTAGTCGCATAAATTCCATGAATTGACTCTTAATCGTAGAAAAAGAAAAGGCCATTGAGAAGAATCGAGATTTGATAAAATCTCTCAACCAAGAGATAGTTGACTTGAAGAAAAAGGTAAATGATAGTGAAAAAGCTTGGGGCCTTGAAAATGGACACTAGAAGGAAATGTCTGAGAGTAGAAGCTTAAGATTGAGCTCGTGGGGTAGCAACTTAAGCAGGCTCTTATTCGCAACGTGGCATGGCAAAAGAAATCGAACAACTTAAAGCAAAAACCATCAAATCCGAAGCTCAACTTATAGTGCTTATTAGAGAAATGGCCCAATATAAAGCCAAACTTGAAAAATCTTAAGTTGAGGCTAGTAAGTTCTTGAGCAATAGTCCGAGAATGATAAGTTGAAGGACATTATTGTTGATTTGCAAAACCAAATGGCCGAGGACTAAGTAGAAAAGGTGTCTACCACTGTGGCGGTCAACTCCACCGTCTTTAAATTCTACAAGATGATCTTTTGAACCACACTTAAGATGGATAAAAGAGGAATATCCATGGGTCTTAGTAAGGATCCATGATAAGATAATGAAAGTTGAGAAAATAGGAGTTAAACGAAAAGGCATACCATTTGTTGAAGCTGGTATTCTAAATGAATGGAAGATGAGATAATAAGCGTTTAAACAAGCTTTAATAGCAGGTTCAGACCCGCCTTTGAATGAAGGTATTCCAATTCATTCTATTTTTCTTGAAAAGCTTCGATTATCTTTGAAATATGTTATAGACTTGTACCATTTTATGTTCCATATTTCAGGATAACTTGCCATGTCGCCTCTTATCATTTTTGCTCCTAGTCCTTCTACCAAGGTCATGATAACCGATGCCATCATCATTACCACTTTTATCGGGCCCAAGCCTAACCTTGATGTAGAGAAAATAGGAGTGATGCTCAATGGCAATGAGCCAAATGTAAACTTTAAAAAGGAGGAGGATGTACCTATGACACCGAATTTTTCCATTGAGCCTACTTTAGCTAAGATTGTGGAAGCTCAAAAGATAACTTTGAAACATGTAAAATAGAGAAACCTAACGACGCTCCTCCTCCAACTTCTGAGATTCCCATTCTCCCTTTAATCTACCGTTGACCTTGTTTCCTTTGAGATATATGAGGGGAGGAAGAGAAAACCCCATATGATATCTGCTGATGAATCTCTCTTTTTTGAAAAAGAAATCTGGAGGGTAGTGTACTCCAAAGAAACAACGGATTAGATGATAAGCGTTCCCCACAACCTAAAGAAACAATGATGCACCTTGTTGTTTGATTTTCTTTTGCTTTTTTGTTTCTCTTTGTACATAGGTCATTATGTTTTATGGGTGCGACCCCAGAATTGTGTATCAAAAACTAAAGTTAATAATAAAATTCTTTTTGTCTAATTTGTGTTATTTAGTTTTCCACATATTATGCTCCTACACTTACTTATAATTCCTGCAAATATTTGTATATAAGTGCCAGTAATGTCTTGCATTTTTTTGAACATGATTCATTAATGCCAATAATTGTCGATCTTGGCGATCAAACTCACAGCCTTTGATCTTGTAGTCTAAACCACCAACAACTGAGCCAACCTCGTTGGTATGTCTTACATTTATATTATTCATGCTATTGTATGTTGATTTGTGTAATGTATTTACTTATTGTATCTTTATGCATATGAATAAATTTCTATTATTTCACGATGATATTCCTTTACTTAGTTTTATTTGCCACCAATTAAATGTATTCAGTTCAACTATTAATAAAATTATTATATTTTGATAGTTTTTACATGGTTTCCACTTAGTCTACACAAGCACCAATGTAATTATGTTAAGTGTACTTGTAGAAATTTGATTATACCTCAATACTTGTCTCTAAGCATCGATGTCTGTCGATGTCGGTCTCTGAACACCTATTATTGACTCGCCTATCTCCAGGCATTAATCGAGAGTTAGAAGTTTAGTGGTGGATTATTTGACCTACCCCTGGTAGGATTATACTCCAAAGTACCGATCATGGTATAAAGGAGTCAGTATGTACCTACCTCTGGTACATAGACATTCAGTTTTCAAAACATGTGATGTTTGTGTTACTGATCCTGTAACATAAAGTTTAAATTAATGAATATGGTTCTATTGATTCAAAAAGAAGAATATTTTAAAGTTGTGTTGCTTTTGTACATCAAACCCAATCTAAGGAATATCCAAATCAAAGAAAGTTCCTAAGTAAAAGGAATCAAGTGAAATAGCGGTGCAAATGTTCACTATTACGTACCTATGGAATTGAGTCCCCATTAATTGTTGATAGCTTGAAACTATTGCCTCCAAGCTTTTGTCTTATCATGTAGGGTCCTTTATAATTTAGACCAACTGACCTCGTGTTCAAAAAGATCGATTTCTAAACAGTATCACCAATTTCGAATGTATGGTTTCAGGCCTTGACGATGAACTATCGTGCTACTCTATGCTGGTGAGCAACTACCCTCAAATTTGCCTTCTCTCATTTTTATTTCACCAAGTTGAGGGATGCTAACAATGTCTTCTCGTCCATCTTGGGATTATAATGCATGTGTCGATAAGAAGGGACTTCTACTTTAATTAGAATCATCGCTTTAGTTCTGTAAACTAGTGTGAATGGAGTATATCCAGTTGCGGATTTCTCGATCATCCGATAAGCCCACAATGTCAGTGGCAACTCTTTAACCTAATTTCCTTTTGCTTGCTTTGATCGTTTTTTGATGATCTTATTCACCGCCTCTACCCATCTGTTCGCCTTAAGATGTGCTACCACCTAGAAACTCTTCTAGATTTGATACCAAGCACATAATTTATAGAATTTTGCACTCTTAGATTAGGTTCTGTTATCTATAATGATATTTATTGGTACTCCAAATTTACATAATATGTTCTTAACTGCAAAGTTAATCATTTTTGTTAAAGTGATCATGGTGAGTGGCTTCATCTTAACCTATTTTGTGAAATTGTCTGCTTTTACGATCGCATAGTTTGCTCCTCCTTCTGCCATTGGTGGCACTCCAATTATATCAATTCCACAAACCACAAAGAGTCATGAGCCAACAATTTGCATAATCTCATTGGTATGGCTCTTGTTATCTTTACAAATCAGTGGCATTTGTCATATTTCTTGGAAAATTCGGTTGCATCCCGATTGACAATTAACCAAAAATATCTATAGCGAAGTATATATTTTGCCAAATTTTTCCCTTAGTTTGATCTCCACGATTTCCTTGATGAATATCCTCAAGGATTTTCCTTGCTTCCTCTTTATCGACACACCTTAGCAAGGGGAATAAGGATCTTCTCTAAAATAACACTCCAACTTGCATAATATAACATAGAACCTTAACGAAGAGTTTCCATCGTTTGTTTTTTCTCTTTGAAAGAGATCCATTCGTTAAATATGCCTTAAATGGAGCGATCCATGTCTCCTTCTCCTCGACCTCTATAATATAATGGATATCCATTTCATCAATACTTGGAGTCTTTAATACTTCTACCCGAAATGATCCCTAACAGTTGCATATCTCCAGAGCTAGCCAATTAAGCTAAAGAATCTACATTCATATTTTTCTCTTCAGGGATATGCTTAATTGTGCAATGTTCAATCTCATCCACTAGTTCCAACACCTTCAACAAGTAAGGGGAAAATCGTTTACCCTTAGTCTGAAATTCCTTTTTCACCCAACAAACCACCAGTTGGGAGTCATCGAATATATGTAGCGTTTTCACTCCCAACTCCTTTTTTATTTTAAGTCCCATAATTAATGCCTTGTATTCTGCTACATTGTTTTTAGCACAAAACTTAAGCTTCAGCACATAGTGTACACTCTAACCTTTTAGATTTACCAAGGCTATGCCCGCTCTAGATTTGTGGTCGTTCGATGCAGCATCGACAAATTACTTCCACTAAGAAAGTTCAACCATATCCACTTCCATTTAATCATGGATAGTAAATTCTACAATGAAACCTGCCACTGATTCTCCATGAATTGCTTTCCTAGGATGATAAGTGATCTCATACCGACTCATCTCAATATTTCACTTTAATAATCATCCCAAAGTCTCAGGGTGATGCAATACTTGTTTGAAAGATTGATCCATCAATACTCTTATTAGATCAGCTTGGAAGTATCGTTGTACCTTCCTGATGCTATCAGTAAGTAGTAGGATCCTTCTCCAGTTTAGGATAATTCTTCTCCATGCTTGTGGATTGCTTACTGATATAATTGATCATCCTTTAGATCATCAATTCCTCATGCACCAATGCTACACTCAATACGTAAATCAATACTACCAAGTAAATATACAAGTCTTCTCCTTCCAAAGGCTTTGATAAAATTAGTGGTTTCTGGAGATGTTTCAATAGTTCTTGAAAAGTAGCTTCATATTCATCTGCCTACCAGAACTTCCCCATTTTCTTCTTAAGGGCATCAAAGAATGGTATGAATATATCAGTTTCTTTTGAGATGAACCTACTCAAAGTGTTAAACTTGTCATTCAAGTTTTGCATTTCCATCATAATCCTTGGGGATACAACATGTTTCAATGCTTCAATCTGTGTCGGGTAAGCTTCAATACCTCTTGAGTTCACGATGAACCCTAAAAAATTTCCATAAGCGACCCTAAAAGAGCATTTCAATGGATTCAATCCCATTCCTTATTTTTGGAGCAAATCAAACATTTCCAATAGGTCTCTTATGTGGTCCACCGACCTTCTTGACTTTACCAGCATATCATCTACATAATCTCATAGTCCATTCGATTTGTTGAGAACTGCTTGTTGACAAAACAATAGCAAGAAGCTCCAATGTTTTCAAACTGAAATACATTACTTTATAGCAATACAACCTTAGATCTATGATGAAACTTGTATGTTCCTAATCTGAAATGTGCATTACAATCTGATTATAGTCGGAGTAAGCATCCATAAAAGATAACAGTTTGTGCCAGGCTATACCATCCATGAGTTGGTCGATCGACGAAAGAAAAAACAATCCTTTATGCATGCTTTATTCAAATCTAAATAATCAATGCATGTCCATTATTTTCCATTACGCTTCTTACCCATCATAGGATTTGCTATCCAATCAGAGCAGAGTATTTCACGTATAAAGTTGTTTGCCAACAACTTATCCACTTCTACTTCATGAGAATGTATGTTGGACTGACACTCAGTGTGTGACATACAAGTACAGTCGAAATCCCACACATGTTAGAATGATTCCACATGTGTACACATCATGGTTTGCCTTTAAAAACCCAATCAGTAACCTTCTTCATCCTTAAGCCGAGTTAAGATCTAATTTTTGTCGGATTATCTTCATCCATTTGGATATCATCCATCAGCTATATCAGTCTTGCCCTTGCCTAGTCCGGCTCTTTCCGTGGGCCTATATCTTCATACTCGATGCAATTGGATTCAAGTTAAGGCTCAAGTGGAAATTTCTATGCATCTTGTGTTTTGAGGTAGAGAGCCATCTCCATTTATTTCCCTTTTTCTCTACATTGTGCTTCCCTTAGCTTCACGATATAACATTCCCTTCCAGTACTTTGATCACCTTGGACCACCCCGAATCCGCTGACTATGTGAAACTTCATGATCCAGCACCATGAAGGTAAGGCAATTCTAAAGTCAATAAGGGTCGATCGGCCCAAAAATACATTGTAGGCAGAATATCTATCCACCATAATGAAGTTTTAAACCTAGGTCACACAATGAAGTTTTTCTCTTAGCTGAACCGCCAACTTAATGCGTCTAATTGAAGATGTTGCCTCTTTAGTAAAACTCTAAATGTGGGATTTACAAGGTAATAAATCCTTCTCATCCATTTGCAACTCATCAAATGCCCTTTTGAGAAAAAGTTCATCGAGCTTCCATTGTCAATAAGCACTTGGTAAATTATATCTGTCCTAATCTTGGTTGTTATTACCATTTGATCTGATAGAGTTAAGAGTGTGCTCTATGGACAATTATGTAAATAGTTATATATAACTTAACTCTGTAAATAATCTTGATAGAAATATAATGTGCTTTTGGTTTTACCTTCTTTTATATGTGTTGTTATATAGAGATGTAATTAATGAAATATATATACATTAAACACATATAAGTAGAAAATCCTTAGAAAGTATTTTAATGATTTTAGTTAAGATTGTGTTCATAATCATGAGTGTTGAATTAATATTTAATTACTTCTTAAATGTTTCTAGTCAAAAAGAATCGAGAAAAGGGTATAAGTACATCCATTGAGACAAATGTACATAACACTCTCCATATGATAACAGTGAATTACTCATGACCATTGAGGGCATCAAGGGGTTACATACTTATGGTTGTTTGGAACAATCGTAGAATTACTCAACGTGAGACTTATATATGTTGATACAACTAATTCAAAATAGAATATGTCATTGTATGGACGTGCGGTAGTCTTCATACTCAAGGGTATTGTTGATCTTAAGTAACCATGGCATATTTTGATTTTGATTAATCACAGGGAACTGCATTTATGTTATGCCCATAGTTAGGTATACGTTGAACTACTTGAATTGAAACATTGCTCAAGAGAGGATTCGTCTCCTTTGTTGTAGACGGTTAGCATCACTATAATTCGAAACTTAAAGTCAAATTCAGGCCAGAGTAAATCGGTTAATTGATATGTAACGACCCGTAAATTTCAACTGTTTTAATAACGTAATTAGTTGAAATTTTGTGAAATTTTAAACGATAAAATTTTTAAATATAAATTTGATATTTAGAATGCGTTTAGTTAAACATAGCAACTGGTAAATTTTCGTCCGAAAATATAAAAGTTTATTTCGCGCGTAAATTTACTTCAATTTAATCAGTTAAAAAGCGATGAAAATAAAATGTTTCCGAAACCTAAATATTTTTACATAGAAAAATTCTAAACCATCTTCTGAGCAAAATGTCAGTTTGTCGTTTTTCCAAATTCGGACATCTTTGGCTCCGTCGATCTTATTTTTCAGCGTTTTTCTTGCATTTTCCGCTATTAGAAAATTCGAATTTTTATAATTCGATCATACCACTGATATCCGTATACCGTTTTGATTGTCTCATCGTGCTGATTTCTACGGTATATTTATTTTGTATTTTGATGACGGGTGCACGGCGGAATCTGTAAAACAGATAACCATATTGGGATCGTTTGTGCTTTTGGTTTATACGTCCATTCAGATTGCCCAATAGTCTAACTTCGAACAGTCATTTGCTTTATTAATGCCTAAATTTCTGGCTGACTTTCAACGTTCCATTCTTTTCATTATTAATTGTCGTTTCAACGTTTCCCTATCTTCCCTTTCATGGTTCATTTCTATATACCTACTTCTTCCTTATTCAAGCTGCTGATCAAAAGAAAATTTCAGATCCACTTCTTCAAAAAAAAAATCAATCAAAATAAAAATTTCTGGAAACATAACCGAAATTTGTGATATATATATCACGCACGTCTCCTACGGCTACCCCCTCTTCACTTCATCTCCCCTCCGCATGAACTGGTCGCTTCCCACGCTCGGCCACCCTCATCCATCCACTTCCCCCTCCAGGACCGAGCAGGGTAACCACCTAACTTCATTCGCCACCACCCACATCACCTGAACCGCCATCAGCACCGCAACCACCTGCTTGTTTCATTTTCCGCATCTCACCCTCTCCAAATTTTTCCTCTGATCTTCTCCACTTCCCTGCCGACGCCCTCCACCATTGAATCACCGCTCCACAAACCGCCCGACCCACCTTCTCCTCGCACGGAACAGCCCCCATCAATGCCGTAGTTTCCAGCCTCTCAACAACTGTACCCCACGCAAGCCGCCTCTCCAATGGCCACACCACATCATCCCGCCTTTCACCACCTCGACAAGCAACCTCCACCTCCCCTTTTGCAGCCCTGTTCCTTCGACAGTAGGTATACATATATATATATATTAGTGGCTATTATATTTTATGTATGTAAGTTAATATACATGATTTTATATTAGTCTATGGATATATGAGTCTGCTTTTTGAATGAATGTATACACTATTTAATATGAGTTTAAATATATATTATCAAAATATTTCGATCTTCATAATCTATTGTTTATATAAGTTCGTGAGTTGTTTACTTACATGCATGGTCATTTTAAAATTTTGAATATACATGACTGCCTGGTTTTATTAATGAGTGACAGGATGTATTTATAGTTTATGTTGTAGGCTATGTCGATTGGGCATTCTGATCTATGTATATATATGTATAGCAATAAAGATTTTATATTGTGAAAATTTATGTATTTATAATACGGAAATTGGTTCGCATATAGGTATGTAGATATTACACAAAAACCAGTTATGTTTAAAGTATGTACGAGTTATAGTTTTATAAGCCTGTAGTATTTTATCATATACTAGAGTATATATTAGTTTATATAGATTATACTATATGATGATTATAACCTGCCCGCATATGTATAAATGGTTGGTTATATATATTAATTTATATGTTAGATTTTATAAGGTTCCATATATCAGTTTACTGAGTCATGTAATAGGATAGTATCTGCTTTCCACCTTTGCTCTGTTCGACTTGGGTCGAGCCTTCTCTATTTGCATAAAAATATATACATGTAGCTTATAAATACAAGCTTAGATATATTATTTAATTTTGGAAATATGAAATGCCAGGATGTTGCTTGGAAATTTTATTTTTGGGGGAAAAATGGGTATTTCGATTTTGAAATTTTATACTATTTTAGTAATTGTCTAATTCAAATTTATTGGGAAAATATACATAATATAATAATAGTGTTATATATTTTCGGCTTATATCAAAACTGATTTGATTTCGTCAATCCCTATCTTTCAGCTTTGCCGTCAATCCACTTTCAGCTTACCTCGCTTTGAAATTATTGTTTGGATTTGTTCGACTATCTAGATCGTGATCCAGTTCGTAACTCACCCCATTCTCGTTCATCTCTAGCCTCGAAAGGTGAGCACTCACTCACGATTAACGTTCTTTTATTTATTAAATTTGATTTCAATTGAAACGACAATTGAAATATGCTGCTGTTTGTTAATTACACTGTTATATATGCTATTACCTGTATCAGTTCACCTATGACATCTGACACAATTATCTGTTAATTATTTATGCAATGATAATACTGTTTGGCTGATAATTGATTGATTGTTGATGTTTATATTGGACGTTAAACTGTTAATGTAAAATGATAAATAGTATGTAATTGAACTCGATATAGAATAGTTAAATGTTGAATTTGATTAGTGAATATGACCCCTTTTAATTGTTAAATTAATTGACATGTAGAATGGTGATAATTACACTTTGAACCATCGATGTATATTGGATTAATTGTTGTAGTGTAAAAATTTGAAATTGAATGACAAGTGAAAAACCGTATAAATAATTAGTGGAATAATCTTTAATCTGCATGAAATGATAGTGTAGATTCTAGAGATAATTATATTAATTCGTACAAATAACAATGCGAATTAATACGGTTATTTCGGGATTATTTAAATTGATTATTGGATTGTTATTGTTTGTTGTTATTGCTTGTTTATTTACTTTGACACCATCCCAGTTATCACACTACAAGTTCCCTTTGATATGTTTTGATTTTGAATTGAATTGGAATCGGGTTGAAATGATAAATATCCAAATTGAACTTTGACCTAGGATAGGAAATTTAATAAAACCCGATTGGTCAATAATTTGATTTAAAAATAAAACGAAGATTTTATTTGAATAAATAATAAGGTTTTGAAATGAAGTTGGAATTTGAATTTTTATGAAAGGAAAATGTTAATATTTAATAATATGAAACAAAATATTAACAAATGAAATTGATGAAAGAACGTTGTTTAATTTGTGAAACGATGGAATTAAGTTTTGAAATTATTTAATAATTAAGTTTTGAAATTATTTAATAATTAAGTTGAAATTATTTAATAATTAAGTTTTGAAATTATTTAATAATTAAAAA
The DNA here is from genome assembly GCA_030737815.1 of Allium fistulosum. Classification (NCBI taxonomy): domain Eukaryota; kingdom Viridiplantae; phylum Streptophyta; class Magnoliopsida; order Asparagales; family Amaryllidaceae; genus Allium; species Allium fistulosum. The sequence goes on along the minus strand of CM060903.1, from coordinate 326,555,325 downwards.
GATTGAATTATTGAATATTTAAATAAAATTGGATTCTTTATTAAGTGAAATTGAGCTTCTTGAATAATTGAAATTGAGTTTCTTTATTAATTAAGTTTTGGAAAATTATTTAAGTAAGTAAATAAGTGAAATTGAATTTCTTTAACAAGAAATAAAATGTGATTTATTGAAATTAATGTAAGACTTGAAATTTAAAGAATTTGGTTTGATGAATTTAAATTAATCAAATTTGTAAGTTTTAATTTAATGAAGTTGAACTTAAGAAATTGATTAAATGAATTGGAAATTTAATAGAAATTGTTTTGAATGATAAAGTAACTTAATGAATATTGAATGAAATCGATAAGTGAAGTTAAACTGATTTGAATGTTAAATTAAATTAATTTAAAATGATTTCGAAATGAAACTTATATACGAACTTGAATCAATATTTGAATTGTTTTAAATAAAATTTGAAATTGTATTATATGATTTTGAAATGGTAATTTGGAAGTTTTGAAAAGTAAATTATGGAAATTGGTTTAGAAAGACAAACGAAATGTTGATTTATAAACTCTGATTGAAATTGAAATTGATTTGGTTTTGAAATAAATAAACGACCAATCGGTGAAATAATTTCGAAGGTTATTAAAGAGACCGGAATCGGTGATGGACATACTCTCTGTCTAAACCGAAAACCACTTTAATAACTATATGCGGAGTGTGATCCAGAATGAAGTGGTTGGAATGATGTACGTGATGACTGAAGAAAGAGAACGATAATGGATAGCCTTGACACTTGTGTCAAATTGGAAATGACTAAAACAGGAGCCGTGCCGGGCCAATGGAGGTCAGCTACCTCAAGTGAACACACTTCTTCGAACTACTCATTACTTGTTGTCGATTGGTGCACCCTTGATTTTGGGAGTGTTGTTTCGCGGTGTTGCGGTCGCTGCGGCGATGCGTTCTCACCAGTCCGGATCAGGCAAACGGTAGTATCACTACCTTGGGTATTGCCTCATGTGCCTTGTCATACTTGTATCCCTTTATTCGCGATCACTACGATTTTTGGTTTGTACCTTTAGTATATGGATTGCCCTCTGGTGACTTCCGGTTTTGGGGAAACTACGGTCTTGTATATGCTTTTGGGAATAAAAATGTGTTAAGGGTGGAATCGGCCATGACTTAACACTATTTTGATATCTTTATATTACTGATAGACATTATCTACTTATCGTACACTACTACCTAGTAGATAGTTTAACGGATCCTTAAAGGATGGTCATTCCAAACATCCTTTGAGTTACTGTATTTCAATTGCTATTTCACTTGAGTTGGATTTATTGATATAAGAATGTTAATCCTGACTCGAGTGTCTTGTGTTTTGCTTTACGCTCGGGTCAGACTGAGTGTACCAGTATTCGAGACTCACCTTTGGAGTTGGAGCTTTGCTTGAAGATCCAGCCATCTATTCTGCTTTCAGCATTCGATGATTCCAGTGATGTATTCTGATGTGTATATGATGTATCATATTACTCTTCCGTTGTATCTGGTTTAACTCTGATGTAACTCATATATTTATATAGTAGGTTCATGAACTACTATCTCTTTTATTTCCGCTGCACTTATTACTCTGTGTCTGTGATTATTTATTTACTGTATATGTTCAGTTTTGCCAAATTTAAATTAACAACGCGGTATTTTGAGCAATTCAATTCCGGCATGAGTGTCTACCTATACACTTATAATGGATGCGAATGGTGCAAAATATCGGGTCGTTACAGTTGGTATCAGAGCTTTGGTAGCTCTAGGCAAAACTTAGCATATAGGGTAAATGTATTTACAGAATCACTCTCATTCGAGTTTCAATCTCTTCCTATTGACTCGATTCCTTTGAATTTTGGAACATTCCCTGCGGTTCTAAAAATTCATTCGTGTCCCTCACTATTCGTCTTCTTTCAATTTTGGAGCACCCCATAACTCCATTTTGAATGATATCTATAATAGATCGGCGGTCTCGCCAATCTTCGAATGATTCGTAAAGGAGCAAAACTCCTTTACAATAGGCATTGATTTACCGGAGATTTCTGTATCCTCGGTTTACGATGCTATCTATCTCCTGCTATACCTAAATTCTATTTCTTGAGATCGAATGTCGATTTACCTCGGAATTCCACATCGATCTTATTCTTGAAGTCACGGTCGACCCGGTTATGGTTGCCCGTGATTTATATAAGATTATCTATTTTCTTATTCGGTAAAATAATCATCTTATCTTTCGTTCCAACTTATTCTCAAATCAAAATTTTCTTTGATTGAATTAATCAAATTTAAATCCCTATCCTTGCTTTGAAACCCATTATTGTATCGTCGAGCGAGAAAGTGTATTTGTAAATTAAATAATTAAAATGTTTTAATACACATTGTGTTGTTTGAGTTGTTGATGTTGATTTGGGTTTTCGATCGATTCGTCTGATCAACGCTATCGATAGGATTTCCAAAACACTTGAGCAGAGCAAACTGACACAATATCGTTTTCAAATCTGGTAAATAAAATAAAAGTTTTGTATGATTATATTATATATAAATATAAGTTTTCTGAAATTAAATTGTTAATGAATTTGTTGTCAGAAATAATAATATTTGATTTTCATGTATTGTTTTGTAAACCATTGATTATTGCATAATAAATAAATGAATTTATGAAACTTGGTTATGACTTGATTTGGGATTTAAAAGGAATTTAAATAAAGAATTTGAGAATTTAATTTCTGGTGATTTCAAACTTTGATTTGAAAGTTTTAAAGTGTATAGTATTTAAAATAGTTTCGAATATAAACCGTTTTCAAAGAATTTTAAAATATTGAAATCAGTGCTCTTCTCTTTGTCGCTGGAAAATAATTTCGGTGATGGCGGCCGCATCATCGACATTCATTTTCGAGTTTCGAAGTGGAGAGACCATTCTGTAGCTTTGCTACGGTTTTGTTTTGAAAAAAATAATTATTTTGATTTGAATTTCTTCAGTATATTTTGATTTACATATATATAGGTATCTTATTTTAAAATTTAATTTGATTTGATATAAATATATTATATATATCTCTAAATTGTTTAAAGTTAATCGGAAATCTAATTCTTAAATTTTGTTAAAGGATGATTTTAATTATAAATAAAACCAAAATTTGGAATAAATATTTAAACTTGAATAATTGAATTGGGAAAATTTTATTTGTATATTGTTCAACTGCATTCTAATACAACTTACCTAAATCATTCAGAAGTTGAATATGTAATTGGATAATATATAAGATAAATTGAATTTATAAAAAAAATTTGAGTGTTTATAATAAATGTTATACACTAAATTTTGATTGTAAAGATGTTAATAGAGTTAGATAGGATAATAAGTAAAACTCAGTTAATAATGAAATAAATTTGTTTTGAAAGAATTAATAAATTGAAATTTGATCAACATATGAAAATACCTTGAATTTAAAAGAAATTAATAGATGTAAATTAATTTAAATCGAAACTTTTATGTTTTAAATTAATTTATATGGGTTAAATATATGTGATTAGATATATTAAGTAGAATAAATTTAACAATAATTTGGAATAAAGAAAAATTTAAATTGTTGAAAATAAAATATGATTATAATAAAAGACTATTCAAATTTAGGGTTTTAGAAATTGTAAATTGAAGATAATTGGATAATAAGATAATGGATTTAGAAATAGTTGAGATTGATTTTAGTGAAATCAAATGGATTAAATCAATTATTAATTATCAATTAATTTAAATTTGAATTTATATGGTTTAAATTAATTGTTATTTTGTATTTCAAATCTATTTTTCTTTCTGGTTATTTCTATTCTCCTACCTCGTTCCTTTTCGGGGATGAAAAGTTTTAAGTGGGGGAGAGTGTAACGACCCGTAAATTTCAACTGTTTTAATAACGTAATTAGTTGAAATTTTGTGAAATTTTAAACGATAAAATTTTGAAATATAAATTTGATATTTAGAATGCGTTTAGTTAAACATAGCAACTGGTAAATTTTCGTCCGAAAATATAAAAGTTTATTTCGCGCGTAAATTTACTTCAATTTAATCAGTTAAAAAGCGATGAAAATAAAATGTTTCCGAAACCTAAATATTTTTACATAGAAAAATTCTAAACCATCTTCTGAGCAAAATGTCAGTTTGTCGTTTTTCCAAATTCGGACATCTTTGGCTCCGTCGATCTTATTTTTCAGCGTTTTACTTGCATTTTCCGCTATTAGAAAATTCGAATTTTTATAATTCGATCATACCACTGATATCCGTATACCGTTTTGATTGTCTCATCGTGCTGATTTCTACGGTATATTTATTTTGTATTTTGATGACGGGTGCATGGCGGAATCTGTAAAACAGATAACCATATTGGGATCGTTTGTGCTTTTGGTTTGTGTGCTTTTGGTTTATACGTCCATTCAGATTGCCCAATAGTCTAACTTCGAACAGTCATTTGCTTTATTAATGCCTAAATTTCTGGCTGACTTTCAGCGTTCCATTCTTTTCATTATTAATTGCCGTTCCAACGTTTCCCTATCTTCCCTTTCATGGTTCATTTCTATATACCTACTTCTTCCTTATTCAAGCTGCTGATCAAAAGAAAATTTCAGATCCACTTCTTCAAAAAAAAAAATCAATCAAAATAAAAATTTCTGGAAACATAACCGAAATTTGTGATATATATATCACGCACGTCTCCTACGGCTACCCCCTCTTCACTTCATCTCCCCTCCGCATGAACTGGTCGCTTCCCACGCTCGGCCACCCTCATCCATCCACTTCCCCCTCCAGGACCGAGCAGGGTAACCACCTAACTTCATTCGCCACCACCCACATCACCTGAACCGCCATCAGCACCGCAACCACCTGCTTGTTTCATTTTCCGCATCTCACCCTCTCCAAATTTTTCCTCTGGTCTTCTCCACTTCCCTGCCGACGCCCTCCACCATTGAATCACCGCTCCACAAACCGCCCGACCCACCTTCTCCTCGCACGGAACAGCCCCCATCAATGCCGTAGTTTCCAGCCTCTCAACAGCCGTACCCCACGCAAGCCGCCTCTCCAATGGCCACACCACATCATCCCGCCTTTCACCACCTCGACAAGCAACCTCCACCTCCGCCCTGTTCCTTCGACAGTAGGTATACATATATATATATATATATATTAGTGGCTATTATATTTTATGTATGTAAGTTAATATACATGATTTTATATTAGTCTATGGATATATGAGTCTACTTTTTGAATGAATGTATACACTATTTAATATGAGTTTAAATATATATTATCAAAATATTTCGATCTTCATAATCTATTGTTTACATAAGTTCGTGAGTTGTTTACTTACATGCATGGTCATTTTAAAATTTTGAATATACATGACTGCCTGGTTTTATTAATGAGTGACAGGATGTATATATAGTTTATGTTGTAGGCTATGTCGATTGGGCATTCTGATCTATGTATATATATGTATAGCAATAAAGATTTTATATTGTGAAAATTTATGTATTTATAATACGGAAATTGGTTCGCATATAGGTATGTAGATATTACACAAAAACCAGTTATGTTTAAAGTATGTACGAGTTATAGTTTTATAAGCCTGTAGTATTTTATCATATACTAGAGTATATATTAGTTTATATAGATTATACTATATGATGATTATAACATGCCCGCATATGTATAAATGGTTGGTTATATATATTAATTTATATGTTAGATTTTATAAGGTTCCATATATCAGTTTACTGAGTCATGTAATAGGATAGTATCTGCTTTCCACCTTTGCTCTGTTCGACTTGGGTCGAGCCTTCTCTATTTGCATAAAACTATATACATGTAGCTTACAAATACAAGCTTAGATATATTATTTAATTTTGGAAATCTGAAATGCCAGGATGTTGCTTGGAAATTTTATTTTTGGGGGAAAAATGGGTATTTCGATTTTGAAATTTTATACTATTTTAGTAATTGTCTAATTCAAATTTATTGGGAAAATATACATAATATAATAATAGTGTTATATATTTTCGGCTTATATCAAAACTGATTTGATTTCGTCAATCCCTATCTTTCAGCTTTGCCGTCAATCCACTTTCAGCTTACCTCGCTTTGAAATTATTGTTTGGATTTGTTCGACTATCTAGATCGTGATCCAGTTCGTAACTCACCCCATTCTCGTTCATCTCTAGCCTCGAAAGGTGAGCACTCACTCACGATTAACGTTCTTTTATTTATTAAATTTGATTTCAATTGAAACGACAATTGAAATATGCTGCTGTTTGTTAATTACACTGTTATATATGCTATTACCTGTATCAGTTCACCTATGACATCTAACACAATTATCTGTTAATTATTTATGCAATGATAATACTGTTTGGCTGATAATTGATTGATTGTTGATGTTTATATTGGACGTTAAACTGTTAATGTAAAATGATAAATAGTATGTAATTGAACTCGATATAGAATAGTTAAATGTTGAATTTGATTAGTGAATATGACTCCTTTTAATTGTTAAATTAATTGACATGTAGAATGGTGATAATTACACTTTGAACCATCGACGTATATTGGATTAATTGTTGTAGTGTAAAAATTTGAAATTGAATGACAAGTGAAAAATCGTATAAATAATTAGTGGAATAATCTTTAATCTACATGAAATGATAGTGTAGATTCTAGAGATAATTATATTAATTCGTACAAATAACAATGCGAATTAATACGGTTATTTCGGGATTATTTAAATTGATTATTGGATTGTTATTGTTTGTTGTTATTGCTTGTTTATTTACTTTGACACCATCCCAGTTATCACACTGCAAGTTCCCTTTGATATGTTTTGATTTTGAATTGAATTGGAATCGGGTTGAAATGATAAATACCCAAATTGAACTTTGACCTGGGATAGGAAATTTAATAAAACCCGATTGGTCAATAATTTGATTTAAAAATAAAACGAAGATTTTATTTGAATAAATAATAAGGTTTTGAAATGAATTTGGAATTTGAATTTTTATGAAAGGAAAATGTCAATATTTAATAATATGAAACAAAATATTAACAAATGAAATTGATGAAAGAACGTTGTTTAATTTGTGAAACAATGGAATTAAGTTTTGAAATTATTTAATAATTAAGTTTTGAAATTATTTAATAATTAAGTTGAAATTATTTAATAATTAAGTTTTGAAATTATTTAATAATTAAAAAGATTGAATTATTGAATATTTAAATAAAATTGGATTCTTTATTAAGTGAAATTGAGCTTCTTGAATAATTGAAATTGAGTTTCTTTATTAATTAAGTTTTGGAAAATTATTTAAGTAAGTAAATAAATGAAATTGAATTTCTTTAACAAGAAATAAAATGTGATTTATTGAAATTAATGTAAGACTTGAAATTTAAAGAATTTGGTTTGATGAATTTAAATTAATCAAATTTGTAAGTTTTAATTTAATGAAGTTGAACTTAAGAAATTGATTAAATGAATTGGAAATTTAATAGAAATTGTTTTGAATGATAAAGTAACTTAATGAATATTGAATGAAATCGATAAGTGAAGTTAAACTGATTTGAATGTTAAATTAAATTAATTTAAAATGATTTCGAAATGAAACTTATATACGAACTTGAATCAATATTTGAATTGTTTTAAATAAAATTTGAAATTGTATTATATGATTTTGAAATGGTAATTTGGAAGTTTTGAAAAGTAAATTATGGAAATTGGTTTAGAAAGACAAACGAAATGTTGATTTATAAACTCTGATTGAAATTGAAATTGATTTGGTTTTGAAATAAATAAACGACCAATCGGTGAAATAATTTCGAAGGTTATTAAAGAGACCGGAATCAGTGATGGACATACTCTCTGTCTAAACCGAAAACCACTTTAATAACTATACGCGAAGTGTGATCCAGAATGAAGTGGTTGGAATGATGTACGTGATGACTGAAGAAAGAGAACGATAATGGATAGCCTTGACACTTGTGTCAAATTGGAAATGACTAAAACAGGAGCCGTGCCGGGCCAATGGAGGTCAGCTACCTCAAGTGAACACACTTCTTCGAACTACTCATTACTTGTTGTCGATTGGTGCACCCATGATTTTGGGAGTGTTGTTTTGCGGTGTTGCGGTCGCTGTGGCGATGCGTTCTCACCAGTCCGGATCAGGCAAACGGTAGTATCACTACCTTGGGTATTGCCTCATGTGCCTTGTCATACTTGTATCCCTTTATTCGCGATCACTACGATTTTTGGTTTGTACCTTTAGTATATGGATTGCCCTCTGGTGACTTCCGGTTTTGGGGAAACTACAGTCTTGTATATGCTTTTGGGAATAAAAATGTGTTAAGGGTGGAATCGGCCATGACTTAACACTATTTTGATATCTTTATATTACTGATAGACATTATCTACTTATCGTACACTACTACCTAGTAGATAGTTTAACGGATCCTTAAAGGATGGTCATTCCAAACATCCTTTGAGTTACTGTATTTCAATTGCTATTTCACTTGAGTTGGATTTATTGATATAAGAATGTTAATCCTGACTCGAGTGTCTTGTGTTTTGCTTTACGCTCGGGTCAGACTGAGTGTACCAGTATTCGAGACTCACCTTTGGAGTTGGAGCTTTGCTTGAAGATCCAGCCATCTATTCTGCTTTCAGCATTCGATGATTCCAATGATGTATTCTGATGTATCATATTACTCTTCCGTTGTATCTGGTTTAACTCTGATGTAACTCATATATTTATATAGTAGCTTCATGAACTACTATCTCTTTTATTTCCGCTGCACTTATTACTCTATGTCTATGATCTGTGATTATTTATTTACTGTATATGTTCAGTTTTGCCAAATTTAAATTAACAACGCGGTATTTTGAGCAATTCAATTCTGGCATGAGTGTCTACCTATACACTTATAATGGATGCGAATGGTGAAAAATATCGGGTCGTTACATGATATATGTTATCAGAGTAAACCAAGGACTTTAAAGTGATCCACGCAATTAGTTATGGGTATTAGTAGAGTTTTTGACCATAGACCAAACTCTAGGTATCTTGGTGATACTTTGTCGATGAAAAGATAATATGCACAAAATATTGTTATAAAATGCAGCTTAATAAAGATTAAAAATTGAATTTAGCCTAAATGACCTATAAGCAGTTAACCCATGCCCGATATTATACTTTAGCAAAGTCATATAGGCTTTGGTATTTAAACTTTTTAATATTGACCAAGGACTGAGTTCACACCAAAGAATTAACCCAACCATGTTGTTGATTAATTTTCGAGTTCGACTAATGTAAAGATAATTTAGAAATGTATAAAGTAATAATAAAATCAACACAAATGTTGCATTAACTTTTTATGGCATTTTAACTATGTATTCAAAGCATATAATTAATTAAAACGATGTATGAAAACTATACATTGATTTGATTAAAGAACCAGCTTTAATTAATTAATTAAACAATTGATTTAATTATTAAATTAATTAGGCCAAAGTTTGGAAGCCCAAAGATAGGGGTATCCATAGCATGGAGAGGAGGGTGGAGACTTAGTCTTCATGTTTAGAGAGCATGATGTTAGATATTTATGATCTAGTTGACTATAAATCGCTACCTCATTCATTCTGTCATTTTGCTTAAATAAACCCTAACTCTAACCTCCATTATTGAACATTACTGACACCTTGTAGATGGAGTTACATCCCATGGTCGAGAAAGGAAGAGAAGTTCAGAGAAGGAAACGGCTAGCAACAAAGGTGTTTGATAATCGATGGGATCAAAAAAAGGTATTAACTCTTTTACACAATTCATAAATATATTTATATGCCTACTACCTCCTTTTATGTATTCGGCTTAAATAAAAAATCACAAATAAATTTAATATTTTATAATTAAAATAATATATAAATATAATACACACACACACGTTTTAATTCGGTTTGAAAATCCAAAAATATATTTTTTGAAGGATCTTATATATATGTATGTATGTATGTTTTTCAAATCATAAAATTATTTATAAAATTGCTCATCGCAAATATTTAAAAATAATTTTTTTTTTCATTCTCGGTATTGAGAAAAAAATATATTTCATGTTTTATATAAATATATGCGTGTGTATTTGTGGTTCGAAAATTTAAAATAAAATATAATAATTTTATGACGCGGCTTCAATAAAAATATATTTTTTAAAAACCTTGTAAAGGTCAAAACTGTTTAAAATTAAATTTCAAATTTAATATCTATACTTCAAAAATTATTTTAATATATTTTAATATAACACACACACACACACATAAATACATTGTTTTGATATTTAAAAATAATATTTTTTATACATGCAGAAGCCAAGAATAATATGCATGTATTTATTCCAAAATACATTAAAATGCTCCTAGAATACTCCTTAAAATCTCTTAATCAATCCTATTTGTTTTGATTGTTTTAATTTACTTGGACTGAAATCAAATATGATTTTTTAGTATATCTAAATATAAAACTATATATCAAATCATTTCATGGCCGAATATAAAAATGAATGAACGATGATATTTACATTCATATGTATACATATTTATACATTATATCATATATATACATATATATATATATATGTATGTATGTATGTATATGCGTGTGTGTGGGCGCACGCGCGCACATGCACCTGCACGCATGTTGAAATTATTATGACCTATGACATTAAACCTATTTATTGATCATATACCCCAATGGTTAATTATACATCCATGTTATATGTCCATCATGTTTACCCTATGCTAACATATTTAATTTAATTATAATGTTTGTAGTATGAATATGAACATAATATAAAATTAAAGAAAAATAAAATGATAACACATATTATAATTAAATCGTAATAAATAAACATAAAATTTTAATATACATGGCCCCAAAGTTTAAAAAAGTGCCTTTTTAAAAATGGGGTCCCCGTCCTCATCCTTTCTCCTTCCCGCTAACCAGTCCCATCCCCTATCTCCTCTTCAACCCTGTCCTTCTTCCCCGATCCTTGTGCCACCTTCTGCTTCTCCCCATCTCCCTGTGTCAGTCCCCTCTCCTTTCGTCAGTATTCCTGTAGTGACTGCAACTTTTGCGGAAGCTACATCTAAGGTACCAGAGACCATTCCCTCTTCTTCTCCTCCTTTGCTTCCCCATTCTTCTCCTCCTCTTTCATGGAACTCCCTCTTTAAAGCTAAACCTAGCAACGCAGGGAAATATGTGCCTCGTGACTTTCAACTTGATTATATTGGTAACTCAATCGTGCCTTCAGATGATGTGGTTCAGGCTGGAAACTCTATGTGGAAAGATTACCTTGCTGGTTTTTTTCTTGATAGCCCTCTTCCATATGCAACTGTTCTGTACTATCTCAAAAAAGTGTGGAAACTTAGTGGTTCAATTTCAGTCAAATCTGATGGTTTTTTGTTTTCATTTAAGTTTTCTAATGAAGAGGATAGGACAAGAATTTCTGAATCTGATCCTGTTGTTATGAGAAACAAGCTTTTTGTAGTGAAACCATGGGATGAGAACATTGGCAACAGTTGTAGTAGTATAAAATCTGTTCCAGTATGGATAAAACTATACAATATACCTCTTTATGCATGGTCTCCCTTGGGTATTAACTGGTTAGCATCAAGAGTTGGGAAGCTTCTTTGTTTGGATGCATCAACTGAAAAATTTGAGCGTATTTCTTTTTTGAAATGTTTAGTTGAAGTAACTCCAAATCAAGAATTGCCAAATGAATTTTCAGTTAGACTGTTAGATGGTTCTGAGCAGATAGTTAAAGTAGAATACTTGTGGAAACCTGAGATTTGTACTGTATGTAAAGAGTTTGGACATACAGTGAGCAAATGTAAGAAAGTTGAATGTGTAGGTGATACTGACCAATGTGTATCTAAAGAGCAGCAGATAACTAGTGATGTGGGAAGGAGCAAGTTGAAGAGGGGTCAGCCCATAGTTAAACAGGACAAGGTGAAACGGATTTGGCAACAAGTTGTAAAGCATAAAGGAAAAAAAGTGATTAATTGTATAGAGCAAGAAGGTTCTGCTCTAAAGATAGTGGGTGCTAATGGAATAACACTTCATGATGGTACTGAGCAAAACATAAAATAAAATGATAAAGAGAGTGAACAACCCAGTGAAGAGCAAATTTGTACTGTTAGCACACAAAATAAGTACAATTTACTACAGAATGCAGACAATGAATGTTATATTTTGCAAGTTTTTGATGAGGAGGAAGGAGAGATTTCAGTTGATGACAAATGCAATGAAAAACACAAAGAGACAACCAAGAATCCTGATGCAATAGATGACCACAATGAAGCAAACATACAAGTTCTTTCTACAAAATCTTGTGTGAAGGAAGGTGTAAACAAACTTTCTACCCTAGAAATGAGTAACAAAGAGATTGGAAAAGAAACAACTGAAGTAATTGCTTTTTCCAAAACTCATGCTTCTGATTTTGAATTAAGTTGGTGCAAAACCTTTGAAACACAAATCACTCAATTAATAAACAATATGCATGATGCTACTGTCCTAAATCATCCATCTGCTCCTCCCCATTACAACTTCTCAATTCAGCTTCCAGGTTGGCCTTCTTCCAATTCTATCTCTCCTCAATCAGCCTCTCATCATATCCCTTCCTCCACTCAGGCTAAATCTCAACCAACCTCCCCCATGTCTTTGCCTAGAAGGAAAATTGAAACAAGGTCTCTGTCTGCTCAGAGAAGGAATATCTCCTCCCAAATTCAATAATTTTTTATGTTTAAAAAAATTGCATCTTGGAATACTAGAGGAGCCCATAATAATTTGAAACTTGATCAAGTCAAAAGTTATATATCTGAACATAACATTTGTATTTTTGGCCTTCTAGAAACTAAGCTTAATCTTACTTTATCTCAAAAAGTAGCTTCCTACATTAATCCTAAATGATCCTTTCATCATAATCTTGACACTGCATCTTATGGAAGAATTCTTGTCCTTTATGATCCTTCTGTTTTATCTCTTTCTCCTGTACTGTCTTCTAGGCAGTATATTCACTTTCATGTGCTTGTTTGCCATAATCAATTATCTTTCTATTTAACTTTTGTATATGCTGATAATTCTGTCATCTCTAGAAATGTATTTTTCAATTCTTTGCCACCTTTAAGACAATCAACTCACCCCTGGTTTGTCTTAGGTGATTTCAACTCCTGTTTTGGCTATGATGACAAACAAGGTGGATCTCCTCTTCTTCCTAGAGATCTTGAGTCAATCAATCTTGCTGTATATGATTCTGAATTGATATTGGTTAACAAGTCAGGGGCAAAATTTTCTTGGAATAATAGAAGTAGAAGTGGTGTTCATATTTTCACAACTATTGACCATGCATTTACTAACATTCAATCTCTCAATCAATGGCCATCTCTCTCTGTCTTCCTTCCTCAACCAATAATGTCTGATCACTCCCCTCTTATATTATCCTTTGGGAACCATTTTAGAAAGGAAAAAAGAAGTTTTAAATTTTTTAATGCTTGGGCTAAGCATGAACAATTTCTGAGTATTGTCACACAAGCTAACTCTGAATTTTATTGTTATGGTAACCCTATGTATAAGTTTTGCAGGAAATTAAAAAGTATCAAGCAAGCTATCAAGCTGTGGGTTTCTACTACCTTTGGTACTGGTAGCCTTCTGTCTACAACTCTAAAAGATCTTTTGAAAATAAAGCAAGACTACATGATGGAGCACCCTTTTGATATTCAAGCATCTGATGAAGAGGGGAAACTGTTCAAGGAGGTTAACATTGCTCTAACTCTGGAAGCAAGCATGAGGAGGCAGCAACTCCACAAAAGATGGATAAATGATGGGGATAAAAATACTAAGTTTTATCATGACTCTCTTAAGGTTAAGCACGCAAGAGAAAATATTTTTAGTATCACTGATGAACATGGTTCTCTTTTTACCAATGCAGATTCAGTTGATCATGCTTTTATTGATTATTTCTCCAATCTGTTTGGCAATTCTAATGGCTTCATTCCTAAATTGGACCTTATATCTTCTCTTCCTCTTCCTTGTATTTCTACTCTGGAAGCTAACTCTCTAATCATGCCTATTACTAATGGAGAAATCAAAGCCACCCTCTTCTCTATGAACAAGCAATCCTCTGGAGGTCCTGATGGTTTAAATGTCATTTTTTTTATCTCAACCTGGAGTGTTTTAGGTGATGAGTTCTGTAAAGCAATACACAATTTTTTCAACAAATGTAAGTTGCTTGGTGAAGTCAACAGCACCAACATTGCTCTTATCCCTAAGGTCATAGATCCAACTAGTGTTACATCATTCAGACCTATCTCATGTTGTAATGTAGTCTACAAGTGTATCTCAAAAATACTAGCATCACGTCTAGTCAGAGTTCTACCAACTGTTGTATCTAATAATCAATCTGCCTTTATTCCTTCAAGGGACATAATTGATAATGTTCTTCTTGCTCAAGAATTACTTCAGGGTTATGGCAGAAGTAATGTGACTCCTGCAGCTGTACTTAAATTAGATATCTCCAAGGCATATGATACTATTCATTGGGACTCAATTGTTAGGATATTGGCAGTGATGGGATTCCCCAAAGTTTTTGTGTCTTGGATTTATGTTTGTATTTCCACTCCTTCATACTCTGTTGTAATTAATGGCAGACCTGTTGGATGCTTCAGAGGTAGTAAAGGAATCCGTCAAGGAGACCCTATTTCATCTTACATTTTTTTGTTGGTTATGGAAGTCTTAACAGTTTTACTCAGAGATAGTTACAATCATAAAATCATAAAGTACTATCCTAAGTGCTCTCAGCTTCATATAACATCTATTATGTTTGCTGATGATGTTATGCTGTTTACCAAACCAGAGTTACCCTCTTTGAATGGAGTTTTGGAAGCATTGCATGTTTTTCATAGTATGACTGGTCTCTCCATAAATCAAGGCAAATCTTCACTTCTAGTAACTGGTGTTAGTGAATTACAGGCTGCTGCTCTTCATCTGTATACTGGTTTCTCCAGCATGAATAATGATATGAGGTATCTAGGACTTCCTTTACTTTCAAAAAGAATCACTAAGGCTGATTGCTTACCCCTCTACAATAAAATCACTTCTGTTATGTCTTTATGGGACAATAGGAATTTGACCCAGAGTGGAAGGCTAGTTATTATAAAATCTGTTGTTTTTTCCTCCTTGGTCTACTGGGCTCGTACTCTAATCCTTCCAGTTAAACTCTTACGACTTATAAGGTCAGCTATGATTAGATTTTTTTGGACAGGTAGTATATACAATAGGAAGATTGTGCCTTGTTCTTTTTCAAAAATTGAGTCACCTATGAGTATGGGGGGCCTGGGAGTAATTGATGTTAGGAAGTGGAATACTGCTGCAATAAGTAAACAGTTTGATGTTCTCATTAATAAAAAAGGTAGTTTATGGGTCAACTGGGCATGGAAATACAGAATAAAGAATAAACACTTTTGGACCATGGAATCCCCTCAGAACTGCAGTTGGATTTGGAGAAGTTTGTTGAAGCTCAGACATGTTCTCCTCCCTATGATTCAATATCCTATTAACTCTACAATTGCTGTTAGCTTTTGGCATGATCCTTGGGTCAGTATTGGTCAAATCCTATCAAATGTATGTGATCATGCTCAGATTTTGCAATCTGGAATTCATCAAGATGCTAAAGCTAATGATTTTTTACATAATGGTAAAATCTTGTTACCTTTCAACATCAACCAAGTGATCAGGAAACTATGGGGGGACATTCAAGATAAGAAATTCAGTGATAATCATGATGCCTGTGTTTCTTGGCAAACGAAAACTCACACGGTTAAATCAGTATACAATTTTATTTCTGCCAGTGCTCTTCTTCCAGCTGCTAAATGGTACAATGTCATTTGGACTTCTGATTTTGTTCCAAAGGATAACTTAATGATGTGGAAAGTTATAAATCAGGCTTTACTTACTAGAAGTTTAATCAACAGTTTTGGTATGGCTTGTTCCAAACTGTGCTTGTTCTGTCATCTCCATGATGAATCTACTGAGCATCTATTTTTTGACTGTCCTGCTCTGCTCTACTTAATGGACAGGATTAGTTGTATCACTGGTGTACATTTATCTGGATATTCATCAAGCATTCTTTGGAATATAATCTACAAAGCCACAAGGTGGAGAAAGGATCAAGGAAGAGTTTTAGCTGTTGTCTTGAAAATTTGTATGACTGTGATATGGGCAGAGAGGAATGCTATGGTTTTTGATAATGTAAGAAGATCTGATGTATTGATTTGGAATGAAGTCAAGTCTCGAACTCACACTCAACTGAAGTATAGTGCTACTGTGTTCCCACAATCTCTGGTTGATGCTTGGGGTTGAGTTTTGTTTTTGATTCTTGTTGTTTTTTCATTGTTTTTCCTTTTCTTTTCGATGTACTTCCTTTTATTGTTTTGCAATAAAACTGGTAGGGGCCCAGTTAACCCCGCTGGCTTTGCCAAAAAAAAAATTAATATACAAATTAATCAAATTAAAATTAAACCTCGAAACCTTTTATTAATCACTACTGAATATGATTTAGTACAAAATGTTTATTCATGTAGACACAATATATGATCTCTTGCAAATTAAGAAAAAGATTTTTTTTAAAATTCCTTCTTTTTACCTTGCTGCCAATGCACATGTTCCAACAATGGTATCAGAGCCCACATTGTGTTCACATGAATAGTTAACCAACACATAGTTTGGTCACTTGGAAAAACCAATTAGATCAGTGTCTAAGGAAAAGGTGCTTAAACTAAGAAAAAAGTTACTATAATTAAGGGACGTTTTTAAGAACAGAAAACCTTCTAATTTCATGGTCTTTTCCTAGCTCATTGAAGTGGTCCGTGTTAAGATTTACCCTAATAGAAGGCTTAAAAGTGTTTTAATCCTTAAGTTGATTTAAATAAGCATATTCGAATATTATAAAATAAATTAAAATTGTTTTAAATTTAAATAAAGTTTTACATTTTATAAAGAGTTATAAAATGAAATTTTTTAAATTATTTTAAGCTTATATAAATATAAATGTTATATTTGTAATTAATTAAAATGTTTAATTAATTAAAGGATATATGTGCGTGTATATATAAATAAATTAGTGAATTATAAATGGTGCGATAAATTAATATATGTGTGTGTATATATTATGTATAAAGAAAATGAGAGGTTTACATGAAGTAAAATCTACATTGAATTAAGGTAGTATACATTGGATGTATGGAGACAGATGATGTTATAAGTATATACTCATCTCCCTAATGACGTCGATAATATCTAGAAAATATTATATGAAATTATGAATTTAAAATAAATTTGATATGCATCATTTATAATATAAATAGAGTAAAATACATACCTATGGTTGTTGAGCACCCTCAAGCCATAGAATATTTATGGCAATGTTTATATTATCACTAGATAGGTAGAATATTATGTAACGTAGTTGAGCACCCTCAAAGGTTACATAATTACCCTTACGATACCATGAAATGATGGGTTTAGGGTATCTAATGAACTTTATGATTTGTTAAGCACCCTCAAGGTCATAATGATGATTAGGAGCAAGGTAAAAAGTATGCTAGGAATTATATACAAGATATAATTTGTGAAGTGTTACTCAGTGTTTATGGGGACTACAATTTATTGAGCATCCTCAAAGTTGTAGTAACATGATAAGTAGGTCATAACATCACTGAAGGAATTTATGAAATTCTCGTATCTCTTTTATGGTTTTCGAGAGATGCAGTATTCAGTGGAAGCCTTATTATATAAATATAATAAACCAACCTAATAAGTATAATAACACTGTAATGTTATTTAATTTACTCTAATAAATTTGCGTAAATCAAATGACAACTATGAAGTTATTTCTAAACAAAACACTAACCGACGTGAATTATAAGGACCGGTTAAGGAACATTTAAACTACACTCACCTATGAGAAACTCCAGCCTGTGGTCGCTAACGAATCCATGACCAATTCCGATAAGGATGTCTCTCTCAAAAAGATTAGGCTCACTTGACTGTAAACTTGGTTGGTGCTAGGTTCTATCGGCTATGAGCATCGAGCTCCAAAGGAAGCATGAGAAAATGAATGTACAAGACATATTCAATCACCTACAAAAGTTGTATAGTGAAAATTCTAGTACTGCAAGGTACAAGATCTCGTGGAAACCATTCCATGAAAAGTTGTGCAAGGGTCCTCCCTCCCAAGATCATGTATGTATGATTAGGTGCATTGAGGGATTGGCAAAATTCGGAATGACTCTTGATATCAAGCTAAATAGTGATTTGATCACTGACTACATAGTTTGATCCGTTCATATTGAACTTCAATATGAACCCATTGAAGTATATTATAGTGGAAATCCTTAATATTTTAAAGATAGCGGAGAGTACATTCATAAAAGAACTGAGTGCAATGCTTGATATCAAGGGGGCTTCTTCCTCGAATAGTTCAAATAGGAGAAACCATAGGTCAAAGAGTTGCAAGCATAAAGCTAGGGCTGGTAATGAGAAATGTGAATGTCACTTTTGAACATAGAAGGGACACTGATAGAGGAACTATCTGGATTATCTAAAGACGCTCAAGGGGAAGGAATCTTGATATGGAACTCATATTTATAATTTGTTACAGGGACCAAGAGCAAGAGGCCCATGGAAAAAAGGGAGCATGAAATGCCAAGTTGCAAATAGATTATTGTAGCTGCCAGCGAAGTAGGAGATTACCATGTGAAGCATACTAGTGGACATGCATTAATTTTATATAAATGTTATTATTTTAGTGGAATAATCCATGTTTCTCGTTTGGTGGAAATCAGATATTTATTTTATTTGTTATAGTAGTATTATGAATATTTTTAATAGTAATATAACTATTCGTTTTGGTATTCTGAGTAATGGCATTTATATACTTAATAATATTCATATATTGTAGTTGATTATAATGCACCTTAAATTAATGACATCTTTCTTTGACATTTTAGACTAGGCCAGAAATGATTGAACAAGTTAAGGAATCAAGGGTTTCTACCATCATTTGATTCTAAATCTTTTAGTGCTTATACATTATGTCTTAAAGGTAAAAAAATTCAGGTAACTGTTTAATGGGAGCAATGAAAGAGTTATCAAACTCCCAAGAGTAGTACATACTAATGTATGTGGTCCTATGCCTACAACTGCCAATGGTGAAACCTCTTTACTTAGCCACATTCACTGATGATTTATCCAGAGATATATATATATATATGTATGCATCTTATAAAAACAAATTAGAGGTCTATGATAAATTCATAGAATATAAGAGCGAAGTATGAAACTATGGGTTTCTTTGGAGAGATACTACAGGTATCTCATTGACGATAAGAACGCAGATTTCATCATTCATGATGATGATCCGCTCATATACCAATAAGCCATAGAGAGTAAAAGATATGCCTATGGTACACGATGAAATTTGAAATGGACTCTACAAAAATGAAGTTTGGACTTTGAAAAATGTATCCAAAGGAGTGAAACCCATCAGCTACAAGTGGATCTTTAAGAAAAAGATTATCATAGATGGAAAGGTAAAGACCTATAATGTAATACTTTGTAAATTTAAATAATTATAAAAGGGTATTTCGTTAAATTCAATACATAAGGGCCAAATATAATTTTACAAATAATAGAATTTAACGATAGGAGTTGCTCCATTGCGTAGATCAGATTTTCAGATCAATTTTGACTATAAGAACATTCGAATTAGAGACCATACAAAGGAAATACAAAGGACTTGGGTTGCGGGTTTGATGGGTCAAAGCAGGTCAAGATCCATTTATTTGAATTTGAATTCAACAACTACTTCCCTCCATTTATAAATTCAAAAAACTAACATATGAAATATTTTCAAATCCTTTTCCCCTTCTCCATTCCTTTTCCCCTCTTCTCAGACTAAACTTCAAAAACACCTTATCTTCTTTATTTCTCGATGGATTCAGCAAACTACATATCAAAACAATGAGCAGAATAAGGGCTAGGAGTATATGCTGATCAAAAAACTATTTGAGCGAATTCCTGGACACTTATTTATGGATATTGGAGAGTTATATACATTCTTTGTCAAAGGGTTTTGATCATAGATATTGTGAATGGATTTTGTCTCTTTAGCATATAATTCAAATATACTATTATACCATGGTTTTTAAATTTCAAGTTAATTAAAATATATTTACTATTTAATTTATATTAAATGAATGATTAATGAAAAAGCTAAACATAATTGTAATTTGTGAAGTTAAATCCAAAAATAAACAAAAAGTTTAATGATATAAATGATACTATGGCTGCAAATGATGATAAATGATTATAAAATGAAGTAAATGAAGGTTAAAATTGAGATATAAGAAGTTGAAATCAAACGGAAGAAGAGATTAGAGAACAAAACAGGCGCTACCGTGCCAAAATTCAAGCAAACTGGTCTACCAATGGGGAAACCACTGATGCACCTCAATGACTGGTGGCTGGTGGTAGTCCCACCAATAGACTGGGATGGCTCTACCGAGGTAGATTGAACCTAGATCTAGGAAGGGCCAAGCCAAATGGAACATTGTTTACGGAATTGAGTTTTACGTGATTCTTCGGGCTACTTCTAAGATGAATAACATACTACGATTTTGACGAGTATACCATACGTGCTAAATTGGATGTATAATGAAGTAGTTGATGTTTGATGATCGTACCATATATGTGTTGACATTTAGTTACTACTATGACTTACCATGGCATCACAAGTTGCACATAGTTTGGCATATGGATCGTTGAGAAAATGGAGACATACACATGCAAGCGTACACGACCTTTGACTGATGTATCCGCACCCAAGCCATGGGTTGAATGAGCAGTGAGTGTAGGAAACTGTTTATCATATCATTGATTGTATATTGAGTAATTGGATGTGACATGGCATTAATCGAGTAGTCAACTATTTTCTAGTGTTGATATTACTCTTTGAATGTAAGTTGGGTAGGTTATGTATGTTTACATATGTGTTGGACAATAATGAAGTTATATAAATATTTTTGTAGTATATGCGAAATACATTTGTTTCACTCAGTCGGACGTATGTCTGACCCCTTCTCCGTATTTTTCTTCATATCTGTCATTGATATGTTGATGGAGTACGAAGTCTTGCCTACGTAGGTGATTGTGAAGGTGCAGATGATGGATACATACTTATATATATTGATATGTGACACTTGGTATGGTATTGTGTATTGGTTTGATGGATTTGTATTGTATGGATCTATAACTATGAAGTTGTGACTATGGATCAATTTGAATAAATGAATAGTTTTAATATTATATATCACACCTTCTACTATGAGTTCTAAATTGTATGGTTAGAATATCATTCCGTTTATCTATATTATAAACCCAACAATAAGTGGTTATTGGCCATTGTGACTTGAACGTTGATTCGGGCGTTAAAGTAGAGGGTCGAAAATGGTAGGTTCTTGCATTTGGTATCAGAACGTAACTTACAATAATTTAAGGACAACTACATATCAATAGAACGTATTTTTATTTTCATAAACGTATATGTAACGAACGACTTTTCGACGCTCGAAAATCGACATTAATACGTCCACTGTATCAACTGCCGAGCAATCGAATGCCGAAAAACCGAATTGTTATGGAGAAAAAGAAGAGGTAGAAGATGACAGAAGGAAAAGAAAGAAAAAGAACACGAAACACAGAAACAGAAACAATATCAGAATCTCACATATCGCAGCGGAATAACATATAATAGATAAAGGAATAATCTTTAAATCAAAGAACTATATCTTTTTATACATTACATCATCATCAGAGTTTTCAACAGCAATACACAACACAACACAACACTGGACAGTTATATGAACTTGTCCATATACAGAATACACAGCGGAATAAATAATATCATATACAAGTGATACGTCTCGCCATCCAGCTCGCCAATGAACTCCACAGCATCTCCCGAATCCAGAATGACCTGATAACCTGACTCTAGACTGCCCGTGTGGAAATTGGTGGGCACCTAGAGTTTAGGAAGGAAACAATAAACTCCAGGTCAGTCATGGTGACTGGTGTGAGAACTAAAACAGTTTATCTTTAAAACAACAACAACAACAAAGAAGTAGAAAAAATATTCGCAATGCTTTTAGAAAATGAAACTACCATAAGACCTCCCGCCACACACACAATGCAAACGCAGAATTGGAGGAGATTTCTTCTTATGATAGTCAAACATGCTTACTACGCAAAACAAATCATTTTGATATTATTATTAGTGCATAGTGCAGAAAACATTTCGAAAGTATAATATTAATCTTAGCCAGCATAGGTACCATTATACTATGCCTACTATAGCTGCTATGTTAAATAGCAGGTTCTACAACTAAAACCGTACAAGGTTCGTATTAAGATGGATTTGCCAACAAATGGTCAGGCTAAGGAACTTCCTATGCCACGTAGGAAACGCCTCTGGCGGGACGCTCCAAAAGACAACCTGCTCTCTGCCAACACAAGGCCGGGTTACCCCTGTAACAGGTAACTCATGAATATGCCATTCCCCGGTCCTTTGGGACCTTTATCCTTGCGCTCGGTAACCAACATCACACATAATAAATAAGGTGTGTCCACATGAGTAAGTATCTGGGCTCCATACCATGATACCACCCCTTTCCAGAAGGAAATGACATACCCTAAAGGGCGCGACCCTTATAACCTTGCCGCAATATTCCTGGTTCGACCATTTCCGGGTTGTGAGGCCCTGACGAAGTCTCATCCACAAAGCTACGCTTTTTCACAAAGCCACGCTTTTTCACAAAGCCACGCTTTGATCACAAATGATCAATAAATGATCATCACACAGCAACACTCAGCATGCCACATTACCAAATTGGGAATATATCGCTGATAAATCTCAACTACATAACCTCTGAGCTCGTACATCTCAGAGAAGGGTGTTAAGCTAAGAGAATAAATTCTCCACCACCAACAGAAATGTATTTGAAAGAAATCAGCTTTATATCTCAAAATGTAATGTCAGACATGTAACCATACAAGTCTGTTCTGGGTCTATTTAACCTCCGCTTAATATACGGCGTATAGGGTCTATTTAACATAATAGATAACAATCATCATTCAATTACGCAATTAACACTATCAACAATTTTAAATCTCAACTATTTAAAATTTAAATCGAAACAAAACATTCGATTGAGTGAGAAGTTCTCACCTTGCTTTTAGTTGTCGCGATAGCGATTTATTCCGATTAAAATTAAACAAGCGTTTAATTTCAACCAAAATTTTCACTAGCTCAAATAAATCCCAATCCAGCTCCATCGCGAAGAGATCGTCGAAACGGTTCCAACGCAACAAGTTTCGTCGAATTCCGACCTCGTATCAAAAAGTTATCAATTTTTAAAGTTTGTACAAATCTATAATAAGTTTATTTCAATTTCTATTTTAATTTTTTTATAACCTCTGTCATCCTGGCCGCACGTTTCTCTTGCTCTACATCTGGCCACCCATCCTTTCTTCCTTCTCCCCCAGGCATATACGTACGTGAGAACCCATAGGCCGCCGCCCCTAACCCTAATTTTCGCCATCACCACGCTAACATATACGCCGATAAGATAATGCTATTCGAAGCACCACCACAAACTCCACCTCCGGTATGAACGACGGCAAGCTCGGTTGCCCATAGACGTGGAAAAACGTGCATGAACCGAAGCCAAATGCGAGCAAAATTCTTCACCTATGGTCGACGATTCGTCGACTTACCCGTATGGATTTGAAGAGCACGCGATGCTCTACAGTTTTGCTTTAGAAAGTATTCAAAAATATCGAATGGATTGGAATAAATTAGTGGAAGAAATTTCGAGCTTTTCTGGCCATTCGTTTCTCTCGTGGCGGCTAAACCTAACTAGAGTTTTCTGATTGCAAATGAAGAAAATTGAGGGCCTTTTATAGAAAATTTGCAAAACACTATTCATCCGAAATTTTCCGATCTCCAAACGAAGCGTGCCGGCTGGCGTTTCTAAGGTTTACCCCGCATTCCGAACACAATGGAACGTGTTTCGGGAGCTAATTCGATTGTATGTGAGAGTTACGGAAATAAACGATCAATTTTAAATCAAACTGATTTAAACCGATTCCGATGCGTTTTGGCTTGCCCCGGACAACCCGTAAATCCGATTGACACGAAATTTGAAATCTTACAATAATATCACATTACGGATCCCATGAAACTAGTTTCGTCGAAATCCGAGACTGTTTGAAAAATGGTCATTTTTAGTCGTCAATTAAATATTAAAATATTCAATTTTCACAAATCAACTTTTAATTCGATTTTAAAAGTTCTATAACATTGTTATAACTCCAATATGATTTAATATAACTTTATAAATCATTTTTAATCACATTTAATCCAGATTTCAATTATCTACCCAATTTCATGTATTAAATTAATAATTTAATCGCCCAATTTAATTCACTATATCGAAATTAAATAATTCGACTTCCAAATCTTACTTATTAATATTTAAAATTAATTAAATATCTGAATTTCAAATGACAGAAATTCTGGGTCGTTACAGTATGTATATATGTCGAGTACATATGTACATGCCATTTACTATTTCAGTTGTGTTAACTATCTATTTGGGAGTTGCTAATGAGTCCTAGTTACAAATAGCCAAGAATGAGTAACTCAACAAAGATAGCAGCTAGAATAGAGACTAACATTAGTGGGGTTGAAACTAGAACTGGTGGTGGAACTAGAGTCGATACTATGGATATTTCAGGTGTGAACATTTTCGTTTAGCTCCACCGACATCTGCAACTGATAAGCCTAGCCCCGGAGAAATTACACCTACTACATAAGGAGCGGTTCCTATCTAACCAGTGTTGGCTATGAATTTCCTAAATTTGTGTAGGTATTTCTCTGGTTTGGGTGGTAAACCCTACGTTAGAACCGAACCTTATGTGGAGATACGGGGATGGCTCGACACATATGAGAAGATCATTAATCTATTGGGTTTGAGTGATATTACGAGAAGGCAACTAGCTTCATGGAACTTATAGGGTGAAGTAGCAAAGTAGTGGGAAATTATTATTTTAAAAGTTAGTAAGGAGAATATTACATGGCAGAGTTTAGGAGGAATTTTGGCAGAGTTTATGAGGAATTTTGAGATTAAGTTTTCCTTGGGGGCTGAGAAGGACTATTGTTAGAGAAGTTATGCATCCGATGCAAGGAAAGTTGCCAATTAGATAATATGTGAATTAGTTTAATGAACTTGTGAAGTTTTGGTTTGACTTGATAAACACCATAGGTAATAAAGCGATAAAGCTTGTCCATCCTTTTGTAAAAAAACCATATTCCCTCTTCATATGACCCAATTGGTTATAGTTATAGAACATGCTCTTCGAAATATTTACCATACGGTCTATTTTTATATGGCCTTTCATAAGGTACCACCTACAAGTGATCGCCCGCTTCTTATCATGTCCTTCTTGAGGTCTATTTCCCTTATGCTTTCCTTGTTGTTAATTAACTTCCTTCTTGGGTCGATCCTAAGGAATCTGGTTGAGTCCCACTTAAGGAGTTGGGTTGATCCTATGGATTGAATTCCCCACTAAAGGAGTTGGGGCTCAACCAGATTCCTTTATGCTTTGCTTGCTGTTAATTAACATTTGAGTAGGTGGTGCCATATAGAAAGGGACCATAGGGTAAATATTTCGAAGAGCACGCATTATAACCATAACCAGTTGGGTCATACGAAGAGGGAATGCCTAACTTTAAAAAAGGATGGACAAATAGGCAAAGCCTATTTACTAAATGTTGATCTAAGCACCAATATTGTATCATTGTCCACTCAAGAGAAAAGGAAAGAAAATCATGATAAAAGAAGAGTCATTGCTTTTGGATATGGAGTGTTATGGTAGATGGTTTAGATTTTAAACCTCACATAGTGCATGAATCATTTAGTTGTGATATTCCATGAGTTGGAATGAGTTATACATGGTGTGGATTCATTTAGTCATGCATATGTATTAAGTTTCTTGTGGGTATTGATTGATTTTGGAAAGTAGTGGATGGCTCGTCATGGGCGATATTGGACTATGATTTTGGAAGGGCATGATCTTGTTATATGCCATGATCCCAACAGTTCCATTATGATGTTGACTAATAAATTATCCAACCTTAGAACTAGACTAATGCGGTTGTGAAAGAAAATGTTATTTGCTAACAATAGGCTAAAAATTGTAATACGAGGAGAAAACAAGCAAACTAAAGTAAATGATGCAAAGATGTAGAGTGGTTCGGCCAAGCTTGCCAATGTCCACTGTGAATATCTCTTACTATATTTCTCTCTTACAGTTAAAATGAATTACAAGAGAATAATAAGAAATATAGCACTTAAGACTAAAAAGTTGCCAATCTTAAGAGCTTAGGGCTTAAGTTGTTGTGAGAATATTTGTGCTATGAGAGAATAGCAAGAAATCAACCCCTTTGATGTAGTAAGGCATGGGTTTATTTATAGTAGCTGAGATGTTGATGGATGGCTGAGATTACATAGTAAAACAGGCGAGAAGCACGTTTGGTCATTGATCTAGTCGCATGGGCAGATGGAAGACGAGTGTAAAACTGGAAGGGAATGTGCGACTGATATGTATGCTAATTGTTTCTCCGTACCAGGCGCGTGTCTTGCATTTACTAATGGCATGATACAGGAGTCGATTGTTTTGACATATCTGCTACAGTTCCTAGTATTTCTATTTGTATGACATGTCATTTACTTTTGCACGTTTATATGGTAGGGTAGATAAGTAGCTTCTTTCGGGCTATACTGGCCAGTTGCTTGCTGTCGAAGCTTGCTGAGGAAAAATGAATGTTTCTAAGGACCAATTTGCAAGGGATGTGTTGGGCTAATTGTGGGATGACGAGGTAGGCCACTTGGGACTGGTCGAAGGTGGGCTATGATGAAGCTGGGCCAAAGATGGGTCAAGCTTGAGTTGGGCCTTATCTGATGAGCTAGCTATTGAAGCTGTCTTGAGTTGAGTCAGACGACAATAGACCCGGAGGGTTAGTGAGTGGATGGGCTAGCTTAGGACCAGACCGAGTTTGGGCCACCATGGACTGGTTGGGCTTAGATGTGCTGGGTCGGCATAGATTGGGCCGAGCCATGCTTAATCTGTTGCTAAATATACTTGCAAGAAATTTAAGCAACACTTCGTACAAGATTTTGATCGTCCTCCCCAAATAAACAAAATTCACTTGCCATGTTCATATGCCACTTAAGCATATGACTCTAGAAGAGAGTCGAGAATTGGATGGAAAGTTTTCAAGTTACTGAAGAAAAGATCGTATGTGTTGTTAGAGAGTAATTTCAAATTATCTATTGAAACGTCATAGAGAAGAGACATTAACAGAATAAGAAAATATTTGGGTTAAGGACAACCGAGATCTGACGGCTGGCTGAGATTGAAGGGGTATGTATTTAAATAGCCTTCATCTTCTCCCCTTCCATTCTTTATCAAAGCAAATAAAAGTTTCAACCATTAAAGCATTTTTTTAAAACCTTCAAAACCCCCGATTTTCCAGGCATTCATAGAGAAACAGTAAGGCTCCCTTTTTCTTCTTCACTTTTAAAACCATGGCCATTACAATGTTTTAATCTTTTATAGCTTTTGTTTTTTGCCATTTTTCTTTGTGTTTTGATGTTGTTTCTTTTGCTTGATAATGTTGTTTTCATGTTATACTTTGGTTGGAGTCTGCGCTTCTTTAGTCATCTTTAGACGTCAATTAACCACTGATAACATGTCCATAGTGGTTGATCGACGTTGGCGAACTTTATAGTTTGTTTGCAATTTTTGATAATGATATTGGTAATAATTTTGGTAATGGGCTATAGACTATGCCTATTTTTTTGGCTATAAGCTTTAAGTAAAAAACGGTAATGGGTAAGGGTTGTAAGGCCTGTTACCTAGCTTAGGGGTTTGAGTTGTGAGCTAACCTCTATAGGGTGCTTGATCCGGGCACCCTATGGACACGGTCGTCAAGCTTCCTCCTCCGGATGTTGTCAGGCAAATATGTGCTTTATCTAACTTAGGCCGCTTATGTTTCAAATGGACACTTCAAAATCGACTTCTATCAGCAAATCGACCTCTACTGGTTCTACTAGCCTCAAGGCCTCTGAGCTAATAAATGGGAGAATCTACTTGGCCAAGAGTTTGATCGGCCATGGATGCAACATCGGGATGGTGAGATATCCTACAGCTTTTGAGCATCTTGACCACCCTTCCCCAAGCAACTTTGCATTTTCCTTGGGCTATTTCAAGGTGGAAGTCATGCTGCCTCTCCATCCCTACTTCAAATCAATCCTTAATGCTTTCAGACTTACCCCTAGTCAGCTAACTTCAAACAACTACTGATTCCTTTGCAGCCTTTATGTTATTTACACCAACTCAACCTTCTTGAGCCGGCCACTCCTTTGGTCGATATGGTTTTCCGGCTATAGAAGAAAGCCAAGTACCCAGTTGGCATATACTTTCACTTCTAGGCTAACACTAAGCTTGTTGTCTTTATGGGTGTCCTTAGCAAAGCCGCCCCAGGTTGGATGGGTAGATATTTCTTTGTTTTTCATGGGGTCAACCACGAGCTTCAACACCTCGAGTTTCAAACTCCCAGTAAGTCTTTGCTTCTTTTATTTTGGCTTCCTCATTTTCCTTTCTTTCTATTGCTTAGCTTGCGCATTGATAGGAGCTTCCATTGATTATGCCCTAATGTCTATTATAGGATGTTAAGTGACTTTGTTTATCGGCTAAAGTTGACCGACAATCAGATTCAAGACCAAAAGGTCCCACTGACTGACCCCAACCTCTGTTAGGTAAGGCTAATTAGGGAGGAATAGACAATAGTCTCGGAGCAGGTCGTCCCAATAAAGATGTCAACAAAGAAAAAAAAGTGGGACTATTCCCAGGTCAAGTTCCGGGACCCCATGGTTGGGCTAATCAACGAGGCCGAAAGAAGATATGACATCAATGTTACAGGTTAGGAGCTCGAGGAGTGGAAATAAGTAGACCTTGATCAACTAAGTGATGTTGTGTCATTGCCTTGGGAAGAGTTTGACCCACAGCAGTTGGTCGTGTCCCGGTCCCCCCTCATGGGTCCTCGGTCATTTCTTGGGATATTATGGGGGCTTTAAGAAAAGTGATGTAAAGAGTGGGTCAATATATCCAAGCATCGGTAAGGATGCAGGTCTCTCCTCTGGGTCAATTCCGACATACGACTCATTATATCCCGAGTATAATGTTGTGCCCTGGGCGAGTCTCCAATTAGGACTGATCTAACTGATATAGGTAGTTTGGTCTCTTCATGCCTGCCCCTTGTTAGGAGGTGAGGCCGGGCCGGTACAAATGGTAGCTTACTTGCACTTGTCCTTCTTTTAATTTACACTTTGACTAACTCTTATTTCTTTTTTGTCGTTGTAATGGCTGACATGCTAGATTTTTCTGATTTTGATGCGGGCAAGCGGATCATCCAGACCACTATGACTAAATCACTCACTAACCCACTACACCTGTTGCGCTTGCCGATCCCATGTCACCAGCAGTGCCCAAAGCCGACCAACAAATCATTAACGTGCCTTCCGGCCCCACACGTTCACTCCGGTTTTCCACCAAGAGCAAGAAGAGGAAGAGGGATGCAACCGACCCATCCTCGGCAACTGAGGTAACTACTCCTTACTCGAAGTTCCTGCGCATTTACGATATAGAGAAGCTGGCCATCAAGGAGCAGGCAGTGCCGCTGGGACAGGTATCTTTAGACATCTCCTATGGCGAGGATACCAAGGATTTGGAATGCCTACCATCTGCTTTCCAACTTATGTTCATGGAGACCCTCTTATACACCTACCAGGCTCGGATTGGCCGGAATCGACAATCCTTAGAGACTATGATGAATGCCCAAACTCAAGTTGCCTTGCTAATAAGCTATCAACCTTGACTTTCCTTGCATTTTTTACTTTGTTATTATTTTGACATTAGTTTTTTGTCCTGGCACTATGGCCTCCACATCCGAGATGAGGTGGAGAAACTCTAGAAGGTCCTGAAGGCCGAGGGAGAGGCCCGTACAACATTAAAGGTCATCCAAGCAAGGGAGGCGAAGAAGGTAAGAGAGAAAGCGGCAAAGAAGGCCTTCTAGGTGGTTAGAAATTTGGTGCCGAAGGCGACAGAGGCATAGGGTGAGGTAGAGAAGGCAGTAGCAGACCTCAAGGAGAGTTTGGATAGGGTGGAGAATGCGGCTGATGAGCTGTGGACTGCTTGAACAAACACCTGATTGGATGTCGGTTAGATGCAGACATAGCCGTTGCTAGGAAGGAGGAGGTGGATAGCTAGGCAAACCAGCTGAGGAATATGGTAAGGGCCTTGATCAGGGAAAACTTTCAATTTTCGATCTCTATCAGAAAGTTTAATGCCATGGCCTTTACCCAGGCCTAAGAGGAGGTGGCCGAGGAGATGAGGGCGGTTAGGATTCCCATGCTGATTATCCTTACCTTGGAGCAGCTGGACTCCCTGACCCGACCTATTGACGGGCCAACCTCGTAGATATTTTTCTATCCTCTTTTGTATGCCTAACGGGGTGGGTTGTATAGCCTTTATTTGTAAATGAATGGAATCCTTTCATGAAATTTTTGTAAGTATTTTACTCCTTTATATACTCTTGTCTGTTTGTGCATAGCTTGTAGGGTAGCATGCTTTGAGTAGCTGATATAGAACCAACTTGTTTGTAAAGCGCTGAGGCCGAAATATGATAGTTGGGCCTCTCTGTGTTGTTTCATTGTAGGGAGCCCTGACATGAACCTGAACGCTAGTGGCTCAAGGGTTTTCCTATGTGACACATGACAATAATAAGCGGCGTAAGGTCCCAATACAAACTGAGCGTTGAGTAGCTCGATGGTTCTCATAGGTGACACGCAACTAATTGATATTGGGCCCAGCTTATTTTTATGCGGGTGCACTATGGATGCTAGACTTCGACGTCACTTAGGGTAACATCGCTGGTCTTGACAATAGTGCCTCATCTCGCAAGAGGGATGTTCGACGTTATGGGCAAGGATACCAGACCGTTGTGGTCACTTCTACAGCCGTCAATGCACCATGGCATGAGGAGAGATATCTCGCACCCAAACTCATAGGGCAGTAGGTTGTTTCTGAGAAAGGAAGTGAATGCTTGGTAATTCAATCTTGTTGGATAGCTTGATAGTCCCCAACGAGGAAGTGAATGCATGGTAATTGTAACGACCCGACTTTCCAGACCCGGAAAATCGAACCATTAGTGTTAAAAGAAGAAGAGGTAGAAGAAGAGAAAACAGAAAACAACATCAGAATCTAACCATCGCAACGGAATAAAATATAATATATACAAACAGATCTTTACACAAAACAAAACTATATCTGTTTATATAATACATCATCAGAGTATACAGCAGAGTACCCTTACATACAACTGGACAATAATCATATCATGTCCTCAATACATCAGAGTACAGAAATCAACACAGCGGAATATATATAACAAATACGGGAGATACGTCTCGCCGTCCAACTCATCGCCTAAGCTCCACAGCTATAACCTGAACCTGTTTATCTCGGTCTGACCCGAGCATCATATAAAACAACACCCGAGTCAGTCTGGAATACCAGCGTGAGAAAATCACACTCGAATTTATTATTAAAGTTTCAAAATTCCTATTGAAAATAAAAGCATCTCGTAAGACCACGCCACAAATAAACATGTCGGGTTTCTACCTTACGATAGCTAAAACACTTTATCTTAAAATCCTCTGATATTATAATAGTGTCTATTTACAAATACTTATTCAAATAGCTGAAATTGTTACATGATTAAATTCCAGCATACTAGGGTTTACAAACAAAACTCGTACAAGGCACGTAGGGAGAATGAATTTCCAACGAATGACTAGGCACTGGGGTACCACCTGTCACAGTACGTGGCCTAGATCACAGTACCGAGGATCGCACATGACCCCCTACAACACAAGACCGGAATCACCTATGGGCAATTCCGAATATGATCAACCCACAGTTGGGATCAGCAACCGCACCACTAAGCCGAAATAAAAGGGACCTCTAGGCAGGGATGACCATACTCTCCAGTGGGCGCTACCCACGAAGCCTTACTGCATAACCCCTGATTTTCAGTCATTCCCGGTTGATGAGGCCTGAGGCTAAACGTTACCTTCATAGAACGTTTCACTTAGAATGCCCATCGTCCCCTGACGATGTTTCGAAAGCATTCGTCCATACAAGTCCGTTCCGGGTCCGAACGGAACTAAAAACCCCATTTTATTTTCAATATCAAACTCGTTTCCCCACGAAACGTACAAACCGGATCGAAGTGGTTTTCGAGAAATAAATCTCGATCCCGGACTCTTCGAAACGATCAGCGCATTTGGCCAATATTGATAGTCGGTTATTTAACTATCAATTAACATCCATAACATCCATCAAAACAAATAAATAATTTTCCCAAATTATTTATTAACTTCAAATATCTTCGCAAGATATATTTCTACTTTCAAACCCCTTTTGAAAATAGTTCCAAACAGTTTCCTCTCACGGAATACATTTCCCAAATATTTACTTCCACTGAAACGCCAAGTACAAGATACTTTTAGATTTTTAAAATAATTTAAAAACACTTTATTATAAATATACTTTATAACTTTGAAATTTAAACAACTTTAATACTTTATTAAAATATATACTTTAAGAATATTTAAAATAAAACCACTTTATAAATATAACTAAATTCCTCTTTTTAAAACATAATACCAAATCACTTTTATATAATTACTACAATAATAGATTTTTGAAAATACTTACTTTGGAAATTAACATTTAGAAAAAAACAAATTTTCTAAAACATGCTTTTTAAAACATACTTAAAACTTTTAACTTATATTTCAAATTTCTTTGAAAACCATACTTGGCTATCCAGGAAAATACTCTTCTCTTTCACATCTCTTAAAAATAAATCACCATTTATTTAAAAAAAAATTCCCATTCCCTTAATAAATTCTTACCTTGAATTTATATTTCCAAATCCACTTCACTTTTATAAGCCCAGTTTATAAATTCCAAAATCTCATTTCTCTTCTAAATTTCAAATTTTTAAACACTTATATCAATTTCCAAATTTGATTTCAAGATTTTTCCATTTTGAAATAAATTCCTTTACTTATTTACTTCAGAATTCATTAACTTCAGTGTTTATTTCTTAATTTACAATTAGAAATCCTTTTAACTGAATACCTGTTTTCATATTTCCCAAATTCCTTTTTACCCTTTTACATAAAATTTAATCCTTGAAATGTTAAAGTAAATTCTTTATTACTTTAAATTATATCACTTTAAGTTTGAAATTCGTTATTTCCCCTTTTTATTAAACATTCCCTTTTAATTTATCCTTAAATTTTACTCTTTTATTTTCTTTCCCAAAATCCAATTTAATACATTTTGATATATCCTTTTATTGAAATATTCAACCCAACCATATCATACAATATTTCAATTACCAATAAAATCATCACAGGATATCAATATTCATAACACAGAATATTAAATAATCTAAATAATTTTGAGGAATCCAGTTGGATCCCTCCAACCTGTTTCCCTGCATCCACAGACGTTAGCACAATACCAATTCCACTTCGAGGTGGAATATCGCGGTATATGGGATTTATATAAAGTCATCTGCTATTATGCGGCGCATAGGGTCTCATCCGCTATATAATGCGGGAATAACAACTCCAATATATACATATGCCAATATATATATATATATATATATATTGGTATATACTACCATATATGATATAGCACATCCAAATCAATTCAACCATTCAATCAATTATTTAAATTTAACTATTTAAATTTATAATAAAAATTCAGCTGAGTGAGATTAACTCACCTTCGCTTTTGATTTGCAGTCTATTTCCATTCATTCCCATTCCAGCTTGTTTCTCGATTTTAGACCTTATATGACATTATATAGTTAATTAACACTTGAATAAATCCAATAATCAACTAACATTTACTTATTTATTTTAACTTATACTTAAATTTAAAAGTTTTAAACTAACTAAATAATTTATATAGATTTAAAAATCTATTTTTATATTAACCCTTTTAATATTCAAAATCCTTATATATACATTTTCCTAATCTTATATATATATAATAAATTAGAAAAAAATTTGCCTTCGAAATGTTTTACTGTAAAACTGGAAAATAATTTTATATACCCTTGAACATTTTATTCTCTGCTTCTAGTAAATAAATAAAATAACTAAATAAAATCTGTAAAATATACCTTACAGCCCCTAAAGAACCCAAAACTCCTTCTTCCAATCGTCACTCATCATGCCGAGCCTATCTCCAATCTGCAGTCACGACTATGAAATCGTACCATCCCAGAGTCGCAATCGCGACCCCGCGCCTTGAAACGACATCACCCACCACCTATCGGAGATGCCCATCGCGAACGCGAACCCAGAACGAGACAAAACGAACTCCCCTATCAATCCCCGTACCTCTCGCATGCCAAACGAGCTTCGCTACCTCCGAAAGACTGCCGAGCCTCCAATTTAAACTGAATCGCCTCACACATCGTCATGCCCTAACAGCGTCGTGCTTCACCTGCCGCCCGCGCCATCGCCTGAGTCTCGTATTTGAGCTCGAACGAGAATTCATCCCCAATTCCATTCGCAAGAACTCCACTGATATAGGGTCGAACAAAGAGGAGGAGCGAGATTCGAAACCAGATTTCGAATTAATTTGGAAGCTCGCGCTTGAATCTTGACAGAGGCCATAAATTTCTATCAACATAGATTTCAAAATCTTCCTTCAGAGGATAAGCAAGGCTCGGTCCTATTTAGTTCATTTCGATTTAAATTATTCTCTGATTGATTCCAAGATGGAAGGGGCTCGGTTCTTAATATAAAAGAAGGGAACACGATGTGAAGTTGGCGTGTTTTAAACGAAACCAGGCGGCTCAGATTATAAAGATTTCGGCTGAAAGAAAATTGAATTGATTGCAAATATTATTTTATTTCAATCCCCAAAATATCTCGTTATCAAAAGCAACATACAATTTCAAACTTCTAACGACGTATGCCACTACGCATTCAAAATGTTATACCCCTATTCCGGATGTAGTGGAAAATGTTTCGAGTCCCAATTCGATTGTAAGGAGAAGATTACTTTTTGAGTCCAGTTATTAAATTAAATTTTCAATATACATTTAAGTGCGTTTATCTACCATACGCTCACACAATAACTCCAAACGCTACGAAAGTTGAAATCCGATAATAATACATTATTACGGATCCAATGGAACTGGTTTCGTCGAATTCCGAGACCATGCTCCAGAAGGCTATTTTTAAATTCAATTTAAACGATAAAATTTAAAAACTGAACAAAACACTTTGAAATTAAATTTTGAAAGTTCCATTATCTTCGGTATTATTAACATGAATTTTACAAGCCTTCAAATTATTTTTAACTGGCTCAAAACTACCGATTCAACATTTTACCCAACTTTTAATTGTTTAATTCAATAACTAAATTATCCAATAAATATTGATATTTGGAATTTAAGTTAAAATTACCCTTTTGAATATTTAAAATCAATTAAATATTCCCAGTTCAAATGTCCAAAATTTTGGATCGTCACATTCCTCCCCCCTTAAAAGAATTTCGTCCCCGAAATTACTAGTTAAGAGGAATGGTCCATGACCAATTAACAATTTCCCCAACCCAAATAGTTTTAAGCAACTTGCCCAGATAAATCTTTTTATCAAAGACACACTATCCCACTTATTAACTTTCCAAGCCTATCCATAAGTCCCAAACAATATCACTTCTTATCAATTCAAATTTAAATTCGAATTCAAGTTTTAAATTATCAATTTTTCTCAAAAAAATTCTAACTCTTTAAATTTCCGAAAAATTTCGCCAGCGTCTCCTTTGCGCGGCTAGCTCGGTACTACTACAAAATGGCTCTACGGCCTCCCAAATCCAAAAAGAAAACAAAAAGCCAAGTGGCTCGGTCCAAAAACCCAAACAAATTTCATACAGAAATTTAAATACGTACCTTTTTGTTAAGAAATTTCATTTATCTTCTGAAATCAAAACAAATTTTCATTTTCCTTTATAATACCTGTGAATCCTGTTCAGCAATAATATCCAATTACAGATTCAAAACCACTTTCTACACTTCTTTACAAATTTTCAATATTTGTTTTACTTAAGCCCGTACGATGCACATATATCATCCGTACGCAATATCAAATTCGATCGCTTACTCGATCACACAAATTCACTTCCGAACTAGTATCTTCCAACCGACTTCCTAGTGCGGACTCAGATTTGGTTCCTTGATTAGAAACCGTTATTCTCCTTGCATAGCCGTAAACTATGATAGAGAATTTCCAGAACCAATCAAAACTCCATATCCAGGTTCACCGTCGAAAATCGAGTGAAAAATCCTAACTCGGATCGATATAACTATCTCGAAATTCTGTGCTCGAATTCTGGATCAAATCGTTATGCGAAGAAAATAATATACGTACATCCTACGTATAAATTCCAATTGATTATCAATTATATCAATTTCCTTTTTATTCACATTCATTTTGATTATTATTCACTTTCCATAATTTTCTCATTTCACAACTTCAAATTTTAATCGTCATTCAATTATTCATCTAGAATAATTTTTCTCAATACCAAATTACTTAAGAATCTCACCCTACTTCTTAAGTTCAATATAAATATTTTACATACTACTTATACTTATTTTCACTTCACTATTGAAGTTCATATCCATTTCTATTCACTTTTGCCTTTACAATTCCACTTGAATTCAATTTGGTTTCCATATTGAATATTGAGTTAGTTTCACTTACTAATTAATTTAAATCTCAATTAAAATTTATTTGTGAACTTTATTTTCTTTAGTTCCTTCGATTGCACTTACTTTACATTCACAGTTAAAATAGATTTCAATGTTCAGTGTCAAATTCTATTTACTTAGCAAATTTAAATTATTTGCCGTTAATGAAAATTTCCAAAAATTTTCTAACTCCCAAAATTTTCAAAATTTTTTGGCAGAGTCTCCTTTGCACGGAGGGACTTCTGCGATATCGCAAGATGCACAAATATATATATATATATATATATATACATCGGCCTCAGGCCGGAAATCACAATATATATCAATATAAATAGTTCATATTTCCTATTTTGAATTTTTGGCGTAAGCGTACCTTATTTTAGCATTTTAAGGCAAAGCGGTTATTTATTTTAGCAAATGGCGAAATCAAATCCAGCCAAACGGCTTCCCAGTACCTGTACTAACTCAACTTAAACATGTAAGTGCCAAATACACAAAGTTTATTTACATTTCATTTAAATTTACATTTCTAAAGCATGAATTCTACAAACGATGCAGGTTATACTTCTATAAGCACATATGAAATGCTTCGACACTTATTCCAATTGTTTTCAATCAATACTCAACCCATTCCATTTTTCATTTATTTACACTTCACACATTTGTATTTTCATTGCATTTACAATTTTAATCCATTCTCTTGCATTTCATTTACCTTCGTTCTTTTAGTTACTTCAAGCTATTCCATCACAAATATTAAGTTCATTTCCTTCCTTACACCAACTCTATTTTAATTTGATTCTAATCCAAATCAAATTCCATTTATTTTACTAATTAAATTCAGTTAATATACTCATTCAATTTATTTTTAATCCAACAAGCTCATTTTCAATTTGACTCTATTCGATTTAAATTCCATTAGTGTAGTCACCCAACCTATTAAACTTTATTTAACCAATATATTTTTATTATTCCATAAACAACTTTAAATAAGCTTCCAGAGTTTAAACAATTCTCCAAAATTTCAAATCACCTTTGAAATCAACTGCATCCAAAACCCTTGGCAAATTCAATTTCCCTTTTGAATTTTCAAACCAAACCTCGTTCACCACAATTTCAATTTAAAACAATTTGGTAGCAATTTCTCTTTTAGAAACTCGAAAATAAACATCGATGATGCTGCAGTCATCATCGAAATTGTTTCCAGCGATCGAAAGAGAATTTAATGCTTTTATCTCTTAAAAATATCCCAAATATTTTTTTCCAAATCTCCCCATATTCAATTCCAATTCGAAAATATTTCTGAAATAATATCACTATTATTTCTCCCAAAAATCCTTTGAAAACCATTTCCAAATCCCAGGAATTTGAATTTTCCCCAAAATACAAACTTGAAATCCATTCCGATTTATTTTCAACATTTCTCTGGAATCCTATTTCCAATTATAAATCCCATTTGTATATGAAGTTCATTTCAATTCATTTATAACCGATATTCTCCAATTTCCATTTGTTATATCAATATATTTTTCAACTTGGTTATAAACTTCCAATTTCTTATTCAAATTGACACTTAAATGATAATAATTTAATATTATCACTTCCTATCAACCAAGCAACCAAATACTATAATAATTTACAAAAATTTATATTATTTATATACAAAATAATTTGGGTAAAATTATTTCATCTACCTATTTTAAAACAATATTGTGTCGAATTGTTCTATTCAAGTGTTTAGAGATCCCTATCAATAACGTTAATTACTCGTATTGACCAGAACCCATAAACTACTCAATAAACCAATCGACACAATATAAAACCATTTTATATTCACTAACAAATATGCACTCATATCTATTAATACTCTCAAAATTCCCACCAGAGCCAAGGTTATCGCCAACCTTTGCTCTGATACCACTGTAACGACCCGACTTTCCAGACCCGGAAAATCGAACCATTAGTGTTAAAAGAAGAAGAGGTAGAAGAAGAGAAAACAGAAAACAACATCAGAATCTAACCATCGCAGCGGAATAAAATATAATATATATAAACAGATCTTTACACAAAACAAAACTACATCTGTTTATATAATACATCATCAGAGTATACAGCAGAGTACCCTTACATACAACTGGACAATAATCATATCATGTCCTCAATACATAAGAGTACAGAAATCAACACAGCGGAATATATATATAACAAATACGGGAGATACGTCTCGCCGTCCAACTCATTGCTTGAGCTCCACAGCTATAACCTGAACCTGTTTATCTCGGTCTGACCCGAGCATCATATAAAACAACACCTGAGTCAGTCTGGAATACCAGCGTGAGAAAATCACACTCAAATTTATTATTAAAGTTTCAAAATTCCTTTTGAAAATAAAAGCATCTCGTAAGACCACGCCACAAATAAACATGTCGGGTTTTTACCTTGCGATAGCTAAAACACTTTATCTTAAAAACTTCTGATATTATAATAGTGTCTATTTACAAATACTTATTCAAATAGCTGAAATTGTTACATGATTAAATTCCAGCATACTAGGGTTTACAAACAAAACTCGTACAAGGCACGTAGGGAGAATGAATTTCCAATGAATGACTAGGCACTGGGGTACCACCTTTCACAGTACGTGGCCTAGATCACAGTACCGAGGATCGCACCTGACCCCCTGCAACACAAGACCGGAATCACCTATGGGCAATTCCGAATATGCTTGAGTCAGGCCTTGTTGGGTTGGCTATTGAAACCATTTTAAGTTGAGTCGGATGGCAATAGACCCAGAGGGTTGATGAGTAGATGGGCTGGTTTTGGGACCAGATTGAGTTTGGGCCAGCATGGACTGGTTGGGCTTAGATGTGCTGGGCTGACAAAGATTAGGCCCAGCCATGCTTAATCGGCTTGCTAATTATACTTCCAAGAAATTTAGGCAACACCTTCGTAAAAGATTTCAATCTTCTTCCCTAAGTAAATAAAATTCACTATGCATGTTCTATGCCACTTAGGCATATGTTTCCAAAAGAGGGTCGGGAATTAGATAGACAAGTTTCTAAGTTAGTGAAGAAAAGATCGTACATGTTGTTAGAAAGAAGTAATTTCAAATTACTTTGTTGAAACATCATAGAGATGAGATGTTAACATAATAACAAAATATTTGTGTTAACGACCGAGTTATACTAGCATGATACGTTGGAAGTTTTGAAATACAGTTGAAAAAGAGTCCCACTTGGAAAGATAAATAGTGGAAAAGGCACTAGTGATATTTGAATTTCAGTTGATTGGAACTCATTAACCAATTTGATTTAAAAGGCCTAGAATTGGTTTTGTGATAAGGTCCTAGTGCGTCGATAGTGTTTCTTTATGATCTAACTCTATATTCGGTCATAATTTAAATTTTGGAATTGTTGGCATCCGCATTCTTTTATATCGGGTCACCGCGGTAATGGTCAGCGATGGAGGAGAATAACATTTAAATGATTTGTTGTTTGACATCATCGGTGAAGGTAGACAATTTGGTTGGATTGTGGATGAGTGTAGTTGAATAGAAATTTTGATTAATTTAATACCACTTATATTAATTTTGGCTTAGGAGGTTATAGAACGCCATGCAAGTAAGTTGTCATCTTACTGTATATGCTTTGTGGCGGTAGTTATAAGGTCTTGTCACTTGAATTATCATTGTGCCCGTGAGTATGTTGTTTTGGATTTGGATTAAGTTAATGTAGAGTTTACCCAAATAGAGAACATTTTACTACTTGGTTGTGACATGGTTTGGACACAATGTTCACTATCCTAGGATATCATCCATTATTGATGTTCTTGGATGGAATTTTGGAGCATTATGCATTTAGTTGTTGGACATTATGTTTATTGGATTGACATAATGAGATGCCACCCAATATTGAGTTGTCTCATTCATAGGAAGCAGGATGATGAGAAATTATATTTGGAAAAAATGTCGTTC
Organism: Allium fistulosum; assembly: GCA_030737815.1. Classification (NCBI taxonomy): domain Eukaryota; kingdom Viridiplantae; phylum Streptophyta; class Magnoliopsida; order Asparagales; family Amaryllidaceae; genus Allium; species Allium fistulosum. The sequence continues at coordinate 326,514,217 of CM060903.1, read as the reverse complement.
TTGTGTGTGTATGAACTATGAAGGAAATGATTGAAATTAGATTTTTGTTTATAATGGTGCCAAGATTATATGTATGGGTTATTGATATAGCAAGATGAAGTATTTCAATTTGGATGGATAAACATGATTTGAAGGATCAAGGAAAGTATAACAACCGTAATTTTCGACTCTTGAAAATTGACACTAATATGTCCACTGTATTGCGTGCCGAGCAATCGAATGCAGGAAAACCTGATTGTTAGGGGAAAAGAAGGAATAAGAAGAGAAGAGAAAGAGAAAAAAAAACTAAAAACAACACAAAATCTCACAACCGTAGTGGAACAATATATAATATAATATCAATGATCTTTACAAAAGATAAACTGTTATATACATACATCCATCAGAGTATAACAAATCACAATCATCGGCCTAGATAGTTTTAACAACCTATCCTCACAAACCCTGATGATTTCAACAACAAACAGCGGAAAATAATCATATACGTGAATACTACTTGAAGGCCCCCAACTCATCTCCTAAGCTCCAATGCATCCAAAGCAATTTGTAAATATACTCGGTCTGACCCGAGCATTATAATAAAATAACACCCAAGTCGGTCTGGAAAACTAGCCTGAGAAAACACACACAACTGGATTCTAAAGTTATAGAAAACCTTTGAAAATCAAAAGTATCTCGTAGGACCACGCCGCACATAAACACGGACCAGTTTTTACCTTACGATAACCAAAACAATTTCTATAGAAATCCATTTATATTATAATAATGTGTAGGGGTCAAAGTAAAATATAAATATAGGTGAAATGCTTGCATCTTATGTTTCCGCATAGTTGGGCACAACTAAGTCCGTATGACACTTATTAGAGAATGTATTCCATATAATGACTGGGCTACTGGGGTACTGCCAGTCATGGTGCATCTTTAGATAAAATAACACCGAGGACCTCATTGGGATCCCCTTCCAACATAGGACCGACCTACCACTTGACTAGTAGTATCGAATATGATCATCCCTCCGTTAATGGGCCCCGAAGCATACAATTGAAAGATAATATCGACTCTAGATAAGGATGATCATACCTTACTTGAGAGCGAACTACTTAGCCCTACTGCAACTTCCATGTTTTAGTCATTCCCGGTTGATGAGGCTTGAGGCCACGTTTTACCTTTTATATAGCACTTTCCATTCGGAATACTAACACTGTCCTCCAGGCAACAATGCAATGCCAGCATTCATCCATACAAGTTCGTTTTGGGACTGAACGAAACACTTGAGAGCTCCGTCTTTAATTTCATCATCTTCAAGGTGTCTTCACTTCGAAACGCTTGAGTTGGATCGAAGTGATCTACGGGTAACAAACACGATCCCTGTCTCTTCAAAACAACTTTCAATAATTTCCAACAAACTCAACCCCGGTTCTTTAGGAAATAAACAATCAATGATAAGAGCGGAGAACACCTCCTAACCATCAGTGGACGGATTTCCTTATCATTGTCCTAGGAGAACGAAATGAGATTTATACAAACGGTACAACATCATCGGAGGTGACTATGCCATATAACTCACGTGTTTCTCCTAGATATTTCCAAAGTTACGTTTTGGGTCCAAATTCGATAGTCGGTTGTTTAACCATCGAATAAACAAACATTCAAATCAGGAATTTAAATTCCATAGGGAAAACCAACAATGGTTGAGCACACAAGCAATCACTAACCTCTTTTAATAAATCTTTCCATTTATTAATTTGTGTGTGTGTGTCCACAAATCCCTATATTTCAATACTTGAAAAAATATATTCATATGCTTATCTCGACGGCATAAGCATATTCACCAAACACTAGAGAAGATTTCCTTTTTATACAATTCTAAAATCATTTATAAACTCCATTATACATCCACAAAACCATTTATAAAACTCATTTTATAAATTTATAAACCCATTTCTAAAATTCTTTTATAAATATCTAAAACCATTTATAAAACTCTTTTATTTTGTAGCTAATCTTCCTTTAAGTTTTCCAAATCATGTTATAAGATTCCTCTTATAAAACCCACATCGGTTTATAAAATCTTATTTATAAACCTCGAAAACATATATAAATAAAATTATAATCATTTACTTTAAAACAATATTATATAATAATAAACAGTATACATAAATAGCAATTAACTTCAAAAACATATAATAACAAACAGTATAATAAATAGTATTTAAGTTCAAAACATCTTAAAGATAATAATAGTAATTTCAAAATATTCTTAACAAAACAATAATAATTTATCTTAAACATTATTATAAATAATAATTTTTTTTCCGAAACATTGTTGATAAACAATTATAATTAATTTCAAACCATATTAATAATTTAAATAATAAACTTTTCAAAACAATAAAATATTGATAAACAACTTTAAAACAGTGTTAATATAAATAAACAACTTTTAGAAATAAATATATTTTTCCTTGATAAAAATCCATACTTAAACTCCAACATAATCATTTCCATATTTATAAAACTATATTTATAAATCTCTTTCTATTTTATAACATATTGTTTAACATCTCCGATCTATCCTCACTTTCAATTTTCCAAAATAGAATCAACTATTTTTTTCTAAAACAACATCCCACGTATTACAATAAATCCACAAATGTGATTTATTTTCCAATTTATCCAATGACAAAAGTTTCCTTTTATTTATAATTTTTTTTATAAATCTATCCTTTTATTAATAAAATACAATTTTACAAATCTTCACTTTATTCGTAAAATGCCACATTGGTAATTATCACATCTATAATTTCCATATTTATAAATAAATCTAAATATATGTATATATATCACTTTATATAAAATGGTTAATAAATATTTATACCGAAATATTCATATTTTCTTTTTAAAACTATATCCCACTGTAATAAAACGCGGACTTATATTTAAGATTTTAAAAATCTTTAATCACAGTTCAAAATCTCTATTAAAAATATTTTATAAAACTACAAATTTATAATCTTTAAAAATTGTACCTTTTGTTTTAAAATAAATTTCTTCTTTAAATAATTCAAGAAAATTTATTAAAACATATATAATTTCCAAAATCATTTTGAAAACCCTTTTTAAATCAAATCATTAGTTTATAATATTTTAAAATACCAAAAATACGGGCCAAGCTACTAAAGCACTAAATAAGGAAAATTATATCCATGCCATCAAATATAGCATCCAACATATCATATATCAAATTATATGAAAAGTAAAATCAACAGTGTGAGGAATCCTATTGTTCCCTCCAACCTGTCCCATTGCATCACATATAGTATATAATCAATAATATAAATCAACCGTTTCGAGGCGGGATCGTATATAAAGGGTCATCCGCTCTTACACGAGAATGTAATAGGGTCTCATCCGCTCTAGGGGTGAGAACTAATAAATATAGTAAATCATCTAAATATTCAATCAACAATTTTTATCAACTATATATAATACTAGTTAACTAAAAAGGTGAGTTTAACTCACCTTGATTCCAGAAATCACCAAAGCGCTCCGGTTCGAATTAAAATTGAACAGGCGTTTAATTTTAGTTCAAATTCCTGTGATCTCCAAATCTATCCAACCCAACTCCATAGCATATTATTCACTGATACTATCGCAACACAACTCGTCGCGCTTGATTTGACCTCGTATGAAAAAGTTATTAATTAATGAACATTGAGATAACTAAATTTTAATTAACATTAAATAATAAAAATTTAACTATCTATTTACCTCTCCCTCTCTCTTACGCTCATACACACCTAGGCACCCATCTCGAACGCGATTCGATCCTTACCGCCGCCTCTATCGCTCGCACGCGCCGCTTGCTCCTATTGCCGCTGCCTCAGCCTACGATCGCGCCACACACTATTGATCGCCGAACGACCCAAAAAAACGAACCCATGTTGCTGCTGGTCACGACCAAAATTCGACCTCCACACAATAATCTATGACGATCCAACCATTGATCGATTTCCTATTGTCAAGCTCTACACTTACCTAGTTGATCTCGAGAGCCGATTTGGCTTGTGGTAGCATCGATTGAGGAGGGCCATTGGATCGACCATGTTTTCAATTTTTTTTAACAATGAAAAACTATTTTTTTTTCATATTTCGCACTAATTATAAAGGAGGAAAGGTATGGATCTGGTATAGGGAGAACATGGGTAGGGTCTAGGCTAGGTATGGCTTACCTATATTATATTAATTAGAAAATGTCTAACCTTTAAACATTCAAAATTCTCGAACTCCAAAGGAGGCATGCCACCTGACATTTTATATGTTATACCCCTATTCCGAACATAATGAGTCTAGTATTGAGACCCAATTCCATCATATATAGAAGTTAGCTTTTCAAAATCAAATTATATTAAATTAAACTCCTTTAATTAATTTCTACGCGTTTCAAACTCGCATGACTAAAAGATACGTCCAATTGTCACAAAATTCAACGGCACACTATAATTCATTATTACGGATCCAATGAAACTAGTTTCATCGAAATCCGAGATAGTGCCCCGGAAGGCTATTTTCACACGTTAATTAAAATGAATTATTATTAAATCAGTTTAATCACTTTTGATTTCAATTTAAAAGTTTACTATCTTTATTCTTATCCCATAGAATTTAAATCAACTTTGAAAATCATTTTCATTCATATTAAATTCAATATTTAAATTTTTTAAACAATTCCAAATATTAAATTTAACAATTTAATTATCAAATAAATCGCTATATTTGAAATTCAAGTTATTCAATTTATAAAATAAAATTTTCAATATTAAAAATCATTTTAATATTTCATATTCAAATGACTGAAATTCTAGGTCGTGACATTTTTCCCCCTTAAAAGAATCTAGTCCCTGAAATTGCCAAGGTAAGAAAATTGCCCCAAACCCATTAACTTCTCAAAATCAATTTGCTAAAATAGATTATAAAATTTCTAAGTCTTCTTAATTCATCCACTTATACCAACTAATTTCCATCCATTGATCATTCCCAATTATAACTCAAAATCAAATTTTAATCATTAAAAATTTCTCTTCAAAATTATCAAAAAAATTACAACGCCTTAGATTTACAAAAAATTTCGCCAGCGTCTCTTATGCGCAGCTCGATCGTAAAAATGTACAATATATATAATCATAAATATACATTTCATCTTTAAGAAGTAGGCATCCCGTAGAGAAAAATATAAAAATACAATATGTAATCCGAGATGTATACCTTTTATTAGCATTAGCAAGCATATACAACCAATATAATGCAAAAACGAGCTCTAAATACGAAGCATACGCTATCCGCACCTACTAATCACTCAATAATCAATGAGAATAAGTATATAGAAGTAACATCATTATATAATATAGACTATACAATAATTATGCAATTTTGGAAAAGTAACAAGGGAAACCATTAAACAAATAATATCCATCCAATTTATTTACCATCATATCAATTTGCATTTCCATATATCAACATTATATTTATACACTTTCATTTCTTGTTAACATCCAATTGATTCATTTTCAGTTTATTTAGATTTAATTTCATTTACATCCAATTATTGACATTCGCTTTATTTACTTTCATTTTATATTCAATCTATGTTTAACATCATTTCATTGCATATTTAATTCATTTATGAATCATTTTCATACAATAATTAGTTAAGTTTACTATCATAGTACACAACTCATGTTTATTTTTACTTCATAACTTAAGTTCCTATTCAATTTTATCAACAACATTCCAAACCATATTCAATTCATTTTACACTTAAGTTGAGTTTCATTTTATAACTCAAACTCATATCTATTTCACTAATTTATTCCATTAGTTCATTCATTAATTCATTACACATCCAATTCAATTTCATTTAATTCATTCCATTACTCCACTTGAGTTAAATTTCATTTCAAAAATCTTTTCACTTAACTTAATTTAAGTTAAATTTAATTACCTATCTCAATTTATGATTTTCATTTCTTAACATTCATATCCAATAATTTAATTTTTTTAACTTATCCTTTTCAATTTCATAAGTTGTAAATTTATTTCTTATCTATACTATTTTTCAAATTATAAGTTACCAAAAACCCGTTTCATATATTTATCGAAACATACTTTGGATTTTAAAATCAAAACTTGTCTCATCAAAACACAACTTCAGTGGTAGCAATCCATCACATAGAAACTCAAAAATGAACGTCGATGATGCTGTAGTCATCACCAGAATTATTTTCTAGCGGTCGAAGTGAGTTTGATGCTTTCTTATCTCTTTTAAATTCCATTTAAAATATTTCTAGTTTAAGACATCTTCCTAAAATAATACTATTATTATTCTTCCAAAACCTTTGAAAAACAATTTTCAAAATCAATGGGATTTAAATCCTCAAACTTCTTGTTTTAAATCCATTTTTATTTGCAAATCATATTTATAAATATACTTATGCTATTTCATTTCCTTTCCATTTATATCACATTTATAAATCATATTTATATAATCTCATTTCTTATATCATATCGTTTTATAAATGTTGATTATTTTAATTATAATCAATATCCTATAACTCATATTTATAAATTCACTTTCTTATACAACTCATTTTACACGTTCAACGAACAAATGATAATAATCAAATAGTATCATTCACTAACATCCAAACACACCATATATAACTATAATAATTTCTAAAAAATTATCTTTTATATATAAAATATAATTTTGGTAAAACTATTTCATTTACCAACTCTCAAATCAGTACTGTGTCGGTCTGCCTTATTTAAGTGTTTAGAAACCCCTATCGATGTCGTGGCGTCCCACTTACCGACCAGAATTCATAAGCCATTCAATAGATAAATTAACACAATATCGAACATTTTTATGCCACTAACTAATACGCGCTCATATGCATAATACACTCAAAACTCATAATAAGGCATTCCATTACCTTATCTCTTAATGAGTTACCCCACCAAAGCCAAGGTTCTCATTTAATATGGCTCTGATACCAAGTATAACAACCATAATTTTCGACCATCGAAAATCAACATTAATACATCCACTATATTGCGTGCCGAGCAATCGAATGCTGGAAAACACGATTGTAAGGGAAAAAGAAGGAAGAAGAAGAGAAGAGAAGAGGAAGAGAAAAAAATAAAAACAACATAGAATCTCACAATCCCAGCGGAACAATATATAATATAACATCAATGATCTTTACAAAAGAGAAACTGTTATATACATACATCCATCAGAGTAAAACAACAAATCACAATCATCGGCCTGGATAGTTATAACAACCCATCCTCACAAATGCTGATGATTTAACAAAAAATAGTGGAAAATAACCATATACGTGAATACAACTTAAAGGCCTCCAACTAATCTCCTGAGTTCCAATGCATCCAAAGCAATCTGTAAATATACTCGGTCTGACCAGAGCATTATAATAAAATAACACCTGAGTCAGTCTGGAAAACTAGCGTGAGAAAATACACCGAACTGGATTTTAAAGTTTCAAAAAACCTTTGAAAATTAAAAGTATCTCGTAAGACCACGCCGTACATAAACATGTATGGGTTTTTACCTTACGATAACCAAAACAATTTCTATAGAAATCCATTTATATTATAATAATGTCTAGAGGTCAAAGTAAAATATGAATATAGCTGAAATGCTTGCATTTCACGTTTCAGCATAGTTAGGAACAATTAAGTCCGTACGGTGCTTATTGGAGTATGTATTCCATACAATGATTGGGCTATTGGGGTACCGCCCGTCACGGTGCATTTCTAAAATAACATCGAGGACCTCGCCGGGATCCTATGCCAACATAGGACCAGCCTACCACTTGATTAGTAGTACGAATATGATCACCCCTCCGTTAATGGGCTCTGAAGCATATAATTGAAAGATAATATCGACTTTGGATAGGGATGATCATACCCTACTTGGAAGCGACCCACTTAGCCCTACTGCATCTCCCATTTTTTGGTCATTCCCGGTAGATGAGGGTTGAGGCTACGTTTTACCTTTTATATAGCACTTCCCACTTGGAATACTAACACTGCCCTCCAGGCAACAATGCTGAAACACCCCATACCCCTTAATATACCCAAAAGGACACATTAAAAGGCGTGGTGCGTTGTAGGTATAACTAAAGCTAACAGAGACTAAGATTCACAAGACAAAATAGGTAAAAACAACGGAAACTAAAATAATAACTTATTTAAAATAAAATTTCATAATTGCTTTATAAATAAGTCAAATACCAAATACAGCATCCAAATCTCAAAACCCATCACGTCTTATGGAATAAAAACTCATAGTCTCAAAATCAGAGTACATAATATATCTCAAAATAAGCCAGTACACAAAAAGAACTAAAGCTGAAATAAAAGAAATACATAGTAGAGAACTCCTCCCAGAAACCACCAAGCAACTGTAATCTACTACCCTCTCCCTTGATTTCCTATGGGGGGGAAGGGGAAAAATAGAGGAGTGGGTCAGACAAAAAGTCTGGTGAATGATAGTAATTACTAGAGTCTTTAAGCAAGATAAAAGTAATAGTATCTACAACAGTTCTAGCATAAATAAGGGAAACAATAGGAAATAGGAAATAGATAAACTGGAAATAAATACGATTAAATACTGCTCAATTTATAAGATAGGTTAATTTTTATTGCTTGCACTTGTCCTTGATTTCTGCTTTGATTAGGATGAATTCCTAATCCTGTAAATAGGATGTAACCCTAATTCTACCCTTTTTGATCGGCCTGCTACTCCATAGACCTTACTGCGGACCAGATGCTATATAACTCCCTACATAGCAGCCAATTGTATCTACGAAAGATGCACAAAGCACCCACTGTGGATCCGGAAGACATATATAGCTCGCTACACGGAAGGCAATGGTGTTTATGAAAGACACCCATACTAAGCGCTTGGAACTCATAACGATCACTGAGCACCAGAATGGAAGTCGCACGTGTAACTACCACCATGCCCATGCTACCTTTTTCTCCACCTATCGGGTCTTCTTATTACCTCAAACTCCAACATAAGCGTGCCCCTCATCTCACTTCAAGCTAATGTGAGATCACCGTGTGTCCATAGAAACTATAGGGGAAATGCTGTTGGTACTGGCCTGTCATCCAAACAATATCTAGTTGCTCCCCTTATCCAAATTCCCTGTGATTTGGACTTCTATTTGACCAACTACTACCATTCTTAGCATAAGCGTGCCCTCATCTCACTTCAGGCTAATGTGAGACACCGTTTTGTCTAATAGGGAATTCTATATGGTACATGTTCTACTTTCATCTTTGCTTATTAACTTAGATAAATTAGTTAAATAAGCCTTTATTATCATCTTTACTTTCTACGCTTATTAATTTATCCCAAGTCTTAAAATAAGCCTCATTCTATTCTTTTTCTTATTATAACCTATGTTATAATCATGCTTATTACTTAACCCAAGGTCTAAGTGTGACAATGAGCTTCTTCCATCTTTTACTCTTTTTTAGTTATAATTCTACATTATAACTAAGCCAATCAATTAGTCCAATTCTAATCATAATTAGGCATAATTTAAGTCCAATTCCATTTATATTACAGTCCAATTATATTATTTATTACATTCCTTTTAATTTACATCTTATTTTCTTCATTCAATATTCTTACTTATATAATCCATATTCGGGTTTAATTTATTCTAGTCCATACGCGAAGAAAAGGAGGAAGAAGAGAATAGACGCTTGCATAAAATCCAAAACATTGAAAAAGATGTAAATAAGAAATAAATAACAGTAAATAAACTTAAATACTATAAATAAACCATAAATAAATAAAAAGCTACGCTTAACAGTAATAAATTATAATTAACTGAAAAAGAATAAATAAAAGGGAATGGACTGAAAAATAGATCTAAAACTGATAAAAAGGCTATTCCAAAATCGCAGTAAAACTACAACTATTGGAAACCCAATTATTTTAAATTACTTAAAGGAATCTTAAAATAATTACAATCACTCACCTTTGGTCCTAAGCTCTTCCTTTGGTCTTCTCGGATCCACTTGGAGTTGTAAAATAATTTAATTTATAATGATTTTCTCCTTGGAAAAATTATTCCGTTTAGGATCCTTCCTAGAAAGGTGAATCCAATTGGAGAAAACATATAATGAGAAAAAGTGTTAGGTCTAGGGGTCTATTTATAGGGGTAGAAGTGGATCTCGGACCGTTGGATCTGGGGATTGAATAGGATGCAACCACGTCATAGGTTGAATAAGAGCCATTGGGTGCGAAAATAGATGGACCGGATTGGTCAGAAGAATGCAAAACATGTCATCAATAACCTCTAAAACGTTCGAACGAACGTACGTTCGTAATGAGCAGAGGCGGGTCGATCGGGCGGTCGACCGCCTTGGTGCCCAGATCGACCGACCGGTCGACCTGCCCTATATTTTTTTTATTTTTTCTTTCTTTTCCTTCTCGATTTTGGTTTAATTTGTTTCTCGTTCATATTAGCTCGGTTTCTGACGTTCTATATATGGAAATTGACCAGAAAATTACCACGGACATAATGGTGCAACTCTCGTAGCTCAATCTTGACAATTTCACAAAGTTATTTTATTATTTAATTACCTAACAAACTAATTATTATGGGTTAAATTTCAGGTTGTTACATTCTCCCCTCCTTAAGGGATTTCGTCCCCGAAATATCTAAGGATAAAAGAATGTACTAAATGTTTTCATCCAATTCTACAACCAACTACTCAACCATCAACCATTCATCCATTGTCCTTAAGTTTTTCTAATGCCACTTATGATACTTATGCAATTAGTGTAGTGTAAATGACCCTAACTAATGCAAAAGATTAGGCGGTCCACCGATTCAGTTGACCTCCTTTTATGCAATTATGTCCGTGCCATGTATCCAAATGAATGCAAAAATTCCTAATAATAACTGATAGTTCTAGATGCGTGCTACAACCATCATCCAAATGCAACAATCATGTGATAAACATCCATTTATGGCAACCATGGAAATAAAGTAAAAATGCGCACACATCCATATGCATATGCTCTTGTGTCCTAATTAGGTCGATCCCTAAGGAATAATAGTGCCTAGTATACCTATATGCATCCATTAGCATCCACTAGCAAACACTTGCAATCACTAGCATACATCATTCATAACATGTTCTATTAACATGTTTACATCAAATCCTACCATCCATAGGTTAAATCCTAAGTTCTACCCTCCCATAGAATAATAAAGGAAAGAACCTATTCAAATCTAAAGATGGAAAAAGGAATTCTAAAACTTACTATCAAAAAGATGAGGATAGGAAGTACGAATCTTCTCTTATGATTCCCAAGTGGCATCTGCAACATCATCTCCCCATTGCACCTTCACCAGTGGAACCTCCTTATTCCTTAGTCGCTTGATGTCTCTTCCAACAATCTTCGTGGAGATACGCCGAACAGAAGCTTCCCTTTCTACCTCCACCTCCTCCAACTGACTAGGCTCCACAACCTCTGTAGAGTCATGTAAGAACTATCGCAAGTGCAAAACATGGAAAACGTCATGCACTCCTATGAGCCTATTATGTAGCCTTACTCGGTAAGCCATCTTCCCAACTCTCTCCGTGATAGGAAATGGTCCAACAAATCTAGGGGCTAACTTTCCATTTGATTCGAACTTTACCACCTTCCTAAGCGGGGATACTTTGATAAAACTAAGTCTCCAACCTCAAACTCTAAGTCTCTCCTCCGTTTATCCGCATAAGAATTCTGCCTGTCTTGAGCTGTCTTCATCCTTCGCCAAATTAAATCCACCCTCTCGGATGTCTCTCTAACCATATCAGGCCCAAGTAATAACTTCTCCGTAGACTCAACCCAACATGATGGGGACTTACAAGGTCTCCCATATAAAGCCTCCAACGGTGCCATCCCTATGCTTACTTGATAACTATTATTGTAGGCAAACTCAACCAATGGAAGATGCTCCTCCCAAGTACCTCCAAAGTCAAAAATGCACATCCGTAGCAAATCCTCAAGCACCCTATTTACCCTCTCCGTTTGGCCATCTGTCTGGGGGTGATAGGCCGTACTCAACCTAAGTTGCGTCCCTAGCGCCTCCTGTAAGCTTTTCCAAAACTCACTAGTGAAAATGGGAACTCTATCACTGACAACGCTAGAAGGAACTCCGTATAGGCGGACTATCTCTCGAATGTAGAAGGATGCCAAATATGAAGTCGTATGCTTACTCTTAACTGGGATGAAGTGGGTACTCTTGGTCAATCTATCAACAATCACCCAAATGCTAGTGTTCCCCTTCCTAGAACGGGGTAAACCATCAGTGAAATCCATAGAAATACTGTCCCACTTCCACTTCGGTACATCTAAGGGCTGAAGTAATCCACCAGGCTTCTGCTGCCCTGCTTTTACCCTTTGGCATATGAGACAGTTTGCTACGAATTCCGCCTCGTCCTTCTTCATGCCACCCCAATAGAACATCCTCTTCATATCCTGATAAATTTTGTCACCACCCGGATGAATAGTCATATGTCAATGGTGCGCCTCTTCCAAAACTGCTCTCAACAAGTCACTTGCGCGTGGAACACAAAGCCTCCCATCTCTCTTAAGCCACCCTCTACTATCAATGGAGTGGCGTTGGAGATGTCTCGAAACCTCTCCTCGTCTAATCCTATCCATAATGTCCATGAGCTCCGAATCCTCCCGCTGCCTCGAGCCAATCTGATCCATAAGGGTGGGCCTCACCTCTAATGTCGCCAACAATCTGGGAGTAATGTCTGTATAGGGCTTAAAATTAAAAGTAGAAATAAACTCCAAGCTCCTCCACTCTACAAACATAGGACTAAGGGTTGCTTTCCTTCAATTCAATGCATCAACAACCACATTACCCTTGCCAAGGGTACAAGCAATCTCAAAATCATACGAGGCTAAAAACTCCATCCACCTCTGTTGCCTCAAGTTCAAGTCCTTCCGCGAGAATAGATACTTTAATGACTTTTGTTCGGTAAAAAGCTCAAACCTCTCTCCAAGAAAATAGTGCCTCCAAGACTTGAGTGCAAAAACTATGGCAGCCAACTTCAAATCGAGGGTAGGGTAGTTCTTCTCATGCATCCTCAACTGCCTACTACCATAACACACTACCCTCCCTTCTTGCATCAACACCGCTCCTAGACCCGTCCCGCATGCATCACTGTATATAGTGAAAGGCTTAGCTCCGTTGGGTAAAACTAACACTGGTGCACTAGTAAGGGCTCTCTTAAGCTTCGTGAAGGAATCCTCACAATCCACGTCCCACACGAAAGCTTTATTCTTCTTGTTAAGGCACGTGAGTGGTGCCGAAATCTTGGAAAAGTCTCTAATGAACTTCCTGTAGTAGCCAGCCAATCCTAGGAAGCTCTTACCCTCAGTGACGTTCTTAGGGGCCTTCCAATCTTGCACTATAATAACATTGGCGGGATCCACAGCCAAACCTTCCTTCGAAACTACGTCCCCAAGAAACGTACCTCCTCTCTCCAAAAATGACACTTCGAAAACTTAGCTCTCAAATGATGACTACGAAGTGTGCAAAGAACTTCTTCCAAATGAACAGCATGCTCCTCCATATTCTTGGAAAATACCAAGATGTCATCCACGAATACCACCACAAACTTATTTAGGACATCCCTAATGACGCAGCTCATCAAATCAACGAAATAGGTTGGAGCATTGGTTAGCCCAAAAGGCATAACCAACCACTCGAAGAAACCGTCCGATGTCCTAAAGGCAGTCTTATCTATGCTGTCATCAGCGACTCTAAGCTAATGGAATCCCGTGGCTAGATCGGGCTGAGAGAAAACCGAAGAACCTACCAACTGGTCAAACAGATCATTAATCCTAGGTAGTGAATACCGGTTCTTCTTGGTGAGCTTATTTAATTCTCTATAATCCACGCAGAGTCGGAGAGAACCATCCGCCTTAGTGGCGAAGACGACTGGTGCTCCCCACTTCGATATGCTCCTTCTTATGAATCCCTTCTCCAAAAGCTCACGAATCTGCTTGCTCAATTTTTTCCTCTCCCTAGGTGCCATGTGCCTCACAGGTAACGCTACTGGCTTAGCATTCTCGGTCAAATAAATCCTGAAGTCAATCTCTCTCTTAAGGGGTAGTCCCCGAACCTCCTCAAAGACATCTGCAAAATCTTTGAAGACAGGAACCGAATGCAGCTATGATGATGATGAATCGAGGGAGTATAAGAAGCTCAACATAACCGACCCTTGCGGGTCGTAAGATACCTTTAGAGTCCTACCACTACAAGTCTCAAGTCTAACGACTCTCCTCTCGCAGTCTAAGATAGCTCCGTATGTGGATAGCCAATCCATCCCTAAGATCATCCCATACCCCAAGAATCCCAAAATATAGGCATCACAGTAAAATTCTACGCCTAGAATAAAAATTTTCAAACCCCTACAAACCATAGATAAGTGTGCCGATCCTCCTTTTGGGGTTTGAAACAATAATGGGTCTACTGCTAATGATATGTCCAAGTGCAAACAATCTACTAGAGAACTAGAGATAAAAGAATGTGATGCTCTAGAATCGAATAAAGTCTGAATGGGAAAATCAGATATAGAAACCAAACCTTCAACTATGACTTTCCTACCTCTATCTGGAATGCTACTGGAAGGTGCTATGTCTAACGCCTGAATCTGTGCAACTGGCGCACTCGCTCCCTGACCAGCTCTCTAGGGACAACTCCTACTCATATGACCAGGCTGCCCGTAAACATAACACTTACCCTTCATCTTATCCTTCCTACAATCCTTGGCCATATGTCCAATATTCCCACAACTATGGCACTTTACTCCCTTCTTAATCTACTTCTGAGGACCATCACCTTTCTTCTTCTTTTTATTCTTTTCCCACTTCTTCTTTGAACCTTCTGAATTAACCTCCTCTTTAGACTCTCCTTCCTTGACTATATCCAACATAAGCGCCATCTCGACCAAAGACTCATAAGTAGCACCCATTGGCACATGAGTCATCAATAATCCCTGAAGGGGTTGATTCAATCCCTTCGAAAACTTCATAACTTTCTTGCACGGTGTGTTCAACAAATCCATACCAAACCGCGACAGCTCATTGAATTGATTGATGTATTCCTTAACAGACAAACTCCCTTGCATCAATTTGATAAAACTCTCCAACTGAACACTCTCTTTTGCCTGAGACAGAAACTTCCTATCGAACTGCTCCCAGAATCCATCCTAAGTAACATTTCTACCCTCCAACTCTATCACCTCCCACTAATAAGATGCCTCCACCTTCAGCTGCCAAGCGGCTAGCTGAACTCGCTGCTGACCATCCAATCCCAAAAGACCAAAAATCCTCTCTGTGTCCCTAAGCCAAGCTCTAGCCTCTACAAAAGTCTCCTTGCTAGAAAAAATCTTTCCGCCCAAATTCACAAAATATTTACAAAGCTTAGAGAAATTGATGGCGGTAGGTGGGTTGATGGGATTCCCACCCGCTGGTGCAGGATTGGGCGCTGGCCCGTGCACCTCTGCAGTCATGGCTTGTAAGTACCTATGAAACCAGGATGGGATAGGGATGCCCTCGGGAAGGTTCGGGGCATCAGCCATTCTACGAAAGAAAATGATAGTTTAGGAAAGCGTCAAAGGGAGATTGAACTAGACTTATGAGGGGATTTTTATAAAACTTCTTTTATACTTAAAAACCTTTCTAAGAATTCTTTTCCGAAAAATACTTTTTTTTAAAACAAGATATTTGGAAAAATAATAAATTTTTAGGAATCTTGTAACCCGAGGCTCTGATACCAATTGAAACACCCCACACCCCTTAATATACCCAAAAGGACACATTAAAAGGCGTGGTGCGTTGTAGGTATAACTAAAGCTAATAAAGACTAAGATTCACAAGACAAAATAGGTAAAAATAGTGAAAACTAAAATAATAACTTATTTAAAGTAAAACTTCATAATTTCTTCATAAATAAGTCAAATACCAAATACAACATCCAAATATCAAAACCCATCACATCTTATGGAATAAAAACTCATAGTCTCAAAATCAGAGTACATAATATCCCTCAAAATAAGCCAGTACACAAAAAGAACTAAAGCTGAAATAAAAGAAATACATAGTAGAGAACTCCTCCCAGAAACCGCCAAGCAACTACAATCTACTGCCCTCTCCCTTGATTGCCTGTGGGGGGAAAAGGGAAAAAATAGAGGAGTGGGTCAGACAAAAAGTCTGGTGAATGATAGTAATTACTAGAGTCTTTAAGCAAGATAAAAGTAATAGTCTCTACAACAGTTCTAGCATAAATTAAGGGAAACAATAGGAAATAGGGAAGAGATAAACTGGAAATAAATACGATTAAATACTGCTCAATTTATAAGATAGGTTAATTTTTATTGCTTGCACTTGTCCTTGATTTCTGCTTTGATTAGGATGAATTCCTAATCCTGTAATTAGGATGTAACCCTAATTCTACCCTTTTTGATCGGCCTGCTACTCCATAGACCTTACTGCGGACCAGATGCTATATAACTCCCTACACAACAGCCAATGGTATCTACGAAAGATGCACAAAGCACCCACTGTGGATCCGGACGACATATATAGCTCCATATACGGAAGGCAATGGTGTCTACGAAAGACACCCATATTAAGCGCTTGGAACTCATAGCGATTACTGAGCACCAGAATGGAAGTCGCATGCGTAACTGCCACTATGCCCATGCTACCTTTTGCTCCACCTATTGGGTCTTCTTATTACCTCAAACTCTAGCATAAGCGTGCCCCTCATCTCACTTCAGGCTAATGTGAGATCGCCGTGTGTCCATGGAAACTATAGGGTAAATGCTGTTGGTACTGGCCCGTCATCCATACAATATCTAGTTGCTCCCCTTATCCAAATCACCCGTGATTTGGACTTCTATTTGACTAACTACTACCATTCTTAGCATAAGCGTGCCCTCATCTCACTTCAGGCTAATGTGAGACATCGTTTTGTCTAATAGGGAATGCTATATGGTACAGGTTCTACTTTCATCTCTGCTTATTAACTTAGATAAATTATTTAAATAAGCCTTTATTAGCATCTTTACTTTCTACG
This sequence comes from Allium fistulosum, assembly GCA_030737815.1. Lineage (NCBI taxonomy): Eukaryota > Viridiplantae > Streptophyta > Magnoliopsida > Asparagales > Amaryllidaceae > Allium > Allium fistulosum. The sequence continues at coordinate 326,497,019 of CM060903.1, read as the reverse complement.
CTTATTAATTTATCCCAAGTCTTAAAGTAAGCCTCATTCTATTCTTTTTCTTATTATAACCTACGTTATAATCATGCTTATTACTTAACCTAAGGTCTAAGTGTGAAAATGAGCTTCTTTCATCTTTTACACTTTTTAGTGATAATTCTACGTTATAACTAAGCCAATTAATTAGTCCAATTCTAATCATAATTAGGCATAATTTCAGTCCTATTCCATTTATATTACAGTCCAATTCTAATCATAATTAGGCATAATTTCAGTCCTATTCCATTTATATTACAGTCCAATTCTATTATTTATTACAGTCTTTATAATTTACATCTTATTTTCTTCATTCAATATTCTAACTTATATAATCCATATTCGCGTTTAATTTATCCTAATCCATATGCGAAGAAAAGGAGGAAGAAGAGAATAGACGCTTGCATAAAATCCAAAATGTCGAAAAAGATGTAAATAAGAAATAAATAACAGTAAATAAACTTAAATACTGTAAATAAACTGTAAATAAATAAAAAGCTATGCTTAACAGTAATAAATTATAATTTACGGAAAAAGGATAACTAAAAGGGAATAGACTGAAAAATAGATCTAAAACTGATAAAAAGGCTATTCCAAAATCGTAGTAAAACTACAACTATTCGAAACCCTATTATTTTAAACTACTTAAAGAAATCTTAAAATAATTACAATCACCCACCTTCGGTCCTAAGCTCTTCCTTTGGTCTTCCCGGATCCACTTGGAGTTGAAAAATAATTTAATTTATAATGATTTTCTCCTTGGAAAAATTATTCCGTTTAGGGTCCTTCCTAGAAAGGTGAACCCAATTGGAGAAAACCTAGATTGAGAAAAAGCGTTAGGCCTATGGGTCTATTTATAGGGGTAGAAGTGGATCTCGGACCGTTGGATTTGGGGATTGAATAGGATGCAACCATGTCATAGGTTGAATAGGAGCCATCTGATGCAAAAATAGATGGACCGGATTGGTTATAAGAATGCAAAACACGTCATCAATAACTTATGGAATGTTCGAATGAACGAACGTTCGTTTCTTCGTAATTAGCAGAGGCGGGTCGACCAAGCAGTCGACCGCCATAGTGCCCAGGTCGACCGGCCGGTCGACCTGCCCTATATTTTTTATTTTATTTTCTTTCTTTCTTTTCCTTCTTGATTTTTGTTTAATTTGTTTCTCGTTCATATTAGCTCAGTTTCTGACGTTCTATAAATGGAAATTGACCAGAAAACTACCACGGACACAATGGTGCAACTCCCGTGGCTCAATCCTAATAATTTCGTAAAGTTATTTTATTATTTAATCACCTAACGAATTAATTATTATGGGTTAAATTTCGGGTTGTTACAAATGCAATGCCAGCATTCATCCACATAAGTCCGTTCTGGGATTGAAAGAAACGCTTGAGAGCTCTATCTTCAATTTCATCATCATCAAGATGTCTTCACTTCGAAACACTTGAGTTGGATCGAAGTGGTCTTCGGATAACATACCCTATCACGGTCTCTTCGAAACATATTTCAATAATTTCCGACAAACTCAGCCCCGGTTTTTTAGGAAGTAAATAGTCAAAGATAAGTGCGGAGATCCCCTCCTAACTATTAGTGGACGGATTTCATTATCATTGTCCTAGAGAACGAAACGAGATTTACACGCATAGTTCAACATCATCGGAGATGACTGTGCCATATAACTCACGTGTTTCTCCTAGATATTTATAAAGTTACATTTTGGGTCCAAATTAGGTAGTCGGTTATTTAAACATCAAATAATCAAACATTCAATTTAGGAATTTAAATTCCATAGGGAAAACAAACAATGGTTAAGCACACAAGCAATCACTAGCCTCTTTTAATAAATCTTTCCATTATTAATTTCATTCTGTATATATTATAGAAAGTTTTTTCCAAAGATATATATATATATATATATATATCCATAAATCCCTATATTTCAATACTTGGAAAAATATTCATACACTTATATCAACCGCTTCGAGGCGGGACCATATACAAAGGGTCATCCGCTCGTACATGGGATTGTAATAGGGTCTCATCCACTCCAGGGGCGAGAATATATTCAAACCAACTAATAAATATAGTAAATCATCCAAACATTCAATTAATAATTTTTATCAACTATATATAATACTAGTTAACCAAAAAGGTGAATATAACTCACCTTGATTTCAGAAGTCGCCAAAGCGCTCTGGTTCGAATTAAAATTGAATAGACATTCAATTTTAATTCAAACTCCTATGGTTTCCATATCTATCCAATCCAACTCCATCATGTAGTACTCGCCGATACGATCGCAATGCAACTCGTCGCGCTCGATTTCAAACTTGTATAGAAAAGATATTAATTAATGAACATTGTGTTAGAACCCATAGTTTACGGTTTCGACGATGACAACTATACAATGGAAATCATATATATATATATATCATTAAACTATACATATACAAATACAAAGCAAGACAAACCACTATTGTGACAAGACAATGACTAAAGCACTGAAGAGATTCATCTACAAAGTTGCACGAAGATCGAAGAGAGATACACTCAAGAATAAACCCAGGAGAACATCACTTAACAGTTTCAGACGTCTGAATGTAGAACTTCAGACGTCTAAACGCAGAAGATGAACAAAAATAATAAAAGGTTCTCAGATGTCTGAAAACACCATTCAGACGTCTGAAACTGGGCTCGGGGTAGAAAATTCAAATTACAACTGTCATCTCCAAAGAGACATAACTCCATCTCTCCTCCACAACTCTTCACCAGTGAACAGTGACGACTCTAGACTGAAAGGGAAGAGATGTAACTACTAGAAGCAACCTTCTACAACTATATAAACAAGAATCAAGAAGGATAAAAAAAACTCAACGAATTTTACTCGACTCTCTATCTTGATCATCTCTTGTTCTAACCATCTACTTGCTATCAAATCTGCAAATCTGAGATCATACACTTCCATACTCTCTCGAACAATATTGTATTCAATCATTCAAGAGATATAGGAAGTTCAATTGTACTATATAGTCAAAATCCATGCAATAAAGTACACACTCTTGAAAAAGAAAACTCTGCTATTGTAAACCTGTTCCTCCGGGTGAAGTGAGGGTTATTTGGTGAAAGGAAATTTCGAAGAGGAGCTTCGGTACTGGACGTAGGACGGGAGGTCCGAACCAGTATAAAATCCCTGGTGTGGTTATTCTTATTTACATACTTTACTATTGTTACACTATAGTTTAAATTAGTCATATACTTGTCATTTGTATAATCGATCCACCATAATATAGACTTTTAATTGGTATCAGAGCTTGGTTTGATCAAAAGTACTGTAACAAGTTTTTGAATCACTAATATAGCAAGTATCTTTCAAGAAGGTCAATCTACCGCACGTCCACCTCTATTTAATGGCTCCAACTATGCATATTGGTCAACATATATGCGTATTTTTATGGAAGCCAATGGTCTAGAAATATGGTCTGCTACAAAAAATAAATATGAAGCACCTGACACTGCTATGAGCACATGGACCGATGCACAAAAGACCTTAGCCTCAAACAATGCTAAAGCTATGAATGTTTTATTTTGCTCTCTAGATAAAAATGAATTTTCACGTGTCATGTTATGTACCACTGCGTTTGACATTTGGCGTACCTTACAAATTACACACGAAGGTACAACAAAGGTCAAACAAACTATTCAATTTTGCAAAACCAATTCTCCTCATTCAAAATGAAGAAAAATGAGACTATTGTTGACATGTATTCTAGATTTCAAACTATTCAACATGATCTTATGGCATTAGGAGTTAAGTTTACTGATTTTGATTTAGTTTCTCGAATACTCAACTCTTTAACATCGGATTGGGAAAGGAAGGTATTAGCTATTGAAGAAGCTAATGATCTTTCTACTCTCAAGGTTGAAGAGTTGATAGGAAATTTAATGTCCTATGAAGCTAACTTACAGGCAAGAAAAGAACAAAATGTTGAAAAAAAACATAGCATTTCAAGAATTACAACAAATTCAAGAAATTTAGAAAAATGACCAAATTCCAAAAAGAAGGGAAGTCTAATACAACAAATTTATCTCAAATCAAGTGCTATGAATGTGATCAATACGAACACATGAAGAAGCATTGTCCTAAACGCAACAATGATAAAAAGAACAAATTTGAGAAATTTAAGAAGAAAAGAGCTTTTAAAGTCACTTGGGATGATTCCGATTCATCATCATCTTTTGATAGTGATAGTGATAACAATGGAGAACAAGCTAATGTATGTTTTATGGCTAATACTGATGAGGTATGTCCTGAACTTAGCTATAATGAACTATTAGAATTAAGTATGGAACTTGATGATAAGTTTAGATAAATCAAAAGATTGAATAAAGAACACCTAGCCAAAATAAATCAATTAGAACTAGAAATTGGATTATTAAAGGATGAAAAAGTTATTTTAGAAGAAGAATTGGAGATTTCACAAGAAAAGTGTAAAAATTCTATCGAATATGATACACAACTTAGTGAAATAGATAGGTTAAAACTTGAGAATAATAATTTGATTAAGGAAAATATTGAACTAAAAAGTAGTATAGAAATTTCGAAAACTGAAATTTGTGAATTAAAGGATAAACAAGAAAAAATTACTAACAATGTTTCAAAGTTTAACAAAGGAAAACAAGATCTTGATAATTTAATTAAAATTTCGAAACCTTCTGGTAATCGAAATGGTTTGGGATTTGAAAATAATTCACAAAAGAAAAAAGGTAATACTATAAAGCAAAGTATCTTATATCAAAGTTTCAAAAAGACACCAAAGTTAAGTAAAGATGTAAAATCTAAAAATATAAAATTTTGGATACCAAAGTCTAATAATAAGGTATTTAGACAAAAACATATTGATTGTTTTTTATCAAGTGTAGTATTTAATAATAATTATGTTTTTAAAGGACCCAAACCCACTTGGGTATGGCTACCCTCCCCTCCTAACATTTAGGACCCTAATAAAAGAAGTGGGTACCATTTGAATAATTTTTTGTTTTGTAGGTACCCAAAAATAAAAGCAAGGAGAAATGGATACTTGATAGTGGCTGCTCAAAACATATGACCGGGAATGCCAAGATGCTCTCAAATATAAAATATATCGATGGAGGCACCGTAACCTTTGGAGACAACTCAAAAGGATATGTCATTGGAATTGGAGAAGTCATAAACATTGGTATATCTAACTCTCCTATTATTTCTAATGTTTTATTAGTAGAAAATTTAAAACATAATTTACTTAGCATTAGTCAATTATGTGATAAAGGTTTTCAAATAAATTTCGAGAAAAATCGATGCAATATATTTGATAATAATAAAAATTTATTATTTAAAGGATTTTGAAATAAAAATATTTATATTTTGAATATGAATATAAAAAAAATTCCGATTTATGCTTGACCGCTAAACTTGATGATCCATGGCTATGACATAAACGATTTTGTCACATGAATATCAAAATTATAAATAAATTATCAAAACATGAACTAGTTAGAGGTTTACCAAAAATAAATTATAAAATAGACAATTTGTGTGATGCATGTCAAATTGGAAAATTAAAAAGGAGTTCTTTTAAATCTAAAAATAATATTTCAACAAAACAACCATTAGAATTGTTGCATTTAGATTTATTTGGTCCTACTCAAGTAAGATCAATAAATCATAACAAGTATGTTTTTGTAATTGTTGATGATTTTTCAAGATATACATGGACTTTGTTTTTAAAACATAAAAGTGACACTTTTGGTATGTTTAAATTTTTTGCAAAAAGAATTAAAAATAAAATGAATTTCAAAATTAAAAATATTCGCAGTGATCATGGATGAGAATTCGAAAATGAACTTTTTACAAATTTTTGCAATGAAAAGGGAATTAATCATAATTTTTCAATTCCACGTACACCACAACAAAATGGTGTAATTGAACGGAAAAATCGAACATTACAAGAATGTGCAAGAACAATATTAAACAGTAGTAATCTTCCAAAACATTTTTGGGCTGAAGCTATTACCACGGCTTGTTATGTTTTGAATAGAGTGACACTACAAACAATGGAAAAAAACACTTGTTATGAAATATTTTTTGGTAAGAAACCTAAAGTATCATATTTTAGAACATTTGGATCAAAATGTTTCATATTAAATACTAAAGACAATCTAGGAAAGTGTTATCCTAAGGCCGATGAAGGAATATTTGTTGGCTATTCGGATTGTAGCAAAGCGTATAGAATTTATAACAAAAGGACAAATATTATAGAAGAAAGTTTACATGTTTCTTTTGATGAAAATTTTGTAACTACACAAATTAATGACGAAGAAGAAATACATCCAAATGATTCTTCTAACACACCTCACAATAATAATGAAGCTATTGATCAAAATAATACTCTAGCTTCACCTCCTAGGAATTTAAAGAATCATCCTATAGATAACATTACTGGAGATTTAAATTCTAGAGTAACTCGAAATCAACTTAATCAAATAAGTCATATTGCATTCATTTCAAATTTTGAACCAAAGAACTATAAAGAAGCTTCTAAAGATGATTTTTGGATATTAGGTATGCAAGAAGAATTAAATCAGTTCGAACGAAATAATGTTTGGAAACTCGTTCTAAGACCGGAAGATCAATCCGTCATTGGAACTAAATGGATATTTAAAAATATAGCCGATGAAACCGGAAATATAGTTCGAAATAAAGCACGTTTAGTAGCACAGGGGTATAATCAAGTAGAAGGAATTGATTACGATGAAACTTTTGCACCTGTAGCTAGATTAGAAGCTATACGAACTCTACTCGCTTTTGCTTGTCATAACAATTTTAAATTATATCAAATGGATGTCAAAAGTGCATTTTTGAATGGTTTTATCAAAGAATGTTTATGTTGAACAACCACCATTATTTGAACATGAAAAATTTCCAAATCATGTTTTTAAATTAAATAAAGCATTATATGGGTTAAAACAAGCCACTAGAGCATGGTACGATAGGCTTAAAACTCATTTAATCTCATCAGGATTTCAAATTGGTAAAATTGACACGACTTTATTTATTAAAAGAGAAAATAATGATATTTTAGTTATTCAAATTTATGTCGATGATATCATATTTAGATCAACTAATGAAAATTTATGTGTACAATAATCTAATATAATGAAAAATGAATTAGAAATGTCACATATAGGAGAATTAAATTTTTTTTTAGGATTACAAATAAAACAACTAGAAAATGGTATCTTTATACATCAAGAAAAATATTGCAATGAACTATTAAAACGTTTCGGTATGGATAAAACATCTAGTAAACCTACTCCAATGAGTACTACGGTTCATCTTGATAAAGATGAAAACGGAGAAAATTTTGAAGAAAAATTATATAGGAGTATGATTGGTTCGTTATTATATTTAACCGCAAGTCGACCCGATATAATGATGAGTGTTTGTCTTTGCGTACGTTTTCAAGCAAAACCAAAAGAATCTCATCAAAGAGCCGTTAAACGTATTTTGAGATATTTATCTAACACGAAAAACTATGGACTATTCTATCCAAAAGGATCTTCCTTCGCACTTGTATCATATAGCGATGCGGATTTTGGAGGATGCAAAACGGATAGAAAAAGTACTAGTGGAACATGTCACTTCATTGGACAATCTCTCGTCTCATGGTTTAGTAAAAAACAAAATTGTGTTTCTCTATCCACTTGTGAAGCCGAATATATTTCAGCGGCATTAGCATGTGCACAAGTAATTTACATGCAACAAACCTTAAAAGATTTTGAAAAAATAATTGAAAAATCCCCGATTTATTGTGATAACACTAGCTTAATCAATCTATCTAAAAATCCGGTAAATCACTCTAGAACTAAACATATAGATATAAGACATCATTTCTTAAGATAATGTCGAAAAAGGAACTATTACATTAGAATATGTAAATACTGAGAATCAAATAGCAGATATATTCACAAAACTACTAAATGAACGGACGTTTGTTAAACTACGACGCGATTTAGGAATATGTTCTCTTAACGATCTTAACAATTAATACTAAATTTTCATTTCATTGGTTAACTAGTTTTAATCCATGAACTAACTATATAGAAACCTGAATAAAATTATAAAACAAAATAATATTTATTTTATACCTCTCATAATCTATGGATTAGACACTTTCTCTAAACACCACAAGAAATTTAACAAACTAAAACAAATGGAATGATTAAAATAGCAAATTCCTACTCTTATATACACATATAATTTTCAAACAAAACCATAGTACAAACTTCTTCTGCAATATATTAATCAAAATCCTAAAACACGCCATCTGATCACAATTCCACTTACTCTACCATCGATTTTTCATCCCCCTCATTTGGGAGTACATACACATCTCCCACCAAAACAACCCCAAAATCATCTCCATCTCTCCACATTATGCCCTCACCATCATATCATACAGGCTTTTCTCCAAAAGGGAAGAAAGCCAAACATAATATGAGTCTTCCCTCATCCTCTCTTTCGGAAAAAGCAGATGAAATCCATCATTATCAAAAATAAATGATGGATGTACAATGAGAAATGTATTACGAACAACGATGCCAGGGAGCACATTTAAACTTTCTAGAAAAATGCATTCTTGCCATCTGTGGACATTCTCCTACTAAGGATTGTGTTCATGCACGCTCTCCTCGTCTCACAGAAACTCCTTCACGTTCTCGTCACATAACTCCACGAAGATTATGGGGAGAAGGAACATCTGAAGGACATTTCAGTCCAATACCTCCTTCTTGGTCACCAATACGAGCATCGAAAGAAAATACCCAGGCAAAACCGAATTCATGGGATCGTCAGGAATGGAACCAAGAAAAATAAACTATGACGTTTGGAGACGATTATATACATATATATATTTGTTTGTATTATATAGTATTTTATTCAATAAATAAAGTTTTTTTCTTCTTCACAATACTCTCAAGAAAAAGCTAATCTGGAGTTTTCAGACGTCTTAAATAGATTCCAGACGTCTGAACTAAGAATCTGGAACAAATTATATGTTCCCAGACATTTAAACTCAAGTCCAGACGTCTGAAATCACTCTTTGTCTCACATTAAAACTTTCTAGACGTCTGAGTTTTGATTCCAGACGTCTGACTTTACTTTCTGTTTCTAATTTAGACATATCCAGACGTCTGATCTACTTTTTCAGACGTCTGGAACGGGAAACGGCAGTTTTTTTCAAACCCTATACCTGATCGATCAACCACTATTTCACCACTTCAATTCATTTCCAGATTAAAAATTATTTCTCTCAAAATCTCTAAAATCGAATTTCTCTTCAAATCAATGCCACCACGAACTAAAATGATGGTAATTAAGAAAAGGAAGCATGGAGAAGGATCTTCCTCTCAACCATTGATGGTGACTGATACTCAAATCAACAATTGGTTATTTCAAATCCAACAAATATACGACGGTTTAACGACTTGAAGATTAAGAAGATGCATCTAGGACCTTTCTATAGCCTAATCAAATTTCCTTCATATGATATGGATGACATATGTGAGCAAGGTGAATTGAAAACCCTTATCTCTTTTAATGCCAACGATGTTTCTATCGATCAACTAGCAATATATATTTTTTACTCTAATCTGGATAGTCCATCGATATAGACTACTGAGAATGATGAAGATTGGTTATGAACGAGTGTCTATGGGAAAACAATCAAGTTAACCCCCGGTATAATTGGACGACTCTTAGGGTGCTCTTATACGGGTCAAAATTTATCTGAAATGGAGGACATGCGATTCAAACCTCGTGATACTATCACTCATTAATATGGATAGTCCATCGATATAGACTACTGAGAATGATGAAGATTGGTTATGGACGAGTGTCTATGGGAAAACAATCAAGTTAACCCCCGGTATAATTAGACGACTCTTAGGGTGCTCTTATATGGGTCAAAATTTATCTGAAATGGAGGACATGCGATTCAAACCTCGTGATACTATCACTCATCAATTATGGGAAAATCAAATGCCTCAATTTTCATCAAATTCCTTAGGCCACGTGCTAGGCTCCTTACCCGAATGCTTATGAATACCATTATCCCTCGATTAGGTAGCCATGAACAAATTACTGATCATGAACACAAAGCACTATATGCACTATTTAGTCGAACTAAGATCAATTGGGCTCAGTTCATTTTCGATGAACTAAAAGGTTTTTGGAATAAATCTCGCCATACAATCATTTACCCGGCTTATATTATGCGAATTCTCATAGCACTAAACATCCCATCGTACATTTCTGCTTTTGAGGAGTTACCTATCAAATATAGTGGAACAAAAATTTTCAATCTTATGCATTTGCCGGAGGAACCACCATCTTATATAACTTTTCTAGAATGGAAAAATGCACAAGATCAACCTCCTCCTCAACAACAACAACAAGAAGGTGATGTTGAACTACCAAGGCAACCATCTCCACCTCCTCCTTCCTCTTTTGAATATCACTCCGATATGGAGATATTGGAAGCACCGACTCAGCCTCATGCTAATGAGAATATTGCTCACTTAATCTTACAAAACCAAGTGCTCCTATCAAGAAATCAAATTATCCTTGGTAAACAAATAGCGAAGCTTAATCTCACGTTGTCCACAAGGCTTTCCAAAGTTGAAGAATCTCTCGTTTCAGTGGTTTCCAAACTTAATCATGCACTTCAACAAGTCCATCAACCTTCTTCTGACTGGTCTACACCTTCTCAATCACCTCACACATTGCCAAAAACCAGTGATAAAGGGAAAGGGAAATTAGACTCCTCTCGTGATGAAATACCTTGACTTCATAAGGTAAATATTTTGTTGTAATTAACTCCCTTATCAAAGTTCTGGTAAGACACTATTAATGTTCCTCTTTTTTGATGTGCTTAATGGTGTAATCATAAACTTTTTGTTAGTAATATAATTATGTATGTACATCATACTTGGTTCTGCATTATTTTTGTAATTCTTTGATTATTTTTGATAATGACAAAGGGGGAGAAAAATATATATGCACATCGATAGGGGGATATCATATTTAGGGGGAGAACCTTTCTGTAATTATTATCTAAGTACATTATATAGTTGTCATTATCAAAAAGGGGGAGAATGTTAGAATCCTTAGTTTACGGTTTCGACGATGACTATACAATGGAAATCATATATATATCATACAACTATACAGATACAAATACAAAGCAAGACAAACCACTACTGTGACAAGACGATGACTAAAGCACTGAAGAGATTCATCTATAAAGTTGCACGAAGATCAAAGAGAGATACACTCAAGAATAAACCCAGGAGAACATCACTTAACAGTTTCAGACGTCTGAATGCAGAACTTCAGACGTCTGAATGTAGAAGATGAACAAAAATAATAAAAGGTTCTTAGACGTCTGAAAACACCATTCAGACGTCTGAAACTGGGATCGGGGCAGAAAATTCAAATTACAACTATCATCTCCGAAGAGACACAACTCCATCTCTCCTCCACAACTCTTCACCAGTGACGACTCTAGACTGAAAGGGAAGAGATGTAACTACTAGAAGCAACCTTCTACAACTATATAAACAAGAATCAAGAAGGACAGAAAAAAACTCAACGAATTTTACTCGACTCTCTATCTTGATCATCTCTTGTTCTAACCATCTACTTGCTATCAAATCTGCAAATCTGAGATCATAAGCTTCCATACTCTCTCGAACAATATTGTATTCAATCATTCAAGAGATATAGGAAGTTCAATTGTACTATATAGTCAAAATCCGTGTAATAGAGTACACACTCTTGAAAAAGAAAACTCTGCTATTGTAAACCTGTTCCTCCGGGTGAAGTGAGGGTTATTTGGTGAAAGGAAATTCCGAAGAGGAGCTTCGGGACTGGACGTAGGACGGGAGGTCCGAACCAGTATAAAATCCCTGGTGTGGTTATTCTTATTTACATACTTTACTATTGTTACACTATAGTTGAAATTAGTCATATACTTGTCATTTGTATAATCGATCCACCATAATATAGACTTGCACATTAAGATAATTAAATTTTAATTAACTTTAAATAATAAAAATTTAAACTATCTATTTACCTCTCTCTCTCTCATGCTAGTACACACCCAAGCACCCATCTCGAATGCGATTCGATTCTTGCTGCTGCCTCCACCGCTCGCACACATCGCTTGCACCTACTTATTGCCGCCTCCGCCTCAACCCACACTCACGCCGCCCATGCGCGCCATCGATCGCCGAACGACCCAAAAAAACTAATCCATGCTGCTGGTTGCGGCCGAAATTCGACCTTTGTGTGATGATCTATGACGATCCAACCATTGATCGAGTTCCTATCGTCAAGCTCTACACTTTCCTAGTTGATGTCGAGAGCCAATTTGGCTTGTGGTGGCGTCGATGGAGAAGGGCCGTTGGATCAGCCATATTTTCAATTTTTTTTAAAATGGCGAACTTTTTTTTTTGTTTTTTTGTATTTCAATTACACACTAATTTTGAAGCAGGAAAGGTATGGGTCTGATATGGGGAGAACATGGGTAGGGTATGGGCTAGGTATGGCCTACCTATATTATTTTAATTAGAAAATGTCTAGCTTTTAAATGTTCGAAATTCTCGAACTCCAAATGAGGCATGCCGTCTGGCATTCTATATGTTATACCCGTATTTCGAACACAATAGTATCGAGACCCAATTCTATAATATATAGAAGTTAGCTTTTCAAAATCAGATTATATTAAATTAAACTCCTTTAATTAATTTCTACGCGTTTCGAACTCGCACGACTAAACGATACGTCCAATTGTCACGAAATTCGACGGCATACTATAATTCATTATTACGGATCCAATGAACTATATTCGTTGAAATCCAAGATAGTGCTCGGGAAGGCTATTTTCACACGTTAAACAAATTATTATTAAAATCGGTTTTAATCATTTTTAGTTCCAATTTAAAAGTTTACTATCTTCATTCTTATTTAATAGAATTTAAATCAACTTTTGAAACATTTTCATTCATATTAAATTCAAGATTTAAAATTTTAAACAATTTTAAATATTAAATTTAACAATTTAATTATCAAATAAATTGCTACATTTGAAATTCAAGTTATTCAACTTATAAAATTGACTTTTCAATATTAGAAATCAATTTAATATTTCAAATTCAAATGACTGAAATTCTGGGTCATTACAGAAATGGTATTTAGGTTTGCATTATCAAAATGTGGCGGCGTATTTCATGAAAAAAAATATTTGGAGATTCAAATATGATTTGTTGAAAATACAAGATAGGTTCTTTTCAGTCATCCACTGGATTAGAAAGAGACTATCTATCCAAGTAGGTTTTATGAAGCAACGACTTAAGTGTGCATAGTTTATGTTGCATACCCAGTGCACGTGAATGATGTACTGCATAGTCAATCACTTAAATACTATTACAAATTTAGGATAGGATTACACTTAGATTTAAGATTATTGCTTGCTATGCTCAAGTATTTGAACAGTATAGGATTTATTTTATTTGAATGTTTGCTTGCTTGATTTTATGTTATAGCATATATAGGATAAAACTTATAAGTATCTCATAGGTTGAGAGCATGATACTTCCCTGTCATGATTATTTGTTGTTTAGAGAAATGATATCATAATTAAGGTGATGCTATTTAAGTTTAATTGAAGTTAGAAAGATAATTTATACTATGTTCACTAGGTTGTGAGATCAATTGAATTTGATGTTCTAAGGTAAAGAGAGGAATCATCTAATGATTGGTTTGCTTTGGTGAGACACCATCGCTTTTGAGTTGTCTGACCTTATATTCATAAGATGAAATTATAATTATTCTACTAGAATGATCCAAGTGTTATACATGTGCATTTAGGTATGGTATGAGCTACATTTTAGTTGGGAATTTTTATGCCAAGCTTATTGGTTGTTGTGCATTTCAGCATTATTTTATTTAAGTTGATAGCATGAATTGTAGAAGTTGTAGTTGTGCATGTACATTTGAGGTTAATGTCTAAGGATGAGTATATATACCGGTAGTATAGTTTATTTAGTAGGTTGGGAAGAGACATCTGGCTGAGAGTACTTGGGAAGCCGAAGTGAGGACCCAACCTTTTCATTTATACTCTTTTTCAGGAAGTTTTTCCATTTACTTGCTTCTTACTGTAATTAGTTAATTTAGGAATAGTTGCTATATGTATAAGGTTTTTTGGTTTGTTTGTTTTGTTAAGGTATGAATTATGTTCGCTTTATTTTGGTGTGCTTAATATGTTTAAATTTATGCAATTTGCCTATTTGTTCATTTGCTTTAGGATATGTTGAATTAGATGACAGTTGCATACATATAGAACTTATATACTCACATAGGGTGCTTGCATACATACCTAAAATGTCATTTCATTCTTGTAAGAGGGACCAATGGATATATAAATTCTTGAATTTAGTATAATGTCATATGCCATGATCATCATACATGCATACATATGATTCTATGTTGCCATTTAAGATTCACCAAGTATACACATATACTGCATAGTAGTTGCTCTCTAAGATATACGTATGTTCCAGTTATTTTTGGATGATTGACCATGCATGTTGTCTATGTTATGCGTGTGATACATGAGAATGCGGGTTACATTTTCTGTCCTTTGGAAATTTTAAGGACAAAATTCTTTTAAAGAAGGAGAATGTAATACCCTATAAACTGCTGTACCAATCTAAAAAGGGTAATTCTATAATTTTAATCACAAAGAAATTAAATATAATTTTACAAACGATAAAGTTTGATGAATGGAGTTGCACCATTGCGTAAATTAGATTTTTCTAACTAGTTTCAATTATAAGATGTTGGAATTGGAGATCATACAAAGAAGATACAGAGGACTCAGGTTGCGGGTCCATGATGGACTGAAGTAGGTCAGGATCAATTTATTTGAGTTCGAATTCAATAGCTGCTTTCCTCTATCTATAAATTCAGAAAACTAACGTATGAAACATTTCCAAAATCCTTTTCTTCTTCCCCGTTTCCTTTTCCCTCTTCTCAGGCAAAACTTTAAAACACTATATCTTCTTTATTTCCCGATGGATTTGGCCAAACTACATATTGATAGAGCTAGGGGTATGCCCTAGGGGAAATTTTGTAATTTGTTACATATATCTAACTCGATAACTAATCTAGCTGAAATTAAAAGGTGTTTTCTTTATATTATATACTTATTACATTATGGTATAATTAATTAAGTAATTAATTTAAAGTATATTAAATAGAAAATCCTTAAGTGATAGTAAATACAATATGTCATAATCATGAGAAATTTATCACATTAAAAAAATTATTTTAAATATTCATAATTAAGACGTTTCGAGATGGATATTGAGACATCCATTGAGACTAGAGTGTGTTACACTCTTTTAAAGTTGGAAAGCATATTACTGATGACTGTTGGGGGTACCAAGGGGTTATATACTGATAGTTATTGGATAAAAATGAGATGACCCACTCGAGAGTTTCCTGTTGGTTAATATAACTAAGGGCAAATATAGAATATCGAAGTGATGATATTACGCAGTTCTCTCGACTTGAAAATACTACTGAACTTCAATGTGGACACTCCACTTTGATTATTGTTAAATCATGGCTTGGCATCCATCGAAGGATTTTAATTGGGTCTGGTTTGACGCATTAGAAGTGAAATACTATTCAATAGAGAATTCATCCCCTTTGTCATATGATTTTCGTGTCATGGTCAAATGTAGTCGATGGCTCAAAGTCAGAGTCCCCGGACAGAGCCGTATGGTTAATAATAAATGTTGTCATTGAATAAAGGATTTTGTGCTTGGACCAATTAAGTTGAATGTGGATGATGTTGGAATTTTGTCCAAAACCAAATTCCATAAGTCCTAATGTGATATAGTATTGATGAAGGGAATTGATGTATATAACCGTTGCTGCAAGGTACTTCTTATAGTAGTAAAATTGGATTTTATCGAAAAGATGTGTAATCGATAAATTCAGGAAAAATGTCACACCGCTAGCTAAGGTGACGTGTGAACGTTAATATTAAAATTGTTCGATATTAATCAATTACTGAATTTACACATTTAAATCGCACAACCGTAATGACGAATACTCCAAAAAACCATACAATTTAATTAATTTATAAGTGTTATAAATTAATTAAATTAGTTCATATTTATGAAATGTTAATTATAAATTTTATTTGCATTTTAAATAGAGTGCGTATATAAAAGCTACACACAGGCATATCAATATACGATATCGTAAAATATTTAAATTAGATTTAAATAGATTAATTACTAAGTGGTTTTATGTGGCACCATCTATAGTCAACCATGCATGCTAAAGAAGGAGAGGACTTTTGATGAGGTTTAACGACGAATTAAATAGGAAAGGTTTTAAAAGAAGGAATTAAAAGGTTTCAATATTTCCTTTAAAACAAATTCTCTTTCATTCACTTTCATTATTCTTCTTGACAAATTTATTTTTCTTTCTCTTGTTCTCCTCCTCTCCTTTAAGGGCTGAAAGTATCATGGCCTCCATGGCTTAATAATCCCAAACAAAAATTAAAAAATCAAAATATTAAAGGTGGTTGTTATCCCTTGATCCTTGCAAAATCCAAAGATTGATTTGGTTGAATCTAGGAGCTTCGTTCTTCACACAAGGTGCTATTTTTGGCTATATCTTAAGAAAACATTCAAATTTTATTTATTCATATGTTAATCAAGTTAATTTAATCTGGATCCCCTTTTGTGCTACACTTCAATTGGTTATATGTTCATTATATTGATATATTTCAGATCTTTCATCTCATTTGATTATTTGTTTATATCGTTTGAATAGTTTAGATCTGAATCTTTTGCAATGAATTTATATGTGCCTAAGTTGTCTTATCTATTTTGTTGTTGTTTTAGAGATTATTGCTTAATAAAAAACCAATATTGATTGAAAACTATTTTAATTAAGTTTATATATATGTTACATGGTTATTTAACCAATTTTGATTGAAAACAATTTTGACTATTTAAACTCATCTTCAAAATTTAATACATGTGTTTCATGCTATTGTTTTGAATATAAGTTGTTTGGATGCTGTTTACATAAGTGGAAAAGTTATTTCAGTTTCAGATCTATACGTTGGCTTTTATGTAAAACTATAAACCATTTGATTCCTTTCTAAGTCGAAAGTTAGATTCAAATTTGTTAACTTTAAATTTATATACTGTAACGACCCACATTTTTGACCGTTCAAGTCGACAAAACATACACACATGCCAACTCAAGCAATCCAAAATACAGATAGTTATTGGGGTTAAATAAGAAAGAAAAGAAAGAACATAAACAAACTTAGAATCTCGCAGCGGAAGGAACAAAATATAATAATAAAATAACAGTTCATGAAGCTGTTAAATAAATAAATTTGATTATTATTATACATCATAAATCAAAGTTACATACATATCAGAGATGATACAACAATGCAGCGGAAAAATAATACAGTAGTAGAATACAAATGATGTAATACCAAACTCCGTCTTCGTCCTCCAGAATAGATCTTCAACCTTATCTAAAATGCTCAGGCTGACCCGAGCGTAATGAAAAGACAAAACACTCGAGTCAGGACTAAAATATCTCATGTAAGTTAAATCGTAAAAGTAAATATGAGTGTGATGGCGTCGGAGATGTTTACGGGTTTTAGACACCTCCTATCCAGTGTTTAACGTGTGTGCATTAACTTAAGAGATGTTCGGGATTTCCATCTCCTAAGGATCCGTTAAACTATCTACTATATAATAGAATACGCTATGTACAATAATGTCTATCATAAAGTAAAATATCATTCCTAGCGTTAAGCCATGGCCCATTCCACCCTTAACACAGTTTATAAATGTCATAGTCTATACAGCACCTTAAGCCCCACCGTAAACTAGTGGTTATCAGAGGGTACCCCATAGGTATAACACAAATCAAAATCGTAGTGGTCGCGAATAGGATAATCAGTATGACAAGGTACATGAGGCGATACCAACTAGGATACTAGTAGTTGTGTGATCCGGACTGATGTTGGGTATAGCAGCTACTACCCCAACACCGCGAAATAACACTCCCATAATCGAGGGGTGCACCCAAATCGAATCACAACAGTAATATATATGGTATCGAAGAAGTGTGTCCGCTAGAGGTGGCGAACCTCAATGGCCCGGCGCGGCTCCTGTTTTAGTCATGTCAGGGGTCATCCAAAACCGTTCTCTTTCTTCAGTCAACGCGTTTATCAAACCATCCACTTCGTTCTGGATCAACACTCCGCGTATATTAGTTATTAAAGTGGTTTTCGGTATCGACAGAGAGTATGTCCATATCCAATCCCGGTCTCTTTAATAACTACGTATTATTACACCGGTGGCTCTTTTACATTTCAAAATCAATTCATAATTGATTATCAAAAATATCATATTCACTTCAAAAAAAAATCAAATCCATTTCAAAATCATCATATCTACTCAAAATATACAATCTCATTTCAAAAATCATTTTCGCCTCAAATTCCACAAAACAATTCACATAAACTCAAATTCCAAAATTTAAAATTTAATCAAATCTCAAATCATCAATTTCAACTCGATTCAGCTTCTCAATAAACCATTTCAAATTATCAATTTCAAATACATATTTGAACCACAAAATAAGCTATTCCAATTTCCATATATCTCAAAGCTTTAAATGTTCACATTTCAAAACTAAATTTGATAATTCCATTTATATCTCAATTTAATTTCATTACATTTTGTTTCTGAGATATTTCTTTAATCATTTCAATACATCTAAATACGACTTTAATTTAAAAATTGAAATAAACAAATATCCCATTTAAATTTATATAAGTTTGAAATATTCATTTAAGTCACTTTTAATCAAATTCAAGTTATAAAACACATCCTTCAATTTTCAAGTTTACTAATTTCAAATCAACCTTGTTTAAGAAAAATTCTTAAATAAATATAATTTCAAATTAATTTTATCTTCAAATTTAATTCAATAGTTCAATTTAGTTCAATTCACAAATTTACTTAAATTTCAATTCAATTCCAAATTAATTAAATCTCAATTTCAAATTAATTTTCAATTCCAAACTCAAACTTGAAATATCATTTCATATAAATTTTCTTAGAAATATTCAGAGTTCGTTTAAAAGTCCAATCTTTTAAAACAAATCAACTTTCGAAAATTTACGCCGTATTTCAATTTTTTTAAAAAATCTAAACTTTGAATAATTAAACAATTTCATTTACCAAGTTTAAATTCCAACATCTCGAGCTTCAATTCAAAATAATTCAATTTCCATAACTTGGATTTTATTCTTAAAATCAATTCATTTAAATAATTTCAAAACAACTTTTAAAATCATTTAATTTAACCAACCTGGTGTCCGTATATAATTTTCTAACCTATGGCCAAGTGGATAATTATTTCAATTTTAATTTCAAGGATGGATATATCATTTCAATCCAAAAAGATGTCATAGGTGTATCATTTCAACCTATTCCTTAATTTATTTGAAATGATTCAGTTTACAGTTTTATATGCAATAGACAATATACATGATGATAGCATGATATATCAAAATAAATAAACAACCAATATCGACCAATAGCATCCATCACAACCAATCAACCATAAAGCCAATAACATTCACAACAATTTTATAATTATCAATATCGAGTAATATACTGCCAATTTAAATTTAAATTTATTTTAACGGTCAATTTAAATTCTATCAATTAATTCATATATCAATACAGATGATGATTAAACCTACCAAACAACAGCCAATAAATTTCATATTACTTTAGAATATAAATTTAACTAACAAAAATTAGTTTAGTCAATTATGAGCGTATATGTGACGACCGCCCATGACCCCTGCACTGAACATAGAAATAGTGCGCTGTAAAGTGTGCCAGGCGGCCATGGACGATTGCCAAGGTTAAATTAAAACAGCAGAATCTATCGTTTAACTCACAACGCATGGATAAAATACAATAGAAAGTATATATAGTGAAGCTTTACAGAACAGAATCTCTATTAAACCTCATAATAGTTGAATACAAACATCTGAATAGTCAATACATCAAGCCTCACTACATAACACTCAGAGAATTATACAAAGCAGCGGAACATCCAGTACATATAGTAAGAAAATAATATGCAAGCCTCCAGCTCGTCTTCTTCATCAGCATCGTTGGAAAGTAAGAACAGCACATGTCACCTGCTACCTAGTCTGCCCATCCCAAAATGGATGAACAGCCCAAGGCAATAAGAGTTAAACATAAAGCCTTGAGTCAGACAACAGTCTTAGTGAGCGGTAAATTAACTAACAACATACCAAAAGAGCATAAAGGTAAAAGGAATAGGAATCCAACCCTCCCACTCCACCTCTTTCTACAGTGATAGCCCCTAGACATACTAAGCAGAAATAAACATAGCAAAGCAGACATTTAAAGTAAAGCAATTATCACTCGAGTCAAGGTCGGTGTTTTCTAAGTACAAACCCCCAAGGCCTAAACCAAGATCAGATAAGCACCCAAAAAACATCGCTCTTGAGACCGAATGACGATACAACCAAACATCCATGACTCTGGCTATCACTGTTATCATTGCTTCGATACCACCGTTAATTGAATGACCGACACATTCTTTCAGCCGTCCGTCAAGGGCTAATGGAAACCCCGGTTCTAGACATAACTCCGCACGTCGTCGCAGCCCGTGCCTAGGACTATCGAATCTTCCCAGAGTACTCGACTACCAATCAGTAGTCTTTTGGGACTATCGAATCTGCCCAGCGTACTCTTGCTTTGAGCATGCTAGAACCTTCAACAACGATGAAATCTCAGTCTTCTAGTTATCCTCCTCGACGACTATTTCCATACTAGCTCAAGCGCCTCTCGAGTAAACCATTATCCTCAACTCGAACCATTTCACCGAGTTATCAACATGCTTGGAATGATCCCGTCTGGATTAAACCAAGGCTATCTCATACCATGCCTTGCTTCATCTCATCATAGCAAAGCCTCATCTCAACATCATCAAATCTATCCACATGAGCTTCATCATCCGCCACATATGCCACGAGCAGCTTTTCCAATTCAAGAGCCTTTCCCTTAGCTTTTGAATCATCTTCGACTAATTTGTCCAAATCAAATCATCAATCAACTAATTTACAACAATCAATCAAGTCAAACATTAATCCAAGTAATCAAGCATTCAAACATGATCAAATCAACAATTATAACAATAATGGCAATTTTGTAAATAAAGAGTCTAAATCTAACAAGCATGAATCATGAGTAATATCTCTACAACTTGATGAATGAACTTGCATAGGTTAACATGTAGTAAAATGGATGTCAAATTATCATGAACAATAGATCTACAGTTTAGTTTATGAAAATGCAAGGAAATCACTATTTTAACACCAAATCAAGCCATCAATCCGATATACTCCTTTGGATCCGTGTGAGAGATAATCACCACTCACCGAATCACCTAAACACCTCAAAAGCAACACACTTCATATCTGGACAGCGAAGGATCTAACTCGATTCTCTAAAACTCCACTTCAAACGATGAAATCTCTCTTCGATGGATGAAGATCTTCAATCTAAGCTCTTGGATCTTCGGTTCGATCTTCGATTTGGATGGAAGGAAGCACAAGATTAAAGTGGAGAAAAGAAGTGAAGAAGTGTAGAACTCGAGCTCTCAGAATAGCAGCACTTCGTCGCTTCAAAATCCGGATCCCAAAAAGTGAAGAGAAATAGGGTATTTATAGGCTGAAATCCCCTAAGTCGTCCGCCTCCTTAAGTCGTCCACGACTCATAGAAACCTCACGACTTACGACTTAAGAAACACCACGACTTACGACTTAACCATCCCCTTCGACCTACGACTTAGCACTCAACACATCCTACGACTTAACAGATCTTCCAACCTACGACTTAATAGAGATACGACTCAACAAAAGTCGCGACCTAACACACACACGGTCTAGCAAATCCTACGACCTACGACTTAAGTCCTTACGCGACCTAACGACCTAACTGGGGTTACGACTTAACAACTTTAACGACTCAACGAGATACGACTTAGCATATACGACCTAACACCTTAACTCGTCCACGACTTAACTTACTTAGGTCGTAAACTCACTCAACCCCTAGGTCGCTAACTGCTACCACCAGCTTCCTTAGGTCGTTGCCGACCTATCCTCCCTAAGTCGCTAACTCGCCCAGTTTCCTATGCCGCTAACTCTTGGGTCGCCAACTCCTATAAGTCACCAACTCCTATAAGTCGCCAATTCCTTTAAGTCGCCAATTCCTATAAGTCGTCTACTCCGACCTAACTACTATACGACCTAAGCCTTACCTCGTCCACGACTTAGACTCTGGACGACTTAACTCTGAACGACTTAGACTCTGGACGACTTATCAACATTGCGACCTAATGACAACTGTTTTACGATGTTTCGATCCGTAAAAATACGGGTCGTTACATTCTCTCCCCCTTAGGAATTTCGCCCCCGAAATTCCAAACAAACAATAGCAAACAAAAACTATTCCGCATGCCCACCATCCATAGCAATCAACAAACCATGCATCCAATTCTAGCTTAGCATGCAGAATTCTAAAACTAGAACAAGCTACAATATCGTGAGATGACACGACACCTTATGGCCATACCTTGAAGAGTTCAGGATGAGCTGCCTTCATCCTCTCTTCCACCTCCCATGTACAGTCGTTATCATCATCACTCCATTGTATCTTGAGAAACCTAACTACCTTCCTCCTAAGCTGTTTCGTGTCGGTTTCCACAACACGAAGCGGCTTACGAGGTCTCTTATCGACTGGATCAACTTCGAAATCTTCACAGCTATCAGCAGAAACCACTGTGTTCGAGTCGTGCACATACTTCCGTAGATATGATACATGAAAAACATTGTGCACATCCGACATCTTCTCTGGTAACTCCATTTTATAGGCGAGCTTTCCAATTCGCTCGATAATCGGGAATGGTCCAACAAATCTCGGAGTCAATTTTCCTTTCTTCCCGAATCGAATAACATTCTTCAGTGGAGAAATCTTCACAAAAACCATATCACCTACGTCGAACTCCAAATCCTTACGACGTTTATCGGCATAACTTTTCTGACGGTCTTGGGCTGTCTTCATTCGTTGCCGAATGATTTCTATGCAATCTGAAGTCTGTCGAATCATTTCTGGCCCAAGTATCAACTTTTCTCCTGTTTCCAACCAACATGTCGGAGAGTTACACGGTCTTCCATACAATGCTTCATACGGTGCCATACCAATGCTTGACTGGTAACTGTTATTATACGAAAATTCTACCAAATGAAGGTGATCTTCCCATGATCCTCCGAAATCTAAAACACAAGCTCTAAGGAGATCTTCCAAAACTCGATTGACTCTCTCGGTCTGACCATCTGTTTGGGGATGATAAGCTGTACTCAAACACAACTCGGTTCCCAAAACTTCCTGGAAGCTCTTCCAAAATCCACTAGTGAACAATGGGTCTCGATCGCTCACTATACTCTTCGGAATACCATGGAATCGAACTATCCACTTAACATACAGCTCAGCCAATTTTGATGCAGTCCTAGTTGATCGAACAGGAATGAATCTTGCACTCTTAGTCAGACGATCTACGATGACCCAAATCCCTTCATTTCCCGTTCTTGTTCTAGGTAACCCATCGATAAAATCCATCGATACTTGCTCCCACTTCCATGTAGGAACTTCTAATGGCTGAAGCAGTCCACTTGGCTTCTTCTGTTCGGCTTTTACCAACTGGCAGTTCATGCACTTGGAAATAAAATTTCCAACATCCTTCTTCATACCTTCCCAGTAGTAGGTTCTCTTCATATCCCGATACATCTTATTTCCACCTGGATGAATTGTCAACTTCGAGTGATGACTTTCCTTCAGAACTTTATTTCTCAATTCATCTATATCGGGAACAACTAGTCGTCCTTGCTTCCGAAGCCAACCATCTCGATCGACCTCGAATCCTTTACCCTTTTCTGGGTCCAACCCAGATTCCAAATCACGAATAACCTTGACAAGCTTATCGTCTTGCTTTTGGCTCTCGCCAATTCTTCCCACAAGAGTTGGTCTTATCGATAAGTTTGCCAACATTTCAGGTTCCAATTCACATCTGGGCCTGAAGTCAAATCCAGCTAAATACTCGAGATTCTTCCATTCTGAAAACATGGCTCCCAATCCTGCATGTCTTCGACTTAACGCATCTGCCACTGCGTTACCCTTTCCCGGAGTATAGGCTATACCAAAATCATATGATGCCAAAAACTCTAGCCATCGTTGCTGCCTAAGATTCAAATCCTTTTGGGAGCAAAGATACTTCAACGACTTATGATCTGTAAACAACTCGAATCAAACTCCCAATAGATAATGTCTCCACATCTTCAGAGCAAAAACAATCGCCGCTAACTCCAAATCATGAGTCGGATAATTCCTTTCATGCGCTTCAGTTGTCGACTTGCATACGCAACAACTTTACCCTTCTGCATTAGCACTGCTCCAAGTCCAGTACCACATGCGTCGGTGTAAACCACCATCTCATCATTTCCACTTGGAATAGTCAAAACAGGAGCACTTGTCAGTCGCTCTTTCAGGATTCTGAAAGCTTGCTCACACTTAGCATCCCATCTGAATACTTGGTTCTTTTTCGTCAATCCTGTTAATGGTGCAGCTACCTTGGAAAAGTATTTGATAAACCGACGATAATATCCTGCTAATCCAAGAAAACTTCTCGCATCAGATGCATTCTTAAGTCTAACCCAATCCTGGATTGCTGCCACCTTAGAGGGATCAACCGCTACTCCATATCCAGAGATAATATGGCCTAAGAACCTCACTTCACTCTTCCAGAAGTGACACTTTGAAAACTTAGCCTTCAGCTGATGTTTCCATAAGATTTCCAAAACAATACGCAAGTGCATCTTGTGCTCTTCTTCAGTTCTGGAATAAATCAAAATATCATCCACGAACACAAGTACGAACTTGTTCAACTGATCTCTGAACACTCTATTCATAAGATCCACAAAATATGCTGGTGCATTGGTCAATCCAAACGGCATTACCAGCCACTTAAAGAAACCGGATGGTGTCCTGAAAGCAGTCTTTGGCACACTATCCTTAGCCACTCTTAACTGGTGAAATCCCGTAGCTAAATCCATCTGAGAAAACTCCTTAGCTTCGTGAAGTTGGTCAAACAAGTCGTCTACTCTCGGCAATGGATACTTGTTCTTCTTAGTCACTTTATTCAGCTCACGATAATCCACACACAACCTCAGCGATCCATCCGCTTTGGTTACAAACACAACTGGTGCACCCCATTCGGACACACTACGCCGAATGAATCCTTTCTGTAAAAGATCATCAACTTGCACCCTCAACTCTTGCTGTTCCCTAGGCGCCATCCGCCTAAGAGGCATCACAACAGGTCTGGCTCCTTCAACTAAATCGATACGAAACTCGATCTCTCTATGCGACGGTAACCCTTTGACCTCATCAAAGACATCCTCAAATCCATTAGCGATTGGTACAGATGACAGTCCATCCCGTGGAACAACCAGCGAATACATGAAGCTCATGAAGACGCCTTCCTCATGCTTACATCGTATCACAACCTTTCACCCCTCCACATTCTCGACTGTCACCTCCAACCTCTCACAATCAACCTTTGCCGCATACTTCCTAAGCCAGTCCATACCCAAAATAATTCCGAACCCCGCAAAGTTCAGAACAAAACAATCACAAACAAAAGAGCAATCATGACTCGATACAATCAGACCACGGCATAGCATACACAAACAAGACGGACCCCCTACTGGATTAGTCACAACCAATGGCCTATCAACAATATCCGGTTCTAACCCAACCGGCCTACAAGTTCATTACAAACAAAAGAATGCGATGCCCCAGTATCGAATAACACTCTAACTGGAACACCACATATGGAAAGAGTACCTTGAACCACCACACTCTTTCCTTTCTCTTCAGCGGTAGGAGCTTTCGAAGATGATGGAACAGCCCCCAAAGTATAAGCTTGCACAATCTGCTTGTCCTTTCGCGGTTCTGGACAATTCTTCCTGATATGCCCCGGCTTGTCACAGTTGTGGCACTTCACCGGCACCTTAGGATTCTTGCAATCTCTGGAGAAATGGCCCTTCTGCTGACAATTGTAGCAGGTCACTTCGCCCTTCGGCTTCTTCTGACCATCCTTACCCTTTTGCTGCTGTTGCTTCCTCTTCTTGTTTCCACCCTGCTGTGGTTTAAACTCTTCCTTGGTCACAGCAACAACAGATCCCTCTTTAGGAAACAGATTCTCGTGCCTGAGAGCTTTCTCCACAAGCTTCTCAAATGAATCGTCCAAATGATCCACCAACTGCCTCCCAAGATAACTGTCCAAGCCTGTCACAAACTTCTCGTTCTTCTGATAAGGAGATTCAATATACGACCGGGCATACTTGGACAAAGCTTCAAACTCAGAAACATACTCAAGAATTGGTCTTCCGCCTTGCTTGAGCTCCACAAACTTCTTGAACAGAACAGACTTCTGAGCTGTAGAAATGAACTTAGCTTCAAATCTGGCTTGGAATTGCTCCCAAGTAATTTCTACCTCCGGAGTATCAATGGTGATAGAGTTCCACCAATCAGAAGCTCTCCCTTGAAGCTGTCTTGATGCTAGCTTCCTTTTGGTTGCATCCTCGATTCCCAAATCACCAAAGATCCTTCTACAAGCATCTATCCATCTCTGAACTTCAATGGTTGATTCTGTTCCCAAGAAAACCTTTCCTCCAAGGGCAGTATAGTCTTTACACAGCTTAGCAAAATCCACCGGTTTTGGAGTTTGAACTTGAACTCCAACATCTACCGATGGCCCTGGAGCTGGCATCCTTCCCATGATCGAAGTCATCATAGCTTCGAACATAGCTGCATAATCAACAGCTCCCTCCGCAGCACGGCCTTCCCTAGCAGCTGGTCTCCCTCTTCGACTCATCCTTAATATCTATAAAAAGGAATGATTAATACACCTTGAGAAACAACTGCATAAGGAATTCAAATCCTTCTAAGCTACTATATTATATATAGTAATCATCCATCAAAATACAATTACGTCTCTCATACGTAGTTACGTCAGTGAGCGTTGGGTAAAATCGATTAATCAAAGCTCTGATACCAAATGTGACGACCACCCATGACCCCTGCACTGAACATAGAAATAGTGCGCTGTAAAGTGTGCCAGGCGGCCATGGACGATTGCCAAGGTTAAATTAAAACAGCAGAATCTATCATTTAACTCACAACGCATGGATAAAATACAATAGAAAGTATATATAGTGAAGCTTTACAGAACAGAATCTCTATTAAACCTCATAATAGTTGAATACAAACATCTGAATAGTCAATACATCAAGCCTCACTACATAACACTCAGAGAATTATACAAAGCAGCGGAACATCCAGTACATATAGTAAGAAAATAATATGCAAGCCTCCAGCTCGTCTTCTTCATCAGCATCGTTGGAAAGTAAGAACAGCACCTGTCACCTGCTACCTAGTCTTCCCATCCCAAAATGGATGAACAGCCCAAGGCAATAAGAGTTAAACATAAAGCCTTGAGTCAGACAACAGTCTTAGTGAGCGGTAAATTAACTAACAACATACCAAAAGAGCATAAAGGTAAAAGGAATAGGAATCCAACCCTCCCACTCCACCTCTTTCTACAGTGATAGCCCCCAGACATACTAAGCAAAAATAAACATAGCAAAGCAGGCATTTAAAGTAAAGCAATTATCACTCGAGTCAAGGTCGGTGTTTTCTAAGTACAAACCCCAAGGCCTAAACCAAGATCAGATAAGCACCCAAAAAACATCGCTCTTGAGACCGAATGATGATACAACCAAACATCCATGACTCTGGCTATCACTGTTATCATTGCTTCGATACCACCGTTAATTGAATGACCGGCACATTCTTTCAGCCGTCCGTCAAGGGCTAATGGAAACCCCATTCTAGACATAACTCCGCACGTCGTCGCAGCCCGTGCCTAGGACTATCGAATCTGCCCAGAGTACTCGACTACCAATAAGTAGTCTTTTGGGACTATCGAATCTGCCCAGCGTACTCTTGCTTTGAGCATTCTAGAACCTTCAACAACGATGAAATCTCAGCCTTCTAGTCATCCTCCTCGACGACTATTTCCATACTAGCTCAAGCGCCTCTCGAGCAAACCATTATCCTCAACTCGAACCATTTCACCGAGTTATCAACATGCTTGGAATGATCCCGTCTGGATTAAACCAAGGCTATCTCATACCATGCCTTGCTTCATCTCATCATAGCAAAGCCTCATCTCAACATCAACATCATCAAATCTATCCACATGAGCTTCATCATCCGCCACATATGCCACGAGCAGCTTTTCCAATTCAAGAGCCTTTCCCTTAGCTTTTGAATCATCTTCGACTAACTTGTCCAAATCAAATCATCAATCAACTAATTTACAACAATCAATCAAGTCAAACATTAATCCAAGTAATCAAGCATTCAAACATGATCAAATCAACAATTATAACAATAATGGCAATTTTGTAAATAAAGAGTCTAAATCTAACAAGCATGAATCATGAGTAATATCTCTACAACTTGATGAATGAACTTGCATAGGTTAACATGTAGTAAAATGGATGTCAAATTATCATGAACAATAGATCTACACTTTAGTTTATGAAAATGCAAGGAAATCACTATTTTAACACCAAATCAAGCCATCAATCCGATATACTCCTTTGGATCCGTGTGAGAGATAATCACCACTCACCGAATCACCTAAACACCTCAAAAGCAACACACTTCAGATCTGGAAAGTGAAGGATCTAACTCGATTCTCTAAAACTCCACTTCAAACGATGAAATCTCTCTTCGATGGATGAAGATCTTCAATCTAAGCTCTTGGATCTTCGGTTCGATCTTCGATTTGGATGGAAGGAAGCACAAGATTAAAGTGGAGAAAAGAAGTGAAGAAGTGTAGAACTCGAGCTCTCAGAATAGCAGCACTTCGTCGCTTCAAAATCTGGATCCCAAAAAGTGAAGAGAAATAGGGTATTTATAGGCTGAAATCCCCTAAGTCGTCCGCCTCCTTAAGTCGTCCACGACTCATAGAAACCTCACGACTTACGACTTAAGAAACACCACGACTTACGACTTAACCATCCCCTTCGACCTACGACTTAGCACTCAACACATCCTACGACTTAACAGATCTTCCAACCTACGACTTAACAGAGATACGACTCAACAAAAGTCGCGACCTAACACACACACGGTCTAGCAAATCCTACGCCCTACGACTTAAGTCCTTACGCGACCTAACGACTTAACTGGGGTTACGACTTAACAACTTTAACGACTCAACGAGATACGACTTAGCATATACGACCTAACACCTTAACTCGTCCACGACTTAACTTACTTAGGTCGTAAACTCACTCAACCCCTAGGTTGCTAATTGCTACCACCGGCTTCCTTAGGTCGTTGCCGACCTATCCTCCCTAAGTCGCTAACTCGCCCAGTTTCCTATGCCGCTAACTCTTGGGTCGCCAACTCCTATAAGTCGCCATCTCCTATAAGTCGCCAATTCCTTTAAGTCGTCAATTCCTAAAAGTCGTCTACTCCGACCTAACTACTATACGACCTAAGCCTTACCTCGTCCACGACTTAGACTCTGGATGACTTAGACTCTGGACGACTTATCAACATTGCGACCTAATGACAACTGTTTTACGATGTTTTGATCCGTAAAAATACTGGTCATTACAGTATAAACACTCACCTTTGATTTATCGACGATTTAAACAGTCTTGGAATCCAACCAAACCAGCTCCATGTTGTCCGGAATTTCGATACGAACGCAATGGAGAAAACCGTGCGTCGATCCGAGCTCGTATGCAAAAGTTAAGACGATTTATGCGATTGAAAACAAAACAAAAAAATAAACAGAAAAAAGAACACGTTTTTACCTCTGCCACGTCATCACCCTCTCTCACTCAACATCTCCAGGCACGCACAATAACTAACGCACATAACCACCGAAACCCAATCTCACGTTTGACCAAAACTTTGACCACCGTTTCCTCCTCGCCTACGGCCATCAGAGGCCGGCCGACCTCACCATCGCCACACCCACTCCAAGCCGCATGCACGGTCCCCCTGCGCACCGCCCTAGAGGCCGCCGCCGCCATAGCCTCAAAACCCTAATCGAATTTTAGGGGCCAATCCAACCGTCGATCTTCCAATTAACTTGCATGGATGAGCTTCTCTCGAGACTCTCTACAAAACCCAGAAGGGAATTTCCGATCCGACGAAGTTCGTCGTCGAGTGATGAACGACCGAAACTTCCTTGATTTTTACTGATCAGACGATGACCCAAAACGAAAAACGAACACCACCCGTGAATTACGCTAGTCGAGAACTTCAATATATATATTTTCCAGATTTTTCTGAGGACTTTGAACTTTATGCTTTGGATTTGATTTGCAATTGGATCAGGAAATATATAATTTTGTCTGCCATTGAGGAAGAGGAGGAATAGAATGAATTTGCATACAGACAGATGAGAATAGACGTAGGCTAGGGTTTATAACAACGTTTATATAGGCAAGGTTGAAATAGAATAGATGGGCCGGATAAATAAATGCGCTGAACGATATATGGCTCGAAAAGCCCGATTCGACTCCGGAACGAAATTGGGTCAACCCATATCAAAATAGATGTTTAAAAATATTTTAAACGCAATGGAAAAGGTTTCAAGTCCAAATTTCATCGTATGAAGAAGTTATGCTAAAAACAATATTTTTCAAATTGATTTCAATTAATTTCAATTGCATTTATTTCAAGGCGTTTCAAGTTCGTACGATCAAACGACAAGTCCGATCGATACGAAACTTGAAATCCTATAATAATTTACCGTTACGGATCCGATGAAACTGGTTTCGTCGAAATCCGAGACAGTTGTAAAAATGGCTATTTCTACTGTTTAATTTCAATATAAAATTCCCAATTTTAAACTATTAACTTATAAATCAAATTTCAATTGTTCACAAATTTCATTTTTAATTTCACAGTAATTAACAATCTTTTACAATGCAGTTTTCTATTATAAATCCAGTATAAAAGATTACATTAGATTCAGTGTTCAATTATATTGTAATTCAAATTCAATTGAATTCTTTTATTTCGATTTACACTTTCATTATTGAATCAACCATTTACTTATATATTATTAACAATAGTTTATAATTCATTTACTTTCATTTTCTTCAGCTATCATCTTATTTAAATTCACAGTAATATTAAATTACATTCATTTACGTTGATTTCAATATTATAACTTCAATATTAAATGTAACATTTTATTTATTTTGTTGGTTACAATCAAATTCAATTCGTTTCAATTACTTGTTACACCCAAATTTAAATCTTTACTTACGTTCAATTACAAGTTAACATCTTTATCAAATTACAGTTTCAGTTATTATCTGATTTCAATCAATTGTAATATTAAGTTACATTTATTTATATTAGTTTCAATAACATAAACTTCCACTATTAAATCTACCATTTTATTTATTCTTTGTTTACAATCATAACCAATTTGGTTTACAATCAAATTCAATTCATTATTTACATTCAATACAAGTTAACATCCATATTTAATTTACAAATAAGTTATTTCAGAATTCAGTTTTGTATTTTAACTTGTAATTCACATTTAACAACACAAATTTTATTTCCTTCGGATTTTTATTCAAATTTTTTTATTTTAATTCGTATTTTTAAAGTGTTAAAAATACAGGTCGTTACATATACATATACATATGTTGTTTTACTATTAAAACATAAATTTTAAAATTATAAACCATTTGACCAAATGTATGTGCATGTCATTTTAACCTAAATTTACAAGTGGAATTTTGTTGAAAACTATAAAATTTTATTTTAAATCCTTACCCTTTATTAGAGTAGATTTACAATTGTTTAGTTTAGATTTCAAAACTTATAAAATAACCAAACTTAATTTTAACACACACACACTCTCTTTCAATTAATACCATGGACAATGAAGGCATATATAAATGGACAAATGAGTTCATTGTAGTGTAAATCCCAACACCTACATATGGTTACATTAACCATGTACACTTATAACATGTTGCACTTACACATTTTACACATGAGTATATTTGGATATACTTACAACGTATGCCAAGTATAAATTTGGTCATAAATGTCATTTAATAAATCAATCAACTTAATTAAAGAGAGAGAGAGAGAAATGAAATATTTCCCTCTATAAATAAAATAAAATATTTCCCTAATTAATTATATGAGTTAAGAGAGAGAAACGAAAGGTTTCCTTCTCTAAATTGAATCAAACAAGTAACTGTTACACACATATGCACTCTAAAGTATATTTGATATAACCTATTTTGTATAAACATCATATAAATTAAGATATAAATAATTAAAAATTATTTTAAATTATTTTAAATAAAATAATATTTTATTTAAAAAATATATTAGATTGGACCTAATAAACCTTTATACTTCGTAGGCCCAATAGATCCAAAGTCGGATTTTTTTTGAAATCTACCTATTTCAACCGCTTTCGACTAACCCGGTTCCTTCAATGATATTAGAGTTCAATAGTATATATGGCCTAAAATTAGCAATACTAAGGCTTACTGATTAAAGCCAACCCTTTTAGTAGTGCGTCTAAAAAAGTAGTACCGGAGGCTAGGTTTGGGTAATTGATGTGCACGTAAATATGCATATTTTTACTTCCATATTTAATCTAATTTAATTAAACAAATGGGCATATAGGGTATTTTAACATGTTAAAACCAAAATTCAAATTATTTTCAAATCATCATTTATTCATCTTCATATATGGGCAAAATGGTCATTTTTGTGCATATATTAATTTGAGAATATTTATTTCCACATTTTATTTTTATTTGTAGGAAAATTGGATGGAAATTACAAGTGGCTTCATGGAAAATATGCATGCACAAGAAGATACAAAGGAATGAAGATGAAAATAATTCAAACCATGTATCATGGAGGACCCCACATATCCACTTACCTTAATCTACAATTCGAAGCTAATGAACAAGTTAGTGGAGCTAAAAGTTTCATGCACATTTAAATAGAGGATTATCTCATGCTAATGATAACTTGGTGGCCACACTTCCTAAGGGGTAGTTTGGGTAGTTCCCAAAAATATACATTAGGGTTTTAGGCTTGTATAAATACCTCAAATGTTCATGTAATTAATGTCTTAGCCTCCTTTGAGCCTCCCATTTTAGTTAGTTTAGTTTGAGGCTCAAAAATAAAATATAAGCTCTCTTTCTATTTCATGGCTACTTAGCCATTTTCTTCTTCTTATGTAATTTTCTTCTTAATTCAATTTTAATTCTTGCTCTTTTTTTTAATTTACATGCTTTTTTCCTTTCATGTTAGTAGTGTAGATCTTTTTATTTCTGTTAGTAGCTTAGCTTTTATTTTATGCAATTAGATCAGTTCTCACCTTATTTTCATTAGCTTGCATTTTTCTTCTTATTTTTGTTTCATGTTGCAATCTACATTTGTTGATATGATCTCAAATATGAGAGGCTAAACCCCTTCAATTTACGGGTAATGAATCTCTCTTATCATGTAGATTCAACATTTTGCTAATTATTGATCTCTTTTAGTGCTTAATGGCGATATTTGATGTGGTTTAACTTGTTGTTTTAGCTTTGAATTTGATAGCCATGTTGCTGACACCAAATAGGCTATGCTTAAACAAACACAAATACAAATTACCTCTTCATCTACATATGATTACGGTAATGAAGTGAACGTTAAAATCAAAATTTGATGGTCCATATTTCTAATCAATAGTTAATAGACCATGCTTAAAATAGATTTTATTTTCAACTTCATTGTCATTTTTCATGAGAGTTAGCAAGTGGTTTAATGGGTGTGTTATAGTTTGATGGGTTATATTGGGCTAATTAATAGCACAAATATTCCATACTTATGATAAACACATCAATTAAATTCACTAATGACCAAAAAAAGATATCATAATTTCATGTTGTGCTAATT
The DNA here is from genome assembly GCA_030737815.1 of Allium fistulosum. Taxonomy (NCBI): domain Eukaryota; kingdom Viridiplantae; phylum Streptophyta; class Magnoliopsida; order Asparagales; family Amaryllidaceae; genus Allium; species Allium fistulosum. Next base: position 326,462,632 of record CM060903.1, on the reverse strand, counting down.
TATGTGATCAAAAGAGTGGATTTATCTCTAAATTTCCTTCAAACTCTTATATTTTTATCCATTTTCTTTTGTTAGTTTATTTACATTTTCATTTTTTTGCTTAACACAATCTCAACTTTGGTTAATTTGAGTGAATAGAAATTTAAAAATCTAAATAATTCCCGGCGGATCAACCTGTACTCGCCACGTACTAAAATTGCACGTCGTGCGCTTGCGGTTATTTTTATTTAAAATTTGATTGGCTATTTTCTAATCCGATAGGAAATTGGCCGTCGAACAAGTTTTTGGCGCCGTTGTCGGGGAATTAGTTTGATTTTTATTTCTATTCTTTGAATTATTATTATTATTATTTGTTTGATTTTATTGTGTGTTTTGTGTGTTAACTTGCATTTAAAAAAATATTGGTTGTGTGTATGTTTTGTGAATTTTGTGTTCACTGTGTTGTGTGCTTGTTTTCTAGTCTATTTTCATTTGCATTTGCATTTTTTTTAAAAACAACATACACAAATTTTTTTAAAAGTAATATTTAATTGCATTTTCATTTTCATTTTACAATTTTGCTTTGTTTTTACGAATTTTCACCTTCAAATACAAAACTGTGCACTGCCCCTCCATCACCACTACAATTTGCCTGACCTATGCCCCTTCAATTACCACCAGTCTTCCACTTCACTGTTGCAGTTCTTCGACCTCCCACTATCAATCTTAACATACCATACACAGTCACCACAAACCACTATTGCATCATAAACTCACAGCAGTGCACAAACCTCTGTATTTACATCAATTTCCTACCTCACATCCCCTTGTCAGCAACTCCAACAACATTCCCTCCCTCTACCTGTCATCCACGCCCGACTACCATCCTAAACTGTCATTACATAACTGTCACACAAGCCTTTGCTGCCCATTACAGCCTTGCTGCAATGCTCACTCAACATCATTCCATACCCTTCAATATTCTTCCACTTCCACACCATCATACAACCCCACTGATACATTGCTCCACCATCACATAAACCATTAACAAATTACCAAACAGTTCAATTGACCACATTACAACCCTGCTCAAAATCACAAAACTGTGCACATTACAACCTTGCAAAAATCTCTGTTTGTTTCAGTTCACAACTGTGCACACATATCTTCCCTTGTTTCTAACCACAAACATCCCTACTCCATCAACCCACACCTTTGCCTTAATCAATACTGCTGCTCCACCATTTCAATACATCTTCACTGTACAACCACATCTTCACTGTACAAAAGCCACATCGTCACTGTACGACCTACAAACAGCCACCAAACATTTGCATCTCTCCCACAAAACTACCATATATCCACTGTCATTACCACAACAATCAAGTACCATCACTTCAGCTCCTTACTGCTAAATAACAAATATCAACTGCAACCCCTCTCTGTCCACCAGGCCACTTCACATCCAACCACCTCTTACTCACACACTCTGTCATTCAACCATCCGCATAGCCACATAGCAACATTACTCACCAAAACAACTAATTGAAACACTGCTCACAAAAAAACACTTCCAACACCTGACAGTCAATAGCATATACAATCACCTCCTTCGTAAACCTCCTCCCCTCAACAATGCACAGTGCTGCTCCTGCTATAACTCCCTGGCCATCCACCACAGTGTCATACCACAATACATCATAAACTACACGAACAAGTCACACCAGTTCATCATTTTCTTGTCATTGCTGCCTCTGCTCACTGATAAAACATCAATGCCCACTGTAACACTTCTTCATCAAACCATAGAAACCATTGAGCTACCTATTCGAACACCTACCACTGAGCTACCGCCGAGCTACCACCAGCGAATCACTACCCCTCAGCGAATTCCATCGCAAATCACCCTATCGCCTCCAGTTCTAGAACCCAACCCAAACCAACCCGCGACCTGATACGACCATCTACCTCGAAATCATTGCAACCCAAACCCACAGTTCAACAACCACCTAAACATTACTTTAACTTCACAAAACAACCATCGCAGCCCAATTCGAACCAAATTTAACACTCCACAGCAAAGCACGTCCACCTGACAACAACCCCGAATCCACCGCTTTCCCCGAATCCGCTTCCAATCACTGCCCAAAACCACTAGCCTCGACCTGCAAATCGCTTCACCCAGTCATAGAACAACCCAAAATCCCGAGTTCACCGCCACCACCCCTGAATCACAATTGCGACATCATCGCGACCGATCCACAAATTCTCGGCCTTTTTTTAATTTGTGTTTTCTTTATCGTTCCGATATGTTTAGTTGTAAATTAGAAGAGGAAACGGGATAACATAGCGTAGTTGGGTTTTTATTTTTGTTGTTGGGCAGGAGTTTGTGTGGGTTGAAAATTTTACTTTGTTTTATTTCATTTTAAATTTATTTTGCTTTCTTTTGTTAATTTATCTCCTCTCTTCATAAAAAAAGAATATTTAAAAAAGAAGAAGGGCATTTTGGTTAGATTCATTTTTTTAAGTTTCTTATAAAAAAAATTGTTTTTGTTTCATATTTTTTTTAGTTTCTTTCTTAAAAAAATATATTAAAAAACCAAACAAACAAACAATTGTATATATCTTGTTCTAAATTTTCAGGTTGCAGGTGGCAGAAGTGCTTGCCAAAAATAAATTTCTTGCTTGCTTATATAAAAAAAATGCCACTTTAAAATAAAATTGCTAATAATTCTGCACGCTCTGGTATTGTGCCCCTATCTCTTTTTTTTATTTTGAATTGTTGGTTGCTTACATTTTAAAAATAAAAAAATTCGAAAACAAAAACAAATTTCATTCGTAGTTGCATTGTTAATACACGTTTAATTTCAGTTTTGCATTTCATCTTAGAACTTGATTAATAATAACGGTTAGACATTTTATTTAAGGGTGTCACGGACTCACCTAGGGCTTAATTGTATATTGACAAGTTGTCTTCTTTCGACAATTTATATTCTTGGTGCCTAGGCTACGGAAGAGCAATAAACGATTATAAATATTATGGTGATCCGTAAATATTAAACTGATTGTTTCTTTAAAGGTACTTAAATCTTCGCCTGCATTGCTATGGTGATTCATGGTGCACCGATAAATCATGTCCGTTACCTGGCTGAGAACTATTTTGTTGGATTAAGACAAAGTGTGATTATACAATTTTGGGTTAGGAGCTACTTAGGATAGAAAATTTGTAATTAAATCCTTGCATTCATTTAGTTGCATTAGTTCATGCATTTTAAAAAAAAGAAAAAATAATTTCAAAATCAAAAACAAAAAAAAAATTGTAAATGTTTCTTAACTTAGTTTTTTAAATCCTTTCTTTTGAAAATTTTCAATCAAAATCAAAAATCCAAAAAAAAAAATTGGTTAGTTTTTTTTTTAAAAAGCAAAAAAATATATAAAACCTTTTTAAAAACAAAAAAATTGAAAATCCAAAAAAAAAACAATAATCAAATTTCCCTTTTGAAAAATAAATTCCTTTTGGTAAATAGTTTTCCTTTATAAAAAAATCCAAAAAAAAACTTTTGAAAATGTCTGAATTTCCATATTCACATGAATTTTACGATAGTTGTGAAAATCAATATAATCCATATAATTTCACTCCAAATTCTTATGGATATTTTAAAAACTATTGTACAAACAGTTCGAATTTCGAACAACAAAATTTACAAAATGACGACCAACCCTCAAATCTTGAAAATAGCATTGAAATGATCTTGTCTTTACTTGAACTCTCTACACAACAAAATCAAATGAAAAATGAATTGTGTAATTCATATTTGTGCAATAACTCGAGTCAAGGATTTCAAAATTTGAATTCAATTCAAAATTCAAATGATTTCGATTATAATTCATGCTAATACAACTTCGAACTTCAAAATGAATTTCAAAATCAAAATGGAAATGTGAACCACTTTTCAAATAATTTTGGCAATGAGAATAATCTCGATTATGGTTCAATGGAAAAAATTTGTTCTCAAGAATTTCAAATTGAGAATCCTCAAGTTAATAATTATAATTTCAATTTTGTTGAGCAAATGGACGAAATTCACAATGATCACACATATCTGTTGTTTGAAACATATATGAAACAACATGAGAAACAAAATCAAATCCCGATGTGTGACAAGTCAAATAATAATCCATCTTTTACCACAATTGACGATTTTCAAATAACAACTTTTGAAATTGAAAACAACAATCTTAATGAAGTTGTTGAAGATTCGGTAATTGAGTTGGATTTCAATTCTTTTGAAAGTGTGGAACCAAATGTAAAATTCGATCTTCCTTTTTTTGATTTCGAAAATTTGAATACAATAACTTTGGATTTTGAAATTGATACATGCAATAAAGTTGTTGATAATCCAAAAAAGGAAGACGAATTTAATGAACATAATTTTTTTGGACTTTTTGAAAATGAGTTGTTAAATTCTGAAGGGGTAGAGTTAAATCACCATTTTGATTTTGAAATTGATAATTCTGAAGAAGTTTTCAATGATAAGTTTAAATTTCAATTTGGTGAAAATACAGTTGAATTTCAACCAATTGATTTATCAACCCCAAAAATCATCGATAATAAAACAACTCATACAATTTTTAATAAAATGACATTCGTTTTTCCAAATCAACATTCAACTTTGAAACCTTTTATGGTTTGGTTTTCCGAGCTTAAGATATGTCTCTCATACTTGACAAGACGAATGAATTGGTCTTTGGAATACCGTTTCATTTACTCCTTGGCGATATACTTTCTGATGTCGTATAAATAATAACTATTTCATTTTCATGTAAATATAGGTCATATTTTTATTTTTGTTTTATTTTTCTCCTTTCGCTTGGGTTGACTGTGGGGACACAGTCAAAAGCAAGTATGGGGAGGGGGAGGAGTCTCATCTTTATTTTTTTACTTTTCATGGTTTATTTTTTGCATTTTCTTTCCAAAACTCAAAAAAATATAAAAAAACAAAAAATCCCTAAAACAAAATTTTTTTAGCATTTTGATTTACTTCTAAATAAACACTATAAGATAAGTATAGGTTTTGGTCATCAAATTGAATTTTCGAAAAATTATTTGTGTCAACATAAATAAAGTTTGATTACCAGTAACTATGGTTTAACTAGTATATAGGAAGATTCGTGGGTGATAATTATGAGGTATATCCTAATTGTAATCTTTGTTTTAAAAGTGGTGAATTTAAAGTAAAGGATATAATATTTTTTATCTTCTAAGTTAAATGGTGCTAAGTGTTGGAACCTCCATTCTATGGTTTCAATGACAACAACTATACAATATTATATATATACATATATATTAACATATGCAGGTATTGAAGATATTCATCACGTCAAAGAGCTATGATTTGAAGATTACGAGGAGATTATTCTGTAAACAAATGTGTAAGTAGTATATAGAATTATTGTACAATCTCCAATGAAGTGACACGCAGAAAACATTATAAATTCTGGAAATAACATACTCCATACGTCTGCAGTATTTACTCAGACGTCTGTAGTAAGTTTCAGGAATTTCTCTGAAACAAACTCCAGACGTCTGAGCTTTCCTACAGACGTCTGGTGTGTTGGAACCTGCCTTCTTCGATTTTAATGTGATAACTATATATTTCAAACTATATACTATGATAACAAATATTCTTGCAGGAATCCACAAAGAAAAGCTATTATCATATCGTCAACAAACAAAGCTCAAAGATGTTGATTATTATTTCCGGTTAGATATTTTTGTACAATCTCTGATATGATGATAACACACACACAAATAGTTTTTGGAAAACATGTTCTACAAATATAAAATATCTTTTTATAGACATAAAAGTATTTTCAAAAGTTTCTCAAGTTCAGAATCACTAAAATAAAGAAGAGGAACAAATCAGTACAAATTCAGACATCTGTCACTTTTATTTAGCCATCTGTCATAAAAACAAACGTCTGTCACTTTAATACAGACGTCTGTCATAAAAACAGACGTCTAAATTAAATGAACAGACGTCTAAATTCACAGAAATTTGTTTCTTCTGCCTATTTGACTGTTTAAACTTACTTAGCCATCTGTCACTTTTTCTCAGACATCTGAACTTGACGAACTGAAGCATCTCTTCATGAAAATTCAAATTTTGAAGAGTTGTCTTCTTCACCAACAGTTGCACTCCTTCTAATAGTTGCAACTATTGAATTAAAACTATTCAATACTATAAATAGAGATGAAAATCCACTATTTCATTAATTAATTCTTTCTATCTATTATGATCTTATATTGTTATAATATCAAGTGATTTTCAATTCTCTACTTCCTATCTTTTGCACATTCAAATCATCATATCAAGAAGATTATAGGAAGGGTGTACTACATTGACTATATTCGTGTTATTCAAAGAACACACAAGTCAAGAAACAATTTACCAAATTATATTTGAAGTCCTATTCGGTTGCTTAGGCGGAAAAGTCCTATTCGGTTGCTTAGGCGGAAAAGTCCTGTTCGGTTGCTCAGGCGGTGTAATACCTGTTCCTCCGGGTTAAGTGAGGGTTATTCGAGAAATTCCAGAAGCAGTCTGGGACTGGACGTAGAACGAGAAGTTCGAACCAGTATAAAAATCCCTGGTGTCATTTTTATTACTGCTATTTACTATTATTTATTATTCCGCACTTGCTAGACTAGTCTTACTGTATATTATCGATCCATATACACTTTCAATTGGTATCAGAGCCTGGAATTCTAGAGATCGTAACAACATCCTAGAATAAATGGCTACAAAGAGATCTAGTCAAGGCAATAAGAAGAGGAAAAGCAATAAAGAAGAATCAAAAGAGCAAACAAACAAATGCTTCATAGCTAAACTCAGATCACAATCGGTATGTTTAGATTCTTTATATAAAGATCTTCTGTTAGCACATGACGAATTATTAAAAGATTGTAAAACTTTGAATAAAGTTAATACAATTGCTTTAGCTAAGTTAAAAGATTGTGAGCAAGAAATTTCAAATTTAAAAGAGGAAAATAAATTTTTGGTAAAACAAACTAAATGTTTTGAAAATACCGTCGAAGAACTTGTTTTAAAAAAAGATTTCCTACAAAAAGAAAATGAGCAGTTAGAAGATAAAAACAATGATCTTTTGGAGGAAATCAATGTTTTGCAAAATAAAAATATTTTTTTGGAAAATTCTTTAAATAATTCTAGTTCTTTAATTTTGTCTCTTGAAAAAGAGAATGAAACTTTAATTAAAAAGAATTTAGAATTATCTAAAGAATGTGAGATTTTAAAAGTTAATAATAATATTTTTCAAAAAAAAGTTTGTGATTCTAAAGCTAATTTTGAAAGATTAAATACAAAAATCATAAATTTTAACAAAGGTAAAGATATATTATCTTCCTTAGTTACAAATTCAAAAGCTCACAATGATAAAAGTGGTTTAAGTTATAATAAAATTGATCGTAGAAATAGCACTAGATATGCTTTCATGTATAGTAAAAATGTTAGTGCTAGTACTAAATTTCGAGTAAAGTCTAAATCCAATTTTTATAGAAATTCAAATATTGCTATGACCAATAATGTTTATAATTCTAGAAGTACAAAATCATTGACCAGAAATATGAATAAAAATTACCTAAGTATTTGGGTTCCTATCAATTGGAAAAATAGAGAAAAATACATTGATGATTATTTTGATATGGTAGTTAATAATGAAAATTATATTTATAAAGGATCAACCACACCCAAATGGGTATGGTTTCCTAAGACCTAACCCCCCGGACCCTAACATAATAAGTGGGTACCGAAAATGATTTTTTTTTTGTAGGTACTCAGAGAAACAAAAGGAAAAGGATAGATTTTGGAATTTTAAAGAATGTTCCATACGTTTAATAGAATTACGTGCTTACAATGAAATATGGACTTCAGCAAATATGGTAAAATCTATTTTATTTTTCCTTCATAATTAATAATGAGTTTATCTCGTTATTTATAAGATATTTTATATAATTTATTATATTACTTCATTCTTTTTTATAATAACTAAGGGGGAGAAATACACATACAACAAAGGGGGAGAAATTCATATACATATTGAATCATAAAATATAACTTAAAAAGGTTGAAATACAAAAAAAAATCAGCCTAACAGACGTCTGATAGGTTTTAACAGACGTCTGTATACCTATTTTTTGTTTGAGCCGTCTGAACATTTTGTCACAGACGCCTGTCTTCAAATATAGACGTCTGTAACAAAAATTTAGCCGTCTGAATTTAGTTCAAAATGTTTTTTACTCTCTGTTTATAATTAAGACCTCTGAGACGTCTGAACAAAATCTTTTAGACGTCTGTCATCATACTTAGCCGTCTAAATAATTTTTTAGACGTCTAAATCTATTAATTTTTTCAATCTTTTTTATTTTCTACAGAACATCAGACGTCTGTTATGTGACTTAAGTAATTTATTCTTATGTTCTGTATCTTTTTATAAATATGTATTTCTATCCTATATCACTGTTTTTCTTTGTTTAGTATATTAAGATGTGGAACCTGTTCAAACATATGTTCAAATCTGTTTTTATACTCCAAATATTCTGACTCTTCCACAACAAAATTTTATCATTGGTATGTTCTGAACAAAGTTCATATTGCTATTCAACAATGTGTTTTATCATCACATTTCTAACAAAACCCCTTACAAATTCCTTTTTGTTAATAACAAAGGGGGAGAAATATTAATCATTCTGTTATATTATATGGTCATGTTGACAAGGGGAGCAAAAGGTATGGTTTATACTAACCGTTGAATTATATAGTTGTCATCATCAAAAAGGGGGAGAATGTTGGAACCTGCCTTCTTCGATTTTAATGTGACAACTATATATTTCAAACTATATACTATGATAACAAATATTCTTGCAGGAATCCACAAAGAAAAGCTATTATCATATCGTCAACAAACAAAGCTCAAAGATGTTGATTATTATTTCCGGTTAGATATTTTTGTACAATCTCTGATATGATGATAACACACACAAATAGTTTTTGGAAAACATGTTCTACAAATATAAAATATCTTTTTATAGACATAAAAGTATTTTCAAAAGTTTCTCAAGTTCAGAATCACTAAAATAAAGAAGAGGAACAAATCAGTACAAATTCAGACATCTGTCACTTTTATTTAGCCATCTGTCATAAAAACAGACGTCTGTCATAAAAAGAGACGTCTAAATTAAATGAACAGACGTCTAAATTCATAGAAATTTGTTTCTTCTGCCTATTTGACTGTTTAAACTTACTTAGCCATCTGTCACTTTTTCTCAAACATCTGAACTTGACGAACTGAAGCATCTCTTCATGAAAATTCAAATTTTGAAGAGTTGTCTTCTTCACCAACAGTTGCACTCCTTCTAATAGTTGCAACTATTGAATTAAAACTATTCAATACTATAAATAGAGATGAAAATCCACTATTTCATTAATTAATTCTTTCTATCTATTATGATCTTATATTGTTATAATATCAAGTGATTTTCAATTCTCTACTTCCTATCTTTTGCACATTCAAATCATCATATCAAGAAGATTATAGGAAGGGTGCACTACATTGACTATATTCGTGTTATTCAAAGAACACACAAGTCAAGAAACAATTTACCAAATTATATTTGAAGTCCTATTCGGTTGCTTAGGCGGAAAAGTCCTGTTCGGTTGCTCAGGCGGTGTAATACCTGTTCCTCCGGGTTAAGTGAGGGTTATTCGAGAAATTCCAGAAGCAGTCTGGGACTGGATGTAGAACGAGAAGTTCGAACCAGTATAAAAATCCCTGGTGTCATTTTTATTACTGCTATTTACTATTATTTATTATTCCGCACTTGCTAGACTAGTCTTACTGTATATTATCGATCCATATACACTTTCATGGTGACAAACATTTTTTTAAACGGCTATATTCTGAAAGGTTGCGAAACTTTAAACAAACGTTCTTCTTCTTCAAACAATTGCAACCTTTCACCAATGGTTTTCAGTCACTACTCTTTAATCATAACTCTTTAAATTCTATAAATACTATCAAATTGATTTGAGATTTACTTACTCAACTTACTGATTTCTACTCTCCTAAATTATTATTATCAAGTTGATTTCTGAAACCTAATTTCTAATATTCTCAAATCAAAACTATAACCACTATTTATATTGGTTATATTCTTCCTCAAATCTGTGCTCACACTTACACAATCACTCAAAGGAGATTATAGGAAGATTTGTATTATCAGTCAATATCAGTGTTGATCAGAACACAAGATTGTCAAAGAAAACTCTATTGTAATAAGACCCGTTCCTCCGGGTGAAGCGAGGGTATTTGGTTAGTGAAATACCGAAGGGGAGCTTCGGGACTGGACGTAGGACGGGAGGTCCGAACCAGTATAAAAACTCTGGTGTGATCGTTTTTTACTTACATTTACATATCTGCTTATATCTTTGCTATACTGTTAGTACACTTGCACATTAGTAACATATATACGATCCGCAAGACTTTCATTTGGTATCAGAGCTTAGTTCAATTCAAGTTACAGTAACACGTAGTTGAATTATCACTAATATGGCAAGTACTTTTCAAGAAGGTCAATCTACTGCACGTCCTCCACTGTTCACTGGTTCAAATTATGCATATTGGTCTACACGTATGCGTATTTTTATGGAGTCTAACAGTCTAGATGTTTGGGAAACAACTCTAACTAGATTTGAAGCACCAACCACTGCTAGAAACACATGGACAGAAGCACAAAAACTCTTAGCTGGAAATAATGCAAAAGCTATGAATCTTTTATTTTGTTCTCTTGATAAAAATGAATTTTCTAGAGTAACGTTATGCACCACTTCATATGATATGTGGCATACACTTCAAGTTACTCATGAAGGAACTACAAAAGTTAAACAAACAAAGATTTCAATTCTACAAAATCAGTTTTCATCTTTCAAAATGAAAACCAATGAGACTATAAGTGATATGTACATGAGATTTCAAACTATACAACATGATCTTATGGCTCTAGGAGTAAAATTTACTCAATTTGAACTAGTTACTCGAATTTTAAATTCTTTGACTACTGAATGGGAAAGAAAAGTTTTGGTTATCGAAGAAGCTAATAATCTTTTCGAACTCAAAGTTAAAGAATTAATATGAAATTTGATGTCATAGAAGCTAACTTGCAGGCATGAAAAGAAGCAAATCAAGAAAAGAAAAATATTGCTTTTCAAGCCAATGATGAAAATTCAGATCTCGAAGAAGATGAAATTGTATTCATAGCAAAGAACTACAACAAATTCAAGAAATTCAAGCAAATGACAAAGTTTCGAAACGGAGGAAATTCAAAATAAAAAACAACTGATCTAACTTCAATCATATGCTTTGGATGTGATAAGTTCAGACATATGAAGAAGGATTGTCCTCAAGGTAACAATGATAAAAGAAAGAACAAATTCGATTTCAAGAAAAAGAAGAGAGCATTTCAAGTAACATGGGACGATTCTGACTCATCATCATCAGATAGTGAGAGTGATTCTGAACAAGCAAATGTTTGCTTTATGGCTAACACTGATGAGGTACTTTCTGATTTATCTTATAACAAACTACTTGAAATAAGTATGGAATTAGACGATAAATTTAGAGAATCAAAAAAATTGATCAAAGAATATAAAGGAAAATTTGCTCGATTAGAATTAGAAATCGGAATGTTAAAAGATGAGAAAACAATTCTAGAAGAAGAATTAGAATTAGCTCAAGATGAATGTAAAAAATTGTCTACAATTAATTCTGATTTAAATCATGAGTTACAAAAAGAAGTAATTACAAAGGATGTTATTCTAAAAGAAAATATTGATTTAAAAAAAAATATAGAATCTGACAATATTGAAATATTTAACTTGAAAATAGTTTAGAAAAAATAACAAATAATGTTTCAAAATTTAATAAAGGGAAACAAAATTTAGAAAGTTTAATTAAAAATTCTAAACCATCAGGAAATAAAAATGGATTAGGATTTCTTAAAAATCAAGTCAAAACCAAGAAACAAAATTTGAATGCTGCAACAAAGTATAGCTCTCTCTACACTAACTTTAAGAAATCAAGGGTATTTCATAAAAGCAACGAATCTAAAAATATTAAAATCTGGATTCCGAAAACAAATAATAATTTGATTAGAAAGAAATTTATAAATGAATATTTGGAAAAAGTAGTTCATAACAATAATTATTTGTTTAAAGGTCCCAAACCATCATGGGTATGACTACCTTCCCCTACTAACCCTTAGGACCCTAACGGAGGAAGTGGGTACCAATTAAATTATTATTTATTTTTTGCAGGTACTCAAAAATAAGAGTAAGGGAAAAGAGAAGTGGATACTAGATAGTGGATGCTCCAAGCACATGACGGGAAATAAAGTCATGCTTACAAATATCAAAAATATAGATGGCGGAACAGTAACATTCAGAGATAATTCGAAAGGATTCGTCATTGGCATTGGTGAAGTCATCGATCTAGGTATATCTACATCTCCTATAATTACAAATGTTTTACTAGTAGAAAATTTAAAACATAACCTTCTTAGTATTAGTCAATTATGTGATAAAGGTTTTAAAATTGATTTTGAAAAAGATAAGTGCAACATCTATGATCAAACTAAAAGTTTAATATTTGAAGGATTTAGAAAATGAAATATTTATGTTCTAAATATGAATATTAATCATAAAAATGATGTATGCTTAGCAGCTAATCATGATGATCCATGGTTATGGCATAGAAGCTTTTGTCATGTAAACTTTAAAAATATCAATAAATTAGCTAAACATGAATTAGTTAGAGGTTTACCTAAGATCAATTTTAAAGTTAAAAAATCTTTGTGACGCATGTCAACTTGGCAAATTAACTAAAAGCTCTTTTAGATCCAAAAAGGAAATTTCCACTAAATAACCACTTGAATTACTTCATTTAGACTTATTTGGACCAACTCAAGTACGATCTATAAATCATAGTAAATACGTTTTTGTTATTGTGGATGATTATTCAAGATATACTTGGACTTTATTCTTAAAACATAAAAGTGATACTTTCGAAATGTTTAAAATATTTGCTAAAAGAATTAAAACCTCAACGGATTTAAAAATAAAAAATAAACGAAGTGATCATGGTGGAGAATTTGAAAATGAATTATTTACAAATTTTTGTAATAAAAAGGGTATTAGTCATAATTTCTCCTTTCCCCGAACACCACAGCAAAATGGTGTTGTTGAAAGAAAAAATCATACTTTATAAGAATGTGCACGGACACTATTAAATAGTAGCGATTTACCAAAGAATTTTTGGGCAGAAGCAGTCGCAACGGAATGCTATGTCTTAAATCGTGTAACTTTAAGACCTATGACTAAACACACATGTTATGAAATGTTTTATAAAAGAAAACCAAAAATAACATATTTTAGAGTATTTGGTTCAAAATGTTTTATACTAAACACAAAAGATAATCTTGGAAAATTCGATGCAAAAGCTGATGAAGGAATATTTATTGGATATTCTAATAGAAGTAAAGCATATCGAATCTTTAATAAACGAACAAATATAATAGAAGAAAGTTTACATGTATCCTTCGATGAAGACTTTTCTATTAAATCGAAAAATGACGATGAAGAAATTCCAACTTTATCACAAAATAAAGATATAAACTCAGAACAAATTTCAAATGAAAATAACGATGTTAATACATTAAAATCACCGCCACGAAGTTTAAAAGATCAGCCTACAGATAATATTATAGGAAATTTAGATTCTAAAGTAACAACAAGAAATCAACTAAATCAAATGAGCCAAGTAACGTTTATATCTAACTTTAAACCTAGAAACTATAAAGAAGCATCTAATGATGATTCTTGGATTTTAGCAATGCAAGAGGAATTAAATCAATTTGAACGAAATAATGTTTGGGAACTTACACCCCGACCAAGTGATCAACTTGTAATAGGTACAAAATGGGTTTTTAAAAATAAAGCAGATGAACACGGTAATATCGTTCGAAATAAGGCAAGACTAGTTGCACAAGGTTACAACCAAGAAGTAGGAATCGATTATGAAGAAACCTTTGCACCAGTAGCTCGTCTCGAAGCAATACGAATCTTACTTGCTTTTGCTTGTCATAATAATATTAAACCTTTTCAAATGGATGTTAAAAGCGCTTTCTTAAATGGTTTTATAAAAGAAAATGTTTATGTTGAACAACCTCCGTTGTTTGTTCATGAAAAATTCCCGGATCATGTTTTTAAACTTAATAAAGCACTATATGGTTTAAAACAAGCACCTCGAGCTTGGTATGATCGCTTAAAATATCATTTATTAAAATCCAGTTTTCAAATTGGTAAAATTGACACAACATTGTTTATTAAGAAAAAGCAAAATGATATTTTAATTGTACAAATTTATGTTGATGATATAATTTTTGGATCAACAAATGAACTTTTATGTAAAGAATTTTCTCAAATAATGACTAACGAATTTGAAATGTCACATATGATGAGCCTACAGAATCATATCTACCATATGAGGCTATGCAAGGGCTTTCAATTCAAGAGGAACCTCCATATCAATATCAACAATGGGATTCTTCTTCATATGATCCTTATTCATCCTATGGGTCTTCTTATGGAGGTTATGGAGGGGCATTCTTCTATGAAGGAGAATAATATGTTTCTATATTTCTTTCATTTTTATGCATTTCATATGTATTAACTTTGAAACTTGTCTGCATCTATGTTATTTAAACTATTTGTTTTATGTCATATTCGTGTGCATTCATTCTGTTTTGATTCTGACAAAGGGGGAGAAAATATATTTGCACATATTTAGGGGGAGATAACATATTTAGGGGGAGTAAATATGTTCATATCTCTAACAAAATATTGTATAGTTGTCATCATCAAAAAGGGAGAGAATGTTGGAACCTCCATTCTATGGTTTCAATGACAACAACTATACAATATTATATATATATATATATACATATATATTAACATATGCAGGTATTCAAGATATTCATTGTAACGCCCCACCTCTATGCTCATAATAACAAAGAGTATTAAAAGAAATACTGTCTATTATTACGAAGAATAAGGCTGGAAAGGAGCGGCCATCCGTAGTTGGCCTTACACTAATATTGGTTACCTCGATAGGAGTGGTATATACTTTTCATTTTTCATCTTATTTATTTACTCCCATCGACATACCCAAATACCAGTATAAAACGAACTACGATGGTTCATAATAGTTTAGGACAATATATATAATAATAACACAGATACAAAAAGAATGCGGAACACAGATAACAAAAATCTCATATATATATAACTGATGTCAGTTACAATACAGTTGACACAATACATATGATACAACTACAACTGTCGACTCTAGAAGTTATATATACACGTACATTATCAACTAATATACATGAATACATATCAACCTATACTATGACACGACTACTCCAAAAGATGTGAAAAGTCTTCATAGCTCAAACATCAACTCAAAGCAGGAAATCTACAACCTGAAATAACTCGGTCTGACCCGAGTATTAAATTCAAAAGAAAATAATACACGGGTCAGTCTAATTCAAACTCAGTTATTAATGCACGAAAGCAATAATAATCAAATATCAAATAGACGACAGTCACAGAAATCTCGTATATCCAACTCTTCGATAAGAGAGTCAGATAACGGCAGATATAACACTAACAGTGTTAAACAACAAATCAGCAGATTCAAATCATCAACAAAGATAAGTGAAAAGAATATCAACGAAGATATTTAGAAATCATCAGAATTGCCTAATTGACAATTAACACAAAATCTAATTATTAAAATAAATAACTAGAAACTCATAATCTAATTATCAAAAAGATAATTAGATATCAACAAAATCCTCAAATTAAACCAAATCAGAATACGATTCAAAATAGTGAATTGGCAACACGAAACAATTCCAACAATTGAAATCAGCAATTATAACATCAAATCTGATTTAGGCAGTACACGCTCGCGTGTACTGCCTCGCCAAAGTCAGATGTACACATGAATATATGTAAAATAAAGCTCCAAGTGAAACACAGTAAAACCCATATGCTAAACAAGTTTAAAACAATGGGACATCAAGGATATGAATACAGCAGTATCACTGCAACCAGAAAAATGGTAACTGGCGACAAGTGATGTACACTTAAATGTAACAAGGCTTCACATACATGACAACCAGAATACATGAAACTACAGCATGTATGCTCAAAGAAAATCCTAACCAAGTTAAAAAACAACTTAGTGCAGCACCAATAGTCATATACAAGTTATAAATGTAAAACAGACTGCAAGCAATACAAGAACACATATATGACTTGAATAAACAACCTTCATTACCCATAGTGTCAATGCATACTACAGGTTTGGGTAACATGAATGTTCGATCACACCTGTATAAACTTAACATGCAAGGATATAAAACTAAACAATGTACTCAGTGGCCAAAACATATACCCAGACTTCGATGCATTTACATGTAGGCATTGCCAAAGTTAGGTAATAGTGAAGTCAAAGCCCAAAGTGAACAAGGCAGGCGCAGACAAATGAACACAGTGTAGTACTACCCAATGCAACAACATGAATGGTCACAGGCATGACCACACAAACATATATGCGATTGTGAATAATGCAAGCTAATGTCATGAACATGAAGGCAACAGTAACAACTATATGGAACTGGAGATTGCAAACTTAAATAGAAAATGCACGTGAACATGATGGCAGCAGTTCAAGGCAACAATAACACTACATGAGGCACAAGTATGCAAGTGGATTAAATGTGAACCAAACAGCGCACTAGTAAGGTTAACAAAACTCAGCATGTACACAAGACAAGGCATGTACATGAAAATAACAAAACAGGTGCAACATAATGCAACAGTGGACATAAAAGTGTTGCAAGACCAGTGCAGTGAAATGGTTGATTACTGAACATTTTATAATATATATATATATACTTATGTTTTTAAGGCCAAAAATCAAGAATCATATGCAACATTAAAATTATAAGTCCATGCAACTGTGCAATTGGATCGAGCAACTGTAGACATGAGTGGTCGAGCAAATGCAGATACGGGTGATACAAGACTGAAGCCAACCTCAACAACAATTAAAATATAATGCTCATGAACAAAATGAAACTACTATGAACACACACCATCAGGAATTTCCCAACACCAGTTCAATGTCGAAGAAACAGGTTAAAGTCAAGGCTCAATGTTAAAAAATACAACTTGATTATCAAAGTGTGTACATTATGAAGCAACCCAGTAAGGTGGCCGAAATCAACAATTTACAGAGATTTAACTGTATCAGGTTGTTTTTTTAAACAACATCCAACGTTATCACTTAAGTACAGACTACTACAAAATCAAGTTCAAAATAGTCAAAGTAAATTCACCTTAAAGCCGACATTAAACAAGTCAGAGATTAATCCCAGTATTAAAACAAAAATGGATTGGCCAGGATAAATATCAACATCGAAACCCAATTGAACAGCCGAAAAATCAAGTTGAACAAAATCACAAATTCAAAACCGTGTAACCCAAGTAAACTAGAAATCGAACTAAGTCAAAACAAGACAGAAATCACCAACGACGAAACCAATCAAACGCATAACATATTACTAAGTCGAATAAGATGTGAGTGAAAAATGAAATCACTCACCTTATACAGACGAGCATAGATCCATCGATCGGCACGCAAAATCAAGTTAAATCGAGCATCTGAAATCGACATCCTCAAATTATCGAAAACCCTAATTTTGATCGAACGAGCGATGAAAATTTTGAAGCCGCCATTCTTTTTTTCCCGTTTGTCTCGCTTAGGGTTTTTGAATCAGAAGGTAAAGAGGAACGGGTATGACTTTATCACGGCACGAATAATAAACATGGGCCGAGATAAATTCTAAAGCCCGCCTACCCGCCTACCCGCTTGACCAATGTTTGAAAGAATTTTAAACTAATTTTAAAAATTCCAACAGCAATTAGCAAACCAATCTAATCATCATTTGACGATAATTAATTGTCACAAATCCCTGGGTTGTTACATTCATCACGTCAAAGAGCTATGATTTGAAGATTACAAGGGGATTATTCTGTAAACAAATGTGTAAGTAGTATATAGAATTATTGTACAATCTCCAATAAAGTGACATGCACAAAACATTATAATTTCTGGAAATAACATACTCCAGACGTCTGCAGTATTTACTCAGACGTCTGCAGTAAGTTTCAGGAAATTCTCTGAAACAAACTCCAGACGTCTGAGCTTTCCTGCAGACGTCTGGTGACGAACATTTTTTTAAACGGCTATATTCTGAAAGGTTGTGAAACTTTAAACAAATGTTCTTCTTCTTCAAACAGTTGCAACCTTTCACCAATGGTTTCCAGTCACTACTCTTTAATCATAACTCTTCAAATTCTATAAAAAACTATCAAATTGATTTGAGATTTACTTACTCAACTTACTGATTTCTACTCTCTTGAATTATTATTATCAAGTTGATTTCGGAAACCTAATTTCTAATATTCTCAAATCAAAACTATAACCACTATTTATATTGGTTATATTCTTCCTCAAATCTATGTTCACACTTACACAATCACTCAAAGGAGATTATAGGAAGATTTGTATTATCAGTTAATATCAGTGTTGATCAGAACACAAGATTGTCAAAGAAAACTCTATTGTAAAAAGACCTGTTCCTCCGGGTGAAGCGAGGGTATTTGGTTAGTGAAATACCGAAGGGGAGCTTCAGGACTGGATGTAGGACGGGAGGTCCGAACCAGTATAAAAACTCTGGTGTGATCGTTTTTTTACTTACATTTACATATCTGCTTATATATTTGCTATACTGTTAGTACACTTGCACATTAGTAACATATATACGATCCGCAAGACTTTCACTAAGATGATTTTGCAAAACTCTCTTAAAAAAACAAAAAAAATAACAATTTTTTTGTATATATGTATATATTTTAATAAACACGTAGAACCATGTGTTCACAAGCAAGTGTGTACACTCGCCATGCTCTGTACCCTTTTCACGTAAGACCGAAAGGCAGTGCGTGATCGGTATATCTGGCCTTAGTTTATATGAGTTAGGTGTATGTATATAAACAAAATTCTTTTGAATAATGCATACAGTCGATAGGTGTACACACTTGTGTGTTCACTTGCCACGCTCTGTATTCCCCTCATGTAAGCCCGAAAGGTAGTGCATGGGTGGTATATCTGGCCTCGGTTTTTTGAGTTAAGCATATGTAAATATTGTTAATATAAATAAAATTTTCAAATAAGAGAGAGTAAGCAATTGAAATCCAAGCACTATTTTAACTTATGTGATTTGACTTGTTATTGAAAAGAAATGAAAATACCACTTCGAAAAACTTTGATAATCAACCGAGGATCCATTTCATAGTTGCACTATGTTATCAACCGAAGCAACTAGCCAAACTAGAGTCTATTTGTTTTGATAACTTAGTTTTTATTGGAAATTTTGACAAGTAAAAGGACTTAAAATTATAAGATAATGACCAGAACTTAAATTTAACTTATTCGTCTCGATTTGAAAATAAGTTCTTCATTTGTAAATATTTTCAAAAACTTGCATTCATATCATTGTAAATAATTAAATCTTGCATTTTGTAGATATTTTAAGGTTGCATTTTAATTTTGTTAGTAGTATCTGCTGAAAACCCTCACGAGACAACACTTATCCTACTAGGGACACCTAGAGGTTTAACGGTTTGTTGCATACACTCAATGCAATCGTGCTCCCCACGAAAATGGATTTATATTAGTTTTTAATTTATTCGAGGATGAATAAGAAGATAAGTGTGGGGGTATTTGATGTACACATAAATGTGCATATTTTTACTTCCATATTTAATCTAATTTAGTTAAACAGATGAGCATATAGGGTATTTTAACACGTTAAAACCAAAATTCAAATTATTTTCAAATCATCATTTATTCATCTTCATATAGGGGCAAAATGGTCATTTTTGTACATATATTAATTTGAGAATATTTATTTCCACATTTTATTTTTGTAGGAAAATTGGATGGAAATTACAAGTGGCTTTATGGAAAATATGCATGCACAAGAAGATACAAAGAAATGAAGATGGAAATAATTCAAACCATGTATCATGGAGGACCCCACCTACCCACTTACCTTAATCTACAATTAGAAGGTAATGCACAAGTTAGTGGAGCTAAAAGTTTCATGCACATTTAAATGGAGGATTATCTCATGCTAATGGTAACTTGGTGGCCACACTTCCTAAGGTAGTTTGGGTAGTTCAAAAAATATACATTAGGGTTTTAGGCTTGTATAAATACCCCATATGTTCATGTAATTAATCTCTTAGCCTCCTTTGAGCCTCCATTTTAGTTAGTTTAGTTGAGGCTCAAAAATAAAATATAAGCTCTCTTTCTATTTCATGGCTACTTAGCCATTTTCTTCTTAATGCAATTTTAATTCTTGCTTTTTTTTAATTTACATGCTTTTTTCCTTTCATGTTAGTAGTGTAGATCTTTTTATTTCTGTTAGTAGCTTAGCTTTTATTTTATGCAATTAGATTAGTTCTCACCTTATTTTCATTAGCTTGCATTTTTCTTCTTATTTTTGTTTCATGTTGCATTCTACATTTGTTGATATGATAACAAATATGAGAGGGTAAAACCCTTCAATTTAGGGGTAATGAAGCTCTCTTATCATGTAGATTCAACATTTTGCTAATTAGTGATCTCTTTCTGTGCTTAATGGAAATATTTGATGTGGTTTAACTTGTTGTTTTAGCTTTGAATTTGATAGCCTATGTTGTTGACACCAAATAAGCTATGCTTAAATAAACACAAACACAAATTACCTCTTCATCTACTTATGATTATGGTAATGAAGTGAATGGTAAAATCAAAATTTGATGGTCTATATTTATAATCAATAGTTAATAGGCCATGCGTAAAATAGATTTTATTTTTAACTTCATTGTCATTTTTCATGAGAATTAGAAAGTGGTTTAATGGGTGTGTTATAGTTTGATGGGTTATATTAGGCAATTAATAACATAAATATTCCATACTTATGATAAACACATCAATTAAATTCACTAATGACCAAAAAAAGAGATCATAATTTCATGTTGTGTTGATTTATGTGATCAAGAGAGTGGATTTATTTCTAAACTGCCTTCAAACTCTCATATTTTTATCCATTTTCTTTTGTTAGTTTATTTACATTTTCATTTTTTTTAGCTTAACACAATCTCAACTTTGGTTAATTTGATTGAATAGAAATTTAAAAATCTAAACAATTCCCTGCGGATCGACCCGTACTTGCCACGTACTAAAATTACACGCCGTGCGCTTACGGTTATTTTTATTTAAAATTTGATCGGCTATTTTCTAATCCGATAGGAAATTGGCCGTCGAATAATAATCATATACTCTACTCTACCTGGCTTGTAACGACCTGGTATTTCGAACCGTTCAAATCGACAATCATCCACTCATGTCAGACTTGAATTGCTCAAAACAGCAGATTGTTAATTTATATTTGGCAAAACTCAGCGTATACAGTAAATAAATAAATCACAGAATCACAGACACAGAGTAATATAACAATAAGCAGCGGAATAGATAAATTGTAGTTCATGAAACTACTATATGAACATCAGAGTTTTAAATAATTACAATAGAATATCTCAAATACAATGTAGTGTCAATACAAAAGTCAGTGATAAGTCTGAATAAAACAACTGGAACAAACTGAGAATCTGAATAGATAGAGACAGATCTTGAAGCAAAACTCAAAGCTCCAAAGGTGAGTCTCAACTACTGTGACACTCAGCCTGACCCGAGCATAAAGCAAAACACTCGAGTCAGGATTAATATTCTTATATTAGTAAATTGAACGCAAGTGAAATGTCAACTGAAATACAAGTAACTTAAAGGATGCTTGGGATTTCCATCCTCTAAGGATCCGTGGAACTATCTACTATGTAGTAATATACGCTATTATAATATGTCTATCAGTAAAGTGAAGTATTAAAATAGCGTTAAGGAGTTACCCATATCCCCCTTAACACATTTTATATATTCCCGTAGTCTATACAATGCCGTAAGCTCCACCAAACCGATGGTTTACCCAGAGGATACCCCATAGGTACGGTACAAAACAAACTCGTAGAAGGCGCGATAAGGCATGTGAACACGGCACGCGAGGCAATGCCATGGTAGATATACTGTTTGCAGATCCGGACTGGTGGTAACACATAGCAGCTACTACCGCCCACCTCGAGACACACTCCCAAATCAAAGGTGCACCCAATCAAATCAAAAAGTAATAGAATGGCATCGAAGAAATGTGTCCGATCGGAGGAATTACCTCACTTGGCCCGGCATAGCTCCTGTTTTAGTCACATCTAAGCTGACTCACGGGAGTCAGGTCTACGTAAATACCTCATACAGAACCATCACCAAACTATCCTACTTCGTTCTGGAATCTCCACCACGTACACAGTTGTCAAAGTGGTTTTCGGTATTGGCAGAAAGTATGACAATATCCGATCCCGGTCTCTTTAACAACCAAACGCTTATTTCACACCGTGGTAAATTATATTTCAAACAGTTTATACTTCATATCAAAATATCATATTCAATTCAGAATCATATCTCTTTCGAAATCATATTCACTTCCATACTTAAACAGTTTAAATATTGAAAATAGTATATATATTGAAATAGTTATAAATTAAAATAGTTTATATTTAAAATTGGTTATAGATTTAAACCTAGTTTATTTATTAATAGCTTATATATTAAAATAGTTTATAAAATTGTTTCATCCAATTTCACAAATTAATTCAAATCAACTTTAGTTCCAAATTCAATTTAAACTAAATCCCAGTTCAACAATTTCAATTTAAAAGGTTAAAGATTTAATTCAATTTCTCATTAAACAATTTTAATTTATATCGATTTCAAATCCAGGTTTGAATTACAAATTTAAAACCACCTCCAATTTCAATAGATTTAAAGTTTAAATATTCAAATAATTTTACAATAACTCAATTTGATAAATCTCATTTATATTTCAAAAATTCAACTTAAATTTTTATTTAAATTTTAAAATATTCACTTAATCATTTTAGTAACATCTTAAATGTAATCTTAAATTACAAATTTAAATCAAAATTAATATGCAATTTCAATCTTATTTAAATCTGAAATGTTCATTTATTCACTTTTAATCAAAATCAAGTTATCATGTTAAAAAAATCATATCTTTACAAATCCTAAATTAATAAGTTTCAAATTAATTTCTATTTAAATCCAATTCTTAAACAAATTAAATTACCAATCACTTTCAATTTATCTTTCCAACCTAAATTTATTAAAGTTATTACAAAATCTCTTTTCAAAATATTAACATAGATTTAAATAAATATTTAAAAGCATATTATATATATATTAGGTAAATTAAATTTTATTAAAGTAAATCTTATTATTAAAGTAAATCTATTTTAAATCTTAATTTATATATTTTAAAAATAATAAAGGTAGAAGTAAAATTTTATAATTTACATTTCAAAACTTAACTTATAATTTTAAAATTTCCAAATTTTATACATATATTAAAATAAAAAATTTATATTATAATTTAAAAATCAATATTTATTTAAAACTCATATATTTACTTTCAAACTTTGGAAATCATTTTTCAAAAATAGACCAACGGCGTCCGTATAAAATTTTCTATCCTATGGTCAAGTGATACAAATATTTATCATTTTAATCCGCAGTTTAAATTTAATATTTACGGGTATATATCATTTCAACCCGTAATCCCAAAATTCAAAATCAATGAAAATCGCTTGGGTTTATCATTTCAACCCATAACGATTTTCTCCTAATCTATAAGATCGTTCGGATATGTATCATTTCATCCCATAGGGAATTCTAAACTAACATGGAACTTGTAGAGTGATAACAAAAAAATAATAATATAAATGACATACACATCAATAACAGGCATATATCATCATCAATAATTCAAATATAATATATACAACAGGTTATGGTATCATATGTCATTGGTAAACAATTGCAGATAATGACATATCATATTTAACGATTTAATAACTTAACAGTTCAAATTTAACAGCATATTTCAATTGTCATTTCATGTGAAATCAATTTACCAAATATAAGAATGTTAATCGTGAGTGATTACTCACCTTTCGTGGCTAGAGAACAACGATGAAGATAGTGACGGACACGCACACGGATACAGACACGAACTAGCGGGACATCGACAAGCTGGGAATTGCTGGGACAATTCGATATTGAGAAAGTAAGTCAAGATGGACTAGAGATCGATGAAACAAAATATATGTTATATTTTTTTTCTTAAAAGTCAATATTCAATTTAAATCCCATATTTACAGTGAAACTTTATATTATATTTTAAAGATCAATATTTTGTTAAAACCCATATTTTCAAAATCTAACAACATATTTATTTAAACAATACATATATATATACATATATATATATATATATATATATATATATATATATATATATATATATATAAAATTATTTCAAAAGTCTATCTTAAGATATTATCATACTTTTAAACACGTTATATATATACCTTTTAAACATATAATATCTACATATATATATTAAAACACATCGATACTTATATATAAAAAAAATTCAAATAATACCTTTATATAATATATTCCAGAAGTCAACATATCAATTTTTTTTAATATTAAAACGCATAATTCTTTACAAAATACTGTTATATTAAAACATATATTGAAACTAATGTCTACAAAACATATTAGATTATATACTTTCAAATTTTCCTTTAAAATGCAGGCTAACACATGCACACAGAAATACATATATATTTAAGCTATTGTATAAACAAACAGATATACTTTTATATATTACATTTTAAAATAAAAATCAAATCTAAGCACATAGCAAAACATGTAACAAATAGCATAAAACTTATAATACATACCATACCCGAAACATATTTATATATATACCATATATATAAAAGAGGGTACATGCTCAGTGGTGCAAGTGGAAAGGAGAGGTAGACTACATGAACAGGAGGGTGGCCGGAGGAGCGATGGGCGGACGGTGGCGGCTCCGGCTACTATAGACGTTCTAGTGGATGATAGGTGAAGCAAAGCCGTGGGGAAGATGGGGTCGGGCTGCCGTGCGGAAGTCGATGAGATGTGGTGGGAGGATGTGAAGGCTATAGGGTGGAGGAAAGATTATGGAAGGTGGCAGGTTGAAGAAAGGTGGCGAAGAAGATGGTCAGTGGCGTGCCAGGTGATGTGGAAAAATGGGCTATAGGTATTGTGGAGTTTAGGCTATGGAAACAAGCAGTTTCTCCAAGTTTATATGCAACAGACTAAAAACTTATATATATATATATATATATATATATATATATATATATATATATATATATATATATATATATATATCAAAACCAAGTACAAAACAAAATAGAAAAGGGGTGGCAAAGGTTGGAGGAGCAAGCTAAAAGGAGGCTGTTGATATGAGTAGCAGGGCATGAGCAACAGGCAAAGTACATATATATGCTTTAGGTTCCAACAGATCTACTATATGTAAACTTATATATATTACTTTCTAGTGCATGCACATGGAAGAAGAAAAGGATGGGAGTAGACACGTGGTGGAAGAAAGGTAGCGGCAGGTGGTTGCAGTCAGTGGCTGTTCGGGGTTCGGCTGCTATTTTTTTTTGAGTTTGAGCAATGGGCTGACGTGGGCAAAGGTGCAGCGGAGGAGAGGCCATCGTATCTGGTGTTTCGGTGATGGAGGCGGTCAACATGAGAGAAGGTGGGGGGTAAGAGGCTGTCGTTTTTTTATCTTTGTTCTTTTTGGTGCGGGCTGTGTGGGGTTGCGGAGGATCGATAATGGCTGATGGACGGGGAGAGGCAGGCAGTGGCCAGAGGCGGCGGTCAGGTGTGGAGCGGCTCTGGCGTTCACGGCGGGGAGTGGCACGGGTGCTACGGTCGAGAAAATGGGCAATGCTTGGACAATGAATACAAGCAGGTAAGGTAACTATTTATACAAGATATACATATATTATCTTTTCAAGCTGGAACAAGATTTTTGTCTGGAAGAATATGACGAGGCCAAAGGAGCAGGTTCTCATATGTGAACTTTATTATATATATATATATATTATTATAATGAAGATGGACAGATGTTAATGGAAAAGGAGACAGGCAGAAATGTAAATGAACAGGAGATGTTACAACATATCTGTGACTTATAATATTCTATTTCTTTTATATATATAAAGAGGAAGAGAAGATGGTCAGCCTTGGAAAAAGGAAGGGAAGGAGACGCAACAATATCAGGAAGATAAGCAGGCTCCAGGCTATCAAGAAACATATATATTTATTTAATTTTTCGAAGATACAAACATAATTGAACGAAGGAAAAGAAATTAAAGAACAGGAAATATATATTGAAATGGTAGGAAATGAAAAGTCAGAAGTTGAATTCAGTGAATATTTATGGCTACTGGTTTCTACGGGAGAAATGAAAAGACACAGAACAAAACTAAAACGAGTACCGATACGGCTAACCGTTTCGCAGATTCCGCCGTGTATCGGACACTGAAATGCACAAATGAATATAGTGCGAAGATCAATGCAATGAGACGAACGAGGTCATCACATGTTATACCTCCTAAGGACATCACGTGTTAAAATAAACCTAGCCATCGTATTCCAAAAATAGCTTTCGAAAGTAAAAATATAGCTGCCTAAGGTTGATATAACCATAACTTTTAAGCCTTAATGAAATTTAGCTTTTGTGGGTTAAGAAAATATAGGTATCAAGCCTTATTAATAGTTCATGAGTCGACTCCCATGTGGCCATCGTGCCTTAACAAAACATAGTCGTTGCGTGTAATCATTCTCCGAAGCCATCGCTTATTAACTTTCCTAAGGCTACCGTGGGTTATCTTTCCTAAGGTCATCATGTATTATCTTTTCCCAAGGCTACAATGTCTTATTTTTCCTAAGGCCATCATGTCTTATTTTTCCCAAGGCCATCGTGCATTAACTATACCAGTGTTCATAGGTTAATAGCCTTCCCTAAGCCTTCGCATGCCATAACTATACTAATCATCGTGGTAGGTAATATATAGGTTATCGTGGGGGTAAAATGGCACGGTTGTAATTATATTGAAAACTATTTTCTTACTTTATTAAGTAATCTCTTTATACCAAATCTCATTTGTTGTCAAATCCTATTGGCTAATCTTCTTCTTTATAGTTTGCGTTTTTAGAAATAGGCTGACTATGTCTTCTATTAACTAATTAATTATTATTAATTAAATACCGCTTTCCTTAGCCAATTAATTCATATAAAACTGAAAATTAATGGGAAAAATCCTAAAATTCCCCAGAAGTCCAACTAACTATATTTTACCTTGTCCCAAAATTTAAGATCAAAATAATAATTTTTTATTTTTAGTAATTAATTTCATGAAATTAACCCTTTTTCAACTTAAAGTTCGTATAAAATCAAAATCAATTCCAAAAATTATGAAATAAGAAACACATCGATATTCCATCATTATAAACATCATACTCATTTTCGAATCAATTAATCATGATTAAGTCATGCTATATCCTAAAACATGAACAAATTTATTTCATTAAAATTTCTAAATATAACCAAACAATGTTTAATCATTCAAACATGTTTTCCATTATCAAAACTCGATACATAATCAAATCCGAGCCCAAATGGGTTAGGATAGGTTTTAGAGAAAGTTTTACTCACCTTGATTATGAAAACCTTTCTTAAATCTCCCTTTCCCTTAAAGTTGCAAACTTGATCTTCTTGCCTTTAAGTTTCCCTCCTCTCTTGCTTTGATTTCTTTAATTTTTTTGGAATGATGAGAAAATGAATGAGGAGTTGAATTTAAAGAGTTAGCAATTTCGGCCTTGGGCTAAAATCTCATTCTAGCCTAATATTAATGAATCCCTAACTCCTCCACCTACTCTTCCTTAAATAACCTGTCCTTATTTTATTTTATGCTTTGATTTTAATCAATCATTTATTTATTTAATTACCTATACTATGGCTCTCCAGCATATGAGGTGTTACATAGAGCATCCAATGGGACACCCAACTACAACTTCAAAATGCAAATTGCAGAGTGACTAGCAATTCAAAACTTGGAGGCACATATTTAAACCAAATTAAGAAACATGAAGCATGAACTTCCAGAATGATAAGCAACAAATAGCTAAATAATACTAAGGCGGTCAAGGCAAAACATGCCAGATTTGAAGGAGACCGAAAAATAGAGTAAACCACCCGTAGTCGATAGAAGCCACAAGCAATGACCAAGTGTGACTCTTCCATTGCAGAATCAATCGCCAAGGAGACCATCAGTTATTATGAATAAAATGGTAAGGCAAAGAACTCATACCCTAAAACATTCCAACATGTTAGAAATTATCAACTAAAAAAATAACCCATGCTTAGCCATCTCCCTAGGAAGCCAAAGAGACGAACAACATACAAACAAAGACATCCCTAACACTAACAAGAAGGATACGGAAGTACAATTTTGCTACTTCAATTCAAGCTAATAGGTACATAGGTCGACTTTAAGATTACTAAGCAATGCATAATGGAAATTTATAGCTAGAATGTTAGATCTGAAACAGGGTGAAGCTAGTTGAAGAAATGGTGCTTAAGAAAAAGTAAACGAGCATACCGGGAGACACGAGAAAAATAATCTTGTAGTAATAGGGGAAGATAGAGAAGATAATGGTGTGAGAGAAAAAGGAAAAGGGAGTGGAAAAATGACGAGTTAGAGAGGGAAAGAAGAGGAAGCGGTGGTAGAAGAGGGAAGAGCAACCCTAGTCCCCGTTGCTACAAGAAAATTAATCACTTTTGCTAAAGTGTAGTGGTGAGTAGCTTTGATATTATACTATTGTGTTTTATCCATGCTTAGGATAAAAGTATAATTAATTAAAATATACTTACTGTTTAATTTATGTTAAATGAATGATTAATGAAAAAACCAAATATAATTGTGATTTGTGAAGTTAACTCCAAAAGTAAACTAATGTTTAATGATATAAATGATATTATGACTATAAATGATGATAATTGATCACATAATGAAGTTAAATGAAGTTTAAAATTTAAATATAAGAAGTTTAAATCAAATGGAAGAATGAAATAGAAGAACAGAACCAAAAATCAAACAATACAGGCATTACAGTGTCAAAATTCGATCACAAGTGGTCTATTGATGGGACAACTACCAGTACACAGGTGAATACCAGTCAATCAGTGGTATTCCCACTAGTAGAATGGTAGGGCTCTTGCAAGCCAGATTTAACCTAGACCTAGGTAGGGCTAGGCTTAGCGGAGCTTTGTTTTTAGAACCACGTTTTGCTTGACACTTCACGATACTTTTGAGATGGATAACCTAACACGATTTTGATGAAATGAGGCATGCATATACTATTGAATGTTTGAGTGTATGGAATTAGAAGTATGGCAAAGTAGTTGATATTCAATGATCGTATCATATATGTGTTGACATTTATTCCCATGTACTGTGGCATCACGAGTTGCATATAGTTTGGCATGCAGATCATTGAGAAAATAGAGACATCAATATGAAGGCTTATACAACCTTTGATGGACGTACTATGTCTAGGCCATGGGTTGAATGGATAGTGAGTGTAGGATATGGTTTATCATGTCATTGATTATATATTGAGTAGTTGGATGAAACATGGCCTTAATCATGTAGTCAACTATTTTATAGTGCTGATATTACACTTTGAATGCAAATTGGATAGGTTGAGGTATGTTTACATATGTGTTAGACAATAATGATGTTATACCATTATTTTTATAGTATATGTTTAATTGTTCCACTCACTCAGACGTATGTCTGACCCCCTCTCCATAATTTTCTTTCTATAAAAGGTTAATGTATTTCGTGTCAAAGTAAGTTATGGCGATAGTGCAAATCATAGTGACATTATTTATGTATATATTGTATATGTTGATATCTGACACCCGGTAGGGTACTGTGTGTTGGTTGGTGGATTTGTATTGTATGTATATTTAACCATGAAGTTATGACTATAGACTGGGTTGAATAGATGAATAGTTTTGATATCATATATTGTTCCTTTCTCCGTGAGTTTTGAATCGTATAGCTAGAACATTATTATGTTTGTCTATATTATAAACCTAGCGATCCGTTATTTTTAACTTTCATGGTTTGGTGTCAAGTAAGAGGGCCAAAAATGGCTGTTTGTTACATATAAAGCAAGTTTGATGGCGAATGGTTTTCATCAAATTCAAAGTGTTGATTGTGATAGAATGTTTTCACTAGTCGCTATGCTTAAATGTATTCATATTCTACTTGCAAATGCTGCTTATTATGTATACGAAATAAGGAAGATGGACATTAAAAAAACATTTCTAAATGATGATTTAGAAAAGACTATTTATATGTCAAAACTAGATGGTTTCCTGGTACATGAGAGCACCGACAAGGCATTTAGGCTCTTAAGATCAATTTGGCCTTAAGCAAGTATTTGGGAGTTGGAATAAATGTTTTCACAAGGTAATCAAACATTTTGGTTTCATTCAAACCATAGAGGAAGCGTATGTACATAGGAAAGAACAAAATGGTGCTACTACGTTCTTAGTTTTATACATTAACGACCTGCTATTGATTGGTAACGATGTACCAATATTACAATCACTAGAAGTGTAACGACCCGGAAATTCACCATTTTAGAAAAAAATTAAAAAAATTCAAATATTAGATTTTTTTAACATAAAAGATAATGCTTTGAATAATAAATAATAATGGTAATTTTATTTTAAATAAGTATTTACAAAAATATATACTTTGGTTAAAATATCGATAAAATAACTATAAACCGTTTTATCAGTAAACAGCTCTTTAGCCATCCGAACTCGTGCACGGAGCTGGATACATATACTCATATATATATGAGTATGAATATGTAATAAAATTATCTATTTTATTTTGAAATTTAAATTGCCTTTATAACATTATTATTGATATCACTATTTTGGAATAATTGATTTTTGAATTTAAATTTAGTTTAAATGATTTAATAATATTTTAGTTACTAAGTAAGCTCTTTAATTTATTATATAATGATGGAAATATTATTTTTAAACTTTGTTTACAAACATGTGTATATTAACTAAAAAGTAAAAAATAATGATAAGAAATCAAAACCGGAATTCATAACAATTCAACATAAGGAAGTTGTGCGACATTGTGAATTATATGTGACAAACATATGCACATATACATGTACACATACATGAAAAACATTCACATGCACATGAAACACAAATACACACACACATACACACATATAATTATATATATATAGTACTAAAAATATCTAAGATATTTTCTAAACTCCTTAACACTTAAGCAAGCTTTAAGTAAACATTTACACATGCAGATTGGTTTGCACATAGGTAGAGGGGACTTGGCCGTGTAAGGATGATGAAAGGAGGGGCAAGTGAGTGATGATGGTGAAGATGTATGTGCAAAATAATATCTAGATATTTTTCCTCCTTTGCCTATAAATACCACACACTATCCACTTAATTTCCACACATCTTCTTCTTTGTTTCCTAAGCTTTAATCCTTCTCTTTAATGGCCTCAAGTCTAAAATAAATTATGGCAAAATATTTTACAAAAATAAATAAATTATATAGTGTGTGTGAGTGTGTGTGTCTATATAATGTAAAACACCTCAGAACTCAACCAAAGCTCCTCCTCTTCACTCTCTTTACCCACGGCCACCACCACACACCACCATAGCCAAGCCTTCTGTCCCCTATAACCAAGTTCATGAGACCCCTAGCCAAGGCCGTGCCCTCCAAAGGCAAGAGTCCAAGTGATCGTGCGCTAAGATTTTGAGTTAGCGAAGCTATAGCCATTTTTAGATTAATCGTTTAATCCAAGGTGAGAAACTCTTACTTATATTATATTTTTGGATGGCGATATGATGTTTCCAATGGACGTTTACTACACTTTGATCATCATGTTTGGTTGCTTAATATTGTTGTTTAATTGTATTAACAAGTTACTTTTAATACACATCGAAAATCACAAAGGAAATCACTTTTCTTTTATTAATGAAATGGTGTATATGGAATATGTTAGTTTGGTTTAGAAACGTTTTATAAACATTTAAAAGTGTTTTGGAAAAGTTTAAAAAAATATTGAAAATTTAGTCAAAAATAGGCGCGTCGCGTAACGACAGTTTGCGATTTCTCGTCTTAAAAGTCAAATCCATTTATAGAATGGATTCGGAGTTGGATTTCTTTGAAATAAGAATTTTTCGAACCCTTATAATCAGAATATTCAAGCAAAAGAAAAGGATTGAGATTTTGTTTAGTAGATTTTGAAATATGAGCAAAACAAGTTTTCAATATAGTCACGGTTTGACAATTCGAAAGCCAAAGCGGCAAATTCTTTATAAATGATATTTTTAATCCTTTAAAAATATGAAACAAATCGTATAAATCTTTTAAAATGTTTTAAAAGAGATTTGAGTCATAAAAATGGGTTTCTAAAAAATTAAAAAGTTGTTTTGACCAAATAAGCTTTGAAAACACTATTTGCAGCACTATTTATAGCCCTTTTGATAACTTTTGGAAACAATGGTTTAACTTAATTATTCTTTCCCAAATCTTTTGTGAACCTTTTAAAATAAATAATTAAGTAATTTAAAGATGATCAAGACGTTTAAAAATGAGTATGTGGAAACGACTAGTACATTTGTTCTATTTGCGAGTGTCATAGAAAATCCGACCGAGGAATAAAACAGACCGAAGGGAAAGCCCAAATGCTCTAAAATTATTAAAAATTAATTAAGTATGTAAAATATTTAGAGTTAATCAAATAACTTGGCCACCTTATGGGTGACAAAGAGGTAGTCTCTAGGCTTGGGTTTGGGAAACCAATTGCCTGCCCTCCCTTGCTACTCGGACTGGCCCGACAAACGGGATAGTAAATTTGATTTACTTGGATCAAAATCTCCCAAAGTATAAAATATATAATTTTCCAAATGCAAACAACTTGGATTGCATAGAAATATTCTTCTTACACTTGGTATTAAATTCCGAAGAGGGAACCCGTACTATCTGTGTGAATTTAAAAGTGATCTCACTATTATTCGACGGATAGTAAAGGTTGAATACGGAAATTGATATTGAGTAGAATTAGTATAATTTCCATGATCCTATTTACTCAATAATGTTTTGTAAAATGATTTGTGAAAATGATTTTGTAATTCCAAAGTTAAAGAGAAGTTTAATAATTCCATATATACCGGAAAGAATTTTTTAAAGATATATATATATATATATATAGAAGATATTTTGATTAATCAATCAAAGAATAATTCCTTATTCACTTAACATATTTTTATCGATGATTGGTTCGAAGAAACTGGAGTCGGATTTGGATGATTCCTATCTGAAGACCACTTTGAACCAATTTACACATTCGAAGCAAAGACATGAAATGGTTTGGAAGGTGGAATGTAGGTTGCTTGTCACTAACCCTCGAAGGAAATTTCCCATATCATATTTATGTGCAATAGTTCTTCATTTGAGATCTTCGATGCAAGGACTTCTCGCTACTGATCCTAAGAGTAATCCCCAACAAGATGTAGTAAGAGAGTGTCTTTGGTTTGTCCTGTTACTGGACAACTTGTATGGACGAATGTCTGATGTTGCATTTCTAGATAGAATTGATTGATCTCTATAAAGTATCATCTATTTAGTAGTAGAGAAGGCAACTTCTCTTAACTTAACACCCTTTCCTGAGACATACGAGCTCAGGAGTAATACATTTGTAGAAATCAATGATGTGTGATGGAATAAGCAATATGACATTCAAAGTGGAAAGTGCTATGTGGAAAGTAATCGCTACCTCAGGCTTCATCAACCGGTAATGGCTTAAATAGGGCATGCTGCAAGGCTATGTGGTTTACAACCATTAGGGTATGATCATCACCTTTCTAGATAACTCTCTATATGTCGAGTACGTTGTGGATGCTATGGGACCCCGGATAGGTTGGTAGCAACCGAGGTGATGTCATATTCCGTAATATCCAGGTCATGTATGAGTACTAGAAAGGGATAGACTGATCTTGTCAGATTGTAGAGGATTGTTTGTGTATCCTCGGTACATTCCTCTAAAGATGTACTGTACGGAAGGTAGTCCCTTACCTACCATTGTTTTTATGTAGTAAATGATTTTACATAGTATATATTTTTGGTTATCATAAGGTAAAAACCCATTTTGTATTTTTGTGTGGCATGGCCTTATGAGATACCCTTTTATTTTCAAAACATCCGTATTTTGAGTTTCTCACACCAATCCCATGACTGACCTGGAGTTTATTTTTCTTATCCCTTAAACTCTAGGTGACCTAATTTTCCCGGGCCACCAAGTATTTAGGTAAGCTTGGAGCATTTTGGAATGGAGCATGGAGCATTTTGGGTCTTTTGAAGAAGTCATCTATATTCCACTGTATCTATATCTGTATTATGTGTCTTCCAATGCTGTAAGGATAGGCTGTTATAACTATCTTAGCCGGGTTAGTACCTGCCATAACTATGATAGATCACTTGGAGTGATTATGTGTACTTTCCGTATGTATAACTAAAATGCTGAATGCGATGTGAGATTCTATTTTGTTCTGTCTTCTATCTTTATTTTCTTTTACCCTATGATAATCTGCCTCTTCGGCACTTAGATTTGCCGCACGTGAATACCAAGGATGTGTGGGTGTTGATTTCTGAGAGTCGAGGAGGTGGGTCATCACATTTGGTATCAGAGCTTATGGTTAAGCGAGTACCTAAGCCTTGATGGGGTCAACTCATTATAGATAGAGTTAGTAATGCCCTAGAGTGGGTCTAGTTTGAGAGAGTGAACATTTGAAATTTTTTATCCGAATAAATATATTCGAATATTATGCCATTCCTTAAGATAATCTCGTCTATAAT
The DNA here is from genome assembly GCA_030737815.1 of Allium fistulosum. Lineage (NCBI taxonomy): Eukaryota > Viridiplantae > Streptophyta > Magnoliopsida > Asparagales > Amaryllidaceae > Allium > Allium fistulosum. The sequence goes on along the minus strand of CM060903.1, from coordinate 326,427,371 downwards.
CCTAAAGATATTTCCTAACTATATGCAGATAGTAGGAGACGAGTGGAAGAAGAGGACAAGGAAGGGGTGGTGGCAGTACCATGGCTACAAATGGTCGCACTCTAACTACTACAGTGATGGAAAAAGTAATGGTTCCAATACAACCTCAAATTAACTTGGCTACCTTACGCAAAAACTATACCAGTTTGGGTGGCAAACCACTCAAGGAAATAGAGTCCATTATAGAAGTTCAAGATTGGATCCATTCTTGTGAAAGAATTTTTAAGGGGTTGAATATTGAAGATGAGCAGAAGAGGTTCTTAGTTTCTTGGCAACTACAAGATGGGGCTCTTGCCTGGTGGGAGTCTATTACTATGAACGAATCAGAGGAAAAAATTTCTTAGGCATGATTCAAGGAGATCATGGAAGAACAGTATATGCCAGTAGTTGGAAAATCATGCCTTTATAAGAGTTTTATGGATTTAAAACAAGGAGAGATGTCCGTAGAGGAGTATTCTAACAAGTTCAGTGAATTATCACGATTTAGGCCGGGTCTAATAGACACTCCTTTGAAGAAGGATGAAATGTTTATCTCTGGAATGAAGAGACAATATCAGGATAGGATGATGATGCATGTTAAGGAATTTTTTGTAGATTTGGTTAACATGGGTTTCCGGTATGAAACTCTAGACAAGAAGAATCCACCCACAATTCAAAGCAGCAATAACAATAATTAGAAGAAGAGGAAGTTTAACCAGCAAGGGAAGAAACCAGGGTAAGGCAAGCCAGAAGGAGGATCCCAAGGAGAACGTTCGAAAGATGTAATTTGTTATAATTGCTAGCAAAAGCGTCGCCTTTCCATCACCTGTAAAAATCCTAAGCTTCAAAGGGGAACCTGTTACAACTGTCACCAGTTGTAAAGAAGGGAGAGCAGGTTAGAGTTTTTGCCATCAAAGATGAACCCTCAACTTCTACTGATGCAAAGGAAAAGGGAGTTTTGGAAGGTAATATTTACATTAATGAAAATTCAGTAAGAGTATTGTTTGATACTGGGGATTCCCATAATTTTATTTCTAAAGAATTGGTTGATAAACTAAAAATTACCCCAAATTCTTAAAAGCCCCATATGTATGTCAAATCCCATAGATGGTACGACTAGTCTAGGTAGGATTTGTAAAAAGGTACAAATTACTCACCTATCCCAAAAAAATTCACATAATTTAATCATCCTAAATTTTCCTGGGTTCGGAATATTACTTGGTATGGATTTTTGACTTGACATATGGCTGTTCTTGATTGTGTTGAAAGGAGAGGGTAGTTGGAAAGTAGGAGGGGTACATATTCTAAAATAACCTATGAAGAACCAAGTCCTTTAAGAGATAATCTTGTGTATGCACTCAAATTGTTCCAAAAACATCTAGAAGAAATACCAATTGTTAAGGAATTTTCAAATGTTTTTTAGGAAGTTAAAAATTTACCCCCATACAGGGAAATTGAGTTTTGAATTAACTTGACTTCCAGTGCAAGACCTGTTTTTCACTCTTCTCGAAGGATGGGCCCAAAGGAAGTAAATGAATTAAGAAATCAAACTGATGAATTATTGAAGAAAGGACTAATAAGACCAAGTCGCTCAAGTTGGAGCTCAGCAATAGTTTTCGTTGCAAAGTCAGATGGTTCCTTGAGACTTTGTGTAGACTACTGAGACCTAAATAAGAAAACAATTAAGAACAGGTATCCTCTACCATGTATCGATGACTTGTTTGATTGTCTTCATGGTGCTAGGGTATTCTCCAAAATAGACCTAGCAACTGGATTTCACCAATTAAGGATAGTAGAAGACTGCATTCCTTTAACCACATTTAGGGGACCAAACGATTTCTACGAATGGTTGATTATGCCTTTTGGGCTGACCAATGTGCCGACTTATTTTGTAGACCTTATGAATATAGTATTTAGAGAAGTGATCCACAAATTCGTATTGTTTTTTATCAATGACATTATTATCTATTAAAAAAGCGAGGAGGAACACGAGAGGCATCTAGAGATTCTGCTAGAAATATTAAGGAGAAATGTACTCAAAGCCAAGTTCTCAAAATGCCACTTCTGGGAAGAGAAGGTAAGGTTCCTAAGGCATGTTGTGTCAAAGGAAGGAATCTCCGTTGATCCAGAGAAAATTACAGCCATTCAGCCACAAACTCCGAAGGACGTTCAAAGTTTATTCAAGATTTCTCCAAAATTTCCTATCATCTAACAACGCTGACTAAGAAAGATGCCAAATTTGAATGGACCCCGAAATGTGAAGAAGCATTCCAGGAACTCAAGAAGAGGTTGACCACTGCTCCAGTCTTGACTATCATTGATTAAAGCGACGGTCTAACCGTTTATACTGATGCTTGTGGAGAAGGAGTCGGTGCTATATTAATGCAACATGGGAAGGTTATCGCTTATGCCAATAGGCAATTAAAGACACATGAGCGAAATTATGCAACACAAGACTTGGAGCTATTGCCGTGGTGTTCGCATTAAAAATACAGAGACATTATTTGCTAGGTAAGAATTCCTCATAGTTTATTTTAATAAACTTTAATTGACCCGAGTAAGTAATATTCCTTCTTTAAATAGGTGAAAAGTTTGAACCCTTCACAGATCACAAATCTTTGAAGTATCTTTTCACGCAGAAGTACTTGAATATGAGACAGCAACGTTGGCTAGAATTTCTCGCATCATACGATCTTGATATCTTATATACACCCGGAAAGGCCAACATAGTAGCTGATTCATTGAGTATAAAGCATGTCGTAATAGCTTATCCTGTAGATACCCTGACTCTTCTAGAAAGAATTGCCCGCAAGTAGAAAAAAGTTCAGTAGCTAAGGGGGATTTTTAAAAGAGTACGTCAAGGGTAGTGTTCAAGCTTTGAAATCGATAACCGTGGGATATTACAGTTAAAAAGGGAGAATTTGTGTTCTAGAGGTTGACAACTTAAGACAAGAAGTATTGACAGAATGTCAACAATCTAAACCGATTATCCAACCAGGGTTTAACAAAATGCAAAAGCATGTAAAACAGACATTTTGGTGGAAAAGCATAAAGAGCGACATATCCATCCATGTCAACAGATGTGCGAATTGTCAAGGGATCAAGAGTGATTAACAAAAGACTGCTGGACTACTCCAACCTTTTGAAATTCCAACTTGAAATGGGACCAAATATCAATGGATTTCATCAACGGCTTATCTCGATCAAGAAAGGGAAATAAAGGCATTTGGGTTATCATAGATCGGTTAACCAAAAGCATACACTTTATCCCTGTAAAGCCAATACGAACTGTTCCAAGTCTTGTAGAAATATACATAAGAGAAATTATTCGATTACATGGTGTCCCAAGCAGCATAGTCAGTGATCGAGACCCGATCTTTACCAGTAAGTTCTAGGAGGCATTCTAGACAACTTTTGGAATGGAGCTAAACATAAGCACTGCATATCACCACCAGACCGATGGGAAAACTGAAAGGGTAAATCGAGTGTTGGAAGATCCTCTAAAAGCTTCTATCTTAGATTTTGGAGGTTCATGGGAAAACTATCCTCATATGGTAAAATTTTCTTATAATAACAGCTATCAGGCTAGTATTGGCGTGGCACCATATGAAGCTTTATATGGTCGTCCGTGTAGATCCCTAGCACATTGGAACAAGACCAGAGATCGGTTAGTACTAGGCCCTGATATGATTAGAGAAGCCTCAGGAAAAGTAGATATGATCCGAAAGAAGTTGAAAGAAGTTCAAACCAGGCAGAAAAGCTATGCTAATCAAAGGCGAAGAAATCTAGAGTTCTCAGTTGGAGATTTCGTATTCTTGAAGGTTTCCCTAATGAGAGGAGTGGTGAGATTTGGGAGAGCTGGAAAATTGGAACCTCGATATATTTGAGGTATCAAGAAACTGACTGGGGAATATGGATTATACATCCTCGACATCAAGTAGCCACTGGATATCCACAGATAACGATGAATTTTACCCAAGTCCGGATCGGGCTGCAATTGATTAGACACGTCACGCAGGGCTAGGAAAACCAGTGTTCCAAGTTTCGAGTCAATCTGAGTTCGTACGCTCAAGATATCATTGATGCAAGTTGGAGGAAATGGCCCTAAGTTCGACTCCATCAAGATTGACTCCATCCACTTCGTATCCACCGGAGAACACTCTGTTCGAATCCATCGGTTCAACTCCACATGGTTCGCATCCATCAAACAAACATTCACTCGAATCGATCCAGCTGAGTTACTTCGAATCCATAAAGCTACAGGCCGGTGTCCTTCGACTCCATCGAAATAAATTCCTTCGAACCCACAAAGGCTAATCACTTCGTATCCATCCGGTGCCATTACTTCGAATCCACCCTATTGAGACAACTTCGTATCGATCAACTATTGTATACCCTGATCGATACGAACGAACATCTTCTCAAATCCATTCCCTCGAATCCACTACGTCAAAGCAGCTAGAAACATGGATTCGACCCAGTCAACTCGGAGATAAAGTCGGATCAATACGAAGAAGGCGCACCACGTCATCACGAAGGCACGTTGAAACATCGATTCAACCCTATCGATTCGATGAGAATCGATTCGAAGCGATCGACTCAAGTGAATCGATTCGAAGGGAATCGATTCGAAGGAGCTTTTCAACCGATAACATGATCTTGAATCGATCATAACTCGAGATCCACAAGTCCAAATGCTATGAAATTTTCATAGAAGCTTAAGCACATAATGAAGAATGTCCACACCAAATTTCAGCTCGATGGGATAATTTCTTGATCTATTCGAACGGACTTCGAATCGATCCCAAAGTTGGCCCGGATTTCCTGAAAGTGGGCATGTGGGCCCCCTCACGAGCCAGAAGCGGTCTCCCCGAATTTTAGGTGAAATATCAGCCTCCTACACCTATAAATAGAGCCCCTGGTCATTCAGAAGAGGGGTCAGATAATTCTAAGAGCTAAAGAGTGCCCAAACTCTGCCAAATTTACTTTAAATCACCACCGCTGCTTTAGTTTCAGACTTAGCTTAGAAAATCAATTGTATTACGTTATAAGAAATTGTAACCTTCAAGCATCAGCAATAAAATCATCAAACTTCATAGTGGACGTAGGCGAAACGCCGAACCACTCTAAATCGCTGTCATCTGTGCAATTTACTTTCTGTTATTTGGAGTTTTTGTTAGATAATCTTTAGTTTTAATTTTCTTTCTTCACTTTTATCCCTTCAAAAACTTCCGAAGAGTGTCGTGCCCATTTTTGGTACAAACACGTTGGTGCTTTCATTGAGAAAAACCAGCTTTTTCTCCTGCTCTTTGGATCTACCATCGATACCGGATTGCATAAATCCAAGAGGAAGATCCAGATCTCTAATCCAGAATCCTTCCATTCTATTCAGATTTGCATAAAGTCTAGGAAAGGAATCCACCATTCAAGATGGTTAGCACAAGAACTGCCTCTACAGCTGCTGGTCAAGAAGGTAGGGATGGACATAATCCTACACAACAACAGCCATCCAATCAAGACAACACTGCTCACTCCGATCCGTCTGGGCCAGTCACCAGACAAGAGTTCCATGTGTTGCTCCAGGAATTGACTCAAAGTCGGCAACAGTTGGCCGAACAATTGCGTGCTAATATTGAATTGACCAATCAATTAAACCGCCGAAGGCGCAGGAGGATCAGAAGGGATGATGCTTCCCACTCGTCCACTGAAAGCTCTGCTTCATCTGACTATCACGGCAGATCTACACGTCCCTGATTAGACGCAAGTCATACACAAGCTACCGGATATTAACCTGCCTTGACTGTAGGACAATTGAGGGTCGGACCGTCAACTAGCTTCCAGGCCGGGCCCTCGTCATGAGGAGGTGCTATTCCACAGCATACCTCAGACAATCGCACTGCAACTGCTGCGGTAGAAACAAGGGTTGATACCCGGAATCTGTCAGATCCGAATAATCAACAACGTGGGCGTACTCCTGAACCATACGTCCCAGAAGATGTGGAGCCAAGGAGGCGAGACATAGGCCGTCGACAGCATCCGATCCAAACTCGTGCTGTGGAACCCGACCACACCTTAGCTCAGCATGCACAGAATATGGCTATGCCCGATATTTCAACCATGATCCGTCAGATGATTCGCGAAAGCCAAGGGCTTACTAATGACGACTGGGGAATCTCCCGTAGTCATACTCCTTTCACAGATGAGATATTATACGCTGAACCTCCTCGGCGATTCAGAATGCCAACTCTCCCTATGTACGAAGGAAATTCCGATCCCAATCAACACATTTTGAAATATGAATGGTCAATGAGCGCCGCAAGGGCTGACGATGCAGTGAAGTGTCGAAGTTTCCCCATCTCTTTGGGAGGAATTGCAACAATGTGGTTTACGCGATTACCACCTAGATCTATCTCTTCATTTGATCAACTGGCTAAGAAATTTGTCGAACACTTCCGTATGCATGTCGCTAGACCTAAAGACGTTAACACCCTATCTAACGTCACCCAAGCTAAGGGAGAAACACTCAGATGTTATTTAGAAAGATTCCACGCGGCATGTGTAGAGATTAGTAATCCTAACGATAACTCAATCTTGATGGCGTTAACCAAAGGAATCGATCCCGATTCTGAATTTGGAAATTGGCTAGCTGGGAAACCACCCGCATCGTTGGACCGTTTCTACTCCAAAGCCGCTCAATTCTTACGGCAAGAGGATGCAAAACAGTCTAGGAAGCAGGACGATGTGATGCCCAGAACTGAAGGAATACAAAGTAATGTGGCAGTTAAACAGTCCGGTGAGAGTTCCGGAAAAGTTCAGCTGAATATACAGAACAAACAGACTCAGCCGCGAGGCAGCAATGGTCAGGATAGGAAAAGAGATCCAAACCGAGGCCCACGACACAGGGCTCCAATGTTCGATAATTACACACCATTGAATACATCGTTGGAAAATGTATACCTACAAACTTGCAACACTGTGCAGTACAAGAAGCCCGCTCCGAAGCAGTCATCGGAGAGGCAGATTCAGACAGGGAAGTTTTGTAGGTTTCACGAAAGTTACGGCCACAATACTAATGAGTGTCGACATTTGCAGGACCTCATAGAAAAGTTGATCAGGGAGAGAAAGTTAGATCAATTCGTGCGGGCGCCGCAGTCAGGTGGTGTGGGCCCGTCAAATCAAAACCGTGCACAAAATCAAGAAAGACAAGAGGAGCCCACTCGAACGGGCGGAAGGCTAGTTATAAATACAATAAGTGGTGGTCCCCATCCAACAGACAAAAGCTGGAGGGAAATGGAGTCGTATGCTAGCTCTATCAGGCATGCGAGCTTTGAATGTTGCGGTAATTGTGAAGATGGAACTCCGTCTAAACAACAAAAAACAATGTCTGATGATATCATATTCAGAAGCAGAGATGCTGATAAGATCGAAGCCCCGACAATCGACCCACTGGTCATATCTGCCCAGGTTGGTCCTGCTTGGATGTAGAGGATCTTGGTTGACAGTGGGAGCTCTGTAAACATTTTACTCAAACGGGCTTATGATTTAATGAAAATGGAAGCAAAGGACTTGAAACCCTGCCAATCTCGAGTTCACGACTTCAATGGAAGTGCTACAATACCCACTGGAATAGTGGAACTGCCAGTGGAATTGATAGTCGGAGAACGTCGGAGAGTCCGACTGTTGCAGTTTGTTGTTTTAGACATCGATTCACCTTATAACGCACTCTTGGGCCGACCGGCCCTTGCTGAATTCAGGGCAGCCATTGCCCCGTGGTGTTTGACTTTGAAGTTCCCCACTGATCATGGGGTTGGAGTCATTCAAGGAGATCAGGCAGCAGGAAGAGCCTGTTATGTTGCTGAACTGCGTGAGGCGTAGAAAAAGGAGAAAGGAAAGGGCGTAGAGGAATCTCTCTGTGTCCGTTTTGCTGATAATTGACAACTAGCGCCTGGGCCCCGGCCCGGGCACCACTACCAATTCCTTAAAGATCTTGACCCTAGAGACAACGAAGAAAAAGACGAATCCAAAGAGAATTAAGCTTCCCCAACTGAACTGACTGTGGACGTCCCGGTCAGTGAGGATAACGATTCAAAAGTACTAAAAGTTGGATCTCAACTGGGAAAACAGATACAACAGGAATTGGTTGAATTTCTCGAAGCGAATCTCGATGTTTTCGCCTGGACACACTCTGATATGTGCGGGATCTCACCAAACATCGCAAGTCACTCCCTGAATATTGATCCGCGACATGTTCCGGTCAAGCAAAAAAGGCGTGGTATGGATCCAGAGAGATCTGCCGCCCTTAAAGAGGAGGTTGACAAGTTACAATCAAATGGGTTCATTAGAGATGCTTTATACCCAGAATGGGTATCAAATCCAGTGTTGGTTCGAAAACCGAATATGAAATGGAGAACTTGCATCGACTACTCCGACTTAAACAAGGCTTGTCCAAAAGACAGTTTTCCACTTCCTCGAATCGATCAGCTCGTAGATTCAACGGCTGGGCATGAATTATTATCTTTTATGGATGCCTATTCTGGCTATAATCAAATACCTATGCATTTGCCTGATCAAGAACATACCAGTTTTGTGACCGATTTGGGACTCTATTGCTACAAAGTCATGCCTTTTGGTTTAAAGAATGCCGGAGCAACATACCAACGCTTGGTCAACCGGATGTTCGCCGATCAGATCGGGAAGACCATGGAGGTTTACGTGGACGACATGCTAGTAAAGTCCCAATTTTCCATAGATCACGTCAGAGATTTAAATTCGATGTTCTGCATTCTTCGGGAATATGGAATGAAGCTCAATCCATTAAAGTGTCATTTTGGCGTCGCCTCCGGAAAGTTCCTCGGATTTATCGTTAACGCTCGAGGGATAGAAGCAAATCCCGAAAAGATCTGGGCAATAAGGAACTTGCAAACTCCAAGAACCATAAAGCAAGTCCAGAGTCTCAACGGGAAGGTAGCGGCATTAAGCAGGTTCATTTCAAAGTCCACTGATAAATGCATTCCTTTCTTCAATCTGATTCGAAAGGGTAAGCGAAACTTTGAATGGACCATGGAGTGTGAAGGCGCATTCTGATCGCTGGTTCAACATCTTTCCACACCGCCGATCCTGTCAAAGCCGATTGATCATGAACAGTTGTACCTTTATCTGGCAGTATCGGAGCATGCAATCAGCGCTGCTTTGGTTCGAGAAGAAGATCGAGTGCAGAAACCGATCTACTATGTTAGTAAACGGTTAACAGGAGCTGAAAGAAATTACCCAAGATAGGAGAAATTGGCTTATTGTCTGGTCATTGCCTCAAGAAAGCTTCGCCCTTATTTCCAAGCTCATCCTCTTACTGTGTATACCGATCAGCCGTTACGACAGGTCCTCACGCGGCCTGAGACGTCTGGTAGGTTACTCAAGTGGAACATTGAACTAAGTCAATTTGATATCACTTATGCTCCGCGGAGAGCCATTCAAGGATAAGTCCTAGCTGATTTCATAGCCGAATTTACTGTTCTAGACGACTTGCCCGAAACCAATGAATCCCTCGAATACATCTGGAAGCTGTATACTGACGGTGTATCAAACGATCGGTGTTCGGGCGCTGGAGTTGTACTCGAAACTCCCGAAGGCCGATCTATATGTTATGCTTTGAGGTTTGATTTTCATGCAACCAATAATGAAGCTGAATATGAAGCCCTCTTAACCGGATTAAAATTTGCCAGAGATTTGAGAATTATCGCTGTGGAAATTTATTGTGATTCACATTTAGTTGTATGTCAAGTACGGGGAGAGTATCAAGCAAGAGACCGAAGGCTGGCTGCTTACTTAGCTCGAGTTCAGGAAGTACTGAATCAGTTTGATTATTATGCCATTTATTATATACCACGAGATCGCAATCAAAGAGCTGATTCATTGGCAAAGTTAGCCAGCACAAGTGAAGCACAGCAAATAGGGCTTGTCCCCGTCGAAACTTTATCCTCCCCAAGCATCGATCATATTAAGACAGATTTTGTGTTTGAAACCGCTCACAGTAGAGAGTCGTGGATGACTCCATATCGAAATTACATTGAGAATGGGACATTGCCTGAGCATAGAAATGAGAAAAGGCAAATTCTGCGAAAATCTTCACGATTCGTCATTCAGGATGGAGTCATGTATAGAAGAGGTTATTCTATTCCTCTCCTCCGGTGTATCGCGCACGATGAAATCAAGCGAGTGTTACATGACGTACACGAAGGAGAATGTGGCGATCACACCGGTGGATAAGCTCTTGCTAAGAAAATACTCCGATACGGATACTACTAGCCGACAGTGAACCGAGACGCAGCAAACTATGCCAGAAAGTGCGATAAGTGCCAGAAACACGCCCGAATTCCAAGAGCTCCACCCACCGAGATAACTCAAATGGTCAGTCCCTGGCCATTCGCTATGTGGGGTATCGATATCATCGGTGCTCTACCTCTGGCAAAAGGTGGTGCGAAGTACGCCATCGTCGCCGTTGACTACTTTACAAAGTGGGCTGAAGCCGAAGCTCTCGCAACAATTACGATGAAGAAAGTAATAAATTTCGTAGTTCGCAACATCATCTGTCGATTTGGGCTCCCGCATACCATCATCACCGATAATGGGACCCAATTTGACAGTGCAGAATTCAAGAATTTCTGTCAATGGTTTCATATCCATAAAAAATTCTCGGCAGTTGCACGTCCACAGGCAAACGGTCAGGTCGAAGCTGTCAATAAAGTTATAAAATCCATCCTAAAGAAACGACTGGAAAAAGCTGGGGGCAAATGGGTCGATGAACTTCCTATGGCATTATGGGCTTATCGAACAACTTACAAGATCGCAACTGGACATACCCCATTTTCCTTACCTTATGGCTCGGAAGCCGTTATTCCAGTCGAGACGGAAGTGTTTTCCCATCGCGTGACTTATTATGATCCGAAAACGAATGCTATATTGCTTGCTGAATCTTTGGATCTACTGGATGAGAAGCGTGAAGAAGTAGACTTGAGGGCTGCTGCATATCGGAGTCGGGTCGCCCGATTATACAATACCAAAGTTCGACCTCAAACTTTTGAACTCGGCGATCTTGTTCTCAAGAGAATATATCCGGTTCCTTCACACATGAAACCGAATTGGGAAGGACCATACGTAATTACACAAAGACTCGGAGATGGCATATTCAAACTATCGACCGTTGACGGTCTTGATTTGCCAAGGGCTTGGAACAGCGAGAGTCTCCGTCGCTACTATATATGACAGGCTTTATTTACTTTATTGCATTTTTTCCATTTTAGCAATTCACTTTTGCATTTCGAAATTAGAATTTGTAATAAGGCAACTGACTTTGCCATATTTTCTTATTTCAGCAATAAAATGCCATCTCTTCAAGCCAGAGCTGTGATTCATTAAATACAATGTACAACATCACGATGCACGGAGAGCTAAATTCCATCACACAGTGGAATTTATTCAAGTAGGGAGTGGCCATGATACGATCGTCCACTCGCTAAATGAAACCCAAGCTCAGGGGCAAGCCATTACGTCAGGCTAAAAATGGGTTGATACACGACGATCCTTCACTTAAACTCCGTACTCCCAGAGTGCGAGATGGAGTATAAACATTTACTTGACTCCGTACTCCCAGAGTGTGAGACGGAGTATAAACATTTACTTAACTCCGTACTCCTAGAGTGCGAGACGGAGTATAAACAATTACTTAACTCCGTACTCCCAGAGCGCGAGACGGAGTATAAACATTTACTTAACTCCGTACTCCCAGAGCGCGAGATGGAGTATAAACATTTACTTAACTCCGCATTCCCAGAATGTGAGACGGAGTATAAACATGACTTAACTCCATACTCCCAGAGTGCGAGACGGAGTATAAGCATACATCAACTCCATGCTTATCCCCAAGACTAGGGGCAGAACCAAAACAGATATTGAATTGAAGACAAAAGGGAACATGTTTTCATTATCAACAAAAAGAATCTGATTACAAGCTGGTTCAAAAATTCTTACTAGTGGGAGCCGAATCCACATCTATACACGGCTATAGAAAAATCAACAAAACAAAACACTACTCCCGAACGTAACAGAAAACTAAAGAAAGAGTTCAATCTTTCTTCTTCCTTATTTTCTTCTTCGGGGTAGTCCCACTGGACCCGCTACCCGACTTCCTCCTCACTCTCTTACTCTTCTCCGGTTTATCCTCCGATGGCGACATAATGTCAACATCTTCCTCGAAGCTTGACGCAACGGAGATTCTCTTGGAGGGTTAAACTGGGGGCATAGGGGCCGTAACTGGAAGCGGGACCGGAGCACTCGCAATGCCCACAGTACCGCCCGTCGATATCATCATTAACGGGGCAGGGCCAGAAGGATTCATGCCGGCAGTCACTGCTGCCATCTCAGCATCAATCTCAGCCAAAATCCCATCTTCACGAGGTGCTTGGGCCGCGCTGGATATGCTAGTGACTGGCATAAAAGAACTAACAGCTGGAGTAGTCCCGCTCATAGAAAAGGATGGATCGACGAAGGGATCGTTGGGTTGATTGAGGAGTTCCTCAATCATCTGAGCGTCAAAAGATAACATGTTCGCTTCCCCTTCTTCGCCGACCACGGTAGATGTCATAATAGCTTCGGTGACGATAGCCCCCTGTGCTTGATAAGAAGCCTGAGATGCAGGAGGCGCAGAGATAACGGCTTCAGTCACTGAAATGTGAAAAAACGAAGAATGTTAGCTATGGGTATTGATCCAGATTCACCACACTAAATGTATACGAGAGGCGTTCGATTACCTTCCTTAGCCTGGCCCGCAGTATGGGCAGATACAGAGGCAGGAGCATCAGTGGAAGACAATTGCGGCTGGTCAGGATTATAAGCGGGGACGGACTGGGGATCGACCGCACCAATGGTTTCAAGCAATGTCGGAATTACAGCTCCAACACTTGTTTCGTGATGCTCAATCCCCGAGCCCTCGCCCGTCTCTATCTGTTGAACACCAAGCCTCTCTTTCGCCACCGAAATCACCGCCTCATGAAGAACTTTCCTCTCTTCCTCAGTAAGCAAGCGCATCTCAAGCTCGAAGTCATCCAGCGTTTCATTCGGATGCGCTGCTTTTTTCTCCTCCACTAACCTAGTCCAGGCATTATACAGAATCATAGAGTCATCTCCTAGCCACGATAGATTTCTGTGCTCTAGCACGTTGGCGTTGTATGTAACTAGGAGATCATCGAAATCAGCGTCCATCCTGGACTGCTCCGCCATAATCTTCTCTTGGATTACTTCCTCCACAGACTTGGTCTTGGCCACCGCCGCAGCAAGTTCGGCTCGAAGAGACACAGCTTGGTCGCATGCCTCCTGAGCGGTGGTATTAGCGGCATCTTTTTCTTTCACCACTTCTGCAAATTTGGCCTTGAGCTCATTTAGCTCCTTAACGGCTGTGTCTTGCTCAGCTACGACAGTGGTATAACGATGGCCCATCCCTTCTACAAAGGCACAGTGTGCCTGCTGCATCCTTGCTATCTTTGCCACAGCGTCATCATGCTTTTTAAGAGCTTGGAGTTCAGAGTTTCGAGACGACTCCATCTCAGATTGAAGAACCTGGATGATGCGGTCTTTCTTGACAATCTCAGCATCTCGTTCCTGAATAACTATTGCCCGATCAAAAGCTACCTTTGAGGCTTTCACGGCTGCTTTGTACCACTCCTTGTATTGAGCATAGAAGTCGCAAATATAGCTGTGCGCAGTATTTTCGGCATCCTGAGGAATCCTCTTGAGATGAGGAGGAAAGACATATGCATCCATACAGATTTCTGGGAAGTTCTTTTTCATTTGAGCAAGATGGATGGCTCCTTCGCTTGTCAACTCAGCCGGAGCCTGCTCAACGATGGCAGCTGTCGGTGGTTCACCTCTAGGCCGCTGAGTCTTGGGCCTTGAAGATTGGGAAGGCTGTTGCTGCTGTGAAGACCCAGGGAGATCTACAGGAGCCCTAGGAGGCGGAGGAGAACGAGGTCGCGGTCGGTACTGATAGCTCCTATCTCTGTCAGTACGATCTTGACTAGAATGGCTACGCCAATGCTCTCGATCTCTATCATAGCGATCCTGATTGATATAGCCTCGCCCGTGATCCCTATCCAATTCTCTCCTACAGGAATCATAATATAGGGAAGATTGGCGCACATTACGGAGCCTGTCCAAAGTGGATCCGCGACCTGACATCTCACCTGCGATAAGAAGGAGCTACATATTAGAATCCTACAAAACAATGATTAATATGCGAAAGTCATGTAGTGGTGTGGAAGTGTGTGTAAATGTGTAAACCCCCAGACCAACCGGAAGTGTTGACCGCACTCAAAGGAAAGTGCTCGCTCATATTTGAAACATCTTGAAATTCCTCCAACCCGGGGTTACATGGAATTAATATAAAATCCGGGATGGGAATATCGTCAAGCTCTTTAAAAGTATCTCTCGAATGAGAAGGGGCGGCCTCAGAAATAATGCTCCGGAAGTGGGAGGAGACACATCTACAGACTTCCACCCCTTAGACTTGAGTTTTTTGGAAACGACGGCCTTGCTTTTCCGTCTTTCTCCCAACTCTTCGAAGTTGCCCGAAAGGTCAGCCATCGGCTCCACATCTGTGTGGGTCCTTTCTTCATCGCTCGCTTCAGTTATTGTAACTCCGAGCATTTTCTTCGCCATTTTCCTTTCCTTCTTCTTCTTGTTTTTCTTCTTTAAGGCAGGCTTTGACATCCCTTCGATAACTATACTCTGATTTATTTCAATCAAGCCGAGAGCTCTTAAGTTATAGTCATTCAACACCGAGTCGATGTGTCTCAGCTCGCTCGGAACTTCTTGGAGACTTCGGACTATGCCCTTGTAGTACCCGCCATCGGGTCTGGAGATAATGGCTGTAAGAGAAACAAGATGTCAATACCAATGCCAAAAAACTATTGATCAAGGAAAACCATCGACATATGAGGACACTTACGTCTAGACAACCATCGCCTAACAAAACCAGGAGGACACCGAACATAAAACCATTCATTCTTGAAGTAGCTAAGTCTGGTCCAGGCTCCAATAATAACTTGGCAATTTCTGACTGCCTCCAAAAATGTAAAGGATGGGCTATCGCCCCTGCTCTTGAAATTAAATATATATCTGATCTCGGTTGGCATTGGCGGGCGAAAGAGACAGTCCATAAATATGACGAAGACACTATTCAGCAACGCATGTCCGTTGGGATGAAGTTGCGAGGGAGCAATTCCTAAATATGACATCATCTCTCTGATGTATTGATTAAAAGGAGGGAGAGTTCCAGCCGCACAAGCATGGCGGTAAAAGGCAGTGTATCCCTCGGGCGGATTGTGAGGTCTGTCATCAGCACCAGGCAATAACACATCGTCTAAAGAAATATGATGCCTTGTGCATATCCGATCCAATAAGGATTCAGAAATATTAGACTGGACAGAATCAACGGGATCCTCGATAAATATAGCCTCCGACAATTCGTCTGGAGCTGGGTCGATTACGTCAACGGGAATATTGGGAATCTCAAGCACCGGAGGAGGCAAGCTCTGTACCTCTTGTTGTTGAGAGCTCGAAGACTCCATAACTGACTAACTTATTAGAAAGCAACGTTAAGTTCATAGAAAACCCATGCATTCCCCAGTGAAGTGTGTATGAATGTGTCGTGCAGTGCGAGTGCTGTGCCTTAAGCAGATTTTACGGAATGAAACAAAATGTGCTAACGACGGGACTCTGAAAATCAGACTGGAATTGACCATCATCGCTGACCGTCACAACCATGCTAACCAGATGATACCGGTTGTTTCAAGTATAAGACCGTTATATTTTGATTAAGCTACAGTTCCATCAACGAGCTTCAAAGGGCAGTCAAATGTGTAGTCTTACAAATCAGTCCAAATATGCAAAGGAGAAGCTCGTCGGAGTCATGCCAATAATTATGTGAAATTCTCGTATCCATGGAAGCTTATTCGTATCGATCAAGGTTCGAATCCATGAAACTTCGAATCGATCACAGAGGTGTGCCTTCGAATCGATACAAGTTCGAATCGATACGGTTCGAATTGATACAGTTCGAATCAATCTTGAACGAATCGATACTATTCGAATCGATACAGTTCGAGTTGAAACGGTAGGAGGCATTTCTTTTCGAATCAAGTACAAGTTTATCCTTCGAATCGATCTATGGAAAAACAACTCCACAAGTGTCGAATAACATAGCCTCGTTTCGATCGTAGAAGTGTAATCTTCGAATCGATCGTAGGTGAGTATACCACGACTCCTCGGGTCGATCATATCGAATCGATACGATCGACCTACCACCTATGATCGATTCAATCAACATACCTCCATGGACCGATGCGAACGCCACGACAAATCTTGTCTTCCGACATCGATTCGATGACCACCATTCAAGATCGATACGAAGAAGATGCTTTTCATTTCATCCCTGGATTCGATCCTATTCAGATCGACACAAACGCAAGCAAAATAAGTTTTCATCGATCCCAGAGTTTAAAATGCTTAGTCGAATCGCCTACCTAAATGAGGATGAGATTAGGAGGGGTTGGTTCGATTCGAAGAAGAGCAGATGGCTTCGATTCGCGCAAGTGCAAGATCGATTCGAAGACGCAGGAATTCGGAGCGAAAGTAAAAAGTGAAAAAGTGAAAAAGTGAATAGGACCTCGGTATATATAGGGGATCATGCGGCGATTCGCATCCCGGTCAAGAGCAACCGGCCATTACGGGTCCACCACATCGATTCGAACAGTACACTCGAATCGATCACTGGAGGTTCCCATCGATTCGAAGCGGCATATTCCAGGCGAATACATTCCTTCGAGTCCATCGCATCAAGTCGGAGCATGGCGTCAAAAAGGACAGGAGAACATTCGACTCCATCGATTCGAGGAGCTCATCGACCTACATCGATGCGAAGCCTATCGTACGAATAGTCACTTCGTATCCATCGATTATCATCAATACGAATCATGATCCACCATCACATCGAGACGAACAAGGCCCTTCGAATCTATTACTAGAGAGTTCCATCAATTCGAAGATCACGTTCGACTCTATCCATTACATATCGATATGAACAAGTATTTCGTATCCGCTGAATTCAAAATTCGCCAGTACAATGTCAGTCCTTCAACCTTCTATATTGGTTCAGGAGAGGATCAATACGAAGAAGCTTCCTAAAAAACAACTGACGGACAATGTTACGACTCAAATTTCGCATCGGTTCAGGAGAGGATCGATACAAGATGCAGTACAAGAGAACAAACAGCTAATCACTAATGTACGACAGTCAGCTACAGCAATACAGAATACAGCTTTCAACGAAACATGTGGTAGTTGGTCAATGTGAAACTGCGACTCTTTCAAAGCACGTCATGTTTATACAAGACGTACTTTGGGGGGCAAATGTTATCCCGCCTTTTGGCAAGGTCGAGATATCAAGAAACTGACTGGGGAATATGGATTATACATCCTCGACATCAAGTAGCCACTGGATATCCACAGATAACGATGAATTTTACCCGAGTCCGGATCGGGCTGCAATTGATTAGACACGTCACGCAGGGCCAGGAAAAGCAGTGTTTCAAGTTTCGAGTCAATCCGAGTTCGTACGCTCAAGATATCATTGATGCAAGTTGGAGGAAATGGCCCTAAGTTCGACTCCATCAAGATTGACTCCATCCACTTCGTATCCACCGGAGAACACTCTGTTCAAATCAATCAGTTTGACTCCACATGGTTCGCATCCATCAAACAAACATTCACTCGAATCGATCCAGCTGAGTTACTTCGAATCCATAAAGCTACAGGCCGGTGTCCTTCGACTCCATCGAAATAAATTCCTTCGAACCCACAAAGGCTAATCACTTCGTATCCATCCGGTGCCATTACTTCGAATCCACCCTATTGAGACAACTTCGTATCGATCAACTATTGTATACCCTGATCGATACGAACGAACATCTTCTCAAATCCATTCCCTCGAATCCACTACGTCAAAGCAGCTAGAAACATGGATTCGACCCAGTCAACTCGGAGATAAAGTCGGATCAATACGAAGAAGGCGCACCACGTCATCACGAAGGCACGTTGAAACATCGATTCGACCCTATCGATTCGATGAGAATCGATTCGAAGCGATCGACTCAAGTGAATCGATTCGAAGGGAATCGATTCGAAGGAGCTTTTCAACCGATAACATGATCTTGAATCGATCATAACTCGAGATCCACAAGTCCAAATGCTATGAAATTTTCACAGAAGCTTAAGCACATAATGAAGAATGTCCACACCAAATTTCAGCTCGATGGGATGATTTCTTGATCGATTCGAACGGACTTCGAATCAATCCCAAAGTGGGCCCGGATTTCCTGAAAGTGGGCATATGGGCCCCCACACGAGCCAGAAGCGGTCTCCCCGAATTTTAGGCGAAATATCAGCCTCCTACACCTATTAATAGAGCCCCTGGTCATTCAGAAGAGGGGTCGGATAATTCTAAGAGCTAAAGGGCGCCCAGGCTCTGCCAGATTTACTTTAAATCACCACCGCTGCTTTAGTTTCAGACTTAGCTTAGAAAATCAGTTGTATTACGTTATAAGAAATTGTAACCTTCAAGCATCGAGCAATAAAATCATCAAACTTTATAGTGGACGTAGGCGAAACGCCGAACCACTCTAAATCGCTGTCTTCTGTGCAATTTACTTTCTGTTATTTGGAGTTTTTGTTAGATAATCTTCAGTTTTAATTTTCTTTCTTCACTTTTATCCCTTCAAAAACTTCCGAAGAGTGTCGTGCCCATTTTTGGTACAAACAGTACTAGGCCCTGATATGATTAGAGAAGCCTCAGGAAAAGTAGATATGATCCGAAAGAAGTTGAAAGAAGTTCAAACCAGGCAGAAAAGCTATGCTAATCAAAGGCGAAGAAATCTAGAGTTCTCGGTTGGAGATTTCGTATTCTTGAAGGTTTCCCCAATGAGAGGAGTGGTGAGATTTGGGAGAGCTGGAAAATTGGAACCTCGATATATTTGACCTTTTCCTATTCTTGGACGGATTAACCCATTGGCTTATCGAGTAAAATTACCATAAAGGTTGTCAGGTATACACAATGTTTTTCACGTATCTCATTTGTGAAAATATGTATTCGACCTGGAAAAAATAGTGGAAGAAGCTGCCCAAGAAGATTTGGAAATTGAACCAAACTTGACTATCACCAAACAACTAATTCGAATCATGGATTGTGATTGTTATCTGGGTGTATAACTTAGTAGGATCCAAGAGAAGACAGAACAACTTGATGGAGTCAGAATGGATCAGAACTCAACCAAAAGGACTAAAGAAATGAGCCAAAGAGAGCAAAAAAAAAGAATGAGGAAATCCACTAAGGGCATGGATCGCTAGCGATCCATAAGTATGGCCTAAGATTCAACTGTTTTTCCTACATCATGATCCAATCCATATTGTAAAAGTAGTGACTGAGTTTGATGAGATTCTGAGTTAGCTAAACCAAGGGACAAGCATCCATCCAGTCCAATCAGTAGCCAAGTACAACTAGCAAGTAAATCATCATCAAAATAAGGTAATGTGTAACGAAACTACATGAACAACGTTTACACAAGATGACGAAGAAAGATCAAAGGTCAAAGTCCAAAAACACGCTAAGTGTATGGATCGCCAACGATCCATACACCATGGATTGCCAACGATCCATAGGTTATCATGGGGCGAGCGCGGCCCTTATAGATTGAAGTAGAGAAAGGAGCTAAGTAATTAGCTCGCATTCAAACCAATTCTATGGATCGCTAGCGATCCATAGACCATGGAGCGCTAACGATCCATCTTTTTGGCTCGGGTCGTGAGCTAAACTCCACTGCGTCTTCCTATGTCCATCTGCAAACAGCTGGCGAACAGGCTTGGCCCAATAGCTCTTCAATCTCTATAAATACCATCCTATCTACAACATAAACGGGATCTTTGCTGGACTGGTTGTTGAAACTCTGTTGGAAGCTTTCTTCACTCTTTACCTCCCTCACGACAATATCCAAAGGGGTTCACTGTGATTCTCCAGTGGATTCCAACCTTGGAGATTCAATCTAGCTAAGGACAATTAAGAGCTTTGTATTCAAACTCTTCTTGTAACAACAATCAGTCTATAATAAAAACTATTAAGTGGACAGAGGCTTCGTTAACAGCCGAACCACTATGAAAATCTTCTTGTCTTCTTTCTCTTATTGCTCTTTTCTATATCTACTATCTATATTATTGCTCTTTGAGAACAGGGCTGGTACTTTCACATTCAAACCAGGGTGTTGATCCATTTTTTGGGTTAACATTTTGGTGCTTTCACTGAGAACCCAACTCAGGGTTCAGATCTAGCTATCTACTTTGGATCGCGTAGGTCTAGAAGTTAGATCCTCAATCCTTGCTTAAAAAATCTACTGCTTGGAATCAATGGCTCCTGGAAGAAGGAGAAATGCCTCTGGAAGGTCCATTAGGGCAGTGGTAGCTGGAGAAGATGTTAATCCTCAACAAACTGAAATAAATGGTGCAAACTTAGGAAATCAGGCGCCAACATCCTCTAGTCAGCACGAAGTCGTTATTAGAGATGAGTTGATTAAGATGGTTGAAAAAATCAACCAAAAGATGGAAAGTAGCCAGAGGACTCTGATGGATAAGCTTAACGCTCTCTTAACCTTACAGACAAATCTGCTCCAAGAACTATGCCTGAACCTACGGCTGTTGTAGAACAAGAAAATTCTTCCGTTACTGGTCTAAACAGAAGAAACAGAAAAAACCGCAAAAAAGGGCGACAACAGGAACAATGAGACTCAACGTGGAAGGAAATACGAGTACCCCACTTACCGCAAGGCAACCAATTCTAAACTTGAATCAAGGGGTAGAGAGCCCGCAAGAAGATATAGCTATGGACCTCTCCGACTCAGAAGATGGAGAGCAAAACAACCGGTTGGAAGAGAATGTCAACACATTCGATTATGCTAGGAACGTCCAAACTGCCCCTAATCAGGCCAACTGCAAGCCAATAGGATCCCACGGGAGTGTCTCTCCCAAAGATAAGAGAGCCTAGGCTTCAACCCACTCGCCAAGACCGTTTGCAAAGACAAATATTTGGTGTAGTGACTGACTGCCGCCCCCAGGATTACCGAACATCAGAGGCATACATAACAGACATGGTCAAACGATTAATGGACGAGAGTAAAAATAGGAGATATGATGAATGGGGATCTGCACCAAGTCGGACTCCCTTTACCGATGAAATCTTAAATGAGAAGTATCCGAAAAAATTCACAATGCCAACCATCCTGTCTTACGATGGGACAAAGGACCCAAAACCCCATTTTTACAAGTACAGTTGGTACATGGATGGATATAATGCCTTTGAAGCTGTTCGGTGCAGGTGTTTTCCTATCTTTCTGGAAGGGATTGCGTCTATGTGGTTCACTAGGCTTCCGCCGAGATCTATCTCTACTTTTAACCAATTAGCAACAAGATTCCTCGATCAGTTCAGGCTCCATATCGCACAACCAAAAGATGCCATTTCCTTATTCGGACTATTCCAAGGATGTAGCGAATCGCTGAAATCTTTCATGAACCGATTCAATAGCGCAGTAATAGAAGTAAGCAACCTCAACAAGGACATGGTTTTTAGGGTGTTAGTCCGTGCCATTCACCCTGAGACTGAATTCGGAAAGCAGATTAAGATGAAGCAACCTACCACAAGGAAAGAATTCAATAGTAAAGCAAGTCAATACTTAAGATTGGAGGAAGCACAAGAGCTGGAAAGGAAGTCTACTAGTGTACAACCGATGAACATCGGACAGAGCGACATAGCAATGAATCAAAACGTGCATGATTCTGGAACTACTGAAGGAGTCAGAGGGAAAGATGGAAATCAAAAGAGAAAAATCAAAACTCCAATAAATGAAATGGTAATGGCAACAATAAAAGGCTTAAAGGGTTCTAGCCTAAAGACCATACCCCTCTAAATGACACTCCAGAAAATATTTATCTCGCAACACAGAGGACTGAGGAATACAAAAAACTCCCTAGGTAGGAAGCAACTGAGCAGCAAAAATGCTCAGGAAAGTTCTGCCACTTCTACGAGACTCATGGTCATAACACAAACAAATGCCGCTAACTGAAGAATCTCATTGAAGAATTGATCCGGGAAAACAAACTCCAACAGTACGTGAAAAAGTCACAGAACCCTGATCAACCCGCGACTCCTCTGCCTCCTAGAGAATGAAGGAATCAAGCCAGAACTAGTGAAGAAGGGTCCAAACGAACTGACCAAAGACTTATTATTGGAACTATATCCGCAGGACCACATCCCTTGCAAAGAAGTTGGGGAGATGAAGCGGTATGCAAGTTTATTGAAGCATGCTCCAAAGGAATCATGCCTCGCAATAGAAGATGAAACTCCAGCCAAGCTGTAGAAAGTCTTGAGTGACGACATAGTGTTCCAAAATCGGGACACCGAAGAGATCGAAGCCCCGACTCTTGATCCAATGGTAGTAACAATAGGAATTAGTCCCGCTGTTTTTCGATGAGTATTGGTCGATAGTGGTAGCTCTATCAATATACTTTCCAAACGTACTTTTGATCAAATGAAGATCGGCATGAAAAGTGTGTCTGCTGCCAACCGAAGATCCAAGGGTTCACTGGCGAACCCAAGCAACCTGTGAGAACAATCGATCTGCCAGCGGAACTTGGAGAGGGTGATCGACCTCATTCAGACTTTCGTAATCGTGGATGAAATGTCCACATATAATGCCTTGTTGGGACGGCCCACTCTTGCAGATTTCAGAATAGCTCTGGCCCAATGGTGCCTAACTATGAAGTTCCCACCTGCAAATGGAATCGGAGTGGTGAAATGAGATCAGTGTGCCGCCAGAGAATGTTACATTGCAGAGTTACGTGAATCCAGAAGAAAGGAAAAAAGGGAGGATATGGGGAGAACTCTCCACATCCGTGAACCTTATGAATAGCAACTACAGAGCCACCACTGGCTGGGGGCCATAGTCGATTCGATAAGGCTTTGGACCCTAGAAAGAAGAGTTCCGGGGAGGAACGAGCAACATCGGCAGAATTGACGGTGTCTGTCCCGGTCGATATGGAGGACCCAACTAAAGTCTTGAAAATTGGATCGCACCTTGGAAACAAGATGCGGCTGAAACTTAATAAATTTCTTTGCACTAACTTGGATGTGTTTGCATGAACGCATTCTGATATGTGCTGGGTGTCACCAAAAATCGCATGCCATGCGCTCAACATTAACCCCAAGTTCACACCAGTAAAGAAAAAGAGGCACAGCCTGGGTCATGAGTGGTCCAAGGCATTGAGGGAAGAGGTGGACAAGTTAATGGTCAACGGTTTTATCCATGATGCAACTTATCTTGAGTGGGTATCTAACCCGGTCTTAGTCAAAAAGTCCAATGGGAAATGGCGAACCTGTATCGACAACTCATACATAAACAAAGCTTGCTCGAAAGACGGCTTCCCTCTCCCTAGAATAGACCAACTTATGGATGGAACGGCATGACATGAGCCGCTATCATTCATGGACACATACTCTGGGCACAACCAAATCCTGATTCATGAGCCTGATCAAGAAAACACCATCTTCATCATCGACCCGGGGCTATACTGCTACAGGGTAATGCCATTCAGTTTGAAGAACCCCGAGGCAACTTATCAAAGGTTGGTAAATACCATGTTCAAGCGTCAAATCGGGAAAACTATGGAGGTTTACGTGGATGACATGTTGGTCAAATCACAAGCGGTTGCCAACCACCTGGATAATCTCGCTAAAATGTTCGAAGTACTCCAAAAGAACAGAATGAAACTCATTCCACTCAAATGTCACTTCGGAGTAGCCTCCAAAAAATTCTTAGGGATCATCGTAAGTTCCAGGGTCATTGAAGCAAATCCAGAACAAATAAGGGCACTACGAGAAGTCCAAGCTCCAAAGAATAAGAAGGAATTGCAAAGCCTGAATGGAAAGGTCGTAGCACTAAGTCGATTTATCTCAAAAGCTACCGACAAGTGTGTACCATTCTTTGATGCATTGAAGAAAGGAAAGAAAAACTTCGAATGGAGTGAAGCTTGTCAAACGGCATTCGAAGAATTGCTGCGGCACATGGAAGCTTCGCCAATCCTATCAAAGCCTGTGGATGGAGAAGATCTGTTCATTTACATAGCAATCTCGCTTCATGCATTGAGCGCCGCTCTTGTGCGTGAGAAGCGAAAATCTAGCGACCCGTGTTTTACATTAGCAAGCAGTTCACCGGAGCCGAGAAAAATTACCCGAAACTAGAAAAACTAGCGTATTGCCTCTTGATCACATCTAGGAAGTTATGACCATACTTTCAGGCTCATCCAATTAAAGTATTGACTGATCAGCCCCTGAAGTAAGTGTTGTATCGGCCTGAAACTTCCGGACGACTTCTCAAGTGGAATATAGAACTGTGTCAATATGATAGAACATACAACCCAAGAAAGGCCGTCAATGGGCAAGCGTAGGCAGACTTCGTCGCCAAATTTACTATACGTGATAATGGGGAAGAAACACAGTTGGAAGTGGACACGCAATGGAGACTCTTTGTTGATGGCGCATCTAACAACCTTTGTTCGGGGACAAGAGTAGTTCTTAAAACCCTCGAAGGACGAGCCATCTATTATGCTTTGAGCTTGGAATTGCCTGCTACTAATAATGAAGTGGAATATGAAGCGTTGATAGCAGGACTAAAAGTTGTGAAAGAACTCAAGATAAAATCTGATCACATCTACAGCGACTCCCAACTAGTCGTCTGCTAAGTAAAAGGGAAATACTAGGCTCGATGGGAGAATCTTGCCCAGTACCTGTCTAAAGTGCAAGAGATATTGAGTGACATCGAACATTACACCATAACTCACATTTCATGAGAGAAAAACACCAAGGCGGATTATTTGGCTAAACTGGCAAGCTCCGGAGAAGCTTAATCATTGGGGCTAGTCCCAGTTGAAACTCTAACCATCCCAAGCTAAGAGTTGACATAAAAATTCAAGATGGCCTCGTCCATCTTCTCCATTTTCCTTTCAAAAGCATTTTGAAGCTCTAGATAATCCACCGTGGCGGCGGCCTTTTCAACTTTGACGCGAGACTTATTGGCACTAAGCTACGCAACTTGACCCTGTAGCCGGGAAATTGTCTCGGCCTGGTTAGAGATGGTCTTATTATGCCCCTCAACAACAGGGTTGTGATCGGAGATGGTTTTCTTCTGGGCTTCAATTGTCGCTCTACAGGCTACCACCTCCTCTTTTAATTTGGCCTCTTCGGTATGAACCTTCTTAATTTCGTCCCTATAAACGATCTTAATTCTCTCGTGGGCCTCTTTTAATTCCTTCAACAAGTCGGCGTTCCTTTTGCTTTCTCGAAGCGCCACTTCTTTCTCCTCCTCCAGCTATTTGATCTTGGCATCGTGTTCTGTCAACGCCCTTTCAAAATCATCATTCTTTGATTCAAAAGAGAGGATTTCTTGATAGTTGTTGCGGTTCATATCTTCCAGTTGCTTACCTAATTTCTCCCACCATTTAGCTTGTTCTAAATCGTTCTGGATAGCCTAAAGATGTGCTATGTATGAATCCATACGAACCGGACGGAGATCACGATCAAACTTGACCCCCCTTAGAAACCACCCGGGGAGCGCCGCCTTAAGCCTGGGAGGACTGGACGAAAGAACATATGCGTGTCTCTGGTGGGGACAAGAAGCACCGGGGGTAAGAGCAACAGAAGACGACAAAATGTAAGTTGAAGGCGGAATGGGGACAAAAGTAACGGGGATTTCCTGACCCGCTGAAGAGAACATAGGAATGAAAGCTTGCTATTCTGAAGAATGGGAACCACAATCAAATTTAGATCACTTCGATGGCTCCTCTCTCTCATCAAAAGTCTTCCTCTTTTTATACCTGCCTTTGTATATTCGGCTCTGCTTTCTCTCGTCTCGGCGATGAGTTTCAGCCTCTAGATCCTTTCTTCTTCTATACTCTTCCTCCATCTCACGAGGCTGGCGGCGGCCAGAAGAACGCTTGGACCAGCGCTGGGAGTCGACAAATTCTTCAAAATCATCGTAGAGGCCATGTCCTCTCATCATACCTGACACGAAGCATAAATAAAAGGTTTTAGAAACGAAAAATAAACATGAAAAGTGTGTGTACAAATGAGTGTAACCCTAGTGAAGCGTGTGATGTATTTGGGAGGAGAGCCTAAAATGATGTCACAAACCAGATCGAGCAGGCGCCGCGGAAGGAATTGGGCTAACTTCGGGTGCAACGTGGCCCGAACGAGGGAGCACCTCCTCAAATTTGAAATCCTCCCCCATGAGCGTGTCAAAATCTACGTAAACATCACTCAAATCGCTAAAGTCCGTGCCAACATCTTTACTCGGAAAATCCCGACATCGTCCGATTTCTAGGGCATCGTCTTTACCACTCGTGTCTGGAGGAGACGAGCTCGGAATAATAGGACTCATCCCCGGAGTCTCATCGCATGATTCAGAATCCCCATCATCGGATTCTGCGTAGAAATCGCCGCTAAAAGTGGACTCGTCGCTACTACTCCCAATCTCCCCTCCTCTTTTTCTAAGTCCATCACGGCTTTTCCTTCTCTCTGTTTGAACTCCTCTTCTCCTTCCAAAATCGAAGGCATTCCGGCCGGGCGACTAACTCCAGCCACGGCAGCTTCTCTTCCATCGTGAGCCTCTTCGGCCGATTCTCCGGACAAGTCCTCTCTCTCTTGGGTAGTGCCTTCTTCAGAACCGAGAGAAGAGGAAATAGATCACGTTCGAACCCTGGATCGAGAAGGAGAAAGGACCTCAACTGGAACGACCGATCTCCCCGGATGTAATAATCCATACCAGAGCAATTTTTCGTCATTCATCAAGACCTTAACGGATCTTCCCTCAGCATCGATAGTCTTCAGGGTTTAAAAAACTTCATCGAGAGACAAGTCTCTATTCGGCCTTGGGATAACTTCAAGAAGTATTTGACTTGTTAGAAACTCCATAGTGACACATCAGAACTCAGTAAGTAAGGAAAAGACTTAACCCCGTTGTCCAAAGACAGTTAAACCCCTTGGGGAATCTGACAAAGAAATACTGGGTCTTGAACTGGGATAGTTGCTCTGCAGTCGTAATACGATTCTTTGATTCCTTTGAGCTTCGATTACGACCAAGGACGGACACCCATCTCTCCTCTTAAATGAAAGAAAGTATCGCAACTCCTCAAAGCTTGGAGCCCGATTGAATGTTCGCATGAAAAGGACATGCATGGCGTAACCATTGGGATGAAACTGGAATGGAGCAATGCCTAAATTCGAGAGAGTCTCATGCAAAAAGTCGTTAAAAGGGGGCACAACTCCATTCAGACACATATGCCGATGACAAGCGGTATATCATGGAGGAGGCATGTGAGTAAACTCGTTCTTCTCTGGAAGGCATACTCCTTCCTCTGGTATGCTATGTTGCATACAGATATTGTGCAGAACCTGAACAGAAACCACAGAAGAAGCTCTCTCTGGCGGGTTGCGAAGAACTCTGAAATTAGGGGGAGTTTGATCCAAGATCGGACCTACTGGGACCAATTGGCCATACTCATCCTGTGAGATGGAAGGAGAAAGGGCGACGAATGATGACTCGGCTTCCAAAAGTGTTGGGCTTTCTCCGCTTGACTTACGGCGAGAAGATGGATACTTTATTCTAAACAACAGAACTCACATCCAAAACAGTCAGGTAATTCTATCCTAAGCTAATAGTTTCCCCTACGACACTTGAATTCAGGAGAGACATTGATTCATGCTGACATATCGGATTTCAAGTATGTACCGGGGCACGTGCAGTGTGCTGTCTGTAGGGGGTGAGCTCGGTGTCCGAAACACTACAAATGCTCTATCCCGTGTAGATAGTTCGCTCACAGCGGAAAAAGAAAAGTACTTCCCGTATTGTTTCCTTTTATTTTTACTTCCCCTACACTTACTCTTTATCGATCAACGATCGATAATGGATTCGTTGTCCGAAGCGACGCGGAAAATTCTTTTCAGTGCAGGAACACCGAGCATACAAAAGCAAGTGAGATAAGTCCAAATCCTTTGGAAGAGCCATGACCAATTCACGATGTGTCGATATCAGCTATGAAACTTGGCACAATCCAATTCCGGCTCAATGGACGAAGACAACAAAACATGTCAAGTACCGCGACAAGGCTCGAATGTCTTTTTGGAAGGAACTCAAGACTCGATTTACTATCTTCCTCCATTAAGCCGCAATCAACTCAGACTCCTCACGACAAACATCATGAATGCAACCTCGCTGCCAAATCATTAAACAAACATTGTAGTCAGCGAACCCACCTTGGATTAACGACCTAAAATGCAAAGTTAGTTGAAGCTTTAGGATCCGCAAACTACAATTGGGCCGGTGGCGATCTAGGGATGAATCACCAGTGACATAAGGCACTGGCGAACTAGGGTTTTAGTCAGAGGCAACCTGAGAAGGCAGTGGCGATGCTCCGGTGTTGGCGATGAAGAAGGAAGCATGGCGGAGGATTTAGATAAGGTCGAATCTCTACAAATGATGGATCGATTCGATGAAGGCCTAGATCGGATCGCAGGTGAAAGTCAAGTCGAATTGTGGTTAAGTACTTGGATCGCAGGAAGAAGAAGTAGCTCGACTCGAATGATGGGATGGATCGGCTCGATTGCTTAAATTGAAAGCAAAAACACACAAAAAATCCTAAGTGTTCGGGTCGCTAGAGATCCATCGGCTATGGATCGCCAGCGATCCATAAGATTACACGTCTGTGACATCTACCAACTATTTCAAGATATACCGAGAAGCTATGGAGAAAAATTTGATCCGTTGTGACAAGTAGTAGCGGTCGATACCAAAACTAAGTAAGCAGCAGCATAACCTGCTTCATATTCGTGAAACACTAGCACGATTACTTGGAATTCAACAAGCAGCGACTAAAAGCGATAACTTCCAGAGCACGCCTTGTTTCCAACGAAGACGTACTCTAGGGTTCAAATGTTATCCGGGTTTTTAACCCAGCAGGATCCAAGAGAAGACGAAACAACTTGATGGACTCAGAAGGGCTCATAACTCAACCAAAAGGACTAAAGCAATGAGCCAAAGAGAGCTAAGAAAAAAGAATGAGGAAATCCACTAAGGGCATGGATCACTAGCGATCCATGGTCTATGGATCGCTAGCGATCCATAAGTATGGCCCAGGGTTCAACTGTTTTTCCTGCATCATGATGCAATCCATATTGTAAAAGTAGTGAATGATTTTGAAACCAAGAGACAAGCATCCGTCCAGTCCAATCAGTGGCTAAGTACAACTAGCAAGTAAATCGTCATCAAAATAAGGCAATGTGTAACAAAACTACACAAACAACGTCAACACAAGACGATGAAGAAATTTTAAAGGTCAAAGTCCAAAAACATGCTAAGTGTATGGATCGCTAGTGGTCCATACACCATGGATCTCCAGCGATCCATAGGTTATCATGGTGCGAGCGCGACCTACACAGATTGAAGCAGAGAAAGGAGCTAAGTAATTAGCATGCATTTGTGCCAATTCTATGGATCACTAGTGATCCATCTTTTTGGCTCGGGTCACGAGCTAAACTCCACTGCGTCTTCCTACGTCCATCTGCAAACAGCTGGCGAACAGGCTTGGTCCAATAGCTCTCCAATCTCTATAAATACCATCCTATCTGATACATAAACGGGATCTTCGCCGGCTGGTTGCTGAAACTCTGCTGGAAGCTTTCTTCATTCTTTACCTCCCTCACAACAATCTCCAAAGGGGTTCACTGTGATTCTCCAGTGGATTCCAACCTTGGAGATTCAATCTAGCTAAGGATAATTAAGAGCTTTGTAGTCAAACACTTCTTGTAACGGAAATCAGTCTATAATAAAAACTATAAAGTGGACATAGTCTTCGTTAACAGCCGAACCACTGTAAAAATCTTCTTGTCATTTTCTCTTACTGCTCTTTTCTATATCTACTATCTATATTATCGCTCTGTGAGAACTGGGCTGGTGCTTTCACACTCTAACCAGGGTGTTGATCCATTTTTTAGGTTAACAGTGATGAGAAACAATTAAGGGGAAAGGTTGTGAGATTAGTCAAAGTTTGATGGAGTGGTGATGCTAATGATTTCACTTGGAAAACAGAAGATAGAATAAGGTATGCTTATCCTAAGTTCAGATTGAATGATTAATCAATATATATAGTATTGATGTAGTGTGATCACCGCCTGTGGTGTAGTCACTAATCATATCTTGTACATATTTAATCATGTCAAATATATATTCGTTTTCGAGTTACCTTTTTCTTATCCTTAATTTTGAGGACGAAATTCTTTTAAGTGGGGAAGTATGCAACGACCCGGAAATTCATCACTTTGGAAAAATTTAAAATATTCAAATATAAGATTTTTTTAATATAAAAATTAACGTTTTGAATAATAAATAATAATGGTAATCTTATTTTGAATAAGTATTTACAAAAATATATACTTTGGTTAAAATATTGAAAAAAAACTGTAAATCGTTTTATCAGTAAACAACTCTTTAGTCATCCGAACTCGTGCGTGGAGCTGGATACATACACTCATTTATATATATGAGTATGAATACGTAATAAAATTATCTATTTTATTTTGAAATTTAAATTGCCTTTATAACATTATTATTGATATCGCTATTTTGGAATAATTGATTTTTGAATTTAAATTTAGTTTAAATGATTTAATAATTAATTTAATTATTAAGTGAGCTCTTTAATTTATTATATAATGATGTAAATACTATTTTTAAATTTTATTTACAAATATGTGTATATTAACTAAAAGGTAAAAAACTTGACCAAAAATCGAAATCGGAATTCGTAACAATTCAATGTAATGAAGTTGTGCAACATTGTGAATTATATGTGACGTACATATGCACATATACATGTACACATACATGAAAAACATTCACAAGCAGATGAATACACATATACACACATATATACATATAATTAAATATTTATATTACTAAAAATATCTAAGATATTTCATAAACTCCTTAACACTTAAGCAAGCTCTAAGGCAACTCTTACACATGTACACGGGTTTGCAAATGGATGGAGGGGACTTGGTCGTGTAAGGATGATGGAAGGCGGGTCATGTGGGTGATGATGATGATGATGTATGTGCAAAATAATATCAAGATATTTTTCCTCCTTCTTTGCCTATAAATA
Source organism: Allium fistulosum (assembly GCA_030737815.1). Classification (NCBI taxonomy): domain Eukaryota; kingdom Viridiplantae; phylum Streptophyta; class Magnoliopsida; order Asparagales; family Amaryllidaceae; genus Allium; species Allium fistulosum. The sequence goes on along the minus strand of CM060903.1, from coordinate 326,396,000 downwards.
CCACACACTCTCCACTTCATTTCTACATATCTTCTTCTTCATTTCCTAAGCTTTCATCCTCCTCTTTAATAGCCTCAAGTCAAAAAGAAATTATGGCAAAATATTTTGCAAAAGAAAATTAAATTATATAGTGTGTGTAGTGTAAAACACCTCAAAACTCAACCAATACTCCTCCTCTTCACTCCTTTTACCCACGGCTACCACCACACACCACCATAGCCGAGCCTTCCCTCCCCTACAACTAAGGCCGTGATCCATCTAGCCAAGGCCGAGCCCTCCAAAGGCAAGAGCCCAAGTGATCGTCAGCTTAGATTTCGAGTTAATGAAGCTTTAGCCATTTTTAGGTTAATCATTTAATCCAAGTTGAGAAACTCTTGCTTATATTATATTTTTGGACGATGATATGATGTTTGCAATAGATGTTTGCTTTGGTCATCATGTTTGGTTGTTTAGTATTGTTGTTAATTGTATTAACAAGTTATGTTTAATACACGTCGAAAATCACAAAGGAAATAACTTTCATTTTATTAATAAAATGGTGTATATGGAATGCTTAAACCTCTTAAAAATGATTTAATATGGTTTAGAATTGGTTTATAAACATTTAAAAGTGTTTTGGAAAAGATTAAAATCAATATTAGTCAATAATAGGCTTGTCGCGTAACGGTAGTTCGTTATTTTGCATCTTAAAAGTTAAATCCATTTATAGGATGGATTCGCAGTCGGATTTCTTTGAATTAAGAATTTTACAAACCCTTATAATCATAGTTTTCAAACAAAAGAAAATGATCGAGATTTAGTAGATTTTGAAATATGAGCAAAACAATTTTTCAATATAGTTGTGGTTTGGCAGTTCGAAAGCCAAAGCGACAAATTCTTTATAAATGATATTTTTAATCTTTTAAAAATATGGAATAAATCCTATAAATCTTTTAAAATGTTTTAAAAGAGATTTGAGTTATAAAAATGGATTTCTAAGAAATCAAAAAGTTGTTTTGACTAAATAAGCTTTGAAAACACTATTTGCAACACTATTTACAGCCCTTTTAATAACTTTTGCAAATAATGGTTTTAACTTAATTAGTCTTTCCCAAATCTTTTGTGAACCTTTTCAAATAAATAGTCATGTAATTTAAATATGATTAAGAGGTTTACAAATGAGTATTTGGAAACGACTAGTACATTTGTTCCATTTGTGAGTGTCATTGATTATCCGACTGAGGAATGAAATAGATCGAAGGGAAAACCCATATGCTCTAAAATAATTAAAAATTAATTAAGTATGTTAAAATATTTAGAGTCGATCAAATAACTTGATCACCTTATGGGTGACAAAGTGGTACTCTAAGCTTGGGTTTGGGAAACCAGTTGCCTGCCCTCCCTAGCTACTCGGACTGGCCCGGCGAAGGGGATAGTAAATTTGATTTACACAGATCAAAATCTCCCAAAGTATAAAATATATAATTTTCCAAATTCAAACAACTTGGATTGCATAGAAATAATCTTCTTACACTTGGTATTAAATTCCGAAGAGGGAATCCGTACTATCCGTGACAATTTAAAAGGTGATCGCACTATTATTCGGTGGATAGTAAATGTTGAATACAGAAATTGATATTGCGTAGAATTAGTATAATTTCCATGATCCTATTTACTCAATAATGTTTTGTAAAATGATTTGTGAAAATGATTTTGTAATTCCAAAGTTAAAGAGAGGTTTAATAATTCCGTATATACCCGGAAAGAATGTTTTAAAGACACATATATATCTCTAGAAGATATTTTGATTAATCAATCAAAGAATAATTCCGTATTCACTTAACATATTTTTATCGATGATTGGTTCGAAGAAACCGAAGTCGGATTTGGGTGATTCCCATTCGAAGACCACTTTGAACCAATTTACGCATTCGAAGTAAAGACATGAAATGGTTTGGAAGATGGAATGTAGGGCTGCTTGTCACTGACCCTCGGGGAAAATTTCCTATATCATATTTATGTGGCAGTAGTTCTTCATTTGAGATCCTTGATGCAAGGACTTCTTGCTACTAATCCTAGAGGTAATCCCCGACAGGATGTGGTAGGAGAGTGTATTCGGTTTGTCTTGCTCTTGGACAACTTGTATGGATGAATGTTTGACGTTGCATTTCTAGATCACATTGATTGATCTCTATAAACGTATCATCTGTTTGGTGGCGGAGAAGGCAACTTCTCTTAGCTTAACACCCTTTCTTGATACATAAAAACCCAGGAGTTATACATTTGTAGAAATCAGTCGTGTGTGATGGAATTGGCAATGTGGCATTCAAAGTGGAATGTGCTATGTGGAAGGTAATCACTACCTCAGGCCTCATCAACCGTTAATGGCTTAAACATTGCATGTTGCAAGGCTAAGTGGTTCACAACCATTAGGGTATGATCATCACCTTTCTAGATAACTCTCTCTATATGTTGAGTATGTTGTGTATGTTATGGGATCCCGGATAGATCGGTAGCAACCAGGATGATGTCATATTTGGTATTATCCAAGTCATGTATGAGTACCAGAAAGGGAAAGACCGGTCTTGTCAGATTGTAGATGATTATTTGTATATCCTTGGTATTTTCCTCTAGAAATGTACTATACGAAAGATAGTTCCTTACCTTCCATTGTATGGAATCCATTCTCCGAATGAGCCTTGTAATATTTTGATTGTAGAGCATAACATATTCCAAAATTTAATAATGGTAACAATTTCGGCTAAGATTCATGAGTTTATTTGTAAGGATTTTCAAAAGAATGTCTTTAAAAATAATATCAAATGATTTTATGTACTATTTTTTTTTTGGTTATCATAAGGTAAAAACCCGTTCTGTGTTTTTGTGCAGCATGGCCTTATGAGATACCCTTTTATTTTCAAAACATCCGTATTTTGAGTTCTCACACCAATCCCATGACTGACCCAGAGTTTATTTTCCGTATCCCTTAAACGCTGGGTGCCCTAGTTTTCCTAGGCCACCAAGTATTTAGGTAAACTTGGAGCATTTTGGAATGGAGCATGGAGCATTTTGGGTCTTTTGAAGAAGTCATCTATATTCCACTGTATCTGTATATGTATTATGTGTCTACCAGCGCTGTAAGGATAGGCCATTATAACTATCCTAGCTGGGTTAGTACCTACCGTAACTCTGATAGATCACTTGGAGTGATTGTGTGTACTTTCCATATGTATATACACTACAAGAAATCCAACCTTTACCTACCAATATTTTACCTACCAATATATATGGGTAGGTAAAGGTAACCTTTATCTACCAATATTTAATGGTAAGATTTATTGGTAGGTAAATATTGCCAATATTATAACATTTTGGAAGGATGATTATCTACCAATAAATATGGGTAAGTAAAAAGTGTTACCTACACATATACTGGAGGGAAAGTTTTTTGCAATTGGCGTCTATATTCCCTCATATCATTTTAACTTTTCATTAAAAATGACACTGAGTTGTGTGATGATGTGTCAAAAAAACTCTATCCTAGCAATTTCATTTTTGGAATGAAGATTCGTTTGCATATGCTAGCAATGTTCCTTGTAAAATCATTTATTTATTAATTATTATTTTAAAATATGAAATAATTAGCAATTAATAATTAATAAACAGTAATTAAATTTTAAATAATTAATATTAAATATTCAATAACCATTTATTAATAACTAATCATTTATTAATAACTTTCGTATATTGCAATTTTTTTTCAAACAATTGACTATTAGAATGTAAACATTGCAATTTTTCTAAAATGTTTCACAATTTCATACCAATATGTCATCATCCAAAATGGCTAAAACATATTCTCCCCACTTTAATAGAGAAACACAATCTGTACCATCCCCTCCAGTTACAAATCTAACCATTTATTTTAAATCAAATCCAACGGTACAAATCTCAATCTGCGTACACTACCAAAATTAAGAGTATTAGAGGCACATTATTAAGGGAAAAATAAGATAATTGCCTCTAATCATGTAAATTTAGAGGCAAAATAAGATAACCTATTCTATTTTATATAAAATTGAATATTTGACCTTTTGTATCCTCCATTCTCAATTAACCTCGGTTGAAATACTACTCCCTCATTGATTTGAGTTACATTTTTGCAGTTGTCCCCTTTAATTTTTATTCAGCCACTCTATTATCGCCAAACTCTTCCCCTTCTTTTCTAAACTTCTTCGGGTTTCTTTCCCTAATTGTTTATTTCTTTCCTTAATCGTTTGTTTATTTCTTTCCTTAATCGTTTGTTTCTTTCCCTAATTATTTATCCCTTCATTTTCAAAACCAACGTTAATACAACCGTATTATCCCTTATTCATTATTGTCCTTTTATTTTTCTTTCATGCTATATTGTTTCTCTTCACCTCCTCCGTAATATTTCATGTCGCCTATCAACCATTAGTACTCCACCATTTTAGCTCTACCAATTTAGGTCATGAAAACTAATTCACCTTTCATATCCTCTCATCAAGGCCATTCTCAAATTATTATACCCTTTCAACTTGAGATCACTGAACTCTATTTCGCAATTACCCTAGATCTATTTTCAAACCTAGAGCTTCATCTATTCAGTACACTCCATAAGGTATATTTTTCCAATTTATTTGGAATAAATTATTTAATTGAATCAAACTTTATTCTTAGGTTTTAGTTTTAAAGTTTTTTGTTGTATATTAGATCATATATTTATTATTAGAACTAATTATGTGTAATTCTTTCTTTAGGTTCCTTTCTAATTGCTATTTTAGACAAATAACATAATTTAATTTTAGACTTTTTTGCCGATAGATTAAATTGTATCCTCCATTCTCAATTAACCTCAGTTTCAATACTACTCTCTCATTGATTTGAGTTACATTTTTGTAGTTGTCCCCTTTAATTTTTATTCAGCCACACTATTATCGTCAAACCCTTCCCATTCTTTTCTAAACTTCTTTCCCGAATGGTTTATTTCTTTCCCTAATCATTTGTTTATTTCTTTCCTTAATTGTTTGTTTCTTTCCCTAATTGTTTATCCCTTCATTTTCAAAACCAGCTTTAATACAACCGTATTATCTCTTATTCATTATTGTGCTTTTATTTTTCATTCATGCTATATTGTTTCTCTTCACCTCCTCTGTAACGACCCCAGATTTTAATTAAATTTAAATTGATAATTAATTGGATTTTTGAACAAAATTTGTATAATTAATTGATAAATTGATTGCGAGTTTCCCCGAATTAAAATAAATTCTGTATAAATCATTTAAAGTTTAAAATATTGTATATATATGTGAATGTATATATATATATTTGGGCATATATGAGTAAATTTTAAATTATATATATATATATTTGATTTGAATTTAAATCGTAAATAAATGGTTTAAAAATGAAAATATAAATTATATAAGATAAACTATAAAAATATCAAGTAAATACATTTGCTAAACTTTAACAACTAATTAAAAATAGAAATCATCTATATTACAAGATAATAAGAAACAAAGTAAAGATAAAATATAAAGTCAATATATTTGCTAGAATCTAACAACATACCAAATATAGAACTTTATTTATTTTTCAAAGTAATAAGACAAAAACAAATAAAATATATTCAAGTATCAACAAACATATGTATAGACAAGTATGTACACATAGAAATAAGGACAAAGGGAAAAAAATTATACATATGTATGAAAGCTTGCAAAGGAAGATAAGGTAAATATTTATAATACAAGTAATAAATGCCATGTCCTATAGCCACCAAAGCAAGATGTATATCAGCCACCAAACACGAAATATCTCTGCCTATAGTACAAATATTTGTACTAGAAAGAAAAAAAATACATTACCCTGTATAAAGTAATATCATCACCCAGTAAACTTATTTCCATATATCAACTTCATTTCATTTCCGTCCTTCAAGCTGAGAAAAACTAAGGCAAACACTATCTAAAACTTAAAACAAACAATCCAAATCAAATACAAATTAGAGATCAAAGAAAAGAAAAGTTTCCAACTTGCAAACTTTCAAGCCTGTTTCAACATAAAAGCATGCTCTGTTCTTTCTTCAAACCACTGTGTGTAACCTCACTTTTAAATGGTTAAGTATATATATCTGTTGCATATTCATCTTTGAATAAGTATGAAATGTGTATATATATAAATTCAATTCTGTTGAGTGCATATGAATGTATGATATGTAATGCATGTGTATTATCAGAGTACTCTCTGTATTTAGCTTCCAGGCCTTGTTTTGTTAAAAATTCAAATCTTTTGATTTAATCTCCGTTTAAACTTAAGATTCAAATGAAAATTGTTTGTTTTACCACAAAATTTAGTTTAGAATTTTATTCAAGTCAAATTAATATTAATATGACTCTGGAATCAAATTTAACTGATCAAGTCAAAAACAAGAGGAAATTTAAATATCCTAATTTATTATTCCATAGTTAGGATTTGAAACACCATGCAAGAATATGAATTTTGAAACTAAAATCAAGATTTTTAGTAAAGAGGTTAGAGTGCAGTTCTAGTTTGAACTAAAAATGGGAAACTGAGGTTTTCTGGTGATCTCGTCGATGGGGGAGGTCGGGGTTGCTAGTAGTGATGGAGGAGCCTACGGTGGTGGTGGAAAAAATAACCGAAGGTGGCATCGTCCACGGTGGTGGTAGCGGTAGGCATTTTTCCTTCGTAGCCCTAGTTTTTGTGAGGTCGAGATCTTCGATTCGTTAGCCATCTTAGGTTGACCGAGTGTCTCGTGGCTTTGGGAGATGTTGGAAAGGTTGACGACGAAGTGATGGCCGCAGTTTGGGATTTTCTGGTGGTCTAGGCGGTGAGTTTGAGGTGAAGTTTGGCGACTGGGTTGGTTTTGGTTTAGTGGTGAGTAGCTCGATTTCAATTCGAGGCTCAGGCAAGTGTTTTGGTGGTCAATATGGGTTGCTACGAGGTCAGGCGAAATGTCGAGGGTGTCGTCGATGGTCGGAGGTGGCTCCAATGAGGGTGCATGTGCATGAAGTTCCTGGTGTGTCAGCGTTTGTATTCGAGAAGATGAGGGTCGTGTCTCGAAGTCGATCTCGAGGAAATGGGGTGCAGGCTCGAGTTTGAGCTCGAGTATTTTTGGGTTGTCTCGGGTTCACACTTAAACAAAAAAAAATCGAAGTTTGAAAAAAATGGCATACGGGTTGTTTTTGGGAAAACTCGAAGCAGGTTTCGAGTAAGACTCGGGTAGGACCCGAGGACCCGAAGTAGGCTCTAAAACTAGTTTTTAAATCAAAGTTCTGAAATTTAAATAAATTTAATTTAAGACTTTTCTTAAATTAAAAATTCATTTGTAAATGTATTCTTTAAACATTTGATTTAAGAAGTTATGTAACTTGTTAACTTAAATTTGTTAAGTTAAAATTATTTTATTTTAATTTAGTAATATAATTAAGTGTAAATCAAGATAAGATATTAAATCTAGATGATAATGGAAATTAAGAAATTAATGGAATAAATGATTTATCCTAAAGTTAATTTAGTTTAAATGATTTAAGATTTAATTAATTAATCAGATAATTAAGGAGTAAATAAATAATTTAATAAATTATTGATTAAGGATAAATAAATTAATAATTAAGAAATAATCAAATGTGTTTTAGTTTGTTAACTTAAAAGTTAAGTTAATTTATATTGTTAATGATAATTTAATAATTAGAGATTAATTAATAGGTAATTAAAGATTAATTAACTTGTAATTAAAATTGATAAATCTAAGATTAATTACTTAGGAGAAGTAATTAAAGGTTTGTTAATAGTAAATGAAGATCATTAACTTGAGATTAATGTGATTAATTTCAATAATTAATTATATTAATTAATTAGAGGTAATCATTTGTGAAATTACTCAAGTAAAATTACTAAATAAAAATAATTAAGGAATTAATTATCCAGCGTAATCAATTGAATGATGATTAGTAACTTGAGTATAATTATTTGTTAGTAATCAAAGGATTAATTAATGAATGTGATTAATTTAGATTTATTAAATAACTAAAAGTTAATCGATTAAATTAATTAAGGATGATTAGTTAATAATTAAAGATTAACTAATCAATGATGAAAGGGAAACTTATTTCGGATAATTGGTGATTAACTTATGATAATTAACCCGGATCTGATAATTTGTTCATAAGTAATACGTATGATTTAAATTAATCAGTTGATTAATAGGTTTACTTGTGAATATTTAGACTTGACTGAATGATTGAATTGTTGATATTCTCTGATCTATGATGCTGTGTGATATATTCTGATTTGTGTGTGATCTGTACCGTAGTTTATTTATCTGTAATTTATATATCTGTGATCTATGAATAAAGGATAAGCGTTATAGTTATACCGCTTATCAACTATATTTCTGTGTTCTGATATGTGATGATTGGATGATGTTGCACTATTGTGTGAAACCCCTGGACTACACCATACACACACAAATATGGATTTCACGAGGAAATTGGTTAAGTCACAGATGATTTAAAATTAATATTTTTGAAATTTTAATTTCAATTGATTTTGGAAATGGATTTGGGTTAAATGTTAAAACTTTCGAAAAGGAATTTTTAAGATAAAAGTTATTTCGAATAACTTGGTAAAGCTTCCAATTTAAATAATTCAATTTGAATTTGAATTCAAAATAAGGAATTGAATTCTATGATTGGAAAATTATGGTTTAAAAATGTGATACAAGTTGTAAATGTGTTTATATGAATTTAAACCATTTTAAAAGTATTGGTTTGAGAATTTGAATTTAACCCAAGGACTTTAACTCTTATAAATGAATCAGATTTTCCGAAATGAAAACTATTTGTTTTCAAATAATAGAAGCTTTCATATAAGGAAAATAGTTTTCCGAATTATGAATAAACCTTTGTGAAAGATTGTTGAACTTTGTTTTGAAATTGGAAAGGTGTACCTTTTTGTATAAAAGGTCGAAATGGAATTGTTTTGAAAGCTATCAGTTAAATCTTTGTTTTAAAGATTGGACGACTTAATCCAAATAAAAATGGAAATCGATTTGAAAACCTATGAATTAATCTTTGTGAAACTAGGTGAACTTTGTGAGATAAATCTTTTTGTGTAAAAGATTAAAATGGTAATGTGTTTAAACCATTTGAAAGAAAAGTTTTGGGTAATAAGTTGTGACTTAATTGAAATCCCAATATCCATATGTTTTTAAATATTATGCTCACTATTCGGTTTAGCCGGGAGAGGACCTTTGTGTCATACAACCCATTCCGAATAAGTGATACGACGTGAATGGATAGCAATTGAAGATCGGTGGTGAAGACCGGGTATTTGTGAAAACGATAGGATAACCTATCAATTGTCTCTACACCGAGTGGCCCCGGTATAGAGATTCCCTAAGTGATGGGAAGTCCGATCGGGATTGTGAATACCCGGATTGCACAAGGGCTTCTTTGGAAGTGCCTTCGGTTCTGTTTGAACTCGGAACAAACTTGTATGGTTGTATGTCTGACACTACACTTTGAGATATAAAGTTGATTTATTTCAAATGCATTTCTGTTTGGTGGCGGAGATTTATTCTCTTAGCTTAACACCCTTCTCTGAGACGTACGAGCTCAGAGGCTATGTAGTTGAAGGTTATCAGTGATATACTCCCAATTTGGTAGTGTGGCATGCTGAGTGCTGCTGTGTGCTGATCATTTGTTGATCATTTGTGATCAAAGCACGGCTTTGTGAAAAAGCATAGCTTTGTGGACGAAACCTCATCGAACCTCACATACCGGAAATGGTCGAAACAGGAAAGATGCGGCAAGGTTATGAGGGTCGCTCCCTTTAGGGTATGTCATTTCCTTCTGGAAAAGGGTGGTATCATGGTATGGAGCCCAGATACTTACTCATGTGGACACACTATATTTATTATTGTGTGATGTTGTTGGTTATCGAGCGCTTGGATAAAGGTCCCAAAGGACCAGGGGGTGGCATATTCGTGTAGTAGTTACCTAGTGTAAGAGGTAACCCGACCTTGTGTTGGCAGAGAGCTAGTTAGTTCTCGGGACGTCCCGCTAGAGGCGTACCCATGTGGCAGTAGGAAGTTCCTTAGCCTGACTATTTGTTGGAAAATCCAAAGAAACAATACGAACCTTGTACGGTTTTAGTTGTATAACCTGCTATGGAATGTGGTGGTAACCTGCTATTGAACATAGTAGCTATAGTAGACATACAATAATGGTTGTATGTTGGCTAAGATTAATATTATACTTTCGAAACAATTTTGTACACTATGCACTAATAATAATAATCCAATGATTTTGCGTAGTAAGCATGTTTGACTATCATAAGAAGAAATCTCCTCCAATTCTGCGTTTGCATTGTGTGTGTGGCGGGAGGTCTTATGGTAGTTTCATTTTCCAAAAGCATTGCAGATTTCAATGTTTAAAATTCTTTTGTTGTTTGTTTAAAGATAAACTGTTTTTGTTACTCACACCAGTCCCATGACTGACTCGGAGTTTATTGTTCCCTTCCTAAACTCTGAGTGCCCACAATTTTCCACACGGGCAGTCTAGAGTTGGGTTTTTCAAATAGTCAGGTTTAGTAGATTATCTGGAGCTAGTTCAGTTCTTGGAGTTCACTCGCGACTGCAATTGCTTATCTTAGTGAGATGTGATGGTGGTTCGAGCTTGATATTGGAGAGGTTGGATTCATTCTCTTTTGAGGATCATTTGGAGTTATCACTTCTGTTTTCCGCTGTATCATTATTTATCTTTGATATTGTTGTATCATATTGATATCATTGTTGTATATCATTCTGGATATTGTATTCATTGGAGTTGTATATGATATCATTGTTTTCTTTCTTCCGCTGTGTTGTTATACTTAATGGTGTTATAAGCTCCGGCACGAGTCGAATTCCAACGCTTTAATCTGCTTCATTCAAGTACAAGTGAAGTACGGGTGTCGATTTTCGAACGCTGAAATTTGGATCGTTACATCCTCCGTAATATTTCATGTCGTCTATCAACCATTAGTTATCCTTCACCAATTTAGGCCATGAAAACTAATTCCCCTTTCATATCCTCTCATTAAAGCCATTCTCAAATCATTATACCCTTTCAACCTAAGATCACTGAACTCTATATCGCAATTACCCTATATCTATTTTTAAACCTAGAGCTTCACCCATTCAGTACACTCCATAAGGTATATTTTTCCAATTCATTTGGAATAAATTATTTAATTGAATCAAACTTTATTCTTAGGTTTTAGTTTTCAAGTTTTTTGTTGTATATTAGATTATATGTTTATTATCCAAACTAATTATGTGTAATTCTTTCTTTAGGTTCCTTTCTAATTGCTATTTTAGACAAATAACATAATTTAATTCTAGACTTTTTCGCTGATAGAATAGATTCTTTGTTTTATTCTTTTATATTTTCATATAAGGTGAAGAAAAGTTGAAGAGTACTTAGCGGCTTAATGAAATTAATTTGAGTAGTGTGATACAAAGGAACCAATCATATTCTCTTGAATAACTTAGTGTTAATCGTCTTTATTATTTAATTCAATGTATTACGTAGGCACATTGAATACTTCTCCACATGGACTTTAAGAAAAGTTGATTAATTGATCGGAGATAAGTAAGGTTAACATATATTGATGGTTTTGAAAATATGTTATAACATTAGAAGTTAATGTGACTGATCTAGAAAATATATTGTAGCATTGCAAGTTAATGTAACTTAGTGGGACATTTTGAAATGAGAATGAAGCACATGAACATGGATGATGACGAAGATCCATTTATTTGTAAAAAATTTAATAGGAAAGCTTTGGCTTCTCTACCAAGAAAATTGCATAATTTTTCCTTAATGATTTTTTGAATGTAAGATATTTAAGTCAGTTCGGATAAGTATTAATCACTTGAATATTTTCCACTTTATACATAAATGTACCAATTAGCCATTTCTCTATTGTGCTGTGTAAGTTGAAAAAAGCGCTTAAGGACTAACTATTGATATATAGGTGGCAAGAGTATTAAGAAACTCTATTGTGCTATGCTCTAATTTGATATGGTGTATTTATTGAAGCGAAAATGGGAGACGATGAAGAAAAAAAGAGAGTTGCAAGTATACAAATACCATAAAGCGGCTTTAGTGATTAATCAGATGTGAAATTTTGGTATGTTATTCTTCCTATCTGCTTCAAGCAAGTTAGAAATCACATAATTATCATGAGTTTACTTATGTGTTTCATCAATTTTCAGTTTTTAGATTAGTATTTCTTTGTATGATTATGACTACACATTTGAAAGTTCATGACTTGCATATATCAACACAAAAGTGGATGTTGAGGTTAAATTCAACATTAACAGATTGAATAATAGGACCGACCATTTGATATTTGAATGGATAAGTATTTACATGTTTTTTTTGTTTTTTTCAATCCAAGTTTTATTATCAATTTGAAAATACTTGCAAATTTTATATTTAACTTACAAAATGTTCGAGAGCTTTACCATTTGAAATATAACTATTTGTCCATTTTTTTCATAAAAAATGTTTGTTAGTAATTGAAGTAATCATTGTATTGACTTTATGTGTAGCATTCTTTGTTTTTCTAAATGATTTAAACTTAAGGGAAAAAAATCCAATTTATATAATAAGAAATTATATTGGAATACAAGTTTGTGACATAGTTGATGACAAAACAAATATGAACCATTGGATTCCCTTCTGTACTCAATCCTTTGTGTAAACACATCGAGATCTGATGGTTAAGGTATGTAATGTTAGATTTTGTGTTATTTTTTATGTCTGAATAGCCGCTATAGTATTAGATGCACTTAACTACTAGATAGTTAGGTCTTGCTTTAGAATACACTAACTTATCACAACTATATGTAAATGTCAAATACACATTGAATAAAATTGCAACGAAGTTTTAATACATATATAATCAAATACAAAAAATGAAACTTGAAACAATTGTGCTTCAGTAATGTTTATATATATACTTAGTATTCATGGTACACGACAAATGGATCATAAGATGAACAACACGGTGTATTACACTGACCATTTCAAATTATGAAAACTCTATAAAAGTCATCGTATCACCTTAACTGTAGTTATAAAGTTAAAATATTTTAAAATAATATTATATGAATAAGGAAATTACACTAATAGAAACAACAACAATATTAACATAACAATATGTAGACACGTAATACATTCAATTTTAAGACCTAACATTCTTACAATCGTTGTACAATTGATCATTGATTGATGTCCTTACTAGTCTTTTGAGCGGGAGAATCGTTAAAGAGAAGATAGGACCTACAATACAAAGTCAGGTAACATACAGTCAAATCATTATATTACAGACAGATATTTCATAAAACTGAAATTGATATTCAAATCATATATATGTTCTATGTAGACGAACGCAGTAGACTCCATAGTAATCAATTTCCTCGACATATTTGATACAGAAGGCACAAAAGGCATGTTATAAGATACAACTGATAAAATTGGAACAATTAAGATATCAATGGAGAATAGTTCTTATGCCTCAGAGTCAGTATGCTGCTCAATTTGCCTTCAGATATGACTTCTACTGCAAAATATTTTCTTGATATGTTAAGCCTAATTATTAATTGATGATTAACAAAGTATTCAATTTTTTTGCCCGATTTTGAAATCGAAGAAAGCACGAGGAGTCTACCAATGTAAATATGTTTTTCACATGCAGTGTATCGATAGCTGGCTCATCAGGCATGCTTCATGTCAATTGTGTAGGAGAGACATCTAATATTTTCAAATTATTTTCTGTAAATTACATATACATGGGCATCAGTTGTTTGTACATATATAAGTGTGAATTTTATGTACACTACATATACATTTGATTGAATATCATAATGACTATAATTGCTTTTATTTGGTTATTTGGGTTGTCGATATATTAGTTTTGTAGATAATAATAATGTACGTTTTTTCTAGTTTACTTCTAATATAGAACATTTATAAATAATTGTTATTACCTTATACCTACACATAACCATTAAATTTGACCAAAATATTAATTGTGTAATAGACCAATAAAATGGTGCCACGTGGGTGAATAAAATAACGCCATGTGGTCCAATAATATTGAGCAACATAGACCAATAAAATGATGCCATGTGGCAAATTAGATAATGTTACGTGGACTAATGAAATGATGCCACATGGCCTAAGAAAAATGATGCTAATGTACTAATCAAATGATGACACGTGGATAAATTGTTGTTTGACACATGGAACAACTACAAGATGCCAAGTGGCGGCATTGATGTATGCTATATGTATGCTACTATAGCAACCATGTCAGCAGCCACGTAAGATGACACATCATCAAACACATCAGCCGATGACTCATCATTTGATTCACAACTTAGTAGGGTCCATGGATTCTTTTACCTACCAGTATTAATAAGTGTAGGTAAAGACTCTTTTCCCACTAACCTTTACCTACCAGTGTCTACCAATTCAATATTTTAGCTAAAACATATTACCCACCATTAGGCTAGTTTTACCTACACTTACATTTAGTAGGTAAAGACCCCATTTTCTTGCAGTGATAATTAAAATGTTGAATGTGATGTGAGATTCTATTTTTTCTGTCTTCTATCTTTATTTTCTTTTACCCTATGATAATCTGCCTTTTTGGCACTTGGATTTACGGCACGTGAATACCGAAAATGCATTAGTGTCGATTTCTGAGGTTCGAGGAGGTGGGTCATCACAAAAAGCTTAGTTGTACGATAATTTTTCGATGAAGGATTTAAAGAAGACTTCTTTTATACTTAGTATAACATCTATAGAGATAGATCTAAAAGGATATTGGGGTTGTTTAATATATGTACGTAGATACCGTACTAAGAAAATTTAGTATGAAAAATTCCAAGTGGGATAATGTTCTAGTGTTTCATGGAAATGTCCTTTCTAAGAAGGACTGCCCATCTACAGATGAGGAAAGATAACATATAAGTAGGATTCCTTATGCAACAACAATATGATCCATTTTGTATATTATGCTATGTATTAGGCCAGATTTTACATTTGCGCTTGGTGTTGTTAGCCCATATTAGTCAAATCTGGGCGAAAACCACTAGACAACCGTTAACGTCATCCTTAAGAATTTGAGAAGTTCAACAAATTTGTCTCTCTTCAAAAAACAACAAAATCCTTATGAAATGGTATTTGGACTCGAATTTTAAGAGTGATGTCAACAATAGTAAATCGGCCTTAGATTTCATGTTTACTCTCAATGGAAGGGCCATTAGTTGGAAAAGTTCCAAAAATTAAGTTGTGGCCGGTTCAACCATGGAAGCTGAGCCCGTCGCTTTGAATGATGCCAAAAAAGATGCAATGTGGATGCACAAATTCATTAGGAGATACGAGTGATCTCAAACATCAAAGGTTTGATGTTCATGTATTGTGATAATAATGCTGCAATACATATTGCTAAGAAACCATGAGCTCACAAGAAGTCAAGACACATCCTTTGCAAGTTCTACATGATAAGGCAGTTTATTAGTGGTGGAGAGATCATAATCGAGAAAGTAGACACTAAAGATAACATCCCATATCCATTTACTATGGCACATTCTTAGTCTAGTTTGGGTACAAGATCGAAGGCATGGGATGAGACTCCATAATTGGCCCCAAGTGCAAGTTGGAGATTGATTAAGTTAAGGATGTGCCCTAGGGTTATTTATGAAAATAGTTATATATAGCTTAGCTCTGTAAAAAATCTTGTCTGAATAAAGTATACTTTTGGTTTTATCTTCTTTTATACGTTCTTATATAGAGATATAAATAATGAAAGAGATACATTAAACATGTATGAGTAGGCCATCCCTAGGAGAAGTATTTTATCGATTGTAGTCACTACTGTATTCATAATCATTTAAATCAATATTTTGATGATTACTTCTTAAATGTTCCTAGTCAAGATGTATCGAGTAAAGGACATTAATACATCCATTTAGACTAGTGTACATAACGTTTTCCATACGGTGGACAGTGAATTAATCATGATTGTTGTGGGCACTAGGGGGTTATGTACTTCTGGTTGTTTGGAAAATCACATAATGAATTAACGAGATTCTTCTTTAGGTTGGTACAACTAAGTTAAAATAGAGGATCTCATTGTAACGATGTGTAGTAGTCTTTAGACTTGAGAGTATTGTCGATCTTAAGTAGGCATGTCATACTTTGATTATGGTTAATCATATGGCATCATGGTTCATGTTACGACCACAGTTGGGTATGTTGAACTACTTGAAGTGGAATTCTACTCAAGTGTGGATTCGTATCCTTTATTGTAGAAGGATATTATTACCGTAATTGGTTTAAGTCAAAATATCTGGCTAGAGTAAATTGGTTAATCGATAAATTTTATCAAATTGAACTAAGGACTTTAAAGTGGTATATGCAATTAACTATAATTATTAGTAAACTTTTTGACTATAGACCAAACTCTAGAGTTCTTAATGATACAATTAGCAACCAAGGTTTTCGACGGTAGGCGAGGTCCCTTTCATTCGGCCTAAATACAAATAAATTCAAACTTTTTTAATATTTAAAATTAAAATAATATATGTATTTAATTATATATATTTCAAAATATAAAATAAGTTATAAATTTGCTCATGGTAAGTATTTTTTTCATTCTCAGTTTCAAAAAAATATTTTTTTCGTATGTTAAATATAATATGCATATATTCATAGTTTACAATTAAAATAAAAAATTATGCTTTTGCTCACGGGTTCAATATTAAAAAGACATAATTTAAAAATCTTGAAAAAGTCAAATTATTTCAAATTCAAGTTTGAAATTCCACTTATATTTCAAAATTTATTCTATATATATATCTACATGGTTTTAATAATTTTTGAATAATATATATATAATATATATTAGTTAATATAAAAGCTATACATTAAATTAAATTCATGGCCGTATATAAAAATAAACAAATAAAAATATAATTAAATTTGTATGTACACATGTTCAATACATTATATGATAAAAACACACATAGATATATATGTAAGAATATAGGGTGGATCGTATAGTGCATATGCAAGTATATGTGACAGATTATATGATGCAACTAAGATAAAATTAATCTAGGTAAATATAGAATAAGCACGCCAGGATTTTATACTGATTCGGACCTCCCGTTCTACGTCCAGTCCCGAAGCTCCCCTTCGAAATTCGACTATCAAACACCCTCACTTCGCCTGGAGGAATAGGCTTGGTTACAATAGCTTGTTCTTGTCAAGTATGTGTTCTATAACACGGATATTGACTATTAAGTACAAATGCTTCCAATATATATATCTAGAGAATATTGATTGAGGAGATCTAAATATATGGAAGAATGAAATACGAGTATAGATTGCTAGAGATCAAGAATATATTAGAGTATGAAAGTAAAGAGCACAAGTAAATTAGGTGAAGTATTCTCTTTGATTCTTGATGTTATTTATAGTGGTAGAGAGATTCCTTGAGTAGTTGCATCCATTAACAAGTGTTCTAAGGTCGCTTTTGTTGGCGATGAAGAGTTGCATCGAAGAGAAGCGAAGATGTCTTTTTAAATGCGGTAGTTGTAATTTGAATTTTCAAATACGAGTTCAGCACCAGACGTCTGGTAATCATTTCAGACATCTAGATTTTTTTTTGTGTGCAGTAGCCTTTCAGACGTCTCAGTACATTAACCAAACGTTTGATCCTTTCTGTTTTAAATTCCAGAGGATTTCTTCAGACGTCTGGCTAGTGCATCCAGACGTCTGAAACCTGTGCATGTTGAATTTGTGCATCTGTGTCATTGCTCCATTGATCCTATCGACTTGTAGTCTTTTGTAACGTTCTTTGAGCCTTGTTCTTGTCTCTCTAGTGATGTTACTTTAGCAATTACCTGTAAATAGAAATATATATACATATATGATTTCCATTGTATAGTTGTTGTCATCGAAACCGTAGATTTGATTTCCTAACAATCTCCCCCTTTTTGATGATGATAACTATACAATGTACTTATATATAATTTATAAAACTCCCCTTGGATAATTATATATATATATATACTTATATTTCTCCCCCTTCTGCATTATCAAAAAGAAATATCAGCCAATCGTCAAAGATAACACACAAAAAGAGAATTTCATTAATAATTTGAAATTGAGTACATTCATAGATATTGTCAAGTTTACAAAAGATGATATAATAAAATCTATGAGTCTTTTGGAGAAATTTTTTCTGGATCATCTCCTTTATCTTTTGTTTGGGAAGAGCTTGGTTGCTTCGTAGGAGATATCAAAGCTTGTTTTAGAGGTTCGTCCTTAAAAATTTTGGAATGTTTTGAGGGAGGAGAAGGCACCGGGGTTGGCAAATCTTCAGAAGGAGGTGTCGGACCGCGAACCCTTTGAAGTACCTCTTTGAGAACCGATAAGACAGTTGAAAGTGATTCTTCAACTGTTGCTAGGCGTGTGGCAAAAGATGTTTCAAAGTTGTCAATATGCGTAGCCAAAACTTTTTGATTTTGAGACAATATATGTTGATTTTAAGAGTGAGATCTCGAACGCTTTCATTTGGATTTGTTTCTGTTCGAGTTTCCAAAATCTCATCCTGTTTGGTATAGTCAAATGGTGCAGGAGGAGGTGGAGTTATCTCGCGATGTTGTTCCTCTTATGTTGGTTCATGGTGTGGTTGAGGTGGAGGCCCACTTGTCTTGCTTGTCGATTGTGCGTCCAATATTCAAAAGATATATATTCCGGAGGAATTTCTGGTAAGTGCATTAGTAAGAAAAACTTTGTGGAAGCATATTTTGGAGAAATTTCTTCAAAAGTGGACAAGTATGAGGGGATGTTGTGAGCACGGAGAAGTTTCATGATGTATGTAGGGTAGATAATTGATGGCCGTGATCGAGTCCAAAAATGTTTGAGCTCGTCAAATATAAATTTGGCCCAATTCACCCTTGTGCCGCTAAATAGAGCATATAAAGCTTTATGTTCTAGCTCGGTTATCTGCTCATGACTTCCCAAACATGGAACGATGGTATTCATGATCATTCGAGAAAGAAGTCTTGCTTTTGGTCGTAGATATTTAGAGGCAAATTTAGGTATTTCATCCTCCCAAATTTGATGTGTTATACTATTCCTTGGTTTGAAGCGCATATCGGGAATATTATGTTAATCTTTGCCCGTGTCAGAACATCCTAGAGTTCTACCTATTATTCCCGGAGTGAGTCTAATCGTGTTGCCATACATGCTAGACCATAGCCAATTGTCTTCATCTTCAGTGTTCCATACTGATGTGCTATCCAAATTTGCGAAAAAAAGAAATATGGCCAATAGATCGATTTGGATGTCATTTGAAGTAAACGATATCAATGTTTCTAGACCGACATTCTCACACATTTCATCCAAATCATACATTGGAAACTTAAGTAGGTTATAAAATGGACCTGTGTGAAGTCTCTTCTTTTGTATATCCTCATATCTCTTGATTGAATGTGGTGCTCGATTCATCCATCTTTCGATTTGATCATCCGAGCAAACTTGAGGATTTGAGGATGTAGATTGGTCTTGTTTTCTTTTGGTTATCTTAGGGTTTTTAGTTCTAGGAGGCATTGTAATCGAATGATTGTAAGAAGAAGCGATGGTTCAAAGAAGAAAATCGTCGATGGATAATACGCAGTTGAAAATTGAAATGAAGGTAAAAATAATGACGTTATTTGGATGCTTTTAAAGTGTCGATTGAATTTCAGACATCTGGATGCGAATTCAGACGTCTGGTTTACCCTAATATGAAGACATCAAATATATTAAGACGTCTGGTTTATTTGCTAGACGTTTGGTTTGGTCGATTTTTAAAAATGTGATAGTCAGAGAGATTTTTCAGACGTCTGGATAACATATCAGACGTTTGAAATAGGTTGAGTTTTTTTTTAAATTTGATGACAGAGACTTAACTCAAGCGTCTGGATTAAAGTTCAGACGTCTGAAATAGTCTGATATCTATTTCAAGGAGACAAAGCAAATTTTCAGATGTCTAGAGGGTTATAACATACGTTTGGCATATGCACAGTGAAAAAAATTCAAAGGATATTAGAGTGTCAGACGTCTGAGGTCCATATCCAGACGTCTGAAATAGGCAATTTTTCTAATAATAGCCTAAATTTTAATGGTTTTGCTTATTTCTCGATTCTCTACTGTCAGGAACGAAATGTAGTATTATTGGTGTAAAACAAAATTACAAATAAACATAGATACACATACAATAAAAAATATAATCTATTTAAATGGCGATGGAGTTTTGCGATCTTCTGACTTGATATCCCTCCATGGTTTAAGTGGAGACCATATATTTCCATGTTCGTGGGTTCTCGAGGAACCAGAGAATCGTCTATGTGAAGGGTCCGAAGGGGTACGATACGAGGAAGAGGGTTCCAAGGAACTACAAGGCTTCGGAAGTGGTTCATGGACATCTTTCTTCCGTGAAGTACAGAACTTCATCGCTACTTGCTCTAAAAAGCTTAGCCGACGTGCTGTAACTTTTTGTTCGAAATATAGTTCTCGTTGTAGATCTATTTGTTGTTTTTGATAGTGATGAATTTCATCAATTTTCTCCTTTGTGTTAGGAGAGAAAAATAAAGATCGTTTGGTCTTCTTGCTATCGGGAGTGAATCCCGTGTGATATGAGGACCACCTATACGTTGGTTCCTGATTTGGTGTGGGTGTAGGAAGCCATTGTGGTGTATCAGTCGAGCTATCTGTTGTAGGTGTCGAGAAGGATATATGAGAATTTTCAGAAGACATATTGTAAAAATATGAAATGTATATATTCTTTATTTTTAAAGATTTATATATAGTTGTGAAAAAGTTATTTATAGATAATTTCAGAAAACAACCACCTAAAAAATTTAAGGTGAATGAGTTATCACTTTTAGTTTGTGGATAAAAACACTTTTGGCTAAAAATATAAAATAAATGATGATGTGTTGTTAAGTTAGAAGATCATTAAGGGAGCATATTCCTAAGTCACGTCGCAATTTAACAAATGTTTGTTCGTTTAGTGGTTTGGTGAAAATATCTGCTATTTGATTTTCAGTATTTACGTATTCTAATGTAATAATCCCTTTTTCGACATTGTCATGTAAAAAATGATGTCGTATATCTATATGTTTAGTACGCGAGTGGTTTACAGGGTTTTTTGATAAATTTATTGCACTTGTATTATCGCAATATATTGGTGACTTATCAATAATTTTTTCAAAATCCTTAAGCGTTTGTTGCATATATATTACTTGTGCACATGCTAATGCCACTGAAATATATCCAGCCTCGCAAGTGGATAAGGATACACAATTTTGCTTTTTGCTAAACCATGAAACTAATGATTGTCCGATAAAGTGACATGTTCCACTAGTACTTTTACGATTTGTTTTACAACGACCGAAATCCGCATCACTTTATGAAACAAGTTCAAATGATGATCCCTTAGGATAAAACAAACCGTAATTTCTTGTACTAGATAGATATCGTAAGATACGCTTAACACTTCTTTGGTGAGATTCTTTCGATTTTGCTTGAAATCGGGCACAAAGACACACCCTCATCATAATATCGGGTCGACTTGCTGTTAAATAAAGTAAGGAGCCAATCATACTACGATATAATTTTTTATCAAAATCTTTTCCATTATCATCTTTTTCTAAGTGAACACTAGTACTCATCGGTGTTGGTTTGCTTGAAATTTTATCCATTCCAAAGCATCGTAATAAATCGTTACAATATTTTTCTTGATGAATAAAAATACCATTTTCAAGTTGTTTTATTTGTAAACCCAAGAAGAAATTTAATTCTCCCATGTGAGACATTTCAAATTCATTTTTCATAATATTTGAGAATTGATTACAAAGATTTTCATTAGTTGAACCAAAAATAATATCGTCTACATAAATTTGCACAACTAAAATATTGTTATTTTCTCGTTTAATAAATAAAGTTGTACCTATTTGAAAATCAGATGTAATTAAGTGATTTTTAAGACGTTCGTACCAAGCTTGGGGAGCTTGTTTTAAACCATATAAAGCGTTTTGTAATTTAAAAACATGATCGGGATATTTTTCGTGAATAAATAATGGAGGTTGTTCAACATATACGTTTTCTTTAATAAAACCATTTAAGAAAGCACTTTTGACATCCATTTGAAATAGTTTAAAATTGTGATGATTTGCAAAAGCGAGTAATGTACGAATGGCCTCTAATCTTGCTACTGGAGCAAAGGTTTCCTCATAGTCGATACCTTCTTCTTGATTATAGCCTTGAGCAACTAAACGTGCTTTATTTCTAACAATATTTCTGTTTTCATCTACTTTGTTTTTAAATACCCATTTTGTTCCTATAACCGATTGATCTTCTGGTCTTGGTTCTAATTCCCAAACATTATTACGTTCAAATTGATTTAATTCTTCTTGCATAGCTATTATCCAAAAATTATCATTTGAAGCTTCTTTATAATTTTTTGGTTCAAAATTTGACACAAATGCTACATGGCTTATTTGATTAAGTTGATTTCTAGTTACTCTAGAATTGAGATCTCCAATGATATTATCTTTTGGATGATTCTTAAGAATTCTAGGGGATGATATCAAAGTATTATTTTGCACATTTGTATTATTATTAATAGAGTTTGTTGTATTTATTGAAATTATTTCTTCACCATCATTAGTATGATGGTTAAGAAGATTTTCGTCGAACGAAACATGTAAACTTTCTTCAATAGTATTATTTCGTTTATTAAAAATTCTAAGCTTTGCTGCGATCCGAATAGCCAACAAAGATTCCTTCATCGACCTTCGGGTCAAATTTTCCTAAATTATCTTTTGTATTTAATATAAAACATTTTGATTCGAAAGTTTTAAAGTATGATACTTTAGGTTTTTTTCCAAAAAATATTTCAAAACAAGTTTGTTTAGACAAAGGACGTATGGTTACTCGATTCAACACATAACAAGCTGTGGCAATAGCTTCTGCCCAAAAATGTTTTGGTAGACCACTACTATTTAGTAGTGTTCGTGCACATTCTTGTAACGTACGATTTTTTCTTTCTACTACACCATTTTGTTGAGGTGTGCGGGGAAAAGGAAAAATTATGACTTATTCCTTTTGTATTACAAAAGTTAGTAAAAAGATCATTTTCAAATTCTCCACCGTGATCACTTCGAATATTTTTAATTTTCAAATCCATTTGTGTTTTAATTCTTTTAGCAAATATTTTAAACATACCAAAGGTATCACTTTTATATTTTAAAAATAAAGTCCATGTATATCTCGAAAAATCATCAACTATTACGAAAACATATTTGTTGTGATTTATAGATCGTACTTGCGTTGGACCAAATAAATCTAAATGTAATAGTTCTAATGGTTGTTTTGTAGAAATATTATTTTTAGATTTAAAAGAGCTTTTCTTTAGTTTTCCAATTTGACAATCGCCACATAAATTTTCTACTTTGTAATTTATTTTAGGTAAACCTCTAACTAGCTCATATTTTGCTAATTTATTAATATATTTAAAATTGATATGACAAAATCGTTTATGCCATAACCATGGATCTTCATGTTTGGCAGTTAAACATAAATTTGAATTTTTATTTATATTCATGTTTAAGACATAAATATTTTTGTTTCTAAAGCCTTCAAATATAAGTTGTTTGTTATTATCGAAAATATTACATCTATCTTTTTCGAAATTGATTTGAAAACCTTTATCACATAATTGACTAATACTTAGTAGGTTGTGCTTTAGATTTTCTACTAATAAAACATTTGTAATAACAGGAGAGTTAGAAATACCAGAGTTGATGACTTCTCCAATGCCCACAACATATCCTTTTGAGTTATCTCCAAAGGTTACCGTTCCACCATCGATGTATGTTATATTTGATAACATTTTTGAATTTCCGGTCATATGCTTGGAGCATCCGCTATCTAGTATCCATTTATCCTTATCTTTTATTTTGCGTACCTGCAAAATAAAAGATGTTTTAATTGGTACCCATATACTTTGTTAGGGTCCTAGATGTTAGAAGAAGTAGGTAGCCATACCCAAAATGGTTTGATACCTTTATAAATATAATTTTTATTATAGACTACATTCTCTAAGAAATTATTAATATGTTTTTGTCTAATCAAATTATTGTTTGTCTTAGGAATCCAAATTTTCATATTCTTGGTATCCATATTAGACTTAGGTGAACTTTTAGTCTTTTTAATCATTTCCTCTTTGTTTAGGAGTATTTTTAAAGGGGATTTTCACTTCAAGGGCTTATTTGTGCAGGTAATAAGTTTTAAGGACACTATTTCTAAAAAATTAGTTTTAAGGACATTTTACAGGAAAAAGATAAAAGAATTTATCATTTTCAGTTATACAGAAATAATGATAAAAAGATTTATCATTTTCCTGTATAACTTAAAAAGATAAATGAATTTATCATTATCCTGTAAATTGTCCTTAAAACTAATTATTTAGAATTGTTGTCCTTAAAACTTATTAACCTGAAAATAGAAGCCCTTCAACATAATTTCCACATTTTTAAATCCTATTCCATTTCTATTACCTAATGGTTTTGAAGTTTTGATAAGATTTTCCAAATCTTGTTTTCCTTTATTAAATTTTGAAACATTATTTGTAATTTTATCTAATCTTTCTTTTAATTCTGAATTTTCAATATTTCAATATTACTCTTCAGGTTGACATTTTCTTTTAACAAATTATCCTTTATTATTTTAGTTTTATCAAAATCAATAGCAATAGCCTTATTTTCGACCAAATTATTTTTAGTTTTTTCTTGAGATAATTCTAGTTCCTCTTCTAAAATAATTTTTTCATCTTTTAACATTCCTACTTCAAGTTATAATCTATTTATTTTGGATATATGTTCTTTGTTCAAAATTTTAATTTGTCTAAATTTATCATCTAATTCCATGCTAAGTTCTAATAATTCGTCATAGTTAAGTTAGGGACATACCTCATCAGTTTGTGCCATAAAACATACATTAGCTTGTTCTCCGTCACTATCGCTACCACTATCAAATGATGAAGAGTCCGAGTCATCCCATGTTACTTTGAAAGCCTTCTTCTTTTTGAACTTTTCAAATTTGTTCTTCTTTTTATCATTATTGAGCTTGGGACAGTCTTTCTTCATATGTCCAAATTGATCACATTCATAGCATTTGATTGATGTTTGATTTGTTGAGCTTGATTTTCCTCCTTTTTGAAATTTAGTCATTTTCCTAAACTTCTTAAATTTGTTGTAATTTTTGGCAATAAATACAATTTCTTCTTCAACTAAGTCGGAGTCTTCATTTGTTGCTGGGAATGCTATGTTCTTCTTTTTCGAATTTAGTTCTTTTCATGCCTGCAAATTAGCTTCATAGGACATTAAATTTCCTATCAACTCTTCAACCTTGAGAGTAGAAAGATCATTAGCTTCTTCAATAGCTAATACCTTCCTTTCCCAATCTGATGTTAAAGAGTTGAGTATTCGAGAAACTAAATCAAAATCAGTAAACTTAACTCCTAATGCCATAAGATGATGTTGAATAGTTTGAAATCTGGAATACATGTCAACAATAGTTCCATTTTGTTTCATTTTGAATGAAGAAAATTGGTTTTGCAAAATTGAAATCTTAGTTTGTTTGACCTTTGTTGTACATTCGTGTATGATTTGTAAGGTACGCCAAATGTCAAATGCAGTGTTACATAACATGACACGTGAAAATTCATTTTTACCTAGTGAGCAAAATAAAAAATTCATAGCTTTGGCAATATTAGAAGCTGCTTTTTTTTTGCATCGGTCCATGTGTTCATAGCAGTAGTAGGTGCTTCATATTTATCTTGAGTGGCTGACCAAATTTCTAGACCATTAGCGTCCATAAAAATTCTCATACGTGTTGACCAATATGCATAGTTAGAGCCATTAAAAAGTGGGGGTCGTGCTGTGGATTGTCCTTCTAGAAAAATACTTGCCATATTAAAGTGATTCAAAAACGTGTTACTGTACTTTGATTAAACCACGCTCTGATACCAATTGTAAGTATATAGGGTGGATCATATAGTGTATATGCAAGTATATGTGACAGATTATATGATGCAACTAAGATAAAATTAATCTAGGTAAATATAGAATAAGCACACCAGGATTTTATACTGGTTCAGACCTCCCGTCCTATGTCCAGTCCCGAAGCTCCCCTAAGGAATTCGACTATCAAACACCCTCACTTCGCTCGAAGGAATAGGCTTGGTTACAATAGCTTGTTCTTGTCAAGTATGTGTTCTATAACACGGATATTGACTATTAAGTACAAATGCTTCCAATATATATATCTAGAGAATATTGATTGAGGAGATATGAATATATGGAATAATGAAATACAAGTATAGATTGCTAGAGATCAAGAATATATTAGAGTATGAAAGTAAAGAGCACAAGTAAATTAGGTGAAGTCTTCTCTTTGATTCTTGATGTTATTTATAGTGGTAGAGAGATTCCTTGAGTAGTTGCATCCATTAACAAGTGTTCGATGGTCGCTTCTGATGGTGATGAAGAGTTGCAACGAAGAGAAGCGAAGATGTCTTTTCAAATGCGGCAGTTGTAATTTGAATTTCAAATCCGTGTTCAGCACCAGACGTCTGGATATTTTTTTGTGTGCAGTAGCCTTTCAGACGTCTGAGTACATTAACTAGACGTCTGATTCTTTCTATTTTAAATTCCAAAGGATTTCTTCAAACGTCTAGCTAGTGCATCCAGACGTCTGAAACCTATGCATGTTGAATTTGTGCATCTGTGTCATTGCTCCATTGATCATATCGACTTGTAGTCTTTTGTAACGTTCTTTGAGCCTTGTTCTTGTCTCTCTAGTGATGTTACTTTAGCAATTACCTGTAAATAGAATTATATATACATATACGATTTCCTTTGTATAGTTGTTGTCATCGAAACCGTAGATTTGATTTCCTAACAATATATATATATATATATGTATGTATATGTATGTATATGTATGTGTAGTGTGTGCACGTGTGAATGTGCATGCGTGTGTGTATCCATGTTGAAATCATTATGACCTATGACATTAACCCTATTTATCAACCATAGATTCCAATGGTTAATTATACACCTATAAAATATGTTCGTCATGTTTACCCTAGGTTAGATCACCATATTTAATGTAGTTATAAGATTTGTATTATGAATACGAACATATTATAATATTAAATTAAATCAAAATTATGACAAATATTATAATTAAATCATAATAAATAAACATAAATTTTAATGTACAAATTATTCAATTAAAATTAGAACCTAGACTCTTTTATTAATTACTACTCAATAAGAATTACTACAAAATGTTTATTCATGTAAACACAAAATACGATACTGTGCAAATTAATAAAAGGAAATTTTCTTGAAATTCCTCCTTTTTACCCCCTAGCCAATGCACCTTATCCCAATAGGATCGAAGGTTGGTGTCGCGACCCCATCACATCTCTGTTTTTGAACACTGTGTCATTATCCATCCTCTTTAGCTAATTTGCGGGGTTGTCATCCTCGATTGCGTAGCATGTTTCTAGCAAGGCATGCTTCTAGGAGTCCAGTAGCATTCCATCTCATTCCATATTTTCTCCATAGGATATGAACCTCCATAAATCATATTAATCACTAAGTCACTTCTAGGTAATCTTAGACCTTCTCCACTGGTTCCCTCCATATTTCTTTAAGATGAATGCCTCGCGGGTTTCTCACAAACTGCAACAACTACTTCTTCGTTAGTATTGTGTCCATGCATACCAATGAACCATTAATACTTCCCAAAGTGTTCCTACTCTTCAGTAGCCCCTCTCGAAGCAGGCTTCTAATATCTCACAATGCCTTGGGTCGCAAGATAAATGTTCTCAATGGAGTCATTCAATTTCGTATATTTACCACTCCCTACGAAGATAAAGCATTTTCTAGGATCCTCCTTCATTTCCCTAGTTTGATAATTTTCCTCTTATTTATATGTTTTGTTATTCCATTATTACCGTCTTGCTTAATAGCTTCATTACTCTTCATAGAAATCCTTAGTCCAGCCTGACTATCAGCATTCAACATCTTCTCCATTTTTTCTTCTTCCAAACACAGAATTTGGTTAGCTTTCTTGTGGAAATTCTTCAACATGCCTGGATTTTTCATTGTCAAACACTCCCTAGAATCAGAATCACTGTCTACTCCACTGGCTAAATCCATCAATACCAGGTCGTCCTTTGGATTTTGTACTTCAGACACAACCGATCGAATTGTTTCAAATAAGTTTTCATTAATTTGGCCTTCCTTTATTGTATGTCACTAGCGAAATTGCTTCGTCGGGTTTCACAGAATAAACCAAAATTGATTCAAAAACTTGTTTTCCAATTGGCCATATGACCTTATGGATCCTGGCTCTAGCATGCAGAACGACATTGGTGCTAAACCTTCGTAAAACAATACATAACACCTACGCTTTGCATGATTATCGATCCTCATACTATTTATGTGCCAATTGTACCTAAGCAAGTGTTTCATAGGGTCTTTCAGTCCATTATATTGTCGCATGGATGCATAGTGAATTTTCTTAGGTATTCAGCATCTTTAATCTCCAGAGTGATAGATTTCGACTAGAAGCGGACACCCAATCATTCTATTGATTTTCTTTCTTAAGCAATCTTCGTATTGCCTCATTAATCATATCATCGATTCCTTCATTTCATCCTCTATAGAGGTCATCAAACGCATCACTACGTGCTTAGCTCTACGAATGACCATAATGGTCATTGCCCAAGCGTTCACAGCTAGCAGACTGACACCTAGGTCTCCCTGGTTCTAAACAGTCCACTCGTCTTGACCTTTCGTGATGTCAATCATTACTGCATCCATTTGATCCATCTTTTTTTTGTCAATTTCTATTAGCATTTCTTCAAGATACTCCACCCATGGAGGTCATAGCATGACTATCTCTTCCATCAACATCACGATGATTATCATCAACTCTCCTTGATGGACTAGTACCGATCCATGGTTGATCGGTACAGATCTATCCTCTAGATCTTCCAATTGCGTTTTCTTCTTTGTTGGCATCAATATTTCCATCTCCATCCCTTTCTTGTTTTACTCTATGCCTCCCACAAGAACTTCCTTCATCGGATCTAGCTGAGTTCTCCCTCTAACTCCATGATCTCTTGCATGAGATTCATCTCTTTATGGAGTGTGCCTAACTACTGCAAATTGACTAGCCAAATTTTCCATTATTGATCATTCATTACTTTCATATTTTGATTGACGACGATTATCATCCCTTGCAACTCCTCTCTAGTCACTAGCTTTAGTGGAGGTTGAGTAGATTCATCATTTATATTAGCATTCCCAGCATTTCCTCCATTAAATTCTTTGACAACTTGCCTTCTTTAGTGGTCCTTCGGTCCCATCCTATCAGATCCCATTGGATATTTTATCCAAATTTTAGTAGCAATAGAGTTCTAGCCTAGACTTCTTTTGTTCTCAGTTAAAATGCAAAATAATGTTTGCCAAAAAGTTGATCTCACCCCAAAATTGCTGATCTTGAAGAAATATCAACAATAGAATTGTTCCTATGAACAATATATCAAATGGAAAGATGTAAAATCTAAGAAAAAAGTAAGGAAAGCAAGCGACACATAGATTTATAGTGGTTCGGCTATGCTTACATCTGCATTTAATGTATTTTATTGCTTAGGTCAATCTAGATCCGCTGAAATTACAAGTACAACTCCAAATTCAATCTCAAAGTTGGTAATGACATAGTCTCACTAACTATGAATAAGCAAAGTGCCAAGATCCTTTTTCTATTGCAAATAGCCCTCTAATTATAACTGGTGTAGGCTATAACTGGCTTCTTAGTTGTTAGATTGCAATAGAACTCGTTAACCACATAGATCCAAATAGATATGAGTAAAAATAGGTAATCCTCAAAATATCTGTGGATCGGTACACATTCATATATGGATCGATATCAATCGATAAACTTCAATATTTTGTTACGTTTCTTCCGATTTTCCTCGAGCCTAGATACTTCATTTATTGAGTCAATCTCCCTTAGTTTTATCTAAATTTGTTACTCCATGTATTTAATTAGAATATTTGCTTTATGGAGGGAATCCTTATAGAGTCAAGAGTATGCCAAAGGGGCAATTATGTAATTGTTTACATATATCTAACTCGATAACCAATCTTATTTAAAATAAAATGCGTGTCTCTCTATTACATGCTTATTATTATGATATAATTAAATAAGTAATTAATTTAAAGTATACTAAATAGAAAATCCTTTAAAGATGTGTTATGTGATAGTAATCACAATGTGCTGTAATCATGAGAAATTTATCATATTATAATAAAATTATTTTAAATATTCCTAGTCAAGACGTTTCAAAATAGGATATCAATATATCCATTGAAACTAGAGTGCGTAATGCTCTCTAAATGTTGGGAAGTGTATTATCATGACTGTTGGAGCCACCAATGGGTAGCGTACTTATAGTTATTGGATAACCGTGGAATGACTCAATCAAGAGTTTTCTGTTGGTTAATTTAACTAAGGTCAAACAGAGAATCTCAAAGTGACGATGTCACACAATTCCTTCAACTTGAGAAATCTATGGAATTCATTGTGGACACTCCTATAACGACTTGACTTTTCGACCCTCGAATGTTGACACTAAATACATATACAGTATTTGTGTGTCGATCCCCTAAGTGCTAGAAAGACAGAAAGTTGGGAAAAATAAAAAAATAGAATAGAACAAGAAAGAGAGAACACAATATCAGTCTCACAATGGAATGATAATATATAATATCAAAGAAATAATACAAAGGGTTACTCTGAATACAGAAATATCAGAGTTACTAAAACTTACGTACCATCATCAGTCTGGATAGTTATAACTGCCTGTCCTCGCAATAATGATATATACAGTACAATAGTGCAGTGGAAATAATAATACTACGGTAGGTAATCATCCAGCTCTTCTCCATAAGCTCCAAAGCGTCTGTTGCTAAATCTAGAAACATACACAGGGCTGACCCGAGCATTATATGAAATTAACACCCGGATCAGTTTGTTAAACCGGCGTAAGAAAACTTATGATATATGAAATAGGTAACAGTAACTATTGGGACCGTATGGATTCTCATAACGGCTTTTCCCTCAAAGAAATCAACCATTCATTAAGTTTAATATAGTAATATGATTGATAATGTCTAGAGTGTAGAATATAAATAATATCAAATAGCTGTGATGTTTACATTGGTCACACCACAACATATTTAGGTTACATATAAAACCGCTAAAGTACATTCACATAATGGATTTTTCCATGGAGATCTTTTTGGGGAAGCTGAATCCAATATCTTTTGGAAGGGTCAGAAAGTACCCTTCGAGCGTTGTGTATATTTAGATAAAATATACCAATTAAGTAAACACAAATGGCCCAGCGTTCGAACATAAACATGAACAACGTGAACCAAATATCATTAACTCCCACCGACCAACAGTGGATAAGTATCTCCATATGCAGCCGATAATACCCTGACATGGGTCGCTAACCCCAGGTTGTGAGGCCTACTCTGTTTTTAGTCATTTCCAATGTTGAGGTTATGTTCGACATCTTTTATATGAGTCTTCATCACTCGATCAGAACATGAATACGCAAATGGATTCCGACATCTCGACCAGATCATGAATCGCTACATTGATTCGAGCATCTTGAAAATATCTTGAACCTCTATATAGGTTCCCCACATAAATCCTTCGACGAATGCTAAGTGTTGTCCTCTCTCTTGGAATAGCCCTCAAGATAGACAGTTCCACACAATAACATTGTTTGTTAACACTGACCTCTCCTTTGGACTTAACCTTAAGATTAACAATTCAAATCTATTACATTTCACTTCACAACCGCTTCCAAAACATAGAACTTGTATACTAGTTTTTAAGTGGTATTCAATAAGTAAAACACTCACCGACCTCGGTCTCTTCAAACTAAATCGATGAATTTCCGGCTAAATTAATTCTGGTTCTTTCGAAAGTAAGCAAAGCAAGAGATATTACATACAAATGCTCCTCCTGAGGGTTCTCATTGATATAAAATCGTGAACCCTTTCGATGACTTCTTAAGTCAAAATTAGGTCAAGTTTGATAATTGACTAATCGATTATCTAGTCAAAAACAATTACTTATACAAATCATGTGTAACACCCTAGAAATTTTCCAGAAACAAACGAGAAATATAATTAAAGTTAAGAATGAACTTAAAAATAAGATTTTACAAACGTCCATATTGGGCTACGAGACTTGAACCATTGTGTCTAGCAATTTTCCGAATGATTTTCATATATAACTTATCGTAATTCAAATTGGTATCAAGAGTTAAAAAATTAAACGATAATTTAAAAATAGAAACGTTTAATATTTAAAATAATGAAGGGGGCGACCGTTAGGACCCTAAGTCGACCATGGGCGGTCGACCGTGGCCTAGGGCGATCGACCCGAAAGCCCAATTAATGAACAATTTTTCGTTCGTGCGAGCTTCGTTTGAACGGCGTTAAGTCTTACATGCGGACCAAGTAAATGATGGAGAGTCAAGGTTTGATCAAGGGTTGATCTGATGGCTAGGGTAGTTGGTTACCTCTATAAATTAACACTAAACCTAAACCTTATTCTCTAATTTTAAAAGTCAATAACGAAGTCTGCCAAAACTTTCTATCTCCTCAAACCCTAATTCCCAAATTAAATCCTATTTCTCAAATACCCAATTCCTAACCAAAACTATATCAAAGAGAAAATTAAACAATTGAAGGGGAAGCTAATCAAGATCTAAGTAAGAGTACGTGGGTTAGAGGTCATCTTAAGCTTAGGATGGAGGTGAGTGGGCACATAATAGATTTAAGTTGTTAAATTTATTAGCATCAAATTTATTTTAGGTTGATTAGTTTGTTAAATAACCGAATTAAACTGTTAAATTATAGATTTGCGATTTTAATGGAATTTGATGTTAAATCTAATTATTCTGATACAACTATAAACCCTAAATATTAAAGTGTTAATTTAGACCCGATATTAGCAAATTGGAAATCTGACCAATTTGATTTCAAATTTCTGTTGAAACTATAAAACCCTGAATTAGATCCCAAATTGATTTATATTTGAATTATTAAAAAAAATTGGATTATGTTAAGAATTAGGAAAAATCAATAATTACTGCTGCTAATGATAATTAAACCGAAGTAATGATTAATTGAATAATAAATCGAACACATAGTAACTAAAAACCTAAAACCCCGCAAATTGAACTTGAGCGGTCGACCCTAGAATTCGACGAGAGCGGTCGACCACCGAAAACCCAGGTCAACCGCCCTAGTTGATTTTTGGCTAAATTGAGTTTTTGGGCCTCAAGCCCAATTTGATT
The DNA here is from genome assembly GCA_030737815.1 of Allium fistulosum. NCBI lineage: Eukaryota > Viridiplantae > Streptophyta > Magnoliopsida > Asparagales > Amaryllidaceae > Allium > Allium fistulosum. The sequence goes on along the minus strand of CM060903.1, from coordinate 326,362,394 downwards.
GATAAGATTAATGAATGTTGAAATGTATATCAAACTGATGGATGCATATGTGAGGTAATAGGGAAGTTGATTCCCTATCTAATTTGTGGGTAAAATTTATTTCGCTAAGTGGGTAAAATCTAGTAGATCTGTAAACGTAGGTAATTGGAGCAGTTCGTTTGGCGGATGTGGAAATTGGGTTTGGTACGATTAGTTCCTAAGGGGTCCGATCCTTGGGTTATTTGCAGACGGCAAACATCAGAGTAGGCCATTAGTGGCCATAGTTTTTGAGACGAGACCAGAAGGAGTCCGGTCTTGGTGATGATTTTCATGCGACAAATACCAAAGTAGGTAATGGCTATAGGTCTCGTGGCGATGTTAGGTGGAGCCTGGTCCTGGCGGTGATTTGCACACAGTGAATACTGGAATAAGCACTAAGAGGTAGTTTGCCATTACAATCGAGAGATGAGTGTGGGTGCATACGATGAGTGACTCTATAAATTTGCATTTCATGTTCTCCCTCTCCAGGCGTAGTGGAGTAGTTGAGGGACAGTAGATCCCGGTTTGGTCGAGTAATAGTGTGAGATTGACCTGTAGATCTGACCCCGTGAGTTAGATAAATATCCTTAGGTATATGACCTTAGGAATGAACATACACACACTATGTACACTCTATGACACTAAGATTAAATTTAGAACTAATTACATTTAGTCATTTATCAGTTTTGTGCTCATTCACTAGACGTATGTCCGATCGTTCCATTTTTTTCCCCAATCATTGGTGGACAAGGCAGCAGGTGACTAGCCCATCGTTGCTTTTAGGCTATCGTGCTTAGAGTCTAGCTTTTCAGCTTTATCTTTTATTATATTTCCCATCAGTACATTTATTTCAATATTTTTTGCCTCTGAGGGATTACTTTTAAGATATACCATGTTTGAGATTTTGTATCGATATTTTATGAGCTACTGTTCGTTGACGGAAATTCTATCGGTTTAGAAAACCGTCGAGCGAATTTAAATTAAAAATAACCGCAAGCGCATAGCGTACACTTGTAGTACGTGGCGAATACGGGTCGATCCGCATGGAATTGATGATTTTAAAAATCTATTCAATCAAATTAAACCAAAGTTGAGTGAAAGTTAAGCTAGAGAATTAGAGAATTAACTAACTAACTAAAAGAAAATAAATGCGAATATAAGAGTTAAATGACAATTTAGAGAATAAATCCACTCTCTAGATCATGTAGTTCAACACATATGAAATCATGATCTCTCTTTTATGGTCATTAGTGCTTTAATTGATGTGCCTATCATAAGTATGACATATTTGTGCTATTAGTTAGCCAACATAAGCCATCAAACTTTGATACACCCCTTAAACCACTTACTAACTTTCATGAAACTTGACAATGAAAATGAAAATGAAATCTATTTTAAGTATGGCCTATTAACTATTGATTAGAAATATAGACCATCAAATTTTAATTCCAAATCACTTTCTTTTGCCATAATCATATTTTGATGAAGAGGCATTTGTGTTAGTGATTGTTTAAGTATAGCCTATTTGGTGTCAACAATATAGACTATCAAATTCAAGGCAAAAACAACAATGAAACCACTTCAATCATTCTTCATTAAGCACATGTTGGATGTATTTCGATCGGTCTTTGCCGAACCAAATACCAGCTCTCTCCCAAGCTACCGAACCACCTCCTTCCTCATGCCTACCGGACCAGAGTGCCTACCGAACCAACCAGACTCACAGAACTACCGAACCAATTCCAAAGCAGCCTTAGCCGAATCAAACATCAACCCCTCTCCCATTCATCACCGAACCATCACCCCGGGCCAAGGATGCCGAACCGAGCTCCTACCGGACCACCTACTACCGGACCAAGACATTCCGAACCAACACTACCAGGCCAGATCGCGTCAGCCCAGGTCCGTCAGCAGCTGTATACATCCAAGACCCCTACCCCCAGCCTCACTCTATAAATAGAGGGGCAGGGGTACAACAATGGGGACAAGTTTGAGAGCTCAAGCACGGAGAGAACTTTCAAACAACTTTCTTTTACTTGTATCAAAGCCTTGTACTTGTAATCAAAACAAGAGAAGAGAAATAACATATAAAGTGGACGTAGGCACATTTTAGCTGAACCACTATAAATCTGCGTGTCTTTTTACAGTTTAGCCCCAGCTTTTCATATATTTGCATAAATCACCCGAATCACTATGAACAACATAAGATCTACTAAATCATACAACTTTGAGGTGTTTGTCCATTTTTTGTGCAAACATTTTTGGTGCTTTCACTGAGAATCTTGAAGCTCGAAGCTTCAGCTTCTTCCACTTAACCTTTTTCCTAACAACATCATCCATCATCTGGAAACATGCCTCCCAAGCAGAAAAAAGATGTTAACAAAGGAAAAAACATCGCTTCCAGCAGTCTTCCAGATCCAGCAGTCACGGATCAAGTAAATCGTCCTCCTCTAGCGGCAGTACCGAATGAAGGACAGGCTAATCCAACCACTCCTACCGTAGAACAGCCCGCAACAATTACTAGGGCAGATCTAGACAGGGTTGTGGTTGAAGTAACTAATCGCTTCACGTCCCAGCAGGAAGCCTTGGTGGACCATCTCATGTCACGCTTAAGGGATGCTGAAGAGTCTAACCGCAACACTGAATCATGGGGCGAGTCCCAGTCTGAAGGGTCTCGGAGACAACAAAGATCTTCCTTCTTCGAAGGAGCTAACGGCAGAAGCAGCCATGGTAGGAATCGAGATCGAGCACAGCCCGAAGTTAGGCCTGAAGAAACGCTTGGAACCGAACCCCACGGGGGAGGTGCAGGGCGAAGGTCAACTATAGCTGAGCCTGTCATACTGCCTAACCACGGAAACGTCAGTGAACGGGGCCGAGCTAGAGTCCAGCCCGAAGTTGGACCCGAGGAAGTGCTTAGATCAGAACCCAGCAGGGGAAGATAAAGGCAAGGGCCAACTATGGCTGACCCTAGCGTGCGCCCTAAAGACCAAAGGCAGCCACCGGAGAGTATGAGGAATGATAGACGATACCATCCCTACAGATCATCTGGACGGGATCAATCCCACAGAACAGAGCCAAATTCGTTTCTATCTGCTCCAAATTCTGATGAAAGGATGGCACGCTTATTCAGAGAGTGCGTCCAACGGGAGCAAAGAGATCGAGGGATAGGCGCTAGGGTAACCAGCCCTTTTGCCCGCAACATCGAAATTGCTATCACCCTTGGGAATGGAAGATGCCAACAATGGAACCTTACAAAGGCACCTCCGACCCCGTCGTACACTTGCAAAGATACACACAACATATGCTCATGAGTGGAGCGACAGAGGGAGTACTGTGCAAATGCTTTCCACTCTTCTTAGCGGATCTCGCTACCTCCTGGTTCTGTCATCTACCTCAGGGATCCATCAGCTCGTGGGAAATGTTGAAAGAAACGTTTATCAGTCAGTTCCGCATTCATGTGGAACAACCTAAGGATGCTTATTCTTTATCCAGCGTCAAACAGAAGCCTGGAGAGAAACTGCAGCAATACCTAACCCGATTCAATGCCGCAGCAGCCGCAGTCGAAGATGCCGATGAGAAGCTTATTCTAATGGCCCTCTGTAGTGGTGTGCATCCGGACACTAAATTTGCTAGAAGGTTGACAAAAGAAAAACCAACTACTTTACCCGATTTCTTCCATGAAGCCGGGAAATATATGAGGCTTGAGGATGCTGCCGTTGAGGGGCAGCCAGGACAGCAAAATAAGGCAACTCACAGCAACGCCCCTACTGTGGCAAGGGACGTTCGAAGAAATGATTCCAGAGACAATGCTGGGGGCAAGAAGGGAGAAAAGCGCCTATATCGGCCAGGACCGAGATTCGACACTTACACTCCCTTGAACGAGACCGTCGAAAATATCTTCCTTGCCACCCAATGCGAAGTTAGATACAAACGCCCACCATACAAGAAGGAATCAGATAACGCGCATAAGTCTGGAAAGTTCTGCCGCTTCCACGAATCTCATGGGCACGATACCAATGAATGCCATCATCTTCGGGACTTGATTGAGGAACACATCAGGAGGAAGAAATTGGAACGCTATGTAAAAGGTCAAGACAGGGCTCCAGCTCCTGCCAATGAGAACCCTAGGCTACCCTCACCAGAGATCGGCAGAGGAAACCACAACCCTAGCGGCTCTAGTCAAGAGAAGATAGTGGTCCATACCATCTCGGGAGGACCGCACATCGCAGACAGGAGCTGGAAAGAGATGGAAAGATATGGAAAGTCGCTCAGAGACAATAAAGACTGTGTCAATTCAGTTATAGAAGAATGCCACCCGAAAAGGAAAGAAAGTGATGACATCACATTCGGTAAGCGTGACCTAGAAGGAAGGCAATACCCTCACATGGATCCCATGGTTATCTCTGCCCGGCTCGGTCCCGCCGAAGTTTACCGAATCTTAGTGGACATTGGAAGCTCAGTAAATATCCTGTTCAAACATGCCTTCGACAAAATGAAACTATCAATGAAGGATGTATCTCCCTACGATAAACCACTACACGGTTTCACTGGAGATGCGAAGATGCCCCTCGGGCAACTGGACCTCTTTGTTGAGATTGGAAGCCATCCCCGCTCCATTGTACGGAAACAGACGTTTGTGCTAATAGAAAACCATTCGGCCTACAACGCCTTCTTAGGAAGGCCGACCTTGTCTGACTTCCAAATTGTCCTAGCCCCATGGTGCCTAAAGATGAAATTTCCAACGGACAATGGAGTAGGGGAAGTAGAAGGAGACCAGGACATTGCTCGAGACTGCTATGTGACCGAACTTCGCAACAACCACAGGAAAGCTAAAGGGAAGGGTGTAGAGGTTGCCCTCTGCACGAAAAGTCTAGAAGCATAGAAACTAAAGAAAGCCCCTCCTCTTCGATATACCAACGACCGTTTCAATGAATTAGACCCTAGGGATAAAGAGGAGGAGGCTACCGCCGAGCCTGCAGAGGCTATGGAGTTTGTATCTGTAGACAAGCATGACTCAAGTAGACTATTAAAAATTGGGTCCCAACTAAAAGCAGAGTTGAAGGAGCAACTCATTGACTTTCTCCGCCACAACTTGGATGTATTCGCATGGTCACACGCTGATATGATCGGAATCTCCCCCGACGTAGCATGCCACGTACTAAACATTGATCCTACCAAGGCGCCCGTAAAACAAAGAAAGAGAAGTATGGGGGCAGAGCGATCGGCAGCCCTCGATGAAGAAGTAAAGAATCTACTCGCCAATGACTTCATACGAGAAGCCATCTACCCAGAATGGATCGCTAACCCGGTGCTGGTAAAGAAGGCTAATGGGAAGTGGCGAACATGCATTGACTTCTCCAACCTAAACGATGCCTGCCCAAAGGATTGCTTCCCACTTCCCCGAATCGACCAACTTGTAGACAGCACAGCCGGGCACGAGCTCTTATCTTTTATGGACGCATACTCAGGGTATAACCAAATTCCTATGCATGCTCCGGACCAAGACCACACTAGTTTCATCACCGACCGAGGTTTATACTGCTATAAGGTAATGCCTTTCGGACTTAAAAATGCAGGAGCCACCTACCAGCGCCTCGTCAACAAGATGTTTGCGGGGCTAATAGGGCAAACTATGGAAGTGTACGTGGATGACATGCTGATAAAGTCAAGGAAAGCGGACGATCACGTAAGCCACCTAGGCAAGATATTCCAAGTACTTCGACAGTATGGAATGAAGTTGAATCCTCTAAAATGCTCCTTCGGAGTGTCATCAGGAAAGTTCTTAGGATTCATCGTCCATACCAGAGGGATTGAAGCAAACCCTGAACAAGTCCGAGCGCTAAGGGATATCAAGATACCTTCCACTCGGAAGGAAATGCAAAGCCTGAATGGAAAAGTGGCCGCCCTAAGCCGATTCATCTCCAAAGCAACAGACAAGTGTGTCCCCTTTTTCGAAGCTCTAAAGAAAGACAAAGGAAAGTTCGAATGGACCAACGAATGCCTGACCGCTTTCCTTAACTTAATCGAACACCTCCAGAAACCACCGGTACTCTCGACTCCAAGCGAAGGCGAAGACTTATACATGTACCTTGCTGTGTCATCTCACGCCCTAAGCGCTGCCTTGGTAAGGGAAGACAACCGCACGCAGCGGCCAGTTTACTTCGTCAGTAAGAGGTTTACGGGGGCAGAAGTCAGATATCCTAAACTTGAGAAGCTAGCATACTGTTTACTCATCACATCGCGGAAACTGCATCACTACTTCCAGTCCCATTCCATCAAAGTTCTGACCGATCAACCACTGAGGCAGGTACTCCATCGTCCCGACACTTCTGGGCGACTACTTAAATGGTGCATTGAACTAAGTCAGTATGATATCACCTATCACCCTCGCACCGCCATCAAGGGACAAGCCATGGCTGATTTCATTGCCGAATTCACTACCAACGAAGATAAGGAGCAATTGGAAATAGCAGAAGACATCAAGTGGAATCTCTTTGTGGATGGTGCATCAAACGAACAAGGCTCGGGGGCAGGTGTGGTAATAATCACTCCCAGGGGAAATAAGCTGCACTATGCTATAAGGTTGGAATTCGCTGCCACCAACAACGATGCAGAATATGAAGCAGTGATAGCTGGATTAGAACTTGCCATAGAAATCGGAGCCAATTCTTTGTGCCTTCATAGCGATTCTCAACTTATTGTTAATCAAATACTAGGAGAATTCCAAGCTCGAGAAGAACGACTCATAGCATATTTAAAGAAGACCAAGTTACTTCTCAGCCGATTGGACCACTACTTAGTCAAACACATCCCTCGGGAAGAGAACCAAGAGGCCGACGAATTGGCAAAGCAAGCAAGTATGGGAGACATCGCCATCTTCGGAGCAGTAACCATCTCAAAGCAACTGACCCCAAGTTTTGAGCAAGTAAATCTGATAGCTGCCACCGAAGAAGCAACTTGGATGACTCCCATCCGAGACTACCTACAAAGTGGCACACTACCCAACGGGCGTAACGAAGTCAAGTAAATCTTGAGGAAAGCTTCCCGTTACACAATACAAGAAGACATCCTCTATCGGCGCGGATTCTCTAACCTGTTATTAAGATGTGTCGCTGGGAGGGAAGCCAAGGAAATCATATTCAACATTCATCAGGGAAGCTGCGGAGATCACACCAGAGGGCAAACATTAGCAAAAAAGATACTCCGGTATGGATATTTCTGGCCCACCTTAAGCAAGGACGCCTTAGATTTTGTCAAAAAGTGTGACAGATGCCAGAAGTTTGCTAAGATTCCGCGGCTACCAACAACTGAGATTACTCAAATGACCAGCCCTTGGCCCTTCGCAATATGGGGAATTGACTTAATCGGCGAGCTACCAATGGGCCGAGACGGGGCCAAATATGCTATAGTGGCAGTCGACTATTTCACCAAATGGGTGGAAGCGGAACCTCTGAATAAAGTATCTTCAGCAAAAGTTATTAACTTCTTGATCAAAAATGTTCTGTGCAGGTACGGATTCCCACTCAAAATCATATTAGACAATGGACTTCAGTTTGACAGCGAGGAATTCGCCAACTGGTGCCAAGAGCACGGAATTCACAAAAGCTTCTCATCCGTAGCGTATCCCCAGGCAAACGGACAAGTCGAAGCCGTCAACAAAATTCTGAAAACTCTAATAAAAAAGAAGCTCGAAAAGTCAAAGGGCGCTTGGGTGGATGAACTTCCTACGACACTATGGGCCTATCGCACATCTTTCAGAACATCAACGGGGCACACTCCTTTCTATTTGGCATACGGATCGGAGGCTATGCTCCCAGTTGTAACCATTGTGCCTTCCACCGTAGGATCCACTATAACCCAGAAGAGAACGAAGAACTCCTTCACATGTCTTTGGATCTAGTTGAGGAGAGAAGAAATGATGCAGTCCTTAAAGCAGCAGCCCACAAACAAAAAGTGGCGGTACAATACAACTCCAGAGTCAAGCATCGTACCTTACAAGAAGGGGATCTTGTCCTCAAGCGAATCTTCCCTCGCCCCGGAGTACTAGATCCAATCTGGGATGGGCCATATGTAATTCATAAAGATCTCCACAATGGAGCCTATATTTTGTCAACAGTGGACGGAGAGGTGTTCCAGAGGGCATGGAACATCCAACACCTCCGTCGATACTTTTCTTAACTTGTACTGCCCATATGAAGTGAATTAACAAAGAGAATCAGTGGACGTAGGCATTTTCGTGCCGAACCACTTTAAAAAACCTTGTCTCCTTTATAACTTGTTCCTTTATATCTTGGCTGCTTGTTAACTTTATCCTTTTCTGTTGAACAAAATCCTGTGCATACAGTATTTCAATTCAAAGCACTCCACAGCGCAACTTCACCTGGACAAGACCTGACAGGTACTATGTGAATCTATGCCCTCGCCAATGAGACACTTTTGCTCCAGCACCCCTCTGCTGCGGGTTAACTCATTGATCGCGACGGCCCTTAAAGCCAACTGTAATGAGCCGATTATAAGCCACCGAGAAGGCCGACTATAGCCGAGGAAGCTCATTACGGCGTTCGGCTCGCCGGCAACTGTGAACCGACTATAAGCCCCAACATAAGGTGTGGCCAGCCAGGGGCAGTTCACGGTTGACGATCGGCACCCACGCTAGTCGGCCATAGTAAATCGAATAATACCCACGATTACGGGCCATAATGGCCCGGGTAGTTACTGCGCGCGATCTCGGCTCCGACGTGTCTTAAGTGCGGCTGTGGTAAAAAAGAATTAACTCCCCGCGGAGGCGTAAGATGGGTGACAAATGTCTCCAAGACCTACAGCTAGGGAAAGTGACTACAAAGCCCGTTTGCCACGAACTTAAGCACATCGAAGGCCTTCCGTGATTGGAAGTTTTACTTTTTCACATATTTCAATTTTACTTAAGAAACTTTTCTCCTATCCTCTGTAACAATTCCTGAAGTACAGGACACAAAACAGGAGACACTCACTAATAGAAGCGGATACTCACAACAAGATACTGGACCGCCTCCCCTACTCGGTCACACGGGATATTCAAGACTTCCATTTACAAGCAAAATATAAAGGGTGGTATTTCCTTCTTTCATATGTAAACACATGACTATAATTTATTCACACCTCACGCTAACATAGCAAGTCATAAAATTATGTTTTAAACGAGAACCTGACATCAAACACAATTTGATTACAAGAATATGCATAGCTATATTTCTCATACAACATGTTGGAATAGCAAAAAACATTCAAAAGACGACAAATCAGATTAAGTTAAAAAATTACACGTCAAGAATAGAGCTATTTATTACAAGTAGCAAAAAATTACAACCTAAGAGTTACTTTACTATTTTAAGACTAACATACACAACCATGTCAAGTCCACAAAAAAAAGAAAGGATTTTTTCAGGTCCAATCAAGGAGCCGGCTGTGTCGGAGTCTTGTCCTTGTCTTGTTGCCCACCTGTTCGGTCAGAGAAGGAAATCATTAGTGATAAGCAACAGAGTTAACAAAAGAAGAAACTAAAGAAGAAAAGGTTACCAGCAACTTCCCCTTGCTCATCTTGGTCGTCATCCCCTACTTCCACGCCTGCCTCCTCAGCTGCAAACAACCGCATCCCCTCCTTCACCGCTATCTTCTCCTCCTTGGTGAACTGAGCGGTTACCACATCCATCCTAAAGGCCGCTCCACCCTCCTTATCCGCCTCAGCCTTGGCCTCCTCTAAAGCCCTGAGGTAAATCCTAGCCATAACCCGGGGGTAGTCGTCCATCCAAGATAAGCTGCCCTGCTTCCAAATGCGAAAGTACATATCCTGCAGCATATCATCCATCATCCCCTCATTTTCCTCAAACTCCCTCATACGAGCCTCAGAAACCGATAGCCTTGCAATGGCAGCATCCCTCTCCAGTCGGTATCGTGAGCAGTCAGCCTGAAGGGACCTCCTCATCACCTCCATCTCCTCCTTTAGCCTGACCTAAGCAAGCTCTGCGGCTTCAAGCTTCCCCGACAGCTCCTCTACCTGCTCAAGATCCGCCCTTCGAACCTCGTCCACTGTCGAGATGGCCATATTTATCTGCTCCTTGCAGGCAGCCTCCATCTTTCGCAATTCCGCCTTACTAGCCTCCTCCATAGTCTTCCTCAACCGCCCGGAGGCAGCCTCATGCTGAGAAATATGAATGGCCTGATCAACAAGCTATTTGGCCTGATCCGAAACCATCAATCGTAGTCGGATGTTGGCACTCCCAATCTCCTCTCCAGCCCTAACCAGCCGGGCATGATGCCCCATCAGTTTCCTAGTCTCCTCCGCCACTTGATCAATATTAGCCTTGGCCTCATCTCCCATGGTAACTATCCGAGTAGTAAGTAAATCGAAATCTAAGGACTTAGCCTCATCAAGCACCCGTACCATGGGATTGCGGGGAAGAAGGTGCTCACCGGTAACCTCGTCAAAGGTAATATCATGGGAACTTGGATCCAGATCAGGATGACCCGCAAATGGATTACGAGCCAAGCCAGGACGATCAATCTGAGTAACGGTAGGATTTTCAGACGGGTGCGGAGAGAGTGCGAACTCAGTATCCTCCTCCGTGATATCATGAAGAGGCTGAACAGGGGGCTGAGGACCAAATGAAGGTTCGGATAAGGGATGACTCCTCTTTCTCTTTTGAATACCCTCTTCAATAACCCCGAGAAGAAGACGGTAGCCGACTACATCCCCGGAACGGTGGGTCGAAGGCTTCGGCTTGGCGGAAGCTTTGGAGAGCTTGTATTGTTCAAGCCTGTGCCGAAGATCTGAGGCCTTGGCCGTTTTACCTGCTCCTGATATGAAACAAGTGTCACAAGCTTACATTGATCCATAATTCGAGAAACGCGGTAAATTAAAAGTTAAAAGAGGAAAGGAAACACATCTGTTATACAAACCCTAGGGAGGAGTAGGATACTGCAATGAGTCTTGGATTTCATTCCAGGACGGGAGCGGATCTTAAAATATTCCTAAGTCCCTATCATAAATGGAGCCTGCAGGAGTCAAAAATTCACCTTGAGTCATCGGAGCCACCTTGGCTGGAATAGTCTGAGAAGACTCGCTTGCACCGGTCCTGGCCTTGTCAGCTTTCCTGGATTTCTCTACCAAAGCCGGTTCTCCGTCCAGTCCCTCGAAAGCTTGGTGGAATGCATCATTCGTCCACTCCTGAATCTCGCCTGCTTGCCCAGGAAGCAAGGCCCCGATGCCATCGCCACCGTCACCATCCTCCCGGTCATCTCCAACCTCACCTCTCTCCTCCTCCACATCTTCCTTCCCCGGAGTAAGTGGACAAGTGCTGGGGGAAGGACCATCCGACTTCTTAAGCTTCTTACCTCCGACCACTGGAGATTTTGAGAAAGGTTTCCTCTTGCCACTCTCTACTGTGACACCTCCCTTAGCTTGAGCAGCCGCCCTCTCCTCCGCCGTTTCCCTCTGCTTGACTACTGACTGCTGTGGAAGGATCAAATTATACTCCAGAAGGGTCGCATTTCTGATCAGGTAAGCAGCCGATCTATCTCTCCCGGGGATAGCTTCTATCTCAGCCGCCATCTGAACCAGGCGATCAGTCTCCACAACCGCAAAGCCACCTGTCGCTAGCAAAAAATGAAAACGTATGAGAAGAAGCATCGCAACTAGAATGGAAATTATAAATAAAGCATCGACTTACATCCAGAGGTGAAACGCGGAATAGAAACAGAGTCGTCCCTGACGAAGAACCATTCCTTCTTGAACATGCTGTACTTAGAATACAGATCCAAGACCGGCTTGAAGGTTACAGCTGACTCCAAGCTGATGTATGGGGACCCCTTCTTATAGCCCCTCAGATTATATAAGTACCGGATCTCCCAGTTGGAAGGAGCACGCCCATGCTTCCTCTGAAAGATGACGAAGAGGCTCACCAGTATAGTATAAGAGTTGGGTTGAAGCTGGAATGAGGCCACCTTTAGATATGTAAGAAAGCTGAGTACCCAAGCATTAAGAGGCGGGATGGCACCACACATACAGTGGTATCTGCTGTAGGCAAAGTACCCTTCGGGAGGGTCGTATGGCATAACTTCTCTCCCTGGCAACAGCATGCGCGCCCTATCAATTCCGAAAGAACGGGAGATGACATCAAGCTGCTCTTCCTTAAGGGAGCTGGGAAAGTAATCGGGCGGGGAGTTCAGAAGCTCCTAAGGGCCGTACCCGTCCACTAGTGATCTCGGGGTAGATCCGTAACGTTCCGGTCCTGGCTGAGCAAGGGGCACTGCGGAAGATTCTCCTTCGCCCTGGGACTTCTTTTTATCTGATTGGGTTTCTGCTTTTCGAGACATTTATCTGCAACATAAAAAGCGTATTGTTAGAACAGAGGATGTAAACAAGTAAGTATATAATATGAAATTTCACTCATAGTTTAAAACACTCAGAGCTCCTAGTATCATTCGGTAAGGCAGACACAAAGGTTCATTCGGTAAGACAGATACAAAGGTTCATTCGGTAAGACAGATACAAAGGTTCATTCGGTAAGGCAGATACTAAGGCTCATTCGGTATTTAGGAATCTCAAGAGATCATCCGGTAATTCAGAATATGCCCATTCGGCATTCAAACATACCTGGTTCGGTACTCAGATTGATTCGGTGATCAGGATGGTTCGATCCTCAGATTGATTCGGTAATCAAGTTGGTTCGGCTATCTCAAGACGATAAAGAATGACAGTAACCTAAAGCCTCTATTTATAAGCGAAACATGCCGACCGGACCAACTGGTTTGGCACACCCAAGACCGAACGAAGCTACCTCAGCTACAGGAAAACAAAGCGCGGCACATACGAGCACGTACCCCACTTTGGGGGGCAAGTGTTGGATGTATTTCGACCGGTCTTTGCCGAACCAAATACCAGCTCTCTCCCAAGCTACCGAACCACCTCCTTCCTCATGCCTACCGGACCAGAGTGCCTACCGAACCAACCAGACTCACAGAACTACCGAACCAATTCCAAAGCAGCCTTCGCCGAATCAAACATCAACCCCTCTCCCATTCATCACCGAACCATCACCCCGGGCCAAGGATGCCGAACCGAGCTCCTACCGGACCACCTACTACCGGACCAAGACATTCCGAACCAATACTACCAGGCCAGATCGCGTCAGCCTAGGCCCGTCAGCAGCTGTATACATCCAAGACCCCTACCCCCAGCCTCACTCTATAAATAGAGGGGCAAGGGTACAACAATGGGGACAAGTTTGAGAGCTCAAGCACGGAGAGAACTTTCAAACAACTTTCTTTTACTTGTATTAAAGCCTTGTACTTGTAATCAAAACAAGAGAAGAGAAATAACATATAAAGTGGGCGTAGGCACATTTTAGCTGAACCACTATAAATCTGCGTGTCTTTTTATAGTTTAGCCCCTGCTTTTCATATATTTGCATAAATCACCCGAATCACTAAGAACAACATAAGATCTACTAAATCATACAACTTTGAGGTGTTTGTCCATTTTTTGTGCAAACAGCACAAAAAGAGAGCATGAATTAACAAATAGTTGAAGCTACATAATTAGAGAGCTTCATTACCCCTAAATTGAAGGGGTTTAGCCTCTCATATTTGTCATTTGATTAACAAATGTAGCTTGCAACTTGAAAGAAAAAAGAAAGCAAAATGAAAGAAAACTATTCTAATTGCATAAAAGAAAATCTACACTACTAGCATGAAAGGAAATGTACATGTAATTAAAAGGAAACAATAATTACATTGCATAAAAAAAAGGAAAGTTACATGAAGTAGAAATGGCTAAGTAGCCATGAAAAGAGAAAGAGAGCTTGTCTCTTTATTTTGAGCCTAAACTAAACTAAAGAGAGACTAAGAGAGAGAGAGAGAGTTACATGAAGATATGGGGTATTTATACAAGTGTTAAACCCTAATTCATATTTTTAGGGAATGCCCAAAATGCCCTTGTAGGAAGTGTGGTGACCAAGTAATCATTAGCTTCAATAATCCCTCACTTAAATGTACATGAAGCCATTAATTCCATAAGCATGTGCATTAGCCTCTAATTTGTACATTAAGGTAGGTGGGTAGGTGGGGTCCTCCATTATCTTCACTTTGAATTATTTCCATCTTCATTTGTTCTCTTCACTCTTGTGCATGCATATATCATCATGTAACCACTTGTATATGAAGTCAAATTCCTATAAAAAATATAGAAATTTCTAATTAAATTTTCTCAAATTAATATATGCACAAAAATGACCATTTTGCCCTTGGATGAAGATGAATATGTGACGATTTGAAAATAACATAAATTTTGGTTTAAACAAGTTAAAATACCCGATATGATCATTTATTTAATTTAAATAGATTAAATATGGTGGTAAAAATATACACATTTACGTGCACATCAAATACCCCCACACTTATCTTTTTATTCGTCCTCGAATAAAGGAAAACTAAGATAAATCCGTTTTCGTAGGGAGCACGATTGCATTGAGCGTATGCAACAAGCCGTTAAACCTCTGGGTGTCCCCAGTAGGACGAGTGTTGTCTCGTGAGGGTTTTCAGCGGATACTACCCACAAAATCCAAATGCAGGATGAATATATTTACACAATGCAAGATTTATTTACAAAGAGATGAATGCAAGTTTTTGAAAATATATACAAATGAAGAGTTTACTATTAAATCGACACAATTAAGTTAAATATAGGTTTTGGTAATTATCTTGAAATTTAAGTCATTTACTCATCAAAATTTCCAACAAAAATTAAGTTATCATAACAAATATACTATAGTTTAACTTGTTGTTTCGGTTGATAACACACTGTAACTATGAAATGGATCCTTAGTTGATTATCAAAGTTTATCAAAGTGGTATTTCATTCCATTTCAATAACAAATCAAATCAAATAAGTTAAAATAGTGCTTGGATTTCATTTGCTTACTCTCTCCATTTTTTCATTTGAAAATTTTGTTGATATTAACAATATTTACATATGCCTAACTCAGATAAACTGAGGCCAGATATATTACCCATGCACTGCCTTACGGACTGATGTGAGGGGAATACAGAGCGTGGCGAGTGAACACACGAGTGTGAACACCTATTGACTATAGGCGTTATTAAAAAGATTTTTTTTATATATATACACCTAACTCAGATAAACTGAGGCCAGATATACCGATCGTGCACTGCCTTTCGGGCTTACGTGAGAAGGGTACAGAGCATGGCGACTGAACACACAAGTGTGAACACATGACTCTAGGTGTTTATTAAAAAATATATACATATATACAAGAAATATTTTTTTGTTTTTGTTTTGTTTTTGTTTTTTTTTGTTTTTTGAAAGAGAGAGTTTCGCAAAATTATCTTAGCGCTATTTAACTTAGAAGACAAAAAAAATGTTATATCTTTACTTTAAATCAACCACTTTTTAAAACAAAGATTTTCAACTAAGATGTATTTCATAATTAACACGTATGAATCCTCCTATATTCTAGTTAAACCATTGTTATTTGTAATCAAACTTCATTTTTATTTTTGTTAAGACAAATAAATTTTCAAAAATTTCAATTTAATAAACCAAAGCCATATATTTATCCTATAGTGTTTCTTTAAAAATAAATCAAAATGCTTAAAAAAAATTGTTTTTGGGATTTTTTTTAATTTTTTTTTTGAGTTTTTAAAAGAAAAGGCAAAAATAAATCATGAAAAATTATCTCCCCCCACACTTGATTTTGACCGTGTCCCCACAGTCAACCCAAGTGGAAGGAGAAAAATAAAAATAAAAACATGACCTTTATTTAAATGAAAATTAATGGTATTTACACGAGATCAGAAAGTATATCATCAAAAAGTAAATGAAACGGTCTTCCAAAGACCGATTCATTTGTCTCGTCAAGTATACGAGACACAGCTTAAGTTCAGAAAACTTCTTCAAAATTATTGAATTCAAAATCAAAATGGTGATTTAAATCTTCCCCGTCGGAATTTAACAATTCGTCATCCAAAAGTCCAAAAAATTCATGTTCGTTAAATTCGACTTCCTTTGTTGGATTATCAACAACTTCATTGCGTATCTCAAGTTCAAAATCCAAAGTTGTTGTATTCAAATTTTCAAAATCGAGAAAAGGAAGATCGAATTTTAAATTTGGTTCCACACCCTCAAATGAATTGAAATCCAACTCAATTACCGTGTTTTCAACAACTTCATTAAGATTATTATTTTCAATTTCAAAAGTTGTTATTTGAAAATCGTTGATTTGGGTAAAAGATGGATTATCACTTGACTCGTCACACATTGAGATTTGATTTTGTTTATCACGTTGTTTCATATATGTTTCAAACAACGAATCCGTGTGATCATTGTAAATTTCATTCATTTGCTCAACAAAATCCAATTTATAGTTATTAACATGAGGATTTTCGATTTGGATTTGTTGAGAACAAAGATTTTCAATCGTAACATGGTTAAGATTATTCCCATTGCCAAAGTTGTTTGAAAAGTTGTTTCCATTTTCATTTTGAGTTTGAAATTCATTTTGGAGTTCGAAATTGAATTGGCATGGGTTATAATTGAAATCATTTGAATTTTGAATTGAATTCAAACTTTGAAATCCTTGACTCGAGTTGTTACATAAATATGAATTACACAAATCATTTATCATTTGATTTCGTTGTGTAGAGATTTCAAGTAGAGATGAAATGCTATTTTAGAGATTCGAGGCTTGGTCTTCGTTTTGAAAACTTTGTTGTTCAAAATTCGACTTATTTAAACAATAATTGGTGTTAAAATATCCATACGAATTTGGAGTGAAATCATTTGGATTATATTGATTTTCACAACTATTGTAAAATTCATGTGAGTGGGGAAACTCGGACATTTTCAAGAGTGTTTTTGGGTTTTTTTATAAAGGAAAAATATTTACAAATAGAATTTATTTTTCAAAATGGAAAATTGATTTTTGTTTTTTTTTTATTTTTCAATTTTTTTGTTTTTGAAAAGGTTTAATAATTTTTTGGATTTTTGAAATTTCAAAGAAAAAGGATTTAAAAACTGAAAAGAAAAAGGAATATTTTTTTAGTTTTGGATTTTGAAATTTTTTTTTGCTTTTAAAATATGCATGAACTAATGCAACTAAATGAATGCAAGGGTTAATTACAAATGATTTATCCTATGTTAACCCAAAATTGTATAATCACACATTGTCTTAAATAAACAAGATAGTTCTCAGCCAGGTAATGGGCAGGGGTTATCGGTGCACCACGAATCACCATAGCAATGCGGCCGAAGGTTTAAGTACCTTCAAAGGAACAACCACTATAATATTTATGAATCACCGTAATATTTATAAATGGTTATTACTCTGCCGTAGCCTAGACACCGAGAAATTAAATTGTTTAAAGAAGACAACTTGTCAATACACAATTAAAAGTTATCGATGTCTAACCGTTATTACTAATCAAAATTCTAGGATGAAATGCAAAGCAGAAATTAAACGTGTATTAACAATGCAACTACGAATGGATTTTGTTTTTTTGGTTTTTTTTAAATGCAAGCAAACAACAATGCAAGACAAACAAAAACAATAGATATATACAATGCAAGGCAAATAAAGAGAAAAATATAAATAAGCAAGCAGTTTTTTTTGGCAAGCTCAGCACGGAAGCAATTTATTTTAGCTAGCACTTCTGCTCCTTCTGCAATTCTACTTTGGCAACCTGAAATAAAAACAAAATATATATACAGTTTTTTTTAATTTTTTTTTTTGATTTGAAAAAAAACTTAAAATTAGCGTTTTACTTTTAATTTTTTATTTGTTTTTTGAAAAAAAGGAAGAGAGGTTAAGACAAAACAAAACTAAAATCAAACCACACAAAACAAATTGAGCAAATTTCTTTTTTTTTTGAAAGAGAAAAGTAGTAAACTAAAAACAATTTACTCTAAAACCACTTAACCAAAGCAAACCAAATTCAAAGAACTTTTTTTTAAGAGAGAAAAGAATGGTGTTTCCTGGAGATTTGACCAGGCAACTAGTACTCGGCTTCCAGTGGGACACAGCGTCACAGGAGTGTTCGGCATAGTGTAGAACCCGGCAGCAGGAGCACTCGGCATCTAACAGGAGTACTCGCAACGGGAGTACTCGGCATCATAGAGTGTTCGGCATCATAGAGTGTTCGACATCATAGAGTTTTCGGCATCATAGAGTGTTCGGCATCTAGGAGTACTCGGCGAGGTACTCGGCATCCAGTATACCCGGCATCCATGATGCTCAGCATCAGATAGTACTCGGCGTCAGGTAGTGCTCGGCATCAGCTGGAGCTCGGCGTCAATTAGTATTCGGAGCCCAGTAGTACTCGGCGTCAGGTAGTGCTCGGCATCAGCTGGAGCTCGGCGTCAATTAGTATTCGGAGCCCAGTAGAACTCGGCGACAGAAGAGCTCGGCATCTAGAAGACGTTCAGTGTGCATAACTACTCAACGTAACAGTATTGTTCGGCCTGCATGCATTGCTCGGTCAAGAGCTTCGTACAGAGATACGTTCGGCTTCAACTGCAACCATCCTGCACTGCCCACACATCGAATATACCGTTCGGCATAGAGAGGACTGTTTGGCATCATAGTGTTCGGCATACCTGGTTCGGCATGCAGCGACCACCACACCTGGGCTAGAGTGTTCGGCTACCAAGCCCACTTGGGAAGTCCAGCCCATCTTTGTCTATAAATAGAGGGGCAGGGTCACAGTGAAGAGGATCCTTTTTTGGGAGAAGAACACCGGGGAGACTCTGCCATTTTTGAGACTCATCTTCTCTACTTAACAACTTTATTCAAGCATTTGATTCACGAATTGTATTTGTAATCAACAATAAGGAAGATCAATAAAGTTTAATCTCAAAGTGGACGTAGGAAATTACGCTGAACCACTATAAATTTGGTGTTCTTACTTTCTGCATTTAAATTAGCATTGTCTTCTCTATTTAATTTATCTTCATAACTTATATCTCTACACAATCTTTCTCAACGAGGTTAGTGACCAATTTTGGTGCTAACACTTTGGTGCTTTCACTGAGAATTGAATTCTCAGACCTCAAGGATCTGCTTTGAAGTTACTGGGTTGAACAAATCCCCCAAAGAAGATCCGACTCACTGATAGGACATCCTTTGATTCTACTCAGAGTTCATACCAATAACTCTACAATGGCAGGACCACGTACCAGGTCAGCTTCTCATAATGCGGATGCCCGCGAGACTGCTAGCGTGCAACAAGCAGGACCTAGCAATCAACCAGCGATTCCGAGTGCAGGAATTGCCACTCAAGAACAGACTCCAGTTGTCACCAGAGTAGAGTTCAATGACTTGATGAGAGAACTTAGGGAAAGCAGGAGACAACTAGGAGAGCATATGCAAGCTAACGCCAACCTGATGGCACAACTCACTCAATAGCAGCAACAGAATGCTGGGGGCAATCCCGCTCCTTACTCTTCATCTGACAACTCAACTTCCTCTGATGAACCTCCCAGGCGCAGACGACGTAAGACTGAAGCTGCACGAGCAGAAGCTGATGTTCAAACAGCTAGAGACCGTAACCAAGCAAGAGCTGGAAACTTCAGGATCGGAGTGCAAACGGAGGATGGAGGCCCAGGCCATCAAAACGCTAACGATGTCGAACCCCAAGACGCACGACTGACAGATCACCAGGAGAGGAGGCATCATCATGGACAGGCACGTAGAACAGACCTTAACCTCCCGCCTTCCATACAGACACCAGATCTGACAGCCATGATCAGGCAATTGATGAAAGAAAATCAGGGCTTATCGAATGATGACTGGGGAGTGTCAAGAAGTCATACTCCATTCACGGATGTTGTGTTGCAGGCGGCGTACCCCAGGAAGTTTAGTATGCCTACTATCCCTGCGTATGAAGGGAAGACTGACCCCATACAGCATGTCATGAGGTACGAATGGATGATGGATTTAGCTAGAGCGAATGATGCCACCAAGTGTAGATGCTTTCCGATTACTCTCTCTGGGATTGCTACTATGTGGTTCACCCGACTTCCTCCGCGGTCCGTATCAAATTTCGAAGAGTTGGCAAGGAAGTTTATTGAGCAGTTCAGAATACACACTACACGCCCAAAAGACGTAATGTCTCTGTCAAGTGTAATCCAAAATCCCGGGGAGTCATTGAAGGAATATTTACAGAGATTCCACGTTGCGGCAACTGAAGTCAGTAACCCCAATGACCATGCAATTCTGATGGCTGTAATGAGAGGTGTGGATCCAGATTCTGAGTTCGGAGACTAGTTGGCAGGAAAACCTCCGACTACGCTAGAGCATTTCTACTCAAAGGCACACCAATTCATAAGAAGAGAGGAAGCTAGGTGGGTACGACGAGATAAGACACCAGGACCTATCCTAGAATCTATGAAGAGCAACATTGCTGTGAAGCAGTCCGGAGACAGCTCGGGAAAGGTCCAAGTTAATGTCCAAAATAAGCCTGGGCAGTCTAAGGAGTCCGGAGGAAGAAATCAAGGGAAGAAGAGAGAAGCGGGGAAGTGGAAGTCGAGAATTCCAAGCTACAGCGAGTATACTCCGCTGAACGCACCGCTTGAGAACATTTACCTATCCACCTGCAATACTTTTCAATACAGAAAGCCACGTCCAAAAGAATCAACCGAGGAACAGAAGCGGACCGGGAAATATTGTCGCTTCCATGAGACTTATGGGCACAATACGGAAGAGTGCAGACACCTGCACGACGCTATCGAGAAGTTGATCAGGCAAAAGAAGTTGCAAGAATTTGTGAAGGATCCACAGGAAGGAGGACAGGGAACGTCCAACCCAGCTCGTGCACCAGCTCCGCGTCATCCTGAGGAGCCTGCCCGAACCGTAGGTAGACTAGTCATAAATACAATTATCGGCAGACCTCACCCCGCGGATAAGAATTGGCAAGAGATGGAGCGATATGCAAGTTCCCTGAAGCATGCCGATTTTGAGTGTTGTTCGAACGTGGAGGATGGGACCCCTGCTAAGCAGCAGCGCGTAATGACAGACAATATTGTGTTCAGAAACAGAGACGCTGATCGGGTAGAGGCTCCGACCATCGACCCGATGGTCATATCTGCAACGATCGGACCAGCATATGTAAAAAGAATTCTGATTGATTGCGGGAGTTCTGTCAACATAACCTTTAAGAAGGCTTACGACCAAATGAAAATGGAAACAAAAGACCTGAAACCATCCAAAGCTCGTATTCATGGCTTTAACGGCGCTACGACCGATGCAGTGGGATATGTCGAGTTGCCAGTTGAACTGGGACAAGGCGAGCGTCGGAGAGTGCGAATTCTACCCTTTGTAGTTTTGGATGTGGATTCTCCATATAATGTTTTCTTGGGCCGGCCGGCCCTGGCTGAGTTTAGGGCAGCGTTAGCCCCGTGGTGTTTAACTTTGAAGTTCCCAACTGACAAAGGAGTAGGTATCGTCCATGGCGATCAAGCAGCTGGTCGTTCCTGTTATGTGGCTGAGCTCCGATAGGCCCATCGGAGGGAGAAGGGAAAGGTTGCGGACAATCTCGTTCGCATCCTTAATACAGATAATTGACAAGTAGTGCCCGAGCCCTGGCTCGGGCATAGTTCTCGGATCTTCGGAGATATAGATCCGAGAGACGACGATGAGAAACCCAGGGAAGAGAAGGCGGCGCTGGCTGAATTAACAGTTGACATTTCAGTTAGCCGTGACGACCCCTCGCGAATACTGAAGATCGGATCACATCTTGGCCCCGCAATGACTAAAGACCTTAGCGACTTCCTCCGGGCGAATCTTGATGTTTTCGCCTGGACGCATTCCGATATGTGTGGGATTTCCCCCGCCATCACGAGTCATATGTTGAACATAGACCAGAAATACGTCCCAGTCAAACAAAAAAGGAGAGGAATGGATCCGGAGAGGTCCGCCGCTCTCGGAGAGGAGGTGGACAAACTCAAAGCAAATGGGTTCGTCCGCGACGCCCTCTACCCTGAATGGGTATCCAACCCCATGCTGGTAAAAAAGGCGAATGGGAAATGGAGGACTTGCGTAGATTATTCCGACTTGAACAAAGCATGCCCTAAGGACAGTTTCCCGTTTCCTAGGATCGATCAGTTGGTCGACTCTACCACAGGACACGAGCTGTTGTCATTTATGGATGCGTACTCAGGGTACAACCAAATCCCGATGCATATTCCGGACCAAGAACACACCAGCTTCGTGACAAATGTCGGACTGTACTGCTATGTAGTGATGCCCTTTGGATTGAAGAACGCAGGGGAAACTTACCAGCGTTTAGTGAATCAAATGTTCAAGGACCAGCTGGGTAAAACGATGGAAGTCTATGTGGATGACATGCTCGTGAAGTCACGACGGTCAAACGACCACATTCGAGACTTGGCTGAAATGTTCGACATACTCAGGTTTTACGGGATGAAGATCAACCCTCAGAAGTGTTCCTTCGGCGTGGCATCAGGGAAGTTTTTGGGATTCATCGTCAATGCTAGGGGAATTGAAGCCAACCCAGAGAAGATCCAAGCTATTCGAGATGTGCAAGCGCCCAGGACTATAAAGCAAGTGCAGAGTTTGAATGGAAAAGTAGGTGCGCTAAGTCGATTTATATCCAGGGCAACTGATAAGTGCATCCCATTCTTTGATATAATAAAGAAGGGGAAGAGAAATTTTGAATGGACGTCTAGTTGTGAGGAAGCATTCCAGAATCTGGTGAGGCATCTGGAGAGTCCACCAATGCCGTCAAAACCAGTTGACCATGAAATGTTATATGTATACTTGGCTGTATCCCCACATGCGATAAGTGCGGCTTTGGTTCGTGAGGAGGATCGAGTCCAGAAGCCGGTGTATTATGTTAGCAAGCGTTTAACGGGGGCAGAGAGGAATTACCCTAAGATCGAGAAATTGGCTTATTGCTTGGTGATTGCATCACGTAAGCTGCGCCCATACTTTCAAGCACATTCAATCGGTGTTTATACCGATCAACCCCTGAGGCAAGTACTCCAACGGCTGGAAACTTCTGGAAGGTTGCTAAAATGGAACATCGAGTTGAGCCAATTCGATATCGCCTACTTACCACGGAGAGCCATCCGAGGGCAAGCATTAGCAGATTTTATCGCTGAGTTTACCATACCCGTCAAACCGGATGATCACGACATCATTCCCCCCGTTCGATGGAAATTATACACTGACGGTGCATCAAACGACCGTTGCTCCGGCGCGGGCATAGTTCTTATAACTCCGGAAAACCGATCAATCTATTATGCCCTGAAGCTTGATTTCCCGGCTACAAATAACGAAGCAGAATATGAAGCACTGATCGCTGGCTTGAAGCTCATCAGGGAACTCGGGATCAAATCAATAGAAATCTTTTGTGACTCACAGTTGGTGGTTTACCAAGTACGGGGAGACTACCAAGCAAAGGGACGAAAGCTCGCTCCGTACCTTGTTCAGGTCCAAGAACTACTCTCGAATCTCGAGCGTTATGACATTTCACATGTCCCGCGCGAACAGAACAAAGAAGCCGACTTGTTGGCTATGTTTGCGAGTACCGGCGATGCGCAACAAATGGGATTGTATCCCGTTGAAGCCTTGCATGCCTCGAGCATAGACGAGATAAAAGTCGATCGTGTGTTGGAAACGGAGATCGAGAAGGAATCATGGATAACCCCATTCAAACTATACCTAACGATCGGAGCCTTACCGAAAAAAGAAGCGAAAGACGGCAAATCCTTCGAAAGGCCGTGCGATACGTAATGCAGGATGGGTCAATGTATCGAAAAGGATTCTCAGTCCCATTATTACGATGCATCGCTCATGATGAGACAAAGCGGGTCTTAAGAGAAGTTCATGAAGGGGAATGTGGTGACCATACTGGGGGGCAAACGCTAGCAAAGACGATCCTCCGCTATGGATATTACTGGCCAACCGTAAACCGGGACGCCGCAGACTACGCGAGAAAGTGTGACAAGTGTCAAAGATACGCAAAAATCCCGAGGACTCCATCAACGGAACTCACACAAATGGTTAGTCCCTGGCCGTTTGCGATCTGGGGGATCGACATAATCAGCTCTTTGCCTATATCCAAAGGTAGTGTGAAATACGCGATAGTTGCAGTCGACTATTTCACAAAGTGGGCTGAGGCAGAACCTTTGGCCACAATCACCTCTAAGAAGGTCATTAACTTCGTTGTACGAAACATTATATGCCGCTTTGGCCTTCCTCGCACCATCATTACGGACAACGGGACGCAATTTTAAAGTAGAGAGTTCAAAGAGTTCTGTTCAAAGTACGACATCGAGAAAAAGTTCGCCGCCGTTGCACACCCAAAAGCTAACGGGCAAGTCGAGGCCGTTAACAAAATAATCAAGTCCATACTGAAGAAGCGTCTGGAGAAGGTTGGAGGCAAGTGGGTAGATGAACTCCCGACAGCATTATGGGCATATAGAACTACCACTACAACAAAATAATCATATTACAACTTTTCGTTTACAACTTGCACAATTTAACAGTTGTATTAGATATTTTATAACAACTGTTCGGTTGTAGCAGTTGTAACAAATGTAATTTTAACAACTGTAATTGTACAGCAGTTGTAATATATGTCTATAACAACCAATTTGTTTGTGGCAGTTGTAAATATTTATGTACAACAACTGTTTTTGACAGTGGTCTCCCCGGATTACAGAAAATTACAACTTCCCTCCTTTATTTTCATTTGCCCGCTCATTACATCGAAGAAAAATAAAATTGGCCCCAAATTTTTAAATCTAAACCCTAGCCCATCCCGCTTCTCTGCTTTGCCATCCACGAATTAAAAATTGACGAAACCATCTTCCAAACCCTATCCGACTACTCTCCGCCATCTGCTCGCCTCCGTCACCTGTCTCTATTGCTACATTCGTTTGCTTGCTTCGTCTTCGTTGCTCGTCTCCGTTGCCACCCACGTTTGCTTGTTGTTGTTGCTGCTCGCTTGTGTTTGTCGCGGTCGATGAAGCTATAGGTATGTTGCTACCCGCGATTTAATTGATTTTATTTGGTTCATACTGTTATTTGTTGATTATCAGAAGATTCTCTTTATAATGAGCCGTGGCATGCCTGCGCTGGGACTTCAGTGTCTGTTCCAAGGTTTGGGGAAAAAGTTTTCTACTTTCCTCAAGGCAACATAGAACAAGTAAAATCAGTTGAATTATGCATTAATTCTTTTGTGAATAAATAATGTTTCTTTTTTGATCGGCGCTTATTAGAAGTATACAGTGCGTTTGATTACAAAAGCATCAAGCGGTGATTTTTAGGTAAATGAATGTCTTCCATTTTTGATTGAATTTATTGCTTAAGATTATCACGTGTGATTTCGACAAAGACATAAATAGCATTAGGACATTGTTAACTGCACTCTATACTATTTGGACAATTGTGGTGAAGTTTATATGCTTTTAGATAAAAGAATATAATATGCAATTTTTGGGCTAAGTCTCTTCAAGATTAGAAGGTTGCTAGAACTGTATGGAATTAAGAAGCCAAATTATGCAAATATATAGTTGAAGTTGGATATCAGAGGGTGCCATATTATTTAACTGTAGAGTGTTTTCGAAGGATTTCGCCAATTTAGAATCAGTGAAGTAGCAAAACTGTTAAAAATACATAGTTATTATTAACACTGAGGGGTGAGATTGTCAAATTTATAATTTATATTAATAAGTAATCACATTGTGCATTAAGTTGTTTTTTGTTTTTTTGTTTTTCCTTTTTGGGTAAAATTTTGGAGCTTTCAGGTTGAGGCATCAACCAATCAAGTTGCTGATCAGCATTTACCTAAGTTTGACCTGTTATCAAAAATTCTTTGCCGGGTCATTAATGTTGAGTTAATGGTAAACTAATGGAATTAGAATTAGAGTTTGATTAAAGATTAAAATATTTATAGTCATTTTAATTTTGCTTAATTAGGCGAACCCGAAAAATGATGATGTATTTGCTGAAGTTACATTAAAACTGGAGCAAATGGTATGTTGGTTGTATTCAGGATGCTCATTGTTTATTATGTTGTATTATGTGACTAAGTATGGTAATATGTATTTGGATCTATAGCAAGATGAGAATGCTCTGGAGATGGAGACACTGCCTCCTCCTCTGCCTCACGTGCACACTCATTCTTTTTGTAAGACCCTGACCTCTTCAGATGCAAGCATCAAAGGATCATTTTTTCTTTTAAAGAGGCACACTGATGAATGTCTGCCCCCTTTGGTAAGTATTGTTTACTTTTCAGTTGGTATGTATGTATGGACACACACACAAAAAAGATTTTAACACAAAAGGATTAGGTTTTGTATGAAACATCTGTTGTCTTGTTAAAGGATTTGGTTTTGTATTCACAATCTCTTTTGAATATCGGGTATCCTTATTTATATCATATTTCTACATATCAATTGACAGTTGATAGAATTAATTTTTTTTTTGAATACTTTGATTCAATACAAAAGCGGATCAAAACCGATAGTTTATAAGACAAAAGAAATAACCTAAAATAAAATAGGAAAACATAACAATAAACGGTCAACGAAATTACATTTGTGAAATAGTAAATCTCGATCATTCATTAACCTAAAATGCATGTATTATCAACTATTATGTGGACAAAAATGGAATGGATAACTGTATCCATAATTCATTTTTCAACTATTTGATATTTTTACACTTATTGGATGCTGTTTTACATAGATTTTGGGTATTCATTGACGTGCTTATTTGTGTTGTTTATAGTTTAGTTTGTTAGGGGTCTTAGTAGGAAAAAAACTTGATTATTATCTTTTCTGTTTTGTTTGATATTTATCTGTTACGATTGACATATTGAAGCATGTAGAGCACTATTTGTTAACACTGTACTTGCCTTTTCTATTGTTATAGGATATGGGGCTAGAGCCTCCAACTCAAGAAATAGTAGCAAAGGATTTGCATGGAAAAGCGTGGAGGTTTCAACACATACTACGAGGTAACTTCTGTTATTTGATGTACTCCGACTACAATTATAAGAGAATAATATTGTGGAAACGGATGTTCTGTAGGGATATTTAGATTATAGTAGCTGTATCAATGATTTCTTTCATTTATAATCTGGTTTATATGGATTTTACTTTCTTACTGAGTTTTCATATAAACTGAAAAGTTTGCAGCAGCTGTGCATACTTTATACGCGTGTAGAGGCCACATAAAGAAAAATGGAGAACCATCAAATACTTTATACGCGTCAAGTTATGTTGTAATCAATCACTTTTTTAATGTCAATGTGCATCAAATTTAAACACATGGTACATTGCATTTCCACTTTATAATTTTAATTCCAAATTAGTTTAAAATGCTGTTTTTTGTGTGTTTTTTGTGTGTATAAATATAAGTTTAAAATGCTGTTTTTGTGTGTTAAGGAATGGAGGATGCTCCTCTGGGATTCACAGAAACATCAATTCTTTTTGCATGTTCCATTTTTTCAGTTTTTCTGGTTCTGATCATATGACTATTTCCTTTTCAGTTTGACAATAGCCATAATACAATGAATGGGATAAAAATTTGACATGCATAATTATTGTATCATATTTTTGTATTGTAGTTAATGTATCCATTTTAATCTTACATGAGATAAGAAGCTTAATAAGCTCAATTATGGTTAGGTATGAGATATAAAAGCAACAAAAATAAAATGAGTAAGATCACATCGGTGTGGCAACTGCATTTCATTTTTGGACCATTTCAGCTTGCGTACTGCAAATGAAATGGGCCGCTTATTATGTACTTCATTACTGTCAATTGAAAGGGAAAAAATGTTTTATGGAGTGTACTAATCATATTTTTATCAGTGTTGGAGTTAAGTTGCATGCAGATGTCTTCATTTGGGCAATATTTTCTCTTAGCATCAAATGGTTGGATATAAATCATAAATCAAAAAACATTGTAGCATATGCACCATTATTTTTTAGACAATTACAGTAATCAAATTAATGTAACTAAATTTGAATGAAATACTGTCGGTGGTGCTTTACCAGCATCACCATGTATTTTGTGCATACATGAATTTAATATTATGCACGTTGATGTACTTTCTAGGCTAATTTTCTTATATGGAACAGGAAGTTTATATTGCATGGATTCCCAGCACTAGTAGTGGTGCTAAGTTGCTAATTAGACTGAAATCCAATCTGGTGGATCACCATACTAGGCTAGTCATATTTATCGATTTTAAATTATACACTTTAAATCCTAAATGTAGCTGTTCTTGTCATCACCAAACATCTGCTAGTTGATAAATTAAATGTTTATGATTTTTGTTTGCAGTCACATCGGAGTAGCAACAACGTTTCAAATGGTGGTCATATACAAGTTCAGAATCAGTCTAGAAAGTGCAAATTATTGGGTTGGCAAAGAAATGATGTCGCAGAAGCAACAATTGCATTTACTGATCCTACAGTTTTAGTGCATCATGTACCACTCGGAGCAGATGCTTGGAAGGTTTGGATTGATTCAGCGGTGGAGCCCGAAGCTATTTTATATAGGCCTACTTCGGATATCTATACTATTGGACAAGCGGTGGGGACGACTGTTGCTTGGCATAAGGAATTTATCTCTTTTAATTAGTATGTATATGTACTCTTACTGAAACATGTTATGGATTTAGTTGTGTTTTGTATTGAACTTATGAATTCATAGATGGTGTAAACTCGAATTGTTTTCGATTTTCTTGAATGCAAATGTTTTGTGTTGTTTCAAGTAATTTGCATGATTGTGTATAATATTAATGAAATATTGGTTTTAGTTATGATATTAAGAAATTTATAGCAGTTGTCATAAGACGATTATGGTTGTTTATAGCAGTTGTAAAAATGTTTATTACAACTGTTATTGTTAGTTGTATTTCATCCTTTTACAAGTGCTAAAAGCCGTTGTAAAAAGCCTTTTACAACTGCTAAAAGCAGTTGTAAATGGTTTTTCGCAGTGTAAATAAGTTTTTTACAACTAACAGGGGCAGTTGTAAAAGACCTTTTGCAACCGCTAAAAGCAGTTGTAAGTAGTCATTTACAACTAACATGTGGCAGTTGTAAAATAAGTTTTTACAACTGCTTCTGCAACTGTTCAAGACAGTTGTAAAATAATTCGGATCTATTACAACTGCGGATATAACGACTGGCGGGTGCCAGTTGTAATAGACTTATTACAACTGTTTTTAGCAGTTGCAAAAAGGTATTTTTGTTGTAGTGTACCCACAAGTCCGCGACCGGCCACACTCCATTCGCCTTGGCATACGGCTCCGAAGCCGTTATACCCTTGGAACTTGAAGTTCCATCACACCGAGTGACATATTATGATCCCAAGACAAACCAAAATCTCTTGTTGGAATCACTGGACTGCATCGATGAAAAGCATGAAGAAGCCGAATTAAGGGCGGCAGCGCATAGGCACCGAGTCAAGCGCTACTATGACGGCAGAGTCCGCCCAAGGATCTTTGATGTGGGTGATCTCGTTCTGAAACGAGTTTTCCCGGTACCATCACGTATGAATCCCAGCTGGGAAGGTCCGTACACCATTGAACGGAAGCTTGGAGAGGGAACATTCAAGCTAGCGACCGTTGATGGCACGACACTCCCCCGAGCATGGAACAGTGAACATCTGCGGCACTACTACATTTAGCATGTTTTCTTTCTTGTTTTAGGCACTTTTATTTCCTGCATGTTTCCGTTCAGTCATAACTTAGTTTCTTTTTAAAGTTGTAATCGAGCAGTTTAGTTGATTTTCATTAATAAAGGCTTGAAGCCGTATTTCCCATGAATCACTAACGTTTCTATATCTCATAATTGAATGACGAACTACATTATCTTGTACGACGTACAGACTCGTATAAACAATTTCAAATCTCCGAATCCCCAGAGCGCGGAGCGGAGTACTCTAAGTCCCTGGAGCGCGGACTAGAGTATAAACGATTTCAAATCTCCGAATCCCCAGAGCGCGGAGCGGAGTACTCTAAGTCCCCGGAGCGCGGACTAGAGTATAAACGATTTCAAATCTTCAAATCCCTAGAGCGCGGAGCGGAGTACTCTAAGTCCCCGGAGCGCGGACTAGAGTATAAACGATTTCAAATCTCCGAATCCCCAGAGCGTAGAGCGGAGTACTCTAAGTCCCCGGAGCGCAGACTAGAGTATAAACGATTTCAAATCTCCGAATCCCCAGAGCGCGGAGCGGAGTACTCTAAGTCCCCAGAGCGCGGACTAGAGTATAAACGATTTCAAATCTCCGAATCCCCAGAGCGCGGAGCGAAGTACTCTAAGTCCCCGGAGCGCAGACTAGAGTATAAACGATTTCAAATCTCCAAATCCCCAGAGCGCGGAGCGGAGTACTCTAAGTCCCTGGAGCGCGGACTAGAGTATAAACGATTTCAAATCTCCGAATCCCCAGAGCGCGGAGCGGAGTACTCTAAGTCCCCAGAGCGCGGACTAGAGTATAAACGATTTCAAATCTCCGAATCCCCAGAGCGCGGAGCGGAGTACTCTAAGTCCCCGGAGCGCGGACTAGAGTATAAACGATTTCAAATCTCCGAATCCCCAGAGCGCTAAGTCCCCGGAGCGCGGACTAGAGTATAAACGATTTCAAATCTCCGAATCCCCAGAGCGCGAATTGGAGTACTCTAAGTCCCTAGAATGCGGACTAGAGTATAAACAATCTCAAATCTCCAAATCCCCAGAGCGCGGATGGGAGTACTCTAAGTCCCTGGAGCGCGGACTAGAGTATAAACGATTGCAGATCTTCGAGTCCCCAGAGCGCGGATCGCAGTACCCTAAGTCCCTAGAATGCGGACTAGAGTATAAACGATGCGAACTTCCGAGTCCCCTGAACGCGGATCAACTTACTCTAAATCCCCGGAGCGCAGATTTAGAAAAAAGTCCAGGTACTCGGGAGATGTAGAACAAGAAATATGCCACGTCTGGAGATGTTTGAACAACACAAAAATGGACTGGGAGATAATGCGACTATAGTTAATCATCAAACAAAAGAAGAGCAAGAGAATCATTCAAACAAAAAAGAAACTAAACTTCATTCAAATAGTTCAAAATGGGGTTACACAGTTACTCCTACAAAATCTATACAAGCTACAAGACTTAAGCAAGAAGCTCGTTGAACGAGTGTATTAATTATTTCTTTGGTTTCTTCTTCTTGTCTTCCTTTGTTTTTTCCGACGACTCCTCTCCTTCGCGCTTTTTCTTGGATTTCTTGCTTGCTAAAGAAGCGGAGTCAGGAGTAGGAGACGGAACATCTAGTGGTTTGGACCTGCCCGGGAGAATGATTTTCAAAGGTCTGTTTCGCGGGTCGGTAAGTTCCAGGATTCCAGGTTCAACTTTGACCTCGGCCTTTTTCTTCTCCTCTGCGGCGAGGCGGTCCTTCATGCTCATCTGTGAAGTATGCTCAGAGGCGCCAGTGATTTCAATTTCATCACTACCTTCGGCAGGAGATGAAGTGTCAAGCTTATCATCATCTAGCGCCCCAATCACTTGAGCATCGGGACCAGGGATCACTCCCGCGTGGACAGCATCACTAGTTTTCTCTGCCTCCTCCTTGGCGTCATCGCTCCTCGGAGTTGGCTCGGCGTCAGAACAACCTACATGAAAACATAAAGGATGGGCGTTAGAACGAGTAACCATCACTGAAAAATGACGGGATCTTTCAACTTTTAGAGAAAGAAGAATTTGCTACCAGGTTCCGGTTGGCTATCGGTGGCGCGTGGGGTTTCACCCTCCAGGATAGGGGATAGCACATGAGCACCGAGCCTGGGATCTTCGGGGTCATAACCAGCATGCTGCTCGAATGGATCAAGTGTCGGCCGACCGACCGATTGAGCAGCGGGAGGAGCAGCAATATGAGGAGCAGGAGTATTGGCCCCGGACGGGCCAGCTTCATCATTTTTCTCTTTTGGAAGGGGAGAGCCTTTGCTATAAAGTACCAATGCTGCGGATAAATTCGATGGCTCGTTCCCCCTAAGGAACTCCTTCACCAAGGTATCCTCATCGACCTCTTCGGAGCCCGACTCGATCTTCCTGATCCTTATCAAAGTTTCCCAGGCCTCAGCTAGGGATTCGAGATAGCCGTCGCCCAAGAACGTTAAGTCGCGATGCATGAGGACGCGGGCTCTATATTCAGCAATCAACGGGTCAAACATACATTTGACCTCTTCCCTGCCGGCTTCTGCAGCCGCCTCAAGGCGAGAATCAATCTCCTCCGCAGCCTCTCTTTTGCCCTCCGCACGGGCCTCATCCTTCATTTTCTCAACTCCGGCAAGTTCGTCATCAAGCTTCGTTTTCAGGAGACGAGTAGCAACGATTTCATCACAGTATCGCTGTGATTCTTCTTGAGCAGCTACCTTGTCCTCCTTCTCCTTGGAGAGTAATTCTTTCAGCTCTCTGACTTGCACGACGAGCGCGTCCCTCTCTTTTTGGACAGAGTCTTTTTCTAGGGCGAGGGCACCGCTGCGCTGGACTGCTTCATCAAGCTCCTTCTTGTGAGCCATCTCTAAGCGAGTAACTGCCTCAGCAGTATCTTTTGCGCTTTGTTCAGCGGCTTCCAGCTTCGACTTGTACGAAGCGAGCTCTACGTCTTGGTGCTCAATGATGTTTTTGTCACAGCCAGCCTCCAGTTTCAGGCGATCAATCTCATGTTGACGCTCAACGGACACCTCCGAGATCTTCTCCACCAAGTGCACAAACGCGTCATGTTGAACATAGACGTCGTTATTGCAGGCAATGGCACTCTGCTTCACGTGCCCAGGAATATGGTGAATAGCCGGGAGGAACTTCACACCGTTAAAGCAAATTTTCGAAAATTTGGCCCTAAGATCGACCATCTTTTCCGCGACAGTTGGATCAACCGCGGGAGTAGGGGGAGGGGGCTTTGGAAGTTCTGCCCTTTTTCGTTGTTCCCGAACTTGCCTCGTACTCGATGAATCGGAGTGTTGTTCTCGAGGAGCATCAGAGTGGTAACCCTTCTGTGAAGTTTTCTCTTTATCCGGCACAGTTGGAGGAAGAGGATCACGGGACTGCGAAGACTGAGAATATGCCTTCTTGCGGTAAGACGACTCACGGGGACGATTGTCTCTATCTTCATAATCGTCTCTGCCCCTGCGTCTACCTGAACCAGAGTCCTGTCCAGAGTGATGAAATATGGAAGATCCATGAAGGCGATCGAGTCCGTGAGAACGCCCCATATCACCTGCAAAAAATGGAGATAACAACGAGTTAAGAAAAATCCATGAGATAAGAAAAAACTCGAAGTGTATGATGGAATGCGTATGTGCGTGTGTGTCCTAGTGTTTCCCCCGATAGACCAGTTCTTTTGTCTTTGCTAATTGGAGTATTGTCTCCTTGGGTCGGGAGTTGAACTCCCGCGTTGCCTTTAGCAGGCGAAGAAAACTTGAGGGCTTCAGGATCGTCAAACCCGTAATTAAGAATATCATCGGGAATAGACAGGTTCGACAGGCCCCTCAGGGAACTTTCCAGGTGCTGCGAGGAAGCCACTTTCTCAGGCGGGATGGGCATGACTTTTGAAGTGCCACCAACGTTCTCCTTCTGAACTTTATATTTTAACTTCTTCTTTCCCTTCGAAGGGGAGGATGACGTTTCAATGTCTTGGACTTCGACCGCCGGATTCCAAGCGGGACCCACATTCTCGTCTTGTGTCTCAGGAGCTTCATCTTCTTTGCGCCCACCTTCCTCGTGCATATCGGGAGTGCGACGCGATGACGATCCGGCCTGTTTTTTCCCTTTACCGGACGGAGGTTTGGGAATGATGACACCTTCTGGAAGGCTGATCCGACGACCAGGGGCCAACAAGCCAAACCCCGACAGTGATGCATTTGAAATGATAGTCCGGATGTCTCGTTCCTCGGCAGGAAGAGCTCTAATGGCTTCAACAGCCTCAGAATATCCTCGGCCTTCAGGACACGGGTTGATACCTGAAAAGATGAAACAAAGAGTTAGGAAAAGCATGACTTCGGTTAAATGCGAATAGTGACTCGGCAGAGAGACTTACTGCCTTCAACCCATCTCCTCGCAAAACCAGGAGGGCAGAGCACATAAAACCATTCCTGTTTGTACAGGGCGAATTTACTGCATGCCCCTGTCAAGATTTGGCATTTGTGGTATGGCTCGAGGAACATAAAGGAAGGACTGTCTTTTCGTCTCTTGATCATATAAATGTATCTGATATCGCCAGCGGTTGGAGGTCTAGAGAAGACGGCCATGAAAAGTAAGTAGGTCCCGTATAGAAACGCAAGGCCGTTCGGGTGCAGCTACGACGGAGCTATGTCAATATACTGCAATACATCCCGGAGAAATAAATTGAATGGAGGCACGCTGCCCATCCAACACATGAACTTGTTACAGGCGGTATACCCGACTGGGGGCAGATGAGGGCAATCGTGTCGCGAAGGGACCAACACGTCGACGAAAGGGATCCCACGAATGGAGCATATCCGTCGGAGAGCGGCTTCGTTGATCTTCGAAGCTTGTGAATCGATCGGATTGTCTAGAAGAATTGCTGCCTCCAAGGCATCAGGTGCTAAGTTGTGAGCAGGAGAAGTCGACGGATTAGAAGTATCAGCAGCTTCTGGCCTTGATGACGGCCCAGGCCTGTCGGATATAGTGGCGGAGCTAGACTTTCTCGACATCCTCAATAAATAACGAACCTGGCAAAGTGCTTGAGAAAACTATACTTGAAAAACGTTGAACGTTAGAATTGGCAACACGAGTTTCCCCCCCACGTGGTGTGTGAACTAGTGCAAGCAATTGTGTACAAGCAATAAGAATCTAAATATTTCAAAGATATAAAAATGAGCTTCGAGTCGTCGCCTTCGAAGACCGTCATCGCTGACCGTCTTAAAAATCCCGCCTTGAGGTGATTACGGTTTCAAATTCAGAAAACGAGTGTTAATCAAACCCATATTTAAGTCTACTAAAGTTAGGGAGTTAATGATCCGGGTCAGTGTCATATGATGGTGTGCTTAGATCTTTTGACCTTGTGTAGATTAGGCAAGGCAATTGTTCGTTCGGCATTTACGGTGTCCAGCCTAAGTATGTTTCAACATTTATCATTGTTCGGCATTTATGATTGTCCGGCATTTGCATTGCTCGGCCTTGATATGGTTCAGCTAGGTTTTGTTCGGGATTGGATTGTTCGGCCTAAGTATAGTATTCGGCATGTATGTTTGTTCGGCAGGTCAGTTGTTCAAAACGTATACCGTTCGGCATTTAAAATGATGTTCGGCAATTGTATTGTTCGGTCTAAGTTCTGTTCGGCATTTGGAGTGTTCGGCCTAAGCATGGTTCGGCATACCAGTTGCTCAATATTTATGTTGTTCGGCCTTGATACGGTTCGGCATTTAAGTGTGTTCGGCTTGGGTCCGGTTGGTCTAAATTATTGTTCGACATTTAAACAAGTGTTTGGCTTGGTTTCGGTTCGGCTAAGTTATTGTTCGGTACTTTAAACAAGTGTTCGGCTTTGGTTTGTTCGGCTGAGTTGTTGTTCGACATTGTTTACTCGGATGAAATACTGTTCGACAGCCCTCCATTCCACCATTCGGCGCATGACAACATACGCCGAACCAGAGTTGTGCCATCTAACACCCTTACCACCTCCAACGTTTTCATTTCCTTTTTAACTTTGGTTCGGCGCGAAGAAGCTAAATCCAGTAGCCATATGTGCAAACATTCCAAATCATTCCTCCTCGCCTCGCATCATCGTTCGGCAATAAGGATAACCTACTCAAAAGCTTCCTACATGACACACTTGGCCATCTCGTTTGAAACCTATTCGAGTTGTACAAGGAACAGTACCTAGTTTGCAGATTGGAGCTTAGGAAGGAATGGTCATGTTTCGAATCTGATCGGCAGGCGAGAATTGCAAATCTTTGAAGAGTGGCAGAAGTAAAAAGTAAAGGAGAGAAGAAGGAAAAGACCTGGTTTTATAGAGAAAGGAAGAGGAAATCGAAGGGGCTATAACCGGTGGAACCGGTCAAAGCCAGAGTGTTCGGCATCGGAAGGCAATATCATTCGGCATGAGGAGTGTTCGGTTTCGAATGCTTCGTTCGGCATCTGTACCACGCTCGTCATACACCTCCACCACTGATATTCTCAAGAAAGCGTCTCCCAAGAGAGTAAACCTAGATTCGAAGCGAAGTACGGGCGATATGCAATTCAAAGCGTATCACGATTCAGCCACGTAATACACTTTGGGGGGCAAGTGTTTCCTGGAGATTTGACCAGGCAACTAGTACTCGGCTTCCAGTGGGACACAGCGTCACAGGAGTGTTCGGCATAGTGTAGAACTCGGCAGCAGGAGCACTCGGCATCCAACATGAGTACTCGGCAACGGGAGTACTCGGCATCATAGAGTGTTCGGCATCATAGAGTGTTCGGCATCTAGGAGTACTCGGCGAGGTACTCGGCATCCAGTATACCCGGCATCCATGATGCTCAGCATCAGATAGTACTCGGCGTAGTACTCGGCGTCAGGTAGTGCTCGGCATCAGCTGGAGCTCGGCGTCAATTAGTATTCGGAGCCCAGTAGTACTCGGCGTCAGGTAGTGCTCGGCATCAGCTGGAGCTCGGCGTCAATTAGTATTCGGAGCCCAGTAGAACTCGGCGACAGAATAGCTCGGCATCCAGAAGACGTTCAGTGTGCATAACTACTCAACATAACAGTATTGTTCGGCCTGCATGCATTGCTCGGTCAAGAGCTTCATACAGAGATACGTTCGGCTTCAACTGCAACCATCCTGCACTGCCCACACATCGAATATATCGTTCGGCATAGAGAGGACTGTTCGGCATCATAGTGTTCGGCATACCTGGTTCGGCATGCAGCGACCACCACACCTGGGCTAGAGTGTTCGGCTACCAAGCCCACTTAGGAAGTCCAGCCCATCTTTGTCTATAAATAGAGGGGCAGGGTCACAGTGAAGAGGATCCTTTTTTGGGAGAAGAACACCGGGGAGACTCTGCCATTTTTTAGACTCATCTTCTCTACTTAACAACTTTATTCAAGCATTTGATTCACGAATTGTATTTGTAATCAACAATAAGGAAGATCAATAAAGTTTAATCTCAAAGTGGACGTAGGCAATTACGCTGAACCACTATAAATTTGGTGTTCTTACTTTCTGCATTTAAATTAGCATTGTCTTCTCTGTTTAATTTATCTTCATCACTTATATCTCTACACAATCTTTCTCTACGAGGTTAGTGACCAATTTTGGTGCTAACAAATGGCAAATCAACAAAACAAAACAAAACACATTCAACAAGCTCGTCCCCAAACTAATCAACTTTAGAACTAACTCAACAACACAATTTTTTTTAAAAAAAATATAACAAAACAAACAAACTAAACCACACCAAAAGAAAACAAATTAAAACACTAAAACAATTAAACCTAAACTGCAATACTCCACAGTAAACAAATTATTTTAGTATCTATAAGCTCGGCCCACTAAACATGAATTATCAAAGTGAAATACCGGAGCAATCAACTTCACAATTAAAACCTCATCAACGTATTTCTCAATTAAACTTCACATTAAACTGCAACTTATTTTCCAATCAATTTCGCACATTACCAGTCCAAACCAAATCATGAAATACCAGAGAAAGCAAAACCCCATCGATCCATACTTCTTCCTCGAATTCAACACCCTAGATCAATTTGCGGCAGTGGGAATTCGTGGAGATTGTTTGCTGTGGAGTGAAAGGCGATTGGATTATGGTGGTGCTCGGCATCTTGAATTTGGCTATTGAATTTTGAACTAGGGTTTCGATTGAGGATGTTTGGCGGAGGTCGCTCTATTGAGCGGCGATTGCGAGTTGGTTGTTTCGGCAATGGAAGGATGTATGGTGCAGTGTCGGGGAATGGGTGAGTTGCTGTTTGAAATGCTTCAGGGGTGACGAAAATTGTTTGCAGTAGGGTATTTTGGACTGCTGTGTTCAGGTAGTGAAATGTTTATAGAAATTCACAGAGAGTATGTATTGTTCAACAGTTGTTGTTTGCAATGTTTGAAAAACTTGTTTGCAGTTTTGTTTTGTATTGGTTCAGGTTGAGGTGTGTAGCTGCAGTAGGTGGTTTTGCGACTTTTTTCTTTTTAAATTGAAGTTCAAGCTAGAATATTTGAAGTTGACAGTTTCGAAGTGGATGCAATGAGATGAAAAGGAGTTATTCAGGTTGTATGAAGTAGTTGGGTAGGATTTGAGATGACAAAGCATTTGGTGTCATAGGCAGTTGTCTGTATGACAGTGGCTATGTGGTAGTGGTAATTTGGTTAGTGTAAGCCTGAGGCAGTTGAAGATGTGGTGGTTTCCGACAGTGTCAGATGTAAGCCTGAGGAAGAAGGTGTTGGATGAATGTCAATGGATGGAAGAGTTTGACAGTAATGATATGTGAAGTGGCAATGCAGTTTGATGGTAATTGTATGGAGCAGAGGTAGTGTGTTGATCAGTTGATGATAGTGTGGTAGAAGTTAAGGCAGTTAACAGGGAGGTTTGTTGAGGTGGTCAGCAGTTTTGAGGTTAGAAGTTTGTATGATGTTGGCAAACCAGTGTATGGGGTGGAAATGGTTTGTGACAGAGGTGAATGTATTGGTCTCTGATATGCAGAACTGATGTGCAGTGCTAGAGTGGTGGTTAGATGGTGAGTGAAGATGATACGGGGTGTTGTTGATGGCAGGGTAGAAATGAATGCGGGGAGATGCAATGCAGCGTATGGCAAAACTTTGAAGACAAGTGGGCTGTATATGCAAGTGCAATTTGATGATGTAGTGATGAGTTATTGTAAGGTTGTTTTCTGTTTGAGTATGCACAGAAGTGCACAGAAATGGGGTGATGTTTGGTGAAAGAATTTGCAAGGCAATTTGAAAGTAGCGAGGGATGGTGTGGTTGGTGATGTAGTAGGTAATGAAATGTGGATGAGGCAGAGTTATGCAGTAGTATGGATTGATTGGCAAGATGAAGTTTTGGTTTGGGTGAATTGGGAACGGTGGCGGATGGTCAGGCGGTTTTAGAAGAGGATGCGCAGTTTGTTTGAAATGCAGCAGCAATGTGTGGTTTTGATTAGACAGAGGTGGTGATGTAGGCGCAGCAGTTGGTAGTTGATGTTGTAGTAATCGTATGGAGTTGTATGTGATGGTGGCAGATGAATGCACATGAACAGTTTGGTATGTGAAATGGCAGTTGGATTGACAGAATTAGGTGGATGGACAGAGATGAATGTATGGTTGTTGACAGTGGTTTAACAATTGATGATATGTTGGCTAACGACACTGTGATGATGTGTGCTGCTGGTGGGAGTTAACAGTTATGTAGTATGGACAGTGTGGTGGAAGTGATCCGGAGGGTGTGTGCAGGCTGTGTGCACAGTGCACAGTAAAATGGTAGAAAACAGTGTAGTATGGCCAGAAATGATGTAGAAAAACAGAATGTGTTTTGAAATGGAAATTTGTAACTGAAATTGTAAAGAAAATGAATAGGAAATAAAATATTTTTGTTTTTGTTTTGAAATTTTGTATGTGTTTTTTTAAATAGAAATAGAGATGCAAAATGAAAAACTACAAACACACAAACAAAAATGAAAACGACAAACACACAACACAAACTCTTTTTTTTTAAATGCAAACAAAAAAAAATTAAAACACAAAAAAATCAAACGGAAAATAATTCGAAGAATAGAAAATCAAAATCAAATCAAATCCCCGGCAACGGCGCCAAAAACTTGTTCGTCGACGGAAATTCTATCGGTTTAGAAAACCGTCGAGCGAATTTAAATTAAAAATAACCGCAAGCGCACGGCGTACACTTGTAGTACGTGGCGAATACGGGTCGATCCGCAGGGAATTGATGATTTTAAAAATCTATTCAATCAAATTAAACCAAAGTTGAGTGAAAGTTAAGCTAGAGAATTAGAGAATTAACTAACTAACTAAAAGAAAATAAATGCGAATATAAGAGTTAAATGACAATTTAGAGAATAAATCCACTCTCTAGATCATGTAGTTCAACACATATGAAATCATGATCTCTCTTTTATGGTTATTAGTGCTTTAATTGATGTGCCTATCATAAGTATGACATATTTGTGCTATTAGTTAGCCAACATAAGCCATCAAACTTTGACACACCCCTTAAACCACTTACTAACTTTCATGAAACTTGACAATGAAAATGAAATCTATTTTAAGTATGGCCTATTAACTATTGATTAGAAATATAGACCATCAAATTTTAATTTCAAATCACTTTCTTTTGCCATAATCATATTTTGATGAAGAGGCATTTGTGTTAGTGATTGTTTAAGTATAGCCTATTTGGTGTCAACAATATAGACTATCAAATTCAAGGCAAAAACAACAATGAAACCACTTCAATCATTCTTCATTAAGCACAAAAAGAGAGCATGAATTAACAAATAGTTGAAGCTACATAATTAGAGAGCTTCATTACCCCTAAATTGAAGGGGTTTAGCCTCTCATACTTGTCATTTGATTAACAAATGTAGCTTGCAACTTGAAAGCAAAAAGAAAGCAAAATGAAAGAAAACTATTCTAATTGCATAAAAGAAAATCTACACTACTAGCATGAAAGGAAATGAACATGTAATTAAAAGGAAACAATAATTACATTGCATAAAAAAAGGAAAGTTACATGAAGTAGAAATGGCTAAGTAGCCATGAAAAGAGAAAGAGAGCTTGTCTCTTTATTTTGAGCCTAAACTAAACTAAAGAGAGAGAGAGTTACATGAAGATATGAGGTATTTATATAAGTGTTAAACCCTAATTCATATTTTTGGGGAATGCCCAAAATGCCCTTGTAGGAAGTGTGGTGACCAAGTAATCATTAGCTTCAATAATCCCTCACTTAAATGTACATGAAGCCATTAATTCCATAAGCATGTGCATTAGCCTCTTATTTGTACATTAAGGTAGGTGAGTAGGTGGGGTCCTCCATTATTTTCACTTTGAATTATTTCCATCTTCATTTGTTCTCTTCACTCTTGTGCATGCATATATCATCATGTAACCACTTGTATATGAAGTCAAATTCCTATAAAAAATATAGAAATTTCCAATTAAATTTTCTCAAATTAATATATGCACAAAAATGACCATTTTGCCCTTGGATGAAGATGAATATGTGACGATTTGAAAATAACATGAATTTTGGTTTAAACAAGTTAAAATACCCGATATGATCATTTATTTAATTTAAATAGATTAAATATGGTGGTAAAAATATACACATTTACGTGCACATCAGCTACAATATTATGATGTTGTGAGACTATTAGTACTGTTTTTATGAGATTATTTATATCTATCTGATATTATGTTTCCACTGTGATGAAGTTTGGATTAGATAGCTTATGTCTTATCGATATTTTGTCTTTCTGATACTTTTTTACTTCAAATTTTTTATCTACATTTTTTGATATGACAACATTTGGGCATGTCGGGAGATGTGGGTTGTCACATGTGGTATCAGAGCACAGGTTCAATATTCTAAAGGATTGGAGCGTATTTGACTCGTATGGATATATATGGTTTTGAAAAGAAAAAGTGATTTTGAAATTGTTTTTAAAATGGATTTTCAAAGTATAACCATATATATAAGTATTTTTGAAAAAAAGAGAAATTCCTCATATTCGTGCTTATGCTATCTCCTACCTCATAAACATGTTTGAGCTGTCTGTAGAAGTGACTAATTGAATATTTACTATCCATAGATAAATATGGTTGATCCCACGGGATAAGGTTTGCCAACATCCCTGGCATGGACATGCCTATTTGGTTCCATCATTACCTATAGGCTAGGGGACAGGTTGAGCATCTAGTTAGAGAGCATGCGGATGCATCGATTGGTGGGGCTTTTCTTCGCCCACCTATCACTCTTGACTTTGCAAAGTTGTGTAAGGACTTTTCTAGTTTGGGAGGCAAGCAATTCTTGGGCATAAAGTCTTATGTTGATTCCAGAGCTTGGACCTGTGGTTCTGAGCAGATATTTGGACTTATGGGATTAGCGGCTGGAGTTATGAGGCAGCTTGCTACCTAG
Organism: Allium fistulosum; assembly: GCA_030737815.1. Taxonomy (NCBI): domain Eukaryota; kingdom Viridiplantae; phylum Streptophyta; class Magnoliopsida; order Asparagales; family Amaryllidaceae; genus Allium; species Allium fistulosum. Next base: position 326,320,216 of record CM060903.1, on the reverse strand, counting down.
CAGCTGTAGCGAGAGGCTTTCAGTTGGTGGGAGGTTCTTGAGATTGGGGTTGATGGTGGTGAGATGACTTGGGCGGAGTTCTCTAGGAGGTTTGTGAGGAAGTTTCTGTCCCAAGCTGAAGAGGGTGTCTAGTTAGAGAAGTTTATCACTCTTAAGCAGGGTGATATATCGATTAAGGAATATGTGAATCAATTTTATGATCTTGCAAGGTATGGTATAGAATTGATCAGTACACATAAGAAGGCGCTTAAGTGTGCTAAGGGTTTGAATCAAACATTTCAAGATTTAACTATGAGTCATATTCCATTGAGGGCTACTTTTGAGGGACTTGTCGAGGTGGTTTACTTACTTCTGTTGGTAAGAAAGTGGTGAAGGAAGAGGCTTCAAAGGCTAAGGTGAAGAATTTTTGGAAGGGCTAGAAGAAGGGAGAAGGATTTTGGTCGAAAGGAAAGGTTCAGAAGAAGGATCTAAAGTGCAATAGGTGTGGCAAACCCGGTCATTTTGCTAAGGATTGTAGGGTAGAACGCCCCATAGTGAAGTGCTACAACTGTAACCAAATTGGGCATATCAAGAGAAATTGTCTGACACCATCCAGAGCTTCTTCTCAGAATTCCACTCGGGTGGTCTAAGCTTATGCTCTTGATGTCGTCCCTACTTCTATTGTGCAGCCCGTACCAGATAAAGGGATGAAGGTGGCTATAGAAGGTGTGTTATCTCTTTCTGGTCTTTCCATTCGTGTTTTATTTGATTCATCAGCTTTTCATTCTTTTATCTCTAGTAGACTTGTTAAGGACTTACAACTAGACAATAGTTTTGTGACAGACCCTATAATTGTGTTAAACCCCGTAGGAGGATTGACCTATATGTCCATGATGTGTCGGGGTTTGAAATTGATGATATTGGGGGTCGAGTTCGATTGTGATGCCTATGTATTAGGATTTGGATTTGGTTTGATCTTAGGCATGAACTGGTTAGCTATGTATGGAGCCATATTGGTCTATGATAGGAGGGTTGTTAGGTTGGGCAATTGTAGTGCATGTAGCTTAGAGGTTTTTGGTGATCCACGAGGGTCAGTTATGTTGAGCTACCTTTATTCCTTAGATCTATCATCAGACGATCTAGGTTCTGTACCGGTATTTAGAGATTTTCTAGATGTATTTACTGAGGTTACCAGTCTCTCGCCCCAGAGAGAGATCAATTTTAGGATCTATCTTGTTGAGAATGCTCGATTAATTGCTTTACCTTTGAGGTATATAGCTCCAAAGGAATGACACGAGTTGAATAAGTAAGTAAAGGAGTTATTGGAGAAGGGTTTCATTAGGAGGAGTATTTTTGAATAGGGAGTGCCGGCCATCTTTGCCACCAAGGTGGATGGTACCTTTAGACTCTACATCGATTATCGAGAGCTAAACAAGCTGACAAAGAAGAATCGCTATCACTTGCATAGATGATCTCTTCGATCGATTGGTTGGAGCTAGAGTGTTTTCCCAGCTTGGTTTAGCCATATATTTCCATCATTTGAGAGTAGTTGAGGATAGTATTTAGAAGACTGAATTTAGGACTCCCGATGGGTTATATGAGTGGTTAGTTTTGCCTTTTGGACTAACTAATGCTCCAGCTTATTTTGTAGATTTGATGAGTCGAGTGTTTAGGGGATTGTTGAATATGTTTGTAGTGGTGTTTATGGATGACATCTTGGTATACTCTAAAAGTAAGGAGGAGCATGCTTTGCATTTGGAAGAGGTGCTTAGGACCCTCCGAGCACATAAGCTTAAGGATAAGTTTTCTAAATGCCACTTTTAGAGTGAGTAGGTTCGCTTTTTGGGACACATTGTCTTGAAAGTGGCTTAGTAGTGGATTCGAGTAAATTGGTAGCAGTTTAGGATTGGCATGTTTCGAAGAATGCCCTAGTGTAAGGAGTTTTCTTGGTCTCATGGGTTATTATAGGAAATTCATTAAGGATTTCACTAAGAGATCTATCCCATTGACCCCCCTTACCAAGAAGAATCTTGCTTTTGCATGGGATGCTAAGTGTGAGGTTGTCTTCATTATATTGAAGGAGGCTTTGACTAGTGCACCTGTATTAGTGTTACCGAATGGGAGTAAGCCTTTTACGGTCTACACCGATACTTGTGTTACAGGACCAGGAGAAGTGTTAATTATGCTATGTTAGTAAGTAGTTGAAGACCTATGAAAGGAACTACCTGACGCATGATCTTGAGTTAGCAGATATAGTTTTTGCACTTAAGTCTTGGAGGCATTATCTTTTAGGGGAGAGATTTGAGATTTTCACCGATCACAAGTCCTTGAAGTACTTGTTCTCTCAAAAGGACTTGAACTTGAGATAACAGAGATGGATGGAGTTCTTGGCATCTTATGACTTCGGAATTTCTTATACCCAATAAAGCAAGGATAATGTAGTAGTAGATGCTTTGAGCAGCCAGAGAGTAGTATTGAGTTCTTGATTTTTGGATTGGATACATTTGGAATATATTTCTACCTTCGACTTCAGACCATCATCGGATATCACCCTTGGATTACTAGCAATTTTGGACGTGCAACCGACTTTGATGGAGCAGATTAGGTCTAAGCAGAGAGAGAATCTTAAGCCAGCTGACATCTAGATAGGTTAAGCAGAGGAGAGTCCTCGACTCATCTGAGGCATTATGCCATAGACTCAAGAGGATGGTTGCGGAGAGATGATATGATATGTGTTCCTTGTATTACAGATTTGGTGGACGCGGTACTAGCAGTCTCATTGCTCTAGGATGACCATTCATCCTAGGAGAGATATGATGTATCACAATATGAGGAGAGTTTTCTTTTGGTCCATAATGAAGAAGCAAGTGGTAGAGTATGTAGCTAAGTGTATAACTTACCAAAGGGTGAAGGTAGATAGAAGAAACCTAGATGGTTATTATAGCCTTTGGATATTCCTTAATGGAAGTGGAAGAGTATTTCTATGGACTTCATAAATGGATTACCCAGATCTAGAAGAGGAAATGAGAGCATTTGGGTCATAGTGGACAGATTGACCAAGTACGCTCATTTCTTACCAGTGAGGAGTACTAGGACATCAGCATCATTGGCAGCTTTGTATGTGAGAAAGGTTGCTAGGCTTCATGGAGTTCCTACCAGTATAGTTAGTGACTGAGATCCACTTTTTACTAGTGAGTTTTGGAGCAGTCTACAGGAGGCTTTAGGGATGAGTTGAATTTGAGTACAACATACCATCCACAGATAGACGAACATATAGAGAGGGTAAATCAGATTTTGGGAGATTTGCTTAGGATGTGTATCATCGACTTTGGAGGTTCTTAAAGATGATCATTTTCCACTAGTTGAGTTTGCCTACAATAATAGTTCTAGCATAGGGATGGAACCATTTAAGGCTTTGTACGACAGACATTGTAGATCACCATTGTGTTGGTGGAACACGACGGATAGGATCATTCTTGGAACCGATATTATTAGGGAGACGTCGGAGATTGTGGATTTGATTCGAAAGAGGATGAAGATGGCTCAGGATAGGCAGAAGTCTTATGCACATAGGAGGCACTCAGATTTGGAGTTTACAGTGGGGGACATGGTGTTTGTGAAAGTCTTACCCCTAAGGCATGTGATGAGATTTACTATGACAAGAAATTAGCACCGAGGTTTGTTGGACCCTTTCTGATTTTGGCTAGGATTGGGAAATTGACATATAGGGTGGAGCTTTCAGAGAAGTTGGCTACAGTGCATGATGTTTTCCGTGTTTTTTTAACAACCCAAAATTTAACCTGTAATAATTAATTCGTTAATTAACCAAATAATAAAATAACTTTGTGAAATTATTAGAATTGAGCCACGGGAGTTGCACCATTGTGTCCATGGTAATTTTTTGATCAATTTCCATATATAGAACGTCAGAATTCGAGCAAGTATGGAGGAGAAAAGGAATAAACAAAAATCAAAGAAACGAAATAAAAAGAAAATAAATACCGGTCGACTGGCCTGTCGACCTGGGTAAGGGGGCGGTTGACCCACCTTAGGTGACAGAATGAAGAATCGTTCCTTTGTTCCAGTATGTTCCAACGAATCTTTTGTACGTCATTTGCATCCTTTATTTCAATCTGGTCCTTCCAGTTTTGCATCCGATGACTCCTATTCAGCCTATGACGTGGTTGCATCCTATTCAATCTCCAAATCCAACAGTCCGAGATCCACTTCTACCCCTATAAATAGACCCCTAGACCTAACACTTTTTCTCATTCTAGGTTTTCTCCATTGGGGTTCACCTTTCTAGAAAGGACCCAAAACGGAATAATTTTTCCAAAGGAGAAAATCGTTATAAATTAAATTATTTTACAACTCGAAGTGGATCCGAGAAGACCAAAGGAAGAACTTAGGACCGGAGGTGAGTTATTGTAATTATTTTAAGATTTCTTTAAGTAATTTAAAATAATAGGGTTTCTAATAGTTGTAGTTTCACTACGATTTTTGGAATAGCCTTTTCAGTAGTTTATTTACCGTTTTTAGAATTATTTTCAGTCTATTTCCTTTTAGCTATTCTTTTCAGTAAATTTAATTTATTTCTGTTAATTATAGCTTTTCCATTTATTTATAGTTATTTATAGTATTTTAGTTTATTACTGTTATTTATACGTTATTTACATCTTCTTTTTACGCTTTGGATCTTCTTCTATTTTCAGCTTTCTTTTATTCCTCCTTCTTCGCGTATGGATTATAATAGGATTAACGCGAATATGGATTAAACTGTGAGAAAACTGAAATAATGGAATATAAGATGTAAATTTCAAAGACTGTAATATAAATGGAATTGGACTGAAATTACGCCTAATTATGACATTAATTGGACTGAATTAAAAAGATTGGCCTAGTTATAACTTAGAATTATAACTAAAAAGAATAAAAAGATGAAAGAAGCTTATTTTCACACTAGACCTTGGGTTAAGTAATAAGCATGATTATAACGTAGGTTATAATAAAAAGAACAGAATAAGGCTTATTTTAAGAGTTAGGTTAAATTAATAAGCAAAGATAGTAGAGAAAAATGTAAAGGCTTATTTAAATAATTTACCTAAGTTAATAAGCAAAGATGAAAGTAGGACCTATACCAAATAGCATTCCCTATTAGACAAAACGGGCACGCTTATGCTAAGAATGGTAGTAATTGGTCAAATAGGAGTCCAATTCACGGGGGATTTGGATAAGGGGCGCAACTAGATATTGTTTGGATGAAGGGCCAGTACCAACATCATTTCCCCAATAAATTCTATGGACACGTGGTGATCTCACATTAGCCTGAAGTGAGACGAGGGGCATGCTTATGCTGGACGTTGGAGGTAATAAGAAGACCCAATAGGTGGAGCAAAAGGTAGCATGGGCATGGTGGCAGTTACGCGTGCGACTTCCATTGCGGGTGCTCAGTAATAGCTATGTGTTCCAAGCACTTAGAATGGGAGTCTTTAGTAGACACCATTACCTTCTGTGTAGGGAGCTATATATGTCGTCCGGATCCACAGTAGTTGCTCTGTGCATCTTCCGTAGATACCATTGGCTGCTGTGTAGGGAGTTATATAGCGGTTGGTCCGCAGTAAGTTCTACGGAGTAGCTGGTTGATCAAAAAGGGTAGAATTAGGGTTATATTCTAATTATAGGATTAGGAATTCAGCCTAATCAAAGTGGAAGTCAAGGACAAGTGCAAGCCATCAAAGTTAACATATCTTATAAAATGAGCAATATTTAATCGTATTTATTTCCAGTTTATCTTTTTCCTATTTCCTTTATTATCCTTATTTATGCTAGAACTATTGTAAAGTCTATTACTTTTATCTTGCTCAAAGACTCTAGTAATTACTATCATTCACTAGACTTTTAGTCTGACCCACTCCACTATTTCCCCCATTTCCCCCATAGGCAATCAAGGGAAAAGTCAGTAGATTGCTGTTGCTTGGAGTTTTCTTGGAGGAGATTCCTACCATGTATTTCTTTTATTTTCAGCTTTTGTTCTTTCTATGAGTATATATGCACGTCCAGATGGACCTGCATCTAATCATAATATGTATGCATTAATTCAACAACGTGTGGACATTTAAAAATTCTATAGTGTTAAGGGGAGCCATGTACAAATTAACATAGATAGATGCATGTTTCCTTTAGCTGGATTGACCCTCATAAGAAAATTACACACAACGGTTTCATTAAAAGAATAACAAAAATAAACAGTTTTATACATCTTTCTCAAAGTTTTCAGTTCACAGGATCATTAAATTGGTCGAGGGAAATACTGGAACATGCATTGTTATCTTTGTCCTTTCACAAAAATATATATACAATAATAAAACCATAATTCACAAACTAACATTAATCGGTATGGTATATTCTAATTCCACTCAAAGCCATGCAAATTATCCATAGTCGAATATCTATAATTCAAATTCTCACTTTACAGTTTACACACAACAATGTATAAAGCTTCATGCTTTGTATATTTCATTGGTTAATGCTTCTAACTTTCTAAGCTTATAATTAGTAAATCTAATAATTGCCAACTTAAAATCCACTATCATTGTTATAATATATTAGCAACAGATGGTTGTTTGAAGACTGGAATAATACGCCACTGGCTTCATCCGCAAAGCTGCTTTCCATTTACTTGTTTTAATAGGACTGGATACTGTATTTTCTTCTCAAATCTGTGATATTAAAAAACAATATAATGTGTCAGTTCATGAGCATATTGTTTACTAACAAATTGCAGATCATTATGATTACAGTCATTTAACAACAACACACAAACCATACAAACCAAAGAATTATAAGAAAGATCACATCAACTCTTAAATACATCATCATTAAAATCTACTCATTCTGGTAAGAATAACCACATTGCTAGGGAGAGAAATATAATGAAAGTGGGAGGTGATGGTTTGGTAATGAGATAATATTTATGTGTCAAACACAACCACTCGTTTGGACTCTCCAGTAAGATAGTTTATGGTAAACTGGGCTTTTTTGGAAGTCTGTAATACGAATGAAGATGGAAAACGACAATCACTATACATCTATCTTGTTAACTGAAAATAAACGTTCATCTTTTGAAATGAGTCTATGTTGTGTTGTCATTTATAAACAAATCATTTCTCATAGCACGTTGGATAGTCAAAAAGAAACCATGTGTTGTGTGGGATAAAACCATCTAGGAATACAAACGATATGCACATTTGCAAGAGTAATTGATATTGTGCAAATAACTACATCAATGACAAAACCAAAGCGGTCAAATGACCAGATAACAAACTAATACTGGATGCATATTCATATAAAATTCTAAATATCTCTTTCTTTTCTGGACCTCTCCACCAAGAGTTAGCATCTCCAACCAATTACCAACACTTCTACAAATCGTAATTTCAATAATTCAGTCACCACAAACAATTAACAATGTAAAATAAGAACAACAAAAAAATTTCTCTACATGCTATGTATAACATACAAAAATTTGTCAACATATTGGAATATAAATGCTATCAAGTGAGAGTTCATTAGAAAGCTTTTCAATGTTATTTCAGTTTACCATCAAATGACATCGCTAATGTTTCACTTTTTAGTTGATTTATTTCTTCCATCTATCCAGTTGTATTCACAATGTGAAACCCAGTGGGCCTGTACACCAAGCTATATAATTCGAAGATTATAACCATTAAAAATGGAGATAAACATGTAGGTATTCCAATAATATCGAGTCTCGGCAGTTCCAACATTAGCAAAAAAACACACACTCAAGTATGTTATCCTTTTAGTTGTATAAATTTCAACCCAAAATTTACTATCATAGTATCGCTCCAGTATCAATTCCAACATTGTACGAGATTATGCTTGAAAAGAAGATATAACTTGCATCATCAAATCAAAAATCATTTTCATATCTGCTGGTAAGAAAATACACATTTTGCATTTCTCAATTACAGGTTGTGCGCATATTTGTATATGATTAATAGCTCATATAATGTGTGAGCATTTGTTTTCACAATTTATCTTTTACCACTAAACTACAGAAGTAGATAAGCACACATAACTTTCCGCTATATTATTTGCAGTAACAACATGTACGACCTGATAAGTGAATTTATGAAAAGCTGAAACTTTTTCATCTATCGATAATTAACCTACCCCTATCAACCTATGTCAATGATTTACTATAAAGCTAAAGGTACTACCCATAATAAGGAATTTTTTGGAATTAGGTATTCTAATCTATCGGTTTCCTGAAATGAGAAGGGAATCTATATTATTGGTACAAAATTTTAAATGTATCACGTATAGAAATGAGGGATTTTCAACAATTTAAAGTGAAAATATCATACTACATAATCTAAAAGAGTAACCAACACTTCATGGAAAAAATGACCAATTACCTAAACCAATTATCTAAATTCAAGATTTCTTATCACGTTGCTTAGCAATCCGAATTCCAGTCTTATATAATAATAAGATACTATAATACTTGATTAGAAATTTTTGATTGAATCGATGATGGTTTTTATTATGCAAATACAAAAATAGGTTACCTTAGCATTGTAGAAATAGAGGGTGCAAATACAATATCTTGGACTGCTTGTCTACCTGCAAATACAAATAAAGAGCAGTAAATTGATCATAAGTAAAAAATTAGCTAATTGTAATTTATTTACCATTATTCCTATTTAGTTAGTAAAAAATTAGCGTTGTTGTCGGTCTCAATGGAAATCGACTTAAACAATGAATCGTCAGGCATCGTAGCCGTCACACCATATGGAAATTGATTTAACAAATGAATCGTTGCGTAACACAGATGGAACTCCTAATCGATCCAGTTAATGAAAGCGAATGGATTACCTGCGAGTGTAGTGTAATGGATGTCACTCATTGGAAATCGATTTAGACGATGAATCATCACAGTCGCACTCACTGGAAATCGTCGTCGGTGGTGAACAGGTGAGGAAATCGTTTTTTACATTGGGAGGAAAAAGAAAATTAGGGTTACGCGATGTTGGGAAGAGTGAGGAATAACGCGAAAGTGAGATACGTAGTTGGAAAGCAGAGAAAGAGAAAGGGCATATTTGGAATTTCAAAAAGACACCGATGAAATCTATTCAATGAATTCTCTTTATTAGTAGTAAAGATTAGATACGATAATACTTGATTAGAAATTTTCGATTAAATTGATAATGTTTTTTTTGTATCTAATTTTAGTCTCCTTTACAAAGAAAACCGTATAGTTATCATGTTTACCTGAATTCACATCCTTATGTTATACAACAAATTTTCTTTTACTTCGTTATTTTAAACTGCAAAATTTTTGGATATGAAATTTGTTGATAACTTAATTACTTAAAGGTACATCTGTCCAAGCTAGTATTTTAACACAATAAACTAATAAGTAATGGATCTTCCAAAAATAACCTGTAATGCAATTACCATAAAAAATCCACGGAAATGCAACACCTAAATTAAAATCGAGAATCAACATTTAAATTAAAATAGCATATACCAAAATAAAAGTAGAGTATTATCTGAAATTTTGTCCAGTATTAGGAGCAAGCATTGAGGAGAAGGAAAACTGTAGAGCACATTAAGAAATCAAGGCAGGAAGTAAAATACCAAAATCGTGGTAGAAGTTGTGTATGGTAGCAAAATGGAGCAGTATATTGACGCATCAAAACCAATGGAATGAAACGCTTGCATTGTATACTCGATTACAACCCTAAGCATAAAGTGCAGGTGTAGAAGAAATAAAGTGCAGCAGCCAAATACTGATCTCGACCATTTTCCTGAAGTAGCCTTGAAGATGAATCTTTGTACCTACAACATGAGTTCATCTGATTCATGTTAACTACTGCAAATAATGCTGAATATGATTAATCAAGTGAAAAGAATAACAAATATGAAAAGGAAACTTAAGAAAAAGACCGACCTGTTTCCTCTCCATAATGAAATAAATCTACTTCATTTTTTTTTGTTGGACCAAAACAATTTCCTATTCCTTTATAAGGTTCAGAAACCAAGACAGATTTAACCAATCCTCTTGATTTTGCATTAGGAGCTTTACTCTTATTAAAGAAGCAACTGCTATACCGAAGCTGGAAAATGGGACGTGTATAAATCAATTGAAGCGCAGCTCATCTTCAAGCCATTTTATTCTGTATAAATCAATATCAGCTCATAGATACACTACACCAGGATATTTCACTATTTTTGTTTCACATTATCTACAAGTAGCCTTCTCAGAGATGCATATGTATGCCTTATGCCTTTAGTCAAAAGCATTCAGATGGAAAGCAAGACTATAGTTTCATCTCTAACTAACTTCTTGGGCTTAATCGATGAATTTAAATCAACTTCCCCATCAAGATTCCAGAGCTTGCCTTGATGAAGTCTGATATGAAAATCAAGGCAGAAGATCTCCTTTGCGATCTGCCTTCATTGCGTAAAGCATCCTGTCTTCATTGCCTCTGCATTTTCCCCCCTAATGCTAATCTTAACAAATCAATTTTCGGACTATGCACATCTATACACATCAGTTCCTGAAGCTCTATGCACAATTACATCAGTTCCTGAAGCTCTATGCACATCTACATTAGTTCCGAAAGGTATACTACAAAAGAAGAATACAGTGAGATGGATAGGTGAATAAATTATGGAAAAACATAAATTTGTAAATTGATCAAAATTTAGCAACTTTTAAGCTAGACAATGCTACATTAAATGTCTCTTTCGGCATATATAGTGTGGTAATAACAGGTTGAGTGGAATATACAATAAGCAACAATAATGTATACCTGGTTATTAGGGACAAACCCAACATTCTTGTTGTTCGGAACTTGATTTGTTTCCACTGTCTCTTTCGGCATTACGTCATTGGGTTGATATATTAGCATATATATATATAATGAACAATTTTTCTTATGATACATACTGAGTTGCCCTCTGTATTCACAAAAAATTTCATGACAAAAATACCCCTTTAATTTTTTTTGCTTAATTTATGTTTTACTTTTTTTTTCAAATGTTCTATCCACCATACAGTGGCATTGCATGGTACCCTGAAGGCATCAAGTGGTGCGACTGCGTGGGAGAGTAATTTTGGATTTTTTTTCCGATGGGGGGCAACTCAACAATTGAGGGGTTTTTCACTATTTTAAAATTCTGCTAGGCAAGTCAGCAATTGGTTGCTATTAATGAAGTTAAAACAGCAATGGCTTAAAATATATTATCTCTATTAAATTTTTTTGGAAACACATGTTTAGAGTATCCAGTATAAGAAGCAATTAATGATAAAATTCAATAAGGTCCATATAAGAGTATCTAAAACAATGAAGATAAAATATTTTACTGTAATCATGAATGAACCTTTTACTGTAATCAGAAAGGAAAGTTGATGACATGCCCACAACTTCTCCATTGCATATACTATAGATTCAAAAGGCATAAAAAATCCTAAAAGCTGTGGAAATGTTTAAACGAAATTTCTCTATTCCATATACTATAAATTCCCCTGTAGGTAGCGTAAAAGAAGAGGTAAATACAGCGAGGATGTACCTTGGAAAGTTGATGATGTATGTAGATGAAGATCAAATTAAGTACCTTTATTCCTAGACAGTCAGTAAAACATCTTTGTAGACAACATTTTCATTGAAAGTTCCGGTTCGTCCAACAACATGTCCCTTTTCTACCAACACTTTGGTATTAGCGCTTGAAACTCCTCGTGAAAGTGCCACATATAGTTGTCCATGACCAAATACATGCTTAGGTAGAAAAATACCAGTATTTTTTATCGTTTTCCCTTGTGCCTTATTTATAGTGAAGGCAAAACACAAACGAATTGGAAATTGTTTCCGTATTAACACAAATGGTAAATTCAAATTTTCAGGTGGCTTTAGTGGGATTCTTGGAATGAAAACTCTAGTATCAACATAATGTCCAGTGATGATTTCAGCATCAATGCAATTCTTATTGAGTTGTTTACATATAAGCCTCGTTCCATTGCATAATCCAATTTTCGGATTCAAATTTCTTAACAACATTATCGGTGCTCCAAGCTTCAATTTTAAACAATGTGGAGGTAGCCCGCCAGGAGTGATTGAGTTTAGAAATTCTTGTTGGTATAAATTGCGAACATCGTCTTCTACTGCATCATATGAATAGTAAATGATTTAATTTCCAGGAAATATATTGAGTACATATTGATTGAGCTTGTCGACATATTCATTTAGTGGTGTAATTAATGCTCTATTAACTATGTACTCTTTATTGAATGCTTTTTTTGTAAGTTGGGAAAAATTGTATCTATCAACTTTGACAGTGGATTAACATCATTTTTTGATTTTATGACCATTTATTGTTAGTTGAATCATTTCTTCATTGATGGAAGGTTCGGTACCATCTCCAATTTGAATTAGAAATTTTGAATATGCGATATCATTTGCTGCTCGCATGTTTTTCTTTAAATGCAAAATTTTAAAATTTTCCCATAAAAGTGATTTAATGATGCATGCATTAATCGCTTCATTTCTTGTAGCTTTAGGCACAACTGGCAATACTTGTCAAAAATCTCATCCCATAATAAGGATTTTACCTCCAAATGATTCATCTACATCCATTATATCTCTCATAGTTCTATCAAATGCCTCAAAAGCATAATGATGTACCATTGTAGCTTCATCCCACATAAGAACAGTTGATTGTTTTGAAAGTTTTGCTAATTTTGACTGTTTGCTTATTGAGCATGTTGATGTCGCTTTTGGTTGTAATGGAAGTTTAAATCTTGAATGTGCAATTCTTCCACCAGGTAGTATAGTTGCAGCGATACCAGATGTAGCTGTTGCAATTGCAATACCACCATCTTTTCTAACCGTTGACAGAATAGCATAGTATAAATATGTTTTTCCCGTCCCTCCAGGGCCATCTATAAAAAACAAACATTTTTCTTTTTTTACAATTGCATTCATAATTGTATTGTAGGCCTTCAATTGTTCCTTATTCAATTTTTCAATAGCTAGTAAATCATCCTCGGAAATAGGAATCGCTACCTCTTCTTCTATTAGCTCTGAAATTTTATCACATTCATCACAATCATATGCTCTTGAGATATTCGGAAAATCATAATCAGTTGTGCTTTTGTTGTGTTGGAGAAGTAACATGTTTAAATCTTTCAAAAAGACGATTTGTTAGAAGCATTTGGTTAGTAGTAGTTGAATTTCGGTAACCTTCTACCATATGATCGAAAAACTCATCCCATAACCTTCGCACACCTGATGGATTGCATAAAACCAAGATAGTAACAAATAATGCTCTCAAAGAAACTGGCATCTTTGTACTTGAGGCTTTGGTCAAACATTCTTTAATGCTATCATCGTTTTCTGAAAGCCCTCTTTTCTCAGCAGCTTCTTTAAATGTTCGACTTTTAACTTCGTTAACTGTAAGTAAATCTTTAAAAGAAGTCGGTCCTCTAATATGATTCAAAAGTATTCTCAAGAAAAAACATTCTCCTCCTGTAGGTAGGACTGTGTATATTCTACCAATCACCCTTACATTAGATACTCTTCTTTTCCATTTTTTTTCTTTTTTAATCCAACAATAGTGCTCTGGAAATTCATGATATAAAAGTTTCCTTGCCTGTTCATCAATTGAATTTGTATAGAAAAACTCTGTCAGCGTTGTGTGTAGGTTGCTTTCATCGGCCAAAACTTCATTGATGGTTTGATCATTGGAAAACATAACACTTTGTTTATTTGGAAGATGTATTTGAAGACGTTCAACTATTGGATATATCTTGCTAAGAGAGAATCTAAAAATCTTCCACAAATCTTCTAGAGCAGAAATCCACCTTGCATCTATCAATTGTTATATCTCATCATATTTAGGTCCAGGTTGAACTTGCATTGAAACGCGGTCTGGAACTTTGTAGACATATTTGTAAAGATATTTAACGCTTTTTATACTACTACATATCTCTACATTGATGTGACAATTATATTTACGTAGTAACCAAGGATTGTAAGGTACAACCCATCTGTTATCTACCATCAACTTTTCATTTATGTCAATAGGAATAGATTTTCCAGTATCGCGTCTTTTGTAAATTGGGTATGAATCTGTGCCTTGAATAGTCACATTTGAAAATTGTTTTGGATACTCTCTTTTGCAACTACCATTTTTCATGCAAGGACAATTTCAATTTTGAGTACCACATGGTCCATGAATCATTCACTTCATTACTGCCACATGTAACTCTGATTCTTCGTTAGAATCTGGTATTTCTGCTCTAACAATTTCATCATATTCATCTGGGTTAGTCAATTTGTCTTCATCTTTGAAGATAATTAGCATATAAACATATGGTAAACCTCTTATTTGAAATTCAATCACATGGATGTGAGCAGCTACTTTTCCAAGTGCTCCTTCAGTAAAAATATCTTTTTTTAATTCCTCGTATTTTGCACGAAATATTCTTGTCGTCAAATCCGGTTTGCCTTGGGGGTCTTGACCGGGTAGCAATTCGCTAACAATTTCATCCCAAAGTGGATTGCATGTCATTGTAATGAATAAATTGGGTTTGCCATACTTATTTACTAAAGCCATTGCATCTTGATATCATTGATACATATCACGTGGACAACCAATATAAGAATAAGGTAGTATTGTCCATGTTCCAACATTACCTAAATAAGAGAATTTATTAAAAACTTCATAAATATGAAATTTAATTACGTAAAGGTATAAAAATGTACTTAATATAAGAGCGGGTTTTCAAATTCACAAACTACGCACTTGCATCATTTTCCCGGGCGTTTAAAGCATCTTGTAATCCTTGGTACATTTCAGCTCTGATGGTTTTTTGATTACTCCTATACCATCTTAGCCTACTGGTATCTATCTTAACATAGTTATCAACATCGTATTGTTGAAACAATCGTCCGCCTCGAAGAAAAAGCGATTTATCATTTTCTCGAATCTATAAAAGAACATTACATATTGATGAATATTAAGAAGTAAAAAATATAAATATATAAAATGTGTAATATATTAAATTGTATATACCTGTAGAATATTAGCATAATACTCACGACATGAAAATTTATTACCATTTTCATCCTGACTATTTATATCCCATCTGTAACTTCCATATGGTAATAAAAGTGGATATTGCAATGGATCATAATAACTAGCTATTTCAGGAATAGTTATGAGTTGTCCATAGTTTGTCTCAACTACAATATCTCTTTCATGTATTTCTTCATTTTCAGCTCCTTCTACCCAAATTCCAGCAACTTGTGAAGAAGTTGGGAGAGTATATTGTTTTTGATTTCAAGGTTGTTCTTTTATGACCAATTTACAATGATGGATATTTGGTTTTTGCCCAAGTAGTCGAAATACAACTGCAAATCTATTATGTGTACTAAGAGTTTTTTGTAATTTCTCTACGATATCTCGAATCAAAGTATTATTTTCAGCCAATCGGCTATCAATTTCGTTCTTTGTATCGTAAATATAAAGTTGTAGAAATCTTGGACGATTATCAGATGTAGGTACCAAACTACTTATTTCATGATAGATACTTCCTTGAGCTCGAAATGTGTATACTCCATCTTTACTGGTAGCCAAGTTCTCGTCAACATGAACTCCCATCGATGTAAATGCAAACATGTGGTTATAAGCTCGTATGTTTTTTCTAAATTCTTTTCCTTCATTTGATTGGTCATTGTACAAATTGAAGATCTCATCGGGTGAATAAATTGATTGTAAAATGATTTTTCCATTTAGACAACAGAAGTTATTTGATTCTCGGTGAAAGAGTTTTGCTTGGCAATGTCTGCATATTCTTGATTGTGGCAAATAGAGTCTTTGAAAACCAGAATGATCTATAAAGCTTCTTGCACAATTATGTCTTGCTGTAGCACTTCGACATGGTTGAGTAACTCTATGTATTGTGTTTCTATTGATGTTGTCTCTTTGTTCAAAAGATGGTGTACTAGTGTTTTGTTCATCTTCATTGTTCACTGACCCATCAAAATGTTGATCTACACAAATTATTGATAAATAAAATTTATCAGTATTTACTAACATGAAATTCAAATAATTTTTATATTATATTGTATATATAATATATATACATATATAATGAATTATAGTAAATGGTTTTCTTAGTAATACCTTCTATATTTCGAGTGTAAGGTAAAGAAAAGAAACTATCTCTGCTTGTTTGTTATTCGTAATCATTGATATTTTCTTCACATCTTCTGGATTTTCTAATATGATAATTAGAGCGAACTTGCTTTCTTTTTGCTTCTTTTTCAGCTTCTGTCATTGAATTTCTTTTCGTTCTATCATAAATGTTACGACGCTCTAATTGTTGAGCCCTTTGTTCTGCATTTAATTCAGATCGACGTTGTTGTTATCCCGCCTTTTGGCAAGGCCGTGACACCAAGGACTTGACTAGATACCGGTAACAGGTCGTCTCGGAAGTCGGTTACACGTAAGGATCGCTACGGATATCGATGAATTTTGTCCGAGTCCGGATCGGGCTGCAATTGATAAGACATGCCAAGCAAGGCCAGAGGAAACGACGTTCCAATTTTCGAGTCAATCCGAGTTCGTATGCTCAAGATATCACCAATGGAAAATGGAGGAGACAGCCTTGTATTCGAATCCATAAAAGACCCTATGTTCGAATCAATGTGGTAGGAATGCTATTCGAATCCATTAAGGTCGACTCGATCACCTTCGTATCCAGCAAGTTTTACACGCTTCGTATCCATCGTGGAAGCCTTCCTTCGAATCCATCCCTTTTGCCTGGCTTCGAATCCATCGTGGGAGCCTTCCTTCGAATCCATCCCTTTTGCCTGGCTTCGAATCCATCGAGCACTCCTTAGTTCGAATCCATCCAAACAGACCACACTAAAATCCAACAGTTCGAACCCGGTAGGCACTCCTTAGTTCGAATCCATATAAAAGATGCGCCTCGACTCCATCCCATAAGCTACTTCGAGTCCACCCTGTTAAGGTAACCTCGAATCCACTAGGCCACGGCAGCTAGGAACGTGGAGTCGACCCAGTCAATCCGGAGTGGAAACCGGATCGATACGAAGCATACGCACCACGTCACCATCTTCACGTGCAGGAGGATCGATTCGAACGAATCGATTTGAGCATATCGATTCGAACGACTCCAGAATTCGAAAAACACCAACTTGAATCGATCATAACTCGAGTTCTACAAGTCCAAATGCCATGAAATTTTCACAGAAGCTTAAGCACATGATGAAGAATGTTCACACCAAATTTCAGCTCGATTGGATGATTTCTTGATCGATTCGAACCAAGGGTCGAATCGATCCCAAAGTGGGCCCGGATCTCCAGATTTCGGCCATGTGGGCCCCCTGACGTGCCAGAACTGGTCTCCCCTCATTTTAGGCGAAATATCAGCCTCCTACACCTATAAATAGAGCCCCTGGTCATTCAGAAAAGGGGTCGGAGAATTCTAAGTACTAAAGAGCGCCCAGATTCTGCCAGAACTACTCCAGAACACCGCCGCTGCTTTAGATTGACATTTAGCATTTAGATTCAGTTGTACTACATTATAAACTACTGTAATCTTCAAGTAATCGAGCAATAAAATCTTCAAAACTTCATAGTGGACGTAGGCAAAATGCCGAACCACTCTAAATCGCTTGTCTTTTCAACTTACTTTCTGTTATTTGGAGTTTTTGTTAGATAATCCACAGTTTTAATTTTCATTCTTCACTTTTATCTCTTCAAAAACTTCCGAAGAGTGTTGTGCCCATTTTTGGTACAAACACTTTGGTGCTTTCACTGAGAAAAAACCAGCTTTTTTCTCCTGCTCCTTGGATCTACCATCGATACCGGATTGCACAAATCCAAGAGGAAGATCCAGATCTTCGATTCACAGTCCTTCCATTCTACTCAGATTTGCATAAAATCTAGGAAAAGGATTCATCATTCAAAATGGTTAGCACGAGAACCACTTCTGCAGCTCCAGGACAAGAAGGTAGGGATGGGCAAAATCCTACTCAACAGCAGCCATCCAACCAAGACAACACTGCCCACTCGGATCCGTCTGGGGCAGTCACTAGACAAGAATTTTAGGTGTTACTTCAAGAGTTGACTCAGAGTCGGCAACAGTTAGCCGAACAGTTGCGAGCCAATATTGAATTGACAAACCAACTAAACCGCCAAGGCCGTAGGAGGTCCAGAAGGGATGATGTTTCCCGCTCATCCACTGAAAGTTCTGCCTCATCTGACTATCATCATAGATCTACCCGTCCCCGATTAGACGGAGATCATGCTCAGACTGCTGGATATCAACCCGCCCTGACTGTCGGGCAATTGAGGGTAGGACCATCCACCAGCTTCCAGGCTGGACCATCAGCACGAGGTGGTCGCACTCCCCAATATACTACGGACAATCATGTCACTGCTGCCACAGTAGAAACGAGGGTTGATACCCGACATCTTCCGGATTCGAGTAATCAGCAACAGGGACGTACTTCTGAACCATACGTCCCAGAAGACGCTGAGCTCAGGAGGCGAAACTTGGACCGTCGACAGCGCCCGGTCCAAACTCGCACTGTGGAACCCGACCACACCTTAGCTCAGCATGCTCAAAACGTAGCAATGCCAGACATCTCGACTATGATACGTCAGATGATCCGTGAAAGCCAAGGTCTTACCAATGACGATTGGGGGATTTCTCGAAGCCATACTCCTTTCACGGACGAGATACTATACGCTGAACCTCCTCGGCGATTCAGAATGCCAACTCTCCCTATGTACGAAGGAAGTTCTGATCCCAATCAGCACATACTGAAATACGAATGGTCAATGAGCGCCGCAAGGGCCGACGATGCAGTAAAATGCCGCAGCTTCCCCATTTCGCTGGGAGGAATTGCAACAATGTGGTTTACAAGACTACCTCCAAGATCTATCTCGTCATTTGACCAATTGGCTAAGAAATTTGTTGAACAATTCCGTATGCATGTTGCTAGACCCAAAGATGTTAACACCCTGTCCAATGTTACCCAGGCTCGTGGGGAAACATTAAGGCGTTACTTGGAGAGATTCCATGCGGCATGTGTGGAAATTAGTAATCCCAACGACAACTCAATTTTAATGGCATTGACAAAGGGAATTGATCCCGATTCTGAATTTGGAAACTGCTTAGCCGGAAAACCACCCGCATCGTTGGACCGTTTCTACTCCAAAGCCGCTCAATTCTTACGGCAAGAGGACGCGAAACAGTCTAGGAAGCAGGACGATGCGAAACCCGGAAGTGAAGGAATACAAAGCAATGTAGCAGTTAAACAGTCCGGTGACAATTCCGGAAAAGTCCAGTTAAACATACAGAACAAACAAACTCAGCCAAGAGGTGGCAATGGTCAGAATAAGAAGAGAGATCCGAATCCAGGCCCACGGCGTAGGGCTCCGATGTTCGAAAGTTATACACCGTTAAACACTTCGCTGGAAAATGTGTACCTGCAAACTTGCAACACAGAACAGTATAAGAAACCCGCTCCGAAGCGGTCATCAGAAAGGCAGATTCAGACGGGAAAGTTTTGTAGGTTTCATGAGAGTTATGGCCACAATACGAATGACTGTCGCCATTTGCAAGATCTCATAGAAAAGTTGATCAGGGAAAGGAAGTTAAATCAATTCGTGCGGGCGCCGCAGTCTGGTGGTGCGGGCCCATCGAATCCAAACCATGCGCAAGATCAGGAAAGACAAGAGGAACCCGCTCGTACAGGCGGTAGGCTAGTTATCAATACCATAAGTGGTGGTCCTCATCCAGCGGACAGGAGCTGGAGGGAAATGGAGTCGTATGCTAGCTCTATCAGGCATGCGAGCTTCGAATGCTGCAGTAATTGTGAGGATGGAACCCCGGCTAAGCAACAAAAAACGATGTCTGACGATATCATATTCAGAAGCAGGGATGCTGACAAAATCGAAGCTCCAACGATTGACCCACTGGTCATATCTGCCCAGGTTGGTCCTGCTTGGATGAAGAGGATCCTGGTTGACAGTGGGAGTTCTGTAAACATTCTATTCAAGCGAGCATACGATTTGATGAAGATGGAAGCCAAAGACTTGAAACCCTGCTAATCCCGAGTTCATGGATTCAATGGGAGTGCAACGATACCTACTGGAATAGTGGAACTACCAGTAGAACTGGGGATTGGAGAACGCAGGAGAGTCCGACTGCTGCAATTCGTCGTTCTTGACATCGCTTCGCCGTACAACGCATTCCTGGGTCGACCAGCCCTTGCTGAATTCAGGGCAGCCATTGCCCTGTGGTGTTTGACTTTAAAATTCCCAACCGATCATGGTATAGGAATCGTTCAAGGAGATCAGGCAGCAGGAAGAGCCTGTTATGTTGCTGAGTTGCGTGAAGCACAGAAGAAGGAGAAAGGAAAGGGCGTAGAGGAATCTCTCTGCGTCCGTTTTACTGATAATTGACAACTAACGCCTGGGCCCTGGCCCGGGCACCACTACCAATTCCTTAGAGATCTTGACCCTAGAGATAGCGAAGATAAAGATGAGTAGAAGAGAATCAAGCGTCTCCAGCCGAACTGACTGTGGACGTCCCGGTCAGTGAGGATGACGACTCGAAAGTGCTAAAAGTTGGATCTCAACTGGGAAAACAGATACAACAGGAATTGGTTGAATTTCTTCAAGCAAATCTTGATGTTTTTGCCTGGACGCACTCAGACATGTGCGGAATCTCACCGAACATTGCAAGTCACTCTTTGAATATTGATCCGCGACATGTTCCGGTCAAGCAAAAGAGGCGTGGTATGGATCCAGAGAGATCTGCCGCCCTTAAAGAAGAAATTGACAAGTTGCACTCAAATGGTTTCATCTGAGACGCTCTATACCCAGAGTGGGTGTCAAATCCGGTGATGGTTCGGAAACCGAATAGGAAATGGAGAACTTGTGTCGACTACTCCGACTTAAACAAAGCTTGTCCTAAAGATAGTTTTCCACTTCCTCGAATTGACCAACTCGTAGACTCAACTGCAGGCCATGAATTGTTATCCTTTATGGACGCTTATTCCGGTTATAATCAAATACCCATGCATCTACCCGATCAAGAACATACCAGTTTCGTGACTGATCTAGGACTCTACTGTTACAGAGTCATGCCTTTTGGTTTAAAGAATGCCGGGGCAACTTACCAACGCTTGGTTAATCGAATGTTCGCTGATCAGATCGGGAAGACCATGGAAGTCTATGTGGATGACATGTTAGTTAAGTCCCGATTTTCCACAGATCACGTCAGGGATTTAGATTCAATGTTCCGCATCCTACGTGAATATGGAATGAAGCTTAACCCGTTAAAGTGTCACTTTGGCGTCGCATCCGGGAAGTTTCTAGGTTTCATCGTCAACGCTCGTGGGATAGATGCAAACCCCGAAAAGATCTGGGCAATAAGGATTTTGCAAACTCCAAGGACCATAAAGCAAGTCCAGAGTCTCAATGGGAAGGTAGCAGCGCTAAGCAGGTTCATTTCAAAATCCACTGATAAATGCATTCCTTTCTTTGATCTAATCCGGAAAGGAAAACGAAACTTTGAATGGACCGTGGAATGTGAAGGCGCATTCCGATCACTGGTTCAGCATCTCTCTACGCCACCGATTTTGTCAAAACCAATTGATCACGAACAATTATACCTTTATCTGGCGGTATCAGAGCATGCGATCAGTGCTGCTCTGGTCCGGGAAGAGGACCGAGTGCAGAAACCGGTCTATTATGTTAGTAAACGATTAACCGGAGCAGAAAGAAACTACCCCAAGTTGGAGAAACTGGCTTACTGTTTGGTCATTGCCTCGAGAAAGCTTCGTCCTTATTTCCAAGCTCATCCGCTTACTGTGTATACCGATCAGCCGTTACGACAGGTCCTTGCACGGCCTGAGACGTCTGGAAGGTTACTCAAGTGGAATATCGAACTGAGTCAATTTGACATTACTTATGCTCCGCGGAGAGCCATTCAAGGGCAAGTCCTAGCTGACTTCATAGCTGAATTTACTGTTCCAAACGACTTACCCGAAACCAGCGAGTCTCCTGAATATGTCTGGAAACTTTATACAGATGGGGCATCAAACGATCGGTGTTCGGGCACTGGAGTTGTACTAGAAACCCCCGAAGGTCGATCCATATGCTATGCTTTGAAGTTTGATTTTCACGCAACCAACAATGAAGCCGAGTATGAAGCCCTGTTGACTGGGTTAAAGCTTTGCAGAGATCTGAGAATTATCGCTATAGAAGTTTATTGTGATTCATAGTTGGTTGTGTGTCAGGTACGGGGAGAATATCAAGCAAGAGATCGAAGGTTAGCTGCTTATCTAGCCCGAGTTCAGGAAGCGCTGGATCGGTTTGATTATTACGCTATTTACTACATACCACGAGATCGCAATCAAAAGGCCGATTCATTGGCAAAGTTGGCCAGCACAGGTGAAGCACAGCAAATGGGACTCGTCCCGGTCGAAACTTTGCCTTTCCCAAGCATCGATCAAATCAAAACGAATGATGTGTTGGAAACCTTTCCCAGTAGAGAATCATGGATGACTCCGTATCGAAATTATATTGAGAATGGGATATTGCCTGAACACCGAAATGAGAAAAGGCAAATTCTACGAAAAGCTTCGCGGTTCATCATTCAGGATGGGATCATGTATAGAAAAGGTTATTCTGTTCCACTCCTCCGGTGTATCGCTCACGACGAAGTCAAACGAGTGTTACGTGATGTACACGAGGGAGAATGCGGCGATCACACCGGTGGACAAGCGCTTGCTAAGAAGATACTCCGATATGGATATTACTGGCCGACAGTGAATCGAGATGCAGCCAATTACGCCAGAAAGTGCGACAAGTGCCAAAAACACGCTCGAATTCCAAGAGCCCCGCCTACCGAGTTAACTCAAATGGTCAGTCCCTGGCCGTTCGCTATGTGGGGTATCGATATCATTGGCGCTTTGCCTTTGGCAAAAGGTGGTGCGAAATATGCCATCGTCGCAGTTGACTACTTCACGAAGTGGGCCGAGGCCGAAGCTCTCGCAACGATTACGTCAAAGAAAGTGATAAACTTTGTGGTCCGCAATATCATTTGCCGATTTGGACTCCCACATACCATCGTCACCGATAATGGGACCCAATTCGAAAGTTCGGAGTTCAAGAATTTCTACCAACGATTTCATATTCATAAAAAGTTCTCTGCAGTCGCACATCCACAAGCAAACGGTCAGGTCGAAGCTGTTAACAAAGTTATCAAATCCATCTTAAAGAAACGACTGGAAAAGGCGATGAACTTCCTATGGCATTATGGGCTTATCGAACAACTCACAAGACCGCAACTGGACACACCCCATTTTCCTTATCCTATGGCTCGGAGGCCGTCATTCCAGTTGAGACAGAAGTATTTTCTCACCGCGTAACTTATTACGATCCGAAAACAAACGCTATATTACTCGCTGAATCTTTGGATCTGTTGGACAAGAAACGAGAAGAAGCTGATTTAAGAGCGGCCGCTTACTGAAGTCGGGTCGCCCGATTATATAACACCAAAGTTCGCCCCCGAACCTTTGATCTCGGTGATCTAGTCCTCAAGAGAATATACCCGGTTCCTTCACACATGAAACCAAATTGGGAAGGACCATACGTGATTACACAAAGACTTGGGGATGGCACATTCAAACTATCAACCGTGGACGGTCTAGTTTTACCGAGAGCCTAGAACAGCGAAAGTCTCCGTCGCTACTACATATGACAGGCTTCATTTATTTCATTATGCTTTTTATTCAGCAATTTACTTTTGCATTTCGAAATTAGAATTTGTAATAAGGCAACTGATTTGCCATATTTTCTTATTTCAGCAATAAAATGCCATCTCTTCGAGCCAGAGCTGTGATTCATTAAATACAATGTACAACATCACGATGCACGAAGAGCTAAGTTCCATCACACAGTGGAATTTATTCAAGTAGGGAGTGGCTGCAAAGCAATCAACCACTCACTAAATGAAACCCGAGCTCGGGGGCAAGCCATCACATCAGGCCACGAAATGGGTTGATACACGACAACCCTTCATTCAACTCCGTACTCCCAGAGTGCGATGCGGAGTATAAACATTTTACTAAACTCCGTGCTCCTAGAGCGTGAGGCGGAGTATAAACTTTCATTCAACTCCGTACTCCCAAAGTGCGAGGCAGAGTATAAACGTTTTTCCTAAACCCCAGAGTACTCCGAGAATGCGAGCTGGGTACAAACATTCCTTAACTCCGTACTCCCAGAGTGCAAGGCGGAGTATAAACATTCCCTAACTCCGTACTCCCAGAGTGCGAGGCGGAGTATAAACATTCATCTAACTCCGTACTCCCAGAGTGCGAGGCGGAGTATAAACATTCATCTAACTCCGTACTCCCAGAGTGCGAGGCGGAGTATAAACATTCATCTAACTCCGTGCTCCCAGAGTGCGAGACGGAGTATAAACATTCATCTAACTCCATACTCCCAGAGCGCGAGACGGAGTATAAACATACGTCAACTCCACACTTATCCCCAATGCTGGGGGCAGAACCATAACACATGACAAGTTGAAGACGAAAAGGGAATAAATTTTCATTTCCACTATCGACAAAAAGAATCTGATTACAAAGTGTTAAAAGAAAATTCTGCTAGTGGGAGCCGAATCCACATCTATACACGGCTATAGAAAAATCAACAAAATGCTACCCTACGCAACAGAGATTTAGAGAAAGAGTTCAATCTTTCTTCTTCCTTATCTTCTTCTTCGGGGTAGCTCCACCCGATCCGCTGCCCGATTTCTTCCTCAATCGCTTTCTCTTTTCAGGCTTGCCCTCCGGCAGCGATATAATGTCGACGTCTTCCTCAGAGCTGGAGGCGATGGAAGTTCTTCTAGGAGGACGAGCTGGAGGCATAGGAGTAGTAGCAAGAGGAGGGACAGGGGCGGTCTCGATCAATACAGTACCGCCCGGTGAAATCACCATTAACGGGGCAGGCCCGGGGGGACTCGTACCAACATTCCCTGCTGCCATCTCGGCAGCAATCTCAGCCATGACGTTGTCCTCACGAGATACATGGGCCGCATCGGATGTGCCAATAGCTGGCATAGATGAACTAATGGCCGGAGCAGCCCCACTCGCAGCATCGGACGGGTTGGCAGAGGGATCGATGGGTTCATTGAGAAGCTCCTCAATCATTTGAGCGCTGAAAGAAAACATATTTGCATCTCCCTCCTCGCCAATCAAAGTAGAAGTCGTGATGGCTTCGGAAAAAACAACCCCTTGTGTTTGATGAGGAACTGATAAAGCAAGGGGCGCAAAAACAATAACTTCGGTCACTGAAATACGACAAAACGAAGATTGTTAGCCAAGTGTGTTGCTTAAGGTTCTTCACAACTGAACTACGAGAAACGTTCAAATACCTTCCTTGGTCTGAACCGAAACGTGGGCAGAGTCCTCGGCAGAAGATAATAATGGTTGGTCAGGATTATAGGCAGGAACAGATTGGGGATCTACCGCACCAGTGGTTTCGGGCAATGTTGGAATTGCAGCTCCAACACCTGTCCCGTGATGCACGACCCCCGAGCTTTCACCTGTCTCTAGAGATTGGACGCCGAGCTTTTCTTTCGCCATAGAGATTACCACCTCATGAAGGGTCTTCCTCTCATCCTCGGTAAGCAGACGCATCTCCAGTTCAAAGTCGTCAAGTGCTCCATCTGGATGCGCTGCTCTCTTCTCATTCACCAGCCGGGTCCAGGCATTGTACAAGATCATGGAGTCATCTCCCAGCCACGCTAAATTTCTGTGTTCCAGCACATTAGCATTATACGTGACTAAGAGATCGTCAAACTCAGCATCTAGCCTAGACCTCTCCTCCAAGATCTTTTCCTGAATCTCTGCTTCCACAGACTTAGCCTTGACCGCCGCCGCAGCAAGTTCGGCCCTGAGAGATACTGCTTGATCGCAAGCCTCTTGAGCAGTGGCGTTCGCATCATCCTTCTCCTTCACCATTTCAGCAAATTTGGCCTTAAGCTCATTCAGCTCTTTAACGGCTAAGTCTCGCTCAGCTGCAATGGTGGTATTGCGATGGCCCATCTCTTCCACTGTGGCGCAATGTTCTTGCTGCATCCTCGCTAGTTTGGCCACGACACCCTCGTGTTTCTTAAGTGTTTCAAGCTCTGACTTTCGGGACATTTCCACTTCGGATTGAAGAACTTGAATGATGCGTTTCTGCTTCGCAATGTCAACATCACGTTCAGCAATGACCTTCGCCCTGTCGAAAGCTACTCTAGAAGCCTTCACGGCTGCCTTATACCACTCCTTGTACTGAGCATAGAAGTCGTGGATGTAATTATGAGCAGTGGTCTCAGCTTCCGGAGGGATTCTTTTAAAGTTAGGAGGGAAGATATAGCCATCCATGCAAATTTCTGGGTAGTCATTTTTCATTTGGGCGAGTTTAGCAGCTCCCTCGCTTGTCAACTCAGCCGGAGCTTGTTCAATTATAGCGGCTGCCGTTGGTTCCATTCTTGGCCGTTGAGCATCAGGCCGAGAAGATTGAGAAGGCAACTGTTGCTGATGAGATGGCCCTGGGAGGTCTACTGGAGCCCTGGGAGGCGGAGGAGAACGAGATCGGGGTCGGTACTGGTATCCCCGGTCTCTGTCAGAGTAATCATAGCCAGAACGGTTACGCGAGTAATCTCTGTCTCTATCATAACGTTCTTGACTTGAGTAGCCTCGCCCATGATCCCTATCTGTCTCTCTCCTACGGGAATCGTAAAATGGAGAAGATTGGCGCACATTCCGAAGCCTATCTAGAGTAGAGCCACGTCCTGACATCTCACCTGCGATAAGAAAGAATTACGGATTAAAATCCCATAAAGCAATGTTTACTATGCAGAAGTCATGAAGTGCCGTGGAAGTGTGTGTAAATGTGTAAGTCCCCAAACCGACCGGAAGTGTTGACCGCACTTAAAGGAAAGGGCTCGTTCATGTTTAGGACATCTTGCAATTCCTCCAACCCAGGATTATGAGAAATCGATATATAATCTGGGATAGGAATGTCGTCAAGCCCTTTGAGAGAATCTCTCGAATGAGAAGGGGCGGCCTCAGAAATCATAACTCCGGAAGCGGGAAGAAACACATCTACAGATTTCCCCCCCTTTGACTTAAGTTTTTTGGAAACGGCGGCCTTGCCTTTCCGTTTTTCTCCCGATTCCTCCAAGTTTCCCGAAAGGTCAGCCATTGGCTCTGAATCCGTATGGGTTCTTTCTTCGTCACTCGCCTCGATTATTTTGATTCCGAATGACTTCTTCGCTTTTCTCTTCTTGGGTTTCTTCTTATTTTCCTTCTTGGAGACGGACTTTGAAAATCCCTCAACAACTATGCTTTGATTAATGTCGATCAAACCCAGAACTCTTAAGTTGTAGTCGTTCAGCACCGAGTCAATATGCCTTAGCTCGCTTGGGACTTCTTGAAGACTCCGGACGGTACCCTTGAAACGCCCTCCATCGGGCCTAGAGATAATAGCTGTAAAAGGAATGAAATGTTAATTATAACACCGAAGAGCTATTGGTCAAGGAAACAGGTTAAGGCGCTTACGTCTAGACAACCATCGCCTAGCGAAACCCGGAGGGCACCGAACGTAGAACCATTCGTTCTTGAAATAGCTCAGTCGAGTCCAAGCTCCAACTACAACTTGGCAATTTCTAACTGCCTCCAAAAAAGTAAAAGACGGGCTATCACCCCTACTCTTGAAGTTGAATATGTGTCTGATCTCGGAGGGCCTCGGCGGGCGAAAGAGACAGTCCATAAATATTACGAAGGCACTGTTCAGCAACGCGTGCCCGTTGGGATGAAGCTGTGAAGGAGCGATTCCTAAATATGACAGCATCCCTCTGATATATTGATTGAAAGGAGGAAGAGTTCCGGCCGCACAAGCATGACGATAGAATGCTGTATATCCTTCAGGCGGGTTGTGCGGTCTATCAGTGGCGCTGGGCAATAATACGTCACCTAGAGATATGTTATGCTTTAAGCATATTCGTCCCAATAAGGATTCAGAGATGTTGGACTGAACCGAATCAACAGGGTCCTTAATAAATATCGCCTCCGGCAATTCGTCTGGAGCCGGATCGATTACATCGGCAGGGATATCAGGAATCTCAAGCACAGGAGGAGTCGAGCTCTACACCTCTTGTTGTTGGGAGCTCGAAGATTCCATAATTAGCTAACTCATCAGAAAGCAACGTTAAGTTCATAAACGGCCCGTGCGTGCCCCGGTGTACTGTGTATGAACGTGTCGTGCAGTGCAAGTGCTATGCGTTACTTAAGCAGATTCTACCGAATAAAGCAAGATGTTCGTACAACATATCTTGGGAATTTGAGAATGAAGATGACCGTCATCGCTGACCGTCACTTCCACAACATCCAAACGCTAAGAACCAACCTCGTGTATAAATCAGTTGTATTATTGGTTGAGTCATAGTTCCATCGACGAGCTTCAAAGGAAATTCAAGTTCAAGATTTACAGTCGTGTTCGACTATGCAAGGCCGAAGCTCGTCGGAGTCAAGTGTGCTAAAGCTCGTTAAATTTATCAAATTTCAACTTGAGATTGGTCGTAGTTCGGATGTTGAAGCAAATCAGGAAGATTTAGGTTTCGAAAATCAGAACGTTCAAACCCAGAAGTTCGAATCCATGCGGTTCGAATCGATACGAATCGATTCGAAGGTAACAAGGTCCAGATCTTCGAATCCATGCAGTTCGAATCGATAGAGCCTAAGGGAGGACGGATACTTCGAATCCATGAATTTAGTACAGATTCGAATCGATCGGAATATCACGTCTTCGACTCGATAATAGCGGCATTGCTTCGAATCGATCGCTTCGATACAATCTTCTTTCATGATCATCGATTCGAAATCTGACACTTAGAATCGATTCGAACAAATTACTCCCAGATCGATGCGAAGCAGTGAACAAGAACGATGTCCACCATGACAAGTTTCTTTCCCCAAGTCTATCGATTCGACCCATTCCAGATCTGACGATCCTTCAAAACTTCTCAGAAGATATGATGGGATCACTACCAAGAATCCAAAATTTTTACGTTCTACACTCGAATCGGTTCCATATTTACCTGATTGGATTCGATTATAAAACAAAAGCTTGGGAGAATGTTGTCGATTCGAACGAAGACGTGGAACTTCCTAATATGAAGGATTGATTCGAAGAAACAGCTGAAACAATGAGGAAAAGTAAAAAGTGAGAAGTGAATAGGAGCCCGGTATATATAGGGGAAATGTGGCGATTCGCCTCCCGGTATATCTGACCGGCTTCTATAGGTGAGAGAATCGACTCGAATCGATTCGTTGCGGCATGTTCGAATCCATTGTGACCACTAGTTCGAATCCATCACGACACAGAGTCGTTCCACCAGTTCGAATCCCTCCCTTAGTTCGAATCCATCCGGTTTCGAATCCATTTCAGCAACATCGAAACAAAGCAGCATTGATTCGAGCACTCACAACTTCGACTCCACCAACTTAGAGAACATCATATCCACGCAATATCGATTCGAAGAGGCACAGCTTCGAATCCATCGCCAACCACTAATGAAAATGGGCGAACCGTTTCAATGTTAAAAATTGCTTGTCTACTCTTCATACCAATTCAGGAGAGGATCGATGCGGGAGGATGACCACAGACAATCATAAAAGTAATGATTTAACTCAAATCTCAAATCGGTTCAGGAGAGGACCGATGCAGATTTCGATAGCAAAACCGAACTGACAACAACTTGCGATCGTGCAACGTTAACCAAGGTCAAGATAATACACGTATACACGTATTTTTGACTAATGTTTTGGTCTTTATCATCAACAGGAATCAAATGTTCATCTCGTCATGACTCAAAAGCCCAGACAGCCAGTCACGATTATACGACAGTCGATTACTGCAATACAGAATGCAACTTTCGATAAAGCATGTTGTAGCAATCCAATGAGAGACTGCAGCTTTTCAAAGCACGTCATGTTTACACAAGACGTACTTTGGGGGGCAAATGTTATCCCGCCTTTTGGCAAGGCCGTGACACCAAGGACTTGACTAGATACCGGTAACAGGTCGTCTCGGAAGTCGGTTACACGTAAGGATCGCTACGGATATCGATGAATTTTGTCCAAGTCCGGATCGGGCTGCAATTGATAAGACATGCCAAGCAAGGCCAGAGGAAATGACGTTCCAATTTTCGAGTCAATCCGAGTTCGTATGCTCAAGATATCACCAATGGAAAATGGAGGAGACAGCCTTGTATTCGAATCCATAAAAGACCCTATGTTCGAATCAATGAGGTAGGAATGCTATTCGAATCCATTAAGGTCGACTCGATCACCTTCGTATCCAGCAAGTTTTACACGCTTCGTATCCATCGTGGAAGCCTTCCTTCGAATCCATCCCTTTTGCCTGGCTTCGAATCCATCGTGGGAGCCTTCCTTCGAATCCATCCCTTTTGCCTGGCTTCGAATCCATCGAGCACTCCTTAGTTCGAATCCATCCAAACAGACCACACTAAAATCCAACAGTTCGAACCCGGTAGGCACTCCTTAGTTCGAATCCATATAATAGATTCGCCTCGACTCCATCCCATAAGCTACTTCGAGTCCACCCTGTTAAGGTAACCTCGAATCCACTAGGCCACGGCAGCTAGGAACGTGGAGTCGACCCAGTCAATTCGGAGTGGAAACCAGATCGATACGAAGCATACGCACCACGTCACCATCTTCACGTGCAGGAGGATCGATTCGAACGAATCGATTTGAGCATATCGATTCGAACGACTCCAGAATTCGAAAAACACCAAATTGAATCGATCATAACTCGAGTTCTACAAGTCCAAATGCCATGAAATTTTCACAAAAGCTTAAGCACATGATGAAGAATGTTCACACCAAATTTCAGCTCGATTGGATGATTTCTTGATCGATTCGAACCAAGGGTCGAATCGATCCCAAAGTGGGCTCGGATCTCCAGATTTCGGCCATGTGGGCCCCCTGACGTGCCAGAACTGGTCTCCCCTCATTTTAGGCGAAATATCAGCCTCCTACACCTATAAATAGAGCCCCTGGTCATTCAGAAAAGGGGTCGGAGAATTCTAAGTACTAAAGAGCGCCCAGATTCTGCCAGAACTACTCCAGAACACCGCCGCTGCTTTAGATTGACATTTAGCATTTAGATTCAGTTGTACTACATTATAAACTACTGTAATCTTCAAGTAATCGAGCAATAAAATCTTCAAAACTTCACAGTGGACGTAGGCAAAACGCCGAACCACTCTAAATCGCTTGTCTTTTCAACTTACTTTCTGTTATTTGGAGTTTTTGTTAGATAATCCACAGTTTTAATTTTCATTCTTCACTTTTATCTCTTCAAAAACTTCCGAAGCGTGTTGTGCCCATTTTTGGTACAAACAATTGTCTTTTTCTTTCTGCCTATTTGAGCATCTAATAATGCTTGTTTTTAGCTTTCTCAATGATTCTAGGGCTTCTACGAAGTATCAAAGATGGTGATTGATTAGATGTTCCTGCTTGATGTTGGTTGCTTTCAAGGGTTCTTGGACTTCTACGGGGTGGTAACTGAGAACTGTAGTTTGATTCCATTGGGTTGTGTTGAATTCTATTGGTATTCGTTGTCCATTGTAAGTGAACAACTTCGTTGGCTTCCATTGCTTGAAGTTGAGCTTTTTCGATTATTTTAGGACTTCTACGTGGTTTTGATTCGGAAAGTCGATTAACTTCCATAGTTTGGTAGTGAAATGCACAGATTCAAGATTGAAATCGTTTGACCCTAAACATAGAACATTTACTTTGTTTAATTTAGGAAAAAGTAAAGATTATAAACCATTATTGTGTAAGAACTAAGGTATGTACAAAATGATAAAAAAATACTTAATTGTGAAGTAAACTATGGTATTTACTTAATTTGAGATAATAACATAACCATTCCTGGTAAGAAAATATTTATATAATGTTTATAAATCCTACTTCAAAGTATTTTCAATTTTTTAGCATACAGTAGGAGTTAAAATTGGCGTAGAAAAATATCCTTAATAATCTCTCAAATTTCAAGCTATTCTACAAATAATACTACTTATGTTCGATTCAAAAGTTTTTATTCCAATTAGTGCGTTATTGAACAAAATGTTGTCTTCTTATATAAATTATTGTTTCTAAAGTATTGTTGTGATTATATATTCATGTGAAATTTTTTTAAGGTAATAATCCATGCGTAAGTTTGTAAATATTTTTTTTTGTTTCCCGTTACAAATAAATATCCTTTTTAATGCATGTATCAGTAGATGTATCAAATGTAAGTATTATCCTAGAGTTTTTAATCCCAACTCATGTATTATATAGTCGAGTGTAAAAAAGGATGTACGCTAAAATAATTATAGCAGTTTTCGATGAATGAAAGATATTTTGTTGCCTTGTTTGCTGATGTCCAAACACCTTTGTAAAAATGTGTACAACACCTCACTTCTGTCTAAAACAAATTAAAGCATTTTGGGACTAAATGCTTTAATTTCGACAACACTTCACTTCTTTCTCTTGTACGCATAACTTTGCATCCAAGGGGTGTGTTGTCGTTGTATTTTCGAAAATAAATTGAAGCCTTTTGGGACTGAAGACTTTAATTTGTTGTATTTTTTAAAATAGTATTTAAAGTTTATTTTCAAATAAAAATTATATTTATTTTAATTTAACCAAATGCAATTTTCTCTGTTCTTTGCAATTTCTTAAAATATCTTCGATTAAGGAGTATTATATTATATATATATATATATAAAATGGTACATAAATGTTAAATTCGTTTGCAATACTTTTTACTAAATTAATTTCCATCTTATGTTATGTCACAAAATAAAATAATGTTAATAACTGTTGGATATAGTTCATCCGGTTCTTGCCGAACCAAATACCATCTCCCCCATCGCCAAACCAAGGCCTTTCCATCCCATTACCGAACCACGTAGGCCGGACCACTGCTTCGCCGAACCAGCTCACCTCCATGCTTCGCCGAACCATCTCACCTCCATGCTTCGCCGAACCAGCTCACCTCCATGCTTCGCCGAACCATCTCACCTCCATGCTTTGCCGAACCAGCTCACCTCCATGCTTCGCCGAACCATCTCACGTCCATGCTTTGCCGAACCAGCTCACCTCCATGCTTCGCCGAACCATCTCACGTCCATGCTTTGCCGAACCAGCTCACCTCCATGCTTCGCCGAACCAAGCAACTACTGGTCCAAACTGCACCTCTCAAGCTCCTACCGGACCAACCCTAAACCAGACCAAGGTACTACCACATAGCACCGAATCACCTACGACCGGTCCACTCTACACTCCAACCACCTCCGAATCAAGCAAAGCCGAACCAAGATGTACCAGGCCAGATCACGTCAGCCCAGGCCCGTCAGCAACTATATTCATCCTAGACCCCTACCCCCAGCCTCACTCTATAAATAGAGGGGCAGGGGTACAACAATGGGGGACAAGTTTGAGAGCTCAAGCACGGAGAGAACTTTCAAACAACTTTCTTTTACTCATATCAAAGCTTTGTACTTGTAATCAAAACAAAAGAAGAGAAATAACATATAAAGTGGACGTAGGCACATTCTGGCTGAACCACTATAAATCTGCGTGTCTTTTTACAGTTTAGCCCCTGCTTCTCATACATTTGCATAACTCACTCAAATCATTAAGAATAACATAAGATCTACTAAATCATACAACTTTGAGGTGTTTGTCCATTTTTTGTGCAAACAATAACGTTTTGAAATTTCAAATATTAAGATAGTAAATATGATGGTTAATCTTATGATATAAGATGATAATCAAATATCATACCACTTTAAAAACCTTGTCTCTTTTTTAACTTGTTCCTTTGTATCTTGGCTGCTTGTTAACTTTTTCCTTTTCTGTTGAACAAAATCCTGAGCATATAGCATTTCCATTCAAAGCACTCCACAACGCAACTTCACCTGGACAAGACCTAACAGGTACTATGCGAATCTATGCCCTCGCCAATGAGTCACTTTTGCTCCGGCATCCCTCTGCTGCGGGTTAACTCATTGCTCGCGACGGCCCTCAAAGCCAACTGTAATGAGCCAATTATAAGCCACCGAGAAGGCCGACTATAGCCGAGGCAGCTCATTACGGCGTTAGGCTCGCCGGCAACTGTGAACCGACTATAAGCCCCAACATAAGGTGTGGCTAGCCAGGGGCAGTTCACAGTTGACGATCGGCACCCACGCTAGCCGGCCACAGTAAATCGAATAATACCCACGATTACGGGCCATAATGGCCCGAGTAGTTACTGTGCGCGATCTCGGCTCCGATGTGTCTTAAGTGCGGCTGTGGTAAAAAAGAATAAACTCCCCGCGGAGGCGTAAGATGGGTGACAAATGTCTCCAAGACCCACAGCTAGGGAAAGTGACTACAAAACCCGTTTGCCACGAACTTAAGCACATCGAAGGCCTTCCGTGATTGGAAGTTTTACTTTTTCACATATTTCAATTTTACTTGAAAAACTTTTCTCCTATCCTCTGTAACAATTCTTGAAGTACAGGATACCGAGTAAGAGATACTCGCCAATGGGTGTAGGGACTCACGATTGGATGGCAGGGCATTCAACTGCGTTCCATGCTCGGTCATGCAAGATATTCAAAATTGCCATCTACAATTAGAACATGAAGGGCGGTATTTTCTTCTACATAACTATAATTTGTTCACACCACACGCTAACATTGCAAGTCATGAAATTATGTTTTAAACAAGAACCTGACATCAAACACAATTTAATTACAAGAATATACATAACTATATTTCTTGGGCAACATGTCAAAATAGCAAAAACATTCAAAAGACGACAAGATCAGCTTAAGTTAAAGAATTACACGTCAAAGATAAGGCTATTTATTACAAGTGGCAAAATATAACAACCTAAGAGTCACTTTACTGTTTTAAGACTAACATATACAACCCTGTCAAGTCCACAAAATGAGTTTTTCCAGGTCTAATCAAGGGGCCGGCTGCATTGGAGTTTTATCCTTGTCCTGTTGACCACCTGTCCAGTCAAAGAAAAGATTCATTAGTGATAAGCAACCAAGTTAATGGAGAGACTAAAAAAGGAAGACTTACCAGCACCTGCTCCTTGACTATCCTGGTCGTCATCCTCTACTTGCACACCTGCCTCCTCAGCAGCAAGCAACCGCATACCCTCCTTCACCGCCACCTTCTCCTCCTTGGCAAACTGGGCAGTAACCACATCCATACTGAAAGCCACACCACCGTCTTTATCTGCATTAGCCTTAGCCTCCTCCAGAGCCCGAAGATAGATCTTGGCCATGACCCTAGGATAATCATCCATCCAGGATAGGTTGCCCTGCTTCCAGGTTCGGAAGTACATGTCTTGGAGCATTTCGTCCATCATCCCCTCATTCTCCTCAAACTTCCTTATCCGGGCCTCGGAAGCCGACAACCTTTCAACGGCAGCATCTCTCTCCAATCGGTATCTTGAACAGTCAGCCTGAAGGGACCTCCGCATCGCCTCCATCTCCTCCTTCAGCCTAACCTGAGCAAGCTCTGCGGCTTCAAGCTTCCCCGACATCTCCTCTACCCTCTCAAGATCCGCCCTCCGAACCTCATCCACTGTTGAGATGGCCATATTTATCTGCTCCTTGCAGACAGCCTCCATCTTCCGCAGTTCCGCCTTACTAGCCTCCTCCATAGCCTTCCTCAACCGCCCGGAGGCAGCCTCATGCTGGGAAATCTGAATAGCTTGATCAGCAAGCTGTTTGGCCTGGTCCGAAACCATCAATCATAGTCGGATGTTGGCACTCCCAATTTCCTCTCCAGCCTTAACCAGCCAGGCATGATGCCCCATCACCTTCCTAGTCTCCTCCGCCACCCGATCAATGTTAGCCTTGGCCTCGTCTCCCATGGTAACTATCCGAGTAGTAAGTAGATCAAGATCTAAGGACTTAGCCTCATCGAGCACCCGTACCATGGGATTGCGGGGAAGAAGGTGCTCACCAGTAACCTCGTCAAAGGTAATGTCATGGGAACCTGGATCCAGGTTAGGGTGACCCGCAAATGGATTACGAGCCAAACCAGGACGATCGATCTGAATAACGGTAGGATTTTCAGACGGGTGCGGAGAGAGTGCGAACTCAGTATCCTCCTCCGTAATATCGTGAAGAGGCTGAACCGGGGGCTGAGGACCAAGTGAAGATTCAGATAAGGGATGGCTCCTCTTTTTCTGTTGAATGCCCTCGTCAATAACCCCGAGAAGAGGACGGTAACCGACTACATCCCCGGAACGATGGGCCGAAGGCTTTGGCTTAGTGGAAGCTTTGGAGAGCTTGTACTGTTCAAGCCTGTGCCGAAGATCTGAGGCCTTGGCCGTTTTGCCTACTCCTGATATGAAGAAAAAGTGTCACAAGCATGCATTGATCTATAATTCGATAAAACACGGTAAATTAAAAGGTAAAAAGAAAGGAAACACATCTGTGGTTGTACAAACCCTGGGGAGGAGTAGGATACTGCAATAAGTCCTAGATTTCATTCCAGGATGGGAGCGGGTCATAAAATATTCCTAAGTCCCTATCATAAATGGAGCCCGCAGGAGTCAAAAGTTCACCTTGAGTCGTCGGAGCCACCTTGGCTGGAATAGTCTGAGGAGGCTCGCTTGCACCAGTCCCAACCTTGTCAGCTTTCCCAGTTTTCTCTATCAAAGCCGGTTCCCCGTCCAGCCGCTCAAAAGCTTGGTGGAATACATCATCCGTCCACTCCTGAATCTCGCCTGCTTGCCCAGGAAGCAGGGCCCCGACACCATCGCCACCTTCTCGGTCACCTCCACCCTCACCTCTTTCCTCCTCTACGTCTTCCTCCTCCTGGGTAAGTGGACAATTACTAGGGGAGGGACCATCCGACTTCTTAAGTTTCTTACCTCCGACGGCTGGAGGTTTTGTGAAAGGTTTCCTCTTGCTACTCTCTACCGTGACACCTCCCTTAGCCTGAGCAGCCGCCCTCTCCTCCGCCGTTTCGCTCAGCTTGACTACTGAATGCTGTGGAAGGATTAAGTTATACTCCAGAAGGGTTGTGTTTCTGATCAGGAAGGCAGATGACCTATATCTCCCGAGAATAGCTTCTATCTCAGCCGCCGTCTGAACCAGGCGATCAGTCTCCACAACTGCAAAGCCACCTGTCGCTAGCA
Organism: Allium fistulosum; assembly: GCA_030737815.1. Taxonomy (NCBI): domain Eukaryota; kingdom Viridiplantae; phylum Streptophyta; class Magnoliopsida; order Asparagales; family Amaryllidaceae; genus Allium; species Allium fistulosum. Next base: position 326,282,869 of record CM060903.1, on the reverse strand, counting down.
AAAATGAAAGTGTATGAGAAGAAGCATCGCAGCCAAAATGGAGATTATAAATAAAGCTTCAACTTACATCCAGAAGTAAAACGCCGAATAGAAACAGAGTCGTCTCTAACGAAGAACCACTCCTTCTTGAACATGCTGAATTTGGAATACAAATCCAAGACCGGCTTGAAGGTTACAGCTGACTCCAAGCTGATGTATGGGGACCCCTTCTTATAACCCCTCAGATTATATAAGTACCGGATCTCCCGGTTGGAAGGAGCACGACCATACTTCCTCTGGAAAATGACGAAGAGGCTCACCAGTATAGCATAGGAGTTGGGTTGAAGCTGGAATGGGGCCACCTTTAGATATGTGAGGAAGCTGGCAACCCAAGCGTTAAGAGGAGGAATGGCACCACACATGCAGTGGTATCTGCTATAGGCAAAGTACCTTTCAGGAGGGTCGTAGGTCATAACTTCTCTCCCTGGCAACAACATTCACGCCCTATCAATTCCAAAAGAACGGGAGATGACATCAAGTTGCTCTTCCTTAAGGGAGCTGGGAAAGAAATCAGGTGGGGAGTTCAGGAGCTCCTGAGGCCCGTACCCGTCCACTAGTGATCTTGGGGTAGATCCGTGACGTTCCGGTCCTGGCTGAGCAGGGGGCATTACGGAAGGTCCTCCTTCGCCCTGGGACTTCTTTTTCTCAGATCGAGTTTCTGCTTTTCGAGACATTTATCTGCAAACACAAAGAAGAACGTCGTTAGAATAAAGGAAGTAAAAGAGCAAGTGTGTGCAGTCTGAAATCTCGCTAGTGATATAAAAAATCAAGAAGTGTATCAAGTCCATTCGGCATTCACAGCCAAAGGTTCATTCGGTAGGATAGATCTGAAGGTTCATTCGGCAGGTCAGGTGCGAAGGTTCGTTCGGTAGGATAGATACGAAAGTCCATTCGGTATCAAATTTATAGGCCCATTCGGCATCCAAACATACCTGGTTTGGTACTCAGGTTGGTTCGGTAATCAGGTTGATTCGGCTATCTCAAAACGATAAAGGATAACAGTAACCTAAAGCCTCTATTTATAAACAAAACAAGTCGTCCGGACCAACCGGTTCTGCACACCCAAGACCGAATGAAGCTATCTCAGCTACAGGAAAACAAAGTGCGGCACATACAAGCACGTACCCCACTTTGGGGGGCAAGTGTTGGATATAGTTCATCCGGTTCTTGCCGAACCAAATACCATCTCCCCCATCGCCAAACCAAGGCCTTTCCATCCCATTACCGAACCACGTAGGCCGGACCACTGCTTCGTCGAACCAGCTCACCTCCATGCTTCGCCGAACCATCTCACCTCCATGCTTCGCCGAACCAGCTCACCTCCATGCTTCGCCGAACCATCTCACCTCCATGCTTCGCCGAACCATCTCACCTCCATGCTTCGCCGAACCATCTCACCTCCATGCTTCGCCGAACCAGCTCACCTCCATGCTTCGCCGAACCAGCTCACGTCCATACTTCGCCGAACCATCTCGCCATCCCACCACCGGACCAAGCAACTACCGGTCCAAACTGCACCTCTCAAGCTCCTACCGGACCAACCCTAAACCGGACCAAGTTACTACCACATAGCACCGAATCACCTACGACAGGTCCACTCTACACTCCAACCACCTCTGAATCAAGCAAAGCCGAACCAAGACGTACCAGGCCAGATCACGTCAGCCCAGGCCCGTCAGAAACTATACACATCCTAGACCCCTACCCCCAGCCTCACTCTATAAATAGAGGGGCGGGGGTACAACAATGGGGGACAAGTTTGAGAGCTCAAGCACGGAGAGAACTTTCAAACAACTTTCTTTTACTCATATCAAAGCTTTGTACTTGTAATCAAAACAAAAGAAGAGAAATAACATATAAAGTGGACGTAGGCACATTCTGGCTGAACCACTATAAATCTGCGTGTCTTTTTACAGTTTAGCCCCTGCTTCTCATACATTTTCATAACTCACTCAAATCATTAAGAATAACATAAGATCTACTAAATCATACAACTTTGAGGTGTTTGTCCATTTTTTGTGCAAACAATAACGTTTTGAAATTTCAAATATTAAGATAGTAAATATGATGGTTAATCTTATGATATAAGATGATAATCAAATATCATATTCACACACAGGCGCGCATGAAATATCATGCACAATATAGGTGCAGTTTTTTACTTTCATAGCTTCATTATACAAACCAAATTTTGAATGTTTATATCATTGCCCCCGAGAGTTGTAAATTTATTTTTACTTATATATATACATATATCAGTTATCATAATTTATGTGGGAAAAACCCAATTATTACAGAAAAGGAGGTTTTAGGGACATATTTTGATTCTTCTTTTAAGAAGAAGTAAAATTTGCCAAACAAAGCTCATATTTTCTATGATAAACCTTATAGTTTTCAAAAATTCAGAACAGAAAAAAACTTGTAGTTAAAGTGCACAATTAACATTATTAAAAGCGAGTTGACAAAATCGTGCCATATATCTACCATTGTTTTATATTAAAAGTACGTATGACTACAAATTGACCATTTTGTAAACCTAAAGCCATTTCAACATCATTATTTTGTCTTGTAGTTAAGCATAATTCTTTTATTTGCGGCGATTGAATCAAATATTTTCCTTATAACATGTAATAAAATGCATAATTTATCCCATTCAAATTCATTTACACAAATAAAATATAAGTCACTAAACAAATAATCACTTGCTTAGTATATCATTAAAAACAATGAAAACAACCAACAAAATATTGAATTTAAGATATTCTAAAAAATGAATTGTACCTTGATATAAGGGGACTGCAAAATCACCAATATTTGAAAGTAGTATGCCAAAACAATTCAAAACAATTTGACTGTAGCGTTAGATATTGTGATGTAGGAATGATGTTATTCGCGATGCAAGCAACGGTTGTGTCATCATAATAAAAGGTTTTGTGAAAATAAAACAATTTGTAAAGATAAATTAAAAAATTGCCCAAAGCTATTAATACTACAATAGACTTCTTTAGTCGACATACACAAAATTTGAATCTTTTTTGATACTGCAATAAACTGACCAACATTTAAAAAACACATAGAACTCTTATACATAATAGAGTCATTAAAAATAAAAAATCAACCAACATGTATAAATGGCAAGGTGGGTTGAAAAGCTTTATTTCAAGGAAAAAATCTCACTATTTTCATGCTTAACTAAAAATAAAACCTATAGCAAACAATGAACATATTTATATTTTTTGGTTTTCCATATGCATGCCAAGTGACTCAAAAAGTCAATTATGAATACCAGGGAATCAATTCACATCTCAAATAGAAAGTGAGTATAACATGTAAAAAAAATGTTAAATACATAATGCTTCTAAAATGAAGAAATCAAATAAAAAAAAGTAACATAAACCAATGTCAATAGATTCACATCTCAAATAGACATGTATTAGTATATAAATGATGAACATAACATGATAGGAAAAAAACTAATACTATATTTTTTACAGTGAAAAAATACCTATGCAGTACATGGTAATAAAGTAGTGCAATGAAATATGATTTGTAGAAATCAATAGGATACGTAGTCTTAAAGAACTCTAAAACCACTTTAGATTATATAAAGTATTGGACTCGACTTTGATAATCATTTAAAAGTAGTCCAGTTCATATTTCAGTATCCCAATCAAAAACAAAATTGAGTACTGAAATTGCTACTGATACAGTGAACAACCTATGTACATGCACATGTAACCTAAGATACAGATCAGACTTCAAAACTCAAACAACCTATATACATGCCCATGTAAGTAAGGAGGATGAAATATTTCAAAACAGGCAATTGTTTGGTCCATTGAATGAATCAATTCTCAACTAAAAAAATGTAACATCACTTAAAGAAATAGAAACAATAGAAGTTATCCATCCTAATAGATCTAAATAAAGCTAAAAAGAAAACACTAAAGCTATCAATCAACATCAACCGAGATTGGTATCAATGGGATAGGAAATAAAACTAACCTTGAAATGAATTATAACAAATAAATCATAAAGGAACCCAATACTAATCAAAATTCGAAGGAGCTACTGAAAATCAGCAAATATTTACCTCGTATTGGAGGTTAATGGATGTCGTATAAAGGATGAATTAGCGTAATTCTTTATCGACATTGAATCACCCAATCCAAGTTAATTCTATGCTTAATCGATACTTGAAGTTTGAGAAGACGATAGCTCACTAACAACAGTTTAACAGAAATCCATAGGCGCTAATCGGTCGATCCATGATCGATAAAGCACATAAAGGTGAAGAAGACGCTAGATCTGGAATTGCAGTGAACTAACCCTATTTGCGATTGCGAACCTGCAGTGGTGACAAAATCAACGTATTTCTTTGAGTGACGAAGGAGAGATAGATTTTTCTAATAAGTTTTGTTAATGCAGATAGAAGCGAAAAACATAGAAGGGGCAGTATGGGTATTTCAAAAAGACGCGGTTGATTGCCTATTCATTGAATTCTTATTATTAGTAGTAAAGATGTACTGGCTTATTATGAAGGATATTATGTACTCTGATTTTTGAGACTATGAATTTTTGTTTCATGAGACATATTGGATTTTTAGACATGTATTTGGCATTTGGCATTTGACTTATTTATAAAGCAATTATGAACTTTCGTTTTAATTAAGTTATTATTTTAAGTTTCCGCTGTTTTTATCTGTATTTGTCTTGTGAATCTTAGTCTCTGTTAGTTTCAGTTATACCTACAATGCACCACGCCTTTTAATGTGTCCTTTTGGGTATATTAAGGGGTGTGGGGTGTTTCACTTGGTATCAGAGCCTAAGGTTACAGGATTCCTAAAAATTTATTTTAAAAGTAAAGTATTTTCCAAATTAACTTGTTTTAAATGTATTTTTCAGATAAGAACTCTTAGAAATAGTTTTTAAATATAAATGAGTTTTTATAAAAGTCCCTTCAAAGTCCAGTTCAACCTTCTTTCGATTCTTTCGAGCCTAAGTTTCCTTTTCTTTGCATAGTATGGCTGACTGGTTCCGTAGAGCTACGGTACCAGAGGTGCAAGGGCAAGCGCCCAATTCAACATCGGTAGGTGGAAATCCCTTTAATCCACCTACAACAGTCGATTTTTCTAAGCTATGCAAGGACTTTACTAGCATAGGGGGCAGAACGTTTTTTGGCATGAAGGATTTCAAGGAGACACAAGCTAGGTTGGAAGATATGGAGCGAAAGTTTAGGCAGTTAGGTTACGAGGACCGACAGAGTGGTCAACCTATATCTTGGTAGTTGGAAGAAGAGATTAACTAAAATCTCTAAGAAACCATGGTGGAAGGGCAAGAAGGATAAGAGGAAAAGGGAAGGCCCTCAGAAGCGAATCAAGAAAAGTGGGAGATGTAACCGTTGTAGAATGACTGGTCATTACGCAAGAGACTACAAGAGAGAGAAGGTGAAGAAGTGTTACAATTATTGACAACCTGACCATCTTAGTAAGTTTTGTCCTCAGAAGATGGGGCAGGGAGCGAGTGCACCTGCAGCGTAGATTCAGGCTTTGGATGCAACACCTTCCAGCAGCGGACCGGATCAAGGTAGAAAAATTTAGTTCCTATTTCTGATTTTCCCATTCAGACTCTTTTCGATCCTAGAACATCACACTCTTTCATCTCTAGTTCTTTGTTAGATTGTTTGCACTTAGACACATCTTTAGTAGTAGACCCCATTGTTGTTTCAAACCCTTTGTGAGGATCGACACTCTTGTCTATGGTTTGTAGGGGTTTGAAAATTTATATTCTAGGCGTAGAATTTGACTATGATGCCTATATTTTGGGATTTCGGGGTATGGGATGATTTTGGGAATATATTGACTATCCACATATGGAGCTATATTAGATTGCGAGAGGAGAGTTGTTACACCCCTTCAAAATGGGAATAATAGTCCCACATCATGGATAATACTATAAAGTGGGTGCTTATATACCAAAGCCTTCACCTCATAACAACGTCGAGGCCTTTTGAGGAACAAAACCCCACACCTTGGCTTGGCCTATGATGCGGAGGTGACTAAGTTGGGGACAATATCTGCGTTAAGTGGGGGTGCAGGCTGTTACAATGGTATCAGAGACATACCCAGCCGGAACTGTGACATGTACGTGTTACAGCCACGACGCTTGGGTAGTGTTGTGTTCATGAGCCAACGAGGGCATTGGGCTCTAAAGGGGGAGGGGGGATTGTAACACCCCTTCAAAATGGGAATAATAGACCCACATCGTGGATAATACTATAAAGTGGGTGCTTATATAGCAAAGCCTTCACCTCATAACAATGTCGAGGCCTTTTGAGGAACAAAACCCCACACCTTGGCTTGACCCATGAGGCGGAGGTGACTAAGTTGGGGATAATAACTGCCTTAAGTGTGGTGTGGGCTATTACATGAGTCATTAGACTAGAGACATGCATCAGTAGGACTCTCGAGATTTCTTGCGACCCGCAAGGGTCAGTTATGTTGAGCTTCCTTTATTCCCTCGATTCATCATCATCAGAGATAGATTCGGTTCCTGTCGTCAGAAATTTTTCCAAACATCTTTGAGGAGGTTAGGGGACTATTCCAATAAGAGAGAGATTGACTTCGGGATTTATTTGGCTAGCCAGTAGCATTACCCGTAGGGCATATGGCGCCTAGGGAAAGGAAGGGATTGAGCAAGAAGATTCGTGAGCTTTGAAGAAAAGTTTCATAAGAAGAAACATATCGAAATAGGGAGCGCCAGCCGTCTTCGCTACCAAAGCAGATGGTTCTCTTCGACTTTGCATTGACTAAAGAGAATTGAATAAGCTCACAAAGAAGAACCATTATCCACTCTCTAGGATAGATGATCTTTTCAACCAGTTAGTTGGCTCTTTAGTATTCTCCCAGCTTGATTTAGCCACTGTATTTCATCAGCTTAGGGTCGCTGATGATAACATTGATAACACCGCATTTAGGACACCAGATGGATTCTTTGAGTGGTTAGTCATGACTTGTGGGCTAACCAATGTCCCAGTCTATTCTATAGGTTTGGTGAACCATGTTTTTAGAGATGTCGTAAAATAAAGTTCATGGTGGTATTCATGGTCGACATTTTGGTGTTTTCCAAGAAGTATTGAAGAGCATGTTATTCATCTAAAGGAGGTTCTTTGTACGCTTCGTGTTCGTCAGTTGAGAGAAGAGTTCTTGAAGTATCACTTTTGAAGTGCATTTCTTGGGGCATAGAGAATGTCTACACATGATAGGGATTTAAGAAATGGTTTTGTACGTTTAGAATTGGGATTATGGAAATCCAAAGAGAGGTAGGCAAAGATTAGAGATGTATAATAAAATTCAGTAGATAAGCAGAGAAGAAAGTCCATTTGTAGGTAATTGCAGAAATTATAATTGTCTTAGACAAGTGGATTTGACGGTGATGCCTTAAAATAAATATGAGTATACAAGAGGAATAGGAGTAAAAGCCTTTAGTTTAGGAAAAGTACTCCGAGGGTAGTAAGTAGGAAGACCCATTTTATGCTAAGCCCAATAAAATGAAATTTTTGAAATTTAAAAAGTTGAAAAAAATTTGCAATTGTTGGAATTGAAAATTTTCATTGTTAATATTTTCTTCCAGAAAATAAACATGGGGTTTTTGAAGAATGGTATGAAATTTAAGTTGGTTTTTATATAATGAAAAATTGGAGTTCTTTTTGAATAATTATGGAGTGTGTGTGGTGTGTGTGTGTGTGTTTGTGTGTGTGTGTGTGTGTGTGTGTGTGTGTGTATATATATAACACTAGTTTCATTATAAGTAAGCAAAGATTTTAAACATAAAATCCTAGAGTGTATCAAGTGTCAAAAACGTAGATTACAACTTTTATTGTTGTAATAAAAGTTTTCGTGGAAATAAGCGGAGCATAGGCTATAACACTATTGTTATAGTAAGTGACCCTCAAGAAAAATATTTTTACATAGGTATATGAGGTTTATTGGTATTTATTTAATTGTATCCATACATTGGTATTTTTTTGGGTTGTAGTAACGGTGTTTTACGCAACATCTGTTTTAGCCCAAATAAAAATGTATTTTAAAAAGTAATTTCTAAGTATAGAAACAAAATTGTTTATAAAGTACACTTCTTATTAATAAGTATAAGGAAGTGCTTTACAGTTATGGAAATATTAAAACTGTTTTGAAGATAAGTTTTTCTAAAAGGAAAATGTGCAAGTTAGATATTAGAAAATATTTATCATGGAAGAATATAGTTTAAACATATTTTAATCTATTGGAATGAAAAGAATAATGGTATGATTTTCTATGAAACCAATAAAAATGGTTTGTGCAAGTTACAAGGAATACATGAAAGAGATATAAAAGGTATGAAAAGCACCATATTTTGTATAGCCTATTTCGAAAAATATAAAATAAGTTCCTTGTAATTTCACACAAACATAAAATTCTCTTTTAAAAGGTTCATAGAAGATTGTAGCGTTAATAACTTCTCATAAGAGAAAGTAGTTCCAATACATTAAGATATGAGACTGTTAGGTCTAATAAGAAGCTGTTTTGAAAACACATAAAGGATATTTTAAAGATATTTTAAAAGGAAATGGTTTGGTGAGAAAGTAAATAAGTTTTTGAAATGAAAGCTTAATAAAAGTAAAATTTGAAAATTCAAATTTTTATAGAAAACTGTAAAAGTCTGTAAAAGAATGAGAGATATAAGTTTTAGACTTAAAAATTTGGAAGTTTTTCCCTCTAGGTTTGGGAAATAATATTAAGTGACCAGGTATTTTTGAAATTAATAGAAACTGAAAAGACAACACTATTAAAGACAAAGATTTTGAGATTTGATGTTTTTAAAATTTTTAGAAACCTTAGTTTTTAAAACAAGGTGATAAATACCAAACCAAACTCTTAAATGTGGAGTAGATAAGAATCATTTCCTAGGAGTAACGGGAAAGGTGTAAGGAGATAGTAGTAATTACTTTTAGAAGTAATAAGGGAAGTTTCCGTAAAGTGTATAGGACACTAGTAAGAATCTAGGAATGTTGATTCATGAAGAAGAGTAAAATGAAATTAGTAGGATAGTAAGACAAGCATGGTTGAGAATGAGTATTCTTGATTTTGGAAGAACTTGGGAAAAACATCTTTCTTTAGTGGAATTCATATGGTAGTAGTTTTCAAGCTAGCATTGGAATGACACCTTTTGAAGCTCTTTTTGGGAAGGCTGTGTAAGACGTCTTCATGTTGGTTGGAGTCTACAGAAGGTTGCTTCTTGGTTCTGACATGGTTAGAGAGATTTCGGAGAAGACTAACTTGATTAGGAGAAAATTCGTATCTCATATCCATGTCTCTTTGATAATAGGTTTTAGAATTTCCTTTTTCCATCTTTAGTTTTGAATAGGTTCTTTCCTTTAGTATCCTTTAGGAGGGTAGAACTTAGGATTTAACCTATGGATGGTAGGATTTGATGTAAACATGTTAATAGAACATGTTATGAATGATGTATGCTAGTGGTTGCAAGTGTTTGCTAGTGGATGCTAGTGGATGCTAATGGACGCATATGGGTACACTAGGCACTATTATTCTTTATGGATCGGCCTAACTAGGACACTAGAGCATATGCATATGGATGTGTGCGCATTTTATTTTATTTCCATGGTTGCTATAAATGGATGATTTTCACATGGTTGTTGCATTTGGATGATGTTTGGAGCATGCATATAGAATTATCAGTTATCATTAGGGAATTTTTGCATTCATTTGGATACATGGCACAGACATGATTGCATAAAAGGAGGTCAACTGAATCAGTGGACCGCCTAATATTTTGCATTAGTTAGGAACATTTACACTACACTAATTGCATAAGTATCATAAATTGCATTAGAAAAACTTAAGGACAATGGATGAATGGTTGATGATTGAGTAGTTGGTTGTAGAATTGGATGAAAACATTTAATACATTCTTTTATCCTTAGAGATTTTGGGAACGAAATCCCTTAAGGAGGGGAGAACGTAACAACCCGAAATTTAGCCCGTAATAATTAATTTGTTAATTAACTAAATAATAAAATATCTTTGTGAAATTATCATAATTGAGCCACGAGAGTTGCACCATTGTGTCCGTGGTAATTTTCTCGTCAATTTTCATATATAGAATGTCAGAATCCGAGCTAGTATGGAGGAGAAAAGGAATAAACAAAAATCAAAAAAACAAAATAAAAAGAAAAAGAAAATTAATAATAAATACAGGTCAGGTCGACCTGGGTAAGGGGGCGGTCGACCGCCCGGTCGACCCGCCTCAGGTGAAGGAACAAAGAATCGTTCCTTCGTTCCAGTATGTTCCAACGAATCTTTTGGACGTCATTTGCATCCTTTATTTCAATCTAATCCTTCCAGTTTTGCATCCGTTGGCTCCTATTCAGCCTATGACGTGATTGCATCCTATTCAATCTCCAAATCCAATGGTTCGAGATCCACTTCTACCCCTATAAATAGACCCCTAGACCTAACACTTTTTCTCATTCTAGGTTTTCTCCGATGGGGTTCACCTTTCTAGGAAGGACCCTAAACGGAATAATTTTTCCAAAGGAGAAAATCGTTATAAATTAAGTTAGTTCACAACTCCAAGTGGATCCGGGAAGACCAAAGGAAGAGCTTAGGACCGAAGATGAGTGATTGTAATTATTTTAAGATTTCTTTAAGTAATTTAAAATAATAGGGTTTCCAATAGTTGTAGTTTTACTACGATTTTGGAATAGCCTTTTCAGTAGTTTATTTACCATTTTTAGAATTATTTTCAGTCTAATTCCTTTTAGCTATTCTTTTCAGTAAGTTTAATTTATTTCTGTTAATTATAGCTTTCCATTTATTTACAGTATTTTAGTTTATTACTGTTATTTATACGTTATTTACATCTTCTTTTTACGCTTTGGATCTTCTTCTATTTTCAGCTTTCTTTTATTCCTCCTTCTTCTTCGCGTATGGATTAGAATAGGATTAACGCGAATATGGATTAAACTGTAAGAAAACTGAAATAATGGAATATAAGATGTAAATTTCAAAGACTGTAATATAAATGGAATTAGACTGAAATTATTCCTAATTATGACATTAATTGGACCGAATTAAAAAGATTGGTAGTTATAACTTAGAATTATAACTAAAAAGAATAAAAAGATGAAAGAAGCGTATTTTCACACTGGACCTTGGGTTAAGTAATAAGCATGATTATAACATAGGCTATAATAAAAAGAACAGAATAAGGCTTATTTTAATACTTTGGATAAATTAATAAGCACAGATAGTAGAAAAAAATGTAAAGGCTTACTTAAATAATTTACCTAAGTTAATAAGCAAAGATGAAAGTAGCACCCGTACCAAATAGCTTTCCCTATTAGACAAAACGGTGAGTCTAGGGCACGCTTATGCTAAGAATGGTAGTAATTGGTCAAATAGGAGTCCAAATCATGGGGGATTTGGATAAGGGGCGCAACTAGATATTGTTTGGATAAAGGGCCAGTACCAACAAGATTTCTCCTATAGATTCTATGGACATGCAGTGATCTAACATTAGCCTAAAGTGAGATGAGGGGCACGCTTATGCTGGACGTTGGAGGTAATAAGAAGACCCAATAGGTGGAGCAAAAGGTAGCATGGGCATGGTGGTAGTTACGCGTGCGACTTCCATTGTGGGTGCTCAGTAATAGCTATGAGTTCCAAGCGCTTAGTATGAGTGTCTTTAGTAGACAACATTGCCTTCTGTGTAGGAAGCTATATATGTTGTCCGGATCCACAGTAGTTGCTCTATGCATCTTCCGTAGATACCATTGGCTGCTGTGTAAGGAGTTATATAGCGGCTGGTCCGCAGTAAGGTCTATGGAGTAGCAGGTCGATCAAAAAGGGTAGAATTAGGGTTATATCCTAATTATAGGATTAGGAATTCAACCTAATCAAAGTGGAAGTCAAGGACAAATGCAAGCAATCAAAGTTAACCTATCTTATAAACTGAGCAATATTTAATCGTACTTATTTCCAGTTTATCTCTTTTCTATTTCCTTTATTATCCTTATTTATGCTAGAACTATTGTAGAGTTTATTACTTTTATCTTGCTTAAAGACTCTAGTAATTACTATCATTCACCAGAATTTTAGTCTCACCCACTCCTCTATTTCCCCTATTTCCCCCATAGGAAATCAAGGGAGAAGTCAGTAGATTGTTGTTGCTTGGAGTTTTCTTGGAGGAGATTCCTACAATGTATTTCTTTTATTTTCAGATTTTGTTCTTTCTATGTACTGGCTTATTATGAGGGATATTATGTACTCTGATTTTTGAGACTATGAGTTTTTGTTTCATGAGACATATTGGATTTTTAGACATGTATGTGGTATTTGGCATTTGACTTATTTATAAAGCAATTATGAACTTTTGTTTTATTAAGTTATTATTTTAAGTTTCCGTTGCTTTTATCTATATTTGTCTTATGAATCTTAGTCTCTGTTAGTTTCAGTTATACCTACAACGCACCACGCCTTTTAGTGTGTCATTTTGGGTATATTAAGGGGTGTGGGGTTTTTGCAAGAAAGTGCTTACACAATTCCACTATTGTAGTTGAGCCTAGTAAGTTAGAGGAGGTTGAGGTTGAGTGTCTGTTACTCATTCACCATTCACCTACCTGCATTCTAGAGCATGACCCAAAGCGATTCCACAATATGGAGATTAGACTAGTTAAGGTTCAATGTGGAGACGATCCAGCGGAGAGCACATGAGAGCCCGATGAGAAGATTCGAGCTTCCCACCTATAACTCTTTTCTGTTACATCTTAAATTTCAATCTTTCTCTAATTAAAACTCTTAAGTAGAGACCTTTCGATGATAAGCATGATTGTAAACATGTCAATAGGATACGTTATGGGTGATGGATTCGAATGGATGTATATGGATGTTCATGGATGCGAATGGTTGCATTTATATGCACTAGGATATTGAGACCTTTAGGCACACGTTAGAATGAATGGCCATATAGGTACACACACTTATATCATATGCATATTTTTTCTTAATTGGTTGCTACCAATGGACGTCATGCATATGGATGTCGCATATGGATTGTTTGGTTGACCATACATGTAGAATTATCAGTTACCATTTGGATCTTGCATACATTTAGATGCATAACATGAGCATATTTGCATAAACGGGAGGTCGACTGAATCAGTAGACCGACTACTCTTTTCCATTAGTATAGGTTCATATGCATTCCACGTTTCATATATACATAATCACATTAGAAATATTAAGGACTGTGGTTGACATGGATGGTGGATGAGTAGATGGATCTTGATGTTGGATGCTGGTTGTTAGTTGCATTTTTCTATCCTTATAGAGAGTTCGGGGACGAAATGCTTTAAGTGGGGGAGAATGTAACACCCCAGAATTTTTTTTGGAAATAAATGAGAAATATAATTAAAGTTAATAATGAACTTAAAAACAAGATTTTCACAAACGTATGTATTGGGCTATTGTGTCCGTAGCAATTTTCCGGACGATTTTCATATATAAGTTATAATCCAAATTAGTATGAGAGTGTTATGAATATTAAAATATTAAATGATAATTTAAAAATAAAAAGGTTTAATATTTAAAGTAATGAAGGGGTCAGGTTGACCGTCGGCGGTTGACCTGGCCTAGGGCGGTCGACCAAAAGCCCAATTAACGGATGATTTTTTGTTCGTGCAAGCTTCGTTTGAATGGCGTTGATTGATGTGCGTGGACCAAGTAATGATAGAGAGTCAGGATCTGATCAAGGGTTGATCCAATAGCTAGGGTTAGTTGGTTACATCTATAAATTAACACTAAACCTAAACCCTAATCTCTAATTTTCAAAATCAGTAACAAAATGCTGCTAAAACTTTCTATCTCCTCAAACCCTAGTTCCCAAATTAAATCCTATTTCTCAAATCAAACCCAATTCCCAACCAAAACTAAATCAAAGAGGAAATTACGCAATTGGAGGGGAAGCTAATCAAGATCTAAGAAAGAGTACCTAAGTTGGAGGTTAGATCTCAAGCTTAGGACCAAGATGAGTGGGCACAACACTGATTTAAGTAGTTAAATTAATTAACATCAAATTTATTTTAGGTTAATTAGGTGGTTAAACAACTGAATTAAATTATAGTTCTATTATTTTAATGGAATTTGATGTTAAATCTAATTATTCTGATAAAACAATCGTAAAACATAAATATTAAACTGTTAATTTAAACTTGATATTAATAAATTGGAGATCTAATAAATTTGATTTCAAATTACTATTGAAACTGTAAAATCTTGTTTATACCCCAAAATAATTTATAGTTGAATTATTAAAAAAATGGATTATGTTAAGATATGTGGAAAGTCACTAATTACCGCTGCTAATGATAATTAACCTAATTAATGATTAATTGAATACTAAATTGAACGCACAGTAATTAAAAATCCAAAACCCCGCAAATTAAACTGAAGCGGTCAACCCATGAAGTCGACGGTCGACCGGGAGCATCGACCGTCGAAAACCCAAGTCGACCATCCCAGTTAATTTTTGGCTAAATTGAGTTTTTGGGCTTCAAGCCTAATATGATTAATAAGATTAATGAATGTTGAACTATATCTGTGTGAGGTAATAGTGAAGTTGATTCCTTAGCTGAGTTGTGGGGCGAATTTATTTCACTAAGTGGGTAAAATCTAATAGATTCGCAAACATAAGCAATTGAGGCAGTCCGTTTAGCGGAAGTGGAAACTGGGTTAGGTACGATTAGTTCCTGAGTGGCCCGGTCCTAGCAGTGATTTGCATACGACAAACATCAGAGTAGGCAATAAGTGGCCATAGGATTTGAGAGGAGACCATGTGGAGTTGGGCCTTGGTGGTGATTTGCATGCGACGAACACTGGAGTCCGGTCCTGGCGGCGATTCACACGCGGTGAACACCGAAGTAGGCAATAAGAGGTAGTTTTCCATTGCGATTAAGAGATGAGTGCGGGTGCATATGATGAGTCACTCTGTGAGGTTTCATTTCATGTTCTCCCTCTCCAAGCATAGTGGAGTAGTTGAGGGACAGTAGATCTTGGTTTGGCCAATCGATAGTATGAGATTGACCTGTAGATTCGACCTTGTGAGTTAGATAAATATCCTTAGGTTTATGACCTTAGGAATGCATTGACACACTATGTACACTCTATGACACTTAGAGTAAATTTAGACCTAATTGCATTTAGTTATTTATCAGTTTCGTTCTCATTCACCAGATGTATGTTTGACCCATTCCATTTTCCTCCCAGCACGGGCGGATAAGGCAGCAATTGACTGACCCATCGTTATTTTCAAGCTATCGTGCTTGGAGTATAACTTTTTAGCTTTATCCTTTATCATATATTTCCAATCAATACATTTATTTTAGTATTTTTCCTTTGAGGGATTACTTTTATGGTGTACTCTGATTTTGGGATTTTGTATTGATATTTATTAGACTACGATATTATTATGTTTTGAGA
The DNA here is from genome assembly GCA_030737815.1 of Allium fistulosum. NCBI lineage: Eukaryota > Viridiplantae > Streptophyta > Magnoliopsida > Asparagales > Amaryllidaceae > Allium > Allium fistulosum. The sequence goes on along the minus strand of CM060903.1, from coordinate 326,267,294 downwards.
CTATTATTGCTGTTTTCTGAGATTATTTATATATATTTGATATTATGTTTCCACTATGATGACATTTGGATTAGATGTTTTATCTCTTATTGATATCTTAGTCACCGTGATACTATTTTTACTTCAAACCGACAATATGCATTTCTTGATATGACAACATTTGGGCATGTCAGGAGATGTGGGTTGTCATATCTTGATTCGTACGCTTAAATCATTTTTGATATTAAAACTTAACTATTCCCCATGCTATAGTAAAACCAGGTAAGTTATAGCACTGGTTGCATCGGAGCCTTACCTAGACACTTCATTCTTAAATCTCCAAAATGGATAAGTCTACCTCATTGGCTTTTAGTGTTAAGTATAGTATTAATGATTTCCATAAACAAGGAAGAAATAACACGATTAACAAGTTTCTGACATTTTTTGATTTACTATCCTTGGCCAAGAGGGAAGCGGTAGGTTAAAGCTCTATTGCTCCATCCCTACTCGAACATCAATCTTAACTCTCATAAATAGATAATCCTTACTTCGTCGGCTTTTAGTGTTAAGCATAGTTAATTACTTTTCAAACAAGTAATTAAACAATTAACAATTTGGTCATTTAGCAATTCTAACCTCTTTTGAAAACATTTGTATATACTTTTAAAATACTTGAAAATACTTATAATAGGTTGTAAAACATTTACTCAAAATATTACTTGAAAATAACAACTTTACAATTATCTTTAAAACATGAAAAGGACATGTTTTCTATATATTTTGACAAAATATCCCTTCTTTAAAAATTCACAACTAATTCTTAAAAATTCATTAATATCTCAAACCACTTTCAAAATACTCTAACATGAGTTAGTAAACACTATAAAATTAACGAAACATAATACTTAAACTTAAAATATCTTTTCAAACCTTTTAAAGTCCAAAATCAAGCCTAAATGGGGTGGTTTTGCACAAGTGAAGTTTCGACCAATTTTCGAGATGTTACTCAACTTTTTACTGCCCAATTTTTTAACAGAAACAAGCATAAATATAAAAATTTATAAATATGGTGAGAAACCCCTTAGGATCTCTCTACAAAGTTTCATAGCAATCGCCAAAAAACAAGGCAATTCACAACTGCATCTATAGCTAGCGACTATTGCTATAAGGGCACTTTCAAATCCGAGTCCGATCTAAATCAAATTCCATCTATAACCTATGTGCTTTGCTCAAGGTCTTTTCATATTTCATACAAGTCCATTCAAGTCCATTCCAAGTTCGTTCAATTCCATATACATGGATCACATGTGTCACTTACTTCCAAAACACAAATTTAAACCAATGTTTTAACATATGTCAACAACAACTCAAATAACTTAAACACAATCAAAATACAACATATATATGTTATATTTTACATTCAAAGTGAGATATTAACTAACCTTTAACCTATCAAATAACCAAGATCCATGCACGCAAGCCTAGACCCAATCTTGCAACCACCTTTGCTTCCTCCGCCTTACTTTTGCCTTCCTCCCCTTCTTAATGCTCATGGTCTAATAGGATAAGGTGAGATGTGCTTTGTTTCTTCAACTTCTAACTAGGTAGGATGATTTTTTTTAATTTTAGTAAGGCTTTACTCCAAGTTTGAAGTCATTTGAATTTGATTTGCAAATATTTTTCTTTAGGAAATTATGAAGAAGAAGAAGAAGAAGCCATTGATTTTCTGACTTAACCTTTGCGAATTTGTGATTATCACTCTAAGGTATGCCACTTCTTATATAGGCATAAGAATGGAGCTCTTTAAGAGTGCCTTCACCCCCTCAACCATGCCATGGAAGCTTCACCTCCCATCACTTCTCCATTAAGTTACTTCTCCTTTATGCTATTTACCATTATACCCTTCTCATGATAATTACTCTTATCCTTTAGAAGCTTCTAGAACATTCCAAGCATTATGAAGAGGAGAGTGTGTTAATTAGTTGCTAGTGTATTCATTTGGTCATTAGAAAAGTGCACAAGAGTTTGAACAACTTATATCTATCGAAAAGCTGTTTATCGATAAACCGATTTTCGGTCACATTATCGATTTTTCTTCGAATAATATTTTTTTGTGAACAAATTTCAAAAACAAGTTTCCTATCGTTAATCATTAATTAAATGATGTCTAAAAAGGTTATAAAATCACATTTATAACACTTAATTATATTTCAAAATGTTACGATATTCGAAGACGAAGCGTTCAAATTTCCGGGTCACTGCATTCTCCCCCACTTAGAACATTTCATCCTCAAAATTCAAATAAGAATGATAATCAAAGGAGATAGATGAAACACGATACATATATAGCGTACTGATTAAACTATATACAAACTGCAAACCAAAATTCATACCCGGTGACTCTACCTCAAGCGACGAGTATACCACAAAAGATATACGATACTAATATAAGAAGGAATCCCTAGTCTTTAAGCAACTCTGGATAAAACGCTTTCAAACCGTCCTCCGTCTTCTATGTACAACCCTAAGCATCCTCGCTTGACAGTGCTTCTAACCTTAACAATGGAAAAAGCACACAAATACTCAAATAGTATTCACAATTACTTGCAACCAATGCTCATGGTTCACTTAGATTCAAAACTCTCCCATCGTCTAAGGGCGATAAACAATTTACTAAGCATACCTTACGCTCAATAGCCTTAGGTTCTTACCTAGATGATTATTCATGCTACCTCATAACGAATTGAAGAGTCATTCCCTACACTCTTCATAAGCCAACATAACCTATCATACAAAAGTACTAAAGCCCGTATGATGCACATGAATCGTCCGTATGCAATATGCGATTTGATCACTTGCTCGATCACATAGATTTCACTTCCAAACTAGTATAGATCACTTGACCTCTCTAGTGAGGAAACTGATTTGGTTCCTTGATTAGAAACCTCCATTCTCCTTGCATAAGCATATATTATAAATCGGGATTGTATCACGAACCCGTATTAAGTGTTCGTCGTCCAGAATCCAATGAAAAATCCTTGTTCGGACCGGAGTAAACCACTTCGAAAACATGTACTCGAATACTGAACTAATGACAGTCATGCGAATAAAACGATCTATATACAAATTACGTAATTATCCTATTGATTTCTTAACTACATCAATTCCTTTTCAATCACATTCATTTTTACAAATAATATGTCCTTCAATACTAAACCATTTATGCATAATTTCATAGATCATAACTTCAAGTTTATCCACATTTTATAACTTAAGTTCATACTTGTATAATAAACTACTACATACCAAGTGTATATACCAAAACATCAAATTTGTGTTACTTAATAAGGATAATCAACAATTTGAACTTATTTTAACTTACTACCTCTTCAGATTCAAGTGTTATATAAACTTAACTTTATATTTCCAAAAACACTCAACTACAAGTTCTATAAAAATTCGAAATTTCTCGACTATATATAAAAATATTGCCAAAATTTCCATTTCATTTTAACAAATAAAAACTACCAAACAACATATCATATCATGATGCACATACCATACTTTCCTAGTGCATAAGGTACATGCGTCCATGAAATAATTTAACAAGAGAACTTTAGAACTGAACACCGGTTTTCATTTAAAATTATTTTGAAATAATATATACATATAATGTTTATATATCAAATCATAATTTGGAATTAAATCAAGATCCGTTTTACCAAAGCAACTTTATAGCATCTCATACTTAGAAACCCGAAAATGAACGCCGATGATGCTGCAGTCATCACTGAACTTATTTTCAAGCGAGAGAAATGAGTTCAGTACATCCAAACCATACTTTTTGTATTTAACCAAAATCATTTCATATCAAATACTTCATATAATAATACTACGTATCATGACCTGAATCTCCTAACCAATTTAACAAATATATACTTTTAAATAACTGTTATTGCTTTCTCTAAAATCTTGAAAAACATTTTCAAAGACATCAGGATTTAAGTTCTCAAATTCTTTGTTTAAATCCTTTTTGTTTATAAATCATACTTATATAAAATTACTTCCTTATATAGATCTTATCATAAATATTTATTTCCAAAATATTCTATCTTTCTTTTAGATGCAGGCCCAATATGAATTTGGGTCCTAAAATTGAGTTGACTCCTTCGACCTCTTTACCTATCCGGTCCGGTAAGTAGCTAAGAAAAGTAGGATTCTAGTATCCAAACTCGGTCCTAGAGTCTACTTTTCCTTAGATATCCCTGAGGTAAAGATGTATATTAGTCGGCCCAGTAACATCAGATAATTTTCTTAAAAACATGTTCACTTAATTTAAAATAATCTTCCATAAACCACTTCATATAATATAAACTAAAAACCCATTGCTAGCATTTATAACCCGTATTATGGGTTTATAGAATGCAAATACAATACCTATCCACAAGATATGATACTAACGATACAATACCTATCCACAAGATACAATTCTAATGCTAAAGAAAACACCCCTAGAACCCATATCCCGATACTCCTACAAAGGGCTTCTTCCATCAGAGTCCTTCACTGGCGGTCCCTCCAAATCCATGATCTCTATGTCATCATCAGATTCCCAACCTTATGCATGCTCAATACCTATAGATTCTACCTCACCATCGAATAACCAGCCATTCAAATATTCAATCCCTTCGTGCTCTACTTCACCTTTAAGATCCTCCCCTACGTCTTCCTCATCTTTAGACCGGTTCACTATTATTGGTCCTCCTATTTCCCAAATAATGTCTTCGTCACCCTCAGATACAAGCTCCAACTCTTGATCCTCCTCTTCTTCGGCTACAAGTTCCTCCTCTAGATCTTCAGGTACAAGTTCCTCCTCTGGACCTTCAGATACAAGTTCCTCCATCTCCTGTCTAGCCACGACATGCCTAAATCTTACCACTAACCAACTCTCTCCTTCATCATTAGGTAACATATCCTAAAAACAAAAACAACAAAAACAATAAAAAAACATAGATTAAGCTTTTAGGAAACCTAAGGATAGAGTTTTCAAGAAAAAGATATTAAGAAAGGATTACTTAAAAGGAGATATTCCTAAAGAATAATTTTAAATGTCTAGTTTTCATAATACAAATACACTCTCACATGTATAGCGCACTTGACTAATTCTAGGGTATCACTTACCCTATCTCTAATGAGCTATACCTAACTAAAGCCAAGGTGTTCGCTCAACCTTGGGCTCTGATACCAATTGTAATGACTTGAATTTTCAACCCTCAAATGTCAACACTAAATACATCCATGGTATTCGTGCGTTGAGTACTCAAATGCCAAAAAGACAGAAAGTTAGGGAAAAATAAAAAAAGAATAGAACAAGAATGAGTGAAAACGATATTAGAATCTCATAATGGAATGATAATATATAATATCAAAGGAATCGTATAAAGGGTAACTTTGAACATAGAAATATCAAAGTTACTAAAACTTAAGTACTATCATCAGCCTGGACAGTTATAACTGCCTGTCCTCACAATGTTTATATATATAATACAGTAATGCAGTGGAAATAAAAATACTACGGTATGTAATCATCTAGATCTTCTCCATAAGCTCCAAAGCATCCGTAACTAAATATAGAAACATACATAGGGCTGACCTGAGCATCATAAGAAAATAACACCCGGATCAGTCTGGTAAACCAACGTGAGAAAACTTATGAAATATGAAACAGGTAACAGTAATAATTGAGACTGTATGGATTCCTGTAATGGTATTTCCCTCAAAGAAACCAACCATTCATTAAGTTTAATATAGTGATGTAACAACCCTATTTTAAAAGCTATAATATTAAATTAATTTAATTAAAATAGAAGTGTTTGAATTCAGTTTTCATAATTATTATTTTGGAATCAAATTATTATACAATTAAAGCCTATGTAATAAAAGACTTTGGTATAATAAAATTTAAATACTTAATAAATTCATTATTATATAATATATTAAAATTTAAATGAAAGATTTAATAAATATAAATAGTTTGAAGTGTAAATAATTTTATATACTTGGAATAGATGAAAAGAAGTTTTATTGATATTTAGTAAAATCATTAAATTGACGAAGACAAATAAATTTATTCTTATATCAATACAGTGAATAATTCAATAGAATCCAATAATATTGGATTAAATGAAATTGTACAGTTGTCAATATATATATATATAGTAAATTAAAGTGTAAATCAATTTAAAATTTAAATTTGAATATAGTTATAAATAAATAACATGGATTAATATTTAAAATTTAGTGTGAAGGAATTGATTAAAACTAAAGTGAATTGAAATTTAATGGCCTACAATAACTAAGCCCATTCTCATTCTCCCCTCCCTTAATTTCTAGACCAACCTATCTACTTACTATATTCTATTCCGTCCTGTTAAAAACCAAAGCCAACCCGATATGCCCTAAATCCCCAAATCATTCGATCGGGAGAAAAGAAGAAATATATATATATATATATATATATAGCGATTAAAGGAATCGCGACTGAGGTCGATGCTTGCAAAGGGAGAACGCGCAGGAAGGGCAAGTGGGAGGCGGGCTCAGATCAGGTCACAATGGAGGTGGTTATGAGTGACTGAGTTCAGGTAGCGTGTGTCTTGGAGGCAAACCTGGAGCAGCTAAAGGCAGGCGTAGGTTTCATGTTAGGATGTGGTGCTTCAGTCGACAGGGCCTGGCCATGATTCTTGACAGCGTGCGGTGATCAAAGATTATTCGAAGGAGACGTGCACGATAGTAAGTCAGTGACTGAAGGATTGTTGCTGAAGTTTCGATTAGCGAATGGTAAAGGTGAGTTAATCAATTTAACTCACACATCTATATTTATTCCATTGTTTGCTATATATAATTATCCTGATAGTTGATTGCATTGGTTGATTGAACTGATTGAGGTTATGTATTGAATTGTTTGAATAAATTGTTTGTCTGAGATATTGAAAATTTATTATTGGTGATATATGGATTGTTCCGTGGATTGGAAGAAGTCAATTTGCAAATGGAATTCTGTACGATTGAAAATTTAATTTTATTAACTTATATAAAAATACATACGTTGTATGTGTGACCGTAGTTGTTGGAAAACAACTCGGGTCGCTAAATAATTCCATATCGTGGAATTATATTTTATAGAGCGAAATTGGTTCTAGATGTTGAATATTCAATGGATTTATAATTTGAATTGTTTAAATGTTTTTAAAAGATTCTCAAAATGAGATTTTGAAGTTTATAAATAATTATAGAAAGTAAAATATATACAACTATTATGTATATTTAGAGCTTTGTTTAAAAAAGAATTGAGAATAAAGTTTTAAGATTTGATAATATTTTATGAAATATATATATATATATGAATTTTAAAAGAAATTATTCATATTTATATAGATTTCTAAATAAGGAAATTCTATTTTTAAATAAAAATCATTTTTACTCTTTTGCTGTTAAATATGAGTTTATGGATTAACAAAAGTGAGAAGTTTGAAAGTGAATTTTTGATAAAATATTTCAAAAATCATTTTCTATAAGACAAAATTATATTAGTTACTTTCAAACTATAAACTATTATTGACCTTTATTATACTTAGCTTCTGGCTATTTTTTACGCAAGCTCGAATTGAATTTCTATTGAATTTCATGATTTTCTATGAAACAAAGAATTTTAATAAACGATTGATTTGTCGGATGGTATGTGACACTTTGTATAATTCTTTCGATTATTATTGTAATAAGTTAAATAGAGTTTAAGTGGAATTTACTAGCTTTTAGTAAATACTTGAATTTACTATCTGGTATGGGATAGTTAGTTAAATTCATGTGATTACTGGAGTGACAATAGTTAACACTTAAAGTTGTATTATCTTAGCGTGGTCGGATTTCAGACCGTTAGATCCCTGAGAGAAGATAACTCATTTTTCATCGATCTAAGAATCGATACATTTTTAGATTTGGGTAGACAGATCTCTTTCAGAAGATCTGTTATGGTGTAAATATGGCTGTCTCTTTCGAAAGGTAGATTTTTACATGCATCGTAGTCTATAAATACTATAACCTATCAGTTTATTTTGTTTTATACAGTTAGACTATGTTTAACTTTTTTGGTAGGTAAGTTTGCATAGGACATATTAGGTACACACCTACCCTTTTCTTTGAGCAGTGTTCCTAATTTGTAGTCTCTTTCGTAGGCTTCCTTTCTATGTAGCGGGTCTATTTCGGTAGATTGCGTGTCACTGTATTAAACTGATAGATGACTACCATTATTATTTCATTATTGATGATTATTTCTTTAGAGATTTTTAGTATGGATATTCTATATCCTTTATGGCTCTGAGTAATTTTGAATTGGTTATCACTATTTTGAGATGATTGTCTATTGAGACTTAATATGTATTTATGAAATGGTGATTTGTTAGATATGCCTTATTTGACTATTTGTTTTGGGCATATTTTAATTATGACTTATTTGGTTATTGTTATGTCAAAATTGCGAGATCTGTATTTATTGGTTTGATATGCCTTTTATGGATTTTTGGGTTTTAGCAATATGTTGAGATGGCTTATTTTAGAGTTAAGTCATTTCTGGATTATAAAGTAATGAATTTAATTAATATGCCTTATTATGATTGTTTGTTCGGCATATTTGATATGGCTTATTTTTTTAAGTCATAAAGTTATGTTATTAGTATCTCACCTTTTTATTTAGATATAATCTGACCCGTTTATTATTTTTAATAATACTTAGGTCAGGTCAAGACTTTATAGGTATAGGGACTCACCGACTCTTGGATTTTGGATTTGCTTTGGAGTAGACTATTTTGACAGTTTCAATTTACTTCAACATTATGTATATTGACATTTAGTAGTTATGTCATGTATATTATTCAGTAGTAATTTTGTACCCGATATAGTGTATGAAATATGTTGTATATTAGCCCGCTGAAATCTGTGACTCTGATTCTGATTTATCTATATTATATACTATTCTGAATATTTTTAATTGGTGTGTTTATTACTTTGTATTAATATTTTACACATCTAATTTTTAGTTCAAATCCTCGAAATGGTAAATAAGACGTGTCAGTGTTAGTATAAAGATATATTCACATTCGATCGCCCTTGATCAGCCGTATTCTTCGGATTAGCAGACGACATTACTTGTAATGTTCTTTGCTAAACTGGGCATAGCGGTGGGGTCGTCATAAGTGATACGATAGATAATGTCTAGATAGTAGAATATAAATCATATCAAATAGTTGTGATGCTTACATTGGTCACACCACAACATATTTAGGTTACATTTAAAACTGCTAAAGTACGTTCGCATAATGGATTTTTCCTAGGAGATCTCTTCAGGGAAGCCGAATCTAACCTCCTGCACAAGGGCCAGAAAGTACCTTCCGAGCATCATATATCTCTAGATAAAATATACCATTTAGGTAAACATAAGCGGCCTAGCATCTGACCATAACGATCATCAGGGCTATTCCCTGCTTGAGATCTAGTAGATGTTGGAGCTGGGGCATTAACAGTTGGAGTTGCAGTTGCCAGCCTAGAGAATCTTTCTTATAAAGAGACCGCTTCTTGTCTTTCGCTATGCACGTGTTTTCTATAAGCATTAAGTTGGATAACCACTGTTTAAACTGACAAGCAAAGCATGACATGCTCTGATCCGATTGCTTTTCCGTCTATGCTATAGACAAAATAGAATAGTTCTCCTTACGTTTTTGCATGGGATAATTGTCTACACCATGATGGTCACCTTGGAGACCAAGATCCCACCCAGAAAGGCCGACATCGCGTAACCAAAAACCAACTATCGGTCTGAGCCCGCCAGAAACCCAATTCGATTCCATTGCTTGATGTCCGAGATTTGGGCACTTGCCTTATTCCCCCAGAATAGTTATCCGTTCCGGATTGCTCATTCATTTCGTAATAATCAATAGACCACCTACGCGCTGGTAAACGAAAAACTACCTCGACTGGATCTACCGAACGAATCAGGAAACCGGTCGCCCTGGAATTCACACGCGAGCCACCGGCTTTCCATTAGAGGAGATCCGCTGCTTACTACTCACGAAAACATCCGACCTTATGGTCAAGTCATCCGCGTATCTTTCTGATCTCCTTCTATTCATCATATTTTGGGCTTTGCCAAGTATTGATCTCTTACTTAGGGCTTAGAAACTGCTGGCCTAGTTGGAAATACGTCTCCTCTGTCTGTTGGGATTCTGCTGCTTAAGCACCCCATCGATGTTTCCAACACTATGAGATACATGATGAGCGGATGCCTCTAGTGGTACCAAGGTTGGAGGACTATTCAAGTGCTCTTTGATGCAGTCCAATATATGTTGATTTAATCGATCCATGTTACTTTCTCTTCCCGTCCCACCCAATTAATATACTAGGCCCCATTAATAGTCTCTCTCGCCCTCCCATTGGTCGCATATGTTTATACTAGCGTTTGGGTCGATCTCATATCGAAGGAATATAATGGATCTGTTAGAAGCTTGTTTTTTGATGTTTTGATTGTGACAACTATATAAGTAAATATTATGTGATCTAGCCATATTTGCAGGAGAAGATACTATTCTACTCGACAAAAGATTGCAGACCAAAATTCAAAGAGGCTTCAATATTGTCTATGGTTTGTCTATGGTCTAGGTCTTGTAGTTAATTTTTGTTAAAATCTCTCCAAAGTGGTATATGCATGCACACGTACTTAAAAATCTTTTCAAATCATGTTTCTTATGCCAAGATTTTACTATACAAGTTCACGCACAAAGGAATTTTTGAAAACACTTCAATATGGCAGAAAACATGATATTCAGCCGACTGAAATAGGCAGTTCAGTCGACTGAATATCTGTGCAAGTACACAATTTGATATGAATATTCAACCGACTGAATTACCCATTTCGGTCGACTGAATTAAGTGTTTTTGAACTAATTCCTCTCTGATTTGAATTTTTAATATTTCAGCTGGCTGAATTCTTTTGCTCAATCGACTGAAATTGCATAACGGCTATATTTCTGTAAAGACACTTCACTTGATCGAACAGAAACAACCCTTGATTCAAGAGTTGTCTCCGTATCTTTTGATAATCTCTTTTCATGATAAGTTGCAACACTTAAACACTATATATAGCCTTCAAATTCACTTGTTTTAATTACATAATTTTTTGATTCTATCTCATTCTCTTATTGTCTGAACTCTCTGCATTCAAACTCTTGTTCTAATCACTTGCACATTCAAGAGCAATTTAATTTGTGATTAAATTAACTTCCTATCTTCACAAACTACACTACATACCACAAAGGAGAAGATTATAGGAAGGGTGTACGTTATTGGCTTATCAGTGCTATTCAAGAGCTTACAAAGTTAGAAGCAATTTTTACTGTTTGTATTAAAAGTCATGTTCGGTTGCTCAGGCGGTTGAAGTCCTATTCTGTTGCTTAGGCGGTTGAAGTCTTGTTTGGTTGCTCAGGCGGTTTAATACCTATTCCTCCGGGTTAAGAGTGGTTTGATAGTTAAATTCTACAAGGAGTCTGGGACTGGACGTAGAGTGGGAAATTTGAACCAGTATAAAAATCCCTGTGTCATTTACTTTAATATTTATTGTTATATTTATATTCTGCACTAGTAGATAACTTAGGTAATATTCCATATTACGATCCTTGTTCACTTTCATTTGGTATCAATGTAGGTCATCATATAACCATAACACAATTATTTGATATTCAGTTAATATGGAAAATAACAAGTTTTATTGAATTTCAATCCACTGCACGCCCACCACTATTTAACGGTTTGAATTACAACTATTGGTCAACTCGCATTAGTATTTATATGCAAGCAAATGGATATGATACTTGGAATATCACTTAGAATGAATACACTATACCTACCACACCATATACACAATGGTCAAACACAAAAAAAAAGATGCTACTTCGAATGCAAAAGCCATGAATATGTTATTTTGTGCTTTAGATAAAAATGAATTTAATAGAGTTAGTATTTGTAAAACTGCTTATGAAATCTGGCGAACTCTTAAAGTTACACATGAAAGAATAAACAAAGTGAAACAAAGCAAAATTTCCATGCCTAAAAATCAATTCCAAAATTTCAGAATGAAACCAGATGAAACTATAAATGACATATATTCTAGATTCCAAGACATATATCATTCACTATTAGCACTAGGAGAAAAATATTCAGATTTTGATATAGTCTCAAAAATTCTAAAATCTTTAACTGATGAATGGGAAAGAAAAGTCTTAGCTATTGAAGGAGCTGATGATATTTCTACCATCAAACCTGAAGATTAAATAGGAAATCTCATGTCATATGAAGTTAATTTGCAGGCAAAACAAGATCAAGCCCAAGATAGAAAGAATATAGCTTTTTAGGCTGAACAAGAAGACTCGAACTCAGATGAAAATGACATGGAATTTATAACAAAGAATTTCAAAAAGATTTTGAAATTTAGAAAGAATGAGAAATTCGAAAACAACAAGAGAGACAATACCAATAAACCACCAGCTTCAAGTCTCGAATGTTATGAATGTCATAAGAAGGGTCACATAAAGAAAGACTGTCTCGACCGAAAGAAAGACAGATACAAGAATAAGAAGGACAAGTACAAAAAGAAGAAAGCATTCTCTATTACGTGGGATGATTCAGAATAGTCTTCATCATCAGATAGTGACACCGACAATGGTTCTAAACAGGCCAATATCTGCTTTATGGCTTCGACTAACGATGTAAGTGATCTTACTTTTGATGATTTAATAGAAATAACTTAGAGCTATTAGATAAACTAAAAGAAGTTAAACGAAAGTATAAAAATGCTCTAGAAAAATTAAACAGAAATGAAATAGGAGTTGATATGCTAAGAGATGAAAAGAAAATCTTAGAAGAAGAACTTGTTAAAACACAAGAATCTCTGTCTAACGTTTCTTCTCAACTCACTATGCTATCAAATAAAATAGAAGTGCAAAAAGAAAAGACATGACAATAGCTTCAGAAAATCATGATTTAAAATCAAATGTCAAAATTCTTGAATTAAACAATACCAGTCTCAAAACCGAGTCAGAGAATATCACTAAAAATGGATCTAATTTTAATAAAGGAAGAGAAAATCTTTCTAAGATTATTAGTAACTCTCAAACTACTTTTAATAAGAAAGGGTTAGGATATACGAGTTCTTCAAAGACTAATTCAAAGAAGAATAACTAATCGTATAAAAATTTCAATTTGCATAAGAATTTTGTAAAACCAAAACCAAAGGTTTTCACTCAAAAGAAAAAAATTACAACATGAATACTATAAATATTTGGGTACCAAAAATGAATAATAATTCAATCAGAAATAAGTATATTAAATCTTTTATAAATTCAGTTCATAAAAATAAAGAATTTACTTATAAAGGGAATTCTAAACCCTCATGGGTATGGTTTCCTAAGATCTAACTCTTAGGACCCTAATAAAAGATGGGTACCAACATCATTCCGATATTTTTTGCAAGTACCAACTAAGAAAAGAGGAAAGCAAATACTTGATAGTGGTTGCTCAAAACATATGACAGGAAACAAAGATATGGTGACTAACATTATCTACTCAGATGGAGGACCTATCATAGTTGAAGATAATTCCAAAGGCTATATCATTGGCAAAGGCGATGTGAGAAATGTCGGTAAATCTAACTTACCTCTTATTACAAATGTTTTACTAGTTAAGAATTTAAAACATAATTTTCTTAGTATAAGTCAACTAAGCGATAAAGGTTTCAATATAACTTTTTTGGAAAATAAATGCAACATATTTGATCAAAACAATAATCTTATATTTGAAGGAACTAGAGAACGAAATATTTACATATTGAATATGAAAGTTAATCATAACGCAAATATGTGTCTAGTAGCCAAAGAAAATGATCCTTGGTTATGGCACAAAAGATTTTATCATATAAATTTTAAAGCAATAAACAAATTATCTAAGTATAATTTAATCAAAGATTTACCAAAAATGAACTTTAAAGTAAAGAACATTTGTGATGCTTGTTAATTAGGAAAATTAACAAAATCTTCTTTTAAACAATGAAAATAATTTCTATATTACAACCACTTGAGTTATTGCATTTAGATCTTTTTGGACCAACTCAAGTTCAGTCTATAAACCATAATAGATATGTTTTTGTGATTGTAGATGATTTCTCAAGATTCGCTTGGACAATATTTTTGAAAAATAAAAGTGAAACTTTTGAAATTTTAAAATATTTGCTAAAAGAATTCAAAATGTTAAAAATTAAAAAATTAAAATATTCGGAGCGATCAGGGTGGTGAATTCGAAAATGAATCTTTTGAAAAATATTGTAATAAGAAAGGAATTGTTCACAATTTTTCATTTCCTAGAACTCCGCAACAAAATGGAGTTGTAGAAAGGAAAAATAGAACACTTCAAGAATGTGCTAGGACTTTAATAAATGGAAGTACTCTACCTAAACACTTCAGGGCAGAAGCTGTAGCAACTGCTTGTTATGTTTTAAATAGAGTTTCCAATAGACCATTAACAAAACATACCCCTTATGAACTGTTTAATGGAAGAAAACCCAACATATCATATTTTTAAGTTTTTGGTTCAAAATGTTTTCTTTTAAATACAAAAGACAATCTTGGTAAATTCGATCCAAAATCCGATGAAGGAATATTCATTAGATATTCACAACGAAGCAAAGCCTATGGAATTTATCATAAAAGAACTAAAGTATTTTAAGAAACACTTCATGTGTCATTCGATGAAAATTTCAAAATTAATCATAAAAATGAAGATGATGAGATTATTACTAAATCAAATAACACAGAAGATGATTTTTAAAATTTTGAAAATAATGTATATAATAATTTACCAAATAATAATGAAATTCAAACTCCACCAAGACTACTAAGAAATCATCTTGTTGAGAATATCATTGGAGAAGTAAATACTAACGTAAGAACTCAAAATACTCTAAATCAAATGGGTCATGTAGCTTTTCTTTCAAACATCAAACTCAAAAATACTAAAGAAGCCTCAACTGATGATTACTAGATTATAGCTATGCAAGAAGAACTAAATCAATTTGAACATAACGACATTTGGGACTTAGTTACAAGACTAAGTAATCAAGCAGTTATCGATACCAAATGGGTTTACAAAAATAAAGCCAATGAGCAAGGAAATATTATTCGAAACAAAGCTAGGCTAGTTGCTCAAGGTTATAATCAAGAAGAAGGAATAGACTATGACGAAACATTTGCTCTTGTAGCTCGTCTAGAAGCTATACGTATTTTATTAGCTTATGAATGTTTTAATAATTTTAAACTATATGAAATGGATGTAAAAAGTGCCTTTTTAAATGGTTTTATAAAAGAAAATGTATATGTAGAATAGCAACCATTATTTTTACATTAAATAATTCCAGATCATGTTTATAAATTAAAAAAGGCTTTATACGATTTAAAATAGGCACCTCATGCTTGGTATGACTGTCTTAAAAGTTATTTAACCAATTCTGATTTTAAAATTAGAAAAGTAGATCAAACTCTGTTTATAAAACAAGATAAAAATGATATTTTAATAATATAGATTTATGTAGATGATATTATTTTTGGTTCTATAAACAAAAAATTATGTCAAGAATTTTCAGATATTATGATAAGAGAATTTGAAATGTCTCACAGGAGAGAAGTTTCATATTTTCTTGGTTTACAAATTAAATACTTAAGTAATGGAATTTTTATTAATCAAGAAAAAATATTGTAATAATCTTGTAAAACGATTTGGTATGAAAAACACTTCTGCTAAACCTACTTCTATGAGTGCTATGATACATCTCAATAGCGACGAAAATGGCAAAAGTGTTGACAAAAAACTATATCGTAGCATGATTGGATCAATGCTTTATTTAACTGCTAATCGACCAGATATAATGATGAGTGTATGCTTATGTGCACGATTTCAAGCAAATCCCAAAGAATCACATTTGCAGGCAGTGAAATGAATTTTGCGATACTTAAGCATTGGAGCATGTATGCATATATGCATATATATGAACACACATATCAGTTCAGCCATGGGTAGTGCCAAGGAAATATATCACACCAGCATGGATGGTCAGAGCAAGGTACAGAGCACACACATACAACAAAAAATCGAAAATTATCAATAGAAGTTTGAACAAAGTCACAGAGAGTAACCTGATGAACAAGTCATACTTCAGCAAGTCAAGTTCATCTCAAATTCAAATGCCAAATTGTAAGCAACCGATGAACAAGTCGTAGGAGAAAAGAATGGAACGATTCAAATCAATTCAAGCAAATTCGAATTCATCAGAAATATATGGAGTAACATGTATACAATGAACAAGTCAGAATTCATCACAATCATTCAATCGAAAATCGAATGGTTGAGCAAAGAAATTGAAGATTTCAAACCAAAATATACGAAACAAAATTATAGGGTTTTGATCCCTATAAATACCAAAATCATCATCGGTAAAAAATCATCGAGTTCGAGTTCAAGCAAATCAACAGAGAAAATAAAGTAAAAAATCGCATACCAATTTTATACCATTCGAACTCGACATTGAAGCAGCCGTAAGCAAATCGAAGAACACTGATCGAAGAAGCAACAGTAATCATAATTGAGGAATGAAAGCATACAGCAATCGATTCGAATTGCAATTTCCAAGCGGCGGCTCAAATTCGAGCGAACCCTAATTTCAGAAAAAGGATAAAAGGAAAACGGCCGAAGAGATTTCACAAAATGGAATAAAGGGAGAGTTTTTTTCTTTTTCTTGGGTCGTAGTTTTATGTGTATTGGGCTTCAATTTTAAAATAGGGTTTTGTTTTTTTTTTAGTTTTATTTTTATTTTGTAATTTTCTCTTTTAAAATTTTGTAAATTTCTAATTGTGTAACTAGGTACAAACTACGGGGCGTAGTTTGAGAATTCGCAACTCAGTGGCTGAGTTGTGGTAGGGTTTTGAGCTTAGACTTAGGTTAATCAAGTTAGCGGGTATCGCAAGTTTACGTATTTTGTAAGTGTCTGATTACTTAATTTCTAGTAGAAACCTCAGGGGTAGCACTGTTTCCTGGGGATTTGACCAGGCAACTAGTACTCGGCAATAAGTGCTCGGCATCAGAGAGCGACTGGCATCAAGGAGTGTTCGGCGAAGCACTGGCCATCCAGGAGTGTTCGGCGAAGCAACTGACATCCATGAGTACTCGGCGTCAAGGCTGCTCGGCATACAGGAGTACTCGGCATCCCATGGTGTTCGGCGAGGCACTTGACAGCCAGGAGTGTTCGGCGAGGCACCCAACATCCAACGAGTGCTCGGCGACAAGTGTGCTCGGTGTCAAGACTGCTCGGCATACGAGACTATTCGGCGTACAGGAGTACTCGGCGTAAGGGCACTCGGCGTCAAGAAGAGCGTTCGGCTTCAACTGACTAACATCCTACACTTCCCAAACATCAACCACCTCGTTCGGCATAGGGGGGATGGTTCGGCGCAGAGCGTTCGGCCTCAACTGACTAACATCCTACACTTCCTAAACATCAACCACCTCGTTCGGCATAGGAGGGATGGTTCGGCGCAGAGCGTTCGGCGAACCTTGCTCGGCATACGATGACCACTGTACTTGGGATGGAGCGTTCGGCAATCAGCCCACTTGGGAAGTCCAGCCCATCTTTGCCTATAAATAGAGGGGCAGGGTCACAGTGAAATGGATCCTTTTTTTTAGAGAGAAAACACCGGGGAGACTCTGCCATTTTCAAGACTCATCTTTTCTACATAACAACTTCATTCAAGCATTTGATTCACGAATTGTATTTGTAATCAACTGTAGAGAAGATCAATAAAGTTTAACCTCAAAGTGGACATAGGCAATTACGCTGAACCACTATAAATTTGGTGTTCTTACTTTCTGTATTTAGATTAGCACTGTCTTCTCTGTTTAATTTGATTTCATCACTTATATCTCTTCACAATCTTCTTCTACGAGGTTAGCGACCAATTTTGGTGCTAACACTTTGGTGCTTTCACTGAGAATCTAATTCTCAGACCTCAAGGATCTGCTTTGAAGCTACTGGATTGAACAAATCCCCCAAAGAAGATCCGACTTACTGATAGGACATCCGTTGATTCTACTCAGAGTTCATACCAATAACTCTACAATGGCGAGACCACGTACCAGGTCAGCCTCTCTTAATGCGGATGCCCGAGAGACTGCTAGCGTGCAACAAGCAGGACCTAGCAATCAACCTGCGATCCCGAGTGCAGGGATTGCCGCTCAAGAACAGACTCCAGTTGTCACCAGAGTAGAGTTCAATGACTTGATGAGAGAACTTAGGGAAAGCAGGAGACAACTGGGAGAACAGATGCAAGCTAATGCCAACCTGATGGCACAACTCACTCAACAGCAGCAACAGAATGCTGGGGGCAATCCAGCTGCTTATTCCTCATCTGACAGCTCTACTTCTTCTGATGAACCACCCAGGCGTAGACGCCGTAAGACTGAAGCTGCAAGGGCGGATGCTGCTGTTCGAACAGCTGGAGACCGCGACCAAGCCAGAACTGGAAGCTTCCGAACCGGAATACAGATGGAGGATGGAGCTCCAGATCATCAAAATGCTAACAATGTTGAACCTCACGACGCACGATTGGCAGATCGCCAGGAAAGGAGGCATCAACATGGACAGGCGCGTAGAACTGACTCCAACCTCCCAGCTTCCATACAGACACCCGATCTGACAGCCATGATCAGGCAACTGATGAAAGAAAATCAGGGCTTATCAAATGACGACTGGGGAGTGTCAAGAAGTCATACTCCGTTCACGGATGTTGTGCTGCAAGCGGCGTACCCCAAGAAGTTTAGCATGCCAACCATTCCTGCATACGAAGGAAAGACTGACTCCAGACAACATGTAATGAGGTATGAATGGATGATGGATTCAGCCAGAGCAAATGATCCCACCAAGTGTAGGTGCTTTCCGATTACTCTATCTGGGATCGCTACTATGTGGTTCACCCGACTTCCTCCGCGATCCGTATCAAATTTCGAGGAGTTGGCAAAGAAGTTTATTGAGCAATTCAGGATACACACTACACCCCCGAAGGACGTGATGTCTCTGTCAAGTGTAATCCAGAATCCTGGAGAGTCGCTGAAGGAGTACTTACAAAGATTCCACGTTGCGGCAACTGAAGTCAGTAATCCCAACGACCATGCAATCCTAATGGCTGTAATGAGAGGTGTAGATCCGGATTCTGAATTTGGAGACTGGCTGGCAGGAAAACCTCCGGCTACGCTAGAGCGTTTCTACTCCAAGGCACACCAGTTCATAAGAAGAGAGGAAGCTAGGTGGGTACGACGAGATAAGGCACCGGGACCTGCCCAAGAGTCAATCAAGAGCAACATTGCTGTGAAGCAATCTGGAGACAATTCGGGAAAGGTCCAAGTCAATGTCCAGAATAAGCCTGTGCAGCCCAAAGAGTCCGGAGGAAGAAGTCAAGGAAAGAGGAAAGAAGCGGGAAAGTCGAAGTCGAGAATTCCAAGCTACAGCGAGTACACTCCGCTAAACGCCCCACTTGAGAACATTTACCTATCCACCTGCAATACTTTTCAGTACAGAAAACCACGTCCAAAAGAATCAACTGAAGAACAGAAGCGGACTGGGAAATATTGCCGCTTCCATGAAACTTATGGACACAACACGGAAGAATGCAGACACCTGCATGATGCTATCGAGAAATTGATCAGACAAAAGAAGTTGCAAGAATTCATAAAGGATCCACAGGAAGGAGGACAGGCGACGTCCAACCCAGGTCATGCACCAGCTCCACGTCATCCTGAGGAGCCTGCTCGGACTGTTGGAAGACTGGTCATAAATACAATTATCGGCGGACCTCATCCCGCAGATAAGAACTGGCAAGAGATGGAACGATATGCAAGCTCCTTGAAGCATGCAGATTTTGAGTGCTGTTCGAACGTAGAGGACGGGGCCCCTGCTAAGCAGCAGCGCGTGATGACAGACGATATTGTGTTCAGGAACAGAGACGCTGATCAGGTAGAGGCTCCGACCGTCGATCCCATGGTCATATCTGCAACGATCGGACCAGCATATGTAAAAAGAATTTTGATTGATTGTGGAAGTTCAGTCAACATCATCTTCAAGAAGGCCTATGATCAGATGAAGCTAGAGACAAAAGACTTGAAACCATCCAAAGCTCGTATCCACGGCTTTAACGGCGCTGCGACTGATGCGGTAGGATATGTCGAGTTACCAGTTGAACTGGGACAAGGCGAGCGTCGGAGGGTACGAATTCTACCCTTTGTAGTTTTGGATGTGGACTCTCCGTATAATGTTTTCTTGGGTCGGCCGGCCCTGGCTGAATTTAGGGCGGCACTAGCCCCGTGGTGTTTGACTTTGAAGTTTCCGACTGACAAAGGAGTAGGCATTGTTCACGGTGACCAAGCAGCTGGTCGTTCTTGTTATGTGGCCAAGCTCCGAGAGGCCCACCGGAGGGAGAAAGGAAAGGTTGCGGACAATCCCGTCCGCATCCTCAATACGAATAATTGACAAGTAGTGCCCGAGCCCTGGCTCGGGCATAGTTCTCGGATCTACGGAGATATAGATCCGAGAGACGACGATGAGAAACCCAGGGAAGAGAAGGCGGCACCGGCTGAATTAACAATTGACATCTCAGTTAGCCGTGACGACCCTTCGCGAATACTGAAGATCGGATCACAGTTTGGCCCCGCAATGACTGAAGACCTTAGCGACTTCCTCCGGGCAAACCTTGATGTTTTTGCCTGGACGCATTCTGATATGTGTGGGATTTCTCCCGCCATCACGAGTCATATGTTGAACATAGACCCGAAATATGTCCCAGTCAAGCAAAAAAGGAGAGGAATGGATCCGGAGAGATCCGCCGCTCTTGGAGAGGAGGTGGACAAACTCAAAGCAAATGGGTTCGTCCGCGACGCCCTCTACCCGGAGTGGGTCTCCAACCCCGTGCTAGTAAAGAAGGCGAATGGGAAATGGAGGACTTGCATAGATTATTCCGACTTGAACAAAGCATGCCCTAAGGACAGTTTCCCGTTGCCTAGGATCGATCAGTTGGTCGATTCCACAGCAGGACACGAATTATTGTCATTCATGGATGCGTACTCAGGATACAACCAAATCCCAATGCATATTCCGGACCAAGAACACACCAGCTTCGTTACAAATGTCGGGCTGTATTGCTATGTAGTGATGCCCTTTGGATTAAAGAATGCTGGAGCAACTTACCAACGTCTGGTGAATCGAATGTTCAAGGACCAGCTGGGCAAAACCATGGAAGTCTATGTGGATGACATGCTCGTGAAGTCACGACGGTCGAACGACCACATTGAAGACTTAGCTGAAATGTTTAACATACTCAGGTTCTATGGAATGAAGATCAACCCGCTGAAGTGTTCTTTCGGCGTTGCATCAGGGAAGTTTTTAGGATTCATCGTCAACGCTAGGGGAATCGAAGCCAACCCAGAAAAGATCCAAGCCATTCGAGATGTACAAGCGCCCAGGACTATAAAGCAGGTACAGAGCTTGAACGGAAAAGTAGCTGCGCTGAGTCGATTTATATCCAAGGCAACTGACAAGTGCATCCCGTTCTTTGACATAATAAAGAAAGGAAAGAGGAATTTTGAATGGACGTCTAGCTGCGAGGAAGCATTCCAGAACCTGGTAAGGCATCTGGAGATCCCACCAATGCTATCTAAACCAGTTGACCATGATATGCTGTACGTTTACTTGGCTATATCCCCTCATGCGATAAGCGCAGCTTTGGTTCGTGAGGAGGATCGAGTCCAGAAGCCGGTATATTATGTTAGCAAGCGTTTAACGGGGGCAGAGAAGAATTACCCTAAAATCGAGAAATTGGCTTATTGCTTGGTGATTGCATCACGCAAGCTGCGCCCATACTTTCAAGCGCATTCAATCGGCGTTTATACCGATCAACCCCTGAGGCAGGTACTTCAACGACCGGAAACTTTTGGAAGATTGCTAAAATGGAACATCGAGTTGAGCCAATTCGATATCGCGTACTTACCACGGAGAGCCATCCGAGGGCAAGCGTTAGCAGACTTCATCGCTGAATTTACCATACCCATCAAACCGGACGATCACGACATCATTCCCCCCATTCGATGGAAATTATACACTGACGGTGCATCAAACGACCGTTGCTCCGGCGCGGGCGTAGTTCTTATAACTCCGGAAAACCGATCAATCTGTTATGCCCTGAAGCTCGATTTCCCGGCTACGAACAACGAAGCTGAATATGAAGCACTGATCGCTGGCTTGAAGCTCATCAAAGAACTCGGGATCGAATCAGTCGAAATCTTTTGTGACTCGCAGTTAGTGGTTTACCAAGTACGAGGAGACTACCAAGCAAAAGGACGAAAGCTTGCTCCGTACCTCGTTCAGGTCCAAGAACTACTATCAAATCTTGAGCGTTATGACATTTCACATATCCCACGAGAACAGAACAAAGAAGCCGACTTGTTGGCTAAGTTCGCAAGTACCGACGATGCTCAACAAATGGGATTGTATCCCGTTGAAGTCTTGCATGCCCCGAGCGTAGACGAGATGAAAATCGATCGCGTGTTGGAAACAGAGATCGAGAAGGACTCGTGGATAACCCCATTCAAACTGTACCTGACAACCGGGGCTTTACCAAAAAAAAGAAGCGAAAGACGACAGGTCCTTCGAAAGGCTGCGTGGTACGTAATGCAGGGTGGATCCATGTACCGGAAAGGATTCTCAGTCCCATTGTTACAGTGCATCGCTCATGATGAAACAAAGCGAGTCTTGAGGGAAGTTCACGAAGGGGAATGTGGCGACCATACTGGGGGGCAAACGCTAGCAAAGAAGATCCTCCGCTATGGATATTACTGGCCCACTGTAAACCGGGATGCCGCGGACTACGCAAGAAAATGCGACAAGTGTCAAAGATATGCAAAAATCCCGAGGGCTCCGTCAACGGAACTCACACAAATGATCAGTCCTTGGCCATTTGCGATCTGGGGAATCGACATAATCGGCTCTTTGCCTCTATCCAAAGGTGGTGCGAAATACGCAATAGTTGCAGTCGACTATTTCACGAAATGGGCTGAGGTAGAACCTTTGGCCACTATCACCTCTAAGAAGGTCATTAATTTCATTATACGAAACATTATATGCCGTTTTGGCCTTCCACGCACCATCATTACAGACAACGGAACGCAATTCGAAAGTAGAGAGTTCAAAGAGTTCTGTTTAAAGTACGGCATCGAGAAAAAGTTCGCCGCCGTTGCACACCCAAAAGCTAACGGACAAGTCGAGGCCGTTAACAAAATAATCAAGTCCATACTAAAGAAGCGTCTGGAGAAGGTCGGAGGCAAATGGGTAGATGAACTCCCGACAGCATTATGGGCGTATAGAACTACCCACAAGTCCGCGACCGGCCACACTCCGTTCGCCTTGGCATACGGCTCTGAAGCCGTTGTACCCGTGGAACTTGAAGTTCCATCGCACCGAGTGACATACTACGATCCCAAGACGAACCAAAACCTCTTGCTGGAATCACTGGACTGCATCGATGAAAAACGGGAAGAAGCTGAATTAAGGGCGGCGGCGCACAGACATCGAGTCAAGCGTTACTATGACGGCAGAGTCCGCCCAAGAATCTTTGATGTGGGAGATCTCGTTCTGAAACGAGTCTTCCCGGTACCATCACGCATGAATCCCAGCTGGGAAGGTCCATACGCCATTGAACGGAAGCTTGGAGAAGGAACATTCAAGCTAGCGACCGTTGATGGCGCGACACTCCCCCGAGCATGGAACAGTGAACATTTACGGCACTATTACATTTAGCATGTTTTCCTTTCTTGTTATAGGCACTATTGTTTCCTGCATGTTTCCATTCAATAATGACTTAGTTTCCTTTTAAAGTTGTAATCGAGCAATTTAGTTGATTTTCATTAATAAAGGCTTGAAGCCACATTTTCTATGAAGTTTCTATATCTCTTAATCAGATGATAAATTACATTATTCTGCGCGACATACAGGCTCGTACGAACGATTCCAAATCTCCGAATCCCCAGAGCGCGGAGCGGAGTACTCTAAGTCCCCCGAGCGCGGACTAGAGTATAAATGATTCCAAATCTCCGAATCCCCAGAGTGCGGAGCGGAGTACTCTAAGTCCCCAGAGCGCGGACTAGAGTATAAACGATTCCAATCTCCGAATCCCCAGAGCGCGGATCGGAGTACTCTAAGTCCCCAGAGCGCGGACTAGAGTATAAACGATTCCAATCTCCGAATCCCCAGAGCGCGGATCGGAGTACTCTAAGTCCTCGGAGCGCGGACTAGAGTATAAATGATTTCCAATCTCCGAATCCCCAGAGTGCGGAGCGGAGTACTCTAAGTCCCCAGAGCGCGGACTAGAGTATAAACGATTCCAATCTCCGAATCCCCAGAGCGCAGATCGGAGTACTCTAAGTCCCCGGAGCGCAGACTAGAGTATAAACGATTTCCAATCTCCGAATCCCCAGAGTGCGGAGCGGAGTACTCTAAGTCCCCAGAGCGCGGGCTAGAGTATAAACGATTCCAATCTCCGAATCCCCAGAGCGCGGATCGGAGTACTCTAAGTCCCCGGAGCGCGGACTAGAGTATAAACGATTTCCAATCTCTGAATCCCCAGAGTGCGGAGCGGAGTACTCTAAGTCCCCA
Organism: Allium fistulosum; assembly: GCA_030737815.1. Lineage (NCBI taxonomy): Eukaryota > Viridiplantae > Streptophyta > Magnoliopsida > Asparagales > Amaryllidaceae > Allium > Allium fistulosum. Next base: position 326,242,480 of record CM060903.1, on the reverse strand, counting down.
GAGCGCGGACTAGAGTATAAACGATTCCAAATCTCCGAATCCCCGGAGCGCGGATCGGAGTACTCTAAGTCTCCCGAGTGCGGACTAGAGTATAAACGATCCCAAATCTCCGAATCCCCAGAGCGCGGACTAGAGCATAAACTATTTCAAGCCTCCAAGTCCCCGGGACACAGAGTCTGCAAGAAGTCCAAGTACTCGAAAGATGTGGGACGAGAGGTACGCCACGTCCAAAAAATGTTTGAACATCGCAAGAATGGACTGGGAGATAATGCAACTCATAAGAACTTGAGTTATGGCTACAATTAGTCAGCAAACCAAATAAAGACAAGAGAAGCATTCAAACACAAAAGAAACTAAAACTTTATTCAATAAGTCCAAAATGGGGATACATGACCACTCCTACAAAATTCAGACCTCTCTATACAAACTACAAATCATGGGAGATAAAAACAATTACAAAGCTTGGTCAGGAAACTTGTTGAACAAGTGCATCGATTATTTCTTCGACTTCTTCTTCTTGTCTGCCTTTGGTGTTTCCGACGACTCCTCTCCCTCACGTTTTTTCTTGGACTTTTTGCTTGCTAGAGAGACGGAGTCAGGAGTAGGAGACGGAACATCTAGTGGTTTGGACCTGCCCGGGAGAATGATTTTCAGAGGTCTGTTCCGCAGGTCAGTGAGTTCCAGGACTTCAGATTCAACTTTGACTTTGACCTTTCTCTTCTCCTCGTCGGCGAGACGGTCCTTCATGCTCATCTCTGAAGTATGTTCAGAGGCGCCAGTGATTTTAACTTCGTCGCTTCCTTCGGCAGGAGACGAAGTATCAAGTTTGTCATCATCAAGCGCCCCGATCACTTGAGCGTCTGGGCCGGGAGTTACCCCTGCGTGAGCAACGTCGCTTGTTTTCCCCGCTTCCTCCTTGGCGTCATCGCTCCTCGGAGTTAGCTCGGCGTCAGAACGACCTGCACGAAAATATAAGAAGTGGGCATTAGAACGAATAACCACTGCTGAAAAATGACGGGATCTCTTCGACTTCTAGAGAAAGAAGAATTTCCTACCAGGATCCGGTTGGCTATCGGTGGCGCGCGGGGTTTCACCCTCCAAGATAGGTGACAACACATGAACGCCGAGCCCGGGATCTTCGGGATCATAACTGGCATGCTGCTCGAATGGATCAAGCGTCGACCGACCGACCGATTGAGCAGCATAAGGAGCGGCGATGTGAGGAGTAGTAGCGTCGGCCTCTGATGGGCCAGCCTCGTCATTCTTCTCTGTCGAAGGGGAAGAGCCTTTGCCATAAAGAGCCAATGCTGCGGATAAATTCGATGGCTCATTCCCCCTCAGGAACTCCTTCACCAATGCATCCTCGTCGATTTCTTCGGAGCCTGACTCGACTTCCTTGATCTTTATCAGAGTTTCCCATGCCTCAGCCAGGGATTCGTGGTAGCCGTCGCCCAAGAATGTTAGGTCGCGGTGCATAAGGACGCGGGCTCCGTACTCGGCGATCAACGGGTCAAACATACTTTTGACCTCTTCCCTGCCGGCCTCTGCGGCCGCCTCAAGGCGAGAATCAAGCTCCTCCACAGCCATTCTTTTGCCCTCCTCACGGGCCTCATCCTTCATTTTCTCGACCCTGGCAAGTTCACCGTCGAGCTTTGCCTTCAGGAGTCGGGTAGCAACAATCTCATCACAATACCGCTGTGATTCTTCCTGAGCGGCTATTTTGTCTTCTTTCTCCTTGGAGAGTTGTTCTTTCAGCTCTTTGACTTGAGTAGCGAGCGCGTCCCTTTCTTTTTGGACAGAGTCTTTTTCTAGGGCAAGGGCGCCGTTGCGCTGAACTGCTTCGTCAAGCTCCTTTTTGTGAGCCACCTCTAAGCGAGTAACTGCCTCAGCAGTATCTTTTGCACCTTGTTCAGCGGCTTCTAGCTTTGACTTATAAGAGGCGAGTTCTTCGTCTTGGAGTTTGATGATTTTCTTATCGCTGTCAACCTCCAGATTCAGACGGTCAATCTCGTGTTGACGCTCGACAGATACTTCTGAGATCTTCTCCACCAAGTGCACGAATGCGTCATGTTGAACATAGACGTCATTGTTGCAAGCAATGGCACTTTGCTTCACATGCCCAGGAATGTGATGGATGGCCGGGAGGAATTTCAAACCGTCAAAACAGATTTTCGGAAACTTGGCCTTAAGGTCGACCATCTTTTCCGCAACAGTTGGGTCCACGGCAGGAGTAGGAGGAGGCTTAGAGAATTCCGTTCTTTTACGCGGCTCTCGAACTTGCCTCGTACTCGATGAACTGGAATGTTGTTCTCGAGTAGCATCAGACTGATAACCCTTCTGCAGAGACTTCTCTTTATCCGGCTCAGTTGTAGGAGGAAGATCGCGGGACTGGGAAGATTGATAGTGTGCTTTCTTGCGGTGAGACGACTCGCGCGGACGATTGTCCCTATCTTCATAATCACCTCGGTCCCGGCGTCTGCCTGAACCGGAATCCCGTCCGGAGTGATGGAATATAGAAGACCCCTGAAGGCGATCAAGTCCGTGTGAGCGGCCCATATCACCTGCAAAGAAGGGAGATAACAACGAGTTAAGGAGAATTAACGAATTAAAAAGACTTGAAGTATATTATGGAATGCGCATGTGCGTGTGTGTCCTAAGTGTTCCCCCCAACGGACCCGTTCGTTTATCTTTGCTAATCGGAGTATTGTCTCTTTGAGCCGGGAGTTGAACTCCTACATTGCCTCTAGCGGGCGAAGAGAATTTGAGAGCTTCAGGATCATCGAACCCGTAATTAAGTATGTCTTCGGGAATAGAAAGGTTCGATAGACCTCTCAAGGAACTTTCCAGATGCTGCGAAGAAGCCTCTTTCTCAGGAGGGGTAGGCGTAACTTTTGAGGTGCCACCAACTTTCTCCTTTTGAACCATGTATTTCAACTTCTTCTTTCCCTTCGAAGGGGAGGATGATGTCTCAATATCCTGAACTTCGATTGCCGGATTCCAAGCGGGACCCACGTTCTCGCCCTGAGTTTCGGGGGCATCATCCTCTTTGCGCTCGCCTTCTTCATGCGCGTCGGGAGCGCGACGCGACGACGGTCCGGCAAGTTTTTTCCCTTTACCAGATGAAGGTTTGGGAATTGTAACACCTTCTGGAAGGCTGATCCGACGACCAGGAGCTAGCAAGCCGAACCCCGACAGCGATTCATTTGAAATGATAGCTCGGATATCTCGATCCTCGGCCGGAAGAGCTCTAATCGCATCGACAGCATCAGAATATCCTCGGCCTTCCGGGCGTGGGCTGATACCTGAAAAGATGAAACAGAAAGTTAGGAAAGACATGCTCGGGTTAAATACGAATAGTAACTCGGCAGAGAGACTTACTGCCTTCAACCCATCTCCTAGCGAAACCGGAAGGGCAGCGCACATAGAACCATTCCTGTTTGTACAGGGCGAATTTGCTACAGGCCCCTGTCAAGATCTGGCACTTGTGGTATGGCTCGAGGAACATGAAGGAAGGGCTATCTTTCCGTCTCTTGAACATATAAATGTATCGGATATCGCCGGGGGTTGGAGGTCTGGAGAAGACGGCCATGAAAAGTAAATAAGTCCCATATAGAAACGCATGGCCGTTCGGGTGCAGCTGCGACGAAGCTATGTCTATATACTGCAGCACATCCCGGAGAAATAAATTGAACGGAGGCACGCTGCCCATCCAACACATGAACTTGTTGCAGGCTGTGTACCCGACTGGGGGCAGATGAGGGCGGTCGTGTCTCGAAGGAACTAACACGTCAGCATAGGGAATCCCGTGAATGGAACATATCCGTCGCAGAGCGGCCTCGTTGATCTTCGAGGCTTGAGAATCGATCGGATTGTCCAGTAAGATGGTTGACTCCAGAGCATCGGGTGCCAAGTTATGAGCGGGAGAGATTGACGGGTTGGAAGCATCTGCGGTTCCTTGCCTTGCTGACGGCCCAGGCCTGTCAGATATGGTGGCAGAACTAGATTTTCTCGACATCCCGAATAAATAATGAACCTGGCTAAATGCTTGAGAGAGCTATACTTAAAAAACGTTGAACGTTAGAATTAGCAACACGATTTTCCCCCCCCCCATGTGGTGTGTGAACTAGTGCAAGCAATTGTGTGCAGGCAATAAGAATCTAAAGGTTCTAAAGATGTAATATTTAGCTTCGAATCATCGCCTTCGAAGACCGTCATCGCTGACCGTCTCAGAAAGCTCGCCTTGAGGAGATTACAGTCCCAGATTCAGAAGACATATGATTTCTAAAGTGACCGGCTTAAAGTGTAGTTAGACACCTATCATGTTCGGCATTTTTAATGTTGTTCGGCATTTGTATTGACCGGCTAAAGACATTATCCGGTCCAAGAATTGTCCGGCAATTGCTTTGTTTGACTAAGGTAATGGTTCGACCTAAGGGTTGTTCGGCTAAAGTCAGTGTTCGGCATGTCAGTTATACTGTTCGGCTAAAGTCATCGTTCGGCATGTCAGTTATACTGTTCGGCTAAAGTCATCGTTCGGCATGTCAGTTATACTGTTCGGCTAAAGTCATCGTTCGGCATGTCAGCTATGTTGTTCGGCTAAAGTCATTGTTCGGCATGTCAATTTTATTGTTCGGCTAAAGTCAGTGTTCGGCGTATCAATCGTATTGGTCGGCTAATGTCATCGTTCGGCTAAAAGTGGTGCTCCGCCACGATTTCAACTCTACCCTACACCTTCTCCATCCACGCCGAACGACAGAGACGGATCGCCCGGCAAAGACTACGCCGTTCAACACCCCATCTACCCTTCTATCGTTCGGCACGGAGGAGACAACTCAAAACGAGCAAACCACGATGAACCTAAAATGGAAGTAGTGCAATTGTTAGAGGAAGGATACCTAATTCGACGATCGAAGTTGAGAATGGATTATAAAGGCTTTCTATCCGGTAGGATGGGAAGAGTTGAAAGTCTATAAGGAATGGCTGAAGAGAAGGCGTAAAGGGAAGAGAGACGGTGAGGACCTGGTTATATAGAGGGAGGTAGAAGTTGAAGAGGCTATACCCGGTAGAACCGGTCAACACCGAAGGGTTCGACATCGTAGCAGTGTGACGTTTGGCACACGAGGTACGTTCGGCTTCGAGCGTATCGTTCGGCATCTAAATCTCGTTCGTCTTGCACCTCCTTCGCTAGCATTCTCGAGAAGGTACCTCCGAGGTAGATTGTATCAGATTCAAAGCGCATCACGTTCGGCCACGCAATACACTTTGGGGGGCAAGTGTTTCCTGGGGATTTGACCAGGCAACTAGTACTCAGCAATAAGTGCTCGGCATCAGAGAGCGACTGGCATCAAGGAGTGTTCGGCGAAGCACTGGCCATCCAGGAGTGTTCGGCGAAGCAACTGACATCCATGAGTACTCGGCGTCAAGGCTGCTCGGCATACAGGAGTACTCGGCATCCCATGGTGTTCGGCGAGGCACTTGACAGCCAGGAGTGTTCGGCGAGGCACCCAACATCCAACGAGTGCTCGGCGACAAGTGTGCTCGGCGTCAAGACTGCTCGGCATACGAGACTGTTCGGCGTACAGGAGTACTCGGCGTAAGGGCACTCGGCGTCAAGAAGAGCGTTCGGCTTCAACTGACTAACATCCTACACTTCCCAAACATCAACCACCTCGTTCGGCATAGGAGGGATGGTTCGGCGCAGAGCGTTCGGCCTCAACTGACTAACATCCTACACTTCCCAAACATCAACCACCTCGTTCGGCATAGGAGGGATGGTTCGGCGCAGAGCGTTCGGCGAACCTTGCTCGGCATACGACGACCACTGTACTCGGGCTGGAGCGTTCGGCAATCAGCCCACTTGGGAAGTCCAGCCCATCTTTGCCTATAAATAGAGGGGCAGGGTCATAGTGAAATGGATCCTTTTTTTGGAGAGAAAACACCGGGGAGACTCTGCCATTTTCAAGACTCATCTTTTCTACATAACAACTTCATTCAAGCATTTGATTCACGAATTGTATTTGTAATCAACTGTAGAGAAGATCAATAAAATTTAACCTCAAAGTGGACGTAGGCAATTACGCTGAACCATTATAAATTTGGTGTTCTTACTTTCTGTATTTAGATTAGCACTGTCTTCTCTGTTTAATTTGATTTCATCACTTATATCTCTTCACAATCTTCTTCTACGAGGTTAGCGACCAATTTTGGTGCTAACACATATGCAGTTTTTGACAAAGCTAGGTAAAACTGTATGTGATCTTTACTACATTACTTTTTGTTTATATTTTTATTTCTACATTAATTTTTAGTAGACCCTATTCACCCCCTCTAAGGTGAAAACTATCCTACAGGGACCACTGCTACTTTAGTATTTGGGAGCTAACCAGAATTATCAACAAGCAGTCCTTCCACCCCGAAGATCTTCGGTCTTCATCTTCATTTTCTTTATCAGGTTTTCATTTCTCGAACGCATACATTGGTTAGAAGTGGTTTTCGGATAGGAATTTCCCAAATCCGACCTTGGTTCCTTCGATCCATTCATTGATTAAAAGTGGTTCTGTGAATAGGGAATCATTCTTTAATTGATTAAGTTCTTTTTATTAAGATCTCTTTTGGATATATATGTTTCTCAAACATTATTTCCGGTATATATGGAATTATTAAACCTCTCTTATATATTTTGATTACTTAAAACCTTTTTTAAACTTGGAAAAATTCGAAATCATTTCACTTTTCACTTATGAAAATATTTCCAAATCACTTCATTTAAATCTTAACAAACATTCTTAATTCCAAAATCAAAGTTTTGATTTATTTAAAACTATGTTATCTAGGATGTTAATCCAAAACCGGTAAATATTAAATGAGCAGAATCTATAAAAATCATCTAATTCTACTCAATATCAATTTCCGTATTCAACAAATACTATGGGCGAACGGTGAAATCACCTTTTAAATTCCACGAATAGTACGAGTTCCCTCTTCGGGCTTTAACATTATGTATAAAATGATCATCTCTCTATAATCAAGTCGTAGTTAATTTAAATTTGGAAAATTAAATCTTTTTATACTTAACTCGTTTCCGACATTTCAAACTTATCTATCCCTCACCCAGGGAAGAGGCCAGGTGAGGCAGTGCACTAGTTGCTCCTGAACATCTCCTTAGTTTAAGCACCTCACATTCGGATCTCACGAATAGAAAAATCCAGTCTACTCATTGGTTTTTAGAGCCAAGATTAAATCACTTAATTTGTAATAGCTTTTCCTTAAATCGTTTATTTAAATTATTTTTAAGTAAACTATAAAACATCCAAATCGTCATTAAAACACTTAATTATCTATTTTAAAACATTTATAAAAGATTTGGAAAATAATTGTTAAGTATAAAGCTATATTTCAAAGGTTATAGAAAAGTGCTACGGAAAGTGCTGCAAAAAGTGATTTTTATGCTATATTGATCAAAATGACTTTTTATCATTTGGAAATTCATTTTTTATAACTCAAATCACTTTTAAATCATTTAAAAATATTTTTAGAATTTATTTAATATTTTAAAACTATTTTAAACTATCATTTTCAAAGAAATCCAGTTTTGGATTCCGAATTGCAAAATCGCGATTTTTCCAAAAACTTGTTTTACTCATATTTCAAAATCTACATATCGAAATCTCAATTTTATTTATTTGTTTAAAAACTATGGATATATAGTTTGGAAAATTCTTATCTTAAAGAATTCCGAGCTAATTTCATTCTATATACTCGTTTGACTTTTATGGCGCGAAATCGCAAACTGCCGTTACGCGACGCGCCTATTTTTGATTAAATTTTCAATTACTTTTCAGACTTCACAAAACACTTTCATATGTTTATAAAACATTTCAAACTCATTTTTAAACATTTTTAAAGAGGTTTAACTTTCCATATACACCAATTCATTAAAATAGAGGAAAGTGATTTCCTTTGTGCTTATCGACGTATATTTCCGTGACTTGCATATATATACCACAACAATATTAAACAACCATCATCAACAATCATAATCAAAAATATATAACATCCATTGCAAACATCATATTATCATCAAAGAATATAATATAAGTAAGAGTTTCTCACATTGATTTCCTATCTGAAAAAGGCTATAGCTTTACTAACTCGCGATCCGAGCTCACGAACCCCAACACCTTGCCTCCTAGTGTACTCGCCATTCCATGCCAAAAGTGGCGCTCGGCCAAGCATGGAAAATGAGGTGTAGGACTTTGGATTATTATTGAGTTTACAAAAAACTAGACCTAAAAATAGGTCATTTTCTCTTGGGTTTTTGGACATCAAACTCTTTGAATTTGTAAATATGGTAAACTTGAAAGTTGTAGGAAATTCTTTTCTCCATGATTTCAAAAAATAGAAGCACTCAATTTTGATTATTTTTGAGGAAGTTATGATAAAAAAAAGAGGGTATTCTCGAATTCGAAAAAACGAAGCCCGAAAATGCACTGTAAAAAAGTGGAATTTTGACATAGTTAGAGGCAAAATAAGAAAAAGTGCTAAACATGAAAGTTGTATCCACTAGAATTATATATGGTTTGAAAAATGTATTAATTCATTTGGATCAGTTTCGAAGAGTCATACTCAAATGAAAAAGAGGTATTTTCGAACTTCAAAACTGGGCTCGAAAATGCTATGGAAAGAAGTGGATTTTAAGCATGTCAAAGCTTAAAATGCGAAGAAGTGGTCAACTAGAAAGTTGTAGCCACTGAAATTTTGTATGGTTTCAAAAATGAATTCACCATTTCGTTTAGATTTGAGAGAGTTATAGAGGAATGAAGAAGAGGCAAAATGGGTGGGTATTTATAGGCAAGTGGAGAGGTAGATATCCATCTCCCCCTTATATCATCCATCATCATCACCATCATTACTTCAACCACCACCCTCACCTCACTATTTCAGCCGAAATGACCTCCCCCATGTGCCCAATCGAGTGTGTGTCCTTTGATTTGTAAGTGTTGACTTAGAGAAGGCTTAAGGAGTAAGGAAATGGTAAAATATCTTTGATATTTTCATATATGTATATATATGTTTGTATATATGTATTTATATATGTTAGGGTGTGCATGTGACATGTGTGTGTGTATATATATATGTTCATGTATGTATTAATATGTCATATAGGTGTTCAAGTCACATTACACAAGTTATATACGTCGAACCGTTACGAATTTTAATCCCGATTTCCAATCATATTTTCACTTATTAATTCACGTACATATATTTGTAAACAAAATTTGAAAAACATTTTCTTATCATTTTAGATGAATTAAAATGATCATATTTGAATTATAAAACTGTAACGACCCAGAATTTTGAACAATTTAAATTGAAAATATTTAATTAATTTTAAATATTTGAATGATGGTTTGACTTGAATTTCAAATTATCAGAATGAATTGGCGATTAAATTATAAAATTTAATCTATTGAATTGAATAAAAATTTGAATCTTCAAATTTAAGCTGATTAAAAATATTTCAAAAGCTTTTAAAATTCGTATTGACAATACTGAAGATAATTGAAACGTCAAAATCGAATTTGAAATTGATTTGATCAGTTTTGAATTTATATCGCTTGAGTTGATATTTAAAAATAGCCGTCCGAGGCGCAGTCTCGGAATTCGACAAAACCAGTTCCATTGGGTCCGTAATATTGTATTATTACCGGATTTCAAATTTCGTATTTTTTGGAGTTGTTATGTGAACGTACGACACATAAACGCGTTGAATCTTTATCGAATTCAATTTAAATTTAAATTTGTAATTCGGTCACATCAGCACGATATCATCTGTGAATCACGTCCTAAATTTTTTCCTAAAATCACGAACGAAATCGTGCAACCCATACCTCGTTCGATTTTAAGTATCTCGTCCCCATCCCTTTCAGTTCAAAATCGCAATTCGCTCCTCTCTGTAAATTAAGATCAAAAGCAAGAAAATCATAAATGGCCGCATCTTTATCTCCCACTTCCCCTTCAGTTTTCAACATCAAAACAAAATAAACTAAATCATGGCCGAGCCTCCTTTCACTCAAATATAAATCGAACGAACTCGTTCGTTTAAAGAAAAAAAAATCAAAGCAATGGCCGATTTTGAATCATGTTCGCGAACAGGGGGGAGAGCAGGCACACGCAACTCGCGATCGGTGGAGGCGGCGTGTTCGTGGAAGTGAAAGTTTGGTCGGAGTCTCGACTTTTGGGAGGGTCAAGTGAAACTGGAGGCGCGCGTGAGAATTCGAGCTCGCGCTCGAGCACGTGGAAGCGGGCAGCGATTGGCGACTCGGTGGGATTCGCGGCAAGTGGGGGCAGGCGCGCGACTCGAGAGGCATAGGCACGTGCGCTCGCGATTGGGAAGGAAGATCGAACCGAGGAGGCGACTCAACAGGGGCGGCATTCATTAGTGGCCGAAAATTTTGGTCGGCGAGATGATTCATCGACAGTGAAGTCGAACTGCAGTAAGGTATAAACTGTTTAAATTATTCAGTCTATAGGAAAACATTGAAGTTGGAATCTATATAGATTAAGTATATATACATTCACGTACATATTTTAAACTAAAAAGATAAATATATATAGGTAAGGTTTTGAAAGTTAGAAAAAAATAATAATAATAATAATAATAGTAGTAGTAATAATAACAGATAAATGATATTTTAGAGTTTGAGTTTTAAATATATATGGATTGTTATATAAGTATATATGTGAAGTTCCAAAAGAAAATAGATAAACTGATGTTGTTATATGAAAAATAAAATAAAATATAAAATACATATTACTAATTAATTAACTTACGTAATTATTTTGGTAACTGGAAAATAATTTATTAAAGGAAATTTAGTTTTAAAGTTAACTTTTAGTTAAACAGATTTTTAAAGAAAAATTTTGTTTAGAACTAATTTTTAGTTAAGTCAAATTTTAAATGAAAGTTGATTTTTCGATGGTTCGAATATTGATGAATTGCATAAATGTTTATACAAGGTTTAAAAACGGGAAGAAAACAAACCGGAAATGGAAAATGGATTGCTAATAAAAGCTAAGGTGAGATTTTCTCACTCAAATGAAATTTGATTTTACAGTTATTGATTGATGATTGACTGTTTGGATGTGATATTAGATATAGTAGGATATATCTATATATAGCAATATATACATATTGGCATATGTATATATTGGATTGATTGATTTCTCGCATTGTATAGCATATGAGACCCTATTGCGCCGTTAGTAAGCGGATGATATTTTTATAAAACCCATATACCGCGATATTCCACCTCGAAGTGGAATTGGTATTGTGCTAACATCTGTGGATGCAGGGAAACAGGTCGGAGGGATCCAACTGGATTCCTCACCAGTATTTATTTATTTACATATATTGTTGTATATTCTGTTATCATATGATGATATATGATGTTTGTTGTCGTGATTGATAAATTTGTGTGTTGCATCATCAGATCCATTTTTGAAGTTAAAAATAACGATGTTGATTTTAAAAGAGATTTTTTAAGTGATTTTTGAAAGTATACGTTTTAGTTAAATTTTTGAATTGATTTATTTTAAATAAATAAACGTTAAAAAAAATTTTAAGTTATAAAAGTTAAGATTTTTGTGAAATATAACCAAAGTGTGATTTTTGAAATAAAGGTTGATTTATTTATAAAATGGTTTAAATTGAGATTTTTAAAGTATTATAAAAGGTTTACTTAAAAGATTTAAAAAGTCGACATTTATAAATCTAAAGCATTGGAATTTTAAAATGAGTTTTGTAAGTGTTAGAATGAGATGAAATAAAAATCATAAGTGAACGAAATTTATAGATTTATAAATTGTGAAGTATAAAATGAATGGATGTTGTAAAATAAAAGATTTATTAGTAATTTACTTATAAATTAGATTTTTGCACTTAGATGGGATATAAATAGAATTTGCTAAAAAAATGATTTTTTTATAAGTTGAAATTGTTATAAAGTATAAATGTGATTTATAAACGTTGTTTGTAAATCCGAAATCATTTATTTTGATAAGTGAATTATAGATGTTAATAAAAGAAATTTATAAATCATAGTTGTTATAGAATAGAAGTAGAATTTATAAACGTTGTTTTATAAATCTGAAAATCAATCAAATTTGATGAATTTAATATAGAAGATAATTAAGGGAATTTTATCCACGATTTTGGATAGTGGATAATTCTTGAAATAAAATGTGTAGAAATTAGTGAAATTTGGTTAGTGAAGTATATTCACGATTTTGGACAGTGAATATATTATTAAGTAAAATGGATCTGTTTTGGGAAAGTGATATTGGAATAGAATGAAAACGTTTTAAAGATGTTTTAAAATGTATTATGAATCGAAACCATAGATTTCAACATTCATTGTTGAAATAGACATTTTCGAGAAATAAAAGGAAATGGTGGACTATAACACTGTTGTTATAGTAAATGGTTTCCGAAAGGAAATGTTTTTTTTAGTATTGGGATTTATTTATCTATCTAAATTTCGAATCCCTATACTAGTGATTTTGAGTCGTCATAACGATATTATACGTAACATTCGTTTTGACTCAAATAAGAGTGTTTAAGAAAATGATTTCCTTAAAAAAATGAATTATATACTTAATATTGATTTAAGTATATCGAATATTTTCAAATGTTGAAAATAAATAAGATCTGTGGATTACTTATTATTAAATAAGTATGGAAATGTTTTTCCAATATGAAATGAAACGTTTTTGAGAATTTATCTTTGTAAAGATAAATTGGAAATGAATATTTGAATCGATTGAAAATCGTATATCAGTAGATATTTGGAAAATATAAATTCACTATGGAATTTATAAAAGAAATGGAAATTCGTTTTAAAAATAAACGTTGATTTATTTTTAAAGTGTGGAAATTTTATATCTAGTAAAGATATTTTGGAAAATAAATAATTTGGAAAATTATTTGGAATCTGATGATGTTGCGCATCTTTATTGATAGTTAAATAACCGACTATCAATAATTACCTTGAATGGGTATTTGTTGTGAATTGGATGAATTTGAATGCCACACTTATTTTTGAATAAGCGCTCACTATTCGGGTTAGCCGGGAAAGGACCTTGGGGTCGTATAACCCATTACGAATATGTGATACGTCGTTATGGATTGCATTTGATGACCGGTGTTGAAGACCGGATATTTTTGAAAACGGAAGGATTACCGTCGAGTTACTCTACATCGGCTGATCTCCGATATAGAGGTTTTATCACCCTTAGTGATGGGAAGTCCGGACGTGATTAGAAATTTATCCGGATGTGCAAGGGCTTCGTGAGAAGTGCCTTCGGTTCTGTTCGATTCCGAAACAGACTTGTATGGTTGTGTGTCTGACGTTACAAATTGAGATATAAAGCTGATTTCTTTCAAATACATTTCTGTCGGTGGCGGAGAATTTATTCTCTTAGCTTAACACCCTTCTCGGAGACGTACGAGCTCAGAGGTTATGTAGTTGAAATTTATCAGCGATATACTCCCAATTTGGTAACGTGGCATGCTGAGTGTTGCTGTGAAATGATCATTGTTTGATCATTTGTGATATGATCATTTGTTTGATCATTTATCTTTGTGATCATTACTTTGATCATTTGTTTGACCCGAAAGCATGGCTTTGTGACAAAGCGTAGCTTTGTGGACGAGACTTCGTCGGACCTCACACCCCGGTATGGTCGAAACAGGAATCGTGGCAGCAAGGTTATTAGGGGGTAGCGCCCCTTTAGTGTATGTCATTTCCTTCTGGATTATGGGTGGTATCATGGTATGGAGCCCAGATACTTACTTTGTGGTTGTTGCAAATTTATTACTTGTGGTTGTTGGAATCGGGGATCCTTGGATAAAGGTCTCAAATGAACGGGGAATGACATATTCGTGTCAGTAGTTACCCAGCTAGGGGTAACCCGGCCTTGTGTAGAAGAGATCCGGTTAGGATCCGGGAACGTCGCTCCAGAGGCGTTCTATTTTATATGGGAAGTTCCTTTGCCCGACCATTGTTGGAAATCCAAACTCCAATAAGAACTTTGTACGGTATTAGTTGTAGAACTTAGTTGTAGAACCTGCAATTTACGTACGATGGTCACCACTGTTTAGATGGTAGCTATAGTAGGCATACGATACTGGTCGTATGTTGGCTAAGATTAATATTATAATTTCGAAAAGTTTTCTACACTATGCACTAATAATAATATCAAAAACGATTTGATTTTGCGTATCAAGCATCTTTGACTATCATAAGAAGAAATCTCCTCCAATTCTGCGTTTGCATTGTGTGTGTGGCGGGAGGTCTTATGGTAGTTTCATTTTCCAAAAGCATTGCGAATCTATTTTAAAATATTCCTTTGTTGTCTTTTAAAGATAAACTGTTTTACGATCTCACACCAGTCACCATGACTGACTCGGAGTTTATTGTTTTCCTTCTAAACTCTGGGTCCCCATAATTTTCCACACGGGCAGCCTAGAGTTATGTTATCAGGATATTCTGGATATTCTGGAGCTTTGGAAGCAATCTGGATGGCGAAACGTATCACCTATACTTTGTATTATTCCGTTGTGTATTCTGTATGAGGACAAGTTTATATAACTGTCCATTGATGTGCTGTGTTGTATTGAGTTGTATATTGACTCTGGTTGATGTATGTATAAACTGATATAGTTTTTATTTAAAGACTAGTGATTATCTATTATATATTGTTCCGCTGCGAATGTGAGATTCTGATATTGTTTCTGTTTATGATGTTGTTCTGTTGTTCTTCTTCTCTTTTTCTTCTATCTTTTCTTCTACCTCTTCTTTTAAAACCCTAAGTATTCGGTTTTCCGGCATTCGTTTGCTCGGCAGTTGATACAGTGGACGTATCAATGTCGATTTTTGGAAGTCGAAGAATCGGGTCCTTACAACGTGGTATCAGAGCATATGGTTGAGCGACAACCCTACTCTGTTGGGTGCTACTCATTAGAGATAGAGTCAGCAGTACTCTAGAATGAGTGTGAGTGTAATAATAGATATGAGCGCGTATTTGTTAGTGAATATAAAATTGTTTTATATTGTGATGATTGATTTATTGAGTGGCATAAGAACCTTCGTCGGCATAGTCTGCGTAACTGGATCGAAGGGGTTTCTAAACACTTGAATAGAACAATTCGACACAGTATGTTTTAAATAGGGTAAATGAGATAATTTTGCCCAAAACTATTTTTGTATAGAAAAGAAACGATTTTCTATGAATTACCATAGTATATGGATGTTTGGTTGTTAGGAAGTAATAATATTGAATTATTATCATCATTATATGGAATTGAATAAGAAATTAAAATAACAACCAAAAATTTGGAGATAAATCCATTTAACAAATGGAAATTATAAATGTGAATTGAAAGATAAGGGAAATAAATTCATATATGAATAAAATTATGAATATGAATTGTGATGTGATTTATAAATGGAAATGGAATTCCAGGAAGATAATTGAAGATAAAATTCATAATGGAATGTGAACAAGTAAATAACTTATAACATATTTGAAATCTGATTGGAATTAAGTTAAATGAAATTAAATTGTGTTTGTGAATGAACAAATGAGATAACATTTGTAAATAAATGAATTGAAATTTAAAAATGAAATGAGATTTGAATCAAGTGGAATAAAATCCAAACCTGAGAAAAATGAAATGGATCGAATTCAAATAAGCTACTTTGATAATTTATTAATTCACGAAATACAGAAATAGAAGTTGAATTAGTTAAATTGAAACTTGAATTGTGAGCTAAATGAAAAGAGATGGTTCGAATTTAAAGATAAATTCAAGTAAGTAGAAATAAATTTTCAATGAATGGAATTTACAATTGTAAGTGAATAAAATTAAAACTGAATGTTAAACTTTGTTTTGAATTTGGTAGTAAATGAAATTCAAGCTGAACATTGGAAATTGGATTTGATTTGTGATAAATAAAGTGAGTAATTGAAATGAAGTAGAATTAAAATAAATTGAATTGGTATCAATTTGAATTAGTTATAAACTAGAATGGATATGAATTCGTTTTGTTTAAAAAATGAATATGTAACTTCAATAGTAAGCTAAAAATGTATAAGTAGCATATATTGAAAATTTTGTAATGAAATGTGCAAAATGGTTTGAATGTTGTAACTAGATATTGTGGCTAGTAGGATATACATGTGTTATAATGAAATTGGGATTTTGATTTTAAGGATAAATTTGAATTGCTTGACAAAAGGTAAGTATTTGAATTTCAATATGAGATTTGATGATTTTCTTGTCTAGCCGCTTGGCTTTTTCTTTTCTTTTTGAAATTTGAGAGTCCGTAGGGATGTTTTGTAGTCGTACTGTGTTAGCCGCGCAAAGGAGACCCTGGCGAAATTTTTCGGAAATTTAGGGCGTTAGAAAATTTTTGAGAAAATTTTGAAAGTTGAAATTTGAATTTGAATTTAAATTTGAATTGTTAGTAAAACAATATTGTTTGAAACTTATAATTGAAGTTAGAAAGCTAGTTGAAGTGATAACGAATCTTTAGTAGAAATATTTGTTTTGAAAAATTGATAAAAACTATTTGGATTGTGAAAAATAGTAGACGAGTTAAGGACCTTCTTTCCTAACTTGTAATTTCGGGATGAAATTCTTTTAAGGGGGGAAGATTGTAACGACCTAGAATTTTGAACAATTTAAATTGAAAATATTTAATTAATTTTAAATATTTGAATGATGGTTTGACTTGAATTTCAAATTATCAGAATGAATTGGCGATTAAATTATAAAATTTAATCTATTGAATTGAATAAAAATTTGAATCTTCAAATTTAAGCCGATTAAAAATATTTCAAAAGCTTTTAAAATTCGTATTGACAATACTGAAGATAATTGAAACTTCAAAATCGAATTTGAAATTGATTTGATCAGTTTTGAATTTTTATCGCTTGAGTCGATATTTAAAAATAGCCGTCCGAGGTGCAGTCTTGAAATTCGACGAAACCAGTTCCATTGGGTCCATAATATTGTATTATTACCGGATTTCAAATTTCGTATTTTTCGGAGTTGTTATGTGAACGTACGACACATAAACGCGTTGAATCTTTATCGAATTCAATTTAAATTTAAATTTGTAATTCGGTCACATCAGCACGTTATCATCTGTGAATCACGTCCTAAATTTTTGCCTAAAATCATGAACGAAATCGTGCAACCCATACCTCGTTCGATTTTAAGTATCTCGTCCCCATCCCTTTTAGTTCAAAATAGCAATTCGCTCCTCTCTGTAAATTAAGATCGAAAGCAAGAAAATCATAAATGGCCGCATCTTTATCTTCCACTTCCCCTTCAGTTTTCAACATCAAAACAAAATAAACTAAATCATGGCCGAGCCTCCTTTCACTCAAATATAAATCGAACGAACTCGTTCGTTTAAAGAAAAAAAAATCAAAGCAAAGGCCGATTTCGAATCATGTTCGCGAACAAGGGGGAGAGCAGGCACACGCAACTCGCGATCGGTGGAGGCGGCGTGTTCGTGGAAGTGAAAGTTTGGTCGGAGTCTCGACTTTTGGGAGGGTCGAGTGAAACTGGAGATGTAACGACCCGTATTTTTACGGATCGAAACTTCGTAAAACAGTTGACATTTGGTCACACTGTTGATAAGTCGTTTATAGTTTAATTCCTAGGTCGTTTGGGTTTAGGTCGGCAAGGGGTTAAGTCGGAGAAATCTGGTAGGTCGTAAGTAAGCTTAGGCTTAGGTCGTAGCCGACTTAAGGAGAATAGGCGACCTAAGGATTTGGAGTTAGGTCGTATGATGGATGGTAAGGGTTTAGGTCGTAGACGACTTAAGAGTTAGGTCATGGATGGGTTAAGTGTTAGGTCAGTTGAGCAAGTTAGCGACTTAAGTATTTTGGGTCGTATGGTAGGATAGGTCGGTCGAGCGACCTAAGTGTTGACGACTTATAAAGGTTAGCAGGTTAGCGACCTAGTGGTTAGCGAAGTTAGGTCGTTAGACGACTTAAGGAAGTTAGGTCGTTGCATAGTGAGTCGTAGAGTTGCTAAGTTATTAAGTCGTGAGCGACTTAGGGGTTAAGCCGCTAAGTCGTAAGTCGTATCTCCTGTTAGGTCACGCATATTAGTTAAGTCGTAGGTCGTATGGATGCGGTTATTTACTAAGTCGTTAGGTCGTATGCGCATGTGTTAGGCGGAGCTGCTGTTAAGTCATAAGTCGTATACCCTGTTAAGGCGCGTGCTTTAGGTCGGGGATCTGCTAGGTCGTAGGCTTGGTCTGTTAGGTCGGAGTTTTTGGCTAAGGCTTAGGTTGGTGGGAGTCTTAGGTCGTAGGCCGGAGACGACCTAATTCCGAGTTACGACTTAAGGGATTTTTGCCTATAAATAGAAGGGGGTTGGCTTCATTTTTGGGATCCGGATTTCGAAGCGACGAAGTGCTGCCATTTTGAGAGCTCGACTTCTACACTTCTTCACTTCTTTTCTCCACTCTAATCTAGTGATTCCATCCATCCAAGTTGAAGATCAAATTGAAGATTCAAGAGCTTAGATTGAAGATCTTCATCCTTTGAAGTGAGATTTCTTTGTTTGAAGCGGATTCGCGATAGATCAAGCTAGATCCTTCGTTGTCCAGATCTGAAGCGTTTTGATTTGGGGTTGTTTAGGTGATTTGGTGAGTGGTGATTATCTCTCACACGGATCCAAAGGAGTATATCGGATTGTTGGCTCGATTTGGTGTTAAAATAGTGATTTCCATACATTTTCTTCATCCTAAGTGTAGATCCATATAGATCCATTGTTCATGATGATGTTACATCCATTTTACTACATGTTAACCTATGCAAGTTCATTCATCAAGATTATAGAGATATTGTTCATGTTTTCATGCTTATTAGACTTCCAACTCTTTAATTACAAAATTGCCATTATTGTGATAATTGTCTACTTAGATCATATTTGAATGCTTGATTGCTTGGATTAATGTTTGATTTGGTTGATTGCTATGAATTAGATGATTTATGATTTGATTTAGATCGAGGATGATTCAAAAGCTAAGGGAAAGGCTCTTGAATGGGAAAAGCTGCTTGTGGCATTTGTAGCGGATGATGAAGCTCTTATGCATAGATTTGATGATGATGTTGAGATGAGACTTTGCGAGGATGTGATGAAGCGAAGTATGATATGAGATAGTCTTGGTCTAATCCAGACCGGATCATTCCAAGCGGGTTGAGGATAATGGATGCTCGAGAGGTGCTTGAGCTAGTATGGAAATAGTTGTCAAGGAGGACGACTAGAATGCTGAGATCTCATCGTTGTTGAAGGTTCTAGCATGCTCAAAGCAAGAGTACGTTGGGCAGATTCGATAGTCCCTGAAGGCTACTGATTGGGTAGTCAAGTACTCTGGGCAGATTCGATAGTCCTAGGCACGGGTCACGATGATGTGCGGGAGTTATGTCTAGAACCGGGGTTACCATTAGCCCTTGACGGACGGCTGAAAGAATGTGCCGGTCATTCAATTAACGGTGATACCGAAGCAATGATAACAGTGATAGCCCGAGTCATGGATTTTTGGTTGTATCGTCATTCGGTCTCAAGAGCGGTATTTTCTGGGTGCTTATCTGATCTTGGTTTAGGCCTTGGGGGTTTGTACTTGGAAAACATCGCCCTTGACTCGAGTGATAATTGCTTTACTTTACATTGTATGCTCTGCTATGTTTGCTTCTACTTAGTGTGTGTCTGGGGCTATCACTGTAGAAAGAGGTTGGAGTGGGAGGGTTGTATTCCTATTCCTTTTTCTTTATGCTCTTTTGGTATGTTGTTAGTTAATTTACTGCACACTAAGACTGTTGTCTGACTCAAGGCTTTATGTTTTAACTCTTATTGCCTTGGGCTGTTCGTCCATTTTTGGGACGGGCAGACTAAGTAGCAGGTGACAGGTGCTGTTCTCTTCTCACGATGCTGATATCGAAGACGAGCTGGAGGGTTGCATATTATCTTCTTATTATATGTACTGGATGTTCCGCTGTTTTGTATTCTCTGAGTGATATGTAGTGAGGCTTGTTGTGTTGACTATTCAGATGTTTGTATTCAACTCCTATGAAGTTTTATTGATGAGATTCTATTCTGTGAAGCTTCACTATATATATGTTCTATTGTATTTTGTCCATGCGCTGTGAGTAATACGATAGATTCGGTTGTTTTTATCTACCTTGACAATCGTCCATGGTCGCCTGGCACACTTTACAGCGCACTATCTCTAGATTCGGTGCAGGGGTCATGGGCGGTCGTCACATTTGGTATCAGAGCAATGGTTAATCGACTTTACCCAACGATCGCTGACGTAACTACGTATGAGAGACGTAATTGTATTTTGATGGATGAATACTATATATAATATAGTAGCTTAGTAGAGTTTGAGTCCTTTATGCAGTTGTTTCTCTAGATGTTCTGATCATTCCTTTTTATAGATATTGGGAATGAGTCGAAGAGGGAGACCAGCTGCTAGGGAAGGCCGTGCTACTGAGGGGACTGCTGATTATGCAGCTATGTTCGAAGCTATGATGACTTCGATCATGAGAAGGATACCAGTTCCGGGGGCAGCAGTAGATGTTGGAGTTCA
Source organism: Allium fistulosum (assembly GCA_030737815.1). Lineage (NCBI taxonomy): Eukaryota > Viridiplantae > Streptophyta > Magnoliopsida > Asparagales > Amaryllidaceae > Allium > Allium fistulosum. The sequence goes on along the minus strand of CM060903.1, from coordinate 326,221,802 downwards.
AGTCCAAACTCCGAAACCAGTGGATTTTGCTAAGTTGTGCAAGGACTATACTGCTCTTGGAGGGAAGGTTTTCTTGGGAACAGAATCAACTATTGAGGTCCAGAGGTGGGTAGATGCTTGAAGAAGGATTTTTGGTGATTTGGGAATTGAGGATGCAACTAAGAGGAAGTTAGCATCAAGACAGCTTCAAGGGAGAGCTTCTGATTGGTGGAACTCTATTACCATCAATACTCCGGAGGAAGAGATTACTTGGGAGCAATTCCAAGTCAGGTTTGAAGCTAAGTTCATTTCTACAGCTCAGAAGTCTGTTCTGTTCAAGAAGTTCGTGGAGCTCAAGCAAGGTGGAAGACCAGTTCTTAAGTATGTTTTTGAGTTTGAAGCTTTGTCCAAGTATGCCCGGTCGTATATCGAATCTGCATATCAGAAGAATGAGAAGTTTGTGACAGGCTTGGACAGTTATCTTGGGAGACAGTTGGTGGATCATTTGGACGATTCATTTGAGAAGCTTGTGGAGAAAGCTCTCAGGCATGAGAGTCTGTTTCCTAAGGAAGGATCTGTTGTTGCTGTGACCAGGGAAGAGTCTAAACCTCAGCAAGGTGGAAACAAGAAGAGGAAGCAGCAACAGCAGAAGGGTAAGGATGGCCAGAAGAAGCCAAAGGGCGAAGTGACTTGCTACAATTATCAGCAGAAGAGCCATTTCTCTAAGGATTGTAAGAATCCGAAGGCACCGATGAAGTGTCACAACTGTGACAAGCCGGGGCATTTCAGGAAGAATTGTCCAGAACCGAGGAGGGACAAGCAGATTGTGCAAGCTTATGCTTTGAGAGCTGTTCCGTCGTCTTCGAAAGCTCCTACCGCTGAAGAGAAGGGAAAGAGTGTGGTGGTTCAAGGTACTCTTTTCCTATGTGGTGTTCCAGTTAGAGTTCTGTTTGATACTGGAGCGTCGCATTCGTTTGTTTGTAGTGAACTCGTAGGCCGGTTAGATTTGGAACCGGATATTGTTGATAGGCCATTGGTTGTGACTAATCCAGTTGGGGGTTCATCTTGTTTGTGTATGTTATGCCGTGGTCTGATTGTGTCGAGTCATGGTTGCTCTTTTGTTTGTGATTGTTTTGTTCTGAACTTTGCGGGGTTCGGAATTATTTTGGGTATGGACTGGCTTAGGAGGTATGCGGCAAAGGTTGATTGTGAGAGGCTGGAAGTGACAGTCGAGAATGTGGAAGGGCGAAAGATTGTGATACGATGTAAGCATGAAGAAGGCGTCTTCATGAGCTTCATGTATTCGCTGGTTGTTCCACGGGATGGACTGTCATCGGTGCCAATTGCTAATGGATTCGAGGATGTCTTTGACGAAGTCAAAGGGTTGCCGCCGCATAGAGAGTTCGAGTTTCATATAGATCTAGTTGAAGGAGCCAGATCTGTTGTGATGCCTCTTAGGCGGATGGCGCCTAGGGAACAACAAGAGTTGAGGGTGCAAGTTGATGATCTTTTGCAGAAAGGATTCATTCGGCGTAGTGTGTCCGAGTGGGGTGCACCAGTTGTGTTTGCAACCAAGGCAGTTGGGTCGTTGAGATTGTGCGTCGATTATCGTGAGCTGAATAAGGTGACTAAGAAGAACAAGTATCCATTGCCGAGAATAGATGACTTGTTTGATCAGCTTCACGAAGCTAAGGTGTTTTCTCAGATGGATTTGGCAACGGGATTTCACCAGTTGAGAGTGGCTAAGGATAGTGTGCCGAAGACAGCTTTTAGGACACCATCCGGTTTCTTTGAGTGGCTGGTAATGCCGTTTGGATTGACTAACGCACCAGCTTATTTTGTGGATCTTATGAATAGAGTGTTCAGAGATCAGTTGAACAAGTTCGTACTTGTGTTCGTGGATGATATTCTGATTTATTCCAGAACGGAAGAAGAGCACATGAAGCACTTGCGAATTGTTTTGGGAATCTTACGGAAACATCGGCTGAAGGCTAAGTTTTCGAAGTGTCACTTCTGGAAGAATGATGTGAGGTTCTTAGGCCATGTGATTTCTGGAAATGGAATAGCGGTTGATCCCGCGAAGGCGGCAGCAATCCAGGATTGGGTTAGACCTAAGAATGCATCTGATGTGAGAAGTTTTCTTGGATTGGCGGGATATTATCGACGGTTTATTAAAGACTTCTCCAAGATAGCTGCACCGTTAACAGGATTGACGAAGAAGAACCAAGTGTTCAGATGGGAAGCTAAGTGTGAGCAAGCTTTCGAAATCCTGAAAGAGAGATTGACGAGTGCTCCTGTTTTGACTATTCCAAGTGGGAATGATGAGATGGTGGTTTACACCGACGCATGTGGTACTGGACTTGGAGCAGTGCTGATGCAGAGGGATAAAGTTGTTGCATATGCAAGTCGACAACTGAAGCCACATGAAAGGAATTACCCGACTCATGATTTGGAGTTAGCGGCGATTGTTTTTGCTCTGAAGATGTGGAGACATTATCTATTGGGAGTTCGATTCGAGTTGTTTACAGATCATAAGTCGTTGAAGTATCTTTTCTCCCAAAAGGATTTGAATCTTCGGTAGCAACGTTGGCTAGAGTTTTTGGCATCATATGATTTTAGTATAGCTTATACTCCGGGAAAAGGTAACGCAGTGGCAGATGCGTTAAGTAGAAGACATGCAGGATTGGGAGCCATGTTTTCAGAATGGAAGAATCTCGAGTATTTAGCTGGATTTGACTTCAGGCCTAGATGCGAATTGGAACCTGAGATGTTGGCAAACTTATCGATAAGACCTTCTCTAGTGGAAAGAATTGGCGAGAGCCAAAAGCAAGACGATAAGCTTGTCAAGATTATCCGTGATTTGGAATCTGGATTGGATCCAGAAAAGGATAAAGGATTCGAGGTCGATCGAGAGGGTTGGCTTCGGAAGCAAGGACGACTAGTTGTTCCCGATATAGATGAATTGAGGAGTGAAGTTCTGAAGGAAAGTCATCACTCGAAGTTGACAATTCATCCAGGTGGAAATAAGATGTATCTGGATATGAAGAGAACCTACTACTAGGAAGGCATGAAGAAGGATGTTGGAAATTTTATTTCCAAGTGTATGAATTGCCAGTTGGTAAAAGCTGAACAGAGGAAGCCAAGTGGATTGCTTCAGCCATTAGAAGTTCCTACATGGAAGTGGGAGCAAGTGTCGATGGATTTTATTGATGGATTGCCTAGAACCAGAACGGGAAATGAAGGGATTTGGGTCATTATAGATCGTTTGACTAAGAGTGCCAGATTCATTCCTGTTCGATCGACTAGAACTGCATCAAAGTTGGCTGAGTTGTATGTTAAGTGGATAGTTCGATTCCATGGTATTCCGAAGAGTATAGTGAGCGATCGAGACCCATTGTTTACTAGTGGATTTTGGAAGAGCTTCCAGGAAGTTTTGGGAACCGAGTTGTGTTTGAGTACAGCTTATCACCCTCAAACAGATGGTCAGACCGAGAGATTCAACCGAGTTTTGGAAGATCTCCTCAGAGCTTGTGTTTTGGATTTCGGAGGATCATGGGAAGATCACCTTCATTTGGTGGAATTTTCATACAACAACAGTTACCAGTCAAGCATTGGTATGGCACCGTATGAGGCATTGTATGGGAGACCGTGTAACTCATCGACATGTTGGTTAGAAACTGGAGAAAAGTTGATACTTGGGCCAGAGATGATTCGACAAACTTCGGATTGCATAGAGATCATTCGGCAACGAATGAAGGCAGCCCAAGACCGTCAGAAGAGTTATGCCGATAAGCGTCGAAAGGACTTGGAATTTGACGTAGGAGATATGGTTTTTGTGAAGATTTCTCCACTGAAGAATGTTATTCGATTCGGGAAGAAAGGGAAATTGACTCCGAGATTTGTTGGACCATTCTCGATCATCGAGCGAATTGGAAAGCTCGCCTATAGATTGGAGTTACCTGAGAAGATGTCGAGTGTGCACAATGTTTTTCATGTATCATATCTACGGAAGTATGTGCACGACTCGAATATGGTGGTTTCTGCTGATAGCTGTGAAGACTTCGAAGTTGATCCAGTCGATAGAAGACCTCGTAAGCCGCTTCGTGTTGTAGAAACCAACACGAAACAGCTTAGGAGGAAGGTAGTTAAGTTGCTCAAGATCCAATGGAGTGATGATGATGACGACTGTACGTGGGAGGTGGAAGAGAGGATGAAGGCAGCTCATCCTGAACTCTTCAAGGTATGGCCCTAAGGTGTCGTGTCATCTCACGATATTGTAACTTGTTCTAGTGTTAGAATTCTGTACGCTAAGCTAGAATTGGATGCATGGCTTGTTGATTGTTATGGTTGGTAGGCGTACAGAATAGTCTTTGATTGCCTTGTTTGTTTGGAATTTCGAGGGCGAAATTCCTAAGGGGGAGAGAATGTAACGACCCGTATTTTTACGGATCGAAACTTCGTAAAACAGTTGACATTTGGTCACACTGTTGATAAGTCGTTTATAGTTTAATTCCTAGGTCGTTTGGGTTTAGGTCGGCAAGGGGTTAAGTCGGAGAAGTCTGGTAGGTCGTAAGTAAGCTTAGGCTTAGGTCGTAGCCGACTTAAGGAGAATAGGCGACCTAAGGATTTGGAGTTAGGTCGTATGATGGATGGTAAGGGTTTAGGTCGTAGACGACTTAAGAGTTAGGTCGTGGATGGGTTAAGTGTTTGGTCAGTTGAGCAAGTTAGCGACTTAAGTATTTTGGGTCGTATGGTAGGATAGGTCGGTCGAGCGACCTAAGTTTTGACGACTTATAAAGGTTAGCAGGTTAGCGACCTAGTGGTTAGCGAAGTTAGGTCGTTAGACGACTTAAGGAAGTTAGGTCGTTGCATAGTGAGTCGTAGAGTTGCTAAGTTATTAAGTCGTGAGCGACTTAGGGGTTAAGCCGCTAAGTCGTAAGTCGTATCTCCTGTTAGGTCGCGCATATTAGTTAAGTCGTAGGTCGTATGGATGCGGTTATTTACTAAGTCGTTAGGTCGTATGCGCATGTGTTAGGCGGAGCTGCTGTTAAGTCATAAGTCGTATACCCTGTTAAGGCGCGTGCTTTAGGTCGGGGATCTGCTAGGTCGTAGGCTTGGTCTGTTAGGTCGGAGTTGTTGGCTAAGGCTTAGGTCGGTGGGAGTCTTAGGTCGTAGGTCGGAGACGACCTAATTCCGAGTTACGACTTAAGGGATTTTTGCCTATAAATAGAAGGGGGTTGGCTTCATTTTTGGGATCCGGATTTCGAAGCGACAAAGTGCTGCCATTTTGAGAGCTCGACTTCTACACTTCTTCACTTCTTTTCTCCACTCTAATCTAGTGATTCCATCCATCCAAGTTGAAGATCAAATTGAAGATTCAAGAGCTTAGATTGAAGATCTTCATCCTTTGAAGTGAGATTTCTTCGTTTGAAGCGGATTCGCGATAGATCAAGCTAGATCCTTCGCTGTCCAGATCTGAAGCGTTTTGATTTGGGGTTGTTTAGGTGATTTGGTGAGTGGTGATTATCTCTCACACGGATCCAAAGGAGTATATCGGATTGTTGGCTCGATTTGGTGTTAAAATAGTGATTTCCATACATTTTCTTCATCCTAAGTGTAGATCCATATAGATCCATTGTTCATGATGATGTTACATCCATTTTACTACATGTTAACCTATGCAAGTTCATTCATCAAGATTATAGAGATATTGTTCATGTTTTCATGCTTATTAGACTTTCAACTCTTTAATTACGAAATTGCCATTATTGTGATAATTGTCTACTTAGATCATATTTGAATGCTTGATTGCTTGGATTAATGTTTGATTTGGTTGATTGCTATGAATTAGATGATTTATGATTTGATTTAGATCGAGGATGATTCAAAAGCTAAGGGAAAGGCTCTTGAATGGGAAAAGCTGCTTGTGGCATTTATAGCGGATGATGAAGCTCTTATGCATAGATTTGATGATGATGTTGAGATGAGACTTTGCGAGGATGTGATGAAGCGAAGTATGATATGAGATAGTCTTGGTCTAATCCAGACGGGATCATTCCAAGCAGGTTGAGGATAATGGATGCTCGAGAGGTGCTTGAGCTAGTATGGAAATAGTTGTCAAGGAGGACGACTAGAAGGCTGAGATCTCATCGTTGTTGAAGGTTCTAGCATGCTCAAAGCAAGAGTACGTTGGGCAGATTCGATAGTCCCTGAAGGCTACTGATTGGGTAGTCAAGTACTCTGGCCAGATTAGATAGACCTAGGCACGGGTCACGATGACGTGCGGGAGTTATGTCTAGAACCGGGGTTACCATTAGCCCTTGACGGACGGCTGAAAGAATGTGCCGGTCATTCAATTAACGGTGATACCGAAGCAATGATAACAGTGATAGCCAGAGTCATGGATGTTTGGTTGTATCGTCATTCGGTCTCAAGAGCGGTATTTTCTGGGTGCTTATCTGATCTTGGTTTAGGCCTTGGGGGTTTGTACTTGGAAAACATCGCCCTTGACTCGAGTGATAATTGCTTTACTTTACATTGTATGCTCTGCTATGTTTGCTTCTACTTAGTGTGTGTCTGGGGCTATCACTGTAGAAAGATGTTGGAGTGGGAGGGTTGTATTCCTATTCCTTTTTCTTTATGCTCTTTTGGTATGTTGTTAGTTAATTTACTGCTCACTAAGACTGTTGTCTGACTCAAGGCTTTATGTTTTAACTCTTATTGCCTTGGGCTGTTCGTCCATTTTTGGGACGGGCAGACTAGGTAGCAGGTGACAGGTGTTGTTCTCTTCTCACGATGCTGATATCGAAGACGAGCTGGAGGGTTGCATATTATCTTCTTATTATATGTACTGTATGTTCCGCTGTTTTGTATTCTCTGAGTGATATGTAGTGAGGCTTGTTGTGTTGACTATTCAGATGTTTGTATTCAACTCCTATGAAGTTTTATTGATGAGATTCTATTCTGTGAAGCTTCACTATATATATGTTCTATTGTATTTTGTCCATTCGCTGTGAGTAATACGATAGATTCGGTTGTTTTTATCTACCTTGACAATCGTCCATGGTCGCCTGGCACACTTTACAGCGCACTATCTCTAGATTCGGTGCAGGGGTCATGGGCGGTCGTCACAGGAGACGCGCGTGAGAATTCGAGCTCGCGCTCGAGCACGTGGAAGCGGGCAGCGATTGGCGACTCGGTGGGATTCACGGCAAGTGGGGGCAGGCGCGCGACTCGAGAGGCATAGGCACGTGCACTCGCGATTGGGAAGGAAGATCGAACTAAGGAGGCGACTCAACAGGGGAGGCATTCATTAGTGGCCAAAAATTTTGGTCGGCGAGATGATTCATCGACAGTGAAGTCGAACCGCAGTAAGGTATAAACTGTTTAAATTATTCAGTCTATAGGAAAAAATTGAAGTTGGAATCTATATAGATTAAGTATATATACATTCACGTACATATTTTAAACTAAAAAGGTAAATATATATAGGTAAGGTTTTGAAAGTTAGAAAAAAAATAAAATATAATAATAATACTAGTAGTAATATTAACAGAGAAATGATATTTTAGAGTTTGAGTTTTAAATCTATATGGATTGTTATATAAGTATATATGTGAAGTTCCAAAAGAAAATAGATAAACTGATGTTGTTATATGAAAAATAAAATAAAATATAAAATACAGATTACTAATTAATTAACTTACGTAATTATTTTGGTAACTGGAAAATAATTTGTTAAAGGAAATTTAGTTTTAAAGTTAATTTTTAGTTAAACAGATTTTTAAAGAAAAAATTGGTTTAGAACTAATTTTTAGTTAAGTCAAATTTTAAATGAAAGTTGATTTTTCGATGGTTCGAATATTGATGAATTGCATAAATGTTTATACAAGGTTTAAAAATGGGAAGAAAACAAACCGGAAATGGAAAATGGATTGCTAATAAAAGCCAAGGTGAGATTTTCCCACTCAAATGAAATTTGATTTTACAGTTATTGATTGATGATTGACTGTTTGGATGTGATATTAGATATAGTAGGATATATCTATATATAGCAATATATACATATTGGCATATGTATATATTGGATTGATTGATTTCCCGCATTGTATAGCGGATGAGACCCTATTGCGCCGTTAGTAAGCGAATGATATTTTTATAAAACCCATATACCGCGAAATTCCACCTCGAAGTGGAATTGGTATTGTGCTAACATCTGTGGATGCAGGGAAACAGGTCGGAGGGATCCAACTGGATTCCTCACCAGTATTTATTTATTTACAGATATTGTTGTATATTCTGTTATCATATGATGATATATGATGTTTGTTGTCGTGATTGACAAATTTGTGTGTTGCATCATCGGATCCATTTTTGAAGTTAAAAATAACGATGTTGATTTTAAAAGAGATTTTTTTAAGTGATTTTTGAAAGTATACGTCTTATTTAAATTTTTGAATTGATTTATTTTAAATAAATAAACGTTTAAAAAAAAATTTAAGTTATAAAAGTTAAGATTTTTGTGAAATATAACCAAAGTGTGATTTTTGAAATAAAGGTTGATTTATTTATAAAATGGTTTAAATTGAGATTTTTAAAGTATTATAAAAGGTTTACTTAAAAGATTTAAAAAGTTGACATTTATAAATCTAAAGCATTGGAATTTTAAAATGAGTTTTGTAAGTGTTAGAATGAGATGAAATAAAAATCATAAGTGAACGAAATTTATAGATTTATAAATTGTGAAGTATAAAATGAATGGATGTTGTAAAATAAAAGATTTATAAGTAATCTATTTATAAATTAGATTTTTGCACTTAGATGGGATATAAATAGAATTTGCTAAAAAAATGATTTTTTTTTATAAGTTGAAATTGTTATAAAGTATAAATGTGATTTATAAACGTTGTTTATAAATCCGAAATCACTTATTTCGATAAGTGAATTATAGAAGTTAATAAAAGAAATTTATAAATCGAAGTTGTTATAGAATAGAAGTAGAATTTATAAACGTTGTTTTATAAATCCGAAAATCAATCAAATTTGATGAATTTAATATAGAAGATTATTAAGGGAATTTTATCCACGATTTTGGATAGTGGATAATTCTTGAAATAAAATGTGTAGAAAATAGTGAAATTTGGTTAGTGAAGTATATTCACGATTTTGGAAAGTGAATATATTATTAAGTAAAATGGATCTGTTTTGGGAAAGTGATATTGGAATAGAATGAAAACATTTTAAAGATGTTTTAAAATGTATTATGAATCAAAACCATAGATTTCAGCATTCATTGTTGAAATAGACGTTTTCGAGAAATAAAAGGAAATGGTGGACTATAACACTGTTGTTATAGTAAATGGTTTCCGAAAGGAAATGTTTTTTTAGTATTGGGATTTATATATCTATCTAAATTTCGAATCCCTATACTAGTGATTTTGAGTCGTCGTAACGATGTTTTACGTAACATTCATTTTGACTCAAATAAGAGTGTTTAAGAAAATGATTTTCTTAAAAAAAATGAATTATATACTTAATATTGATTTAAGTATATCGAATATTTTCAAATGTTGAAAATAAATAAGATCTGTGGATTACTTATTATTAAATAAGTATGGAAATGTTTTTCCAATATGAAATGAAACGTTTTTGAGGATTTATCTTTGTAAAGATAAATTGGAAATGAATATTTGAATCGATTGAAAATCGTATATCAGTAGATATTTGGAAAATATAAATTCACTATGGAATTTATAAAAGAAATGGAAATTCATTTTAAAAATAAACGTTGATTTATTTTTAAAGTGTGGAAATTTTATATCTAGTAAAGATATTTTGGAAAATAAATAATTTGGAAAATTATTTGGAATCTGATGATGTTGCGCATCTTTATTGATAGTTAAATAACAGACTATCAATAATTACCTTAAATGGATATTTGTTGTGAATTGGATGAATTTGAATGCCACACTTATTTTTGAATAAGCGCTCACTATTCGGGTTAGTCGGGAAAGGACCTTGGGGTCGTATAACCCATTCCGAATATGTGATACGTCGTTATGGATTGCATTTGATGACCGGTGTTGAAGACCAGATATTTTTGAAAACGGAAGGATTACCGTCGAGTTACTCTACATCGGCTGATCTCCGATATAGAGGTTTTATCACCCTTAGTGACGGGAAGTCCGGACGTGATTAGAAATTTATCCGGATGTGCAAGGGCTTCGTGAGAAGTGCCTTCGGTTCTGTTCGATTCCGGAACAGACTTGTATGGTTGTGTGTCTGACGTTACAAATTGAGATATAAAGCTGATTTCTTTCAAATACATTTCTGTCGGTGGCGGAGAATTTATTCTCTTAGCTTAACACCCTTCTCGGAGACGTACGAGCTCAGAGGTTATGTAGTTGAAATTTATCAGCGATATACTCCCAATTTGGTAACGTGGCATGCTGAGTGTTGCTGTGAAATGATCATTGTTTGATCATTTGTGATATGATCATTTGTTTGATCATTTATCTTTGTGATCATTACTTTGATCATTTGTTTGACCCGAAAGCATGGCTTTGTGACAAAGCGTAGCTTTGTGGACGAGACTTCGTCGGACCTCACACCCCGGTATGGTCGAAACAGGAATCGTGGCAGCAAGGTTATTAGGGGGTAGCGCCCCTTTAGTGTATGTCATTTCCTTCTGGATTATGGGTGGTATCATGGTATGGAGCCCAGATACTTACTTTGTGGTTGCTGCAAATTTATTACTTGTGGTTGTTGGAATCGGGGATCCTCGGATAAAGGTCGCAAATGAACGGGGAATGACATATTCGTGTCAGTAGTTACCCAACTAGGGGTAACCCGGCCTTGTGTAGCAGAGATCCGGTTAGGATCCAGGAACGTCGCTCCAGAGGCGTTCTATTTTATATGGGAAGTTCCTTTGCCCGACCATTGTTGGAAATCCAAACTCCAATAAGAACTTTGTACGGTATTAGTTGTAGAACCTGCCATTTACGTACGGTGGTCACCACTGTTTAGATGGTAGCTATAGTAGGCATACGATACTGGTCGTATGTTGGCTAAGATTAATATTATACTTTCGAAAAGTTTTCTACACTATGCACTAATAATAATATCAAAAACGATTTGATTTTGCGTATCAAGCATCTTTGACTATCATAAGAAGAAATCTCCTCCAATTCTGCGTTTGCATTGTGTGTGTGGCGGGAGGTCTTATGGTAGTTTCATTTTCCAAAAGCATTGTGAATCTATTTTAAAATATTCCTTTGTTGTCTTTTAAAGATAAACTGTTTTACGATCTCACACCAGTCACCATGACTGACTCAGAGTTTATTGTTTCCCTTCTAAACTCTGGGTCCCCATAATTTTCCACACGGGCAGCCTAGAGTTATGTTATCAGGATATTCTGGATATTCTGGAGCTTTGGAAGCAATCTGGATGGCGAAACGTATCACCTATACTTTGTATTATTCCGCTGTGTATTCTGTATGAGGACAAGTTTATATAACTGTCCATTGATGTGCTGTGTTGTATTGAGTTGTATATTGACTCTGGTTGATGTATGTATAAACTGATATAGTTTTTTTAAAAGACTAGTGATTATCTATTATATATTGTTCCGCTGCGAATGTGAGATTTTGATATTGTTTCTGTTTCTGATGTTGTTCTGTTGTTCTTCTTCTCTTTTTCTTCTATCTTTTCTTCTACCTCTTCTTTTAAAACCCTAAGTATTCGGTTTTCCGGCATTCGTTTGCTCGGCAGTTGATACAGTGGACGTATCAATGTCGATTTTCGGAAGTCGAAGAATCGAGTCCTTACAAAAACCATATAAATTAATATTAAAATTTATTTACAATAATTCCTATTATACTGGTAAAGCGATATCGATTTTTCTTATATTTTCAAATCATATATATATCTTCATGAAATTATTACAAATGATTTATTATCACTTGATAACTATTCAAATGAATTATCATCATTTAAAACAATTATTTGAATAATTATAATAATTATTAATCATTAAATCACAATTTAATTTTAATGAGTCAATTATTAAATATAAGGGCATCACTGATGCTGTCTTAAATATATTTTATTCTCAAAAATAAAATAATTAATTTTATTTCATATTCTCGTTCAATTATAAAAATAAGTGTATGTATCTAGCTCCGTGCGCGATGTTTTACAGTTATAGAACTGGTTTTCGATAAAAAAAGTTTTCGGTCATTTCATCGATTTAAATCCCGAGGAAAATATTTTTGTAAATATCTATTCAAAATAAGATTACTATTATTATTTGTTATCACTCAAAACAATATTTTTTGTATCATCAACCCTTTTATTTGAATAAATATAAAAATAAATATGATTTATCAAAGTGATAAATTTGCGGTTCGTTACATACTTTCCCCTTAAAAGAATTTCGTCCTCGAAATTACCCAAAACAAAAACCCAGAGGTTTTGCTCAAAATATTTATTTTTAAACTTACATTAATACGATGTATATAGATCATCTGTACACAGTATCTGATTCGGTCTTCTATTCGAATTCACAACTTTACTTCGGAAGTAGCATTGATCCCCCGATCCTTTAGTGCGGACTCTGACTAGGCTTTCTGATCAGAACTTTAGTTTTTCTTGCATAGCTCTCAACTATGATAGAAAACTCAAGTATCCAACCAAAAACCATCATCAATGTTCGTCGTCAAGTATCGAGTGATAAATCCTTTTTGGGATAAGTGTCAAATATGTCAAAGTTCTACACTCGAATCTCAGATTAAATCGTGCAACGAAATAATCCACATACTTCATGTGAATTTAATAATCTTTCAATAATTTTAAAGAAAGCATTTCATAAAACTTTTATTATTTATTCAAACTTTTATAAAGATACTTCTTTATATATAACCATTTTACATTTTTATTTCCAAATATTTCTACTTAAAAACGCATTTCCTTCAAAAGATAAATAACTATTTATTATAACACATCTCTAACATATCTTAATGGTTTCTAGAAACTTATTTTCAAAATGATTCATTAAATTAATAAATTACCACAAACTTCCCTTTAGCAAAATCAAATGTGAAAACTTTCTTTATTAGTTAAAACTTACTTTATTGAATAACACTCCTTTATTAATTAAAACTTCCTTTTTATACATATTTCTTTACTTATACCAGTTTTAATACTTAAAAAGTATTTATATACTTATTCAAATGTTATAAGTATATTTAATAAGTTTTTTTTCTTACCTTTAAAATATAATCAAAGAGATTAAAACAACCACTACCAAAACATTGTTATAATGAACTTCTCTTTTTATAACATGTTAAATATAATATTTTCTATCTTTTTATAAAAGACTCCAATATTTGTTATTATCTTTAAAATCCCATTATTAAAGATCCAAATATATCCATAAGATTTCTTCCAAAGTGTCATTCAAGGGTCTAAAAACAAATATTGCTAAAACATCGTTTACTACAAACCCAAAACCATTCATTAATAACTTTAAACATTTATTTTAAAGATCAAAGCATACCCATGCTCATCAATTAAGATAATACACTTTGATAAAAATTGACAATCATCAATTGATTTGTCAACTAATGATTCACATTATGCTTTTTTTTAACTTTAGAAATTTTTTATTGATCGAGTAACTCAAAAATGATACCAAGGAACTGGGTACTACCAATAGTATCACATATTTCCTTAACAAGAAAGGGAATACTTAAGAGAAGCGTTTACCATCCGAACACATCTCCTGCCTATTTTTAGTTACTTTCGAGCCACTCGGATCAATTAATCATAAGATTGTTATTTTTTTTTCGAAGTCCAATTTTAGAAATAATACCATTATTATTCCTTTTTCAAAAATCTTTCGAAATTCCATTCAAAAATACCGGAAATTAAATTCTCAAAAATTCCTTTATAAAGCACGTTTTATAAATACAGTTTATAAAATCACTTATATAAAACATATTCATAAGATTTATTTATCTTATGATAAATTCCTTTAATAAACATTATTATTTATCGAATACCCCATAGTCAAATTGTGAAACTAAATTTATGAGGTGTTAGTATTTAAACTTTTAAATTAACCAACTAATTAATCGACGATAATAACTGAGTATTATCGTTTCCTTAATCAAATAAATATTATTTGAAAAATATTATTTATATTCATAATATAATCCCAGGTAAAATTATTTCCTTTACAAATTTTCAAAACCAAAATCATTTGTATATAATATTAACAAATACGCACTCATATATACTCAAAACTCATTCTAGGGTATTACTAACCCTATCTCTAATGAGTTACTCATCCTTGGGTATTACTAACCCTATCTCCGATGAAACTTTACCCCTACCAAAGCTAAGGTGTTGGCTTAACCTAAGCTCTGATACCACATTATGAGTACCTGTTTCTTTGACTCTCGGAAATCGATACTAATACAACCTCGGTATTCACGTGCCGCAAATCCAAGTGCCGGAGAAGAGGATTCTCAAGGGTAAGAAAGAAAATAAAGATAGAACAGAATCTCACATATATTATTTCAATAAATAATCTTTACAGCGGAAACTTAAATACATTTATCAGAGTTTAAAAATGGAAAGTTATAAATATCAGTCCTTACAAAGGCAGAATACAATACTACTCAAGTGTGGTGGAAATAATCTTCGAAAAAAATCTTCTAACTCCATGCTTCGAGCTCCATCCAGATTTATTCTAAACTAAACCTGACTATTAGGTTGCCTGGGAAAATTAGGGCACCCAGAGTTTAAGGAAAAAGAAAATAAACCCCAGGTCAGTCATTAGACTAGTGTGAGAACTCAAAATACGATGTTTGAAAGCAAAAAGGTATCTCATAAGACCACGCCGCACATAAACACGAAACGGGTTTTTACCTTATGATAACCAAATCATTTGCTATGTAAAATCACTTGATATTATTTTTAGTGACATTTATTTAAAAACATTTGCAAGTAAACTTATTAATCTTAGCCGAAATTATTACCATTATTAAATTCCAGCATACTAGGCTCTACAACAAAATGGCAGGCACTTATTTAAGAACGGATTTCCATACAAATGACCAGGTGAAGGGACTACCTTCCGGCAGTACATCTCTAGAGGAATGTACCGAGGTCAACAGAACATCTACACCTCTACCAACACAAGACCGTACTACCTTTCTCACTAGATAGTACCAAATATGTCATCATCCCAGTCGTTACCGACCTATCCGAACGCTCGATTACCATACACCAGATTAATTTAAAAACGAACATCATAATGGGTAGAAATATAGCTAGAAGGGGATGATCATACCCTAATGGTTGCAAACCACATAGCCTTGCCGCAACTACCCTGTTTCGGCCATTTTCGAGTATGAGGCTTGAGGTAACGATTACCTTTCACATATCACATTCCACTTTGAATGCCACATTACCATCCCATAGTCGCACAATTGATTTCTACAAATCTATAACTCCTGAGCTCGTACGTGTCAAGAAAGGGTGTTAAGCTAAGAGAAGTTGCCTTCTCCTCCACCAAATAGATAATACGTCCATAAAGATCAATTTATGTAACTAGAAATTCAAATGTCAGACATTCGTGCATATAAGTTGTCCAGGAACAGGAAAAACCAAAGGCACTCTCCTACCACATCCTGTCACGAGTTACCCCTTGGATTAGTAGCGAGAAGTCCTTGCAACCCAAAGAGTTTCAGAAATGAAGGGACCACTGCTACTTTAGTATTTAGGAGCTAACCAAAATTATCAACAAGCAGTCCTTCCATCTCGGAGATCTTCGGTCTTCATCTTTCATTTTCTTTACCAGGTTTTTATTTTTCGAACGCATACATTAGTTTGAAGTGGTTTTCGGATAGGAATTACCCATATCCGACCCCGGTTCCTTCAATCCAGTCATCGATATAAAGAGGTTCTGTGAAGCGGGAATCATTCTTTAATTGATTAAGTTCTTTTTATCAAGATCTCTTCTAAAGATATATATTTCTCAAACATTCATTCCAGTATATACGGAATTATTAAATTCTCTTACCAAATATTTTGATTACTTAAAACCCTTTTTAAGCTTGGAAAAATTCGAAATCATTTCACTTTTCACTTAGGAAAATATTTCCAAATCATTTCATTTAAATCTTAACAAAGATTTCTTAATTCCAAACTAAAGGTTTTTATTTAGTTAAAACTATGTTATCTCAGATGTTAATCCTAAACCAGTATATTTTAAGTGAGTAGAATCTATAGAAATCATCTAATTCTACTCAATACCAATTTCCATATTCAAAAAATACTATGAGCGGAATAACGGAGAAATCACCTTTTAAATTCCATGAATAGTATAAGTTCCCTCTTCGTGCTTTAGCACTATGTATAAGAAGATCATCTCTATACAATCAAGTTGTATTTAATTTAAATTTGGAAAATTAATTTTTTTATACTTAACTCGTTTTCGACATTTCGACCTTATCTATCCCTCGCCCAAGGAAGAGGCCAGGTGAGCCAGGGCACTGGTTGCTCCAGAACATCTCCTTAGTTTAAGCACCTCACATTCGGATCTCAGGAATAGAAAAATCCAATCTACTCATCAGTTTTTAAAGCCAAGATTAAATCACTTAATTTGTAATAGCTTTTCTTTAAATCGTTTATTTAAATTCTTTTTAAATAAATTATAAAACGTCCAAATCATCATTAAAACACTTAATTATCCATTTAAAAACATTTATAAAAGATTTGGAAAAGAATTGTTAAGTTTAAAACTATATTTCAAAGGTTATAGAAAAGTACTACAAAAAGTGCTTTTTAAGCTATATTGATCAAAATGACTTTTTATCACTTGGAAATTCATTTTTTTATAGCTAAAATCACTTTTAAAACATGTTAAAAGAATTTTAGAATTTATTTCATATTTTTAAACAATTTTAAAATATCATTTTCAAAGAAATCCAGTTTTGGATTACGAATTGCAAAACCGCGATTTTCCAAAAACTTGTTTTTACTCATTTTTCAAAATCTACTTATCGAAATCTCAATTTTCTTTCTTTGTTTGAAAACTATAGATATAGTATGGAAAATTCTTATCTCGAAGAATTCCGAGCTAAATTCCATTCGCGAAATCACAAACTGTCGTTACGCACCGCGCCTATTTTTGACTAAATTTTCGATTACTTTTCAAACTTCACCAAAATGCTTTCATATGTTTATATAACATTTCAAACTCATTTTTAAACTTTTTTAAAGAGGTATAAATTTCCATATACACCAATTCATTAAAATAGAGGAAAGTTATTTTCTTTGTGCTTATCGATGTATATTTCCATGACTTACATATATACATATATATATATATACACACACAACAAAAATATTAAACAACCATCATAAACAATCATAATCAAACATATGTAACATCCATTGCAAACATCATATCATCATCCAAGAATATAATATAAGTAAGAGTTTCTCACATTGATTTCCTATCGGAAAAAGGCTATAGCTTCACTAACTCGTGATCCAAGCTCACGAACCCCAACACCTTGCCTTCTAGTGTACTCGGTCATTCCATGCCAAAAGTGGTGCTCGGCCAAGCATGAAAAACGAAGTGTAGGACTTTGGATTATTATTGAATTTACCAAAAACTAGACCTAAAAATAGGTTATTTTCTCTCGGGTTTTTGGACATTCAGCTATCTAAATTTGGAAATGTGGTAAATATGAAAGTTGTAGGATTCTTTTCTCTATGGTTTCGAAAAAGAAACACTCGATTTCATTTATCATCGAGGAAGTTATGATCAAAAGAAGAGAGGGTATTCTTTGATTCGAAAAAACGAAGCCCGAAAATGCACTGTGAAAAAGTGGAATTTTGACATAGTTAGATGCAAAATTAGAAGAAGTACTAAGCATGGAAGTTATAGCCACTAGAATTATATATAGTTTGAAAAAATAATTTATTCATTTTGATCAGATTTGGAGGAGTTATACTCGAATGAAATAGAGGTATTTTCGGCCTTCAAAACTGGGCTAAAAAAATGCTCTGGAAAGAAGTGGGTTTTGAGCATGGCTAAGCTTAGAATGGAAAGAAGTGATCAACTATAAAGTTGTAGCTACTGAAATTTTTAATGGATTGAAAAAATAATTTCACCATTTAATTCATATTTGAGGGAGTTATGGAGGAATGAAGAAGAGGCAAAATAAGTGGGTATTTATAGGCAAGTGGAGAGGTAGATATTTTTCTCCCCCTTACATCACCCACCATCACCACCATCATTACTTCAACCACCACCCTCACCTCACTATTTCAGTCGAAATGACCTCCTCCTATGTGCCTACATGAGTGTTTGTCCTTTAATGTGTAAGTGTTGGAATAGAGAAGGCTTAAGGAGTAAGGAAATGGTAAAATATCTTCGATATTTTCATATATGTAAATATATGTTTGTATATATGTATTTATATATGTTAGGGTATGCATGTGACATGTATATATATGTTCATGTATGCATTAATATGTCATATAGGTGTTCAAGTCATATAAACAACGTTACACAAGTAATATACATTAAACCGTTATGAATTTTAATCCCAATTTCCAGTCATATTTTCACTTATTAATTAACGTACATATATTTGTAAAAAAAATGAAAAACATTTTATTATCATTTTAGATGAATTGAAATGATCATATTTGAATTATAAAACCATATAAATTAATATTAAAATTTATTTACAATAATTGCTATTATACTGATAAAGCGATATCAATTTTTCTTATATTTTCAAATCATATATATATATATATCTTCATAAAATTATTACAAATGATTTATTATCACTTTATAACTATTCAAAATGAATTATCATCATTTAAAACAATTATTTGAATAATTAAAATAATAATTAATCATTAAATCACAATTTAATTTTAATAAATCAATTATTAAATATAAGGGCATCACTAATAATGTCTTAAATACATTTTATTCTCAAAAATAGAATAATTAATTTTATTTCATAGTCTTGTTTAATTATAAAAATAAGTGTATGTATCCAACTCCGTGCACAACGTTTTACAATTGTAGAGCTGGTTTTCAGCCATTTTATCGATCTAAATCCCGAGGAAAATATTTTTATAAATATCTTTTCAAAATAAGATTACTATTATTACGAGTATATATGCACATCCAAATGGACCTGCATTTCTCGTTAAACCTCCAAAAAAATTTGAATTACAAATAAACTATTAAAAATCCTATTTTAATTTATCTTAAGTCAAATTTTGAGACTGAGATTCAAGAATAGAATTCAATTATGGCGGTCTCTAAACACATTTATTTTGGTAGTGACACATACATATACACACGCAATACACACACACACACGCATACCGGTTCTTTTTCAAAGTTAAAACGTTGAATGAAGTTATGTTTGTTTCTTAAAGCTATAAACATATTTATTTGTTATTGCAAATTTCTTGTAATATTTTATCGCATTGTCTTTGAAATCATATATTATTATTATTACTTAAAGACTTATCCATATTTTGGTATTGTATCCTACCTTTCAAGAATAAGGGAAAATCTCTACAACATACCTCTGCTAATAGATTTCCTTCTTTTCATGTTCCTCGGCAGTTAACAGACTCTCTACATCTGTTAGTTGATTTGTTGGGATGAATTCTTCTTTAGATACCTGTAAAATTAATGTATTGTTTGATCTGCACGCAACCATTATGAAATTTATAAACCAAGCATCAATCTAAAAAAACAAGTTTCCTCACATCAACTAATAAACTATATAGACAAATAAATAGCTAAATGAAAATGAGGTATAATAATCATAAATAAATGGACATTCTGCTTATCAGATAAATGTCTTATGTCAAAATTAGGACTAATGAAAACCATTAAATTTGGCATGTTGATGCTTTTTATTATGAGATGTACAAATGAATCTGATCTAAGATTATTCAGGTTAAAAATATACAAAGCGAGTAGAAAGAAATGCATGGTAGCAAGCCCGAAATCCTTGGTTAAATACATAGAAACAATTTTGTGGCGTGAAAAGAAATATTGTCATGTTTACTTAAGGTTGAACACTCTCAAAATGTTTATAATAAGAGTATCACTCATTGGTTGAACATTCTTTGAATTCCAGCCTTTATTCTCAAGTTTTTCTTTTTACTTCAAGTATGAATATATTTTGTCAGTTCATAGACCAACCACTTCAAATTAGTCCAAATTATACTAATATGTTGACTTTCATATTTATATCGTTAAGGATAACATGACCTCTAAAATAGGATAATAGGTGGGTCGTGGCGACTTCCGCATTCTTTTTTTTCTCAGGTGGCCCCAAAGAATATTCATACAACTCCTTCACAATTTTATTGAACTCGTATTTTAGTAGCAAAGCATTAGAATATGAGGAAGCTTCTGCCTTATGCAGTCATTAATTTTTTGTTGCCCTATAAATGTAATGTGGACTTGATAATATAGCCTCTGTTTCCACCATAAGATGGAATGAAAACTATGCTCTTTTCTCAAACTATTTAATAAACTGTAAATAGAAAGTAGTCTTATAAATTTATTTTATTATGTTTTTATTGCATTTATATACAAGAAAGTTCATATACCGATTTGATACATAATGTCATCATATTATGTAAACGTTATTTTATTTTTTGTTGTCAGTCAAACAATGAACGCGAGAGCCATCAGAACATGGGATAATATACATAGACTTTATGTTTGATCAAAATTAAGAATTTATGAAATAAATATTTTAAAAATATAGGTGTCGTCTGTTCAATACCCATAAGACATGGTAACTGGTAAAGTAGTATAGATTAGGAATGAAATTCGGTAGCAAATTCTCTAGTGAAATCAGTAAATGAGAGGAAATACATATACATACATGTTTCGTACTGAACTAAAATACATAGTTGTGTACTTTATTTATGCCTGGATTATTCTACACAAGTGAAATTAGGTATTAATGAACATTTTATGGATTTATTTTTGAACTACAATTTTGCATTTACTATTGTTTAATATTCTCTTTTTAAAACCTAAAACTACATTTGTCATCGAAAAATTTGAAACCTACACCACAAAATTATTGGTTAAACAAATTAAAAATATACTTCATATAGTTCTTTATTCTGCTTATAGTAAAGGTTTCTTAATTTTGCTTATGCGAATTTCAAACGACCTAGGTTAGATTTCCTTTTTATCGACTTGTACTAACACCTTATACCGCTTTATATAATTTTTCCAACTTCCAGAAGTGACCAATACATTTGTTTGCCCTAAAAATGGGCAAAAATCCCAAATTTCATGAAAGCACCAGTGTATGAACACAAAACGGCGATATATAATCACAGATCTCAGATCTAAGTATTGTAGAGGATAAACATGAAGAATAATAAACTTAAAACAGAAAGAAAAAGACAGAGACACAAGATTTATAGTGGTTCGGCGATCTTGCCTACGTCCACTCTGAAGTAGTTTGCTTTATTGATCTTTCTTTGATGTTTACAAGTGAATTCAATGAATTACATCAGATAATTATGGTTTGCAGCAGTGGAATTCGTTGGTAGCAGCAGCAATGGAGTTTGGATCTTAATCTGGCAGAGTCTGGACGTTGGAGATCTCAAAGAAGAAGAAGAACCCCTTTTCTGTTGGCTTTGGGGGTCTATTTATAGGTGTAGGAGGCTGATATTTCGCTCAGATCTCGGGAGACCCTCTCTGGCACGTGACCAGGCCCATACGCCCAAGCCCGTGAAGTTTCGGTCCGATCCATGATCGACACGAGCAGATTTCGACTCGAT
Source organism: Allium fistulosum (assembly GCA_030737815.1). NCBI lineage: Eukaryota > Viridiplantae > Streptophyta > Magnoliopsida > Asparagales > Amaryllidaceae > Allium > Allium fistulosum. The sequence continues at coordinate 326,199,950 of CM060903.1, read as the reverse complement.
CAAGATTTCATCTAATGGAGTCAAAATTTGGCGTGGACATTCTTTAGCATGCACGTAGTCTTCTGTGAAAATTTCATAGCATTTGAACTTGTAGATCATGAGATATGATCGATGCAAGTTGGAGTTTTTCCACCCACGATCGATACGAACGAATTTCGACTCGGTCAAGACTTGATCCGATCGAGTCGAAATTTGGCAGGAACATTCTTCATGTTGTACTTAAGCTGCTGTGAAAATTTGGTGGCATTTGGACTTGTAGATCTCGAGATATGATCGATGCAAGTTGGAGTTTTTCGGTAGGCTGTTTGGTTCGGCTCGCTTTTGTTTCGACTCGCTTTTCATTCGACTCGGTTCTGTTTGACTCGGTGACGTGGCGCTAACATGTAGCGAGTCACGGCGGAGCGAGTCGTAGAGGTGCGAGTCGCGGAGGAGGGAGTCACGGAGGAGCGAGTCACGGAGGAGCGAGTCACGACGGAGCGAGTCACGGAGGAGCGAGTCACGGCGGATCGAGTCACAGAGGAGCGAGTCGAAGGAGCGAGTCACGGAGGAGCGAGTCGAAGGAGCGAGTCATGAAGGAGCGAGTCACGGAGGAGCGAGTCGGAGGAGCGAGTCACGGAGGAGCGAGTCATGGAGGAGCGAGTCGAAGGAGCGAGTCACGGAGGAGCGAGTCACGGAGGAGCGAATCGTAGGAGCGAGTCACGGTGGAGCGAGTCACGGAGGAGCGAGTCACGGAGGAGCGAGTCACGGCGGAGCGAGTCACGGAGGAACGAGTCGAAGGAGCGAGTCACGAAGGAGCGAGTCACAGTGGATCGAGTCACGGAGGAGCGAGTCGAAGGGAGCGAGTCGAAGGAGCGAGTCACGGCGGAGCGAGTTTTCACCCAAATTTGCATTGATCGTAACTTGAGCATACGAACTCAGATTGACTTGAAATTTGGAACGTTGGCTCTCGTAGCTTTGCTTGACATGTCATATCAATTGTAGCTTGATCCGGACTCGGAAAAAATTCATCGATGTCCATAGCTAATCCGTGTATGACCAATCTTCGGGACGAACTGCCTCTGGTTTCAAGTCAATTTTTTGATGTCACGGCCTTGCCAAAAGGCGGGATAACATTTCCCTCCCAAAACATGCCTTGTGATAAGAAGGTTTGTTTTGTAATGCCATAAGCTAGATGTTCATATCCTGTTGATGCCCTGCAAAGAAATTGATAGTTTTATTTGACCATGAATGACGATCGTTCGAGATCGTATGTCATTCGAGGTGATATGCGACCGTTCGCGGTCGGGTGCCGTTCGAGGCGATTTGTGACCGTTCACGGTAGGGTGCCATTCGAGGCGATTTGTGACCGTTCGCGGTCGGGTGCCGTTCGCGGCGATTTGTGACCGTTCGCGGTCGGGTGCCGTTCGAGGCGATTTGTGACCGTTCGCGGTCGGGTGCCATTCGCGGCGATTTGTGACCGTTCGTGGTCGGGTGTCGTTCACGACGATTTGTGACCGTTCGCGGTCGGGTGCCGTTCGAGGCGATTTTTGTGTGCCCGGGGGGGGGGGGGGACTTTGTGTTAACAACGTCAGATTTCACGTTCGAGTGAGTTTCTGAGTTGTTTGTGGTGGTGGTTTATCCCCGTCCCAGAGCATGCCTGAGAACCATTCGCGATCCCTTACATGTGTAAGTGGCTTAGCCGTCATGGTATCACAAATGGCATGCTTTTATTCAAAACGATTTTTTCAACCGAAATGTTCAGCAAAATCAGGTTCAAATATTAGAAATGGAAAATAAAAGGAAAACAAGGACGTCAAAGTGCAAACGCTCACACAGTTGTGATTAGTAGTCGTATTAGAGCATGCCTGAGGATCGTTCGCGGTCCTGTACATGTGTAAATGACTTAACCGCGTTGGTGTGGATTTTTCTACTTATTCGTCATTACCCCAATCAATCGATGACAAGCTGACGCTGCGATCCTGAGCCATCCCCGGCAGGTGCAGGTGGTGGTCGCTCCCGTTCCACCGTTGTCGTTCCCCTTCTTACATACTGTGATAGCATACCATTCCGGATATGTCCCTCAACCTCATCCTTCAAGTGTCTGCAGTCATTCGTGTTATGACCATTCAGCTCGTGGAATAAGCAATATTTTTCGGATCTTCTTTCATTGTTGGTTGGATCCCTTCTCATCGGCCTTCGGTAGGGAATCTGCCCCTAGTATCCTAGTAGATTCGCTCCAAGTCTCATTCAACTCCGTGTAAGAGGTGAATCTTGGTTCCTTTCGTGGTCGCATCGGTCCATCACTATTGTCCTCAGCCTTTCGTTTCCCTCGGTCAGTTCCTGAATCCGCGTTAGGAAGATCTTTACCCTTGACGGCGTAAACATCAACTCCTTCTCCTTCTTCTCTTTCAGCATTTGCATCCTCTAATCGTAAAAATCCTTCAGCTTCATGATAAAATTCTCCTAGATCCATAGGTGGATCCTTTGTTAACGAATTCTTGAATTCTGTGCCATCAGCTATGCCAGATACAGCTGCCATCAAGACCATGGACGGGTCGGGTCGATCCACCGACGTCGCCGCTGCATTGAATCGCGTTAGAAAGTTCCTCAAAGACTCCCCGGTTCTTTGCTTCATTGCTGCCAAACTCATCACATTCTTAGGTCTCGAAATGTGAACTCTGAATTGCCTCATAAACCTCTCAGTCAGATCGGTCCATGTTCCTATGGAGCCACTCTCTTGTTGTCTAAACCAAAGTGCTGCAATTTCTGTCAAGTACAATGGGAAGCATCGGGCCATGACCTCCTCCGATGCCCCCAATACCTTCATATGCCTCGTGTATCGTGTCAGATGCACTGCAGGATCTGTCCTTCCATCGTACGTCTCCAATGTTGGTAGCTTGAATTCTGGTGGATTCCTAACTTGCCTGATCGTAGGAGCAAATGGACTCCTATTCACATCCTCCAGATCTCTATTCACTAGTCCGCCTCTCATGGCTCGTTTGACAATCTCTGCCAATCTGTCACTATCTCCAAGTCGTAGTCCTGGTCCGTCGTTTCCGATTTGCCCCCCGAGTTCACGAGGGATTCCTGGAGTCTGCTCTCCTGAACGAGCATTTGCTTCTCTATCAACGCCGCGCTGCGTAGCTCCTCCTGGTACTGCTCCTGGGATCGGGTCAACATGCTCTGGGTAAGTGCCTCCTAGTTCTGGGGCTGTGCCAGATGGTCCTGCACCGTTCTGAACTCTGGTTGTTCCTTGATTTTGCGCTCCCAGTTGCCCAATTTGAAGAAGCAAGTTCTGGATCATTTCCTCTTGTCTTTTCATCATTGTCTCTATCTCATCCCTGGTGATGTAGATTGATGTCTGATTTGCACCTGAGGAAGCCTCTTGATTCCCTTCCTGCTGACCTCTCTCTAGCCTTTGTCTTCTATTTGATTGCCTTGTCATAGCTTTTCAGATCTGAATTCTCTAAACCTTCAAATTCAATTTCCAAATGATAGAATCCTGAGTTCAATTCTCAGTGAAAGCACCAAAGTGTTTGCCCCAAAATTGGGCACAAACCCCAAATTTCGTGAAAGCACCAGTGTATGAACACAAAACAGCGATATATAATCATAGATCTCAGATCTAAGTATTGTAGAGGATAAAAATGAAGAATAATAAACTTAAACCAGAAAGAAATAGACAGAGACACAAGATTTATAGTGGTTCGGCGATCTTGCCTACGTCCACTCTGAAGTAGTTTGCTTTATTGATCTTTCTTTGATGTTTACCAGTGAATTCAATGAATTACAGCATATAATTATGGTTTGCAGCAGTGGAATTCGTTGGTAGCAGCAGCAATGGAGTTTGGATCTTAATCTGGCAGAGTCTGGACGTTGGAGATCTCAAAGAAGAAGAAGAACCCCTTTTCTGTTGGCTTTGGGGGTCTATTTATAGGTGTAGGAGGCTGATATTTCGCTCAGATCTCGGGAGACCCTCTCTGGCACGTGACCAGGCCCGTATGCCCAAGCCCGTGAAGTTTCGGTCCGATCCGTGATCGACACGAGCAGATTTCGACTCGATCAAGATTTCATCCAATGGAGTCGAAATTTGGTGTGGACATTCTTTAGCATGCACGTAGTCTTTTGTGAAAATTTCATAGCATTTGGACTTGTAGATCATGAGATATGATCGATGCAAGTTGGAGTTTTTCCATCCGCGATCGATACGAACGAATTTCAACTCGGTCAAGACTTGCTCCGATCGAGTCGAAATTTGGTAGGAACATTCTTCATGTTGTACTTAAGCTGCTGTGAAAATTTGGTGGCATTTGGACTTGTAGATCTCGAGATATGATCGATACAAGTTGGAGTTTTTCGGTAGGCTGTTTGGTTCGACTCGCTTTTGTTTCGACTTGCTTTTCATTCGACTCGGTTCTGTTTGACTCAGTGACGTGGCGCTAACGTGTAGCGAGTCACGGCGGAGCGAGTCACGGCGGAGCGAGTCGTGGAGGAGCGAGTCGTGGAGGAGCGAGTCATGCATGAGCGAGTCACGCAGGAGTGAGTCACGGCGGAGCGAGTCACGGAGGAGCGAGTCGAAGGGAGCGAGTCGAATTAGCGAGTCATGGAGGAGCGAGTCACGGAGGAGCGAGTTGCGGAGGAGCGAGTCGGAGGAGCGAGTCATGGAGGAGCGAGTCAAGGAGGAGCGAGTCGGAGGAGCGAGTCACGGAGGAGCGAGTCACGGAGGAGCGAGTCACGGTGGAGCGAGTCACGGAGGAGCGAGTCGAAGGAGCGAGTCACGGAGGAGCGAGTCACGGAGGAGCGAGTTACGGCGGATCGAGTCACGGAGGAGTGAGTCGAAGGAGCGAGTCACGGAGAAGCGAGTCGAAGGAGCGAGTCACAGAGAAGCGAGTCACGGCAGAGCGAGTCACGGAGGAGCGAGTCACGGCGGAGCAAGTTTTCACCCAAATTTGCATTGATCGTAACTTGAGCATACGAACTCGGATTGACTTGAAATTTGGAACGTTGGCTCTCGTAGCTTTGCTTGACATGTCATATCAATTGTAGCTTGATCCGGACTCGGAAAAAATTCATCGATGTCCATAGCTAATCCGTGTATGACCAATCTTCGGGACGAACTGCCTCTGGTTTCAAGTCAATTTTTTGGTGTCACGGCCTTGCCAAAAGGCGGGATAACAACATTGTAAATAATAGAGGGATGCTGCCATCAGTTATCTACCTCCTGGTTTCACTAACTAATAGAAAGAATTCCACCTCATTTAAAGTCTAGTTCATACAATACTGAAATTTACCCCAGCGTTTTAAAATAATAGATAAACAAAGGATTATCTTATACAGAGAATCATTTTCACTACTCACATATTAAAGTTATTGTGCATTTATCGTATATCACTAGTTTCACCACTTAACCCTTCTTAAAGACAAAATTCGCAATGCACATTTTAGTTTAATGCATTATTATTTGTCAATTCTAAATTCTATAATTTAACCATTGATATGATTAATGTTTGGTTATCGGTCTAAATTTAAAGAAAGTATATAACATATATCACTACAAGAAAGTATGTTATTAATAACGCCAATTGATAACGCATTATTCTAATGCGTTATTGTTTACCCTTTACTCTTTACTTTTTTTTTACTTTAGTTGTTCTCTTGTGTATATAAGTAACACGTAACGCTTGGCCCCCAAAACAAAAATATCCCTCCCAATATTTTCGTCTCCCTCTCAAAACACTTATCCAGCTCATCTTCCTCCCAAAACAAAATAACAGCTACATCTCCCTCCTAATTGCTCATCGCTCGCCATCTCCGATCTTTAATCCAGCTTGCCATCTCCGATCTTAGATCACCACTCTCAACATTTCCGAAATCGACGTGTCATCCAGAACCCTAAATCATCTGCTCGGATTTCTCGTCCAGAACCCTAAAACGTCTGCTCGGATTTCTAGGTTAGAAATTTATAGGTTATGTTTATTAACTGTTTTATTTTGATATTATCGTTTGGTTATAATATAGCAAGTCATGATATTTACTATGAAGTGGAAATAATGAAAAAAATTGCTGACAGGAGTTGATCCAGTAACTATACGGTGAAAATTAATTAAAAGTATATCCGTAGAGTAAGAAAATTGATCGAAGGTAGTAAAAACTGGAAAAAAATTCCATTTTTATGAAATTCACTGTAAAAACTGTGTTGAAAAATAAATACAGTAGGAAAAAATTGAGAACGAACAGGTTCAAAGGAAAAGTGAGAAAGAATAAATACGTTGGCAGGATTCATAAGTCTCCATTGTTTGGCATACAATATCATCCTACTTGATTTCCTGAAAATGAGTGCATAGAGTATGTTACATGGCTATACATGCTATGCTAAAAACGAAACCTATCTGAAAATGAGTGCATAGAGTATACTATCGTTTGGTTATGATCTTAGATATTTTTTATCCCAAGCGGACTAAAACCAAATTGTCCATTTATATGGGGTTTCTACCATAAAAAATCACTTTCTATATTACTGTAAACGTTAATTTTTTCCAATTTAGGTTCCAATATTATAAGGAATATCATGGTTGTTGAGGCACCACTGGAGTCTGAGATGAGTGCGGACACTTCCCTTTCCGAACTCCCAAAATAGCTCATTGATTGCCATCCAACTGTACTGACCAATGTGTTTCCATTAAGCTAGGGGTCGAACCATAAACTATTGTTTTTTCCATTGTCAATTTTCTTATCGACTATGCCATAACATAAAGGTCTTGCTTTTAAGCAGTAACTTTCATGTAAATGATGCACTGTTGTCTTCTTGAATTATCTCAAAATTCTACTTTTTACAGTATATTTGCTGCATCCACTATGTCCATATGCTTTTTTGATTTAAGTAATTCCTAGTGATTTGTAAACCATGAAAGTTAGCTGCATCATTTAGATTTCTGAGCCTCCACCCTCCTTCATTTTCGGCTTTACAAACTGTACCAATTCACAAGGTGTTTTCTTCCTTGTCATAAGATATTTGCCTAAATGCATTCAATATGGGAAATAATGTTTTTCAGCATTTGAAAAACCTTCATCTAGTAACTGATGGTAGAGTATATAACTATTTTAATAAGCTCTAATCTTCCACTGTTATAATCTATGTTATAGCACATGTTCATTTTTTGATGGTAGAGTATATAACTGTTTTTCCAATTTGGAAATTTTCAGATATGACATTATAGAGCTCCTTACTAATTAGGTCCCAATGTAATCTAAAGAATATAGTAAAGGATCCATCGGTGCCTAGGCTTTTGAAATCATCAATTTAAAGCAAAGCAGATTTTCTCTCCTCCAACAATACTGCAACAAATAAGAATTTTTTTCCCACATCATTAATCTTCATTCTTGTGTGCATTGTTGGAAAATTAAATGTTTTCTCCCCATTAAATATATTGGAATAATAAGAGATGACTCTTATTATCATAAATATATTCCTTGTTGGTTTTTAGTAGTGCTTGAATTCTGTTTCTATGTTTACTCATTTACTTCATTGCATAGAAAACTTTGTATCACCAAATTGTAGTCATAGTATCTTAAATTGTTGTTGTTAACTTCATGTTTCTTTTTCAGTTGCTCCGTGAGCTGCATATTAAGTTGAAGCATGTTGTCATATAAAGTATCATTTTCTGGATTTTCACTAGTTTGCATGAATTCCAATTTAAATCCTTCTTCAAGCTTTTAAATAGGATTTGACTTGGTTTTATTCTTGTTCCATGTTTTTGCATTGAAACCTATGAGTTGCACCTAGTGCCGGCCCAAACACAACTGTTGCCCCAGACAAAAATTAAAGGCATCTTGCCAGGATCGAACCTGGGTTGCTCCAGACAAGGAAATGTGACACAACTACTAGGCTACAACTTAAATTGTAAAAGTTCACATACAAACATATTTTAGTAATCATAATACATAACCAAGCCACCGCCGGAATTGTTGCCCCTACCGAATCGGTTGCCCTAGACGGCCGTCTTGCTCGCCTTACCCTGGGGCCGGCCCTGGTTGCACCCTCTCATGTTGTTGCTTTAAGTTCTTCCACTACATAGTTTAAATATCCTTTATGATGATACTAGTTTTTTACATATCTGAATGGCTACCCTTTTCAACGTTGAACTTCTTTGGAAAACTTTATTAGAATGGGTGTATGATTGCTATAATTAATTGGAAATGCAATTGTCACTATGTCCGAAAGTTTAGTGAGAAATTCACAATTAACCAGGTTATTGTCTATACTGCTAGTAATCCAAGAATTTCAGTTTCTCCCACATGAAATGACTGATTAGTTTTCAATTAGCATCAATGTTGAAACAATTAGCATGCAAAGTTAACTATTACTTGACAAAAATACCGCTTTTATCCTAAAAAGGAAAGAAAAAATTAAACCTGTTGTAAACTATGTAACATCCATCTAATTTTTTCGGATTAACCTCATACAACATTCCATGACCATTTAAAAAGTAACGGGATTAACTATTAAAACAAAATTATGTTTCCGTTGTCATGTCTATGCCATAAAACAACAGACACTATGCCGGTTTGATGCAACTATGTACTAAAACGACATAGAGTTTGCAACAAAATGTGTTTAACTTGTTTATTTTATTTTATTTTTATTTTTTTAAAGCGCATACTTTATTTACTAGAAAAGGAAGAGATACAAACATTGAGCATTCAAGGAGCAAACTATGGCAGGGGTATTACTTAACAATCTCACTCAAAAACTACTGTATGTATACCACTGTCAAAATTTTTTTTTTACAAAATGACAAACAAAAATATGGACTGTGCATATCGCATTAACACCTAACTAAAATCAATTACTATCTTCCACCTGCATTAACTTCGTTCAAGATAGTTCGTTCATTATTCTCATTGAATAAAACTTTCGGGTCATCGACTTCAAGAAACTGCTAAAACTCTTCAAAATTTTACCCCTACCACCGAAGGCCGTTCAGAGCTGGTATTGCATCCCCATTCATATCACTACCACAACTATCATCATCAATTGTGCTTTAGAAACGAAGTGATTGACTACCAGAAATTTCCTGGTAGTCTAAGCATTGTCCTTACTTTTATATAGTACAGTTATTGACTTTAAAGATGCTATATTTCCAAAAGTTGGTTTTCACTTGAACAATCCACTCAACTCCTAATATTCATACAATTATCTACCTGCAAACATAGATTCATAAGCAACATAAAAAGTCTTGAAATAATAACATTACATCAACATTTAAGATGAGATAAATGGATGAAACTTATATAAAAACATTTTGGCGGAATCGTTTGTTCAAACAAAAATCACATAAAAAAATTAAACTACAGAAACTCTACACTGAAAAGAAAAAAATTGAGCTGACAATGGATTCTGGCTTAGAAAATAAAACATGATATTTAACTTCTTTGTTATCAAATGGTAAAGCAGTTAGTTGAAAATAACTTAAATTTGACGTATCAACCGATTGGTGTAAAGTTGGATTACTAGCTTTGAAGTCATGAATTACAAGGCTTGTTTATATCTATGGAAAGATGTCAAATCGGACGATTAATTTTGAATACGACATGAATTGTTAATGGGTTTTTAACATAATCTCAATGGATGCGAGATGCGAATGAAAAAGAAAAATGAGAGAGAGAGAGCGAGAGAGAGAGAGAGAGAGAGCGAAGGAGAAGGACATGATAGCTAATTGTGCAATCTATTATGAGAATTGGGAGGGGGGTTTCTTCCTGATGCAATCTATTATGAGAATTGGCATCTAATTTGTTACCCAAAATTTGATTTGATTGAGATGATAATAATCTTAAAATTATTTACCATTTTTATGTGTGCGTCGGATTTTGAATTGTTACTTCAGTCCAATTGATATAATACTAATACGAAACTATATATTATCTCCAACAAATAAAGATGAAACTGTGACTCAATTTCACCGCATCACTTTCTTTGCCTTTTTCTTCATCCGACATCATTGCTGTAGGAATTTGTACGTAAGCACAGAAGTTTTAAACAAATTTGGTCAGTTTTGTGAACCAGCATAGTTAATCTTGAAATAAAGTGCGTTGTGCACTTGTCTATAGGAGAAATCTAAGCATATACCAATAGTTTTATCTGCCTTCATCCAATGTCATGACAATTAATTAGCAATTCGTTCCAACTTTTCAATTATTGGAGCCACTCGGTTATTGGAATGATCTTATAAGTACTTCTGAAATTGGTGTGCGCTTTGCACTGAGAATATACTAATCTTTTTCCTTTTCTTTTCTTTCAAAATGGGCAGATCTAGCAACATCATTCTTCTATTGACTCTTCTCGTTGTAGCAATCTCAACAGCTTCATCTATGGTTGTTTTTTACTTCCTTATACTATGCATTTTTTCTATATATTATGTAATAACATGATTTGTAATTGCAGGTTGAGGAGCTGGCAATCAACTTGGATATAGCAAAGGTTTGAGACATATGATAACAATAATTATAGAACACATTCTTAAAATTTGATTAAAGTATTTTACACTAGAATAATATTCTACTTATATCATATTCCTTGACCAGTTACTATTACCAGATGTGAATGTTATACTGCTAAATCTGATAACATACTTGCCAAAGTTCAAAAGTGATTATAAACTACTTGATTAAAGAAAATAGAAAGCCAAAGCTTTTGACATGATAGTATGAATCATTGAACATAAACTATATAACTGAATTACGACTATTTATTTAAACAAGGCCAGGATGAACTGAACATACTAAAGAATTGTTAATTTATATATTTTCGTACTTATAGGAAATTAGCATTGGAGAATAATGGGTTTGCTTTCCCTAGTTACTAGCTATACTCCAAAAGAATTGGCTACTTGAAAAAACATATATAGGTGCAGCAAAATTGTGACAAAAAGCATATAAATAAATGGCCGTCCTTTTTAATTTTTTATTTTTTCTTTCTTTTAATGGCAGAGTGTTCCTTTCCCCCCACATCTCCTTCCCTGATTTCTCCTTCCCCTGTCCCTCCTATCCCTGACCCTGACCCACCACCATTACTCCCTGACCAATGTGCGTCCTCATTTACCAAACCTTCCCCTCCTGCGCCCCTGCCTGTCCCTCCCATCTGCTCCTCAAGTCAACAACCATGGACTTCTCTCTTTAAGAACAAACCGCGCAATGCGGGGAAGTACATGCCGGTTAACTTAACAAATGAATATGTTGATGATGCTTTGGTTCTACCTGACTCTGTTCAGGAAGCTGGTCTCAGTATATGGCGCGAGTATATTGTTGGGTTCTTCCTTGACGAACCACTTTCTTTCACTGCAGTGGTGCAACATCTAAAGCGTGCATGGAGGCTTAAAGGAAGCATTAAAGTTAAATCAGATGGTGTTGTCTTTATGTTCTTATTTTCTTGTGATGATGATCGGAGGAGGGTGTTGCAAGCTGACCCGATAATCATGAGAAACAAATTGTTTATTGTTAAACAATGGGACCCCACTATTAGCAATATTTGTGGCTCTGTCACTTCAGTGCCTATCTGGATACGTATTTACAACATTCCTTTGGCAGCATGGTCTCCTCTTGGAATCAACTGGCTAGCTGGAAGAATAGGTAGTGTTAAATGCTTGGATGAAAGTACAGAAAGCATGGACAGGTTGACTTATGCTAAAGCTCTGGTGGAAGTGACCCCCATCACCGAGCTAGTTGATAGCTTTCAAGTAATGTGTAAGGATGGTAAAAAACAAACTGTTTTTGTGGATTATCAGTGGAGGCCACAAGCATGTACGACATGTAAAGTATTTGGGCATGACATGTCAAATTGTAAAAATACTGACAGGTCAGATGTCGTTAAAAAAAAGGTAACAAATATTTTACCTACTCAAATTCCTAAAGGAGACACCACGGTGAAAGATCAAAAAAACAAATTAAAGCTTAATAATGCCCTAAGTGTTTGGAGGAGAGTTGAGCATGGAAGCAAAAGAAAAAGTGTAACTGTGAGGAATAAAGAAGATAGTGGGAGTGACAAAAATGGAAGTGGTAGAGAGCATGAAGTTAGAAAAGAAGGTGGTCCAATAGATAATATCAGTGACAATGTGATTAATTTAGTTGAAGAAGGTGAAGTAGTTGAGGTTTTAGATGTGACTATAGGCAATAAATTTCAGGTGCTTAACTACTTGGTCGAAGACAATGGAGTTTTAAGTGTTGAAGGAAGTGGAGATAAAAATAACTGTGGAGAGTCTGATAATGTTACTGCTCTGATGAATGAAGAAGCAACAGTGGATGGTGTTAATTTAGAAACAGTTCAGGAGAAGAACTTGGATGTACCTAGTGTTGTGGCAGATGTTGAAGGTAATATCCAACTAGCAAAAAATTATGGTATGCTAGTTCAAGAACTGATTAGGGTCAGAAGAGCAAGAGATCATGAATTTAGTAAGCAAGATCAAAAGCATGATGATGCTTTTTTGCATACTGAATATAGTGGATTTAAAGACTCCTTGGATGGGAAGACATCCCAACTACCCAATGATAAAACTCATTTTTTAATATCCAATGCATCACAACCCAGTAACATGAACATTCTCCCAGAGCAACCTAATCATGCACATGCACACAACCCTTGTGTACATGTAACTGAAGCATCCTCACCCCCGGCAATCAAACCAATCTCCCTTATTCACACATTCCTCCCCCTCCTGGATTTTTGTTTAATCATGTGAACCCTACTCCCTCTAAACCCATAACTCCAATTCCAATTCTTAAACATCACAGCAAACTTAAGAGGCTAAAGGATAGTAACATGACAGATTTTGACAAAGGCAAGAACATTGATTTTGCTGAAACTTCAGCAGAAAAGGATAAAACCCCTAATTCAGGCCTCAGAAGGTCTATGAGATTGCTAACATCTCTCCCATAAGTTATTCCATGTTACAAAATTTTGGGTTTTGGAATATTAGAGGTGCTCACAAGGAAATTAAGCTTGTGCAAGCTAAACGCATTATCTCTGACAATAAACTTGGTATTTTTTCTATTCTGGAAACAAAACTCAACCATGACCTCACCCACAAAGCTGCAAAAATAATTAACCCATTATGGTGTCTTCATCATAATTTGATTGAGGCACCATATGGAAGAATCATGGTTTTGTCTGACCCTTTCATCTACTCCCTCTCCCCTATTTTATCCCACAAACAATTTATCCATTTCCATGCTATACATATTCCTTCTGCTACCACTTTCTACCTTACCTATATTTATGGGGATAATCATGTAGCTGCTAGACAAGAAATGCTCAACTACCTTCCACATTTTAGACAGGAAACACACTCATGGTTTGTGTTAGGAGATTTTAATTGTATGTTAGCTGCTAATGACCATAGTGGTGGTTCTCCCCTTACAATTTCTGATGTCACTCCCCTCAATCAAGCTATCTCTTCCTCCAATTTACATGAAGCTGCCTATGTTGGACCTAAATTCACTTGGAACAATAAAAGTAGATCTGGTGTGAGAACTTTGAGCAGACTTGATTTAACTTTTCTCAACACCAAAGCCATTGCCCTTTTTCCCATGTCCCTTAACCATATCCTCCCCCCTCTTCTCTCTGACCATTCTCCTGTCTTTATAGCCTTGGAATGCAATGCCATTAAAAGGAATTCAAGTTTTAAATTTTTTAACTCATGGATCAATGATCCTGAATTTATGCCTTTAGTGGTTACTATTTGGAAACAACCTAAATTTGGAAATAAAATGTCTATTTTGCAGCAAAAATTGAAGACAACCAAAGTGGCTTTAAGGACATAGGCTAGAAGCAAATATGGTGATGGTGACAAGAACTCAACTAATCTGCAGAACCAACTATCAGCTATTCAATTAAGTATGATTGACGACCCTGACAATATTAGCCTTTCAGAGCAGGAACATGAGCTATCTCAACAACTTTCTGAAGCTATGGCCATTGAGTTAAGTATGAAGAAACAAAAATTGAGGAAGGAGTGGGATTTGTTTGGTGATAGAAATTCAAGTTTGTACCATTCTACTCCCCAGGTTAAAAATGCCAAAAGATACATTCATCAGCTTCTTGATAATGAAGATAGGATTTTAAACAAGCAGGAAGACATTGATAGTGCTTTCATTAACCTTTATACCAATCTTTATTCTAACACTGATGACTGGAACCCTGACTATCATGAACTCTTGTCAACTCCTTTGCCTATGCTAAATGAATCTGACATACAACTTCTATCTTCTAAAGTTATTGATGAGGAAATATATAATGCCATGTTTGGTATGAAGAGGGATTTTTGTGGTGGCCCTGATGGCTTTAATGCCTTTTTCTTCATTCACTGTTGGAATGTTATTGCCACTGATTTCCAAAATGCTATGCACAATTTTTTTGAGCACAATAAATTACCTTCTTCCATTAATGCTACCAACTTATGTCTGGTGCCTAAAGGTAAAGAACCGTCTACTCTGCATGCTTTTCGTCCTATTGCTTGCTGTAACATAATATACAAATGTATCTCTAGAGTTATTGCTGCAAGGCTTAGGCATGTACTTCCCACTGTAATATCTGATAATCAGGCTGCCTTTTTGAATAACAGAAGTATATTGGACAATGTGCTTGTTACTCATGAACTTCTTAATGGGTATGGTAGAACTCATGTTTCCCCTAGAGCTATGATGAAGCTTGATATTAGACGTGCTTTTGATACTATTAGTTGGGAAGCTTTGAGTGGTATTATGGGTTTAATGGGGTTCCCTGGTCACTTTGTCAGCTGGATCTATACTTGCATATCTACTGTTAACTACTCTTTATGCTATAACGGGGGTACAGTTGGTTATTTCAAAAGTCAAAGGGGCATAAGGCAAGGTGACCCCATGTCTTCATATTTGTTCATTGTTGTGATGGAATTTTTTACTCAGCTTGTTAACCAACAGGTTATGAACAATAACTATGACCTTCATCCCAAATGCAGGAATCCCCTCATTACCACTCTCCTTTTTGCTGATGATGTCTTACTTTTTATCAAGCCCACTGTGTCAACTATGGAATGTGTCAATAGTATCCTTCTCACCTTTGAGAAATGCACTGGTCTACAGGTTAATAGAAGCAAGTCTTCCCTTTTGGTTACTGGTCTCACTGAGAGTGATAATCATAACATACACAATTATAGTCAACTGCCAAATCTTCCTGTGGGTACTATGCATCTTGGTATTCCTTTATGAAATAGAAGAATTGGCATCACTGCTTGTTTACCTCTGTTTGAAAGAATTACTGTAGCAATGAATAGATGGGCCAGCAATAAATTAACCCAAGCAGGCAGAATCACCATCATCAATTCTATAATCCATGCAATGACTGTTTATTGGTGCAAATGTTTCATCTTACCTGTGTCTCTTCTATCTAGTGTTAGAAAAGCTATGAATCATTTTTTATGGACAGGGAGTATGTATTCTAAAAAGCTAATTCCTATTGCCTTTGATAAATTAGAGAAACCACAAATATATGGTGGTTTGGGAATAAAGTGTATGAGAACCTGGAATCAAGCTGCTTTCTCTAAGCATTTTGACAATCTGATAAATGATAGGCCAAATTTGTGGGTTAGGTGGGCTAGGCATCATCATCTTGGCAACAAAAATTTTTGGTCCATGGAACCTTCTCCTCTGTGTGGTTGGATATGGAGATCTATTCTCAAGATCAGAGACATTTTACTCCCATTTGTACAGCTTGTGCTTGGCCCTCACTGCAATGCCAAATTCTGGCATGATCCTTGGGTTGGAAGAGGAATAATACTGTCCAATCTGCTCACCTATGAACAGAGGTATCAAACTGGCATTCCTTCGAATGTCAGTGCCTCTGATTACTGTCAGAATGGTGAAGTTACTCTGCCATACACATCCAATCCTGTCATCCAGCAAATATGGACTGATGTGCAGTGCATGAGCATCCCCTCTGGTGATTATGGGTATGTTTGGTTTACTAGTCAAGGTCAGCACTCCATTGCTGGGGTTTATAAAGCTTTGAGACAAGATGATAGTAGCCCCATTTTTCGATGGCATGCTAGAGTTTGGAACTCTCTTACCTCACAAAAACTGAATTTCTTCCTTTGGAAAGTTCTTCATAATGCGATCATGACTAAAACTAAACTGTGTAGGAGAGGCTATAATGTTGACCTGAAGTGTGTATACTGCAATAATGTTGTTGAAGATGGTGCTCACCTCTATTTTGATTGTTTGATTACAAGAAGAATCTGGGAGACTATTCTTATCAGTAATGGTTATAATGAGATGGTTTTGCATGGTGATGCAGAATGGAATAGGTTGTTTACGAGAACAAGATGGAAGAATGCCACTACTTACAAGCTGCTACTCATCCTGAAGGTTTTTGTGCCTGTGATTTGGGAAGAGAGAAATGCCCGTGTCTTTGAAAACAAGATGAAGCTTGAAAGTTCTTTAATAAACTTAACCATTTCCAGGGTCAAAGAAAAGTCTGATCATCACAGTGTGTATGTTTCTGCAGTTTAGGGCCTTGTTTTTCTTTTACCTTTCTTTGGTTTTGTTTTTTCTGTTTTAGTCTTTCTTTCTTCTTCCATTTTGTTTCCCTGTTTTCTCTTTTGTGAGTACTAGTTTGTTAGTGCTCACTTGTTTTCTTGTTTTTGTTTCTGTTTAATAAATATGGTAAGGGTCCATCCAACCCTGCTTGCCTTTCAAAAAAAATTGTGACAATGGCACTAAGGATGTTCATCACTCAAACAAATAGAAGGTATTACCAATAACCTGTAACAAATAAAAGGTACTACCAATAGAATAGTTTATATAGAAGAATAGTAACAAATAGAAGGTACTACTAATAACCTATAATTTTCATCACAGTTATATATAATTATTTTCAAATTTTTCTGAATTTTCAGTAAGTCCTACCAATGATCGAAGACATGCATGAAGAAAGACTTAAGGAGTTCAAATTCTTAGTAATGCATTTGGTACTTGTAGAAGTTAACTTTGAACTATGTTGTCTTTTGTTATCATGAATATGTATTGAATTTGGTAGCTCATGTATTGAACTTATTTTTTGTTAGTTGATACTTTAATTTGTTATCATGAATATGAGTTACATTTGCTGATTATTATATTTTTTCGTTCATACATTGTTCAAATTTTTATCTATTTAAAGAAGATTCATTTTGATTGTTATTATTAAAATGTAATAGTGCATCAAATATATAGTAAAATAAAGCATAGCTCCTAAAAAGCGTTATAACTATATGACATAAGTGCTATAAAAAGATAATGCAATCTATGAGGTTTCTGTTAAAGGATTGCGGCAAATAGCCGCTATAGTAACTATTTTTATAGCACGAAATTGGCGTTATGAAATCATGCTCTTTTATAGCGGTTTTTTTTTGTGTTATAAATGTGCAGTTCTTTTTTATAACATGTCGATATACATCGTTTATCAAACCGCTATAGTTGTGTTTAATAGCGGCTATATGCCGCTATAAAAGACTGTTTTTCTTGTAGTGTATATCGCTGCAAATAACAATATAATTCAACCATTATTTATCACTCCTTATATATAATATGAGACAACATTTAAACAATACAAATCTAGTGGTAAGTGGATGTAGTTGGAATTTGAGAATTTGATGGAACATTCTATTCAACATTTGTGGCATCCAGATTAATATATGAAACCTTGTTGATTTTTGACATCACAAACATATATACATTATTATCTATTACTTAATAAAGATGTCAACTTTTAGGAACTATGCTCAGATTATATATAAAAAACTATTAAAGTATTTGATTTACCAAAATTCTAGATATTTATGATGCTAGAGTTCTATGATTCTTTTCTTTAGAAAAAGGAAAAGGAAAGAAGAAAGAAAAATAAAGAAAACATGAGCATAAAATATTACGATGTAATAAAAGCTTATGTATCGTCTAATTTAATAAAATTATAACATGTTTTATTCTTTTGAGATATAAAAATGAAAGGTAACATAAGTGTGAGCAAGAAACTATCGAGCTCTTGCTTTTTTCAAAAAATCATATAAATTTGGTTTTCTAAAATTTCTATATTGTCAAGATTGTAGTAGATGCAATAGGATCGAGTCATTACATCTGACTAAGATGATTTATGATCTAATGCAATATAAGATACATGGACAACTCAGTAGGTATGCTAATTCTAATAGTATAATTAGAGGACGCTGAGGTAGGATTATGGGAAGAATATAACAAAAAGAGTACTATTACCAACTATGCACATGCATTACGTGTCTGAAAATAAGTAAATAGCTTATATGATACAAACCCCTATAAGCAAAATTGTGCAAAATAATAATTCTTTTTGTATTTAAAAAAAATGAATGATATACCTTTCTATGAGTCTATTCTTAATCAAAAGTATTGTATACACAATCACATTTTTGGGCTTATCAAATTAATCATGGTACATGAATTCATGATTGTATAAATACCCATAAATGACTTCTTATATATAATGTGAGACAACACTTAAACATACATAACTACCTTCATCTAATCCAGTTGTTCTCATATTTATGCTTATACATTATTACAAAATGCAATCTAATTTAAGGGAAAAAATACCAATCAATACCTAATCTAATTTTCCAACTTGTGGACACCCTTCACAAGCACTTCCATCTTACCCATCGTCTTCCTATACTTTGCTTATCATCATGCTTACTCGTTCTCAATTCTCACAAGCAAAAAAGAACTAAAATATAATTTTTAGATCTAAAATAATAATATTTAATGTATTTATCTCGGACCATGATTGGGAATTGTTTGATTGTCTTTCTCCGAGGCAGAAGCGAAACATAATCAACTTGAATTCGGGATAGCTATTCGAAATCTTAGGGAAAGACTTGATTTGTTATCTCATGTCTGCTTTTCGTGAAAAAAGACCAATTGAAGGGGAGGGTTTCTTCAAACAACAAGGAGCTGAGGAAACTATTCAATCAAATGATATTGAGCACGTTTCCCATCTCTTCTCGAGAAACAAGTGGGGTATTTCTTTGCAAAATTGTGCTCAATTTCATATGTGGCAATTCCGCCAAGATCTCTTTGTTAGTTGGAAACGGTTGCTAATACCCTGTAGGCTGAGGAGCAAAAGGAGGAATCCGCCCGAGGAGGGGCTCGCGTCTGATTAGCTAGTTGGTGAGGCAATAGCTTACCAAGGCGATGATCAGTAGCTGGTCCGAGAGGATGATCAGCCACACTGGGACTGAGACACGGCCCAGACTCCTACGGGAGGCAGCAGTGGGGAATTTTCCGCAATTGGCAAAAGCCTGATGGAGCAATGCCGCGTGGAGGTAGAAAGCCCACGGGTCATGAACTTCTTTTCTCAGAGAAGAAGCAATGACGGTATCTGAGGAATAAGCATCGGCTAACTCTGTGCCAATAGCTGCGGTAAGACAGAGGATGCAAGCGTTATCCAGAATGATTGGGCGTAAAGCGTCTATAGGTGGCTTTTCAAGTCCGCCGTCAATTTCCAGGGCTCAACCCTGGACAGGCGGTGGAAACTACCAAGCTGGAGTACGGTAGGGGCAGAGGGAATTTCCGGTGGAGCGGTGAAATGCGTAGAGATCGGGAAGAGTGCTTTTTTCCAGTTAAATAATTAAATAAATTGAGAAAAAAGACTCAAAATTCAAAATACTACTTAATTAAAAATACTAATTAATAAATACTAATAAAAAAATTATTAATTTGAATAATATAGAACAAGAAAAGAGAAATTGTGAGTAAATAATTACCATACAAATTTATACTAGTTACCTTTCTTTTTTCTAATTTTTTTATTTATTTTAAAAATTCTTTTAAAAATTCTGTTTTTCTTAAATATCATGAACAGTTCCTGTAGGTTGAGCACCTTTTTCAAGGAAATAACGAATAGCAGTTTAGTGTTTTTTCGCAGCAGATTAAAGATAGAAATAAAACAACATCTCAACTATTACCAGCCCTATTTACAAATATAAGATAACAGTCAGCATGCTGTTAGAAATCCAGTCAGACCAATGGAAGCTAAGAAATTGGTTGGATTTCTACACCCATTGCTATTGATTCTTCTTCAGCGATTACTTAGTTTGTACCAAAGAACTACATGGCTTATTTGTTGTGTATGCCATACATACCAAATCAAATTGGCATCGACTTAACAACGCTTAAAATTACCTAAGACACTAAGCTTATCAGTAATTGTAATTCTAATAAGATAACAACCATCATCATGCACAAAATTTTCTTCAAAAGATTACACATTGAGTGAAAATGTATGAGAAGCAAAGCATACATATCAATATGGCTCATTTCGAACAGTATAACAAATCGGTCTATAATGAAATATAAATTATAGAAAAATTGCAGAATATTAAAAAATACCTAAAAGTGGTCGAAGCTTGGTATCTAAGGGGTAGTGCTTGAGGAAATGAAGCAGAGTAAATCAGTTAAGTGGAGGAATCAGAGCACAGTCAGTTGACCCTAGTCTACAAAATTGGTCGATTGCAAACTGCGATGCGGTGCAGTAGCTGAAATTTACAGTAATATAAATGAAAAATGTTTGAGAAATATAAATGGATAAGTTTATATATGATCTATAATGTAGTGTATTATTATTTATTTATTTAAATAAATAAATTAATTAAAGAATAATTAAATATTTGACTTTAAAAATCATTTAATAGTTAAATATATATTTCGGAAAATAAGAAATATAATCTAATTAACATTCGATGTATTTCAAAGTAAACTTCTTGAAGTTGTGTTACCCATTTATTTATATGCATATTGCAATCGATTCTACATAGCTATCTACACTCATTTAGCACTTTTGAGCTTATAAATATTTGAATTTTAATTTAATTGCATGTTCATATTTATTCCTTCTAACAATAATCAATTTTCTCGGATGAATATTAAGTTAAACCTCTTTCATAAGGAGCATTCCATACCTCCAAGGGTACTTCCCTATTTTTTCTAAATGCTTTCTTTAATTCTTTTTGCTAAATAATAACTCTAATTCATATAATCAAGGACTAATCTTATGCTAGGCAATTTATGCTACATAAGGTACACATGTATGGAATTTTGATATAGGGTATGGCAGGCAACATAACTAAATCCCACTTCCACATCAAGTACACAACCATGATATAATTTTATAATATAAGGCACTCATCTGAGATCACCACTTTATGATTGAACAGATAGGTGCATTACTCTGTAAAATTTGTATCACTTGGATAACTCCTTAGCAAAATATAACTGTTATTAGCATGATTTAATATATGTTATTGTACATTTTCTACAGTATTACTAATACCATTTTGCCTGTGTAGATATGTCACTGGGAAAGAAAGGAAAATATGGCATAGTCATAACTCACTTGCATATTTTAGAGAAACCAATCTTTCTTCACTCCTCATATTCACTAAATTATTTTAAAAGTGGTTTCCGCTAGAAATCTCAAGTTATTAGAAAGGCTACCCTCCCTCGACCTTATGTGGCTCTACCAGTGCCACAACTTAAAATATTGAACATTTATGCTGTGACTGATGACTGCAAAGATTTCTATTGTGCATTATGTCTTTTTACAGTGAAAAGCATAAAGTCAACATTTGTTATTTAGTCACAACTTTGAGTTTTAATATTTGACAGTACCTTATCCCTACTATTGTCCCACTATTCAATTGGGGTAGCAAAATGTGCTTGCCAAAGCTCCTCAGCTGATCCAGCAGAATTTCCTGCATAGTTTCGAGATTTTCCTCTTCGTAAAAAAAAATTTGTCGTTGTTAAATGCCTATTCTATTCTGGAAACCCCATTCTAGTATTATGCATACTAGGAAAAATATTCTACTTTTTAGCTCCAAAATAAAAAGGCCCTACTTTTCCTAATATGTAATTACTGGATTAAAACATTATCATTTAATATTGCATCGAATTGCAGCTTTCAACGAAACAGTTAAAATGTAGCATTATCAAAAATTAGCTAAACGGTTAAAAATCAATTCAAATTAAACGAAATAGGAAATAAGAAAAACACCGTCACATTGATTGTTTAGAATTAATTCCAGATCGCAATCCCAGACTGAAAAAGAAAGAAAGATATGTGTACCGGTATAATCTTTGATAGGGGAGGCACTGATAGCAATATGTTCAATGATGTAGATTAGGTTTTTAATTTTGGTGAAGGTAATGGATTACTAATGCTTGAGGATTGCTCCGGTGATTGAATAGCTCGATAACGGATTATTTCGATGATGACGACAACGATGCATTTTAATTTGGTTAGGGTTTCTCCATTGGAGTGGAATGAGACAAAACAGACGAAGCAGCATATATGAAATGGAAGGGGATGCATAAGGGTATTTTGGGAAAGACACGGTTGAATTCAATTCAATGAACTTTTATTATTAATATTAGAGATTTATTATCACTCAAAACAATATTATTTGTATCATCAACCCTTTTATTTGAATAAATTTAAAAATAAATATGATTTATCAAAGTGATAAATTAGCGGTTCGTTACAAAATTTCTAAGTCTTTAAGATTCATTCAAAGATTCCAACTAATATCATTCCAAGTTATAACATAAACATCAAATTTTAGTTATCAATTTTTTTCCAAAAGTCTCAAAAAATTTCTAACACCTTAAGTTTACAGAAAATTTCGCGAGCGTCTACTTTGCGTGGTTCGATTGTAAAAATTTTCAATACATATAATTACAAATATACATCTCATCTTCAAGGATGAGGCATCTCATAAGGAAAAATATAAAAATACATTATGTAATCCGAGATTGTACCATTTATTAGCATTAACAAGCATATACAATCAATATAATGCGAAAACGAGCCCCAAATGCAAAGCATATGCCATCTGAACCTACTTATCACTCAACAACCAATGAGAACATGTATAAGGAAAGTAATATCCATATACAACATGTACTGTACAATAACCATATGAAAATGTAGAAAATGTACGCAGAGAAACCATCAAACAAATAATATCCATTCAATTAATTCATAACCATATCAATTTCACATTTTCCCATGTCAACATTTAATTTATTAAAGCTCGTACGATGTACATATATCATCCATACATAAAATCATACTTGATCGCTCGCTCGATCACACACTTTTACTTTCGAACTAGTACCGTTCACACGACCACCCTAGTGCGGACTCAGATCCGGTTTCTTGAATAAAAACTGTCATTCTCCTTGCATAGCCATATACTATGATAGAGAATTCCAGAATCTATCAAAAATCTATATCCAGTGTTCGCAGTCGAGAATCGAGTGAAAAATCCTTGTTCGGACCGATGTAAATCATCGCAAAATCATGTGCCCGAATCTGGATCAAACAGTTATGCGAATAAAATAATACACATACAACTTACGTATTTATTTCAATTGGTTTCTTATTTTATTCCATTCTTTCTTATTCGGATTATTTTATTCACATTCATTTATTAAAAAACATTATTCACATTGCTTTATTCACACTGATTTATTACTTGGCGTATTCTTTCGATACTAATGTCACTTAAAAACCATCCCATCCAATTTGACTTAAGTTTATCATAAACATTTTATACAATACCACTCATGTTTAGTTTCACTCTACAACTTAAATTCATATTCATTTTAAATCAATTTCATTTAACTCATTTCATTATTTAGTTCTATTCGTACCATTTCAAATCACAATCAATTTCATTTCAAAAATCATTTCATTTAACTTAGCTTAAGTTAAATTTCATTTCAAATTTTATTTTCTTGACATTTATATTCAATAATTTAAAACTTTGTTTTAACTTACTTATCCCAAAAATTTATAAGTTATATAATTTATTTTCTCATATTTTCATAAAACACTTAAATGAAAATTTTCAGTGTTTAAACATCTTATTCATATTTCAAATTATTTTGAAACAATACTATAATTATCTTTGTTGTATTTCAAAACATACCTTTTAATTTTAAAATCAAAACTAGTTTTACCAAAACAAAACTCCGATGATGGCAATTCTTCTCTTGGAAACCCGAAAATAAACGTCGATTATGCTACAGTCATCATTGAAATTATTTTCCAATGACCGAAGTGAGTTCAGTGCTTTTATTTCTTTTAAATCCTTTTAAAAATATTTCAAGACAAATACTTTCTAGATGATATAATTAATATTTCCAAAAGTTTGAAAAATAATTTTCAAAATCAACAAGATTTATATTCTCCAATTCTTGTTTTAAATCCATTTTATTTACAAATCATCATATTTATGATTTCCCTTATATATAATTTCACTTTGGTTATATAAAACCATTCCTTAATTGTTTACCTTGTTTACATTATAATAACAACTTTTGTTAGAATACCAAAAATAAACAACAAACGATAATAATCAAATATTATCATTCACAAACACCCAAACACACCATATATACTATAACAATTTTCGAAAAATTATTTCTTTATATATAAAATATAATCAAGGTAAGATTATTTCATTTACCCAATTTCCAAAACAATATTATGTCGAATTGCTCTGTTCAAGTGTTTAGAGATCCCTATGAATAACGTTAATTATTCATATTGACCAGAATCCATAAGCCACTCAATAAATCAATCAACACAATATAAAGCATTTTTATATCACTAACAAATACGCGCTCATATTTGTATACACTCAAACTCATTCTAGGGTGCTACTGACCCTATCTATGATGAGTAAATCCCACTAAAGTCAAGGTTCTCGCTTAACCTTGCGCTTTGATACCATATTGTAACGACTCACTTTTTCGAACATTTTAAGCGGACAATCAAGCACACATGATCCACTCAAATTGAACTGAAAGGCGAATAGTTAGGGAAAAGAAAAGGAAGAAAGAAGACAAGAAGAAAGAAGACAAGAAGAAAGAAGAGAGAAAGAAAACTGACAACACAGAATCTCACAGCGAAACGAATAATCTATAATATACAACAAATCTTTACAAAAAGAAGAAACATAATATGCATACATCAATAGGAATACACTAACCTATTTTAGCACGGACAGTTGTAATAGCCTATCCTCACAATTGCTTTAAATACAACCAACAGACAACACAGCCGGAGCACAAGAAATACGTAGATACATTTTGTACCTCCAGCTCGTCTCCTGAGTTCCAATGTATCCAAAGCAATCTGTAATATGCTCGTCTGACCCGAGCATTATAATAAAATAACACTCGAGTTAGTTAGAAAAACCAACGTGAGAAAACACACCCAATTGGATTTATAAAAAAACCTTTGAAATCAAAAGTCTCTCGTAAGACCATGCCGCAATGGGATTTTTACCTTATGATAACCAAACCATTTCATATGAAATTCACTGATATTAGAATAGTGTCTAAGATACAATTACTTATCAATGACAGCCAAAATTGTTACATTAATTAAACTCAATCATAATAGGTACAACTAAAACTGTAAAGGCTCGTATTGGAGAATGGATTCCATACAATGCCCGAGCTACTGGGGTACCATTGTCATAGTGCATCTCTAGATAAAATAACACCGAGGACCTTGCCAGGATCCCCTGTTAACACAGAACCGGCCTACGACTTGACTAGTAGTATCGAATGTGATCACCCCTCTGTTAATGGGCCCCGAAGTATACAAATGAGAGATAATATCAACTCTAGATAAGGATGATCATACACTACTTAGGAGCGATCCACTTAGCCATACTGTATCTCCCTTGTTTTAGTCATTCCCGGTTGATGAAACTTGAGGCTATGTTTACCTTTTACATAGCACTTTAAACTTGGAATGTTAACACTGCCCTCTAGGCAAACAATGCAATGCCAACATTCTTCCATACAAGTTCGTTCTGGAGCCGAACGAAATGCTTAAGAGCTCCATCTTCAATTCCATCCTCTTCAAGATATCTTCACTTCAAAATGCTTAAGTTGGATCGAAGTGGTTTTTGGATAACATATCTGATCCCGGTCTCTTCGAAACAACATTTAATAGCTTCCGGTAAACTCAACCCGGTTCTTAAGAAATAAACAGTCAAAGGTAAGAGCGGAGATCACCTCCTAACAATTAGTGGAGGATTTCTTTATCATTTTTCCTAGGAGAGCGAAATGAGATTTATACGCACAGTACAACATCATTGGAGATAACTGTGCCATATAACTTATGTGTTTCTCCTAGATATTTCAAAAGTTACGTTTTGGGTCTATATTTGATAGTCCGTTATTTAACTATCAACAAACACGCATCCAAATCAGGGATTTATTTCAAAAGGGAAAACCAACATTGGTTAAGCACATAAGCAACCACTAGCCTCCTTTTAGTTTATTTTTTCATTAATAAAAATCACTTTGTAATACTTGTATATAAATATCTTTACAAAGATATACCCATAAATTCCTATATTTTCAATACTTAGAAAAATATCGACATACTTTCTTAACGCTATAAGTATATTCACAATACCGAGAAAGATTTCCTTCCTATACAATTCCAAAATCATTTATCAATCCCTTATAAATCTCAAAAACAATTTATAAAACCCTTTTTATCCTTTAACTAATCTATCTTTAGCTTTGCAAACCAAGTTATGAGGTTCCTCTTATAAAACCCATATCCATTTATAAAACTCTATTTCTACATCTCGAAAACATTTATAAATAATTCTAATCATTTACTTTAAAACACTATTATATATAATAATACTAATTTAATTATAAACATTATAAATAAATAAATAATAATCATTAACTTTTAAAACATCTTAAATAATAATTAATAATTTCAAAATAGTGTTAGATAAACAATAATAATTAATCCTTATCATTATTATAATTAGTAATAATTTATTTCCAAAACATTATTAATAAATCATTATTATTAATTTCAAACCAAATTAATTATTTAAATAATTAACTTTTCAAAATATTAAATATTGATAAATAACCTTAAAACTATATTAATTATAAATAGGTAACCTTAAACAATATTAAATATAAATAAATAACTTTTAAAACAATATTGAATACAAATAAATAACTTTTAAAACAATATTAAATAAAAATAAACGTCTTTGAAAAAGATAGATAAATAGGTTGGAATAACATAGAAATTAAATCCTTTAAAAAAAATATTTCTGAAACCCAATTTCAGATTTAAAAATCATTTCCTGTCTAAGCACCAATTCCAATTCAAATGGCAATTTATAGTATTTTTATAATACTAATTTTGAGGCCAATAGCCACTTTACACTTAACCAATATCGATATTGATTTTCTATTACTATAGGATTTAAGTTTGAGCATATAGCAAAGTCATAACCCACAGTGTCAAACGATTAGGTTTTGATATCCAAAAATTCATATGATTGGAGTATTATTGAAATTAAAATCAACAATAACGAAGAATCCCGTTGGATCCCTCCAACCTACCTCGCTGCATCACAAATAATATATGATTATATAATTGGGTCATCCACTACTAGACGGGTATATTAAATGGTCATCAACTCTAGGGATGGGAATAAATCCAAACCAATTGATAAAATAGTAAATCATCCAACCATTCTATCAACAATTTTATCAACTATATAATATTATTGGTTAACCAAAAAGGTGAGTTTAACTCACCCAAATTTCTGTTGTCGCCGATGCAATTTGTTTTGGAACTAAAATCGAACGGCATCCAATTTTAGCCCAAACTTCAACTCTCTCTAAATTCAACCAAAGTAGTTCCATCACGAAGCTTTCGTCGTTATGAGCGCAATGCAAAAATCTACGCCTCGATCAGACCTTGTATGAGGGAGTTATCACATTTATAAGATTACGATTTAATTAATATAATTAAATCCACTAATTACAACATTACGAACTAACTACAACTCTAACCATCTTCCTCCCTAAACTCTTGTCCTTCACTCCGGTACATGCATAGCGTACGCATCGTGCATGTCCTTATTGATACGACGATTGACTCGGCGAAACCACAAACCGAAGTCGCTAATCAACTTCTCTCATCGAACTCGACTCGGTCATAACCACTTCACCACCTCCGATCATCTCCCCTCGATTGCGACCGTGCCTTCCCCCTTCGATCGCCATCAGGTCGCACGACCTTTTTCGCCTCCAAACCCCACGAAACTTCGGCGCTAGGGGTTATTCGCTCCCCCGATCTCGAATCTAACCACCAAAATTAAAATCGACAATCAAAACTCCCCAAACCCTAAACCCTAGTCTCGGCTGGAAAAGTCGATCATCCCAATCCACCTTCGCGACCAATAAAACCAGTATAGGTTCAAAGATCAAGCTTAGACGAACCCAACGAATCAAAGCGTGGAATTTTCACTGAACATTTTTGGACAAATTGATTTTTGAAAATCCTTGGTCTCGTTTTCTTTCTTTTACAGTTACAGGCAATGGTTTAAAAAAAAGAAGGGGTATGGTTGACGTGGGGGAGTATGGTGTGAAGCATGGTGGAATGGTGGAGAAATATGGGTTGGGTATAGGCTTACTATATATTATTTTATTCAAAATATCAAGCTTTTAAACGTCCAAAAATTGCAAACACCTATCAAGACGTGCTCCATGGCGTTATATATGTAATACCTCTATTTCGAACACAATGAAACTAGTCTCAAGACCTAATTTGATCATATGCAGAAAATTGTTTTTCAAACCCAGTTATATTATATTAATTTCTGAAATTAATTTATAAGCATTTCAAACTCGTACGACCACATGATACGTCCAATCACTACGAAATTCGTTAACTTACAAAAATACTCTTTTACAGATCCAAAGAAGCAGGTTTCGTCGAAATATGAGACAACCCCTTGGAAGGCTATTTTTGCACATTAATTAAAACGAATTATTATAAAAACCAATTTAATCACTTTTACATCTAAATTAAAAGTTTTGTATCTTAATTCTTATTTAAATAGAATTTAAATCAACTTTTGAAATCATTTTTATTCACATTAAATTTAGGATTTAATTATTTAAACAATTCCGAATATTAAATTCAACAATTTAATTATCAAAAAATTGCTATATTTGAAACTCAAGTTATTTCACTTATAACATTAACTTTTCAATATTTAAGATTAGTTAAATACTCCAAATTCAAATGACTGAAATTCTGGGTCGTTACAACTTTATTCATCAATTCTCTTATTATTAAAAAGTTATCAATTGTCTATTAGTAAATATTTTAACATATCAAGTGTAAGTATAAGCGAACTTTGTATATAAATATATTATCCTTATTTACATGTTTTCAAAATAAAATTATGGACAACAAAAAATGATGAATGTGTCTGTTGCGGTGTAAATAGCAACACCCATATACGTACATATTAACTTTGTTCATTGCTTTTATGTTGCACTTATACTTTACACATATGAATGTATTTGGTTCATTCATTATTATATATTCGAATTTAAATTAAATTTAAACTTTCTTTCAAACAAATCAAACAAAATAATATTTTATTTAAAATTTTATTAGATAGGATCTAAAATCAGTTTAAAATTCATACGACAATAGATCTAAGATAGGATTTTTTTTATTTGAAATCTACCTAATTCACCCACTTTCAACTAGTCTGGTTCCTACAATGGTATCATAGCCTAATAGTTTACACAACCTAAAATTATCAATATTATGGATAACTAATCAAAGCCACTCTATTTAGTAAAGTGTATAGGAAGATAGCATCGAAGGTTGGGTTTGGGTAATCAAGTACTCTACCCTACCTGGCTATTGGTGTAACGCACGATCTTTTCGACCATCGAATATCGACTTTAATACATCCATGATATTCATGTGATGAGCACCTAAGTACTGGAAAGATGAAATGTCAGGGTAAAGAAAAAGAAAAAAATGGAAAAAATGGAAAAAATGAAAAAGAACAAGAAAGAGGAGAACAAAAACATCAGAATCTCACATGTGAAATAATAACATATAATATCCAAAAGATAGTACACAGAACTACTAATATACATAGAATTTCAGAGTTACTAATCAGAATACCATCATTAGCTTGGACAGTTATAACAACATGTCCTTACAATTGTTGATACACACACACATAAAGTAATGCCAAAGAAATTAATGCGGTGGTAGGTAAAACATTCAGCTTCTCTCCAAGAGCTTAATGAACACCCATGAAAACCTGCCTTTCTCGGATTTGAGACCGCATGGAATGCCATAACGGTTATCCCTTCACAAGAACCACCATCTAATAAGTACATAAGGTGATATGATAAATAATGTCTAGGGTGAACAATATAAATCAGCATATAGCTGTTGGTACTTAAATTAATCACACCACAACAATATTTAATAGGTAT
The DNA here is from genome assembly GCA_030737815.1 of Allium fistulosum. Lineage (NCBI taxonomy): Eukaryota > Viridiplantae > Streptophyta > Magnoliopsida > Asparagales > Amaryllidaceae > Allium > Allium fistulosum. Next base: position 326,169,554 of record CM060903.1, on the reverse strand, counting down.
ACAAACAAAACTGCTAAGGTGCATTTGCATAATGGATTTTCCACGGAGGCGCCTCCAGCTTAAAATCTGAAACGGATCTCCATGACAAGGATAAGAAAATACCTTCCGAGCATCGTATAACTCAAGATAAAATATACATAAGATAAACACAACAGGTCCACGCCCGAACATGTAAATATGAACAACATGGAACCAAGTATCATCAACCCCTCTGGGTCCCACATATCAAAAGCATCTCTAGATATGGAGTTGCTATATGCCTTTGGGTTACCAAAACCCCTGGATTATGCAGCCTACTCTATCTTTAGTCATATACTGATGGTGAAGTCATGTTCAGCATCTCAACGCATGAGCCATAACAATAACAGATCACGGATCGAGCCGAAACTTTATGGGCTCGGTCGCGTGGGCCCACTCACGTGCCAGAAAAAGTCTCCCGAGATCTGAGCGAAATATCACCCTCCTACGCCTATAAATAGAGCCCCAGGGCCTACAGAAAAAGGATCTTTTTGATGCTCCAATGCCCAGACTCTACCGGATTCAAATTTATATTCCATTATTGCTGTTGCACTCGAATTTCATAACTTTAATTCGCTGTAATCCGCTGCAATCAATTGTAATCATCAAAGAAACATCAATAAAGTGATTAACTTCATAGTGGACGTAGGCAACACACCGAACCACTCTAAATTCTTGTGTTTCTATGCATTTTTATCATTTGTTTTTGAAGTGTTTGTTAGATAATCCTCTTTTTCCATTTAATTTCTTCATTTTTATCTCTTCAACCTCTTCCGAAGAGTGTTGTGCCCAATTTTGGTACAAACATTTTGGTGCTTTCACCGAGAAAAACCCAGTTTTTCTCCTGCTCTTTGGATCTGCTATCGATACCGGATTGCATAAATCCAAGAAGAAGATCCAGATCTCAAGCCTAAAAGCCCTTCCATTCTATTCAGATTTGTATCAGATCTAGAAAAGGACTTCGTCAGTTCATCATGGTGAGCACACGAAATGCTTCTACAGCTTCTGATTAGGAATAACGGGATAGACAGAATCCCGTACAATTGCCTCCATCCAACCAAGATGTCGCCGGACCTTCAAATCCATCATGCCCAGTCACCAGACAAGAGTTCCAGATGCTGCTTCAAGAGTTGACCCAGAGTCGGCAACAGCTTACTGAACAACTGCGCGCCAACGCAGAGTTGACCAACCAGCTGAATTGCCAAAGGCGCAGAAGATCCAGAAGAGATCAAGCTTCTTATTCTTCCATGGAGAGTTCAGCCTCATCCGATGATCATCACCGATCTACACGCGCACGGCTGGATGTAAGCTACACCCAGGCCACGGGACACCAACCTGCCCTAAATCTTGGACAACCCAGGACTGGACCATCCACCAGTCATTAGACCGGACCCTCATCCCGAGGAGGTGCCACTCCTTACCATGTCATAGGCAACCTCGCTACCACCACCACTACCAAACAAGGAGTTGATGCTAGAAATCAAGCTGATATGCATCGTCGCCGACGAGAACACACTCCAGAACCTTATTTCCCTGAAAATCTTGAACCAAGGAGGCGAGGCACGGACCGTCGACCGCGTCCGGTCCAGCCTCGCATTGTGGAACCCGACCACACCTTGGCACAACATGCTCCAAATATCCAGATGCAGGACATACCGACGATGATTCGTCACATGATCCGTGAAAATCAGGGTCTCACTAATGAAGACTGAGAGATTTCCCGGAGTCATACCCCTTTCACTGATGACATATTATATGCTGAACCACCTCGGCGCTTCAGGATGCCAACTTTGCTAGTCTATGAAGGAAATTATGATCCCAATCAACACATCCTGAAGTATGAATGGCTAATGAATGCTGCAAGAGCTGATGATGCAGTTAAATGCCGTAGTTTCCCCATTTCCTTAGGGGGTATTGCTACCATGTGGTTTACTCGTTTGCTGCTACGATCCATTTCTAATTTCGACCAGATGGCCACCAAGTTTTTTGAACAATTCCGTATGCACGTAGCGAGACCTAAAGATGTTAATACTCTGTCTAGTGTCACTCAAGCTCCCGGAGAGACACTCAGACGTTACTTGGAGCGATTTCATGCAACATGTGTAGAAATAAGCAATCCCAATGACAACTCTATCCTTATGGCATTAACTAAGGGGATTGATCCTGATTCTGAGTTTGGAAATTGGTTAGCTGGGAAGCCGCCTGCGTCATTGGACCATTTCTATTCCAAGGCATCCCAATTCTTGAGAAGGGAGGATGTGAAACAGTCTAGGAAGCAGGATGACGCAGGGCCCAGCATGGAAGGAATTCAAAGTAACATCGCAGTTAAACAATCCGGGGAGAGTTTCGGAAAAGTTCAGTTGAATATACAAAACAAACAGAACCAGCAGAGGGATAGTGGAAATCAAGGTAAAAAACAAGATAAAAATAGTGGTTCATGACATAGAGCTCCCATGTTCGACAATTATACTCCATTGAATACGTCGTTGGAAAATGTGTATTTGTAGACCTGTAATACCATGCAATACAAGAAACTTGCCCCGAAGCCATCAACAGAAAGACAAATCCAAATAGGGAAGTTTTGCAGATTCTATGAAAGTTATGGCCATAATACAAATGAGTGTCGTCATTTACAAGATCTCATTGAAAAGCTGATACGCGAATGAAAGTTGGATCCGTATGTGTGGACGCCGTAGTTAGGAGGTGCAGGCCCATCAAATCAGAATCGTGCATCAAACTAGGAAAGGCAGGAGGAACCCGCTCGTACCGGCGGGAGATTAGTGATAAACACTGTTTGTGTAGGTCCTCATCCAGCAGACCGAAGCTGGAAGGAAATGGAGTCGTATGCTAGCTCTATTAGGCATGCGAACTTCGAGTGTTGTAGTAGTTTTGATGAAGGGGCTCCGGCCAAAAAACAGAAGACGATGACTGATGACATCGTATTCGGAAACAGAGATGCTGATATGGGCGAGTCCCCCATTATCGATCCACTAGTCATCTCAGCTCAAATAGGTCCAGCCTGGATGAAAAGGATTTTGGTTGACAGTAGAAGCTCAGTGAATATTCTATATAAAGGAGCTTACGATCAGATGTGGATGGAGGCTAAAGATTTAAAGCCTTGCCAATCTCGAATCCATGGTTTCAATGGGAGCGCTACTATACCCACTGGAGTATTGGAACTACCAGTGGAGTTAGGGGTTGGAGAACGCCGGAGAGTCCGGATGTTGCAGTTCGTTGTGTTGGACATAGACTCCCCTAATAATGCTTTCTTGGGTCACCGGCCCTCGCTGAATTCAGGGCAGCAATTGCCTCGTGGTGCTTAACTCTGAAGTTTCCCACTGATCGGGGAGTGGGAGTCATTCAAGGAGATTAGGCTGCTGGGAGAGCCTTTTACATTGCCGAGCTGCGGGAGGCGCAGCGAAGGGAGAAAGGATAGGGCGTAGAGGAATCTCTCTGCGTCCGTTTTGCTGATAATTGACAATTAATGCCTGGGCCTAGGCTTGGGCCTAGGCCTAGGCACTCTAGCCAACTCCAAAGGGTTCTTGACCCAAGGGAAACCGAAGATGAAGGAGAATCTAAAGAAAGTCAAGCATCCCCGGCCGAACTGACGATCGATGTCCCAATTGACGATGATGATGATGATTCAAAGATGATAAAGATTGGCTCTCTGCTAAGCCAGCAGACTCAAGAGGAATTGGTTAAATTTCTATGGGCGAATCTTGACGTATTCGCCTGGACGCATTCTGATATGTGTGGGATCTCACTGGACATCGCGAGAAACACTTTGAATATTGACCCGCGGCATGTCCCGGTCAAACAGAAAAGGCGTGGTATGGATCCAGAGAGATCTGCCACCCTTAAAGAAGAGGTAGAAAAGCTTAAGACGAATGGGTTCATTCGAGATGCGCTATATCTCGAATAGGTGTCGAATCCCGTGCTTGTCCGAAAATCAAACGGAAAATGGAGAACATGTGTCGATTACTCCGATCTGAATAAAGCCTGTCCTAAAGATAGTTTCCCGCTTCCTAGAATTGATCTGCTCGTAGACTCAACAGCTGGACATGAACTCTTAACCTTCATGGATGCATATTATGGCTACAATCAGATACCAATGCATTTACCTGATCAGGAACATACCAGCTTCGTAACCAATCTGGGGCTTTATTGTTACAAAGCTATGCCATTCGGACTTAAGAATGCTAGGGCTACTTATCAACGATTGGTCAATCAGAAGTTTGCCAATCAAATCGGGAAAACCATGGAAGTATATGTAGACGACATGCTTATGAAGTCACGATTTTCCACTGACCATATTAAAGACCTGGAAACAATGTTCAACATACTTCGAGAATACAGAATGAAGCTCAACCCACTGAAATGTCATTTTGGAGTTGCATCCGGGAAATTCCTTGGGTTTATCGTCAATGCTCGAGGGATCGAAGCTAATCCTGAAAAGATCTGGGCAGTTAGAAATCTTGAAACTCCGAAAACTATAAAGAAAGTCCAGAGTCTCAATGGGAAAGTAGCAGCGCTGAGCAGGTTCATCTCAAAGTCCACTGATAAATGCATTCCCTTCTTCGATCTGATCCGAAAAGGAAAATGAAACTTTGAATGGACCACGGAGTGTGAGGGCGCTTTCCAAGCATTAATTCAGCATCTGTCCACACCACCTATCCTGTCAAAACCTATTGATCATGAGAAGTTGTACGTTTACTTGGCGATATCAGAAAATGCTATCAGCGCTGCCTTAATTCGGGAAGAAGACAGGATACAAAAGCCAGTATATTACATCCGCAAACGATTGACTGGAGCTGAAAGGAATTATCCGAAACTAGAGAAGTTGGCTTATTGTCTTGTTATTGCATCAAGGAAGCTCCGTCCATACTTCCAGGCCCATCCTATTATTGTTTACACCGACCAGCCATTACGACAGGTCCTTACGCGGCCTGAGACGTCTGGTAGGTTACTCAAGTGGATCATCGAACTGAGCCAGTTCGATATTAGTTATACTCCAAGGAGAGCCATTCAACGACAAGTCCTAGTCGATTTCATAGCTGAATTTACCATTCTAGAGGACTTGCCCGAAACCAGTGAATCTCCCGAATACGTCTGGAAGCTGTACACTGATGGTGCATCAAACGACCGGTGCTCGGGCGCTGGGGTTGTACTTGAAACCCCCAAAGGCCAATCTATATGTTATGCTTTGAAGTTCGATTTTCATGCAACCAATAATGAAGCTGAATATGAAGCCCTCTTAGCTGGATTGAAACATGCTAGGGATTTGAGAATTATCGCTGTGGAAATCTATTGTGATTCACAATTAGTTGTATGTCAAGTTTGGGGAGAATATCAAGCAAGAGACCGAAGACTGGCTGCTTACTTAGCTCGGGTTCAGGAAATACTGAATCAGTTTGATTATTACGCCATTTATTGTATACCTCGAGAACGCAATCAGAAAGCCGATTCATTGGCAAAGCTAGCCAGCACTGGTGAAGCGCAGCAAATGGGACTCGTTCCTATAGAGACGTTATCTTCCCCAAGTATTGACCAGGCAGAAACAGATTGGGTATGTGAAGCTGTTCCCGATAAGGAGTCGTGGATGACTCCATTCAGAAATTAACTTGAGCATGTAATCCTACCGGAGCGAAGGAATGAAAAAAGACAAGTCCTTTGGAAGGCTTCACGATTCACCATCCAGAATGGAGTCATGTACAGAAGAGGGTAATCTGTTCCTTTACTCCGGTGTATCGCTCACGATGAAATTAAACGATTATTATACGATGTACACGAGAGAGAATGTGGCGATCACACCGGGGGGCAAGCACTTGCCAAGAAAGTACTTCGATACGGATATTTTTGGCCGACTGTAAATCGCGATGCGTCGGATTATGCCAAGAAATGTGATAAATGTCAAAAGCATGCTCGAATTCCTAGAGCCCCACCTATCGAGATAACTCAAATGGTCAGCCCATGGCCATTTGCAGTATGGGGCATCGACATCATCAGTTCTCTACCTTTGGAAAAAGGTGGTGCGAAGTACACCATCGTCGCAGTTGATTACTTTACAAAGTGGGCTGAAGCTGAACCTCTTGCTACCATAACGACGAAAAAAGTAATCAACTTTGTAGTCCACAAAATTATCTGTCGATTCGGTCTCCCACACACCATTATCACTGATAACGGAACCCAATTCGACTGTGTTGAATTTAAAGATTTCTGCAAATGGTTTCACATTCAAAAGAAATTCTCTACAGTTGCACACCCTCAAGCGAACAGACAGGTCGAAGCAGTCAATAAAGTTATAAAGTCCATTCTGAAAAAACAACTGGAAAAGGTCGGGGGCAAATGGGTCGATGAACTTCCTATGGCTTTATGGGCTTACCGAACAGCCCACAAGTCCGCGACTGGTCACACTCCATTCTCTCTCTCTTATGGTTCAGAAGTTGTTATTCCAGTCAAGCTAGAAGTAAATTCTCATCGTGTGACATACTATGATCCGAAGACAAATGCTATATTACTTGTTGAATCTCTCGATTTACTAGATAAGAAATGTGAAGAGGCTGATTCGAGGGCAACCACGTGTCGAAGTCGAGTCGCCCGATTGTACAATGCCAAGGTCCGCCCGCGAACCTTTGAACTTGGTGATCTCGTCCTGAAAAGAATCTATCTGGTTCCTTCACATGTGAAGCCAACATGGGAAGGGCCGTATGTTATTGTACGAAAGCTCGGAGATGGCACATTCAAATTATCGACCGTCGACGGTCTTACTCTACCGAGAGCCTGGAACAGTGAGAGTCTTCGTCGCTACTACACATAACAGGCTATGTTTATTCATTTAGTTTATTTCCCATTTGCAATTTGTTTCTGCATTTTGAAATTAGAATTTGTAATAACGCAACTGACTTTGCCATATTTTCTTATTTCAGCAATAAAATGCAATCTCTTCAAGCCAGAGCTGTGATTTACTTGAAATGCTTCATATAATCATCACCATGCACATAGAGGTAAGTCCCATCATACGATGGGATTTATTCAAATAGGGAGTGACTGTGAAGCAACCGGTCACTCGCTAAGTGAAACCCAAGCTCGGGGACAAGCCATCACACCAAAGTCAAAAAAAGGATTGATATACGACAATCCTTCACTTAACCCCTGATTCCCAGAGTGCGAACTGGAGTATAAACTTACAAATATGTCTTCGAAGAGGGTGGATCCGTCCACCTAACGACTTCGTCCGTATCTGAACCAAGTTTGAGGAGGGTCGACCCGTCCATCTAACGACCTCACTTGTTAACTCGGGGTGGATGTGATCCGACCATCCACGATCCCGATACACCTTTTGTTCCCAAAGTGCGAGCGAAATCCAAAAAACATGCAACAGATATGACTGACCGTCTATTTACCAACTCCAAATTCCCAGAGTGCGAATTGGGTTATAAACATCAACTCCGGATTCCCAGAGTGCGAATTGGAGTATAAACATCAACTTCAAATTTCCAGAGTGTGAATTGGAGTATAGACATCAACTCCAAATTCCCAGAGTGCGAATTGGAGTATAAACATTGACTCTGGATTCCCAGAGTGCGAATTGGAGTATAAACATCAACTCCAAATTCCCAGAGTGCGAATTGGAGTATAAACACCAACTCCAAAGCCCTAAAGTGCGAGTTGGAGTATAAATGTCAACTCTAAGTCCCCAGAGCGCGGACAGATAATTAAAACTTAAAATGGCGTAACCAACTGCTAGTAAACAAATGAAAATCCCCGGAGTGCAGATGTGATCATCGATAATCAAACGAGTGTGGTTGAACCACTCAATCTCCGCTTGTCTCAGACATCCATTCAGTGGCACTAGACTCAACATGTTATAAATGAGATGCAATCGCTGGCTGATGTTCTACAACTCATCCCCAAGACTGGGGGGCAAACTTAAGTGTCGACCATTGACTGAAGTAGTGCGACGTCAAAATTCAACTCACTTCCCGGTCATGAACCGTGTCCACAATTTCCGGACCTGGCGAATAAAAACAAACTTGACTCGGAAGCTGAAACTTCACAAGTGCACTTCAAATACTTAAATACTTAAGCAAATACACAATGACTGAGAAGAAGCCAAAAAAGAAGAGTTTCATTTCTACTGTTTGTGAAAGAAATTAATGTACAAGTTTATTCCAAAAAAATCCTACTAGCAGGGGCCGAACCCGCATCTATACACGGCCCACGAAAGGAAAACCAAAAATAAATCCCTATCTATCTACTAAAAATTAACTGAAGAAGCATGTCTACTCTTTTTCTTCTTCGGCTTCCTTTTCGGTGTAGACCCGCTGGAGCCGCCACTAACTTTCTTCTTTGAGCCTTTACTTTTCGGTGGTCGGTCTCCAAGCGGGGGAATGATCTCGACGTCCTCCTCCGAGCTCAAATGTATAGGGATGCTTCCTGCAGGCGGAGTCGGAGGAACAAGATTAATTGTGGGAGGCGGAATGAACACACTAGTGTCAATGACTGTACCACTAGGTGATATCTTTCTAAGCGGAGCTGGACCAAGTGCCGCCATCCCACCTCCAAAACTGCCACCACGAGCCGCTGCTCCCATTTCAGCATCAATTTTGGCCAGTATTTCTTCTTCATGAACCGCTTGGGCCTCGCTGGGAGCATCAGTGGTTGGTATTGAAGAGCCAGTAGCGGGGGCGCCTCTGCACATGATAAATGGTAAGTCTGCAAAAGGATCGCTATGATGACTAAGGAGTTCCTCCATCATCTGCTCATCAAAAACAAGCGTGCTCCCCTGCATTTCATCAAGTGGCGCAGTTGTAGTTACGGTGGTCGCTTCGGTGACGATAGCCTCATGTGTTTGATGTGATTATTGAGTAACAGGAGGCACGACCGGTGCAGCATCAATCACTGGACAAAAAAAGAGAACTGTTAGTACTTAATTCGAATGACGACTCCGACTTAAGACAGACATATAGGATGTTCAGAGTACCTTCCTTAGTTTGGCTTGTAGATGGCTGAACAGCTTCAGCAACTTGCTCTATAGCCGGAGACATTTGTGGCCGATCCGGATTGTAGGCAGGAACAACTTGGGGATCAACCGCAGGCACGTGTTCAGGCTGGGTTGACACAGGGATTTTGAGACTTGCATCGTGGTGTTCAACCCCTAAGCCTTCTCCTACTTCCAAGCCCTGGGTGCCAAGCCTCTCCTTTTCATGCAGAATCATTGACTCATGGAGAATCCTCCGTTCATCTTCATCCAGCAAACGATTCTCGAGCTCAAACTCGTCGACTGACTCACCCAGATGCACCGCCTTCTCCTCCTCAACCAACCGGCCCCAGGCGTTGTGTAAATGTGTTGGGTAGTCTTCGAGCCAGGCCAGGCCTCTGTGCCTCAGCATGTTAGCATTATAAACAACAAGAAGATCTACAATATCGGCTTCTAGCCTGGATTCGGCCGATTTCACCTCCTCCTCAACCTTGGTCTCCGCCTCATGGACCTTAGCCACGGCCGCATCCCGTTCACCCCGAAGCAAGACAGCCTGTTCGCACACCTCTTGGGCTGCGTTGTTCGTGTCGTCCCTTTCCTTGGCAATGTTAGAGAATTTGGCTTTAAGCTCATTGAGTTCCTTAATCGTCGCATCCCGTTCGACCGTGACAGTAGTATTTCGGTGGCCCATCTCTTCCACCAAGGCAACATGTGTGTGCCTTAATCTCTCCATCGCCACATTCGCCTCATCAGCTTTTTTGGTGGCCTCAATTTCATATTTTCGAGAAGACTCGGCCTCGGTATTGAGCACTTGGATGATTCGGTCCCTTTGGGCGAGTTCAGACCCCATCTTTTCAATCACTTTAGCTCGCTCAAAGGACACCTTTGAAGCTTTTTCTGCGGCCTTCACCCACTCCCTATATTGGGCGTATATGTCATGAATGTAATCATGCATTGTATTTTCAGCTTCCGAAGGGATTCTCTTTAGGTGAGGGGGGAAGATGTAGCCGTCAAAGCAAATGTTTGGGAAATCTTTCTTAAGTTGGACAATCTTTATTGTACCTTCCTCTGTGGGATCAGTTATGACCTTCTCTGCAATTATGTGAGCCATAGTTTTCGCTCTCTGACGATGAGTTTCGGGCCTAGAAATTTGAGAAGACGGCCTATGTCGCGAAGGCTCTAATGAATGTGAAGCATGAATAAGAGGCGGTGATGGAATTCTAGGAGGTGGAGAACGGGACCTAGATCGGTATCTATAGTCTCTATCCCTATCCCGCTCGTATCTCTCTTGATTAGAGTACCCACGATCGCAGTCTCTGTCCGAATCTCTCCTGCGGGACTCATAGTAAGTAGAAGACTTTCGAGCCGAACGAAGGCTCCCTAACATCGATCCTCTCCCAGACATCGTACCTGTAAGTAAGAAACGAAAGAAAAGTTAGTGATCTCTTGAATTGGACAATTTACGATTAGGAAATCGTGTAGTGCCGTGAAGTGTATGTATGTGCAACCCCCCGACCAAACCGAAATGTCGGCCACACTTATAGCAAGCGACTCGCTTAGATCAAGAGCACTATCAAGCTCCTCCAACCCGATGTCATGTTGAAGTGACACATAATCCGGGATGGAATATCAGCAAGCCCTTCGAAAGGATTCTCTACTTGCGGGGGAGGAGCCTCCGAAATTCTAATTCCTGGAACAAGCAAAGACACAACCACAGATTTCAATCTCATGGATTTAGAACGCTTATGAGCAACTGCCTTGCCTTTTCTTCTTCCTTCCGAGCCTTGAAATCCGCCAGCAGACCCGGCTATAAGTTCGTCATCAGTGGGTGTTCTCTTCGGATCAACCCATTCAGCTATTTTGCGTTTCAACCGCTTCTTTGAGACTGCCCTCAATGTCCCTTCAAGCCTTATGCTTTGATTCCGCTCAATCAGCCCGACGATTCTCAAATTTCTATCGGTTAGAACCGAATCAATGTCCCTTATTTCGTTCGAAACTTCTTGAAGGACCCTTACTATCTCTTTGAAATACCTGCCTTCAGGTCGTGAAATTACGGCTGTAAAAAGAAAAGAAGATGTCAATTTATATCAACTACTATCATCTGGATAACTCTTGAAGAATACTGTGACACTTACGTCTGACTAGCCATCGGCTGGCAAATCCTGGGGGGCACCAGACATAGAACCATTCTGTTTTGAAGTAACTCGGCCTTCCCAAGATCAGGTTACTACTTGGCAATTCCTGACTGACTCCAGGAAAGTGAAAGACGGGCTATCTCCCCTACTCTTGAAGTTAAAAAGGTATCTAATCTCAGTCAACATTGGTGGTCGGAAGAGATGCCCCATGAATACGATAAATAGGCTATTCAGCAAAGCATATCCATTGGGATAAAGTTGTGATGGGGCAATTTTGAGAAAAGATAACACTTCTCTAATATATTGGTTGAAAGGAGGAAGTGTTCCCGCTGCACACGCATGACGGTTAAAGGCAGTAAACCCCTCTGGGCGAGCGTGCGGTCTATCGTTTGGTCCCGGTAATAGTACGTCGTCCAATGACAAACCATGCCTTAGGCATATTCGTCCCAACATGTCTTCAGAGACATTGGACGGTACAGAATCTTAGGGATTACAAATGAACATAGCGTTAGGTAGCTCATCCGAAGCTGGGTCTATAACTTCGGCTGCGATGGCTGGAATCTCTAGGACAGAAGAAGATGAATCCTGAACTTCCTGCTGTTGTGAGCTTGAAGGTTCCATAACTAACTAACTTATGAGAAATCATCATTAGATGAAAATAACATACGTACTTCCCCCAGTGTAAAGTGTGTGAATGTGTTGTGCAAGTGCAGTGCTGCATAATCCTTAAGGAATTATACAAGGTTAAGAGAAAATGTCTGAATGACAAGACTTCAAAATTCAACCGAAGTGACCGTCATCGCTGACCGTCACAACCGTGCCATCCAGATGTTGGCGATCGATCCAAGTTAAAAATTCATTACCATTTTTTTAAGTTATAGTTCCATCGACGAGCTTCGAAAGGCAGTCAAGTGTGCGGTCCAATAGTTAATTTCGGATATGCAAGAATGAAGCTCGTCGGAGTCGTAAGTTTGGTTGAAGCCCGTGTCCATCAAAATACAAGTTCGGATCGACCACTCAAAGTCTCGTTCGTATCGATCACCTGAGGGAATGATTTCGAATCGATCACCTTGAGACCAGATCATGTCAATTCGAGTCCCTCATCTCGTATCGATCATCGCCCATGTTCTCGTATCGATCGTCATAGTCATTACTTCGTATCGATCGAAACTCAGTAGTTTCATATCAATCAGAAAACATTCACTTCGTATCGATCGGGTCGCATTGATTTCGCATCCATCGGGTTAAAACACAGTTCGTACCCATCGCAACTATACTTCGTATCCACACCGATTCGAAGTGACAAATACAAAACCAAAGGATCAATAATCAACACGAAATTGAAGGCAGATGATCAATATGAAGTTCCTGGTTGAGGATCGATGCGAAATCCAGTTTCCCTAACCATTCATTGATACAAAATCGAGGTCGAGGAAGTTTTCGCTGAGTCCCTCGACTCATTCCTCACTCCTTCTTCTCCGCTGAACATAAACGCCACTGCCTTTTTGGACCTCACTTCAACCCCACTCTGGCATCAGCGATGCCGAAATAGGCCGCAACTTTGATTGGGTTGATGCGAAATCCAGTTTCCCTAACCATTCATTGATACGAAATCGAGGTCGAGGAAGTTTTCACTGGGTCCCTCGACTCCTTCCTCACTCCTTCTTCTCCGATGAACATAAACGCCACTGCCTTTTTGGACCTCACTTCAACCCCACTCAGGCATCAGCGACGCCGGAATAGGCCGCAACTTTGATTGGGTTGATGTTGGAAATTGAGTCTTATCGTTTTAACATGAATTCGTCATCTAATTACCTAGATTAGAAGTATAGGTTCGAAGGATTAAGAAGGTATGTTAGTTTGGATGGAGACAGTTTCAATTTCTCGGTTTCTCAATCGATACAAAGGCAAGCTGAAAAGTAGAAGCAGATTAAAAAAATGCCAAGTCCAAAGAGAATTTATATGGACTCGAGTGTGAAGGAAAAAGGCATTTCACCTCCCCGTAGATTCGACCGGTAGCAACGGTTCCACCAAAGAATTGATACGAATAAGCTATTCGAACCCATAAACTCGAGCTCTTATCGAGACGAAATTGTCAACGGAGATTTCTCTGAGTCACCAAGCTCTATCGATACGAAACTGTTGTTTGTGTTCGTTGTTCTCGACTCCATCCACAGTGCATCGATACGAACTTCACTGTTCGAACCCATCAAGTCACAGCCTCCAAAGGCCGTATCTATCGATGCAAAGTGGCTATTCGTATCCAATAACATAGGGTCCATCAATACGAAGTACGCAATGAAGGCTGTTCTGAAAGCATTGAACTCCATCGATACGAAATGCTTATTTTGTATCCATCAGCGCTCAACTCGCAATAGCACAAGATCATCGATACGAAATTACAACTTAATGCCCATGGCAATGGATTCCACCGAAACTCGTATCCATCGATGCGAACGCTTGTTTCGTATCCATCATTGTGAATCACAGCGATACGAAAACCACCTTTCAACCTTTTACATCAATCCAGGAGAGGATCGATATGAAGGGACATTCAAAAAAAAACCATCAAGCGTTGTTGCAACTCGAATTTCACATCGGTTCAGGAGAGGATCGATACGGGATTCGATACAACAGAAATGACAACGACTCGTGAACGTGCAACGTTAACGAGAGTCAGATTAACATATATGCATATATGTCGGACTAATATTCAATTTTCAATATCCACAGGAATTGGATACTCATCTGATAATGATTACGATGACAAACAGCTAATCACTACCATACAACAATCAGTTACACCAATACAGGGTACAACGATTGACAATCAACAGTTCGCAGTACTGAGGAAATCAGTCAAAGACTACAATTTTCAGCAAAAAGATGATAACTGTTCAAAGTGAAGGTTACGGCTTTTCAAAGCACGTTGTGTTTCCACAAGACGTACTTTGGGGACAAATGTTATCCTGCCTTTTGGCAAAGCCGAGATATCAAGGAATTGACTGAGAACCGAGGATCGCTCATCCCGAATATCGAGTACACGCAGGTTCACCAAGGATGTCGAGGAATTTTGTCTGAGTCCGGATCAAGCTACAATTGATATGACACGACTAGCAAAGCTATGGAAGCCAACGTTCCAAATTTCAAGTCAATCCGAGTTCTTATGCTCAAGTTATGATTGATGCAAATTGAAGGAAATAACCCCATTTCGTATCCATCATCGAGCCTCAGTTCGTATCGATCGTATTCGCATCGATCCAACCACACTGCTTCGCATCCATCAGGGAGAGCCTTGTTCGTATCCATCGACTCATGTTTGTTCGAATCCATCAGAGAGAGCCTTGTCCGTATCCATCGACTCACGTTTGTTCGAATCCATCAGGGAGAGCTTTGTTCGTATCCATCGACTCATGATTGTTCGAATCCATCATGGAACTGCTATTCGTATCCATCAAGGCATCAGACATTCGCATCCATCAAGTTGGAACAACCTGGATCGATGCGAACAAGCCAACACAATCGATGCGAACAGAGCACACTACAGAACAATACGAAGAGCACGCTATTGATCGATTCGAACAAGACAACTACATCGATGCGAGCAAGGTGAGAATCTTGGGACGACTCGGTCGACTCGGCATGAAAATTGGATCGATCCGAAGAGTGCACACCACGTCATCACCTAGGCACGTGCAACCATCGATTCGAACCAAACAGCCTACCGAAGAACACCAACTCATATCGATCATATCTCGCAATCCACAAGTCCAAATGCTACGAAATTTTCACTGGAGCTTACGTACAACATAAGGAAGGCTCATGCCAAGTTTCAACTCGATCGGATCAAATCTTGATGGATATGAATTCGTTCGTATCAATCACGGATCGAGCCGAAACTTTATGGGCTCAGTCGCGTGGGCCCACTCACGTGCCAGAAAAAGTCTCCCAAGATCTGAGCGAAATATCAGCCTCCTATGCTTATAAATAGAGCCCCAAGGCCTACAGAAAAAGGATCTTTTTGACGCTCCAATGCCCAGACTCTGCCGGATTCAATTTTATACTTCGTTATTGTTGTTGCACTCTAATTTCATAACTTTAATTTGCTGTAATCCGCTGCAATCAATTGTAATCATCAAAGAAACATCAATAAAGTGATCAACTTCAATTGTGGACGTAGGCAACACGCCGAACCACTCTAAATTCTTGTGTTTCTGTGCATTTTTATCATTTGTTTTTGAAGTGTTTGTTAGATAATCTTCTTTTTCCATTTAATTTCTTCATTTTTATCTCTTCAAACTCTTCCGAAGAGTGTTGTGCCCAATTTTGGTACAAACAATTAGCAAAACTCTTTATCTAATAAAACTTCTTCATTTAATTAAAACTTCATCATTTAATTAAGACTTCATTCTTTAATTTAAAACTTCTTCCTTTATTAATTAAAACTTCTTTTAATTAAACAACTTATATTAATTAAACACCTTTATTAATTAAACCCCTTGTTAATAAATAAGACTTTATCTATTAATTACTACTTTCTTTTTAAGTAGGAGAACTATGTTCTTAAAGCTAGAGGCGTTTCATACCCATGCTCCTCCCTGGCGTTTCTCATATCATATGAAGCCATGAAGCTTTTAGATACTTCTCAAGTAATTATACTTGTATATTTTTAGTTTCCGTTTATAAAAGATATATACTAGAATTCTACTATTCGTTTATTTTACTATTCATTTGTACTAGTCATGTATTTTACTATTCACATATACTCTTTTCTATACTTCAAAAATTATTAATAAACTTATCTCAAATGGTATAAGTATATTCATAAATCATTAACAAGACTTACTTAATTTAAATATAATCAAAGAGATTAAAAACACATGTTACTCAAATATTATTACTATAAACCCCTTGTCTTTTATAAGTTAAACTTTTACTTTTGCTCTCTTTTTATAAAAGATTTCATACTTATTATAATCTTTAAAATATCCATTGTTAAAGATCTATGTATATTATTAAGAGTTAAAGAAAGTGTTACTCAAACATTTGTCATAACAAATCCAAAAACCATTTCACACTTAACCATTTTATTTAAAACTTGCTTTTTAAAGATTTAATTACAATTACAAGGGTTAAAGACAATTGTTACTTTAACATTTGTCACTACAAACCCAAAACCATTCACTTACAATTATCCACAAAGTATTCATTATTAAATATCTAATTGTATTCCTAAGTATAATTAATAAGGATTAAAAACAAATGCTACTTAAACTTTTTTTATGTAACAACCCAAATTTTTCGACCCTTAGAAATCGACACTAATACATCCACTGTATCAGATGCCGAGAAATCGAATGTCGGAAAACCCGATTGTTAGAGGAAGAAGAAGAAAGAAGATAAGAAGAAAACTAAACAACATAGAATCTCACAGCGGAATGAATAATCTATAATATACCATAAATTTTTACACAAAAACAAAAACGTAATATATGTATATATAGACATCAATCAAAGTATACTAACCTATCTTAGCCTGGACAGTTATAACAGTTTGTCCTCACAAATCCCGATAATCACAACAATGAATATAGCGGAAAATAACCATCTACGTGAATACGTCTCTAGGCCTCCAACTTGTCTCTTGAAGCTTCAAACAATTCTATAATATACTCGGTCTGACCCGAGCATTATAATAAAATAACACCCCAGTCAGTCTGGAAAAACAGCGTGAGAAAACACACCCAACTTGATTTAAAGTTATAAGAAAATATTTGAAATAAAAAGGTATCTCGTAAGACCACGCCACACATAAACACAATGGGTTTTTACCTTACGATAACTGTTTGTACCAAAAATGGGCACAACACTCTTCGGGAGTTATTTGAAGAGATAAAGTGAAGATTATAAATGTAAAACAGAGGTTATCTAACAAAAACTCCAACGAACAGAAATGTAAAATGCACAGACAAGCAATTTAGAGTGGTTCGGCGTATTGCCTACGTCCACTATGAAGTTTTGATGATTTTATTGATTCTCTTTCAATGATTACAAGCGGTTACAGCAATGAACAGCGGATTACAGATTAGAATTCGAAACTGACAGCAAAAGTAGGACGAAAATCTCAATCCGGCAGAGTCTGGACGCTTTTCAGAAAAAAGATCCTTTTTCTGTTGATTCTGGGGCTCTATTTATAGGCGTAGGAGGCTCAGATCTCGCCTAAACTTCGGGAGACTTGGTCTGGCACGTGAGGGGGCCCACGCGACCGTTTCCAGAAAGTTTCGCCTCGATCTGCGATCGATACGAATCCATTTCGTATCGATCAAGATGATGTCCAATTGAACTGAAATTTGGCATGGACATCCTTCAGTGTGCATGCAAGCTTCCCTGAAAATTTCATTGGATTTGGATCAGTAGATCACGAGATATGGTCGATACGAACTGAGATTTCTCAAAGGCTGTCCGGTTCGTCTCCATGATTTCGACTCGATACCTTCGTGTCGATGGCCGCGCGTGCTCTTGGGATGACGTGGTGCGCACGCTTCGCCTCGATCCGGTTTTTGCTCCGCGTTGACTGCTTCGACTCCATGTATCTCGCCTCGTTTCCTTCGATGGATGACACGTTATCCAAACTGGTTGACCTGATGGATTCGAATAAGACTTCGTCCATGGATTCGAACCACGGTTATCTATGGATACGAACTGATTGTCAACTGGAGACGAAGGGACCCTCCCTTGATGGATACGAAACACGTAGCTCCCCAATGGGTACGAAGTCAAAGAACGTAAGTGGTGCCTTCCGAAGGACACGAAGTATTGAACATCTGATGGACAAGAAGTTGACATCAAGTGACCGTTACGAACCAAGTGACTTGTTGATAGATACGAACATGTCTTTCTGGCTGAAGGTTCTGTCGATACGAAGCTTATCAATGTTTGGATTTCTAATCGACACGATACTGATGGATGCGAAACGAGGACCACTGATGGATACGAAATCCATCGATACGAACCCGATATACTAGCTCCATCGATACGAATAGATACGCTTTGATGGATACGAAATGAGGTCTGCCGATGGACACGAAAACATGCTTTTTCCTCCAAGTTGTATCCATCATAACTTGCGTATATGAGTTCAGATTGACTTGAAACTTGGAACATTGGTTTGCTTTACTTTCCTGATCATGCCTCATCAGTTGGGGTGTGATCCGGACTTGGTAAAAATTCAGCGATATCCATGACAAGCGACATTTGGAATCCAACTCCTTGGTGTCCTGGCCTTGCCAAAAGGCGGGATAACATTTGCCCCCCAAAGTACGTCTTGTGGAAACATGACGTGCTTTGATAAGTTGTAGGCCTTCTTTGAAAAATTTGAAAGTTGTACCCTGTATTATTGTAATTGACTGTTCTGTGATAATGGTTAGCTGACTCTTGATGACGTCGCGAGTTCGCGAGTTGTTGCCAATTTAGCTTGTTATTGAATTTCATATTAATTATCTCCTGGACCGATTTGGAAATCGAGTTGAAACGACGCTTGATGGTTGTTTTCGAGTAGTTCCTTTGTATCGATCCTCTCCTGGATCGACATAGAAAGTTGAATAGTAGCTTTTCATAGCGATTCAGGTCAAGTTGATGGATACGAAATGTCCATTCATACCGGTGATTCCTGATGGATACGAAATTGCCGTTCGCATCGATTGACACGCATCGATGTGAGTCGATGGTTGTGAAACGGATATTTCGAGTCGATGGTTGTGAAACGGATTCTTCGAGTCAATGGTTGTGAAACGGATTCTTCGAGTCGATGGTTCGCTGTCCGTTTCGTATCGATCATGAAGACTTCAGGCCAAGTGGATTCGAATGAAGTCTTCGACTCGATCCACGAGTCAACTGGCTATGGTCGGTCGCATAGACTGGGAGATGAATCGACTCGGTTCTACACTCCATATAAATACCAGGGACTTCACCATTTTTCACTTTTTTACTTTCTACTTTTTACCGTTGCCTCCTGCTTTCGCATCGATCCGCATCCTTCGAGAAAGAAGGAAAAACTGCATTCTGCTCTCGAATCGATCAGATTCATACTTTCAATTCTTCGAATTTGAACCTCAAATTAGGTAATGATCCGGTTGCACTCGAATCCAGGCGACAATGCTTGAATCTCAGATCCACTTTATCTTCACCAATCATCAAGCCTGGCAGCCTTTAAGGTTGGATCTGGGTCAAAGCTTGGTCGAAAATAGCCATGGCGACGTCTCCGTTGATTGGAGAAGAAAGAGTGGACAGAATAAAAGTGGATCGAACTGTGTTTCGAGCTGATCTGGGGGCCTGTGTTCGAATCGACGTGGGCAACAACGTCTCCGTTTGGATTTCGCATCGATTTCAGGAATATCCTAATGGATGCATTTTGGTTCGTGTCGGTGGGAATGGCAGTAGATCGCATCGTTCAATAACGATCGATGCGTGGATTTAGCGAGCCATCGTTTCGAAACCCTCGGTTTCAGATCGATACGAAATTGATACGTCTTGATCGATACGACAAGCATCGATTCGAATGTGATCGATGTGAAACCGCGGCTTTCCTGATCGATGCAAACTTGAACAGTGACGATCGATTCGAAGTGTGCCCCTGGTGATCGATACGAAATTCAGACCTTGAGGGATTTGAATAAATTCCCCACGATCGATTCTAACCCTCCCTTTGATGGATACGAAATCCTCCGAGCACTCGATAATATAACTCCGACAGCTTCATTCTTGCATATCTGAACTTGACTGTTAACTGCATATCTGACTGCCTATCGAAGCTTGTCGATGGAACTATTACCTAACACCGTGACAACGAACTTTAACTTGAATCGATTGCCAACATTGGGACGGTTTGAGGATGACGGTCAGCGATGACGGTCGTTCCGACTGGGTTCCGATTATCCTTGTCGTCCACAAATTTTCTTTAACCTTGCAGAATTCATCCAAGTAATGCACAGCACCGCACTGCACAACACACACTTTACATGAGGGAATGCATGGGCTTTTTATCGTCTAATAATGGTTTCTCGTGAGTTAGCCAGTTATGGAACCGTCAAGTTCACAGCAACAAGAAACTCAGAATCTAACCCCTCCCGGACTTGAGATCCCGGACATCGAGGCCGAAGTAATCGGTCCAGCCCCGGAAGAGTTACCTGATGCATCTTTCATAAACAGTCCTCCGGATTCTGTTCCGTCCAATATCTCTGAAGATGCGCTGGGGAGAATATGCTTAAGGCATGGTTTATCGTTGGACGATGTAATGTTGCCTGGGCCGGATGACAGACCACACAATCCCCCAGAGGGATATACCGCCTTTAATTGTCATGCGTGTGCGGCCGGAACGCTTCCCCCGTTCAATGATTATTTAAGGGAAGTGCTGGCTTATCTGGGGATCGCTCCGTCGCAGCTACACCCGAATGGGTACGCTGCGCTCAACAGCTTGTTCATTGCATTTATGGAGTACCTCCATCGTCCTCCTTATATGACCGATATAAGATACTTGTTTAACTTCAAGAGCCGGACCGATAGCCCATCTTTCACATTCTTGGAGTCCGTACAAAACTGCCAAGTGGTTGTAGGGTCCTGGACTAGACTAAGCTACTTCAAGTCGGAGTGGTTTTACGTTCGCTGCCCTCCAGGGTTTGCCAGAAGATGGTTATTCAGACGTGAGTATCGCCTCTTTCCCAAGTAGTTAACAAAGCGATTCATTAGCGAAATTGAACTCATGTTTTCCATTTCTCTTTTTCCAGCAATAATCCAGCGACCTGAAGGAGGTTACTTTATGGAGATAGTTCGGGTTCTCCAGGAAGTTCCGGGTGAAGAGAGGAACATCGAAGTGTTGTTAACGGATCAGAACCTCAGAATTCTTGGGTTGATTAGTCGGAGGCAGAGCATAAGGCTCGATGGTGCATTAAAGACCGTCTCCAGAGAAAAGGTCAAGCGGAAGAAACCCAGGGTTGTGATAATTGAGGAACCCGATTCCGAGAGAACTCATACCGATGAGGAACCGTTAATCGGACCCGCTAATGCAACCCCGGAATCCGATGCAAAGAGGAAATGCAAAGCAGTGGACTCAAAACAGCCTAAGTCCAGGAGGCGGAAGTCTGTGGTTTTGCACCGTCCTCTGCCAGGAGTTAGGATTACGGAAGCACCCTCCCTGCAAGCTGAAAATCAGTTCGAAGGGCCTGCTGACCCTCCAATCCCGGACATCGAGCCCGAGCAACACGACGTTGAATTGGGTGGACCGCGACATATCGTCGATGTTAGCGAGTCTCTTCCTGCCAGTGCGATTGACACTTCTGGTTGGTCCGGGGGGTTACACATTCACACACTCTTCACGGCACAACACATTTTCCTAACCGTAAACAACATATTGCAAACGGCTACTGATTCTTCGTGGTTTTCTTTTCAGGTACGATGTCTGGGCAAAGTTCTGTGCTTGGTAGTTTGCGCAACAAGCGCCGTTATCATGAGCCGCGCAGGAGAGAGGGCGAGAGGGATTACGACTCAGGACATTCTGGTCAGGAGAAGTCTGACAGAGACAGGGGATACGTTCGCCGATCCCGATCTCGCTCTCCTCCCCCCAGGACCTCCGCGCCTCCTACGGTAGCAGTTACTCGTCCTCTTGAAATTTCACGGCCTAGGCCACCTTCTCAAGCTTCGAGGCCCGATCCTCCGTGCAGGACTGAAATAGCCACCTCTTTGGCTACTCCACTGGTCCCGACTGAAGCGTCCAGTGAAGGAGCGCTTAAATTGGCACAGATGAGGAAGGAATTTCCCGACATCTGCTTTGATGGTTATGTCTTCCCTCCGCACTTGAGGAGAATTCCGCCAACCGTTGAAACCACCATCCATGATTATGTTGCGGACATCTTCTTCCAGTACAGGGAATGGGGACGGGCCGCGAGGAAAGCGTCCAAAGTGGCATTCTATCGGGGCGTCACCATTGAGAAGCTTGAGAAGGAGTTGGGTCACAATGACCGAATCATAAAAGCGCTCAACGCGGAGGCTGAGTCTTCCTGTAAATCTGAAATGGAGGCCTTAAAAAAGGTTGATGAAGTAAATGCTGCCATGACCAGGATGAAGCAAGAGCATTATACCGCCATCGAGGACATGGGTCATAGGAACACCACCATTACCGCCGAGAGGGATGCCGCTCTTAAGGAGCTTAACGAGCTGAAATCAAAGTTTTCCAAGATGGCGAAGGAGAAAGACGCAGCTAATGTCTCTGCGCAGGAGGCCTGTGATCAGGCAGTGACGCTCCGAAAGGAGAAGGAAGCGGCTATGCAACAAGCTCGTGAAGCTGAGGCTGGGGTTGACGAGAAGGTATGGCAGGCGGAGGCCAGGATTGAGGCCGAGGTAGAAGAGCTACTCGTCACTTATAACGCCAATGTGCTAAGGCACCGAGATTTGACATGACTTGACGATTACCCCACACATCTCTACAACGCCTGGAGCTTACTGGTTGGTGAGGAGAAGTCCGGGCACCCTGATGAAGCCCTTGATGAGTTCGAGCTGGAGAACCGCATCCTCAATGATGACGAAAAGAAGGTTCTCCATGACTCCATGATTTCCCACGATAAGGAGAGGCTTGGTGCCCAGACTCAGGAAGTCGGAGAAAGCTCTGGTGCAGAGCACCATGTTATGAGTTCTGAGATAATCATGTCATCTCAATCTGAGCCAACCCTGATGACCGACTCGCAGCATATCCCGGCATATGATCCAGACCGACCGCATCTATCTCCTGTCAAGGAGCATCCTTCCGAAGTCGTTCAGACGACCCCGAGTCAAACTGAGGAAGGTACTCTGAACTAACTTCTTGTATATTTGGATTGAAGAGTTTGTGTCGAAGTATACACTAATGACATGTCCTTTTTCTTTGATCAGTGACAGAAGTTGCACCAGCTGCGCCTTTCACCGCCCAAGAATCAGGCCAAGCGCCAGAAGCCATCATTTCTGAGGCGACCGCCGTCGTGGCAATGGAACCAGTCGGAGTAACGCAGGGGAGCTCACTTTCTTTCGATGAGCAGATGATAGACGAGCTTCTCGGCCGTCAGAGTGATCCCTTTGCGGACCTGCCGTTTGGCCTGGGTGGATTCTCGTCTACTTCTGGCACTTCAACCCAGACTATTACAGCTCATAGCGAGGCCAGAGCGCAACGGGAAGCGGCGATGTTGGCCGAGATTAATGCCGAGATGGCGGCCGCGGCGCGTGGCGGCAGCGTAGATGGCGGAGCATCAACACAGTGCCCCACTCCTCTTATGATTGTATCTCCTGGGGGCACGCTTATTGATACTAATGTACCAGTCCCTCCTCCGGCTGCGGAGTCTGTTCCTCCAACTCCTCCTGTGGGAAGCATCCCCATAGAGTCCAGCTCGGACGAGGACGTTGACATTATGCCTTCACCCGAAGGGAGCCTGCTTAAGGAGAAAGGTTCCAAGCGAAAGGGTACTGGTGGTTCCAGTAGCTCCTCGAGGAAGAAGAAGTTGAGGAAGCAGAAGGATTAGACACTCCCTTTAGGCATACTTTTTCTTTTTTGGTAGTCAAGGATTTTGTCATTTTCCTTTTTTCCCTTTTGTAGGCCGTGTTTAGATGCGGGTTCGGCCCCTGCAAGTAGGAGTATTTTGGAAAGGCTCATGTATGAACCGTAGCTTTTGATTTAGTTGAAAATAAAATTTTGTCTTCTAGTTTTAGCTTATGTTCCTTTCTATGCTTGAATATTGCAGTGTTCGAACTTTGGGAACATGGAGTTGACTGATGTTTGTACTCCGTCTTGCACTTTGGGAGCACGGAGTTGGTCGTTTATACTCCGCTTCGCATTCTGGGAACACGGAGTTAGTTGTTTATACTCCGTCTCGCACTCTGGGAGCACGGAGTTAGAATGTTTATACTCCATCTCGCACTCTCGGAGCGTGGAGTTAGAATGTTTATACTCCGTCTCGCACTCTGGGAATACGGAGTTAGAATACTTATACTCCGTCTCGCACTCTGGGAATACGGAGTCGAATGTTTATACTCCGTCTCGCACTCTGGGAGCGCGGAGTTGAAATGTTTATACTCCGTCTCGCACTCTGGGAATACGGAGTCGAATGTTTATACTTCGTCTCGCACTCTGGGAGCGTGGAGTTGAAATGTTTATACTCCGTCTCGCACTCTGGGAATACGGAGTCGAATTGTTTATACTCCGTCTCGCACTCTGGGAATACGGAGTCGAATGTTTATACTCCGTCTCACACTCTGGGAGCACGGAGTTGAAATGTTTATACTCCGTCTCGCACTCTGGGAGCGTGGAGTTAGAATGTTTATACTCCGTCTCGCACTCTGGGAGCGTGGAGTTAGAATGTTTATACTCCGTCTCGCACTCTGGGAATACGGAGTTGAATGCAGGATTGTCGTGTGTCAAATCCATCAATATTGGTGTAATGGCTTGCCCCCGAGCTCGGGTTTCACTTAGTGAGTGGCCGGTCATATCGCAGCCACTCTCCATTTGAATAAGTCCCACAGCGTGATGGGGTTTAGCTCTTCGTGCATCGTGATGTCGTATATCGTACTTAATGAATCACAGCTCTGGCTCGAAGAAGTGGCATTTTATTGCTGAAATAAGAAAATGCGGCAAAGTCAGTTGCCTTATTACAAAATTCAAATTTCGAAATGCAGAAACAAATTGCTAAATAGAATGAAATAAATAAAGCCTGTCATATGTAATAGCGATGGAGACTTTCGCTGTTCCAAGCCTTTGGCAAATCGAGACCGTCAACCGTCGACAGCTTGAATGTGCCATCTCCGAGCTTTCGTGTAATTACATACGGTCCTCCCCAGTTCGGCTTCATGTGTGAAGGAACTGGGTAGATTCTCTTGAGCACGAGGCCGCCGAGTTCAAAGTTTCGAGGTCGAACTTTGGTGTTGTACAGCCGGGCGACCCGACTTCGATGTGCGGCTACTCTCAAATCAGCCTCTTCCCGTTTTTCATCCAATAGATCCAAAGATTCGGCCAGGAGTATAGCGTTCGTTTTCGGATCATAATAAGTCATGCGATGAGAGAACACTTCCGTCTCGACCGGAATAACAGCCTCTGAGCCATAAGATAGGGAAAACGGAGTGTGTCCGGTCGCGGTTTTGTGGGTCGTTCGATAGGCCCATAACGCCATAGGAAGTTCATCGACCCACTTGCCCCCAGCCTTCTCCAATCGTTTCTTCAGGATCGATTTTATAACTTTATTGACAGCTTCAACCTGTCCATTCGCTTGGGGGTGTGCGATAGCCGAGAATTTTTTGTGGATATGAAACCGTTGACAGAAATTTTTGAATTCCGCACTCTCGAATTGGGCTCCGTTATCAGTGACGATGGTATGTGGGTGTCCAAATCGACAGATGATGTTGCGGACCACGAAGATTATCACTTTCTTTGTCGTAATGGTTGCAAGGGCTTCGGCCTCAGCCCACTTTGTGAAATAGTCAACGGCAACGATGGCGTATTTCGCACCGCCTTTCGCCAAAGGTAAAACGTCGATGATATCGATGCCCCACATTGCGAATGGCCAGGGACTGACCATTTGGGTTATTTCAGTAGGCGGAGCTCTTGGAATTCGGGCATGTATCTGGCATTTATCGCACTTCCGGGCATAGTTCGCCGCATCTCGGTTCACTGTCGGCCAGTAGTACCCATATCAGAGTATCTTCTTAGCGAGAGCTTGTCCTCCGGTATGATCGCCACACTCTCCTTCGTGTACGTTATGTAACACTCGTTTGATTTCCTCATGGGCGATACATCTGAGGAGAGGAACGGAATAACCTCTCCTGTACATGACTCCGTTTTGGATGACGAACCGCGAAGCTTTCCGCTGGATTTGTCTCTTCTCATTTCTAGGTTCAGGCAACGTCCCATTCTCAATGTAATTCCGATACGGAGTCATCCAAGATTCTCTACTGGGAGCGGTTTCAAACACAGAGTTCATTTCTATCTGATCGATGCTCGGGGAGGCCAAAGTTTCAACAGGGACAAGTCCCATTTGCTGCGCTTCACCTGTGCTAGCTAACTTTGCCAGTGAATCGGCTTTCTGATTGTGCTCCCGAGGCACATAATAGATGGCATAATAATCAAACTGGTTTAGTATTTCCTGAACTCGAGCCAAGTAAGCAGCCAGTCTTCGGTCTCTTGCCTGATATTCTCCTCGTACTTGACATACCACTAACTGTGAATCGCAATAAATTTCCGCAGCGATAATTCTCAAGTCTCTGGCAAGTTTTAGGCCGGTTAGGAGGGCTTCATATTCGGCTTCATTATTAGTTGCACGAAAGTTGAACTTCAGAGCATAACATATGGATCGGCCCTCGGGAGTCTCAAGTACAACCCCAGCGCCCGAACACCGGTCATTTGACGCACCGTCAGTATACAGCTTCCAGATGTATTCGGGAGATTTACTGGTCTCGGGCAAGTCTTCTGGAACGGTGAATTCAGCTATGAAATCTGCCAGGACTTGTCTTTGAATGGCTCTCCGCGGAGCATACGCGATATCAAATTGGCTTAGCTCAATGTTCCACTTGAGTAACCTACCGGACGTCTCAGGCCGCGTGAGGACCTGTCGTAACGGCTGGTCGGTGTACACAGTAAGCGGATGAGCTTGGAAGTAAGGGCGGAGCTTTCTTGAGGCAATGACCAAGCAATAGGCCAGTTTCTCCAGTCTTGGATAATTTCTTTCAGCTCCTGTCAGCCGCTTACTAACATAGTAGACCGGGTTTTGCACTTTGTCTTCTTCCCGGACTAGAGCAGCGCTGATCGCATGTTCTGATACTGCCAGGCAGAGATATAGTTGCTCGTGGTCAATCGGTTTTGACAAGATCGGAGGTGTGGAGAGATGTTGAACTAATGATCGGAACGCGCCTTCACACTCCGTGGTCCATTCAAAGTTCCGTTTGCCCTTCCGGATCAGGTCGAAGAAAGGATAGCATTTATCGGTGGACTTTGAAATGAACCTGCTCAATGCTGCGACCTTTCCGTTAAGACTCTGGACTTGCTTTATGGTTCTAGGGGTTTTCAAATTTCTAATAGCCCAGATCTTCTCAGGATTCGCTTCTATCCCTCGAGCGTTGACGATGAACCCAAGGAATTTTCCGGATGCAACGCCAAAGTGACACTTGAGCGGGTTGAGCTTCATTCCATACTCCCGGAGGATGCTGAACATTGAATTCAAATCTCTGACGTGATCTGTGGAGAATCGAGACTTCACCAGCATGTCATCCAAGTAAACCTCCATGGTCTTCCCGATCTGATCAGCGAACATCCGGTTGACTAGGCGTTGGTATGTTGCTCCAGCGTTCTTTAGACCAAACGGCATGACTTTGTAACAATAGAGTCCCAGGTCGGTCACGAAGCTGGTATGTTCCTGATCAGGTAAATGCATGGGTATTTGGTTGTAGCCGGAGTAAGCATCCATAAAGGATAGTAGCTCATGTCCGGCCGTTGAATCTATGAGCTGATCGATTCGCGGAAATGGGAAGCTATCTTTTGGACAGGCCTTGTTTAGGTTAGAGTAATCAACACAGGTTCTCCACTTCCCGTTTGGTTTCCGAACTAGTACAGGGTTGGACACCCATTCTGGATACAAGGCACCTCGAATGAACCCGTTTGATTGTAGTTTATCAACCTCCTCCTTAAGGGCGGCAGATCTCTCTGGATCCATACCGCGCCTTTTCTGCTTTACTGGGACATGCCGCGGATCTATGTTCAGGGAGTGACTTGCAATGCTCGGTGAGATTCCGCACATGTCAGAGTGTGTCCAGGCGAAGACGTCGAGATTCGCCCGAAGAAATTCGACCAATTCCTGCTGTGTCTGCTTGTTCAGTTGAGACCCAACTTTCAGCATCTTTGAACCAGCATCCTCACTGATTGGGACGTCCACAGTCAGTTCGGTAGGAGAAGCTTGACTCTTCGTAGATTCGTCTTTATCCTCGTTGTCCCTGGGGTCCAGGTCTTTCAGGAATTGGTCGTGGTGCCCGGGCCGAGGCCCAGGCATCAATTGTCAATTATCGATAGAACGGACGCAGAGAGATTCCTCTACGCCCTTTCCCTTCTCTTTACGTTGCGCCCCGCGCAGCTCAGTAACATAACAGGCCCTTCCCATGGCCTGATCTCCTTGAACAACTCCAATCCCATGATCAGTGGGGAACTTCAACGTCAGACACCATGGGGCGATGGGCGCCCTGAACTCAGCTAGGGCTGGTCGACCCAGAAACGCATTATATGGCGAATCAATTTCTAGCACAACAAACTGTAACATTCGGACCCTCCGGCGTTCTCCAACGCCTAACTCAACTGGGAGTTCAGTTATTCCGATGGGTATCGTGGCACTTCCGTTGAAACCGTGGATTCTGGATAAAAAGGATTTCAAATCCTTTGTCTCCATCTTCATTAAGTCGTAAGCCCGTTTAAGCAAGATATTCACAGAGCTGCCACTGTCAACCAGGATCCTCTTCATCCAAGCAGGACCTACCTGGGCAGATATGACTAGTGGATCGATAGTATGGGCTTCGACCTTATCGGCGTCTCGGCTCCTGAACACGATATCATCAGATATTATCTTTTGTTGTTTCGCCGGGGTTCCGTCTTCGCAATTACTACAACATTCGAAGTCCGCATGCCTGATAGAACTAGCATACGACTCCATTTCCCCCCAGCTTCTGTCTGCCGGATGAGGACCACCACTTATTGTGTTGATGACTAATCTCCCGCCCGCACGGGCGGGTTCCTCCTCTCTTTCCTGATTTTGTGAACGATTTTGATTCGAAGGGCCCGCTCCGCCAGACTGCGGCGCCCGTACAAACTGATCTAGCTTCCTCTCTCTAATCAACTTCTCGATGAGGTCCTGTAAATGCCGGCACTCATTGGTATTGTGTCCATAGCTTTCATGGAACCTACAGAATTTCCCTGTCTGAACCTGCCTCTCCGATGAGGGCTTCGGAGCAGGTTTCTTATATTGTACAGTGTTACAAGTCTGTAAGTATACATTTTCCAATGACGTGTTTAGCGGTGTATAACTGTCGAACATCTGAGCTCTACGTCGTGGACCTCGGTTCTCATCTCTCTTCTTATTCTGGCCATTGTTTCCTCTCTGCTGGGTTTGTTTGTTTTGTATATTCAGTTGAACTTTCCCGGAACTCTCACCGGACTGCTTAACCGCTACATTGCTCTGTATTCCCTCAATGCTGGGCCTTGCATCGTCCTGCTTCCTAGACTGTTTTGCATCCTCTTGCCGCAAGAATTGAGCGGCCTTGGAGTAAAAACGGTCCAACGATGCGGGCGGTTTTCCAGCTAGCCAGATCCCGAATTCAGAATCAGGATCAATCCCCTTGGTCAGAGCCATCAAGATTGAATTATCGTTAGGATTGGTGATCTCAACGCATGCTGCGTGGAACCTCTCCAGGTAATGTCTGAGCGTTTCTCCATGAGCTTGAGTGACGCTGGACAGGGTGTTAACATCTTTTGGCCTGGCAACATGCATACGGAATTGTTCTACAAACCTCTTGGCCAATTGATCGAACGAAGAAATTGATCTAGGTGGTAGGCGTGTAAACCACATTGTCGCGATTCCCCCCAGAGAGATGGGGAAACTTCGACACTTCACTGCATCGTCGGCCCTTGCAGCACTCATCGACCATTCATATTTCAAAATATGCTGGTTGGGGTCACTATTTCCCTCATACATCGGGAGAGTTGGCATTCTGAATCGCCTAGGGGGTTCAGCGTGTAACACTTCGTCTGTAAAAGGGGTATGACTATGAGAAATCCCCCAATCATCATTAGTGAGCCCCTGACTCTCGCGTATCATCTGACGTATCATGGTTGATATATCTGACACTGGCAGATTCTGAGTATGATGAGCTAAGGCGTGGTCGGGTTCCACGGTGCGAGTCTGGATCGGGCGCTGTCGACGATCCGTATCTCGCCTCCTTGGCTCAGCGTCTTTTGGGACATATGGTTCGGGAGTATGTCCACGCTGTTGATCGATCGGCTCTGATTGATTTCGGGTATCAACCCTTGTTTCTGCTGCGGTGGTTGTGGCGCCGTTATCCGTGGTGTACTGTGGGGCAGTAGTATACTGTGGGGCAGTACCTCCTCGTGTCGAGGGTCCCGTTTGGAAGCCGGTCGATGGTCCTACCCTCAGTTGCCCAACAGTTAAGGCGGGTTGATAATCAGCAGCTTGGGTGCGACTCCCCTCCAACCGAGGACGGGTAGTCCGGTGGTGATAGTCAGATGAAGCTGAGCTTTCGGAAGATGCTCTGGAGGCATCATCTCTCCTGGACCTTCTGTGGCCCCGGCGGTTTAGCTGGTTGGTCAGCTCGATATTCGCGCCCAACTGTTCCGCCAACTGCTGACGGCTTTGGGTCAGCTCCTGGAGCAATGCTTGAAACTCCTGTCGGGTGACTAGCCCCGTTGAATCCGAGTGAGCGGTGTTGTCTTGATTAGAAGAAGGCTGTCGTGTGGGTTCTGCCTATCTCGGCCTTCTTGCTCTGTAGCGGTAGCGCCAGTTCTTGTGCTGACCATTCTCGATGGCGGAGTCCTCTCCTAGATTTTGAGCAAATCTGAATAGAATGGAAGGATTCCGGACTAGGTATCTGGATCTTCCTCTTGGATTTATGCAATCCGGTATCGACGGCAGATCCAATGAGCAGGAGAAAAAACTGGTTTTCTCAGTGAAAGCACCAAAGTGTTTGTACCAAAAATGGGCACAACACTCTTCGGGAGTTATTTGAAGAGATAAAATAAAGATTATAAATGTAAAACAGAGGTTATCTAACAAAAATTCCAACGAACAGAAATGTAAAATGCACAGACAAGCAATTTAGAGTGGTTCGGCATATTGCCTACGTCCACTATGAAGTTTTGATGATTTTATTGATTCTCTTTCAATGATTACAAGCGGTTACAGCAATGAACAGCGGATTACAGATTAGAATTCGAAACTGACAGCAAAAGTAGGACGCAAATCTCAATCCGGCAGAGTCTGGACGCTTTTCAGAAAAAAGATCCTTTTTCTGTTGATTTTGGGGCTCTATTTATAGGCGTAGGAGGCTCAGATCTCGCCTAAACTTCGGGAGACTTGGTCTGGCACGTGAGGGGGCCCACGCGACCGTTTCCAGAAAGTTTCGCCTCGATCTGCGATCGATACGAATCCATTTCGTATCGATCAAGATGATGTCCAATTGAACTGAAATTTGGCATGGACATCCTTCAGTGTGCATGCAAGCTTCCCTGAAAATTTCATTGGATTTGGATCAGTAGATCACGAGATATGGTCGATACGAACTGAGATTTCTCGAAGGCTGTCTGGTTCGTCTCCATGATTTCGACTCGATACCTTCGTGTCGATGGCCGCGCGTGCTCTTGGGATGACGTGGTGCGCGCGCTTCGCCTCGATCTGGTTTTTGCTCCGCGTTGACTGCTTCGACTCCATGTATCTCGCCTCGTTTCCTTCGATGGATGACACGTTATCCAAACTGGTTGACCTGATGGATTCGAATAAGACTTCGTCCATGGATTCGAACCACGGTCATCTATGGATACGAACTGATTGTCAACTGGAGACGAAGGGACCCTCCCTTGATGGATACGAAACACGTAGCTCCCCAATGGGTACGAAGTCAAAGAACGTAAGTGGTGCCTTCCGAAGGACACGAAGTATTGAACATCTGATGGACACGAAGTTGACATCAAGTGACCGTTACGAACCAAGTGACTTGTTGATAGATACGAACATGTCTTTCTGGCTGAAGGTTCTGTCGATACGAAGCTTATCAATGTTTGGATTTCTAATCGACACGATACTGATGGATGCAAAACGAGGACCACTGATGGATACGAAATCCATCGATACGAACCCGATATACTAGCTCCATCGATACGAATAGATACGCTTTGATGGATACGAAATGAGGTCTGCCGATGGACACGAAAACATGCTTTTTCCTCCAAGTTGTATCCATCATAACTTGCGTATATGAGTTCAGATTGACTTGAAACTTGGAACGTTGGTTTGCTTTACTTTCCTGATCATGCCTCATCAGTTGGG
Organism: Allium fistulosum; assembly: GCA_030737815.1. Classification (NCBI taxonomy): domain Eukaryota; kingdom Viridiplantae; phylum Streptophyta; class Magnoliopsida; order Asparagales; family Amaryllidaceae; genus Allium; species Allium fistulosum. The sequence continues at coordinate 326,137,323 of CM060903.1, read as the reverse complement.
GTGTGATCCGGACTTGGTAAAAATTCAGCGATATCCATGACAAGCGACATTTGGAATCCAACTCCTTGGTGTCCTGGCCTTGCCAAAAGGCGGGATAACAATAACCAAAACACTTTTACAGAAAACCCAGTGATATTATAATAGTGTCTAAGTACAAATACTTATTAAAATAGACGAATTTGTTACAATAATTAAATTCCAGCATACTAGGCTCTACAATCAAAACTGTAAAGGAACGTATTAGAGAATGGATTCCATACTATGACTAGGTAAGGAACTACCTCCGATGGGTGCATCTCTAGATCACTACAACCAAAACTGACAAGAACACCTTGTACCCTGCCACACAGAACCGGCCTACCACTTGACCAGTAGTACCGAATATGTCATCATCCCGGTCTTCCAATCTTAATCGAGATCTCTCATGCACAACCAAATCCATAAATATAGGGTAATCTAGTAAGCTACGTTTACGTTAATCCACTTGGAATGCTAACACTGCCTTCCAAACAATAATGCAATGATAGCAATCATCCATACAAGTTGTTCTAGGTCTGAACAAACCAAATCTCCAAAAGCACCGTCTTTATTTTCTTCACGATAACACAATTCGTAACGCTCAGATTGGATTGAAGTGGTTTTCGGATAATCAAATCCAATCCCAGTCTTCGAAACGATCAACGAATTTGGCCAGATTTGATAGTCAGTTATTTAACTATCAAATTACACACGTATGTAGTCACTAGGCCATAGTATAAATCTTCAATAAATATTGATTTCAAAATATATTTACAAAGGTATATATTCAAATCCCTTCCAGCATTCCAACATTTGAAAACAATTTCAAATACTTATCCATAACAGGATATTTTAAACCATTTCAACACTTAGAAATATTTTTGAATTCAATTTATAATTCATTACTTAGAAGAAAAAAAAATTCTATATAAATCATCTCGTTGCTAAAATATCTCCAAAACCTTTAATTCCAATACTTAGGAAAACATTGTCCCAAATCATTCTAATATCCATACTTAGGAACTATCCCATGCTTATCTCATAAATCTTCAGAATTTTTACTAATTCCTTTTTAAAATTTCCAACAAACTCGATTATACTTATTTATAATCCAATTATAAATTTTTAACTTCTTTTTATGAATTCAGATTCACTTTCCAAGTTTCTGTATCTAACATTTTGGAAATTCTCTTAAATTTCCATAATTCCTTTATAAGATTTCTCTTATCAAATTTCATCCGTAAAATAAACCTGGTTTACAAATCTTGAGAGTATTTACAAATAAATTCCGATTACTAACTTTTAAATTCTATGTAAAATAATAAGTGTTTTAAAGAATAATAATTTATTTTCAAAACACGTTTAAGTAATCATTTAAAATATAAAAACCCTTTTAAATAATCACCAATGACTCATTTCCAATTCATTTTATATAAAACAAATTGAATTACAAAGCTTATTATAAAAATTAAAAATTCATTTCCACTAATATTAAATATTTGGAAAAACCAACTTCCCAAAATATTTTAATACAGATAACAGTTTTTAAACTACATAGTTTAATAAATAAAAATCCCTTTTTAAAACAAACTTAACTTCTTGATAAGAATATAATTTTAAATCCCAATATAACCAATTTTATATTAATAAATCTCTCTCGATTTATCGCAAATCGATTTACGTTTCCAAGATTTATGTTTCCAATTTCATAACCCTTTTTTCAAATTCCAAAATAGCATCCACTATTTCCTCCTAAACTGATTTCCATATCTCATTATAAATTCTCATTGTGAATTTATATTTCCAATTTATCAATGATAATCATTTCACTTTATTTATAAACATTGTTTATAAATTTCATAAACTCATTTTCAGTTTATAACAGGTTTATATTACTAAAATCCATTTATAAATAGATTTCTAATTAAAAATTCATTTATAAATCTATTTCTTAAATAATCAAAGTATATTTCAAAACCATTCAAATCTCGATTTCGCCTTCCATTTCGTATTTTAAGAACTCATTTAAAATCCATTATTTAAAAATCCTCAATTTAAAATTCTCTATTTGAAACCATTCTACGAAATAGCTAAATAAATATCCAAAATCCAATCATTTATTTTATCCAAATCAATTCCTTTTTAAATAATCCTAGAATTCAATATTAATATTTTCATTTCCACAATCGCCTTTAAATTTCCTTATTAAATTCAAAAATATTATTTATGGTATTTATAATACCACATCTAAGGCCAGAGCTACTATAACATCCAATAAATCAAATCACATCATAATCTATAACAGATTATTCAAAACACATCATATATCACTATATATGAAATTGAAATAAATAATTTTGAGGAATCCACTTGGATCCCTCAAACCTGTTTCCCTGCAATCGCAGATGTCATAAAATCACAAAAATATAATCACCGTTTTGAGGTGGGATATCGCAATAAAAAGGGTCATCCGCTATTATGTGGGGCGCATAGTGTCTCATCAGCTCCAATCGGCAGGAATATTCAACCCAACTAATATATATACTATTATATGTAATATAACATCCAACTGATAATATTTTATCGATCCATCCAATCAACCAATAAATAATTTTAACTATTTAAAAAAAAACCAATTATCCCAAATGAGTGAGATTTACTCACATTTACCTTTTGTTGTCGCCGAAGTGTTCCGTTTTGGAACTAAAACCGGACGACGTCCGATTTTAGCCCAAATTTTCACTATTTCTAACTCTGTCCAAACCTATTCCATTTCGAAGCTCTCCTCATCGCGATCACAACAAAAAAAGTTTCGTCTCGATCGGACCTCGTATGAAGGAGTTATGAATTTTAGAAGTTATCAATACATTTTAAATAAAATAATTAAACAATTTAAACTTTAATATATTTACAACCTTGCCACTGTCTATTTCTTCCCCAAATCGTGCTCCCCCTCCTTGTACATGCATAACACGTCTCCATGCATCAACCCATTGATACCAAGCTCCGAGCTTCTAAACCAAAATCGGACTTCACCAACAAACTTCTCATCTCGATCTCCACCTGCCTACACCCAAGACGACAACTCCGGAGCCTCCATAGAAATCACGACCTGCACCTCCCCTATCGCCGTCGAAATGTCACGGTCCCCTATTGTTGACCGAGAACCACCAAAGTCGGCCGCAAGTGCTACCCACCCGCCTTCTCCAATGAAAATATGACTTTCGTTTCCCCTAATTCTTCCTTTTTGGCCACAAATCCCAACCCGAGCCATTTTCAACTCGACTTACTGTCGAATTCCAAGAACAACCGCCGCACCTCTCAAAAAGCATCTCAAATCGAAGCTCTCGCCAAACTATGATTTTTAAAATTCGTTTGAGAATTTTCGTTAGGTAAAATTTAAACTATAATCTTTTTGAAGCTTCCCATTTCCTTCTTTCTTCACTGTTTTTAGCTGCGCGATTAAATAAGGGCTAGGAAGAAGAAGGCAGCATAGGGTGGCTTGTAGGTTGGCTTGCACAGGGTAGGGTGCCTGAGGGGTTGACTTTAAAAATTTATAATATTATTTAATTCCAAAATATCTCGTTTAATGTAACTTAAAATCCCGAACTCCATTCGAGGCGTGCCGCCTAGCGTTTCTAATGTTATACCCCTATTCCGAACGCAATGGAACTAGTCTCGAGCCCTGAGAAGATAGCTTTTTGAACCCAAGTATTAAATTAAATTTTCAATATTAATTTCGACGCGTTTCTATCCCGTACAACCAAATGGTGCATCTAATCGCTACGAAATTTGATGGCGTATTATAATTCATTATTACGGATCCAATGACAATGGTTTCGTCGAAATCCGAGACAGTGCCCCGGAAGGCTATTTTTATATGTTAATTAAAACGAGTTAATTCCAAAATTAGGTAAATCACTTTTAAATCAAATTTAAAAGTTTTATTACTTTCATTCTTATTAAATAATTTTTTTAATAAGCTTTGAAATTATTTTTATCAAGCTTAAACCCAAGATTCAAGTATTTAAGCAATTTTAATTATTTAATTTAACAAATATATTATCCAATAAATCACTATATTTTAAATTCAAGTTATTTAATCTAAAAAATTAACTTTTCAATATTTAAAATTTATTAAATATTCCAATTTCAAATAACCAAAATTCTGAGTCGTTACATTCTTCCCCCCTTAAAAGAATTTCGTCCTCAAAATTGCCAAGATAGGAAAATTGCCTAAACCCATTTTTTTTCTAAAACAAATTAGTTGAAATAACTTCCCAAAATAAATTTGTTGAAACCTTGTTATTACTTTTCCCAAGTTCCCAAATTGATTCATAGATTTCCATCTGATATTATCCATTCAATCATTTCAGATTCTAACTTAAATCCAATTTTTGTTATTAAAAATTTTCTTCAAAATTTCTAACTCTTTAAATGTTCAAATTTTTTTGCCAGCGTCTCCTTTGCTTGGCTAGATCGGAACAACTATAAATTGCCACAACGGGCCTAAACCAACATAAGAAAACAAAAGCAAAGTGGCTCAACCATAAAACCATCAAATCAACAATGATTTAAACATGTACCTTTTTGTTGGGCAACCAATTTTCTTATGACATCCAAGACATCAATTTAGCTCTTGCTTTTAAATACCTGCATCTTATATACCGGTGATATCCAAACATATAATTCAAAATTATTTTATTTTGTATCTTTCCAATTCTCAATATTTGTTTTACTTAGGCTCGTACGATGTACATATATCATCCGTATGCACATCTCAATCTGATCTCTTGCTCGATCACACAATCTCACTTTCGAACTAGTATCGTTCACACGACTCTCTAGTGTAGACTCAAAACTGGTTCCTTGATTAGAAACCGTCATTCTCCTTGCATAGCCATATAGCATGATAGAGAATCCCAGAATCAATCCAAAAATCCATATCTAGTGCTCGCTGTCGAGAATTGAGTGAAAAATCCTAACTCGGATCGATATAAATTATTTTGAAATTTTATGCTCGAATCTGGATCAAACCATCATGCAAATAAAATAATATACGTACAATTTACGTATTTATTTTAATTGGTTCTTAGCTACACCAAATTTCTTTTATTCACATTCAGTTCATTTACCTTCATTATTTTCTTAGTATATCCTTCCCATACTGATAACATTTAAGAATTATTCCACCAAATTCTATGTTCAACACATTTCTCTTCATACTTACTTCATTCATGAATTATCCCATAAAATATCCTTAAGTTTACAAACATTTTACACAAACTTCTTATGGTTATCACCACTTCACAACATAGTCCTTATCCATCTCTATCTAAATTCAATTTCATTCTCCAATTTCAACATTCAATTTTCCAAACCATATCCAATTTACTAATTAATTTAATTAGTTTCATAATTAATTTAAGACATTGCTTTAACTTGCTAATTTTCAAATTTTATAAGTTATCAAACTTATTTTCTCATACTCTCAATGAAACATTTAAATGAAAATTCCAGAGTTTAAACATTTTGTTCTAAAGTATTTCAAATCATTTTTGAAATCATACAAAATCGACTTGATATATCAAATCATTATTTTGAATTTCAAAACCAAAACCAGTTTTTACCAAATAAAACTCCATTGGTAGTAATTCCTTCCTTGAAAACTCGAAAATCAATGTCGATGATGCTGCATTCATCACCGAAATTATTTTCCAGCGACCGAAGTGAGTTTAGTGCTTTTTATCTCCTTAAAATCCTTTTAATAATATTAAAAAAAAATTCCAATTAATATCCCTATTATCTTCCTAAAACCTTTTGAAAACAAATTTCAAAACCAACAGGATTTGAATTTCCAAATATCCATCTTTTAAATCCTTTTTATATACCATATTTATAATATACTCTGAAATTTCATTTCTTTTCAATTTATAAATCATATAGTTATATACTCCCAACTTGGTTATATAAAATCGTTCCTTTGTTGCTTACCTTGTTTACTTTATAGTATCAACCTTTATTCGATCACAAACAAAAAACAACAAACAACAAACAACAAATGATAATAGTATAACATTATAATATATATCCTAATAATTTATGAAAAACTATTTCTTTATATATAAAATATAATCCAGGAAAATTATATCATTTACCCAATTTCAAACAATACTATGTCGAATTTCTCTGTTCAAGTGTTTAAAGATCCTTATCAATAACGTTAATTACTCGTATTGACCGGAATCCATAAGCCACTCAATAGATCAACCAACACAATATAAAACATTTTATATTCACTAACAAATACGTGCTCATATATATACACTCAAACTCATTCTAGGGTACTACTGACCCTATCTATAATGAGTGACCCCACCAAAGCGAAGGTTCTCTCTTAACCTTCAGCTCTGATACCAAATGTAACGAACCAGATTTTTCGACCCTCGAAAATTGACACTAATACATTCACTGTATCAGATTCCGAGAAATCGAATGATGAAAAAACCGATTGTTAAAGGAAGAAGAAGAAAGAAGATAAGAAGAAAACTAGACAACATAGAATCTCACAATGGAACGAATAATCTATAATATACCATAAACCTTTACACAAAAACAAAACTATAATATATGTATATACAAACATCAATCAGAGTATACTAACCTATCTCGGCCTGGACAGTTATAACAATCTGTCCTCACAATTGCTGATAATCACAACAATGAATTTAGCAGAACATAACCATCTACATGAATACGTCTCTGGGCCTCCAACTCGTCTCCTGAAGCTCCAAGCATCCAAACCAATCTGCAATATACTCGGTCTGACCAGAGCATTATAATAATATAACACCCGAGTCGGTCTGAAAAAACCAGCGTGAGAAAACACACCCAATTGGATTTAAAGTTATAAGAAAATATTTGAAATCATAAGGTATCTCGTAAGACCACGCCACACATAAACACGACGAGTTTTTACCTTACGATAACCAAAACACTTTTATAGAAAATCCAGTGATATTATAATAGTGTCTAAGTACAAATACTTATTAAAATAGCCAAAATTGTTACATTAATTAAATTCCAGCATACTAGGCTCTACAATCAAAATCGTAAAGGAACGTATTGGAGAATGGATTCCATACTATGACCAGGTAAGGAACTACCTCCGATGGGTGCATCTCTAGATCAATGCACCCGGGTCTGACAAGAACATCTTGTACCCAGCCACATAGAACTGGCCTACCACTTGACTAGTAGTACCGAATATGTCATCATCCCGATCTTCCAATCTTAATCGAGATCTCTCATGCACAACCAAATCCATAAATATAGGGTAATTTAGAAAGATGATAACATACCCTGATGGGAGCGACCCACTTAGCCCTACTGGATATCCTGTTTTAATCAGTTCCCGTTGATGAGGCTTAAGGCTATGTTTACCTTTTTGAATAGCAATACCACTTGGAATGCTAACACTGCCTTCCAGGCAACAATGCAATGATAACATTCATCCATACAAGTTGTTCTGGGTTTGAACAAACCAAATCTCCAAAATCACCGTCTTCATTTTCTTCACGATTACACAATTTGTAACGCTCAAATCGGATCTAAGTGGTTTTCAGATAATCTAATCTGATCCCGGTCTCTTCGAAACGATTAACGAATTTGGCTAGATTTGATAGTCGGTTATTTAACTATCAAATTACACACATAAGCAGTCACTAGGCCATATCATAAATCTTCAAAAATATTCATTTTAAAATATCTTTACAAAGGTATATATATTCAAATCCCTTCCAGCATTCCAACATTTGAAAACAATTTCAAATACTTATACAAAAAAGGATATTTTAAACCATTTCAATACTTAGAAATATTTTCGAATTCAACTTATAATTCATTACTTAGAAAAAAATTTCTATATAAATCATCTCATTGCTAAAATATCTCCAAAACCTTTGATTCCAATACATAGGAAAACATTTTAAGTCTATTTTCCCAAAATCATTTCTAATATCCATACTTAGGAAATATCCCGTGCTTATCTCATAAATCTCCAGAATTTTTATTAATTCCTTTTTACAATTTCCAACAAACTCGATTATACTTATTTAAAATCCAATTATAAATTCTTAACTTCTTTTTATGAATTCATATTCACTTTCAAAGTTCCTGTATCTAACATATTTGAAATTCTATTAAATTTTCAGAATTCCTTTACAAGATTTCTCTTATCAAATTTCAACCATAAATAAACCTGGTTTATAAATCTCGAGAGAATTTACAAATAAATTCTAATTACTTACTTTTAAATTCTATGTAAAATAATAAGTATTTTAAGAGTAATAATTTATTTTCAAAACAGGTTTAAGTAATCATTTAAAATATAAAAACCCTTTTAAATAATCACCAATGACTCATTTTCCAATTCATTTTATATAAAACAAATTGAATTACAAAGCTTATTATAAAAACTAAAAATTCATTTCCACTAATATGAAATATTTGGAAAAACCAATTTCCCGAAATATTTTAATACAGATAACAGTTTTTAAACTACATAGTTTAATAAATAAAAATCCCTTTTTAAAACAAACTTAACTTCTTGATAAAAATATAATTTTAAATCCCAATATAACCAATTTTATATTTATAAATCTCTCTCGATTTATCACAAATTGATTTACGTTTTCAATTTCATAACCCTTTTTCCAAATTCCAAATTCCAAATAGAATCCACTATTTCTTCCTAAACTGATTTCATATCTCATTATAAATTCTCACTGTGAATTTATATTTCCAATTTATCAATGATAATCATTTCACTTTATTTATAACCATTGTTTATAAATTTCATAAACTCATTTCCAGTTTATATTACTAAAATCCATTTATAAATCAATTTCTAATTAAAATTTCATTTATAAATCTATTTCTTAAATAATCCAAACTATATTTCAAAACCATTCAAATCTTGTTTTGCAGCAAAGTTTTCTGGTATCAAACGAAAGAGTTTTGCTATGAAATTTTGCACACTTATACTACAACACATGAACCATCAGTAGAAGAAAATCCGACAGCATTTCATTACCGGAATCAAAAGATACAAGCATTCAAAGAAGCAATATGAAACAGATTTCAAACTGATATAAATCAACTGCAGAAATTCATATAGAGACTAAACTACTCACTGTTTTTGCAATATTTGAGCTTGGCTCAACTAGATTATGTGAGTATTTCAACTCACATTGCCGTAGTTGTGCGAAAACTCGGATTTAAGCAAAAAGTTGGAAGATTTGAGGAGGAATTAGCCTTCAAGAACCTGTAGAAGAGATATACAGTACATGCAAGCAAAAATTTACAGTAAATTAGAAAACCATTTCTCAAATTAGGAATTTTTGATGAAATTATGGGGTTTGGAGTTTGATTACCATTAGATCTACACTCTAGATTGGAAAAGATTTCAGTTTGTTGAATTAACTTGAAGAAATAGGCTTGGATTTGAAATTTTGTAAAGTGGGTTACTGTATTTTCTATTTTCTGGTTTGAGAAGGAAGAAGGTGAAAATAGAACGTACAGGAACTTATTTTCTCACCTTCTCAATATCTGCATAAGTACTAGTGGGCTTATGGACCCATTAGTTAAAAGAAAATAAAATGGCCTATGTTTTAATTCAACACTTAAGTAAAAAATGCACATATATGTAAACTATTACAAAACAAAATGCATTTTCCTTCCAATTTTTACATAAGAAAAATATGTAAACTTACACACTTATAAAATAAAACATTTTCCACCATATAAAAAGATAATTTTTAATTTTAAACATTTTTATTATTAAAATCCCTAAATTTACAAAAATACACTATTTTCACTAATAAATGAATAAAACCTTATTTTTAACTTCTAAAATTCCACAAAAATTATTTTCTTACTTAGAAAAATAAGACAAATCATTTTAAACTCAAATTTATAATCAAAACACATTTTTAAACCAAATTTCATCTTTTATTTAAATAAAACCCTTAAAAAATTATTAAAAGAAGTAATTGGCAATAATTACTAAAATTATTGCATTTTTTTTATAAAAATCATTTTCCATTCATTGTTAAAAGAAACAAATAAAATAAAGCTTTTAAACTTTATTTTCACATTTTAATTCCAAAATTCATTGTTTATTCCAAATAAACAATTTAAAATCTCCAATTTTATTTTTATTTACAATATTAAATTATAACTAACGTTATAATTTAATATTTATAGGTAATCTCCAAAACCAAGGTTGTTACAGACTCTCCCCCTTAACGAAATTGCGTCCTCGCAATTTCTAGAGAAGAGTTTGTATTCAACATATTAATTTCATCATTCAAAAGAAAAAGATAAGGTTGAGATAAAAATATTCTCACAATCACTATGCAAAGAAAGAAAACCAGGGTAAGATCGCTCGATAAACTCTGTGGTTTCCCAAGTGTAGTCATTGGGATTAGCGAACCATTGAACTTTAACGAGCGACACGTCCTTGTTTCGAAGGCGTCTCAACTCTAAAGCAAGTACGTGAATAGGCTGCTGCATAATAGATAGGTCTGGTGAGATCTCAAGCTCTTGCAAATCAGGAGAATCAATAATAGAATCTGACTCTCGAAGACACTTCCGAAGCTGAGAGACGTGAAACACGTCGTGAATGCCAGATAGATGAGCTGGAAGTGAAACTCTATAAGGCACAGGGCCAATATGTTCAGTAATAGGAAATGGTCCTGTAAAGCAAGGAGCAAATTTCCCAGTCGTACTGAAGCGCATAACCCCCTCAAAGGAGAAACACGAATAAAGACGAGATCACCAATAGAGAACTCGAGGGGCTTCTTACGGTTGTCCGCATAGGATTTTTGACAGCTCTGTGCCTCTTTCATTCTTTGCTAAATAAAAATAATCTTCTTAGAAGAATCACAAAAAGAATCCGGGCCTTGAATAAGCTTCTCCATAGATTCCAACCAACACGAAGGTGATCGGCATGGCCTTCCATATAAGGCTTCGAAAGGAGCCATATCGATATTAGACCGAAAGCTATTATTGTAGGAGAACTCCACAAGCGGTAGGTGGTCCTCCGAAATCTAGAATGCAAGCACGAAGAAGATCCTCTAAGATACGATTCACCCGTTCACTCTATCCATCAGACTGCGGGTGATATGCTATGCTGAAATTAAGCTTTGTTCCCAAAGCTTGTTGAAGACTCTACCAAAAATGATTCTTGAAAAGCGGATCATGGTCACAAACAATCAAACTAGGAATACCGTGAAGTCTAACAATTTCCTTAATATAAAGCTTGGTCAGATGCGAAGCGGTCCTATTAGACTTAATAGGAATGAAGTGAGCTGACTTAGTGAAATGACCCTCTCTTTTGTACCTTAATTTGTAAGGATTTTTTTTACATATATATATATATAGACATATATATATTTCTGAAGGCTAGAGTCATTTTTTTCTTCTTTTTATCTATACATCTTATCCAGGATCAAAATCTTTACCAATATAAATATATCAGTGCATTCAAAACGATATGCACATACATGTGAAGATGCATGTGCCTCTCTTGTTTGAATTAGAGTTCTGGTAAACAAGAGGATAATTTTATTGATTAAATTTAATCAATCTACACATAGTTCAATTCAATTCATACAATAAAATTGTGACGACCGCCCATGACCCCTGCACTGAACCTAGAGATAGTGTGCTGTAAAGTGTGCCAGACAGCCATGGACGATTGTCAAGGTAAATTAAAACAGCAGAATCTATCGTATTACTCACAGCGCATGGACAAAATACAATATAATATATATATAGTAAAGCTTCACAGAATAGAATCTCATCAATAAAACTTCATAATAGTTGAATACGAACATCTGAATAGTCAATACATCAAGCCTCACTACATAACACTCAGAGAATATACAAGCAGCGGAACATCCAGTACATATAGTAAGAAAACAATATGCAATCCTCCAGCTTGTCTTCGTCATCAGCATCGTGGAAAGCAAGAACAGCACCTGTCACCTGCTACCTAGTCTGCCCGTCCCAAAATGGACGAACATCCCAAGGCAATAAGAGTTAAAAACATAAAGCCTTGAGTCAGACAACAGTCTTAGTGAGCGGTAAATTAACTAACAACATACCAAAAGAGCATAAAGGAAAAAGGAATAGGAATCCAACCCTCCCACTCCACCTCTTTCTACAGTGATAGCCCCCGGACACACACTAAGCAGTAACAAACATTGCAAAGCAAACATTTAAAGTAAAGCAATTATCACTCGAGTCAAGGGCGATGTTTTCCAAGTACAAACCCCCAAGGCCTAAACCAAGATCAGATAAGCACCTAGAAAATACCGCTCTTGAGACCGAATGACGATACAACCAAACATCCATGACTCTGGCTATCACTGTTATCATTGCTTCGATATCATCGTTAATTGAATGACCGGCTCATTCTTTCATCCGTCCGTCAAGGGCTAATGGAAACCCCGGTTCTAGACATAACTCCGTACGTCGTCGAAACCCGTGCCTAGGACTATCGAATCTGCCCAGAGTACTTGACTACCAATCAGTAGTCTTTAGGGACTATCGAATCTGCCCAGCGTACTCTTGCTTTGAGCATGCTAGAACCTTCAACAACGATGAAATCTTAGCCTTCTAGTCATCCTCCTCGACGACTATTTCCATACTAGCTCAAGCGCCTCTCGAGCAAACCATTATCCTCAAACTCAAACCATTTCACCGAGTTGTCAACATGCTTGGAATGATCTCGTCTGGATTAGACCAAGACTATCTCATACTATGCTTCACCTCATCTCATCATAGCAAAGCCTCATCTTAACATCATCATCAAATCTATCCATATGAGCTTCATCATCCGCTACGTATGCCACGGGCAGCTTTTCCAATTCAAGAGCCTTTCCCTTAGCTTTTGAATCATCTTCGACCATCTTGTCTAAATCAAATCATCAATCAACTAATTCATAACAATCAATCAAGTCAATCATTAATCCAAGTAATCAAACATTCAAACATGATCTAATAAACAATTATAACAATAATGACAATCTTGTAAATAAAGGGTCGAAATCTAACAAGCATGAAACATGAGTAATATCTCTATAACTTGATGATAGAACTTGCATAGGTTAATCATGTAGTAAAATGGATGTCAAATCATCATGAACAATAGATCTATACTTAAGTTTAAGAAAATGCATGGAAATCACTATTTTAACACTGAATCAAGCCAACAATCCGATATACTCCTTTGGATCCGCATGAGAGATAATCACCACTCACCAAATCACCTAAACACCTCAAAAACAACCCACTTCAGATCTAGACAGTGAAGGATCTAACTCGATCTATCACAAATCCGCTTCAAACGATGAAATCTCTCTTTGATGGATGTAGATCTTCAATCTCAGCTCTTGAATCTTCAATTCGATCTTCGATTTGGATGGAAGGAAGAACAAGATTAAGTGGAGAAAAGAAGTGAAGAAGTGTAGAACTCGAGCTCTCAAAATGGCAGCACTTCATCGCTTCAAAATCCGGATCCCAAAAATGAAGAAGAACCCTCCTATTTATAGGCTGATTTCACCTTAGGTCGTTCGCTCTTAGGTCGTTCACGACCTAAAAACCCACGACCTAAAACCCACGACCTAACAATTCCAGCCTCTACGCGACCTAGCGAAAACTCCAACCTACGACCTAACAGATGCGCGCTTCTACGACCTAACACATGCGCGCGATTTACAGATTCGCCCTTACGCGACCTAACTAAGTCGCGACCTAACACACATGCGCTTCCACGCAACCTACCCATCCTCACGACCTAGCGACTTAACACATAAGCGCATCCATGCGACCTACGACCTAACCCAGATGCAGCTTAGCTCTTACGCGACCTAACACACACACGACCTAACTGAACACAGAAGCTCACGACCTAACTATCTTAGGTCGCTTACGACCTAACTACGCTAACTTGCTAACCCCTATACCGCTAACCACTAGGTCGCCAAATCCTATAGGTCGCTATCTGCCGTAGGTCGCTGCCTTTCCTTAAGTCGCTCAAACCTTAGGTTGTTAACTCTTAGGTCGCTCCAATCTCCTAGGTCGCTCACTCAACCTAACCTACCCCACGACCTAAGCCACCACACGACTTATCTCATATACGACCTATCCCCAAAATCCTTAGGTCGCCAACTTCCTTAGGTCGCTCCACTTTCTTAGGTCGTCAACTCCGACCTAACTACTCTACGACCTAGGACTTAGACTATGGATGACTTATCAACAATGCGACCAAATGATAACTGTTTTACGATGTTTCGATCTGTAAAAATACGGGTCGTTACATTCTCTCCCCCTTAGGAATTTTGCCCCTGAAATTCCAAACAAACAGAGCAATCAAAGACTATTCTGCATGCCTACCATCCATAGCAATCAACAAACCATGCATCCAATTCTAGCTTAGCATGCAGAATTCTAAAACTAGAACAAGTTACAATGTCGTTAGATGACACGACACCTTAGGGCCATACCTTGAAGAGTTCAGGATGAGCTGCCTTCATCCTCTCTTCCACCTCCCATGTACAGTCGTTATCATCATCACTCTATTGTATCTTGAGCAACTTAATTACCTTCCTCCTAAGCTGTTTCGTGTCGGTTTCCACAACACGAAGCGGCTTACGAGGTCTCTTATCGACTGTATCAACTTCGAAATCTTCACAGCTATCAGTAGAAACCACTGTATTCGAGTCGTGCACATACTTCCGTAGATACGATACATGAAAAACATTGTGCACACCCGACATCTTCTCTGGTAACTCCAATCTGTAGGCGAGCTTTCCAATTTGCTCGATGATCGGGAATGGTCCAACAAATCTCGGAGTCAATTTCCCTTTCTTCCCTAATCGAATAACATTCTTCAGTGGAGAAATCTTCACAAAAACCATATCACCTACGTCGAATTCTAAATCCTTACGACGTTTATCGACATAACTTTTCTGACGGTCTTGGGCTGCCTTCATTCGTTGCCGAATGATCTCTATGCAATCCGAAGTCTGTCGAATCATCTCTGGCCCAAGCATCAGCTTTTCTCCGGTCTCTAACCAACATGTCGGAGAGTTACACGGTCTTCCATACAATGCCTCATACGGTGCCATACCAATGCTTGACTGGTAACTGTTATTATACGAAAATTCCACCAAATGAAGGTGATCTTCCCATGATCCTCCGAAATCCAAAACACAAGCTCTGAGGAGATCTTCCAAAACTCAGTTGACTCTCTCGGTCTGACCATCTGTTTGAGGGTGATAAGCTGTACTCAAACACAACTCGGTTCCCAAAACTTCCTGAAAGCTCTTCCAAAATCCACTAGTGAACAATGGATCTCGATCGCTCACTATACTCTTCGGAATACCATGGAATCGAACTATCCACTTAACATACAACTCAGCCAACTTTGATGCAGTCCTAGTCGATCGAACGGGAATGAATCTTGCACTCTTAGTCAGACGATCTACGATGCCCAAATCCCTTCATTTCCCGTTCTTGTTCTAGGTAGCCCATCAATAAAATCCATCGATATTTGCTCCCACTTCCATGTAGGAACTTCTAATGGCTGAAGCAATCCACTTGGCTTCTTCTGCTCGGCTTTTACCAACTGGCAGTTCATACATTTGGAAATAAAATTTCCAACATCCTTCTTCATACCTTCCCAGTAATAGGTTCTCTTCATATCCCGATACATCTTGTTTCCACCTGGATGAATTGTCAACTTCGAGTGATGACTTTCCTTCAGAACTTCATTTCTCAATTCATCTATATCGGGAACAACTAGTCGTCCTTGCTTCCGAAGCCAACCCTCTCGATCGACCTCGAATCCTTTATCCTTTTCTGGATCAAATCCAGATTTCAAATCACGGATAATCTTGATAAGCTTTCCGTCTCGCTTTTGGCTCTCGCCAATTGTTTCCACAAGAGTCGGTCTTATCGATAAGTTTGCCAACATCTCAGGTTCCAATTCACATCTAGGCCTGAAGTCAAATCCAGCTAAATACTCGAGGCTCTTCCATTTTGAAAACATGGCTCCCAATCCTGCATGTCTTCGACTTAACGCATCTGCCACTGCGTTACCCTTTCCCGGAGTATAGGCTATACCAAAGTCATATGATGCCAAAAACTCTAGCCATCGTTGCTGCCGAAGATTCAAATCCTTTTGGGAGAAAAGATACTTCAACGACTTATGATCTGTAAACAACTCGAACCGAACTCCCAATAGATAATGTCTCCACATCTTCAGAGCAAATACAATCGCCGCTAACTCCAAATCATGAGTCGGATAATTCCTTTCATGCGGCTTCAGTTGTCGACTTGCATACGCAACAACTTTACCTTTCTGCATCAGCACTGCTCCAAGTCCAGTACCACATGCGTCGGTGTAAACCACCATCTCATCATTTCCACTAGGAATAGTCAAAACAGGAGCACTCGTCAATCGCTCTTTCAGGATTCCGAAAGCTTGCTCACACTTATCATCCCATCTAAATACTTGGTTCTTTTTCGTCAATCCCGTCAATGGTGCAGCCACCTTGGAGAAGTCTTTGATAAATCGACGATAGTATCCTGCTAATCCAAGAAAACTTCTCACATCAGTTGCATTCTTAGGTCTAACCCAATCCTGGATTGCTGCCACCTTAGCGGGATCAACCGCTATTCCACTCCCAGAGAAAATATGGCCTAAGAACCTCACTTCACTCTTCCAGAAGTGACACTTCGAAAACTTAGCTTTCAGCTGATGTTTCCGTAAGATTTCCAAAACAATACGCAAATGCGTCTTGTGCTCTTCTTCAGTTCTGGAATAAATCAAAATATCATCCACGAACACTAGCACGAACTTGCTCAACTGATCTCTGAACACTCTATTCATAAGATCCACAAAATATGCTGGCGCATTAGTCAATCCAAACGGCATTACCAGCCACTCAAAGAAACCGGATGGTGTCCAAAAAGCAGTCTTCGGCACACTATCCTTAGCCACTCTCAACTGGTGAAATCCCGTTGCCAAATCCATCTGAGAAAACACCTTAGCTTCGTGAAGCTGATCAAACAAGTCATCTATTCTCGGCAATGGATACTTGTTCTTCTTAGTCACCTTATTCAGCTCACGATAATCCACACACAACCTCAACGATCCATCTGCTTTGGTTGCAAACACAACTGGTGCACCCCATTCGGACACACTACGCTGAATGAATCCTTTCTGTAAAAGGTCATCAACCTGCACCTTCAACTCCTGCTGTTCTCTAGGCGCCATCCGCCTAAGAGGCATCACAACAGGTCTGGCTCCTTCAACTAGATCTATATGAAACTCGATCTCTCTATGCGGCGGTAACCCTTTGACCTCGTCAAAGACGTCCTCAAATCCATTAGCGATTGGCACAGATGACAGTCCATCCCGTGGAACAACCAGCGAATACATGAAGCTCATGAAGACGCCTTCTTCATGCTTACATCGTATCACAATCTTTCGCCCCTCCACATTCTCGACTGTCACCTCCAACCTATCACAATCAACCTTTGCCACATACTTCCTAAGCCAGTCCATACCCAAAATAATTCCGAACCCTGCAAAGTTCAGAACAAAACAATCACAAACAAAAGAGCAATCATGACTCGATACAATCAGACCACGGCATAACATACACAAACAAGACGAACCCCCAACTGGATTAGTCACAACCAATGGCCTATCAACGATATCCGGTTCTAAACCCAACCGGCCTACAAGCTCATTACAAACAAACGAATGCGACGCCCCAGTATCAAATAGCACTTTAACTGGAACACCACATAGGAAAAGAGTACCTTGAACCACTACACTCTTTCCTTTCTCTTCAACGGTAGAGGCTTTCGAAGATGATGGAACAGCTCCCAAAGCATAAGCTTGCACAATCTGCTTGTCCTTCCACGGTTCTGGACAATTCCTCTTAACATGCCCCAGCTTGTCACAGTTGTGGCACTTCACCGGCACCTTCGGGTTCTTGCAATCCCTGGAGAAATGGCCCTTCTGCTGACAATTGTAGCAGGTCACTTCGCCCTTTGGCTTCTTCTGGCCATCCTTACCCTTTTGTTGTTGCTGCTTCCTCTTCTTGTTTCCACCCTGTTGTGGTTTAGACTCTCCCCTGGTCATAGCAACAACAGATCCCTCCTTAGGAAACAGATTCTCGTGCCTAAGAGCTTTCTCTACTAGCTTCTCAAATGGATCGTCCAAATGATCCACCAACTGCCTCCCAAGATAACTGTCCAAGCCTGTCACAAACTTCTCATTCTTCTGATACGAAGAATCAATATACGACCGGGCATACTTGGACAAGGCTTCAAACCCAGAAACATACTCAAGAACTGGTCTTCCACCTTGCTTGAGCTCCACAAACTTCTTAAACAGAACAGACTTCTGAGCCGTAGAAATGAACTTAGCTTCAAATCTATCTTGGAATTGCTCCCAAGTAATTTCTTCCTCCGGAGTATCAATGGTGATAGAGTTCCACCAATCAGAAGCTCTCCCTTGAAGCTGTCTTGATGCTAACTTCCTCTTAGTCGCATCCTCAATTCCCAAATCACTAAAGATCCTTCTACAAGCATCTATCCACCTCTGGACTTCAATGGTTGACTCTGTTCCCAAGAAAACCTTTCCTCCAAGAGCAGTATAATCTTTACACAGCTTAGCAAAATCCACTGGTTTTGGAGTTTGGACTTGAACTCCAACATTTACTGACGGCCCCAGAGCTGGCATCCTTCTCATGATCGAAGTCATCATAGCTTCGAACATAGCAACATAATCAGCAGCCCCCTCAACAGCACGACCTTCCCTAGCAGCTGGTCTCCCTCTTCGACTCATTCTCAATATCTATAAAAAGGAATGATTAATACACCTTGAGAAACAACTGCATAAGGGATTCAAATCATTCTAAGCTACTATATTATATATAGTAATCATCCATCAAAATACAATTACGTCTCTCATACGTAGTTACGTCAGCGAGCGTTGGGTAAAATCGATTAAACAAAGCTCCGATACCAAATGTGACGACCGCCCATGACCCCTGCACTAAACCTAGAGATAGTGCGCTGTAAAGTGTGCCAGACAGCCATGGACGATTGTCAAGGTAAATTAAAACAGAAGAATCTATCGTATTACTCACAGCGCATGGACAAAATACAATAGAATATATATATAGTGAAGCTTCACAGAATAGAATCTCATCAATAAAACTTCATAATAGTTGAATACAAACATCTGAATAGTCAATACATCAAGCCTCACTACATAACACTCAGAGAATATACAAGCAGCGGAACATCCAGTACATATAGTAAGAAAACAATATGCAATCCTCCAGCTCGTCTTCGTCATCAGCATCGTGGAAAGCAAGAACAGCACCTGTCACCTGCTACCTAGTCTGCCCGTCCCAAAATGGACGAACAGCCCAAGGCAATAAGAGTTAAAAACATAAAGCCTTGAGTCAGACAACAGTCTTAGTGAGCGGTAAATTAACTAACAACATACCAAAAGAGCATAAAGGAAAAAGGAATAGGAATCCAACCCTCCCACTCCACCTCTTTCTACTGTGATAGCCCCCGGACACACACTAAGCAGAAACAAACATAGCAAAGCAAACATTTAAAGTAAAGCAATTATCACTCGAGTCAAGGGCGATGTTTTCCAAGTACAAACCCCCAAGGCCTAAACCAAGATCAGATAAGCACCTAGAAAATACCGCTCTTGAGACCGAATGACGATACAACCAAACATCCATGACTCTGGCTATCACTGTTATCATTGCTTCGATATCATCGTTAATTGAATGACCGGCTCATTCTTTCATCCGTCCTTCAAGGGCTAATGGAAACCCCTGTTCTAGACATAACTCCGCACGTCGTCGAAACCCGTGCCTAGGACTATGGAATCTGCCCAGAGTACTTGACTACCAATCAGTAGTCTTTAGGGACTATCGAATCTGCTTAGCGTACTCTTGCTTTGAGCATGCTAGAACCTTCAACAACGATGAAATCTCAGCCTTCTAGTCATCCTCCTCGACGACTATTTCCATACTAGCTCAAGCGCCTCTCGAGCAAACCATTATCCTCAAACTCGAACCATTTCACCGAGTTGTCAACATGCTTGGAATGATCCCGTCTGGATTAGACCAAGACTATCTCATACTATGCTTCGCCTCATCTCATCATAGCAAAGCCTCATCTCAACATCATCATCAAATCTATCCATATGAGCTTCATCATCCGCTACATATGCCACGGGCAGCTTTTCCAATTCAAGAGCCTTTCCCTTAGCTTTTGAATCATCTTCGACCATCTTGTCTAAATCAAATCATCAATCAACTAATTCATAACAATCAATCAAGTCAATCATTAATCCAAGTAATCAAACATTCAAACATGATCTAATAAACAATTATAACAATAATGGCAATCTTGTAAATAAAGGGTCGAAATCTAACAAGCATGAAACATGAGTAATATCTCTATAACTTGATGATAGAACTTGCATAGGTTAATCATGTAGTAAAATGGATGTCAAATCATCATGAACAATAGATCTACACTTAAGTTTAAGAAAATGCATGGAAATCACTATTTTAACACTGAATCAAGACAACAATCCGATATACTCCTTTGGATCCGCGTGAGAGATAATCACCACTCACCAAATCACCTAAACACCTCAAAAACAACCCACTTCAGATCTGGACAGCGAAGGATCTAACTCGATCTATCACAAATCCGCCTCAAACGATGAAATCTCTCTTTGATGGATGTAGATCTTTAATCTAAGCTCTTGAATCTTCAATTCGATCTTCCATTTGGATGGAAGGAAGCATAAGATTAAAGTGGAGAAAAGAATTGAAGAAGTGTAGAACTCGAGCTCTCAAAATGGCAGCACTTCGTCGCTTCAAAATCCGGATCCCAAAAATGAAGAAGAACCCTCCTATTTATAGGCTGATTTCACCTTAGGTCATTCGCTCTTAGGTCGTTCACGACCTAAAAACCCACGACCTAAAACCCACGACCTAACAATTCCAGCCTCTACGCGACCTAGCGAAAACTCCAACCTACGACCTAACAGATGCGCGCTTCTACGACCTAACGACCAAACACATGCGCGCGATTTACAGGTTCACCCTTACACGACCTAACTAAGTCGCGACCTAACACACATGCGCTTCCACGCGACCTACCCATCCTCACGACCTAGCGACTTAACACATAAGCGCATCCACACGACCTACGACCTAACACAGATGCAGCTTAGTTCTTACACGACCTAAAACACACACGACCTAACTGAACACAGAAGCTCACGACCTAACTATCTTAGGTCGCTTACGACCTAACTACGCTAACTCGCTAACCCCTATACCGCTAACCACTAGGTCGCTAACCACTAGGTCGCCAAATCCTATAGGTCGCTATCTGCCGTAGGTCGCTGCTTTTCCTTAAGTCGCTCAAACCTTAGGTTGCTAACTCTTAGGTCGCTCCAATCTCCTAGGTCGCTCACTCGACCTAACCTACCCCACAACCTAAGCCACCACACGACTTATCTCCTATACGACCTATCCCCAAAATCCTTAGGTCGCCAACTTCCTTAGGTCGCTCCACTTTCTTAGGTCGTCTACTCTGACCTAACTACTCTACGACCTAGGACTTAGACTATGGATGACTTATCAACAATGCGACCAAATGATAACTATTTTACGATGTTTCGATCCGTAAAAATACAGGTCGTTACAAAAATTTCATCCATATAGGTAACAACATGATTTTTAACCTTTGATTGCTTGCTGGATTCTCAATGAAGTGTAATTCCTATAAATAATATATTTGTGTTCTGATTACCCTTAAATTGATGGTGTAGTGCCTATGCTCTGAAAAATGATAGAAGTTTATATCATTATCCATGTTTGATTTTCTTATAAAATCTGCCTAGAGTACAATCTCTTTTCTGGAATATTTTTAAGTGAGATATCATATTTCAAAAGCTTGATTCTTTGATGCCATGTGCTAAGCTAAATGAAATGCAAACATGAGGGAGTTTCTGGAGACCATGGGTACCGAGAAAAAAACATGGTTCAACCAGACTTTTTGTTCTTGTATAACTCATAGGGTCTTGAAAATACATTTTTGATCAAAGCCTTAATGAAAAGGAATCCAGACTTATGCTAAAAATACAAGGATAACCGGTGTGCTAATATCTGAGCAAAACATATTTAAATGTACATATATATATTTATCCAACTGTTATGGACATGGTTTTTAACTCCTATATTACAGATTTTTCCTTTATTCCAAAAACAAGGTATAAAACATTTTCGTAGAACAAATTGAATTAGGGAAACATTGCAGACACATAAGTACATTTTCCCTATGCCTATCAACTCTTGTATGCAATTGTTATGATGGAAGAATAAATCATATAGTTTACTGAGACTCATCTATCCAGATTTCCCAAAACTTAACCCTTTTCAAAGACTCAAGATTGACTAATACATTTATAAAATGTAACCACCCTTTTTATCATGGAGTTCTTACTCTGATTTACTTACAAAAATCATAGGTTAGCTTCTTTAACTTTTCAGATAATCACTAAATATATAAACTCCAATTACAAGACAATTCCTTATCAAAAAATTTAGCAAAATATCCATCCAACATTCAGTACTTAATACAAGTGGCAATTTAAAAATGTCAATACATGCAGATTTCATCATTTAGGCTCTTATCTAATTAGTTTTAGCATGCTAATATCTTCTTCTCAAAGCCTTGCTCCTACTCCTACTTAGTTGCTGCAGTCCCTGAAAATGCATTTGAAGCTGCCCCATATTAAATGAGACACCCCATATGCCATTAGCACACTACGGTCAGACACATGTCTGGTATGAGAAAATCCACTAAAACAATTTGTAAATCAAGTTAAAGTTGAAACATGTATATATGTATATAACTCTGCCTTTAGAAAACAAATAAGTCATGTGTGCATGTTCTGTGTCAGTGTGCAGGTGCACACTTAAGTCTGCCTTTCCGGAAACCTCAAAAAGAAATGGTACATTCACACATTCATACAACTCAGTCATAAATCAAATAAGCATCCATACAAAACAGGGAAATCACCAAAATGAATTAAATCATTTATTCCCTACTTAGATTTCATTCTAGAAAAACTGTAGTTCCTCTTTGTATCAAATTCTCTTACATTGATATATTTATCTATCTTGGTCTCATCTGCAATTAAATGAATCAATGGACACACTGTAATGGACTAATTCACTCCATTACACAAAGATCTCAGGACTTAAACAAGCCATGTGTCAACTTGTATTACTCAAGAACACAAGTCAAACCTGCAGTGCTCTTGACCCCCATTTCCTAATCAGGTTTAAGTTAATAATAAAACTTTTGATTTTTCATGACTAAACCATTCAGTGAATCATTTCACTAAGACAAACATCCATGTCATGGCATTCCACATCATTCAAAACCAAACAGAGGCAAACATGCAATTAAATGAAATGTGTCTATTAAATAGATTCTGCACACACACACACACACACACACACACACATATATATATATATATATTCTTGCATTTAAAAAAAAGGGTATAGACAACTAACATTGGCTTATGGCTTTTTGTGAGAGTTTTTCTTTTTGCAAACATATGTGCTTAAGTTAAACTCAGAATGACCAAGTTTCACTGAATCACAAAATTTATTTGCTATGTGTATGAATATTTATATATTTTCATTGAATCAGGAGCATCAGCACATAGGCAACCCTATTACACCCCTAATTCCTTTTTGTCTCAAGCCTTAGCACTTATACATAAGTATATTGCAGCTCAACATGTTTATATTTCTTGGGTTGAGCCAAAACCAACACTATTTGCCTATATTCAACATTCAATTCTCTGGGTATTTACTTATGTTTCTAACCATTAACATATCAGAAGGATCTGGGTTTTTAAAAACATATATATACACTAATAATACTTAGAACTTTCATATAATAAAACAAGCAGAACAACCAGCTAAAAATCAAAACATTTTCATCTCTGAAATCACAGATAGACAATCACATATGAAAATACATTTTTAAGAAAAATTAACTTATAAACTGGCTGCCTACATTAGGACTTAGTGCCTTAGATTTTTATGAGTGAGTTTTCTCACCTAGCTCTCTTTCACTTCCTAGTTGATTGGTAAGCTTCTTCCCTCAAACCCTTTTCTTCACTTGTTTTATATTTATATAATATATATATTTTTCTCAAGAGCTATCCGGGGAGAAGAGAAGGTTCCTCATATCACTGCTTATTTATGCAGGGTCCTTCTTAGGGCTTAAGGCACTAGCTAAAGTCATTTTTGCCCATCAGAAATCATGCCATTTGCATTTTATCTAAACCCAAAATCTTACCCTCCCCGGCTTAAGTTTGTGAAGAGAAAAGTGGTTATATCCTTTTGGTTAATTTCAGAAATTTTGCTTTTTCCAAAAATGCTTTTCCTCTTATCTACTATCATGCTAAAAGTGTGACTTGATTATTTATCAAATATTCTTCCTAATTCTGCCTATACAAAGCAGATCTCTGTTTTATCTTATTTTTCTATTTTTAGCTTTCACTTAAATGGCATGTACCTCCTTTATTTATTTATAAAAGGATTACTCCTTTTATAACCTCATTCTTTTCTTTCTGCCTATAATTTAAAATATGTTTGTGTATTTTGTTTTGCTGATTAGAACTCTAGTATTTGATTAGCATACATATATGTATATATAAGTCTTACAGAAATAATTAGTACACACATATATATCTATACATTATTTTGTACTGACGCACATGCACATGTACACTCAAATACAATCAGTAGCATCCATATATTTTTGCATATAGCCTTTAAGGATTTACTTTATTTATCTGTGTATATATATATTTTTCCCATACACATCAACATATGTTCATTCATATCATTCAGGAATTTAGCTTCAATTCATGTGTATTCCCTGTGCACACATGTACACCCATATAGTTACACCATATCAAGCCATATCAATTCCCCTTTAAAATTGGTTTAAAAATTATTTTAAACCTATTTATATTTTTCAAAATAAATTCCTAAAATCTTGGGTCATTACATACACCCCACCTTTTAGAAATTGTGTCCCACAATTTTCCTAAGCTTAAATCAATTTCCAACTTAATTCAGAGAACAAATACATTCTCAACCAAACAGATTTTTAGTTCTATCACAGTAACTAAAAATACATGCATCCAAAAGAAAAGCAAATTAAAAATCAGAATTACCTTTAATCTGAAAATAGCTTAGGGTAGTTCATCCGAACTTTGTCTTCTAATTCCCATGTGCAATCACTGGGATCAAGACTCCACTGTACCTTCACAAGTTTCAGTGATTTATTCCTCAACTTCTTCACATCCTTTGCCAAAATTCCCACTGGATCCTTTACATAAATCAAATTAGGATTTATTTGCACTTGGGTTAGGGTCTCAAGAATTTCTGCCTTGTCATGGACCCACCTTCTCAATTGTGATACATGAAAAACATCATGCATCCCTTGCATGTTTTCTGGTAATTCCAACTTGTATGCCAAGGAACCAATTCTTTCCAGAATTTTGTATGGCCCAATATATCTTGAGGTTAACTTGCCTTGTTTCCCAAATCTCAGTACATTTTTCATAGGTGAGATTTTGATGAAAACAAAATTTCCTACTTCATATTCCACCTGCTTCCTTTTCATGTCTGCAAATTTCTTTTGCCTATCTTGAGCTGCTGCCATTCTTCTCCTTACCAACTCAATTCTCTCTTTAGTTTCTTGTATGTACTCAGGCCCTAAAATAGTTCTTTCCCCTGCTTCTACCCAACATACAGGTGACAAACATGGCTTGCCATATAAGGCTTCAAATGGAGCCATCCCTATGGTGCTTTGATAGCTGTTATTGTATGTAAATTCAGTTAAATGGAGATAGTCTTCCCAGTTACCTCCAAAATCCAGTGCACATGCCCTTAACAAGTCCTCTAAAACTTTGTTCACCACCTCAGTCTGCCCATCTGATTGTGGATGGTAGGCAGTGCTCAAGCATAATTCACTTCCCATGGCTTCTTGAAAACTTTTCCAGAACCTTGATGTAAAGATGGTATCCCTATCACTCATAATAGTTTTGGGAATGCCATGCAATCTTACTACCTCTTTCATAAATACTTGTGCTAACTTTGGTGCATTCCTTTCTGATTTGACTAGGATGAAATGTGCCACTTTAGTTAGCCTATCTACTATCACCCATATGCTTGTGTTTCCTCTTTTAGATCTAGGCAGTCCATCTATGAAATCCATAGATATATCTTCCCATTTCCACTGTGGTATGCTAAGAGGTTGCAACAACCCTGATGGCTTTTGTGTTTCAGCCTTGACTTGTTGACAAGTCATACATCTTGCAATATATTTGGCTACATCTGATTTCATTCCCTTCCACCAAAAATCTCTTTTTTAATTTTGATACATCTTTGTACTGCCTGGGTGTATGGAGTACTTACTTCTATGATATTCATTCAATATTTCCTCCTTCAACTCCATGTTTTCTGGAACACATATTCTATTCTGGTTTCTTAAATAACCATTTTTATCAATATGGTAATTTGTCACCTCTTCCCCTTTTGATATGAGAATTTTCTTCTCAACTATAATAGGGTCTTGGTCTTGCATTTTATTACCCTTCGAAATTAATTCAGATTGAAGTGTCATCAAGCTTAACTTCCCTCTATTTTCCTGTGCACCATGCACATGCACATCCATGTGTACACAACCATTCTTCCCAATTTCTAACTCAGCCAGCAAAGACAAGTCCTTAAACTCTTCTATCATCATCATAGCTAATTTAGCATGTTGTCTACTTAGAGCATCAGCAACTTTGTTTGCTTTACCTAGTGTATAGAGTATGTCCAAGTCATAAGCAACTAAGAACTCCACCCATCTATGTTGCCTCATGTTTAAATCTTTTTGTGAAAATAAATACTTTAAAGACTTGTGGTCAGTGTAAAGTTCAAACTTAGTTCCTAACAAATAATGTCTCCAAAGTTTCAAAGCATAGATCACAGCTGCTAATTCAAGATCATGTGTGGCATACCTTACTTCATGAGGTTTGAGTTGTCTGGATGCATATGCAATGACTTGGCCTTGTTGCATCAACACTGCACCCAAACCAAACCCACTAGCATCAGTGTATACAACTAATTCTTCATTTCCCTGGGGCACTTTCAAGATTGGAGCACTCACCAATGCCTCCTTCAACTGTTCAAAAGACTTCTCACACTTCTCTGACCAAACAAAAGCTTGGTTTTTCCTGGTTAGGTTAGTAAGTGGTGTAGAAATTTTTGAATTTTTTTTTATAAATCTCCTATAATATCCTGCCATCCCCATAAATGATCTCACTTCACTCACAATGCTAGGCCTCTTCCATGCTTGAATAGCCACTACTTTATTGGGGTTCACAGAAATTCCTTTGGCAGAAATGACATAGCCAAGGAAATGTACTTCCTCTTTCCAAAATGCACATTTTGAAAATTTTGCCTTTAAATCTTTTTCCCTTAATCTAGACAAAACCAGATGCAAATGACTTTTATGTTCTTCCACTGTTTTGGAATAAATTAAAATGTCATCTATAAAAATAAGCACAAATTTATCTAAATAATCTCTAAAGGTTATGTTCATTAAATCTACAAAGTATGATGGTGCATTAGTCAAGCCAAATGGCATAACCAGAAATTCATACAACCCAAACCTAGTGTTAAAGGCAGTGTACTTAACACTTGACTCCTCCACCTTCATTTGATGAAAACCAGATGCTAAATCTAGTCTAGAGAACACTCTTGCCCCAGCTAATTGATCAAAAAGATCATCTATTCTTGGCAATGGATATTTATTTTTAATAGTTACTTTGTTCAATTCTCTATAATCTATACAAAGTCTTAAGGAACCATCTTGTTTCTTAACAAATACCACTGGTGCTCCCCAGCAAGAATTACTTGGTCTTATAAAACCCTTTTCCTCTAATTCCTCTAACTGTTTCTTTAATTCTTTTAGCTCATTTGGCCCCATTCTAGTTGGCTTTTTAATACTGGGCTTGCTCCTAGAACTAAATGAATTTGGAATTCCACTGGTCTATGGTTTGGAACACCCTTAACCTCCTCAAACACATCCAAGTATTCATTGACTATGGGAATTTCTTCAATAGTAAGTTCACTGAAATCTTTCTCCAAGTCAATTAAATGATACAATTTCCTTCCCTTAGCCACTTCACACAAAATTGTGATTCTCTGGCCTCTAAGGTTTTGCAATGATATGGTGGATGAATCCAAGTTAATTATGGCTTTAAATTGCCTTAACCAATCTACCCCCAATATAACACCTATGTTTGGGTAGTTTAAAACATATAAATTGGAAATAAAAGTATCTCCTCCTATGTTTAATTTCACATCCACACAAATCATATTTAAAACACTAGAACTCCCCAGTGGACTTTGTATATGCAATGGGGTTTCAACCAATATGCAATTCAATTTTAGCATTTTAACTAGTTCATAAGAAATCAAAGAGTGAGTTGCCCCAGTATCATATACTACTACTATGGGTATGGTACAAATAAATAGTGTACCTTCCACTTGACTGTGATTTTCAGCATTAATCTCCAATGTGGATTTGCCTTTGCCTTCCAAGTTTGCTAATTTTCCTTGCTGTTTATACTCAGGACAATTTCTCTTCATATGCCCCTCTTTCCCACATAGATAGCACTTGAAAGCTCCTCCTTTCAATTCTGGACATCTTGGTTTGATGTGTCCTTCCTTTCCACATTGATGATACACAATTTTCTTCTTGGTTTCCTTAGCTTTAATATCTCCAATGCCCTTGTTACTGACCTCTTCTTTCTTCTTATCATAAGGGTGATATCTCCCCTTACCCTTCTTAGTGTTATTATTCTTAAAATTTCTGAACTTTTCCCTTTCCTTGTCATGCTGCTCTAATCTCAAAGCCAAGTCTATTACTTGATCAAATGTCCTGTCAGCATAAGGTAACATGGCGCTGCTAAGTCCTAGGTTCAAACCTTTAATGTATCTATCATTTTTGGATGCTTCATCTGCCACTAGCATTGCTCCATATGTGGAAAGCCCCTCAAACTTTTGAGTGTATTCAGTGACATTCAAAGTTCCTTGCCTGAGTCTAATAAATTCTTCTAGTAAAGTGGTCTTAGCTGATGCTGGTACAAATCTTGCTTCCAACATCTCCTTGAATTGATTCCAAGTGATTTCATTCTCATTTCTCCCTGTAATGATTACTTCCCACCAGCTTAAAGCTACTCCTTTCAGCTGTCTTGAAGCCACTTGCCTCTTCCTTTGATCATCAAGCTGCATGTCATTGAAAATCCTATCCAATTTTCTCAACCATGCTTGAATATCCTTAATACTCTCTGTCCCTTCAAAGCTTTTGCCTCCTAAATGAGTATAAGTCTTGAGTAATTTTGAGAGTTCTTCATGGGGATTTTCTTGCCTTTGTCCTGCCCCATCCCTAAATGCTCTCACCAAATCTTGTAGATTGACCATTGGTGGTGCAAATTTACATAGCTGGTTAGTTTTTTTTAGAAGGATTTGATATCAATTTTTAACTATGTTTTAGTAACATAGCTCTGATACCAAATGAAATGACCCTCTCTTTTGTACCTTAATTTGTAAGGATTTTTTTTTTACATAGATATATATATATATATATACATATATATATTTCTGAAGCATAGAGTCATTTATTTTCTTTTTATCTATACATCTTATCCAGGATCAAAATCTTTACCAATATAAATATATCAGTGCATTCACAAAGATATGCACATACATGTGAAGATGCATGTGCCTCTCTTGTTTGAATCGGAGTTCTGGTAAACAAGAGGATAATTTGATTGATTAAATTTAATCAATCCGCACATAGTTCAATTCAATTCATACAATAAAATTTCATCCATATAGGTAACAACATGATTTTTAACCTTTGATTGCTTGCTGGATTCTCAATGAAGTGTAATTCCTATAAATAATATATTTGTGTTCTGATTACCCTTAAATTGATGGTGTAGTGCCTATGCTCTGAAAAATGATAGAAGTTTATATCATTATCCATGTTTGATTTTCTTATAAAATCTGCCTAGAGTACAATCTCTTTTCTGGAATATTTTTAAGTGAGATATCATATTTCAAAAGCTTGATTCTTTGATGCCATGTGCTAAGCTAAATGAAATGCAAACATGAGGGAGTTTCTGGAGACCATGGGTACCGAGAAAAAAACATGGTTCAACCAGACTTTTTGTTCTTGTATAACTCATAGGGTCTTGAAAATACATTTTTGATCAAAGCCTTAATGAAAAGGAATCCAGACTTATGCTAAAAATACAAGGATAACCGGTGTGCTAATATCTGAGCAAAACATATTTAAATGTACATATATATATTTATCCAACTGTTATGGACATGGTTTTTAACTCCTATATTACAGATTTTTCCTTTATTCCAAAAACAAGGTATAAAACATTTTCGTAGAACAAATTGAATTAGGGAAACATTGCAGACACATAAGTACATTTTCCCTATGCCTATCAACTCTTGTATGCAATTGTTATGATGGAAGAATAAATCATATAGTTCACTGAGACTCATCTATCCAGATTCCCAAAACTTAACCCTTTTCAAAGACTCAAGATTGACTAATGCATTTATAAAATGTAACCACCCTTTTTATCATGGAGTTCTTACTCTGATTTACTTACAAAAATCATAGGTTAGCTTCTTTAACTTTTCAGATAATCACTAAATATATAAACTCCAATTACAAGACAATTCCTTATCAAAAAAATTAGCAAAATATCCATCCAACATTCAGTACTTAATACAAGTGGCCATTTAAAAATGTCAATACATGCAGATTTCATCATTTAGGCTCTTATCTAATTAGTTTTAGCATGCTAATATCTTCTTCTCAAAGCCTTGCTCCTACTCCTACTTAGTTGTTGCAGTCCCTGAAAATGCATTTGAAGCTGCCCCATATTAAATGAGACACCCCATATGCCATTAGCACACTAGGGTTAGACACATGTCTGGTATGAGAAAATCCACTAAAACAATTTGTAAATCAAGTTAAAGTTGAAACATGTATATATGTATATAACTCTACCTTTAGAAAACAAATAAGTTGTGTGTGCATGTTCTATGTTAGTGTGCAGGTGCACACTTAAGTCTGCCTTTCCAAAAACCTCAAGAAGAAATGGTACATTCATACATTCATACAACTCAGTCATAAATCAAATAAGCATCCATACAAAACAGGGAAATCACCAAAATGAATTAAATCATTTATTCCCTACTTAGATTTCATTCCAGGAAACTCTAGTTCCTCTTTGTATCAAATTCTCTTACATTGATATATTTATCTATCTTGGTCTCATCTGCAATTAAATGAATCAATGGACACACTGTAATGGACTAATTCACTCCATTACACAAAGATCTCAGGACTTAAACAAGCCATGTGTCAACTTGTATTACTCAAGAACACAAGTCATTCCTGCAGTGCTCTTGACCCCCATTTCCTAATCAGGTTTAAGTTACTAATAACACTTTTGATTTTTCATGACTAAACCATTCAGTGAATCATTTCACTAAGACAAACATCCATGTCATGGCATTCCACATCATTCATAACCAAACAGAGGCAAACAGGCAATTAAATGAAATGTGTCTATTAAATAGATTATGCACACACACACACACACATATATATATATATATATATATATATATTCTTGCATTTTTTTTTAAAAAGGGTATAGACAACTAACATTGGCTTATGGCTTTTTGAGAGAGTTTTTCTTTTTGCAAACATCTGTGCTTAAGTTAAACTCAGAATGACCAAGTTTCACTGAATCACAAAATTTATTTGCTATGTGTATGAATATTTATATATTTTCATTGAATCAGGAGCATCAGCACATAGGCAACCCTATTGCACCCCTAATTCCTTTTTGTCTCAAGCCTCATCACTTATACATAAGTATATTGCAGCTCAACATGTTTATATTTTCTGGGTTGAGCCAAAACCAACACTACTTGCATATATTCAACATTTGATTCACTGGGTATTTACTTATGTTTCTAACCATTAACATATCAGAAGGATCTGGGTTTTTAAAAACATATATATACACTAATAATACTTAGAACTTTCATATAATAAAACAAGCAGAACAACCAGCTAAAAATCAAAACATTTTCATCTCTGAAATCACAGATAGACAATCACATATGAAAATACATTTTTAAGAAAAATTAACTTATAAACTGGCTGCCTACATTAGGACTTAGTGCCTTAGATTTTTATGAGTGAGTTTTCTCACCTAGCTCTCTTTCACTTCCTAGTTGATTTGTAAGCTTCTGCCCTCAAACCCTTTTCTTCACTTGTTTTATATTTATATAATATATATATTTTTCTCAAGAGCTATCCAGGGAGAAGAGAAGGTTCCTCATATCACTGCTTATTTATGCAGGGTCCTTCTTAGGGTTTAAGGCACTAGCTAAAGTCATTTTTGCCCATCAGAAATCATGCCATTTGCATTTTATCTAAACCCAAAATCTTACCCTCCCCGGCTTAAGTTTGTGAAGAGAAAAGTGGTTATATCCTTTTGGTTAATTTCAGAAATTTTGCTTTTTCCAAAAATTCTTTTCCTCTTGTCTACTATCATGCTAAAAGTGTGACTTGATTATTTATCAAATATTCTTCCTAATTCTGCCACAAAGCAGATCTCTGTTTTATCTTATTTTTCTATTTTTAGCTTTCACTTAAATGGCATGTACCTCCTTTATTTATTTATAAAAGGATTACTCCTTTTATAACCTCATTCTTTTCTTTCTGTCTATAATTTAAAATATGTTTGTGTATTTTATTTTGCTGATTAGAACTCTAGTATTTGATTAGCATACATATATGTATATATAAGTCTTACAGAAATAATTAGTACACACATATATATCTATACATTATTTTGTACTGACACACATGCACATGTACACTCAAATACAATCAGTAGCATCCATATATTTTTGCATATAGCCTTTAAGGATTTACTTTATTTATGTATGTATATATATATATATATTTTTCCCATACACATCAACATATGTTCATTCATATCATTCAGGAATTTAGCTTCAATTCATGTGTATTCCCTGTGCACACATGTACACCCATATACTTACACCATATCAAGCCATATCAATTCCCCTTTAAAATTGGTTTAAAAATTATTTTAAACCTATTTATATTTTTCAAAATAAATTCCTAAAATCTTGGGTCATTACACTTAGTGAGGCGATCAACAATAACCTAAATACTGCAATGGCCTGATCTAGAATGAGGTAGGCCATCAATGAAATCCATCGAAATTTGATCCCATTTCCACATTGGGACCTCTAAAGGCTGAAGAAGACTAGAAGGGCGTTGATGCTCGGCTTGGATGAGTTGACAAGGCATGCAATTACTCACATAACTTGCTACATCACGCTTCATGCCTTCCCAATAATAAAGGCGACTCATATCGGATTACATCTTGCTACTACCGGGATGAATGGTATACTTAGAACGGTGACAATCACCGAGAATGTCAAGCCTAAGTGCTGAATCAGAAGGCACGACAAGACAGTTCTTCTTACGAAAACACCCATGAGAATTAATGCTGAAATCCCTCAACTCCTCGTTATGGGACTCAGACTCACAAATCTGAATAAGGTGCATAGGATTGGGATCTCGCCGCTGAGCATCGGCAATAATATCCAATAGGTTGGGTCGAGCTTCCAAACTGAATAATAAAATAGGTGAATCAGAAGATGGAGCTCGATCAAGAATATCACAAAGAGATAAGGTCTCAAGAACGTTCCACTCGGCTAGCATCATAGAAACGACAGCCGAATGTTTGCGACTAAGCACATCAGCAACACGATTACCCTTTCCAAGGGTATACTAGATTATGAAATCATAGAAGGCAAGGAACTCGAGCCAACGCTGCTGCCTCATATTGAGCTCCTTTTGAGTGAATAGATACTTCAAAGATTTTTGATCGATAAAGAGAATGAAGCGCTCGCCCAATAGATAATGTCACCAGATCTTCAAGGCGAAGACGATGGCGACTAACTTGAGGTCATGAGTGGCATAGCGTACTTCATTCGGTCGCAGTTGCCTAGAAGCATAAGCAACTACGCGATCTCTCTGCATAAACACGACACCGAGGCCACAATGATTAGCATCGGTGTAGACAACAAGATCTTGATTCACTTCGAGAACTATAAAATAGGAGTATTAGTGAGAAGCTCCTTTAACTGCTGAAAAGAAGCTTCACACTTGTCGGACCAAAAAAATCGAACGCCTTTCCGAGTAAGGCTAGTGAGAGGAAGCACAATACAAGAGAAATCCTTAATGAATCGATGGTAATAACCCGCCAATCCAAGGAAACTACGAATCTCATGAACATTCTCAGTCCTCTTCTAATTCTGGATGGCTTTGATCTTCGAGGGATCGACCGAAATGCCTTCGGAAGAAACAATGTGGACTAAGAACTTAACCTTATTCTCCCAAAAGTGGCACTTGGAGAATTTGGCTTTGAGTTGATGTTGATGAAGGGTACTCAAAACAATTCTCACATGGCGAGCATGATCGGTTTTAGACTTAGAGTAGACAAGGATGCCATCAATAAACATAAGGATGAACTTATCGAGATATTCCCGGAATACTCGATTCATAAGATCAACAAAGAAAGCAGGAGCGTTTGTCAGACTGAACGACATAACAAGCCACTCGAAACATCCATAACGAGTGCGAAATGCTATGAGGGGAATGCTATCCTCTGCAACTCGAAGATGATGAAAACCAGTGGCAATGTCGAGCTAAGAAAAGGCCTTAGCACCACTCAATTGATCGAACATATCGTCGATCCTAGGCAAAGAATACTTATTCTTGATGGTTAACTCGTTAAGCTTGTGATAGTCGATGCAAAGCCTAAGAGTTCCATCAGACATCTTCACGAAGACAAACGCGACACCCCATGGTGATGAACTAGACTGGATAAACAGCTTAGCTTCAAGCTCTAAAAGTTGCTTCTTGAGTTCCTCATTTTCCTTTGTAGACATCCTCGTGGCAGGACGACTAATTGGCTGCGCGCCTGGAATAAGATCAATGTGGAACTCGATAGCCTGCTTGGGTGGCAAACCCGAAACTAGCTCAAACACATCAGAGAAGTCACAAACAACAGGAATATGATGTATATCATCATCATCTCGTGAGTTGAGAGAAAACAAAGATGCTTCAGTATCTTTGTCAACCTTCCGAAGAACAAGTGATAGCTGAGCAGACGAATCAGGATGTCGAAGATATAAAACTCTCTCATAACAAAGAATTCTGGCATCGTATCGAACTAGCTAGTCCATACCAAAAATCATATCAAATCCAAGAAAAGCAATAACATGCAGATTCGCACGGAAAGAAAAGCCACACAAAATAATCTCAACATCCTCACAAAGCATGTTAAGGGTTGCAGATCCCCCGATAGGATTCGCAATCCTCAATGAAGTAACCAAATAAGAAACATCCAAAGGAACAACATCGATGAGCTCCTTCGATACGAATGAATGCGACGCACCCGTATCGAAGAGGACTCGAATAGATCGGTCATGAAACAAAAAAAACCTTCAAGGATAGAAGGAGATGTACCTCTGCGCTGAGAAGAACCTCCAGAAGCATCCACTACATTCAACTTGCCAGATTTAGAATTACTAGGAGCAATGGGACAAGTGGAAATACGATGGCCTTCCTTCTTGCAATAACGGCAGAAGAGAGGCTTAGGACAATCTCGAATCATATGGTCGGGAGAGCCACAGTTGAAACACCCCTTCTGAGTAGGTGGTGCTCCATGAGGCTTAGAACTAGAACCAGAACCAACAGACTTCTTCTTGTTGTTGCGAGGAAAAGACTTCGACATATGAAATGGAAATCTCTTCTTATTGGGGTTCTTACGAACCTCAATCTCATCACTACTATCACGCTCTTTCTCGACGGCTTCGAGATGAAGCACCGAGTCAACTAACTCCTCAAAAGATAACTTGAGTTGGAGCATCAAGGACTTCTTCAAATACTTCTTCAAACCAGACACAAACTTCAAATTCATCTTATAAGAGGTGCTAATATATTCGAGACCATATTTGGATAAGGCCTCGAAGGAAGATACATAATCAGAAATGGAAGATTTCACTTGCTTCAACGCGAGGAAGCGACGGGCTAATAAGGCTTTCTCTGATTCGGGGACGAATTTAAGCTCGAATCGTTCCCTAAACTATGTCCAAGTGAAAGTGGACTCATCGAGCTCGGCAATGAGAACCTTGTACCAGTCGAGGGCATGCTCTTGCAACTTACTCGATGCTATAAGAACTCTATCGTGGTCGAAAAGATCCATGCGAGAGAAGAAGTGCTCCCATGTGCTAATCCAAGCTTGGACCTTTAGAACGGACTCGGAGCCTTTGAACGACTTTCCTCCGAGATGAGAGAAATTGTTGCACATGCACGCGAAGGCAGACTTGCGTGGAGGAGATGCTCGAGTAGGAGCTGGAGGCTGAGTGCTCCTAAATAACTCCATGAACTGGTCGGCGGACATGTATACGCCGTTCGGATGCCAGCCGCTAGATTGCCCAGCATCCGAGCATCGTCCTCTGCCTCTTCCAGCCATTAGCTGAAAGTTAAGATAAGATAGAGAATATTCACAGGTTAGATATCAATAATTCAATTATGGAATGCTACGGAATTTAAAACTTGCATTCCTAGACGTATTCCTAAGTTATCTACCCCAAGGACACGAATAAGGGATTCGTAACATTTGGATTATACTTAG
This sequence comes from Allium fistulosum, assembly GCA_030737815.1. Taxonomy (NCBI): domain Eukaryota; kingdom Viridiplantae; phylum Streptophyta; class Magnoliopsida; order Asparagales; family Amaryllidaceae; genus Allium; species Allium fistulosum. The sequence goes on along the minus strand of CM060903.1, from coordinate 326,100,224 downwards.
ATGTACCGTAATATATGTTTATGTTCTGTCTTTATCATATTTTGTTCTTAACTTAGGCAGATATTGAGAAGGTGAGAAAAATAGTTCTTGTACATTCTATTTTTACCTTCTTCCTTCTCAAACCATAAAATATAAAATACAGTAACCCACTTCATAAAATTTCAAATCCAAACCTATTTCTTCAAGTGAATTCAACAAACTGAAATCTTTTCCAATCTAGAGTGTAGTTCTAAAGGTAATCAAACTCCAAACCCCATAATTTCGTCAAAAATTCCTAATTTGAGAAATGGTTTTCTAATTTACTGTAAATTTTTACTTGCATGTACTGTATATCTCTTCTACAGGTTCTTGAAGGCTAATTCCTCCTCAAAGCTTCCAACTTTTTGCTTAAATCCGAGTTCATAGACAAATTGTTCTTCTTTCTATGTATCAAATTTTAGACCATTCCAAGGTCATTAAGTCTTTAAAATTATGTCCGAAAGTTAAACCCGGAGAAGATTTCAGACCTGGGTATTGTTTTTGGCGTGTGCATTTTTGTGTTCCGTCTTGTTTTCTAATCCGTATTCCAACTTATGCGTCTTGTTTTTGTGATATTTTTGAACTGTTTTGAAGGCCATAAAGCCTATCAATAGGCAAGCCAGAATTTTGAATTTGTGATTCAAAACGAATCGATTTTTTTAGATGTTTTCGAATGTTAGTTTTGGTGTTTTTCAATGATATTTGATTTCGAGCACGGATTTTTCCAAACAATTTTGAAGTAATTTTTAAAATAAATTGGCATTTAAAATAATTATTATATAATATTTTTAAATTATTTTACGCTATAAAATCAATTTATTCTCTATAATAAGGGAATTTTCAAATATTGTTTTCAAAATTGATTTCAGAAAATGGTTTTAAAAGCTTGTTTTCTCAAATAAATTATTTTATATATAAAATACATGTTTTTGCACTATTCAAGCGAATGAGAAGGAGAATTAAATGATTTGGTAAAACACGGGTATGGAACACGTGCGTTTATCTTATCGGTGAAATCCTGACTTGTCCGTTTGATCGTTTTGACCTTCGGGTCGTGTTTACCGATGAGATGTGGTAAACATTTTACTGCTTTTGAGTGTGACATTTACTAGCGGTTAGTAAACCGTTTAGTATGAACGTGTGGTATGGGACACACATTAACACTTTTCGGGTTCCTATCTAAGAGTTTGTGACACATTTGCCATTGTGGCATATTGCCAGTACTGGACCTTCAGGTCATTGCCATTGCGGCGTTTGCCATTGTGGCGTATTTTCCATTACGACATATTTGTCCTTCAGACGTTTGCCATTGCGGCTGTAATGGCCCAGTATTTTGGACCATTCAAATCGATAATAAATCCACACATGTCGGACTTGAATAATTCAAAACAATGGATTGTAAATAAAATTTGGCAAAACTCAGCATATACAGTAAATAAAATAATCACAGATCACAGACACAGAGTAATATAACAATAATGCAGTGGAAACAAAAGAATAGTAGTTTATGAAGCTACTATATATATATAACAAAGTTAAACAAGATACAACATAAGTCACGAGTGCATAGATGTCTCAATACAATAATCAAATACAAGATCTGAATGCATCACTGGAATCGACTGAATAACTAAAAGCAGGATAGATAGCTGGATCTCCAAGAGAAGCTCCAACTCCAAAGGTGAGTCTCGAATACTATATCACTCAGTCTGACCCGAGCGTAAAGAAAAACACAAAACACTCGAGTCAGGATTAACATTCTTATATCAATAAATCCAACTCAAGTGAAATATCAACTGAAATACAAGTAACTCAAAGGATGTTTGGGATAACCATCCTCTAAGGATCCGTTAAACTATCTACTATGTAGTAATATACGCTATTATAATAATGTCTAATATAAAATAAACACACTTTTTAATAGCGTTAAGGGATTACCCATAAAGCCCTTAACACATAATAGTGTCAATAGTCTATACAGTACCTGCATACCTAGAAAGGCTACGAGAAGATACTCCATAGGTACGACACAAATAGAAACTCGTAGTAAAGCTCGATATGGTAGGTGACACGGCACACAAGGCAATGCCAGGGTAGATATACCAATTACGCCCACGGACTGATGGAAACGCATAGCAGCCACTACCGCTCCACCTCGAACAACACTCCCAAATCATGGGGTGCACCCAAACAATCACAAAGTAATAGAATGGTATCGAAAAGTGCATCCAATAAGAGGTGCTACCTTACTGGTCCGAGATCGTTCCTGTTTTAGCCACCTAATGCCAACTCACGGGAGTTGGGTCCACGTATATACCTTAGGATCGTCGCCACCATCCTACTTCATTCTGGAAACTCCACCGCGTACACAGTTGTCAAAGTGGTTTTCGGTATCGACAGAGAGTATGCCCATATCCGATCCCGGTCTCTTTAACAACCAATCGTTATTATAACACCGTGGTCATTTGAAAATAGTTTACACTTCAAAACCAAAATATCATTTCCATTTCAAAATCCATATCAATACGATATCCTTTCCATTTCAAAAATATTCACTTCCAAAATCATAGTACTTTCAAAGATATAATACTTTCGAAACCAAAACAATTTGAAATAATAATACTTTGGAAATCATAATACTTTGAAATACATAACTTTGGAAATCATAACCCTTTGAAATCATAACACTTTCCTTCAAACAGTTTAGATATTAATAATAGTATGTAAAATAAAATGGTTTAAAAAAAAAGTTTATATAAAAAAGTTATAAGTTAAAATAGTTTATAATAAAATAATTTATATTGAAAATGATTTATATTAAAATAGTTTATATTAAAATAATTTATAAAGTAAAATATAAATAGTTTTAGATGTAGTTTAAAAATACTTTATAAAAAAAATAGCTTCCTCAAATTTCACAAATCGATTCAAATCAACTCGAATTCCAAAATTCAAATTTAATCAAATCTCAAATCAATTTCAACTTGATTCAATTTCTCAATAAATCATTTCAAATTATATCGATTTCAAATACAGATTTGAAACCCAAAATAAACCATTAAATTTCAATATATTTCAAAGTCAATATATCCAACATTTTCAAAACTAAATTCGATAATTTCATAGATATATCTCAAATTCACTTTACTATTATTTAGTTTTGAAATATTTACTTAATCTTTTCAATAACCATCTAACTGCAACCTTAATTTACAAATTTTAATAAATAAAATATCCCATTTAAATTTATATAAGTTTGAAATATTCATTTAAGTCACTTTTAATCACATTCAAGTTATAAACATATCTTTAAAATTTAAAATTTAATAAATTTCAAATCAAACTTATTTAAATATAATTCTTAAATAAATATAATTTTGAATCAATTTAAATCTGAATTTATTATAATCATTATAAAATCTATATTTGGAAATATAGATATTAAATAAATACTTAAACATATTATACATCAACTTTATTAAATAAATTTTATAAATCTTTAAAAATCAATATTTATTAAAACCATATACTTCTTTCCAAAACCATAGAAATCATTTCAAAATATTTATATATAGACCAACGGTGTCTGTATATAATTTTCTATCCTATGGTCAAGTGATACGGATATTTATCATTTCAAACCTCAATTTAAATATATATACGGGCATATATCATTTCAACCCGCAGTCCCAAATTCAATTCAAATGAAAATTGCTTGGGTTTATCATTTCAACCCATAACGATTTTCTTCTATTCTAAAGTCCGTTCGGGTATGTATCATTTCAACCCATAGTGAATTCTATACTAACAGGGAACTTGCAGAGTGATAAAAAATATGATAATAACATAACTGGCATATAACATAAATATAAATAACAGATAATGGTGTCAAATGTCACAGGTGCACTGATATAGATATCAACATATATATAGCAATGTAAATACTAACAACAGCATATTTCAATTGTTGTTTCAATTGAAATCAAATTTAATAAATATAAGAACGTTAATCGTGAGTGATTGCTCACCTTTCGAGGCTAGAGAGGTGAACGAAAATGAGATAAGTTACGAATCCAAGCACGAAAGCTCAAACAAGGCAAGATAGAACTCGAATCGGCAAACTAGGCTGATAAATAGAAATTGATGGAAATGAATTAGAATCAACCTGATATAACTAAACAAAATGGATACTATATCCATATATATTCTCTAAATTTAACATAAAATTCTAGACTCATACTTAAAATAATATATATATTTCTAAAGAAAATCCAATTATCAATTTTATTTATAAAAATCAATACAACAATTTATTATAATATACAAATGACTTATACTCTTTCAAACCACTTTTTATTTATTTATATATATATATATATATATATATATATATTTATATTTATATTTATATATACCGACAACCTTTATACTAACTTATATAAACTAGTTATATCTGTATACACTTTATATTGTAAACATACACTGTATATATGGTAATCCATTCTTATTTCAACAGTTCAACGTACATGAATATATTCAAAATTTTCTGACAGGTCATATATCATTCATAATAAAATATTATATACTTTGCTATATAAGGGATATATACAATGCGTACCCAATATATTAATATATTCACATATATATTTCAAAATCAAATAGCTTATATTATAAATTACATACACTATACAATACATACAGATTATAACTTACATATATTATATAAATTTATGCAAACTACAGAGTATAAACATATATACCTTAAAATATAGAAACTGTACAATATGGTTATCTAAACCAAACTGTAAACCAATGCAATCCCCTACATATTTTAAATCACTTAACAGACATATACAAATTAATATATACTAACATAATTTATATTATATATACTTTAGAAAAAAAATACGAAGAAAGAAAGAAGAGAAAAAAAACATAGGATGTATATGCAGATTTCAACAAGCAGCTTGCGTGCATACATTTGTAGATATATAGAACTAGTTGTAGCCTCAGGCTAATATACACAGTCACTTGTGTATATATATAAAAAATAAGCTGTCATCATATATGTAACTAACACTTTCCAACTGTAACTTCAAAAAAGAAGTTATTCATACATATATATATATATTGATATATAACTTATAAATACCTTGTTAAAACTTTTCATATAATAGATGTAGATTTTATATCTTATATACTTTATATAACAGAACCTATTCATAAAATCAAATATCTACTGTATAATATATAGACTCAACAGAGAGTATTCAACAACAAATCATTCATTCACTAAAGAGGACGCTGGCCATATGTACAATCAATATATATATATATATATATATATATATATATATATATGCAGACCATACTTAAAGAAATATATATATTTTAAAGAAGTGTAGAGGAAAGCTTACGGCTGAAGGAAAAACAGAGCTCGGCCGAGTTGGGTTTCACGTGAGTTATAGTTTGATGCGGCTGACGTGGGGTTCGGGCTGTGAGCGTGGCAGAGGCCTGTGAGCACGGCGGTTGGTCGCGTGCGGCAGTGGTTCGAGGAGGATGGGTGCTTGGCTATTGTCTCAGAGGAGAAGGGAATGGTGGCCGTGGTGATTGGGTGCGAGGATCAATGGAAAAAAAAGAATATGATGGGTTCTGGGATTATACATAAAGTATTGTAACTTCAAGAATATAAAGAGGCTGACTCAATATTAAATTGAATAAACACGTTTCATTTCTTTTGTAACTTTCGAACTGAATTGAATAATGAGGTGAACCAATAGTTAGAAAGTTAAACTCAAGAATATAAAGAGGCTAGAGGCAATTAGAATTATTCACGTTAAATCCGAATGGACAAAAAGAAAACAAAAGGCACAAAACTGGTACCGCTACGGGTAACTATTTCGCGGATTCTGCTGCGTACCGAAGCTCGAAACACAAAATTGAATATACCACAAAGATCAGCATGACAAGACGATCAAAACGGTATACAGATATCAGTTGTACAACCATCGTATCAAAAGTCGATAATCGGTACCGATAAACGCTGCTATTCCATACGGAAAAATCCAAACGGAGCTAGAAACGTCCAAAATTTGCGAAAAAAATTATGTAGTCTTATTCGGAGTAAATAAATTTTTTCATGTTGACAAATTTAGGTTTCGGAATACTTTTATTATCATCAATTTTTAACTGATATAAATTGAAATAAAATTACACAAGAAAATAAACTTCAAAATTAACTGATGGAAATTTACAAGTTGCTATGTGGAAACAGACGCATTTCAAATATCAAATTTATATTTCAAAATTTTATTGTTTAAAATTTCACAAATTTCAATTAAATATATTAAATAAACAAATAAAAATTATTTAAAATTCACGGGTCATTACATTCTCCCGCACTCAAAACTTTTCATCCCTGAAAAGGAACGAGGTAGGAGAATAGAAACAACCAGAAAGAAAACAGATTTGAAATACAAAATAACAATTAATTTAAATCGTATAAATTCCAATTTAAATTAATTGATATTCAATAATTGATTTAATCCTTTTCGTTTCACTAAAATCAATCCTAACTATTTCTAAATTCATTATCTTATTGTCTAGTCATCCTCAATTAACAATTTCTAAATCATTAATTTGTATAATCATTTAATATACTCATATTTTATTCAACAAATTTAATTCTTTTATTCCAAATTATTATTAAATTTGTTCCACTTAATATATCTTATCACATATATTTAAACCATATAAATTAATTTAAACCACATAAATTTCAATTTCAATAAATTTATATTCAATAATTGATTTTAAATTCAAGGTGTTTCCATAAGTTGATCCAATTTCAATTTATTAATTCCTTCAAAACAAATTTATTTGTCTCGTTTATTATTCAATTAACTTATTATTCTATTTATTTCATTTAATATTTATAACTAAAATTTAAGTGTATAACCTTTATTATAACCATTCAAATTCTATTTATAAAAGTCATTTTATATTGTATATTATCCAATTACATATTAAACTTTTGAATGATTTAGGTAAGTTGTATTAGAATGTAATTGAGTATTATACAAATAAAATTTTGTAATTCAATTATTTCAAATTTAAATATCTATTCCAAAATTTGGTTTCTTTTTATAACTAAAATCATCTATAAATCATAAATTTAAGAATTTTTAAATTTTCGATTAACTTTAAACAGTTTAGAGATAAATATATATACTATATAGTAGATATATGATTAAAAATTAGATTTCATATATATAGTATATATATAAATCAAATCATACTTTAGAAATTCAAATCAATTCATCTTCAAAACAAAATTGTAGCGAAGCTACTGAATGGTCTCTCCACTTCGAAACTCGAAATGAATGTCGATGATGCGGCCGCCATCACCGAAATTATTTTCCAGCGGCAAAGAGAAGAGCACTGATTTCAACATTTAAAAATCCTTTGAAAACGGTTTTTATTCGAAAGTACCTTTAATAATATATATTTTAAATTTTAAAAACCAAAGCTTGAAATCACTGGAAATTAAATTCTCAAATTCCTGATTTTTAAAATTCATTTCAAATCCCAAATCAATTTATAAACCATGTTTATAAATTCATTTATAGAACAATAAATAATAATCAAATATTATCATTTCAAACAACCATTTTAATTAACTTATTAAATTCCAGAAAATTTTACTTATATTCCTATAATATAATCATACAAATTTATTTCATTTACCAAATTTGAAAATAATATTATGTCAGTCTGCTCTGTTCAAGTATTTTGGAAATCCTATCGATATCGCTGATCAGACGAATCGATCGAAGACCCAAATCAACATCAACAACTCAAACAACACAATATATAAAATATTTTAATATAAATTACAAACACTCCTCACTTGACAATACAAGAATGGGTTTCAAACAAGAATAGAGATTCAGATTAGAGGGACCCAAATCAAAGAGAATTCAACTAGAAGATAGGCTCGATAGGAAGATAAATAGATTTCAATGTGAGACAAGAATGGATAGGCTTGTATAAATCACGGGAAACCTTAACTAGGTCAACCGTGACTTCAAAATAAGATTGAGGTAGAATTCTGGAACAAATTGACATTCGATTGCCAGGGATAGAATTCGGGTATAGCAAAAGATAGCAGCATCGTAAACCGAGGATACAGAAATCTCCGGTGAATTAATACCGATTGTAAAGGAGTTTCACCCCTGTACAAATTTTTTAAAGATTGGCAAGACCGCCAATTTATTATAGAGATCATTCGAAGTGGAGTTATGGGATACTCCAGAATCAGGAAGACACGAATAGGGGAGACACGAATGGACTTTGTTACCCAAGGAACGTTCCAAAATTCAAAGGAATCGAGTCAAAGAAGAAGGAATTCATGCTCGAACGAAAGTGATTCTGTAATTGAATTTTACTTTATATGCTGAGTTTTGCCTAAAAACCTGGCTCTGATACCACATGTAACGACCCAGTATTTTGGACCATTCAAATCGACAATAAATCCACACATGCCGGACTTGAATAATTCAAAACAATGGATTGTAAATAATATTTGGCAAAACTCAGCATATACAGTAAATAAAATAATCACAGATCACAGACACAGAGTAATATAACAACAATGCAGCAAAAACAAAAGAATAGTAGTTCATGAAGCTACTGTATATATAACAGAGTTAAACAAGATACAACAAAAGTCACGAGTACATAGATGTCTCAATACAATAATCAAATACAAGATCTGAATGCATCACTGGAATCGATTGAATAACTGAAAGCATGATAGATAGCTGGATCTCCAAGAGAAGCACCAACTCCAAAGGTGAGTCTCGAATACTGTATCACTCAGTCTGACCCGAGCGTAAAGCAAAACACAAAACACTCGAGTCAGGATTAACATTCTTATATCAATAAATCCAACTCAAGTGAAATATCAACTGAAATACAAGTAACTCAAAGGATGTTTGGGATAACCATCCTCTAAGGATCCGTTAAACTATTTACTGTGTAGTAATATACGCTATTATAATAATGTCTAATATAAAATAAACATACCTTTTAATAGCGTTAAAGGGTTACCCATATAGCCCTTAACACATAATAGTGTCAATAGTCTATACAGTACCTGCATACCTCGAAAGGCTATGAGAAGACACTCCATAGGTACGACACAAATAGAAACTCGTAGTAAAGCTCGATATGGTAGGTGACATGGCACACAATGCAATGCCAGGGGAGATATACCAATTACGCACACGGACTGATGGAAACGCATAGCAGCCACTATCGCTCCACCTCGAACAACACTCCCAAATCAAAGGGTGCACCCAAACAATCACAAAGTAATAGAATGGTATCGAAGAAGTGCGTCCGATAAGAGGTGCTACCTCACTGGTCCGAGATCGCTCCTATTTTAGCCACCTTATGCCAACTCACAGGAGTTGGGTCCACGTATATACCTTAGGATCGTCGCCACCATCCTACTTCATTCTGGAAACTCCACCGCGTACACAGTTGTCAAAGTGGTTTTCGGTATCGACAGAGAGTATGCCCATATCCGATCCCGGTCTCTTTAACAACCAATCGTTATTATAACACCATGGTCATTTCAAAATAGTTTACACTTCAAAACCAAAATATCATTTCCATTTCAAAATCCATATCAATATGATATCCTTTCCATTTCAAAAATATTCACTTCCAAAATCATAGTACTTTCAAAGATATAATACTTTTGAAACCAAAACAATTTGAAATAATAATACTTTGGAAATCATAATACTATGAAATTCATAACTTTGGAAATCATAACCCTTTGAAATCATAACACTTTCCTTCAAACAGTTTAGATATTAATAACAGTATGTAAAATAAAATGGTTTATAAAATAAAAATAGTTAATATAAAATAGTTATAAGTTAAAATAGTTCATAATAAAATAACTTATATTGAAAATGGTTTATATTAAAATAGTTTATATTAAAATAATTTATAAAGTAAAATATAAATAGTTTTAGATGTAGTTTAAAAATACTTTTTTTTAAAAAATAGCTTCCCTAAATTTCACAAATCGATTCAAATCAACTCGAATTCCAAAATTCAAATTTAATCAAATCTCAAATCATCAATTTCAACTTGATTCAATTTCTCAATAAATCATTTCATATTATATTGATTTCAAATACAGATTTGAAACCCAAAATAAACCATTAAATTTCAATATATTTCAAAGTCAATATATCCAACATTTTCAAAACTAAATTCGATAATTTCATAGATATATATTGTAACGACCCACTATCTTGGACCATTCAAAATAATAGATTGTTAATTTAAATTGGAAAAACTCAGCATATACAGTAAATAAAATAATCACAGATCAAAGACACAGAGTAATATAACAACAATGCAGCGGAAACAAAAGAATAGTAGTTCATGAAGCTACTATATATATAAACCAGAGTTATACAGGATACAATAGAAGTCTCGAATACAATAGTCAAATACAATATCAGAATACATCACTGGAATAAACTGAATATCTGAAAGCTGGATAGATAGCTGGATCTCCAAGCGAAGCTCCAACTCCAAAGGTGAGTCTCGAATACTGGTACACTCAGTCTGACCTGAGCGTAAAGAAAACACAAAACACTCGAGTCAGGATTAACATTCTTATATAAATTAATCCAACTCAAGTGAAATATCAACTGAAATACAAGTAACTCAAAGGATGTTTGGGATAACCATCCTCTAAGGATCCGTTAAACTATCTACTATGTAATAGTGTACGCTAAATAGATAATGTCTAATCAGTAAGGTACGATATCAAAATAGCGTCAAGTCATGGCCCATTCCACCCTTAACACGTTTTTATTCCCAAGAGCATATACAAGACCGTAGTTTCCCCAAAACCGGAAGTCACCAGAGGGAAATCCATATACTAAAGGTACAAACCAAAATCGTAGTGGTCGCGAATAGGATAATCAGTATGACAAGGTACATGAGGCGATACCAACTAGGATACTAGTAGTTGCGTGATCCGGACTGATGTTGGGCATAGTAGCTACTATCCCAACACCGCGAAACAACACTCCCAAATCAAGGGGTGCACCCAAATCGAATCACATAAGTAATAGATAAGGTATCGAAGAAGTGTGTCCGCTAGAGATGGCGATCCTCAATGGCCCGGCGCGGCTCCTGTTTTAGTCATGTCAGGGGTCATCCAATATCGTTCTCTTTCTTCAGTCAACGCGTTCACCAAAACCATCCACTTCGTTCTGGATCAACACTCCGCGTATATTAGTTATTAAAGTGGTTTGGGTATCGACAGAGAGTATGTCCATATTCGATCTCGGCCTCTTTAATAACTACGTATTATTACACCGATGGTCATTTAATAAAATTCTAAAATAGTTATATTTCAAAACCGACATATCACTGCCATTTCAAAACCATATCAATACGATATCACTTTCACTTCAAATAAATCCATTTCCAAAATCATATCACTTTCCAAAGTTATATCGCTTTCGAAATCATAAGTCTTTTAAAATCATAACACTTTGGAAATCAAAACTTGAAATTCATAACACTTTGAAATCCTAACACTTTCCTCTTAAACAGTTTAGATATTAAAATTTGTATATATAGAAAAATAGTTTATAAAATAAAATAGTTATAATTTAAAATAAAATAATTTATATTGAAAATGATTTATATTAAAATAATTTATATTAAAATTTATAAAGTAAAATATAAATAGTTTTAGATATAGTTTAAATACTTTATATAAAAATAGCTTCCTCAAATTTCACAAATCAATTCAAATAAACTCGAATTCCAAAATTAAAATTAAATTAAATCTCAAATCATCAATTTCAATTCAATTTAGTTTCTCAATAAACCCTTTCAAATTATCGATTTCAAATGCCTATTTGAACCATAAATAAACCATTTAAATTTCAATATATTTCAAAGTTTAAATATTCGACATTTCAAAACTAAATTTCGATAATTCAATTTATGTCCCAATTTAATTTCATTACATTTAGTTTCTGAAATATTTCTTTAATCATTTCAATACATCAAAATACAACTTCAATTTACAAATTTATATAGACAAAATATCCCATTTAAATTTATATAAGTTTGAAATATTCATTTAAGCCACTTCTTAATTAATTCAAGTTATAAAACATATCTTAAAATTTCAAATTTAATAGATTTCAAATCAACTTATTTAAGTATAATTCTTAAATAATTAAGAATTCCAAATCAATTCAAATTTATCTTTCAACCTGAAACATTATAAATTCTATATTTAAAATATAAAATTTTTACATAAATACTTAAACATATTTCATATCGATTCAAATCAACTTTAATAAATCTTGAAAATCGTTATTTATTAAAACCATATATTTCTTTCAAAACCGTAGAAATGTTTTTCAAAATATTTATATATAGACCAACAGTGTCTGTATATAATTTTCTATCCTATGGTCAAGTGATACAGATATTTATCATTTTAATCCGCAATTTAAAATATATTCGGGTATATATCTTTTCAACCCGAAATCCCAAATCCAATTTAATTTGAAAATTGCTTGGGTTTATCATTTCAACCCATAACGATTTTCTCCTATTCTAAAGTCCGTTCGGGTATGTATCATTTCAACCCATAGTGATTCTATACTAACAGGGAACTTGCAGAGTGATAACAGATATGATAATAATATAACAACGGTAACAGGCATATATCATCAGTATAAATAAGCAGATAAGGGTGTCAGATGTCACAGGTGAACAGATACAGATGATGGCATATATATATATCAATATAAATAACAGATAATGATGTCAGGTGTCACAGGTGAACAGATACATATGATGGCATAGATATAGCAATATAAATAACTAACAGCAGCATATTTCGATTGTCGTTTCATTTGAAATCAAATTTAATAAATATAAGAACATTAATCATGAGTGATCGCTCACCTTTCGAGGCTAGAGATGCACGAGAAGATGACACGGATATGCACACTGATACGGACATAGAGATTGAGTTACGAATCCAAGCAAAACAAATTGGCACGAATTCAACGATCAAAGCTGATAACAGAAATCGATGAAATCAAATCAAAACATTCAACATAGCAACAAATAAACATGTCCTGCGTCAAAGTTTAACAATATAATTCTATGTGCTACCGAGATCGAAATGGTCTGAAATTTGGTATGAATAAAGATCAAAACTTGTATTTTAAACTGCAAAAGATTCACTTGTTTTGGACAAGAGACGAGAAAAGTTACGATGTCACGAACATAGACTCAGGCCAAGTTTGCAGCAGCGTAAAATAATTTCTAAGTACAAAAGAACAGCTGCCTGGGTCAAACTTCCAAATGAGAAACAGAGGATCAAATGACCTCGCATGAAGCTGAAAATTCGTAAACATAAAATAGAAAACTCAATCTTTCCAACAAAAAAAGAATCACTGTATTCCGACGTAAGACGGAAGAGATAAGATGCGTCAAACATGAACTCAGGTCGTGTTTACAGTAGTGTAAAATAATTTCAAGTATAAAAGAACAGCTGCCTGGGTCTAACTTCCAGATCCTCGACCACTAATCAAACGATGTCGGATTTTGCTGAAATTTGACAGGCATAAACTAGGTAACTTCGACTCTTTTTTAAAAATAAAATCAACCCATTCCGATAAAACATGAGTGAGATATGATATCGTGAACATGAAGTCTAACTGCTGTTCAAAAAAAAATGCAAACAATATATAAGTATAAGTTTATATAAAATAATATATAAATATACTTAAGCCTTAACCACTGAAAAATTATAACTATACATTCAAACAGTTCAAAATATATATACTTATAGAAATAAAATATACAGCAATGGATATATATACAATAACCTATATATATTACTTATAGTTTATAACTTCAAAAAAACAGGATCTATATGTTTATAAATCAATATCAACTATATAAACTATTGTATAACAAATATGTAGGCTTACATACATTCACATAAATGTAATACTGACTTTAATCTACTAACAGAATGTGCTTACATAGACCTGTATAACTTAATATACTTTACTATACTTATATACATGAACAGGTTTAATACAACTTAAACATATATATAAACAATATATTATAGATATCATATATTTACTTTTCAAACCACCAACCTATACATGCAACAGCAAAAGCAATGTATATATAGGCCTAATATATACTAGGATGACTATATATCTCTTATAACAGAACATATATAAACGAAATATTTCTCTACTTATATATTACAGGTCACTTTATACAAACTATTTCTCCTATAAAAAAATAACCTATATACTCTATATAAACATACCTCAATTTATAACATCACCAAAGCATAAATATATATACACCCTACCTATGTACACTACCTTTTGTATATATATACAACTAGTAAATATACTTACAAATTCAAAGCTTTAAAATAACACGAACAACATATATTACTCAACTGATTATATATATAACCTTTATATAAAAAAACAGGTCATTAAAACGTACGTATAAAAAAAGTTCCAAATACAAGTTATATATATAATAGAATTTAGAAATAGGTATATACCTCAAACCACATACAAATAAGGTACGGCACAGGGAAGGAGGCTCGGGGCATGGTGTGAACGGGTGCTGGAGGGCGGTTGAAGATGGTGGGCGAGGTGTGGCCGATGCCTGAGTCTGTTCGACGATGGAAGGGGAGGGAAGCTCGGATCTGAAGGGGACGGATTGGGTTTTTTAGTTTGGGCCTTGGCGAGGTCTGGGAAGACTACGGTGCAGTGATGAGGTGGCGTAGAGTGAGGAGATGCGGCGTAGGTCGGATGTTCAGTCGGGCTTGGCGCTGCACAGCGAAGTTCGACGATGGGAGGAAACTTGCGGCCGATGGAAAGTGGGGTCGGAGCAAGGCGCGGTGGGTGATGGGTTCGGTTGCGAGTCTCGGTGATGGGGCGGTGTTGGAGGGGAGCACGGTGGAGAGAGAGAAGGGGGAATGCACGGTTTGGAGCTTGGTTGGAGGCGAAGAGAAAAGGGACAGGGAAGGGAGAGAGGAGGGCATGCCAAACAGAGAGGGTTTGAGAACAGAGGAATGGAGATGAACAGTATAGCAAAGGACAGGCTAGAAATGAATATATGAAAACAAAAGTACCAAAGGTAATAGCAATGGTCGCGTGCATTGATTTAGCCGAGAATTTAAACAATTAAGGTTTTGTGTGCGTAGCACGTTCAATATTTGAAACCGAAGGAAAGTTAACGGTCACAATTGGAGGTGCCGTTACGACCAACAGTTTATTGCTTCCGTCGCGTATCGGATCTCAAATTACAGAAATGAATATATCATAGAGATCAGCACGACGGGACGATCAAAACGGTATACGGATATCAGTGGTACGATTGAATTATAAAAATTCGAATTTTCTAATAGCGGAAAATGCAAGAAAAACGCTGAACAATAAGATCGACGGAGCCAAAGATGTCCGAATTTGGAAAAACGACAAACTGACATCTTGCTCAGAAGATGGTTTAGAATTTTTCTATGTAAAAATATTTAGGTTTCGGAAATGTTTTATTTTCATCGCTTTTTAACTGATTAAATTGAAGTAAATTTACGCGCGAAATAAATTTTCATATTTTCGGACGAAAATTTATTTGTTGCTATGTTTAATTAGACGCATTCCAAATATCAATTTTATATTTCAAAATTTTATCGTTTAAAATTTCCTAAAATTTCAATTAATAACGTTATTAAAACCGGTTAAATTTACGGGTCTTTACATTCTCCCCCACTCAAAACTTTTCGTCCCCGAAAAGGAAGGAGGTAGGAGAATAGAAACAACCAGAAAGAAAATAGATTGGAATACAAGTAAAACAATTAATTCAAACCATATAAATTTCAATTTAAATTAATTAATATTTAACAATTTGGTTAAATCCCTTTAGTTCACTTAAGTTAAATTAATCTATCTATTTCTAAATTCATTATCTTATTATCCAATTATCTTAAATTTACAATTTCTAACCATAAATTCGAATAGTCTTTTATTATAATCATATTTTCTTCAACAATTTTAAATTCTTCTTTATTCCAAATTAATGTTAAATTTATTCTACTTAATATATCCACTCACATATATTTAACCCATATAAATTAATTTAAAACATAAAAGTTTCGATTTAAATTAATTTACATCTATTAATTTCTTTTAAATTCAAGGTATTTTCATATGTTGATCAAATTTCAATTTATTAATTCTTCCAAAACAAATTTATTAATTCTTTCAAAACAAATTTATTTCATTATTAACTGAGTTTACTTATTATCCTATCTAACTCTATTAACATCTTTATAATCAAAATTTAGTGTATAACATTTATTATAAACACTCAAATTTTATTTATAAATTCAATTTATCATATATATTATCCAATTACATATTCAACTTCTGTATAATTTAGGTAAGTTGTATTAGAATGCAGTTGAACAATATACAAATAAAATTTTCCCAATTCAATTATTCAAGTTTAAATATTTATTCCAAATTTTTGATTTTATTTATAATTAAAATCATCCTTTAACAAAATTTAAGAATTAGATTTCCGATTAACTTTAAACAATTTAGAGATATATATAATATATTTATATCAAATCAAATTAAATTTTAAAATAAGATACCTATATATATGTAAATCAAAATATACTGAAGAAATTCAAATCAAAAATATTTTTTTTTTCTCAAAACAAAACCGTAGCAAAGCTACAGAATGGTTTCTCCACTTCGAAACTCGAAAATGAATGTCGATGATGCGGCCGTCATTACCGAAATTATTTTCCAGCGACAAAGAGAAGAGTACTGATTTCAACATTTTAAAATTCTTTGAAAACGATTTCTATTTGAAATATTTTAAATACTATACATTTTAAAACTTAAAACCAAATTGAAATCACCCCAAAATTTAAATTCTCAAATTCTTGATTTAAATACATTTCAAATTTCAAATTTGCATTATAACCAAGTTTATAACTTCAATTATTTATTTTGCAATAGTCAATTGTTTACAAAACAATAAATGATAATCAAATATTATCACTCCAACAATTAATTTATTACAGTTTGGTTAAAGAAAATTTCATACTTATATATATAGTAAAATCATACAAACTTTATTTTATTTTCCAAATTTGAAAACAACATTGTGTCAGCTTGCTCTGCTCAAGTGTTTTGGAAATCCTATCGATAGCGTTGATCAGACGAATCGATCGGAAACCCAAATCAACCTCAACAACTCAAACAACACAGCTTATATTTAAAGCGTTTATATATATTAGTTTACACATACATTTCTTTGCTCGACGATACAGGAATGAATTTTCAAAATAAGGATAGGGTTTCAAATTTTGATGGACTTAAATCAAATAGAAATTTGGTTCGAAAATAAGTTTGAAACAGAAGATAAGATAATTCAATTATCATAATCGGGAGATGGATGAGTTTATTTAATTCACGGGCAACCTTAACCGGGTCGTCCGTAACTTCAAGAATAAGATCGGTGCAGAATTTCAAGGCAAATCCACACTCGATCTCAAGAAATAGAATTCAGGTATAGCAGGAAATAGATAGCATCGTAAACCGAGGATACAGGAATCTCCGGTAAATCAATGCCTATTGTAAAGGAGTTTCACCTTTACGAATCATTCTAAGATTGGCGAGACCGCCGATCTATTATAGATAACATTCAGAATGGAGTTATGGGGTGCTCCATGATTGAAAGAAGACGAATAGTGAAGGACACGAATGAAATTTGGAACCGTAGGGAACGTTCCAAAATTCAAAGGAATCGAGTCAAAAGGAAAAGATGGAAACTCGAATGAGAGTGATTCTGTAAATACATTTACCCTATATGTTAAGTTTTGCCTAGAGCTACCAAAGCTCTGATACCACTTGTAACGACCCACTATTTTGGACCATTCAAAATAATAGATTGTTAATTTAAATTGGCAAAACTCAGCATATACAGTAAATAAAATAATCACAGATCACAGACACAGAGTAATATAACAACAATGCAGCGGAAACAAAAGAATAGTAGTTCATGAAGCTACTATATATATATAAACCAGAGTTATACAGGATACAATAGAAGTCTCGAATACAATAGTCAAATACAATATCAGAATACATCACTGGAATAAACTGAATATCTGAAAGCTGGATAGATAGCTGGATCTCCAAGCGAAGCTCCAACTCCAAAGGTGAGTCTCGAATACTGGTACACTCAGTCTGACCCGAGCGTAAAGAAAACACAAAACACTCGAGTCAGGATTAACATTCTTATATCAATAAATCCAACTCAAGTGAAATATCAACTGAAATACAAGTAACTCAAAGGATGTTTGGGATAACCATCCTCTAAGGATCCGTTAAACTATCTACTATGTAATAGTGTACGCTAAGTAGATAATGTCTAATCAGTAAGGTACGATATCAAAATAGCGTTAAGTCATGGCCCATTCCACCCTTAACACATTTTTATTCCCAAGAGCATATACAAGACCGTAGTTTCCCCAAAACCGGAAGTCACCAGAGGGCAATCCATATACTAAAGGTACAAACCAAAATCGTAGTGGTCGCGAATAGGATAATCAGTATGACAAGGTACATGAGGCGATACCAACTAGGATACTAGTAGTTGCGTGATCCGGACTGATGTTGGGCATAGCAGCTACTATCCCAACACCGCGAAACAACACTCCCAAATCAAGGGGTGCACCCAAATCGAATCACATAAGTAATAGATAAGGTATCGAAGAAGTGTGTCCGCTAGAGATGGCGATCCTCAATGGCCCGGCGCGGCTCCTATTTTAGTCATGTCAGGGGTCATCCAATATCGTTCTCTTTCTTCAGTCAACGCGTTCACCAAAACCATCCACTTCGTTCTGGATCAACACTCCGCGTATATTAGTTATTAAAGTGGTTTCGGTATCGACAGAGAGTATGTCCATATCTGATCCCGGTCTCTTTAATAACTACGTATTATTACACCGATGGTCATTTAATAAAATTCCAAAATAGTTATATTTCAAAACCGACATATCACTGCCATTTCAAAACCATATCAATACGATATCACTTTCACTTCAAATAAATCCATTTCCAAAATCATATCACTTTCCAAAGTTATATCGCTTTCGAAATCATAAGTCTTTTAAAATCATAACACTTTGGAAATCAAAACTTGAAATTCATAACACTTTGAAATCCTAACACTTTCCTCTTAAACAGTTTAGATATTAAAATTTGTATATATAGAAAAATAGTTTATAAAATAAAATAGTTATAATTTAAAATAAAATAATTTATATTGAAAATGATTTATATTAAAATAATTTATATTAAAATTTATAAAGTAAAATATAAATAGTTTTAGATATAGTTTAAATACTTTATATAAAAATAGCTTCCTCAAATTTCACAAATCAATTTAAATAAACTCGAATTCCAAAATTAAAATTTAATTAAATCTCAAATCATCAATTTCAATTCAATTTAGTTTCTCAATAAACCCTTTCAAATTATCGATTTCAAATGCCTATTTGAACCATAAATAAACCATTTAAATTTCAATATATTTCAAAGTTTAAATATTCGACATTTCAAAACTAAATTTCGATAATTCAATTTATGTCCCAATTTAATTTCATTACATTTAGTTTTTGAAATATTTCTTTAATCATTTCAATACATCAAAATACAACTTCAATTTACAAATTTATGTAGACAAAATATCCCATTTAAATTTATATAAGTTTGAAATATTCATTTAAGCCACTTCTTAATTAATTCAAGTTATAAAACATATCTTAAAATTTCAAATTTAATAGATTTCAAATCAACTTATTTAAGTATAATTCTTAAATAATTAATAATTCCAAATCAATTCAAATTTATCTTTCAACCTGAAACATTATAAATTCTATATTTAAAATATAAAATTTTTACATAAATACTTAAACATATTTCATATCGATTCAAATCAACTTTATTAAATCAACTTTAATAAATCTTGAAAATCGTTATTTATTAAAACCATATATTTCTTTCAAAACCGTAGAAATGTTTTTCAAAACATTTATATATAGACCAACAGTGTCTGTATATAATTTTCTATCCTATGGTCAAGTGATACGGATATTTATCATTTCAATCCGCAATTTAAAATATATTCGGGTATATATCATTTCAACCCGAAATCCCAAATCCAATTTAATTTGAAAATCGCTTGGGTTTATCATTTCAACCCATAATTTAATTTGAAAATTTATTTGTTGCTATGTTTAATTATACGCATTCCAAATATCAAATTTATATTTCAAAATTTTATCGTTTAAAATTTCCTAAAATTTCAATTAATAACGTTATTAAAACCGGTTAAATTTACGGGTCGTTACATATATCAAATTCACTTTACTATTATTTAGTTTTGAAATATTTACTTAATCTTTTCAATAACCATCTAAATGCAACCTTAATTTACAAATTTAAATAAATAAAATATCCTATTTAAATTTATATAAGTTTGAAATATTCATTTAAGTCACTTTTAATCACATTCAAGTTATAAACATATCTTTAAAATTTAAAATTTAATAAATTTCAAATCAAACTTATTTAAATATAATTCTTAAATAAATATAATTTCGAATCAATTTCAAATTTGAATTTATTAAAATCATTATAAACTCTATATTTGGAAATATAGATATTAAATAAATACTTAAACATATTATATATCAACTTTATTAAATCAATTTTTATAAATCTTTAAAAATCAATATTTATTAAAACCATATACTTCTTTCCAAAACCATAGAAATCATTTTCAAAATATTTATATATAGACCAACGGTGTCTGTATATAATTTTTTATCCTATGGTCAAGTGATACAGATATTTATCATTTCAAACCGCAATTTAAATATATATACGGGAATATATCATTTCAACCCGCAATCCCAAATTCAATTCAAATGAAAATCGCCTGGGTTTATCATTTCAACCCATAACGGTTTTCTCCTATTCTAAAGTCTGTTCGAGTATGTATCATTTCAACCCATAGTGAATTCTATACTAACAGGGAACTTGCAGAGTGATATTAGATATGATAATAACATAACTGGCATATAACATAAATATAAATAATAGATAATGGTGTCAGATATCACAGGTGAACTGATACAGATATCAACATATATATAGCAATGTAAATAACTAACAACAGCATATTTCAATTGTCGTTTCAATTGAAATCAAATTTAATAAATATAAGAACGTTAATCGTGAGTGATTGCTCACCTTTCGAGGCTAGAGAGATGAACGAAAAATGAGATAAGTTACGAATCCAAGCACGAAAGCTCAAAACAAGGCAAGATAGAACTTGAATCGAGAAACTACGCTGATAAATAGAAATTGATGGAAATGAATCAGAATCAACCTGATATAACTAAACAAAATGGATACTATATCCATATATCTATTCTCTAAATTTAACATAAAATTCTAGACTCATACTTAAAAAAAAAATATTTCTAAAGAAAATCCAATTATCAATTTTATTTACAAAAATCAATACAACAATTTATTATAATATACAAATGACTTATACTCTTTCAAACCACTTTATATATATATATATATATATATATATATATACCGACAACCTTTATACTAACTTATATAAACTAGCTATATCTGTATACACTTTATATTGTAAACATGCACTATATATATGGTAATCCATTCTTATATCAACAGTTCAACGTACATGAATATATTTAAAATTTTCTGACAGGTCATATATCATTCATAATAAAATATTATATACTTTGTTATATAAGGGCTATATACCATGTGTACCCAATATATTAATATATTCACATATATATTTCAAAATCAAATAGCTTATATTATAAATTACATACACTATACAGTACATACAGATTATAACTTACATATATTATATAAATTTATGCAAACTACAAAGTATAAACATATATACCTTAAAATATAGAAACTGTACAATATGTTTGTCTAAACCAAACTGTAAACCAATGCAACCCCCTACATATATTAAATCACCTAACTGACATACACAAATTAATATATACTAACATAATTTATATTATATATACTGTAGCAAAAAAAATACGAAGAAAGAAAGAAGAGAAAAAAAACATAGGATGTATATGCAGATTTCAATAAGCAGCTTGCGTGCATACATTTGTATATATGTAGAACTAGTTGTAGCCTCATGCTAATATACTTAGTCACTTGTATATAAAAAAAATATAAGCTGTCAGCATGTAAGGTTTTGACTTTTCGACGCTCGAAAATCGACATTAATACGTCCACTGTATCAACTGCCGAGCAATCGAATGCCGGAAAACCGAATTGTTATGGTTAAAAAGAAGAGGTAGAAGAAGACAGAAAGAAAGAAAGAAGAAACAACAGAAACAATATTAGAATCTCACATATCATAGCGGAACAACATATAATAGATAAATGAATAATCTTTAAATCCAAGAACTATATCAGTTTATACATTACATCATCAGAGTCAATACACACACAATACATCAATGGACAGTTATACAAACTTGTCCTCATACATAATACACAGCGGAATAATAATATCATATACAAGTGATACGCCTCGCCATCCAGCTCGCCACTGAGCTCCACAGCATCTCCTGAATCTAGAATGATCTGAAAATCTAACTCTAGGCTGCCCGTGTGGAAAATGATAGGCACCCAGAGTTTAGGAAGGGAACAATAAACTCCAGGTCAAGCATGGGACTGGTGTGAGAACTAAAACAGTTTTTATCTTTAAAAGAACAACAACAAAGGAAGTAAAAGACATCCGCAATGCTTTTGGAAAATGAAACTACCATAAGGCATCCCGCCACACACACAATGCAAACGCAGAATTGGAGGAGATTTCCCCTTATGATAGTCAAACATGCTTACTACGAAAAATCATTTGATTTGATATTATTATTAGTGCATAATGCAGAAAAACATTTCGAAAGTATAATATTAATCTTAGCCAGCATAGACATTCCGAACTATGCCTACTATAGCTACCATCTAAACAGTGGTGACCACCATAAGTAAATGGCAGGTTCTACAACTAATACCATACAAGGTTTGTATTGTTTGATTGGGTTTCCAACAAATGGTCAGGCTAAGGAACTTCCTACTGCCACATGGGTACGCCTCTGGATGGACGTCCCGAGAACTAACTAGCTATCTGCCAACACAAGGTCGGGTTACCTCTTACACTAGGTAACTACTACACGAATCTTATATACCTTGATATATAACTTATAAATACCTTGTTAAAACTTTTCATATAATAGATGTAGATTTTATATCTTATATACTTTATATAACAGAACCTATGCATAAAATCAAATATCTACTGTATAATATATTGACTCAATAGAGAGTATTCAACAACAAAGCATGCATTCACAAAAAAGGACGCGGGCCATATGTACAACCAATATATATATATATATATATATATATGCAGACCATACTTAAAAAAAATATTTTAAAGAAGTGTAGAGGAAAGCTTACGGCTGAAGGAAAAACAGAGCTCGGCCGAGTTGGGTTTCACGTGAGTTGTAGTTTGATGCGGCTGGCGAGGGGTTCGGGCTGTGAGCATGGCAGAGGCCGGTGAGCATGGCGGTTGGTCGCGTGCGGCAGTGGTTCGAGGAGGATGGGTACTTGGCTGTTGTCTCGAAGGAGAAGGGAATGGTGGTCGTGGTGATTGGGTGCGAGGATCAATGGAAAAAAAATAAGAATACGATGGGTTCCCGGATTATACATGAAGTATTGTAACTTCAAGAATATAAAGAGGCTGACTCAATATTAAATTGAATAAACACGTTTCAAGAATAATGAAGGTAAACCAACAGTCAGAAAGTTAAACTCAAGAATATAAAGAGGCTAGAGGCAATTAGAATTATTCACATTAAATCTGAATGGACAAAAAGAA
Organism: Allium fistulosum; assembly: GCA_030737815.1. Taxonomy (NCBI): domain Eukaryota; kingdom Viridiplantae; phylum Streptophyta; class Magnoliopsida; order Asparagales; family Amaryllidaceae; genus Allium; species Allium fistulosum. The sequence goes on along the minus strand of CM060903.1, from coordinate 326,076,047 downwards.
AACAAAAGGCACAAAACTGGTACCGCTACGGGTAACCATTTCGCGGATTCCGCTGCGTACCGAAGCTCGAAACATAGAATTGAATATACCGCAAAGAACAGCACGACAAGACGATCAAAACGGTATACAGATATCAGTTGTACAACCATCGTATCAAAAGTCGATAATCGGTACCGATAAACGTTGTTATTCCGTACGGAAAAATCCAAACGGAGCTAGAAACATCCAAAATTTGCAAAATGAATTATGCAGTCGTATTCGGAGTGTTCTAAATAAATTTTCTCATGTTGACAAATTTAGGTTTTGGAATACTTTTATTATCATCAATTTTTAACTGATATAAATTGAAATAAAATTACACAAGAAAATAAACTTCAAAATTAACTGATGAAAATTTACCAGTTGCTATGTGAAAACAGACGCATTTCAAATATCAAATTTATATTTCAAAATTTTATTGTTTAAAATTTCATAGATTTCAGTTAAATATATTAAATAAACAAATAAAAATTATTTAAAATTCACGGGTCGTTACAGCGGCGTATTTGCCATTATGGCGTATTTGTCATTGTGACGTATTTGCCTTTGGGCGTGGTGTCTTATTTGAGAGATCAGTACTTGGCAGGCTTCTCCCACATGCACGTGCAAATTTTTGAGATGATTTCATTGATTATTGTGATTTTCCAAGTGTATCGCCTTTTTCATGGTTGGCCATTCAAGCCGTTTGATATATATATATATATATATATATATATGGTGATTACCTTATGAGAATTTGAACTCTTTTGAGTTCTATCTTCGAGATTTGAGTTGCCTACACTGGCGTTATTTGAGATTTGCCTTTTGGCGTTTATTTGGGATTTATATTCTCTTATTTGGAGATATATGTATTGCCTTTATGGCGTATTTTGAGATGGTTATTTCTTTGGAAATGCTTTTGAGTTTGCCAATATGGCGGGTTTGGTATTTCTCCTTTTTAGGAGTTATGACTCTCCCTAAACCATTTTTGATGATTTGTGATATGCCGATGATATGAGGCTTGCTATATTTAGCGTTTTGTGGATATTGATTTATCTCTTTGAGATTATATACTCATGCTAGTGATACTATATCATTTGTAGTAATCATACTTATACTTAGAATAGTTTCTTCTCATTTGAGAAGAATATCACCCTTATCCTTATACTCATATTATCGTTTATCCATATTAACCGATTGTTTTAGCTAGACTGACCCATGTATTTTATACTCGGGTCAGACCGAGGTGTTTCTGGTTAGGTACCCGTTGGACTTAGCCTTTCTACCTTCGCTTGGATATTTTGCTATTGCCTTTTTGATGTAGCTTTTTGTGTAGACTCTTATATGTATATTTTTGACTCGTTGTATATTGTGTGGTCATCATACCACTTATGTGTATCATTTTGTATTACACTGGGATGTATCTGTATATATATGTATATATCTGTTGTTTGATGTTCTGTGATGTGATATGCATTTAGTTGTTGTGTTTTGTTCAAATAGATCCGTAGCCACCTATAGTTTTGTATTAAGCATCTATTGGATATGTCGATCTACTTGAGATAGAGAAAAAAATAGAGCATTTATCGACGTATTCAATAGACGTTTAAGAGAAAGCTATAAATGGTCACTCCTAACCAGCCCTATTCTCCGCATTAGCAGACAGTATTACCTAGTAATACTCTTTGTTAATGTGGGTCTCGGGGTGGGGCGTCGTAGCTTGGTATCAAAGCTAAGTTCAGAACAAAATATGATAACACAGAACATAAACATATATTACGGTACATCCAAGTATAATACAAGTGTTACGAATCCCTTTTTCATGTCCTTGGGTTAGATAAGTTGGGAATATGTCTAGGAATGCAATTTTTAAATTCCATAGTATTCCATAATTGAATTATTGATATCTACCCTGTGAATAATCTCTATCTTATCTTAACTTTCAGCTAATGGCTGGAAGAGGCAGAGGACGACGCTCGGATGCTGGGCAATCCAACGGCTCGCATCCAGACGACGTATACATGTATGCCGATCAGTTCATGGAGTAGTTAGGAGCACTCATCCTCCAGCTCCTACTCGAGCATCTCCTCCATGCAAGTCTGCCTTTGCGCGCATGTGCAATGATTTCTCTCATCTTGGAGGAAAGTCGTTCATAGGCCCCGGGTCCATTCTAGAGGTCCAAGCTTAGTTCGCACGTGCGAGCACATCTTCTCTCGCATGGATCTTTTCGACCACGACAGAGTTCTTGTAGCATCGAGTATGTTGCAAGAGCGTGCTCTCGACTGGTATGAGCTTCTCATTGCCGAGCTCGATGAGTCCACTTTCACTTGGACATAGTTTAGGGAACGATTCGAGCTTAAGTTCATCCCCGAATCAGAGAAAGTCTTATTAGTCCGTCGCTTCCTCGAGTTGAAGCAATGGAAATCTTCTTTTTCTGATTATGTATCTTCCTTCGAGGCCTTATCCAAATATGGTCTTGAATATATTACCACCTCTTACAAGAAGAATTTGAAAATTGTATCTGGTTTGAAGAAGTATTTGAAGAATTCCTTGATGCTCCAGCTTAAGTTATCGTTTGAGGAGTTAGTTGACTAGGCGCTTCATCTCGAAGCCGTCGAGAAAGAGTGTGATAGTAGTTGTTGTGTTTTGTTCTGATAGATCCGTAGCCACCTATAGTTTTGTATTAAGCGTTTATTAGATATGTCGATCTACTTGAGATAGAGAAAAAAATTAGAGCATTTATCGACGTATTCAATAAATGTTTAAGACAAAGCTATAGATGGTCGCTCCTAACCATCCCTATTCTCCGCATTAGCAGATTGTATTACCTAGTAATACTCTTTGTTAATGTGGGTCTCGGGGTGGGGCGTCACAGCTTTGTATCAGATTTTGACTTCCATTTTGTATTTTAAGGATCTCATTTAAAAATCCATTGTTTAAAAATCCTCAATTTAAAATTCTCTATTTGAAACCATTTTACGAAATAGCTAAATAAATATCCAAAATCCAACCATTTATTTTATCCAAATCAATTCCTTTTTAAATAATCCCAGAATTCAATATAAATATTTTCATTTCCAAAATTGCCTTTGAATTTCCTTTTTAAATTCAAAAATATTATTATGGTATTTATAATACCAAATTTAAGGCCAGTGCAAATATATCATCTAATAAATCAAATCACATCATAATCTACAATAGATTTTTCAAAACACATCATATATCACTATATATGAAATTTAAATCAACAATTTTGAGGAATCCAATTATGTAATAAACGGGATTTTCGACCCTCGAAAATCGACACTAATACGTCCACTGTATTAGCGCTGAGCAATCGAATACCAGAAAACCCGATAGTTAAGGGAAAAGAAAAGGAAGAGGTAGAAGAAAATAGAACAACAACATAAAATCTCACAATGCAGCGGAACAATATATAATAGATAATAACATGTCTTTATACAAAAAGAACTGTAACTGTTATTTATACATAACATCATCAGAGTGCAACAAATCAACAAATCAATACCTGATAGTTATAATAACTTGTCTCACCTGTGCTGACTATATAGCCTAACACATACAGCGGAATATAATCAAGTACGTGGAATACGTCTTTGTCATCTAGCTCGTCTCCTGAGTTCCATAGCATCCTAACCTGAATCTGTAATACTCAGTCTGATCCGAGCATTATAATAAAATAACACCCGAGTCAGTCTGGAAAACCAGCGTGAGAAAACACACTCAATTTGAATTATTAAAGTTATCAAAATCCTTTGAAAAAAAGGTATCTCGTAAGACCACGTCACACATAAACACGACGGGTTTTTACCTTACGATAACCAAAATACTTTATATCAAAATCGTCTGATATTATAATAATGTCTATAGAAAATAAACTAGAAAATAGCTGAAATGCTTGCATCTCACGTTTCAGCATAGTTGGGTACAATCAAAACCGTACAGGCTCTTAATGGATATTGGATTCCATACAATGACTAGGAACTGGGGTACCACCTATCACAGTACACGTCTAGAAAAATGTACCGAGGACCACGCCGGGATCCCCTACAAAACAAGACTGCCCTACCCCTAACCTGGATAGAACCGAATATGTTACCACCCCGGGTGTTTCCACCCTTATCGAGAGCTCTTTTTCCATGCACCACCATATCCATAATTTATAATATATCTGAGGGTATCTAGAAAGGTGATAACATACCCTAATTGGGTGCGTCCCACTTAGTCTTGCTACATCTCCCCTGATTTTCAGTCATTCCGGTTGATGAGGCTTGAGGCTACGATTACCTTTTTAAGGAATTTTATACATGGAATGCTCATTGTCCTCCAATGACGATGTTCTGATAGCATTCGTCCATACAAGTTGTCCCGGGTCTGGACAAACCAAATCACTGTCTTCACCATCTTCACGATATCCATTCGTAACGCTCAAATCATATCGAAGTGGTTTTCGGATAATTAAATATAATCCCGGTCTCTTCGAAACGATCGCCGAAATTGGCCAATACTTGATAGTTGGTTATTTAACTATCAATATAACATCCATAAGAAGTCACTAGGCCCATATTATAATTTTCCAAAATTTATTTTCAAAATATCTTTATAAGGTATATATTCAAATCTCTTCCAAATTTTCAATATTTGAGACAACTCAAATACTTATATCCATATCAGGATATTTCAAACCATCTCTTATTTCAATACTTAGAAAAATATTTAAAAATATATTTTTCTAAACCCCTCACTTCCCAACCCTTAGGAAAGTTTCATTTATTTCTCTTTTCTCAAAACCCTTCACAATTTATATTGTAAATTCCTTAACTCCTTTATAACGAATTCTATAAGTTCTGGGGTTCCTTAATTAAATCTCTTTATTCAAAAAGGTATATACTTATCTTATCGGAATAAGTATGTTCAAAAACCATTCCTTTCAACATATTTAAAACTTTTTAAAATAAATATGGAAAGCACCATGCGGTACAGCTCAATGGTTACGTCTTTATCCCAAAGAAATCCAAACTCAACTGCAGGCAATCTCTGCCTCCAATTTCCGCCATGAAAGTATACCATTACTTTCCAAAAAATTTATTTAATAATTAAATATACTTTTAAACAATTAAAATAATTACATAACTTTGAAACAATAATTAATTCTGATTTATTAATAAAATTCTAATCGTTTTACAAGACTTGTTTATAAAACTTATAATTCATTTTGATAATTTAAAAATATTTAAATAACTAACTTTCTAAAAATATTTTTATGCTAAAACATTTTTAAATTACATAGTTTAATAATTAAAAATCCTCTTTTTAAAACAAACTCAACTTCTCGATAAAAATATATTTTTCAATTCCAATACAACCAATCTAATATTTATAAATCTCTCTTGATTTGTCACCAATCGATTACATCCCCAATTTAATAAATCCCTTTTTCACATTTCCAAAGGTAAAATCTATCATTTCTTTTTAAACCGATTTACCCATCTCATTTTAAATTCTTACCATGAATTTATGTCTTCAATTTATCAACTAATAATCATTTCACTTTATTTACAAACATTGTTTATAAATCCAACATTCTCAATTCCAGTTTACACGGTTTCACATCAGATAAATCCATTATAAATCGATTTCTAAATTAAATTCCATTTATAAATCAATTTCTTAAATAATCCAACTATATTCCAAAAACTAACCAAATCTCGATTCTCCTTCTATTTCGCAATTTAAAAGTCTTATTTAAGATCCAGTATAACCAATTTTATACTTATTTCCAAATTCCCTTTTATTCTCCAAAACTTGTTAAAAATCTTGATTTTCAAACACTTTTTATTTAAACAAGTATCACCCAAGAATTATTATTTAAAACTCTTTATATTCATTATTCCAAAATCTCTATTCACAATATAATGAAATAGTTAAGAATAAATTTTAAGGTTAAACCGTTTATTTTATCCAAATCAATTTCTTTTAACCAATCCAAAATTCTATATAAATACTAAATTCCAAAAATCCCTTTTTAATTTCTTTTCAAATTCAAAATATTTATCTATGGTATTTTTTTAAAATACCAAAATCTAGGCTAGTGCTACCATAGAATCAAATAAATTCAAATCACACTATAATCTATCACAGATTATTCAAACATATCATATATCACTATATATGAAAATAAATTCAACATTTTTAAGGAATCCAGTTGGATCCCTCTAGCCTGTTTCCCTGCAACCACATATGTTAGATAACATAAAAATACCAATCCCACTTCGAGGCAGGATATCGTGGTAATATAGGGTCATCCGCTATTATGCGGGGCGCATAGGGTCTCATCCACTCCAATAGGCGGGAATAATCAATCCAACTACTAATATATATACTACTATATATAATATCACATTCAACTGATAATAATTTATCAATTCAACCAATCATCCAATAATTAATTTTAATTAATTAAAATTAATTACAGTAATCCAAATGAGTGAGATTTACTCACTTTGATTTTAGTAGTCGCCGAAACGTTTCGGTTCCGACCTAATTCGAACAGCGTTCAAATTTAGCTAAAAATTCTAGAAGCTCCAAATTGTTCCAATCCCATTCCTATACGTAGAATATGTTATTACGAATGCAACGCAAAAATTTGCGTTCGAATCCGACCTAGAATGAGAGAGTTATTCATTTTATAAGTCATCGATATTTAAATTTTATAAAACAATTTCATTATATTAAAAATAACCCAAACCCAAAAGAAGGAAGCCAGGCCCACTCCAAAACCTTTCTTCCCCAAACACTGAAGCCTGCACATGAGAAGAACCCACGGCCGTGCACACCGCTGTGCACTTGCACGCCTCCAACGATCGACGAGACCACAAACCAACGCCACCATTGAACTCCTCGCCTCGAGCGCTTTGCTCTAGATCCATCGCCACCTCATCCAGACTTTCGAAACAAAATGCAACCCTCGCTCCCCTCTCGAGCTGGCCCAAATCGCAAATCGCCATAGGCGATCGCACCCCACCAAAACGACTACCAAGGTGCACCACAACACCACACATCCAAATCCAAGACTCGCTTCACCCATTACTTCCCAAATCGAGAGAAATAGCGAACCCTAGTATTCGAACCCATGCTTAACTTCACAGTCGACTTTTCCAAAACACGGTCTCACCATACTAGAAGTATACCAAATCAAAGGGAATGCAAAAACATGAATTTACAAACTTGTTTTGGATTTTTTTATCCAGTATTTTGTGAGAAAGGAATTTTTGAAGTTGTCATTTCATATTTTCTTTGTTCTGTACAGTTGTGTGTGTTTGAATGAAGAGGGATGTAATTAAAAGATCTACAGTAGCTTGAAGTGAAATAAAAGAAGCTGATGTGAATATAGTCGAATCAATAATATAAGTATATTATTTAAATTTCAAAAATATCTTGATTTACACAACTCAAAATCTCGAAACCCTACCGCCAGGCATTCATAATGTTCTACCCCTATTTTGAACGCAATGGAAAAGGTTTCGAGTCCTAATTCGATCGTATGGAGAAGATAGCTTTTGGACCCAATTATTATATTGAATTTTCGATGTTAATTTCAACGCGTTTATATCCCGTACGATCAAACGATAACTCCAAACGCTACGAAATTTGAAATTCGATAATAATACAGGATTAAGGATCCGATGGAACTAGTTTCATCGAATTCTGAGACTATACCCCGGAAGGCTATTCCTACTCGTTAATTTAAACGAGCTATTTTTAAAATCGAAAAATCACTTTTAAATTAAATATAAAAGTTCTAGTACCTTCATTCTTATTAATTTAATAAGCCTTTAAATTATTTTATCGAGCTTAAAACTCAAGATTCAATTATTTAAGTAAATTCCAATTATTAAATTATCCAATAAATCATTATATTTGAAATCCAAGTTAAAAATCTACTTTTAAATATTTAAAATCAATTAAATATTCCAATTTCAAATAACCAAAATTCTGGGTCGTTACGAATTGGATCCCTCCAACATGTTTCCCTGCAACCACAGATGTCATAAAATCACAAAAATATAATCACCGCTTTGAGGCGGGATATCGCAATAAAAAGGGTCATCCGCTATTATGCGGGGTGCATAGTGTCTCATACACTCCAATCGGCGGGAATATTCAACCCAACTAATATATATACTACTCTATATAATATAACATCCAACTGATAATATTTTATCGATCCATCCAATAAATAATTTTAACTATTTTAAAATAAAACCAATTATCCAAAATGAGTGAGATTTACTCACATTTACTCTTTGTTGTCACCGAAGCATTCCGTTTTGGAACTAAAACCGGACGACGTCCGATTTTAGCCCAAATTTCCACTGTCTCGAAATTCGTCCAAACAAGTACCATTCTGAAGCGCTCATTGTAACGATTCGATCTTTCGACGCTCGAAAGTCGACATTAATACGTCCACTTTATCAAATGCCGCGCAATCGAATGCCGGAAAACCGAATCATTAGGGTTAAAAGAAGAGGTAGAAGAAGACAGAAGAAAAGAAAGAACAAAAAACAGAAACAGAAACAATAACAGAATCTCACATTCACAGCGGAACAATATATAATAGATAATCACTAGTCTTTTAAACAAAGAAATATATCAATTTATATAATACAACAATGAGAGTCAATATACAACTCAATACAACAATGGACAGTTATATAAACTTGTCCCCATACAGAATACACAGCGGAATAATAAATAAGTACGAGTGTACGTCTCGCCATCCAGCTCGTCTCCAAAGCTCCAGAATATCCTGATAACATAACTCTAGGCTGCCCATGCGGAAAATTATAGGCACCCAGAGTTTATAAAGGGAACAATAAACTCCGAGTCAGTCATGGTGACTGGTGTGAGATCGTAAAACAGTTATTTTCACAAAGAAAATAAAAGAAATTCGCAATGCTTTTGGAAAATGAAACTACCATAAGGCCTCCCACCACACACACAATGCAAACGCAGAATTGGAGGAGATTTCTCCTTATGATAGTCAAAGATGCTTACTACGAAAGATCAGTTGATATTATTATTAATGTCTAGTGTGGAAAAACATTTCGAAAGTATAATATTAATCTTAGCCAGCATAGGCATTTCGCACTTATGCCTACTATAGCTACTATGTTCAATAGCAGGTTACCGCCACATTCCATAGCAGGTTATACAACTAAAACCGTACAGGGCTCGTATTGTTTCTTTGGATTTTCCAACAAATGGTCAGGCTAAGGAACTTCCTATTACCACATGGGTACGCCTCTGGATGGACGTCCCGAGAACTAACTAGCTCTCTGCCAACACAAGGCCGGGTTACCCCTTACACTAGGTAACTACTACACGAATATGCCACCACCCGGTCCTTTGGGACCTTTATCCGAGGCGCCTCGATCACACAACAACAATCACACAGTAAATGAGATTGGAGCAACCACACAAGTAAATATCTGGGCTCCATACCATAATATCACCTTTTTCCAGAAGGAGATGACATACCCTAAAGGGAGCGACCCTCATAACCTTGTCGCATCTTTCATGTTTCGACCATTTCCGGTTTGTGAGGCTCGATGCAGTCTCGTCCACAAAGCTATGCTTTTTCACAAAAGCCATGCTTTGTTCAACAAATGATCATCAACACACAACAACACTCAGCATGCCACACTACCAAATTGGGAGTATATCACTGATAACCTTCAACTACATAACCTCTGTGCTCATACGTCTCAGAGAAGGGTGTTAAGCTAAGAGAATAAATTCTCCGCCACCAACAGAAATGTATTTGAAAGAAATCTGCTTTATATCTCAAAGTGTAGTGTCAGACATACAACCATACTCATTTAAAGGTCAATATTGATAGTCGGTTATTTAACTATCAATCAATATTCACAACATCACCAGGTTCCAAATAATTTCCCAAATTATTTATTTTCAAAATATCTTCACAAGATATATATTTTCCACACTTCATCACTTTGAAAACAAATTTCAAATCATATTTTCACACTTCATCACTTTGAAAACAAATTTCAAATCAATTTTCCTACACGGGATATATTTTCAAATATTTATTCATTTCCACTGGAAATCTGCCGAGTTCAAATACTTTACCTCCAAAATATTCCTTAAAATCCAATTTCAGAGTTTCTTCATTTATAATTTAAAACTACTTTGGAAATATACTCGACTTTTCAAGGAAAATACACTTCCATTTCAAAATGGTCCATTTAAACAAATTAAATAAATCCTTATCGATTTATTTCAAATTTACATCCCAAATCTGGAATTTTATTTCCACACTTTAAAAATAAATCAGTGTTTGTTTTTAAAACAAATTTCCCTTTCCTTTATAAATTCCATTTTGAATTTACATTCCCAAATATTTGTGAGGAATGCGGATTACGGATCTTAAGGCTAGGAATAACACTAGAGGGGGGTGAATAGTGTTTTTAAGAAATTACTAAATCTTTTTGAGGTTATGTTAATTTGAACACAAATGTATGCAATATTCAGACACGGATATAATCACAGAAACAAACACAGATGCAGAAATAAAGTAAATGCAGTAAAGGAAAGAACACACCGGATTTTATACTGGTTCGGAGTTACCCTACATCCAGTCCCGCACAATCAAGTACGGATTTCCTTTCAAAAGCAATTCAACAATTACAACTCTCGGTTTCAAGGCTACGAGGTACACCCTCCAGAATCACAATCCTCTGGGTAGAGATACTCGATTTCCGGGGCAACAAGTTCACCCAATTGATTTCCAAGGCTACAATCACACCTTTTATCGCTTGATTGATTTCCAAGGCTACAATCACACCTTTTCTCGCTTGATTGATTTCCAAGGCTACAATCACACCTTTTCCTTGCTAGATAGATTACAAAGAAGCCTATAACTCTGAATAGCACTTAGATCTTGTTGAGATAGTGATAGAGAATCAAACCAGAGATAATCTAGTTCGATTCAATGTTGATTTCGGCAGAGTAATGATAGGATTTTGATTAAGTAAATGGGGAAGAAGAAGAGAAGTGAAAAACCAGAAAAACTGATTAAAAATTCGTTGAAACTAACCCCTATTTATAGAAGAACAACAGTCATGTCCATTCGTGAAGAGTTATGGCGAATAGACACTTCTTTTGAAATTTAAATTTTGAACTCCTGTCACCATGTCGACATGGTCACCATAGGCATGTCGACATCCCAAAGCAATTTTTGAAGATTTGATTTTCTTTGAAAATAACCTTTATCTTATATTAAAACTATTTTAAACTTTATAAATATACTTGACTATAGATAAAAATACATAGATGAATATAAAGAATAATATATATAACATTTTACTATAATTTTGTATTTAAATCAAAGTATAAATATATTATAATTAAAAGATAGTTTAAAACAACCGAAGTTTTAAAAACAAGAATATTTAAGGCAAAAACATCTTTTTGAAAATCATTTGAAAAGATAATTTTTAAGGCTAAAACATTGAAAAAAAATTTGAAAATCATTTTGAAGTAGTTTTGCAAGCTTCTTCCTGCAGAATATCTCATCATGACAGGACTAGAGAACTTGTACAAAACCAGGATGTTCGTGGGTTTGTAAGCCACTTGTCGTAGGTTTGTAAGCTACTAAAAAGGTAGAAATGGGTTCCACCCCAAAAGAAAAATGGAGTGAAGATTTCAGTGCTATTGTGAATTTTTAACAAAATTCTAGACTCGACACTTATCTTGAAATCTTGAACTCTTGATTATCTTGATACTCATGAGTCTTCAATCTTGAATCTCTATACTGTACAGTCTTCATTCTTGGAACCTGCATGGTTAAATCCTGCATATACATATATATATATATATATATCTAAACTATAATGTTAGTATTTATATTTTATAATCTTATTCTAAGGTTGTTGTCATCAAAACCATCAACTCATGGACTAACAATCTCCCCCTTTTTGATGATGACAACCTTTGTTTATAAAATATTACTTCTATCCTATTGACTCCCCCTAAATCTAATAACTCCCCCTTAATCTATGCCTAACTCTCCTATTTTATATTTCTCCCCCTTTGTCATCAACAAAAACAATCTAACTACAAACTATATAACTCCCCCTCATTCTTGTACTCAAGTACCTGCATTAATAAACTATATAATAGAGTATATATAAGAAATAACTATACTTATAGACATGATATTCAACCAACGATTATAAATATATTAATGTATATTTTATACAACCATCAAACCACACCAATGTATAAATCAAGTCAATCAAATCAACTAATTTCAATCAAAAACAATCAATTCAAACAGAGTAATTAAATAAAGCAAACAAATTAAATGTTACGGGGAACATCCACCCATCCTTCTTCTCCGAAAAGAGGGTCTGCTTTGATGGCATCCCAATTTTCATTGTCATTTGTGAGAGAGACAGGAGGATGTGCTTCGTTATCATCCATGTGCAGGGAAGAAATCATCCATCGAATTGCATCGAAATGCCTTTCTTGCTCCTTGATCATCTGCATTTGATTCAACTCTAAGTGATGCTGGTTACGAAGAATGAATGAGAGAATGTTCTTAAACGAATTAAGAGTCTCTTCAAGATTCTCGGTTAGATTGTGAATAGGATTTTCCATTTTTTGAATTTGTGAAGAGAATAAGAGATTAAGAAGATAAAAAATAATATTGAGTGAAAAATTCTGGAAGAAATAGGTATTTATAGGTGTAGGAATTCGTTTGAAATGAATAGACATATGGTAGTTATTCAAATTTCAAATTCAAAATGAATTGTCATTTTTGACCAGTATATGTCGACATGGTAAGGGGGGTATGTCGACATACTACAGTGAAAATTTGATGGTAATTTTGATTTTGTGAATAATTGTGTATATATATATATATATTTATATAATATACTAACATTTATTCAGGAGATAAGATAAGCTGGATAACAGAAGGGAAATTCAATTTCATTGCATAATAGGATAATACAATGATTAAACATAAAGAACTACATAAACACTCAAATTAAAACAAACTTAAACTAATTCGATATGATATAAAGATATAGAACTAGTTAGAGGATGATGAAGATGAAGATAATCCAAGTTTCTTGCTGACTTTAGAGAAAAACTTGTTCATCTTGGATGACATTTTGTCCAATTTCTTACTAACGGTTCTTTTAAGAACCCGTTGATTCTCAACAATAACCTTTTGGTTTTTGAGAAGGGTTTTGTTGGTAGTATTTGAGGGATATTCAATACTTTCTAGGGATGTTTCACCTTCTTCTTCTTCTATTTCCATTTCATCCCTTTCTTCTTCTTCTTCCTCTTCCATTTCTTCATGAGCCAAACGCTCTTCCTTTCCGGCAAGAGTCTCATAAGGTTGATAAACATATGGGATTTTCATGAGAGAAATGTTTGAGATATTAAAAACTTTTCTTGAAATAAATTCTTCTCCTTTGAAATTTACTCCAAAATAGTTGAAAATCCGAGTAAGGTAAATTCCATGATATAAAGTGTTTTCTCCCATTTCAAAATTTTTAGGACGAAGTTCATCCAAAATAACTTGCGCCCAATTGATATCATAATTTCCAAAAATAGAAAAAAGTGCTTTGCACAACTTTGAAGTAGGATTGTTAAAATTTCCCGAACTTGGGGTCAAAGTATGTTGTAAGAGAAGATTGACAATTCTTGCTTTAGGACGAAAGTTTATTTAAATTCAAAGTTTTCATCTCCTTCAAAAATATGATGAAATGTCTCATGATCATGTTCATTGATTTGAAAACAAGAAAGATTCATTCCCGTGCTTTTGCAATTGAGAATGGTACCCAAAAGATCACAATTTAAAACAATTCTAGTGCCTTTGACACTACCCCAAATTTCATTATCATTTCCTTCATAAAATTCTCGATTGAGATTTGCATAGAAAATTTTAACAAGATTTGGGTAACAAAAAAAAATCATTTTGAGAAGAATCAACAAGACTAAGAATTTGATTGTTTGCAAAAAGAGTATCAACTTCATAAGAAGCAAAATCTTGAAAAATAGCAAACTTTCCGGGATGGACTTTTCCATAGTTAGCATAATTGATGTATGCTTTTATTGCCACCGGATTATTGAGGAGTTGCTCTTTCAAGTTTCTGGAGAGTTTCATGGTGGAGGGGTTGCTTGAAGAAGCCATTAAAGTAGAGAATAGAGAGCTTGGAGTTTTGAAGAGAGAGTTTGAATTTGAAAATGAAAGTGAAAAGTTGTGATAAAAGATAATGAATAAATAGATTTTTGAAAGACATGTTCTCTAGTCAAAAGATGCCTTTTCAGAGTATTGAATGAAGTGAAAAGATGGAGGGAAATTCAGCCATTTGAATTCAAATTTTGAATTTCAAAATTTGTACCCATGTCGACATCATGGTAGGGACCATGTCGACATGTGCCTATGAATTTCTATGATTTATTTTTCCTAAGTATTCTAATATATATACACTTATTATTTTAATGTCTATATACGTATATATATGTATCTGGAGTATTCTTATAGTATATTCCAGAAAAAAAATTTATTATATTAAAAATAATAAAAATAATAATAAAATTATAATAATAGAAAAAAAATTAAAAAAAATTAAAATTCAAGCAACACACCAATTCAAAATCAATCAAGCAATCAATCATCTAATTCTAAGCTTGCAATTTCAATCAATTATATTGTAAATGTGTACCTTTTTCTGAATCCGTTTCCTTGAATTTGTTGAAGTCATGAACTGCCGTAAAACACAAATTTGAGTTATCTGTCTTCTGATCATCATCGCTTGAGGACGAGTCTGAGTCAACTAGAGTAGCAGTAAATGCACGTCCGTTTCTTTACTGAATCATTGTTTATAGGAGGATTCTGCATTTCTGGATACGGACAGTCTCTTTTGATATGACCTGGTTCATCACAGTTGAAACATTTGACATTGTTTGGCACTGCATTCTGATTTCCAGAATTCTTATAGTTGTTTCTCTTGAGATTATTCATCTTTCTGTATTTCAGAAATTTTCGAAAATTCCTGGTCATAAATGTTATCTCTTCATCATTATCACTGTTTGAGTCTGATCCGTCGGTTAATGCATTGAATGCCATTGATTTCTTTTCAGATGATTTGCTTTCTCTTCTCCCGATCATTTGAACTTCAAACGACATTAGATTTCCAATCAATTCTTCTATCATTAAGGTACTGATGTCATTTGCCTCTTCAATTGCAAGTGTCTTTTGATCCTATTCTGGAGTGAGAGAATTTAAAAATTTTCTGACTTGGTCTTCTTCTGAAAATTCCTTTCCCAAGGATATTAAAGAATGCACAATATCTTGAAATCGACTATACATATCTGAAATAGACTCATTAGTATTCATTTTAAATAACTGAAACTGATTTGTGAGCATGGAAATTTTGGTCTGTTTAACTTTGCTTGTTCCTTCGTGAGTCACTTGCAAAGTTTTCCAGATTTCATATGCAGACTTACAAACTGACACTATTAAAGTCATTTCTTTCAAGTGAACAAAACAGAATATTCATTGCTTTAGAATTATTTTATGCAACAGTCTTTTGCTCAGTAGTCCACTGTGCAAAATTAGTTGTGGGTTCAGAATATTCAGTTTGTGTGATATTCCAAGTATCTAATCCTACAGATTGTAAATATATTTTCATCCTACATGCCCAATATGCATAGTTACTACCATTAAAAAGTGGTGGTCTGGCAGTAGACTGACCTTCTACAAATGAACTATTGACAGGGATACTAGTGTTAATAACAGTACCAGTGTTAGTAGCCATTTTGAAAAATTTTCAAAAATCAGATTATGAAACTTTTGAAAACCTTACTTTGATACCAAATGTGATGAATGCGGATTACAGACCTTAAGGCTAGGAATAACACTAGAGGGGGGGTGAATAGTGTTTTTAAGAAATTACTAAATCTTTTTGAGTTTATGTTAATTTGAACACAAATGTATGCAATATTCAGACATAGATATAATCACAGAAACAAACACAGATGCAGAAATAAAGTAAATGCAGTAAAGGAAAGAACACACCGGATTTTATACTGGTTCAGAGTTACCCTACATCCAGTCCCGCACAATCAAGTACGGATTTCCTTTCAAAAGAAATTCAACAATTAGAACCCTCGGTTTCAAGGCTATGAGGTACACCCTCCAGAATCACAATCCTCTGGGTAGAGATACTTGATTTCCGGGGCAACAAGTTCACCGAATTGATTTCCAAGGCTACAATCACATCTTTTCTCGCTTGATTGATTTCCAAGGCTACAATCACACCTTTTCTCGCTTGATTGATTTCCAAGGCTACAATCACATCTTTTCCTCGCTAGATAGATTACAAAGAAGCCTATAACTCTGAATAGCACTTAGATCTTATTGAGATAGTGATAGAGAATCAAACCAGAGATAATCTAGTTCGATTCAATGTTGATTTCGGCAGAGTAATGATAGGATTTTGATTAAGAAAATGGGGAAGAAGAAGAGAAGTGAAAAACCAGAAAAACTGATTAAAAATTCGTTGAAACTAACCCCTATTTATAGAAGAACAACAGTCGTGTCCATTCGTGAAGAGTTATGGCGAATAGACACTTCTTTTGAAATTTAAATTTTGAACTCAACTGTCACCATGTCGACATGGTCACCATAGGCATGTCGACATCCCAAAGCAATTTTTGAAGATTTGATTTTCTTTGAACATAACCTTTATCTTATATTAAAACTATTTTAAACTTTATAAGTATACTTGACTATAGATAAAATACATAGATGAATATAAAGAATAATATATATAACATTTTACTATAAGTTTATATTTAAATCAAAGTATAAATATATTATAATTAAAAGATAGTTTAAAACAACCGAAGTTTTAAAAACAAGAATATTTAAGGCTAAAACATCTTTTTGAAAATCATTTGAAAAGATAATTTTTAAGGCTAAAACATTTTGAAAAACAATTTTGAAAATCATTCTGAAGTACTTTTGAAAATCATTTTGAAGTAGTTTTGCAAGCTTCTTCCTGCAGAATATCTCATCATGACAGGACTCGAGAACTTGTACAAAACCAGGATGTTTGTGGGTTTGTAAGCCACTTGTCGTAGGTTTATAAGCTACTTGTCTTGGGTTTGTAAGCCACTAAAAAGGTAGAAATGGGTTCCATCCCAAAAGAAAAATGGAGTGAAGATTTCAGTGCTATTGTGAAGTTTTAACAAAATTCTAGACTCGACACTTATCTTGAAATCTTGAACTCTTGATTATCTTGATACTCATGAGTCTTCAATCTTGATATCTTGAATCTCTATACTGTAAAGTCTTCATTCTTGGTACCTGCATATACATATATATCTAAACTATAATGTTAGTATTTATATTTTATAATCTTATTCTAAGGTTGTTGTCATCAAAACCATCAACTCATGGACTAATAATATTCACTTTTTAAACGATTTTCAAATTGATTTCTCAAATATTCACTTTCAACTCCAAATCAACTTTCTAATTGATTTCCAAATTTATTTCCAATCCCAAATTGATTTTCCAAACATTTATTTCAAACACCTAATCGATTTTAGAATGGATTTCCCAGGATTTATTTTTAAATATCAACTCAAATTTTTTAATCGGTTTCCCAAAGATTTATTTCCAAACACCGAATCAAATTCCAAATTGATTTCTGAGTTTATCTTCCTTTAAAATAAATGCCTTTGTTTCTTTCAATTTATTAAAATTTGTATTTCAAATAAATTCTTCAACCTTTGAATAATATTACCAGAAATCCATTTATACAAATCGTTTCACCATATTTTGGAATTGATTCGATAAGATTACAAAAATCAACTTCACGCTTTTAAATTCCTTCTTTTAAATTCACCCAATCCTTTCAAAAGAATTTACTTAAAATTTCCAACTTTAATTTCAAAAATCCAATTTTATTTATTTCTGGTATCCAATGATAAAATACATTCGGCTAAATTATAGCCTTCAACAAATTTAATCATCGATATAATCATTCATAGATTATAAATAAATTATCACACAACATATGAAACAAATTCATACAACATATGAAACAAATTCATATAATTTGCCAACCTGTTTCCCTGCATCCACAGATGTTAGCACAATACCAATTCCACTTCAAGGTGGAATATCGTGGTATATGGGATTTATAAAATATCATCCGCTATTATGCGGCGCATAGGGTCTCATCTGCTATATAATGCAGGAAATCAACTCCAAATACATATATAATACCGATTCCACTTCAAGGTGGAATATCGCAGTTTATGGATTTAATATAATAACATCCGCTATTTTGCAGCGTATAGGGTCTATTTCAATACAATAGATAATAATTTTTATCACACAATCAACACAATCAATAATTTTAAATTTAACTATTTAAAATTAAACAAAACCCTTTGTTTGAGTGAGAAGATCTCACCTTTGATTTTTATTTGCAGTCCATTTTCATTCTCGGCTTGATTCCTTTGCAATTTTAACCTTGTATAAACAATTTATTAATATTCGAATTTGTCGAACAATTCATTTCCATTTAGTAAAATTTTATTTTATCTAATCAATTTAATTTCAAACAAATTTCCCTTTTAATAAAATATTTGAACTAATTGAACAATCACTTACCATTAATAATCAAATTAACTATTTCTTTTAATTTTTTTTAACCAATTTCTTTTAAATAAATTTATTTAACTAAACATTTCAATTTCAAACTAACTTTCCTGTTTCTTTAAACTAAAGTCTCATTTACATATATATTTCAAACATTTTACTTATATAAATTTCTTCAAAATTTTAAATCCCTTTGTAAAAAAATTTACTAATATATATTTTCTCTGTTTTCTATAATCAACACAGCAATCTACTATAAATTTTGAAAAACTACGTATATACACATTTTCTGTTTAAATATATATTATTGTATATATATTTATATGACAATTTAAATTTAAATTGCAATGAATAAATGGAATGTATATTACTGACCACGGCCTCTGTGACTCCGACGAACTCGAGCCAGCCTCGCAACACCCAAACACCATTACTGCTCGCATCGCGCCGTGGCTACAACCCTTGCCGCCGTTCGTCTCTCCCCAGTCGAGCCCCCCTCCCTCCACAATTTCGACTTCGCCAGCACAACAAATCGCGAGAGCCTCCCAGCGTGCGCGAGCGTGCTTTCTTCCAGCGCTTCCAGGTGGCCGCGACTGATTGCCTCACGAGATCGAGCAGCCTCGATTGCCATGCTTCAACTGCTTCCCGAAAAGATTGAACGCGGTTTCGATTTATTCTGCCAATTTTTTTTAAATCGAACTAAAGAGGGAATTGGATTCGAAGGAAGATGGCAGTTTGATTTATGAAGAGGCTCAGCATTGAATTTCTTTTTTTTATAAACGAAAGGCTTCGGCCATTTTTTTCTTTTGTTTTGATTTTCATTTTCTAACGAGAATGAACATCTCGATTTTTGAAAGAATGAGGAAGTGTGTTCGAGAAGGCAAAAGAAGCTTGCTTGAAAAAAAAATCTAACTACAGTGCTTTTTGAGGTGAAAGAAAGTAGGCTGATGGGAATTGTCTTGACTAGTATATAAAAATATATCTTCAATTTAAATTCAAATCGTCTTGATAAACGCAACCCAAAATCTTGACCTCCCATTGAGGCATGCCGTTAGGCATTCATAATATTATACACCTATTCTGAACGCAATGGAAAAGGTTTCGAGTCCAAATTCGATCGTATGGAGAAGATAGCTTTTTGGACTTAGTTATAATATTAAATTTCAATATAAATTTCAACGCGTTTGCTTATCGTACGCTCACACAACAACTCCAAATGCTACAAAAATTGAATCCGATAATAATACACTATTACGGATCCAATGGAACTGGTTTTGTCGAATTCCAAGACTGTGCATCGGAAGGCTATTTTTAAATATCGATTTAAATGATAAAATTCAAAACTGAACAAAACAGTTTCACATTCAATTCTGAAGCTTTTATTATCTTCAGTATTATAAATATGAATTTTCTAAGCCTTCAAATTATTTTTAACAGGCTTAAAACTGAAGATTCAAATTTTTACCCAACTTCAATAAATTAAATTCAATAATTAAATTGCCAAATTCATTCTGATATTTGAATTTCAAATTAAACTGACTTCCGGATATTTAAAATCAATTCAATATTTTGATTTCCAATGTCAAAAATTCAGGGTCTATAAAATCTTCCCCCCTTAAAAGAATTTTGTCCCGAAATTACAAGTTAAGAAGAATGTTCCAATACCCGTTTATCACTTTCCCAAACCAAACAGTTTTTTTTATCAACTTTCCAAAACAAATCTTTTTATTAAACACACTATCATTTCTCTTATCAACTTTCCAAACATTTTCATAGTTTCAAGCAACTTTATTTTACTTCACAATTCAAATTTGAATTTCAAATTCAAAATTTAAATTATCCAAAATTTCTCAAAAATTTTCTAACTCTCTAAATTTTCGAAAAATTTCGCCAATGTCTCCTTTGCGCGGCTAACTCGGTACGACTACAAAATGTCCCTACGGACTCTCAAATCCCAATAGGAAACAAAATGCCAAGTGGCAAAATCAGAAACTCATCAAATTTCATACTGAAATTTTAAATACATACCTTATTGTCGAACAAATTCAAATTTACCTTCGAAATCAAAATCCAATTCCAGTTTCCTTTATAACCCCTGTATATTTTACTTAACAACAATGTCCAAATTTACTTATTGGATTCCCAATATCCATTTACTTAAGAATTTTCTCCATTCATTTCTTAAGTTCAATATAAGTATTTACATACTCTTATATTTATTTTCACTTCATTAACAAAGTTATATATTCATTTCCATTCAACTTTGCATTTTCAATTCCATTTGAATTCAATTTACAATTTCAATTCTATTTGAATTCATTTTATCTTCAAAATCCAAAATTTCACTTAGTGAAAATCGTATTCACTTTTTCCAAAACTTTCAACTTCGACCAAAACAATAATTTTCCCTTTCTAGTTCAATTTCCTACGTTTCCATTACAATTTGAAAATCAATTTTTTCCGTTAACAAAAATTTTCCAAATTTTCAAAAAAATTTCTAACTCCCAAAATTTTCAGAAAATTTTGGCGGAGTCTCCTTCGTACGGAGGAGCTTTTGCAATTTGAAAAAAGATATAAATATATATACATCGACCCACACGGTCGGAAAAACAAAAATAGTTCATATTTCCTATTTTCGTATTGCGTAGGCGTACCCTTATTAGCATTTTAAGCAAAGCGGCTTATTATTTAGTTATTTGCGCAACCCAAATGTAGCCAAACGGCTTCCAAAAACCTATACTTACTCAATTTAAACACGTAAGTGACATATATAGGAAATATATTAACATTTCACTTATTTCGAATAGTAAACACATAGTTTTCATAAGCAATGCACTCTAAATTATTTCCATTAGCAATTTATATGGTTTCGATACAAATTAAATTGCTTTCATCTAATTCACATTCAATTCAATGGTTTACAATGCAATTCCTTATATTCAATTCATTTTTAAATGAATCTAACTCATATCCCTTTCAATTGATTCAAAAATCAATTTTATTTGCTCTCATTAACTCATATAATTTTATACAATCTCGTTTGCGTCAAACAACAACCATTTCTATGCAATTTCAATTTGCATTTAATATTCACATTCAATTTATTTCATTTGAAACAATTTTTTAATTTAAATTCTTGATTTGATTTTTTTTTCATTTATCAAATCCATTCCATCTACTAATTTAATTCAATTAGTATATTCACTTATTCTATTTTAAATTCCAAATTTCCATATTCAATTCATCCTGAATTTATTTTATCAATAACAAGGAAATTTCAATTCTTTTTTTACTACTTACTTGAATTTATATTCAAATTCAAGCCATTTCAAAATTTAGCTCACAACTCAACTTTAATTTAACTAATTCAACTTCCAATTCGTTATTTCATGAATTAATAAATTATCTAGTTAGTTTACTTGAACTCAATCCATTTTATTTTTTTCCAAGTTTGGATTTTTCTTCAACTTGATTCAAATCTCATTTCATTATTCAATTCCAACTCATTTATTTACAAATGTAACTTCATTTGTTCATTCACAATTTCATTCCTTTTCAATTTGAATCTTATTCCAATCAAATTTCAAATATTTTATAAGTTATCAACTTATTTACATTCCATTAATTTATTTTATTTCAAATATTTTCCTGGAATTCTATTTCCAATTATAAATCACATTTACAATTTTCATTTACAAATCCCATTCGTATATGAATTCATTTCCTTATACTTTTTTTATTCATTTTCATAAATTTCATTTGTTAAATGAATTTATCTCCAAATCTTTGGTTATACCATTATTTCTTATTCCGTTTCCATATAATAATGATAAAAATTCAATATTATCACTTCCTAACAACCAAGCATCCATATACTATAATAATTCACAGAAAATCATTTCTTTTCTATACAAAAATAGTTTTGGATAAAATTATTTCATTTACCCTATTATAAAACAATACTGTGTCAGTTTATCTTGTTTAAGAGTTTAGAAACCCCTATCAATTACAGTTGGCCAGACAGCACCGACCAGAATCTATAAACAATCAATCGATAAGTCAACACAATTCAAAACAATTTTTATATTCACTAACAAATACACTCTCATATCCATTATTACATTCACACTCATTCTAGAGTACTACTGACTCTATCTCTAATAAGTAACACCCAACAGAGCCAGAGATGTCGCTTAACCAATTGCTTTGATACCACTTTGTAACGATTCGATCTTTCGATGCTCGAAAGTCGACATTAATACGTCCACTGTATCAAATGCCGCGCAATCGAATGCCGGAAAACCGAATCATTAGGGTTAAAAGAAGAGGTAGAAGAAGACAGAAGAAAAGAAAGAACAGAAAAACAGAAACAGAAACAATAACAGAATCTCACATTCGTAGCGGAACAATATATAATAGATAATCACTAGTCTTTTAAACAAAGAACTATATCAGTTTATACAATACAACAATGAGAGTCAATATACAACTCAATACAACAATGGACAGTTATATAAACTTGTCCCCATACAGAATACACAGCGGAATAATAAATAAGTACGAGTGTACGTCTCGCCATCCAGCTCGTCTCCAAAGCTCCAGAATATCCTGATAACATAACTCTAGGCTGCCCGTGTGAAAAATTATGGGTATCCAGAGTTTAGAAAGGGAACAATAAACTCCGAGTCAGTCATGGTGACTGGTGTGAGATCGTAAAACAGTTATTTTCACAAAGAAAATAAAAGAAATTCGCAATGCTTTTGGAAAATGAAACTACCATAAGTCCTCCTGCCACACACATAATGCAAACGCAGAATTGGAGGAGATTTCTCCTTATGATAGTCAAAGATGCTTACTATGAAAGATCAGTTGATATTATTGTTAATGTCTAGTGTGGAAAACCATTTCGAAAGTATAATATTAATCTTAACCAGCATAGGCATTTCGCACTTATGCCTACTATAGCTACTATGTTCATTAGCGGGTTACCGCCACATTCCATAGCAGGTTATAAAACTAAAACCGTACAGGGCTCGTATTGTTTCTTTGGATTTTCCAACAAATGATCAGGCTAAGGAACTTCCTACTGCCACATGGCTACACCTCTGGATGGACATCCCGAGAACTAACTAGCTCTCTGCCAACACAAGGCCGGGTTACCCCTTACACTAGGTAACTACTACACGAATATGCCACCCCCTGGTCCTTTGGGACCTTTATCCGAGGCGCCTCGATCACACAGCAAGAATCACACAGTAAATGAGATTGGAGCAACCACACAGGTAAATATCTGGGCTCCATACCATAATATCACCTTTTTCGAGAAGGAGATGACATACCCTAAAGGGAGCGACCCTCATAACCTTGCCGCATCTTTCCTGTTTCGACCATTTCCGGTTTATCAGGCTCAATGCATTCTCGTCCACAAAGCTACGCTTTTTCACAAAAGCCGTGCTTTGATCAACAAATGATCAACAAATGATCATCAACACACAGCAACACTCAGCATGCCACACTACCAAATTGGGAGTATATCACTGATAACCTTCAACTACATAACCTCTGAGCTCATACGTATCAGAGAAGGGTGTTAAGCTAAGAGAATAAATTCTCCGCCACCAACAAAAATGTATTTGAAAGAAATCTGCTTTATATCTCAAAGTGTAGTGTCAGACATACAACCATATAAGTCTGTTCCGGGTTTGAACAGAACCGCAGGCACTTCCAAAGAAGCCCTCGCAATCCGGGTATTCACAATCCCGATCGGACTTCCCATCACATAGGGAATCTCTATACTGGAGCAACTCCGTGCAGAGACAATAGATAGGTTGTCCTATCGTTCTCGCAAACACCCGGTCTTCAACATCGGTCTTCAATTGCAATTCATAACGTCGTATCATTATTCGGAATGGGTTATATGACACAAAGTCCTCTCCCGGCTAAACCGAATAATGAGCGCTTATTTTAAAAATAAGTGTTGTATTCAAATTTCAAGCAAATCACAACAAATACCCATTTAAAGGTCAATATTGATAGTCGGTTATTTAACTATCAATCAATATTCACAACATCACCAGTTTCCAAATAATTTCCCAAATTAATTATTTTCAAAATATCTTCACAAGATATATATTTTCCACACTTCATCACTTTGAAAACAAATTTCAAATCATATTTTCACACTTCATCACTTTGAAAACAAATTTCAAATCAATTTTCCTACACGGGATATATTTCTAAATATTTATTCATTTCCACTGGAAATCTGCCGAGTTAAAATACTTTATCTCCATAATATTCCTTAAAATCCAATTTCATAGTTTCTTCATTTATAATTTAAAACTACTTTGGAAATATACTCGACTTTTCAAGGAAAATACACTTCCATTTCAAAATGGTCCATTTAAACCAATTAAATAAATCCTTATCGATTTATTTCAAATTTACATCCCAAATCTGTAATTTTATTTCCATACTTTAAAAATAAATCAGTGTTTATTTTTAAAACAAATTTCCCTTTCCTTTATAAATTCAATTTTGAATTACATTCCCAAATATTCACTTTTTATACGATTTTCAAATCGATTTCTCAAATATTCACTTTCAACTCCAAATCAACTTTCAAATTGATTTCCAAATTTATTTCCAATCCCAAATTGATTTTCCAAACATTTATTTCAAACACCTAATCGATTTTAGAATGGATTTCCTAGGATTTATTTTTAAATATCAACTCAAATTTTTAATCGGTTTCCCAAAGATTTATTTCCAAACACCGAATCAAATTCCAAATTGATTTCTGAATTTATCTTCCTTTAAAATAAATGCCTTTATTCCTTTCAATTTATTAAAATTTGTATTTCAAATAAATTCTTCAACCTTTGAATAATATTACTCGAAATCCATTTATACAAATCTTTTCACCATATTTTGGAATTGATTCGATAAGATTACAAAAATCAACTTTACGCTTTTAAATTCCTTCTTTTAAATTCACCCAATCCTTTCAAAAGAATTTACTTAAAATTTCCAACTTTAATTTCAAAAATCCAATTTTATTTATTTCTGGTATCCAACGATACCAAAAATACATTCGGCTAAATTATAGCCTTCAACAAATTTAATCATCGATATAATCATTCACAGATTATAAATAAATTATCACACAGCATATGAAACAAATTCATACAACATATGAAACAAATTCATATAATTTGAGGAATCCATTTAGATCCCTCCAACCTGTTTCCCTGCATCCACAGATGTTAGCACAATACCAATTCCACTTCGAGGTGGAATATCGCGGTATATGGGATTTATAAAATATCATCCGCTATTATGCGGCGCATAGGGTCTCATCCGCTATATAATGCGGGAAATCAACTCCGAATACATGTAAAATACCGATTCCACTTCAAGGTGGAATATCGTGGTATATGGGTTTAATATAATAACATCCGCTATTTTGCGGCGTATAGGGTCTATTTCAATACAATAGATAATAATTTTTATCATTCAAGCACACAATCAACACAATCAATAATTTTAAATTTAACTATTTAAAATTAAACAAAACCCTTTGTTTGAGTGAGAAGATCTCACCTTTGATTTTTATTTGTAGTCCATTTTCATTCTCGGCTTGATTCCTTTGCAATTTTAACCTTGTATAATCAATTTATACAATTTATTAATATTCGAATTTGTCGAACAAATTTAATTTCAAACAAATTTCCTTTTTAATAAAATATTTGAACTAATTGAACAATCACTTACCATTAATAATCAAATTAACTATTACTTTTAATTATTTTTTTAAACCAATTTCTTTTAAATAAATTTATTTAACTAAACATTTCAATTTCAAACTAACTTTCCTGTTTCTTTAAACTAAAGTCTCATTTACATATATATTTCAAACATTTTACTTATATAAATTTCTTCAAAATTTTAAATCCCTTTGTAAAAAAATTTACTGATATATATTTTCTCTGTTTTCTATAATCAACATAGCAATCTACTATAAATATAAAAAACTACATATATACACATTTTCTATTTAAATATATATTACTGTATATATATTTATATGACAATTTAAAGTTAAATTGCAATGAATAAATGGAATATATCTTACTGACCACGGCCTCTGTTGCCTCATCGCGACTCCGACGAACTCGAGCCAGCCTCGCAACACCCAAACACCATTAATGCTCGCATCGCACCGTGGCTACAACCCTTGCCGCCGTTCGTCTCTCCCTAGTCGAGCCCCCCTCCCTCCACAATTTCGACTTCGCCAGCACAACGAATCGCGAGAGCCTCCCAGCGTGCGCGAGCGCGCTTTCTTCCAGCGCTTCCAGGTGGCCACGACTGATTGCCTCACGAGATCGAGCAGCCTCGATTGCCATACTTCAACTGCTTGCCGAAAAGATTGAATGCGATTTCAATTTATTCTGCCATTTTTTTTAAATTGAACTGAAGAGGGAATTGGATTCGAAGGAAGATGGCAGTTTGATTTATGAAGAGGCTCGGCATTGAATTTCTTTTTTTTATAAATGAAAGGCTTCGGCCATTTTTTTCTTTTGTTTTGATTTTCATTTTCTAACAAGAATGAACATCTCGATTTTTGAAAGAACGAGGAAGTGTGTTCGAGAAGGCAAAAGAAGCTTGCTTGAAAAAAAAAATCTAGCTACAGTGCTTTTTGAGGTGAAAGAAAGTAGGCTGATGGGAATTGTCTTGACTAGTATATAAAAATATATCTTCAATTTAAATTCAAATCGTCTTGATAAACGCAACCCAAGATCTTGGCCTCCCATCGAGGCTTGCCGCTAGGCGTTCATAATATTATACGCCTATTCCGAACGCAATGGAAAAGGTTTCGAGTTCAAATTCGATCGTATGGAGAAGATAGATTTTTGGACTTAGTTATAATATTAAATTTCAATATAAATTTCAGCGCGTTTGCTTATCGTACGCTCACACAACAACTCCAAATGCTACAAAAATTGAAATCCGATAATAATACACTATTACGGATCCAATGGAACTGGTTTCGTCGAATTCCGAGACTATGCCTCGGAAGGCTATTTTTAAATATCGATTTAAACGATAAAATTCAAAACTGAACAAAATAGTTTCACATTCAATTCTAAATCTTTTATTATCTTCAGTATTATAAATATGAATTTTCTAAGCCTTCAAATTATTTTTAGCAGGCATAAAACTGAAGATTCAAATTTTTACCCAACTTCAATAAATTAAATTCAATAATTAAATTGCCAAATTCATTTTGATATTTGAATTTCAAATTAAACTGACTTCCAGATATTTAAAATCAATTAAATATTCTGATTTCCAATGTCAAAAATTCAGGTTCGTTACACTCATCATCATGATCGCAATGCAAAAAGTGTCGTCTCGATCGCACCTCGTATGAAAGAGTTATGAATTTTAGAAGTTATCAATACATTTTAAATAAAATAATTAAAAAATTTAAACTTTAATATATTTACAACCTTGCCACTCTCTATTTCTTCCCCAAATCTTGCTCCCCCTCCGTGTACATGCACAGCATGTCTCCGTGCATCAACCCACCGATACCAAGCTCCGAGCTTCTAAACCAAAATCAGACTTCACCAACAAACTTCTCATCTCAATCTCCACCTGCCTACACCCAAGACGACAACTCCGGAGCCTCCATAGTAATCGCGACCTGCACCTCCTCCGCCACCATTGACATGTCGCGATCCCCTATTGTGGACCGAGAACTACCAAAAGTCAGCCGCAAGTGCAACTCGCCTTCCCGAATCCAAATACGACCTTTGTTTCCCCTATTTCTTCCTTTATTGGCCACAAATCCCAACCCTAGCCATTTACTGCCACTCGACTTACTGTCGAATTCCAAGAACAAGTGTCGCACCTCTCAAAAAGCATCTCAGATCGAAGCTCACGCCGAACTATGATTTTTAAAATTCATTTAAGAATTTTTCGTTGGATAAAATTTGAATTATAAATTTTTTGAAGCTTTTCATTTCCTTTTTCTTCACTGTTTTTATCTGCGCGTTTAAATAAAGGTTGGGAAGAAGAAGGCAACGTAGGGTGGCTTGCACAAGGTAGGGTGGCTGAGGGGTCGACTTTAAAAATTTATAATATTATTTAATTCCAAAATATCTCGTTTAAAGTAACTTAAAATCCCGAACTCCTATCGAGGCGTGTCGCCTGGCGTTCCTAATGTTATACCCCTATTCCAAACGCAATGGAACTAGTCTCGAGCCCTAATTCGATATTATGGAGAAGATAACCTTTTGAACCTAAGTATTATATTAAATTTTCAATATTAATTTCGACGTGTTTCTATCCCGTACGACCAAACGGTGCATCTGATCACTATGAAATTTGACGATGTATTATACTTCATTATTACGACCCAATGACACTGGTTTTGTTAAAATCCGAGACAATACCCCGGAAGGTTATTTTTATATGTTAATTAAAATAAGTTAATTCCAAAATTAGTTAAATCACTTCTAAATCAAATTTAAAAGCTTTATTACCTACATTCTTATTAAATAATTTTTTTAATAAACTTTGAAATTATTTTTATCAAGCTTAAACCCCAAGATTCAATTATTTAAGCAATTTCAATTATTTAATTTAACAATTATATTATCCAATAAATCACTATATTTAAAATTCAAGTTATTTAATCTAAAAATTTAACTTTTCAATATTTAAAATTTATTAAATATTCCAATTTCAAATAACCAAAATTATGGGTCGTTACACCTTAGTACAGTCCAAAACTGTTTTATACTTATAGTTATCTTTAAAATATTTACTATTAAATATTTAATTATATTCCTAATTATAATTGGTAATAAGGGTTAAAAACAATTGTTACTTAAATAATGTTTATTACAACCCAAAACTATTTTTTATATTTATCATTAACTTTAAGACATTCATTTGAAAGATCAAAGCTTATCCACACTTATTAATTAAGGTAATATACTTTTAATTTAACTCCTTAAAATAATTTATTTTAACTTAAGTGTTAAAAATCCAAACTTCCTTTAGTACATTTATAACATACTTATCTTTCTTTTAAAACTTATATATATATATATATATACACTCACACATATATCCATTCAACTGCACTCGAAAAAATGCAGCACCCCTACAACCCCCTAATATATACACCCCATATTTTGTTTCTCCCTCTTCCCACTAACTCTCTCTCCCCATAAACAATTATTGAAATAGAGACTTATGCTTGAAAATGGGGCAATTGAGTGCTTCCAAACAGGTGTGCCATAGAGCGCTCCTTTGTGTATATATATACATACATACACACACAACTTTAAAATACTTATAATTATGTTAAAACACTTTTAAACTACTTAAAAATATATTATAATTATCTATATAGAATATTATGTAAATAATTTTTTTTTGAAATAAATGGAAAAACAAAAAAATACACATATTTTATTTAAAAGCCTCTTACTTTAAAATTCGTAACTAATTATTAAAAATATATATTTGAACTTGAAACCAATTTTAAAACACTATAATAAAAGTTAGAAAAGAACCCTAAAATGATTAGAGAAAAATACTTAATATAAATATAATTTTTACATAATTTAATGTTTCAAATAGAAAAAAGATAGCATTTCCAGAATACTGTAAAAAGTGTCCGCAGTAGTTTAGAAATGTTTCAAAAACAAATAGAGAACAAAGTAGAAATTGCAGCATATACAAAGTGCCGTAAAAAGTCTTTGAAATACCTTAAAATGTTTCAAAGCAAAGATATGTTATCGAAACAATTTGCAATAGGTTAAATGTGTTTTAGAAGCAAAGACAACATTTCAGAAATGCACGTAAAGTTCTAGGCTTGATTTAACATGA
The DNA here is from genome assembly GCA_030737815.1 of Allium fistulosum. Classification (NCBI taxonomy): domain Eukaryota; kingdom Viridiplantae; phylum Streptophyta; class Magnoliopsida; order Asparagales; family Amaryllidaceae; genus Allium; species Allium fistulosum. The sequence continues at coordinate 326,045,383 of CM060903.1, read as the reverse complement.
TTTCGTTACAACTTTGAAGCTAGTTTTCGACACTTAAACAATTGATTTTCGATCCAAAATTTTTATAGTTGTTAGTATAGTTTGGGTACTTAGTACCATGAAGAGAAACACTAAGAATATCTTTTAATTATTTTGTAATTTTTTTTGAAAATAAGGTATTTTCCTAAGGTGCTCATATAGCAACTATTTCGGTATAACTTCTGCCACTTTGTTCAACTAGTTTAATTTTTTTTCAAAACTTGATGTTTTACAAAAGTAAGTTATTATATTATACTTATTAAAATCACAAGGAGAACCCTAGGGATGACTTACAAGTTGACTTAAAAATCATCGAAACGATTTCAAAGTGCATGCATAACGACTTTTTCGCTTTAAACTTTTACAACTTTGTTGCATTATTTCCACAACTTTCCAAACCAGTTCCTCATTGTCCAAAATACTACAAGAATAGTAGAGAACAAAAAAATTATATGATCTAATAATATACAAATAAAACACCATTTTAAAGCAAGTTAAAATATAAGGGATTCAGAGTGCTTTCATAGCGACTTTCTCACTTCAACATTCACACACACTTTTACATAACATACAAAATGATCAGACATATATACACAAGGTCATGGCCAGTTACAATTTTTAGAGGGTTTATAAGAGAGATTGTAACACATATATGTTGTCATTTGCTTTCAAAAGCAAGAGGGGTCCAAAAAGTGATAAGTTGCATTTGTTCTTCATATAACATTTATATCTTTGCTATCAAATATTTATATACACATCATATACTTGAAGGATGGTGAGATTACTCAGATTAAAACCATGCTAAAAGTTATCACAAGCCATTAGAATCAAGGTAACACTTCCTACCATCACCCAAAGCCCAAAGCTTCGTCCTTTTGCTCCAAAATCACAAGCACTAGCTCCACCATATTATATTGCTCATGGCCTAGAACAAAAGCCCTGTGTCTCCATCTTTTCTTCACTTTTTTGATGCTAAACCATGTACTAATGATGTTCTAAGACCTTTGTGAAAGTTTGGAGGAGATGGGAGTTGAAATGAATTTGTTTTGAAGAATTGAAGAGGAGATACGAAGTGTTGAATTCTTTTTCTTTTTTGCCAAAACTTTGAAATGAACTAATGAATTGAAATTATATAAAGGAGGATGTTTTAGCACATAAAAAGACTCCCTCTACCCCTTATTTGGTCGGCTAAGAAGCCTCCTTCCCCCTCTCCACGCCTTGTTAGAAACACACCATATTTCCCTAAATCACTCCTTGATTCATGCCTTAAATCAAGGGTCAATGTACCTTAATTAACACTTAGTTTCAAATTGATTTGCTTATGAACAAAGGTGAATTTAAGCTGTTTTAAATGTCTTTATATTTTACCATATAAATGCAAAAGAGTTTAAAAAACTTTTATTGAATAAAAAAGTCGTTTATTGATAAAACTATTTTCGATCACATTATCGATATTTCTTCGAACTATTTATTTTTGTAAACAAAATTCAAAAACAAGTTTCTCTTCTTTAGTTATCATTTAAAAAAGGTTTAATAGGGTTAATAAATAAATTTAATTACACTAAATCAAAGATTCATATACTTAAATAATGTAGATATTTAAATACAAAGTGTTTGGAATTCCGGGACATTACATTCTTCTCCAATTAGAATATTTCATCCTCGAAAATCCAACACGAGAAACAAAAGAAACAATCACACAATAATACTTAATAGCATTACAAATCATTAGCAAATATAGCTTACAAATATACTAAAGCCCGTATAGTGCACATGGACCATCCGTATGCAATATCAAATCTGATCACTCGCTTGATCACATAAATTCCACTTTTAAATGAGTATATCTCACTTGACCTCTCTAGTGCAAACTCAAATCTAGTTCCTTGATTAGACACCTATATTCTTCTTACATAGCCATATACTATGATAGAAAAACTAGGGATCATATCAAGAACCGGTATCAAGTGTTCGCCCTCAAGAATCTTGTAACAACCTAAAATTTGACCACTTTAATTAAAGATATTTATATATTCATATATATATTATTTTTCAAAATTACTCAAGCTTTAAAGTAATAAAGAATGTAATAAACTTAATTTGGGAAAAAGTTCTAGGAAATATTTCCTTTGGAAATAATACTGATAAAATGGCCGAAAACCGTTATATTAATCAACAGCTCTAAAATCATCAAGCGTCATGTACAGAGATGGAATTATTTTTAATTTTGGACAATAATATAAAATAAAATAATTTATTTCATTTTTGGAAATTTAATGTATTTATGACATCATTAGGGAGGTCATTACATTAATAATTGATTTATTTAATTTAATTGAGATTTAACGATTTAATAATTATTTTAATTATTTTAATAATGGTTTTTAATGATTATAATTCTTTTTAAATAGTTGTAAAGTAATAATGAATGGTTTATAATAGTTATATAACAAAAAATATTTGATTTGAAAATATAAGGAAAAATCGATATCGCTTTATCGATATAATAGCACTTTTCATAAACGATTGTTTAATATTGATTTATATGATTTTATAATTCAAATGTGATCATTTTAATTCATTTATAATGATAATAAATTAGTTTTTAATTTTTTTTATAAATATATATATATATATATATATATTAATAAGTGAAAATGTGACCGAGAATTGATTTCCCGATTTTCAACGGTTTATCGAACGAAAGTTATTCGAAGTCGTTACAACATATTTATATGTCTTGTGCACATATATAACATACACATGCATGCACTAACATATACATATACCTATGTATACATACATAATACATACATATACGCACACACACATACATACATACATTACACTTAAAATATCTAAGATTTTTTAAGTTTTCTACTCACTTAATCTTTCACAAAGTCAACTAGGTACATGCATATGGACACCCACACATGGGGGTGAAGATGGAAGGGTATATGCAACCATGTGAAGTGATGGATGGTGAAGGGAGCATATGGGTGATGGAGGAAGAGCGAAGTGAGGTGGGATATTGTCCAAATCTTGGCTATAAATACCTACACTTTTTCCCTCTTATTCATTCCATCATAACCCCCTCAAACCAGAATGAAAATGATAAATTATTTTTTTCAAATCATGTAAAATTCCAGTGACTAAATTTCTAGTATACCACTTCTTCTTCTTCTAAGCTTAGCTATGCTCAAAACCCACTTCTTTCCGGTACATTTTCGAGCCTAGAATTTTTGGTCCGAGAATACCTCTCCTTCATTCGATAATAACTCCCTAAAAGCAAATCAAAAGTGTTTCTTTTTTTCAAATCATGTAAAAAAGAGTTTTAAATAACTTTCCTTTTGAACACTTTCCAAAATTCTTTGAGTAACACGTCCAAAATTCAGTTAAAAGTTAACCCATTTTTGGGTGTGATTTTATAAATCTGAGAACATCTCTTCTTCTCTTAGCCATAACTTCCTCAAAACAAATCCAAATCAAGTAATCCTTTTTTAAAAATTGAGTAAAATTGAGCGAGCAATAATTTTTATTTTGATCACTTCTTCAATACTTGAGAGTTACTAGGGTAGAAATGCAATTATTTTAGAGGCACTCTGGCCTAAATTTTTAGAACCTGAGAACACTTCTGTTTCTTTTGACCATATCTCACTAAATATTTATCCGAATTGGATGATTATTTTTTTGAAACCATAGGGAAAAGAATTTCCTACAAATTTATGTTGACCACGTTTCTAAATTCAGAGAGTAGAATGTCCAAAAACTCGAGAGAAGATGACCTATTTTCAGGTCTAGTTTTTTGGTAAATTCAATAATAATCCAAAGTTCTATACCTCATTCCCCATGCTTGGCCAAGCACCACTTTTGGCATGGAATGGCTGAGCACACTAGGAGGTAAGGAGTAAGTGTTTGTGAGCTCGGATCACGAGTTAGTGAAGCTATAGCCCTTTTTTCGATAGAAAATCAATGTGAGAAAACTCCTAAACTATAGTTATATATATTATTGGATGATATATATATATATGTGTGTGTGTGTGTGTATGTATGTTTAGATATGATTGTAGATGATGGTTGTTTATCATGTTTGAATGTGATAATATGGATGTTTAATATGGTTATTGAATATATATACAATTCATGTTAATACATGTCAATAGGCACAAAGGAAACCACTTTCCTTTATTGAATGAAATTGTACATCTGGAATATTTAAACCTCTTAAAAATGGTTTAATATGGTTTAGAAATGTTTTATAAATATTTAAAAGTGTTTTGGAAAAGTTTAAATGAATATTGAAAATTTACTCAAAAATAGGCACGTTGCATAACGGTAGGTTGTGATTTCGCGCGTAAGAGTTAAATCCATTTATAGGATGGATTCGGAGTCGAAATTCCTTGTAATAAGAATTTTCCGAACCCTTATAATCATAGTTTTCAAACAAAAGAAAATGATTGAGATTTCGTTTGGTATTTTAAAATATGAGCAAATCAAGTTTTAAGTAAAATCGCGCTTTGGCAGTTCGGAGGCCAAAGTAGTAAATGTTTTAAAATGGATATTTTAATTCTTTAAAAATATAAAATAAATTCTATAAATGTTTTAAAATGTTTTAAAAGCGATTTGAGTTTTAAAAATGGATTTTTAAATAATCGAAAAGTTATTTTAATCAAATAAGCTTTTAAAACACTATTTGTAGCACTTTTTAATAACTTTTGCAAACAATAATTTAACTTAATTATTCTTTCCCGAATTTTTTGTGAATCCTTTCAAATAGATAATTAAGTATTTTTGAAAGTGATTTGAAAATTATTTTCAAAGAGTTTAAATTAAATTGGTTAAAGGAAAATTGTTTTAATTTGGAATAGTGTTAAGTAAATAAAAATCATCTCTAAAAGATAATAAAAGGATTTAGAGTCGATCAAATAACTTGACCACCTTTGAGTGATAGAAAGGTAGTCTCTAGGCTAGGGTTTGGGAAACCAGTTGCCTGTCCTCCCTAGCTACCCGGACTGGCCTGACGAAGGGGATAGTAAATTTGTTTTACTCGGATCAAAATTTCCCAAAGTATAAAAGATATAATTTTCCAAATTTAAATAACTTGGATTATATGGAGATAATCTTCTTATACTTTGTGTTAAATTTCAAAGAGGGAACTCGTACTATTCGTGTAATTTAAAAGGTGATTTTGTGACAACCTGGAGTTTTATAACGATTTATTTTCGTCCAATGACGATAAAAATTGTTGTTAATTGCTATTTGGAGTTTTAATTCGAGTTGAAATTCTTTGAGAAAAATTGGTTTGGTATTATTGGGCTTCAAAATTTTAATTATCCACTTCTTTTGTGGCCGAGATAATCATGTATAACCGTTTCTCTCCTTCATTTTCGAAGACCCGACCCTCATTCAATTTGTTTTCGTTCGATCAAAACCCTAGGTCTAAGAAAAACGAAATAATGGCGGTCTCGTCCTGGCAAATTAGGGCTTCGACTCGATTTCCTTTGAGAGATGATGGCTGCTCGTGATTTCTCTCGTTCATTCTTCAATCAAATTGGGGCATGCTCGGTGTTTTCGTTCGTCTCCCCGAAAACTAGGGCTTCACAAATTAAGGGCTACCCTTCCTCGTCGAAAATGGTGAGTAATTTATATTACTCACATCTAATTCAAGCACATATATCTGTGAGTTGTGATTTTCACTGCTTTGAATCCTTGGGTTTTCGTTTGTATACGAACGTTTGAGTTCGTCTTGATTTACCTTGGCCATTCTATTTTGTTTAAATACATAGATGGTTTCTCTGACTTTAGCAGTTGTACAATTTTATGCCTGATACTCGCAGAGTTGATTCTTGTATGGATTTCTGGCTTTAATGACTTTTGATTTGGGTTTGACGATGTTGTTTTTGTTCACCCTTGACTATCTCGCGACCACCACGACTTCGAATGGTTGTTGGTATTTTGGGAGTGGCACCGCCTTGAGTTGAAACCGCAGTCCCATGATTTTCGAACTTGTCCTTACTGTTCGATTTGCCTTGCCTTTATTTTGATCACTATCTCGGCTTTTGATTTATTCGAACTTGTTTGATTTTGTTAAAATTCGACTTGGACTATTTATTGGGTATCTGGGTCTTCGGCATAGTTTGTTCGACCTTGTTTTCGTGGAAAAATCGGCTTTGATGCTTTTGTACTGGTACCATGACTTTGATCTTCACTGACCTGTTGTCCCCTGATTTCGTTTATACTGTGAATTCTGTTCTTTGTCAAACTACTTGAGAAATTGACTTCGGTCTGTAGTTTTGTTTCTTTGTAGCTCTGTTGCTCTTAACGTTGTGATGTTGAACTTGGATAGTATATCAGTGATGCATCATCCCTGTTGTATACCTGTAGTGGCATTGTTCATGTTGTAACTGTGCACTTGTCAGTGTAGTCTTCATTTAGGGTAGTCTGCACTGCTTCATGTTGTTGCTTGACCTGTTCCACTATGGTTCCATGCCTTGTGGTTGCATTTCATTTGTGTTTGCTGTCACATTGGGCTTGTAGTTGGTGTAGCTCGCTGTCTTTGAACTTTGCTCGGTCATTTGAGGAGTTGGGTCTGCATGTTGTTGTATCTGTACTTGTAGTTGTCTTCGGCTGCACACCCGATTTTGTGATGTTGGCCTGGTTCGACTTTTGCCATGATTATCCACTGCCTCTAGTAGCACTTTGATATTGTGTAGCTTTTGAATCATCCCTTACCTGTTGCATTTGCATATCACTGTAATTCCATCACTACACTGTTTATCTGCATATAAACTTGAGTTCTGACTTGATTAGATTTCGTGACTCCCTGGTTACTTGGTATAGTTCGAACTTGGTTCTGGTTATCTTCGACATTGGTTTAGATATTGAACTGTACTTCATTTGATATTCGGCTTCGATTTTGATTGTGAACTGCATATTATTTTACTTGAGTTCGTCTCTGGCCAGTTGTGTTCGTCCTTGACTTCTGCTTCAACTAGAAATTGCTACTGTGTTTTAGAACAGCAACTCGACATCGAGTCTGTTCAAATACTTACGGCTTTGATTTGCATTTTGGAATAATGTGGACTTTAAATTGTTCGAACCTGCTCTAGTTGACTTCGACATTGTCACTGCTAGTTGAAATCCCCCTGTCTTTGTTCGAAACTGCTATGACTTATTGCTTTAGGAGAACTGTCGGGGTATATGTACACAAGTGTGATCTGGTGGCAATGTTGTTTCGTTTGTTTTCTGGCTGTTGAGGTAGTGCCATTGACAGTTGAGTCTTCATTTGATAGTTATATTTACCTCGAATACCAGGTTGTCTTCACCTTGTAGTAGTTGCATTCAAATGTTAGTTTCATTGACATATCAGTAATCACTTTGTTGCTTTTGTATCCTAGTCTTGATACATTCTTTTAGTGCAGTGTTCCATGTTTGTTTGTGAATTGGAGCCCTGTTGCACCTTTCATATGTTCATCTAGGTTGGCTTGAACTTGATAAGTTTGTTTGGGATGTTGGCATTTCACTGTGTCACTGTCCATATTTGTTGTGACAGTCTCTGCATCCATGTTGATGTTTCGTATGTTGAAGCTTTGCATTGATATACTTGTCCATCTCTGAGTCCTTCCATGTTGATCTGTTGTGATATTGTTCTCTAGATCACTTCCAGTTGTACTGCTATTTGAATTGCAGTACTTCATGTTGTAGCTTCTCTTGTATCTCTTGTGATATCTGTTGAGTCTGTTTCAATTTTCCCTGTGTACGTCTCGAACCTGTGAGCTTGATGAGTTGCTTTGTCATAATTGTTTGCATCTGCAGCATTGTTTCATCACTGAAGCCTTGATGCTTTGATGTTTATGATTTCATTTGTGCATTCTTGTAGTCACTTGGGCTTGCTCTGTAGCTTGCCTTGACAATTGTATTTAGTTGTCATGTAATTCTTCTTGGCTTTGACATTGCCGAGCTTTTGCCCTTGATTGTATTTTGTGGTCTTTACTTTAGTTCACTGTCATCCGAACTGTTGCCACTGTCTTCTTTGTAGATGCATTCTGCCCTTGTCTTTGCAACTGTTTGCCACTGCAGTTTCATCATGGTGGTTGCTTTGTATTCGTTTATGTCTGCAGTTGCCTGTGTTTTGCAGTTTTCCTCCTGTTGGGATTTGTTTCCGAATTCACTTGAGTTGAATCCGGTACTTCGGGGTTTGACCTTGTGATCATTTGTGACTTTCACTGAGCTTTTGTGTATCCCTTTGCGATAGTGGCGAGGCAGTACACGCGTGCGTGTACTGCAGCCCTATCAGATTTGATAGTTTTAAATTGATGTTTCGATTTGCTAAAAAGTTTCGTTGGTTAAATTCAATGCTTTGGAGTTGTATTCTGATTTGGATTGTTGATTTATTGTTTAACACTATTTAGTGTTATATCTGTCGTTATCCAATTCTCGTATCGAGAGTTGGATATACGAGATTTCCGTGGCTGTCATCTATTTGGTATTGATTATTATTGCTTCTATGCACTAATAACTGAGTTTGAATTAGACTGACCCGTGTATTATTTTCTTTTGAATGTAATACTCGGGTCAGACCCGAGTTATTTCAGGTTGTAGATTTCCTGCTTTGAGTTGCTGTTTGAGCTATGAAGACTTTTCACATCTTTTGGAGTAATCGTGTCATAGTATAGGTTGATATGTATTCATGTATATTAGTTGATAATGTACGTGTATATATAACTTCCAGAGTCGACAATTGTAGTTGTATCATATGTATTGTGTCAACTGTATTGTAACTGACATCAGTTATATATATGAGACTTTTGTTTTTATCTGTGTTCCGCATTCTTGTGTATCTGTGTTGTTTTTATATATATTGTCCTAAACCATTATGAACCATCGTAGCTCGTTTTATACTGGAATTGGGTATGTCGATGGGGGTGAATAAATAAGAGATGAAAATTTTAAAATATATACCACTCCTATCGAGGTAACCAGTACTAGTGTAAGGCCAACTACGGATGGTCGCTCCTATCCAGCCTTATTCTTCATAATAACAGACAGTATTTCTTTTAATACTCTTTGTTATTGTGAGTATAGAGGTGGGGCGTCACAGTTGGTATCAGAGCTTGGGGTTTATGGACATAATATAAAACATAACTTGGATGGAACATGTGTTACAACTATTTGTCGATGTTTTCTTTGTGTTTTGAGTCAAAACTAAAGTTTTGAAATTATGATGAATTTTTTTTTATATCTTTATTTAAAAATAAAAAGTGAATTTGTGTTTTGATGATTTGATTGATTTGAGTACTGTTTATCAGAGTGCACAGCGGAAACAGTGAAGCTGTCTTCGCTGAGTACAACTGATAATCTATTTGATTTAAAAATTGAAATATGAAATTTAAAATTTCATTGGTTGTTTACATAGCTGTAATTATTTTGTTTCTTTGAGAATTTCGAATCCGAATTGAGGATTCGAAGAAATTACAGTTATGTGATTTTGGTTGAAATTTCTGCTGGCTTTCTTTTGTGCTAATCATCTATTGATTAGATTTTGCTGTTTTGAATTGTCTTCATTGAAGATATAATCGAAAGATTTCTTTGTTCATTTTGTAGTACGTGCAAATTTGAGTTGCACGTTACTGCATTAATTTTACGTTGAACCGATGCTTGGTTATGAAACGTATTTTGTTGCCGTTACCTTTATAACGGGATTTTTACACTAGTGCTATGTTTTGAAGCACGTAGTTTAGTTGAAAATTTTAATGAATGAAAATTCACTGGTGTTACATTGTGGTGTAAATTATTTTGATGAGATTTTGACGTTTTAAAAAAAAAATTATTACTGTCGCTTTGGCTTCAGTAACTGTCAAATTTTAAAGGTGGATTTTCAAGCGGTTATACCGCAATGCAGATTTGTGACCTGTTTTTACGGTATTTTGAGAAGTACAATTTCCTTATCAAAAATTGTTACTAATATTGCTGCTTTAATCACGTGATTGGAAATCGTTTTAAAAATGAAAATTGTTTAATCAATCATATAACCTGATTACAGAAATGAGTTTATGACTCAGTTTTTATAAGAAAATAATTTGATTAATTTACTGAGAAATATGGTATTGAATAATAATAATGGATTAGGCAGTATGAACAAAGAGGTTTATGCTCATGTCTAGTTCATTTAAAAATTGATATGAACAAAGCAATATTAAAAAAAAAGTGCGATCAAGCAAAAATGACTTTGAAATGGGTTGTAAAATTTGGCACGAAAGTTGGTATGTTTAGATATGATTTTTAAGGAAATTAAATTCCCTACTTATGAAATGAAGAAAGGATTACAAGAGTATTTCTGGAGTTAAAATGGAAAATTCCTTAAATGAATAAATATGTATGGTCTCTAAATTAACAAGTAATTTAGGAGAGGTGCCTTGATCTACTCATCATCAGGTGGATGATGGGTATGTGCATGACTTGTTCAAGTCCTGGAGGCCTCTGTGCAAAGGTTAACAGAATTGAGTCCTTTGCAATGCACACTTTGTGTTCAAAGGCAAGAGTTTGGACCATATAAAAATGTAAGATGGAACTGGAAAATAAGCTAGGCAGTGTGAACAAAGGAGGTTCATGCTTATGTCTGATTGTTTTAAATTGGAAATGAACAATGCAATAAATTATTTATGTGCTGATTTGTTCAGATCTAAAGTTAAAATGTTTTATGGGTTTTTCTCTAAAACCTTACCATATGTTCACAATAGAATTGAGTATAAGAATTTTTATAGAATTCTACTGGATTTGTTTAAGAGATCATGACATTCTTGAATATAGGAGATATGCAAGTGATAAAACAAATTTTGAATGAGACAACTGGAGAAATGAAATAAAGCATTATTTTCATGAATGAAAGTATGGACAGTTGAGATTTTCTGAAATAAGTAATGAGACTGGTCACTAGATTATAAAACTAATCTAGGAGAGAAGCCTTGATCTATTCATCATAAGGAGTATGATGGGTATGTGCATGACTTGTTTAAGTCCTATAGGCCTTTGTGCAAGGGTTAACAGAATTGAGTCCCTTGCAATGCACACATGGTGTTCAATGGCAAAGAGATATGACCAAATTAAATTGATAAATCGAGATTTAGAGCTGAACTATGGAATTAAAATGAGTTAATTCCATGAGAGTATGTGTACATGTATACTGTATTGAATAACTGTTGATTTGAGATTCGATTATCGTTTTTGATAATCGAATATTTGTTGATTTGAGATCCGATTATCGTTTTTGATAAATCGAATATTTGTTGATTTGAGATTTAATTATCGTTTTTGATAATTGAATAATTGTTGATTTGGGATTTCTGATTATCGTTTTGATAATTAGGCAATTGCTAATTTTGCTGATTGTAAGATTTTCTAGTCTCTAACTGATTCTAGATTATGTTGATTATATCAAATTGCTGTTTTGTGATTTCTGTATTCTAATTATCTAATTAATAATTGAATATTACTGACAATTGCATTTGTCCAGTTTTGTTGTTTTCTGATTATCTATTTGATGATTAGATTTTGTGAGAATTTGTAAATTTCTTTTATGGAATTAAAAGTTTTCTTCGGTTTTGGTGTTCTCGATCTTTATTTTTCTAGCTTAACCAGTTTATGTTAGAAAAATAATTGTTATTGACAACCTTAATTATGAAAATTGCGGGGACGCAATTTCTATAAGGAGGGGAGTCTGTGACAACCCGGAGTTTTATAACGATTTAATTTCGTCCAATGACGATAAAAATTGTTGTTAATTGCTATTTGGAGTTTTAATTCGAGTTGAAATTCTTTGAGAAAAATTGGTTTGGTATTATTGGGCTTCAAAATTTTAATTATCCACTTCTTTTGTGGCCGAGATAATCATGTATAACTGTTTCTCTCCTTCATTTTCGAAGACCCGACCCTCATTCAATTTGTTTTCGTTCGATCAAAACCCTAAGTCTAAGAAAAACGAAATAATGGCGGTCTCGTCCTGGCGAATTAGGGCTTCGACTCGATTTCCTTTGAGAGATGATGGCTGCTCGTGATTTCTCTCATTCGTTCTTCAATCAAATTGGGGCATGCTCGGTGTTTTCGTTCGTCTCCCCGAAAATAGGGCTTCACAAATTAAGGGCTACCCTTCCTCGTCGAAAATGGTGAGTAATTTATATTACTCACATCTAATTCAAGCACATATATCTGTGAGTTGTGATTTTCACTGCTTTGAATCCTTGGGTTTTCGTTTGTATACGAACGTTTGAGTTCGTCTTGATTTACCTTGGCCATTCTATTTTGTTTGAATACATAGATAGTTTCTCTGACTATAGCAGTTGTACAATTTTATGCCTGATACTCGCAGAGTTGATTCTTATATGGATTTCTGGCTTTAATGACTTTTGATTTGGGTTTGACGATGTTGTTTTTGTTCACCCTTGACTATCTCGCGACCACCACGACTTCGAATGGTTGTTGGTATTTTGGGAGTGGCACCGCCTTGAGTTGAAACCATAGTCCCATGATTTTCGAACTTGTCCTTACTGTTCGATTTGCCTTGCCTTTATTTTGATCACTATCTCGGCTTTTGATTTATTCGAACTTGTTTGATTTTGTTAAAATTCGACTTGGACTATTTATTGGGTATCTGGGTCTTCGGCATAGTTTGTTCGACCTTGTTTTCGTGGAAAAATCGGCTTTGATGCTTTTGTACTGGTACCATGACTTTGATCTTCACTGACCTGTTGTCCCCTGATTTCGTTTATACTGTGAATTCTGTTCTTTGTCAAACTACTTGAGAAATTGACTTCGGTCTGTAGTTTTGTTTCTTTGTAGCTCTGTTGCTCTTAACGTTGTGATGTTGAACTTGGATAGTATATCAGTGATGCATCATCCCTGTTGTATACCTGTAGTTGCATTGTTCATGTTGTAACTGTGCACTTGTCAGTGTAGTCTTCATTTAGGGTAGTCTGCACTGCTTCATGTTGTTGCTTGACCTGTTCCACTATGGTTCCATGCCTTGTGGTTGCATTTCATTTGTGTTTGCTGTCACATTGGGCTTGTAGTTGGTGTAGCTCGCTGTCTTTGAACTTTGCTCGGTCATTTGAGGAGTTGGGTCTGCATGTTGTTGTATCTGTACCTGTAGTTGTCTTCGGCTGCACACCCGATTTTGTGATGTTGGCCTGGTTCGACTTTTTCCATGATTATCCACTGCCTCTAGTAGCACTTTGATATTGTGTAGCTTTTGAATCATCCCTTACCTGTTGCATTTGCATATCATTGTAATTCCATCACTACACTGTTTATCTGCATATAAACTTGAGTTCTGACTTGATTAGATTTCGTGACTCCCTGGTTACTTGGTATAGTTCGAACTTGGTTCTGGTTATCTTCGACATTGGTTTAGATATTGAACTGTACTTCATTTGATATTCGGCTTCGATTTTGATTGTGAAATGCATATTATTTTACTTGAGTTCGTCTCTGGCCAGTTGTGTTCGTCCTTGACTTCTGCTTCAACTAGAAATTGCTACTGTGTTTTAGAACAGCAACTCGACATCGAGTCTGTTCAAATACTTACGGCTTTGATTTGCATTTTGGAATAATGTGGACTTTAAACTGTTTGAACCTGCTCTAGTTGACTTCGGCATTGTCACTGCTAGTTGAAATCCCCCTGTCTTTGTTCGAAACTGCTATGACTTATTGCTTTAGGAGAACTGTCGGGGTATATGTACACAAGTGTGATCTGGTGGCAATGTTGTTTCGTTTGTTTTCTGGCTATTGAGGTAGTGCCATTGACAGTTGAGTCTTCATTTGATAGTTATATTTACCTCGAATACCAGGTTGTCTTCACCTTGTAGTAGTTGCATTCAAATGTTAGTTTCATTGACATATCAGTAATCACTTTGTTGCTTTTGTATCCTAGTATTGATACATTCTTTTAGTGCAGTGTTCCATGTTTGTTTGTGAATTGGAGCCCTGTTGCACCTTTCATATGTTCATCTAGGTTGGCTTGAACTAGATAAGTTTGTTTGGGATGTTGGCATTTCACTGTGTCACTGTCCATATTTGTTGTGACAGTCTCTGCATCCATGTTGATGTTTCGTATGTTGAAGCTTTGCATTGATATACTTGTCCATCTCTGAGTCCTTCCATGTTGATCTGTTGTGATATTGTTCTCTAGATCACTTCCAGTTGTACTGCTATTTGAATTGCAGTACTTCATGTTGTAGCTTCTCTTGTATCTCTTGTGATATCTGTTGAGTCTGTTTCAATTTTCCCTGTGTACGTCTCGAACCTGTGAGCTTGATGAGTTGCTTTGTCATAATTGTTTGCATCTGCAGCATTGTTTCATCACTGAAGCCTTGATGCTTTGATGTTTATGATTTCATTTGTGCATTCTTGTAGTCACTTGGGCTTGCTCTGTAGCTTGCCTTGACAATTGTATTTAGTTGTCATGTAATTCTTCTTGGCTTTGACATTGCCGAGCTTTTGCCCTTGATTGTATTTTGTGGTCTTTACTTTAGTTCACTGTCATCCGAACTGTTGCCACTGTCTTCTTTGTAGATGCATTCTGCCCTTGTCTTTGCAACTGTTTGCCACTGCAGTTTCATCGTGGTGGTTGCTTTGTATTCGTTTATGTCTGCAGTTGCCTATGTTTTGCAGTTTTCCTCCTGTTGGGATTTGTTTCCGAATTCACTTGAGTTGAATCCGGTACTTCGGGGTTTGACCTTGTGATCATTTGTGACTTTCACTGAGCTTTTGTGTATCCCTTTGCGATAGTGGCGAGGCAGTACACGCGTGCGTGTACTGCAGCCCTATCAGATTTGATAGTTTTAAATTGATGTTTCGATTTGCTGAATAGTTTCGTTGGTTAAATTCAATGCTTTGGAGTTGTATTCTGATTTGGATTGTTGATTTATTGTTTAACACTATTTAGTGTTATATCTGCCGTTATCCAATTCTCGTATCGAGAGTTGGATATACGAGATTTCCGTGACTGTCATCTATTTGGTATTGATTATTATTGCTTCTATGCACTAATAACTGAGTTTGAATTAGACTGACCCGTGTATTATTTTCTTTTGAATGTAATACTCGGGTCAGACCCGAGTTATTTCAGGTTGTAGATTTCCTGCTTTGAGTTGCTGTTTGAGCTATGAAGACTTTTCACATCTTTTGGAGTAATCGTGTCATAGTATAGGTTGATATGTATTCATGTATATTAGTTGATAATGTACGTGTATATATAACTTCCAGAGTCGACAATTGTAGTTGTATCATATGTATTGTGTCAACTGTATTGTAACTGACATCAGTTATATATATGAGACTTTTGTTTTTATCTGTGTTCCGCATTCTTGTGTATCTGTGTTGTTTTTATATATATTGTCCTAAACCATTATGAACCATCGTAGCTCGTTTTATACTGGAATTGGGTATGTCGATGGGGGTGAATAAATAAGAGATGAAAAATTTAAAATATATACCACTCCTATCGAGGTAACCAATACTAGTGTAAGGCCAACTACGGATGGTCGCTCCTATCTAGCCTTATTCTTCATAATAACAGACAGTATTTCTTTTAATACTCTTTGTTATTGTGAGTATAGAGGTGGGGCGTCACAGATTTCACCGTTATTCTGCCCGTAGTACTTGTTGAATATGGGAGTTGATATTGAGTAGAATTAGATGTTTTCTATAGATTTTTCTCACTTAATATTTACTGGTTTTGGGTTAACATCCTAGATTACATGATTTCAAATCAATCAAAATTTTGATTTTGAATTAAGAAATCTTTGATAAGAATTAAATAAATAATTTTTACAGAGAGAGGTTTAATGATTCCATATATACCGGAAATAATGTTTTAAAGGTATGTAACAACCCGGATTTTTGAGTAAATTGAATAAAACCAATAATGATTTAATTTGGAGAATTTAAATCATTAGTTTGGATTTTTATAGTCTTTTATAAAAGATAATTTGTTTTGGAATGATTAATTCTAAAATTTTGTGAAATGGAGAAATTAGAATTTTAGCGTTTATTTAAAAATAATTGAAATTAGAGTTTAAACTAGGATGATTATTTAGTTTGAAGCTTTAATTCTTAAATAAAAAGGAAGAATTTAAGATTAGTAGATTTCTTAATAAAAATGTTATTCATTGTTAAATTAATTTTTGAAGTCATTTGTTCAGTTGGCTATTATCTAAATGCTTTAGTTTTTGATTAGTGAAGTATTAGTAATGATTTAATAAAGTGCCTAATTTATTCTAAGTGGGTTAGACCCATTTAAAAGAAAACAAAGAGAAGCCTCCTTCTCCTTTACCATTAAGTTCTACGTACATTCTTCTAAACTCAGTAAACAGAAAACTAAAGAAGATCAACTTCCTCTTCAACCCTAGGAGCAAAGTTACAAATCTAAATTAGGAATAAAATTCTTATAAAATCCATAAAATAAAGGTAACGACTTTAGAACCCTATTATATCAGTTATACTATTTGATTTCAGTTTTTACAGTAGTTTAATTTGGTTTCTTTTGTTGTATTTGTATGAATTGAGTTCTAGGGTTTGATGGTTTGAAACCTTGGGCTGAAGTGATAATCTTAGTGGCTGAATTGAAGAGTAAAGGTGAGTTATTTATAACTCACAAAATCTATTTCTATATCTATGTTTTATTTGTAAAATTGAAATTGATTTGTATGGATTTCATTGTGAAAACCCTACTTTGCTTGATAGAAATTGAAGTGATTGCTTGATTGTTGTTTGCTAGAAATTTGGTGTAAAAATCACTGCAGTAAAATAGCGATAACGTGTGAAAAAATTATCCAAATTGATTCAATATTTTGTGATAGAAAGTTCTTTCAATTAGCTACAAGTTTTATTTATATCACTTTTCGAAATTTTGCTGTTTATTGGATCGAAATCGAGTTTGAAACTGACGGTGTAGCTCTGCTCTGTGTAATTTTCTTAGTTGAAACCTGATGTTAAAATTACCACAACTTTTGATTGGTAGATCGAAATTGAGTGAGGGGTTTTATAGTTGAAAGTTATTTTTATAAGGAACAACTTTTATGTTCATCATTTTTTGTGAATCTGCAGTGTACTAGGATTAATTTGGGTTTGAAGAATAGGTAACCTCTCTGTCCTGTGTTTTAATCTTAGCTTTGAAACATATAAATTGTTTTAGACATACCTTTTTCATTACTTGTCGTAATTTGATAATTTTGGAAGTTTTGGAAAGCATAGGTATTATACTACAACTTTCATATTTTGAGTTTTTCATAATTTTGAAGTTTAGATTGTCAAAAATTCATTTCTGTGTCGCTACCCTGTCAATGAAAGACGGAGTTAATAAATTTAAATCTGAAAATTATTTCGGTCATAACTTTTGAACCATAAATCCAAATTGGATGATGATTTTCTTGTATTAAAGATGATATTTTTATCTACAACTTTCATGTTTTAAGTTTTGTGAAATTTTGAGATTTAAGTGGTCGAAACTATAGATCTTTAAACCATAAATTTGAGTTAAATGAAACAAATAAATTAGCCTCATATACAAGTAATTTTATGAAAGAGAATTATTTATATTCAAAAATCTTAGAATTATTTCTAAATTAAGTTAATAAATATTAAACATTATTTTAGCAAGTTAGTTTTATATATTAAGCATGGTTATTAAAATATTTATGGATTTGGAAATATGACTTTGGAAATACACATCCAATCTATTTTTACATAAAAGTGATTATGAATTTGGAATATAGTTATTACTGTTTTATTAAACAAATAATATAGGATTCATGGAATTTGGAAATGTGATTTTGAAAAGTATAAACTTAGTTCATTTTTAAATAAGATGATTATATTTAATATGGATTTAGAAGAGTAATTAAATAAGGTTTTAGAATATAGTTTTGTGAATAATACAACTATATGGAAATTTGAGACAACTTTGTATATATAAGTAAAATCTTGGAACAATTCAGAGTTATGGAATATTTTAGCAAATCTGTGAATATTTTTATAAATTTAAATAATGAACGGATTTATGGAAAATTATAATAAGTGTTTTAAGTAATAAACTCAAAAGAGAAAAATATTTTGGGAACCTTAATTCTATAATTTGAGGAGTACTAATAATCGACTTAGTATCATCGATTGGTTTAAATGCTTTCGAATAACGCTTCGATGAATATGGTATAACTCATTGAATAGAATGTTTGAGTGGAACTTGCTAGCCCATTAGCGAATACTCAAATTTTCCCGGGTAGTATGGGATGCCTTGGTTAAATTCGTGTGATTGCTATTAGGAAGTATTTTACAATTTAGAGTTGTATTCTCTTCTGGTGTGCGGCAAGTGGTTGATAGATCCTTAAGAAAATGTAGTTCAAGTTTTCCAGTGGTATCCATAATAAGTGATATTTACTAGCTTTTAGTAAATACTTGGATTTTACCATACCGTATGGAACGTATTGGTTAAATTCTAGTGATTACTGAAGGTGATAGTATTTGGCATTTCAGAGTTTACTCTCTTTTGGTGTGCGGAAAGTGGCTGCTAGATCCTTAAGAAGTATATTCCTGGATTTCTTTACGAACATAATAATATAATAATATTAAATAAAGGTAGATTAATCGAGTCATGGTTTCTATGATCACCTTGGTCGGTGTGGACTATCCTTAAGATCATTTTGTGATTTCGTGTTTCCGGTCTGTGTATGATCCTTTGTATCGGATCAGTTCGAGTGATACCAATTTGTTTGTTTGTTTTCCACCGGTTCTAAGTACAATCATTGCATTTTCTTTGGATGATCATTATGATTGGTTTGGATTAAGATCTCTTGGATTCTGGATAGTTGGATTCTGTGACTATTTTGTGTTCGTGAAATAAATATATATTCTTGTGTCTTGTGTTAGTGAAATAAATATATATTCTTATGTCTTGTGTTATTGAAATAAATATATGTTCTTGTGTCTTGTGATGGATGTTGCGTTAATTTTTTTATTCTGTGTTTAGTGACTAATATGTGTTTGTGACTTAAATGTATAACCATGTGCCTTATGATGAACTCTAAGTTAAATTAATTCCCGTGACTCGTTATTTCATGGACATCTATATTTACTTATATGTTATTTGTTCTTGTGTTATATCTTGTTTTCACCCTATTGGATATTTAGAGATAGTCTAACCCAGATGTTATTTTGCTCGGGTTAGGCCGAGACTTTTCAAGTTACAGGATAGGTTGACCTCTAAATGGTTATGCTAGCAAGGAGATAAACATTTGGACTTTTAGTTTATCTCAGTTAGGAATTTGGACCTTGTATATAAAATGTATAATTGAGATTAAAGAATTGTAAAACTTGTATATTATGTGAATATAGTGTTTTATTTTGTAGACTC
Source organism: Allium fistulosum (assembly GCA_030737815.1). Taxonomy (NCBI): domain Eukaryota; kingdom Viridiplantae; phylum Streptophyta; class Magnoliopsida; order Asparagales; family Amaryllidaceae; genus Allium; species Allium fistulosum. The sequence continues at coordinate 326,025,963 of CM060903.1, read as the reverse complement.
ACAATTTTTATATGTATATGAGACTATTATTCCACTGTGATCTGTGACTAATGCTTATATGATATATTGCTCAGGTTTTGAGAAATCGGTGTGTCTATTACTTTGTATTAATACTATACACGTCAAATTTCAGTTCAGATATTAAGTAAAAAGGTATAAATGACATGTCAGTTAGTATAAAGATATATTCACATTCGATCGCCCTTAACAAGCAGTATTATCCAGATTAGTAGACGACATTATTTGTATTGTTCTTTGCTAATATGGGTATCGCGGTGGGGTTGTTACATATATCTCTAGAAGATATTTTGATAAAAAGAAATCAATCAATCAAAGAATAATTCCCTATTCACCTAACATCTTTTTATCGATGATTGGTTCGAAAGAACAGGAGTCAGATTTGAGTAATTCTTTTCTGGAAACTACTTTGAACCAATTTACGTATTCGAAGTGAAGACATTGAAATGATTTGGAAGATGGAATGTAGGGCTGCTTGTCACTGACCCTCGAGGGAAATTTCCCATATCATATTATGTCACAGTAGTTCTTCATTTGAGATCTTCGATGCAAGGACTTCTCGCTACTAATCCTATGGATGATTCCCAATAAGATGTGGTAGGAGAGTTCCTTCGGTTTGTCCTATTACTGGACAACTTGTATTGACGAATGTCTACATTGCATTTCTAATTACATTGATTGATCTCTATGAACGTATCATCTGTTTGGTGGTGGAGAAGGCAACTTCTCTTCGCGTAACACCCTTTCTTAAGACGTACGAGCTTCGGAGTTATACGCTTGTAGAAATCAATTGTGTGATTATGAATTGGCAATGTGGCATTAAAAGTGGAATGTTCTATATGAAAGGTAATCGTTACCTCAGGCTTCATCACCCGGTAATGGTTTAAACAGGGTACGACATAAGGTATGTGGTTCACAACCATTAGGGTATGGTCATCACCATTCTAGATAACCCTCTATACTTCGAGTATGTCGTGTATCCTAAGAGAGCTCTCAGTTAAGTCGGTAACGACTAGGGCGATGTCATATTCGATTTCTATCCAGGCCATGTATGAGTGCCAAATAGGAATAGACCGGTCGTGCCAGATGTGGAGGATTGTTTCTGTATCCTCGGTACATTCCTTTAAAGATGTACTGTATGGAAGGTAGTCCCTTACCTGCCATTGTATGGAATCCGTTCTTCGAACGAGCCTTGCAAGAGTTTTGTTTGTAGAGTCTAACATATTTGGAATTTAATAATGGTAATAATTTCGGCTAAGATTCAAAAGTTTACTTGCAAATTTTTTCAAAAGAATGTCATTAAAAATAATATCAAATGATTTTGCATAGCAAATGTTTTGGTTATAAAAAGGTAAAAACCCATTCCGTTTTTATGCGCGATGTGGTCTTATGAGATATTTGTTTTCAAAATGCGTATTTTAAATTTCTCACACCAGTCCCATGACCGACCCGGAGTTTATTTTCCTTTTCCCTTAAACTCTGGGTGCCATATTTTTCCCGAGCAGCCTAGTAGTCAGCTTTACTTAGAAGAAATCTGGATGGAGCTCGAAGCATGGAGTTAGAAATTCTTCTAAAGATTGTTATCTATTTCCCCCACACTTGTGTATTATTGTATTTTGCATTTGTATGGATAGATATTTATAAATGTCTATGTTTAACTTTGATAAATGTATTTAAAATTTCCGCTGTAAAGATTATATGTTGAAATAATATATGTTATTCCATTTGTGTGACATTTTGTTCTCTCTATTTTTTTTTCTTACCTTTGAAGAACTGCCTCTACGGCACTTGGATTCGTGGCACATGAATACCGAGGATGTATTAGTGTATATTTTCGAGGATCTGTTGGATTTGCGGTACACATTATCAAATCTGATCACTTTCTTAATCTCATAAATTCCACTTCCAAACTAGTATATCTCACTTGACCTCTCTAGTGCGGACTCAGATCTAGTTCCTTAATTAGACACTTACGTTCTGCTTACGCCATATACTATGATAGAAAACCTAGGGATCATATCGAGAACCCGTATCAAGTGTTCACCGTCAAGACTCTAGTGAAAAATCCATGTTTGGACCAGTGTAAATCACCTCGAAGCCATGTACTTGAATCCTAGATCAAGAACTATCATGCGAATAAAATGATCTATATACAACTTATGTACTTTATTCCTAATGGTTTCCTAGCTATACCAATTACTTTACATTTTAAATCACATTCATCTCACAAAAAAAATTTCTCATTTAATATTAAAACATTTCATAAAACATTACTTTTATTTTATAAACATTTTATAAAGATTTATCTTCACTTATAAAACATTTCATTAAAACATAATTTAATTTTAAAACATTCCAAGACTTAAGTGCATACTCGTGTAATACTCTACCATATCCTAAGAGTATATACAAAACATTCATATTTATAGTTTAAAACTTGTTTAAATTTTACTACCTTTTAATGAGATTTACAGAAACTCAACTTTTATATTTGAATTTTAAATTTCTTCAAAGAAAACTTTTGAACTAAATGTTAGATTTTATTTCAAATCATTCAAAATAATACTATATACATATACCTTTTGTATAACAAATCATACCTGCAGGATTAAATAGAAGATCATTTCCCAAAAGGGTATCAAATACTTTATAAACACTACTAAGTATCATGATCCTAATTTCACAAACTAATTTCCCAAATATTTTCTTTAAAATCCACAAAAAATATATGTACGGATCGAGTAATGCGAAAATGATACCAAGGAACTGGGTCCTACCAAGAAGTATCATATATTCCCTTACAAAGAAGGGCAATACTTAAGTGAAGTACTTACCATCCGAACACATCTCTATCCAGTTTTTATTTATTTTGGGCCACTCAAACTAGATAACATAAAGATACTTTGTTCCTAAATCGACTTGCCAATTCCAAGAGCAATCTCGAATTCGAACAAATCTTAAAACTCTTTTAAAAACATTAGTCTTTTTAAATACTTTTAAATAATATTGTTATTATTTACTCAAAACTCTTGAAAATCATTTTCAAAAATACTGGGATTTAAGTTCTCAAATTTTCATTTTAAATCCTTTTAGTTTATAAATCATATTTTATAAAGTCATTTTCTTACATTTAATCATTTCACAAATGTTTATTCTCAAAATACCTTATCTTTCTTTTAGATTATAATCATCTTTTATTAAAGTTAACTTTTAACTTAACATTATCGTCGAACGCCTTATAGTCAAATTGTGACTTAATTCATAAGGTGTTCATTTCAATGTTCCCACAAATTATATCTACCCATTCCATGTTGTAAAAAGGTAAATTACTTATAAATCAACAAATAATAGTAAATGCTCATAAACTAGCCGAGCATGATTAAGCTAATAAATAAGGGATAAATGGACATCATTAATCCCTCCATAAATCAACTACACTACCAAATTATACATACATATTACCAAAATATATCAAATACATATACGCTCTCATATATATAATACACTCAACTCATAATAGGGCAGTCCATTACCCTTTCTCTTAATGAGTTATACCCAACCAAAGCCAACGTTCTCTCTTAACCTTCAGCTCTGATACCATGTTGCAATGAGCGGCCTTTTCGACCCTCGAATATCGACATTAATACATCTATGGTATTCACGTGCCAAGTACCAAAGTGCTGGAAAGACATAACATTAGGGTAAAGAAAATAAGAAAAGAAAAGGAACAAGAAAGAGGAGAAAAAAATATCAGAATCTCACATGTGGAATGATAACATATAATATCAAAATATAGTACACTGAACTACTCTAATATACGTAGCATTTCAAAGTTACTATCAGAATACTAACATCAGCTTGGACAGTTATAACAGCCTGTCCTTACAATTGCAGATATATATATGTATATATATAAAGTAATGCAGTGGAAATAAATACTATGGTAGGTAAAACCTCCAGCTCCTCTCCAAGAGCTCAATGAACATCAATGAAAACATGTCTTTCTCAAACTACTCGAAAAGGCACCTATGGAAATAAGGGAAAAACAAAACCATAGGTCAGACATAAGTTTGGTGTGAAAAACTCAAGAAATATGTAGCTAGCATATAACAGTACTTTTGAGACCGCATGGAATGCCATAACAGTTATCCCCTCAAAAGAACCACCATCTAATAGGTACATAAGGTGATATAATAGATATGTCTAGGGTGAAGAATATAAATCAAAAAATAGCTTTTGGTGCTTACATTAATCACATCACAACAATATTCAATAAGTATACAAACAATAATGCTATGGCACATTCACATAATAGACTTTCCATGGAGACGCCTCCAGTCTAAAAAATGAAGCGGACCTCCATGACAAGGATCAGAAAATACCTTCCGAGCGTCATATATCTCTAGATAAAATATACCATAAGGTAAACACAATAGACCCATGCCCGAACATGTGAACATGAACCACGTGGAGCCAAGTGTCATCAACCCCTTCCGGCCCACATATCAAAAGCATCTCTAGATAAGAAGTTGATGTACCCCTCTGAGTTAGCTAAATCCCTAGATTGTGTAGCCTACTCTATCTTTAGTCATATAATAATGGTGAAGTGACATTCAGCATCTCAACACACGAGCCACAACTCGAATAGATCATGAATCCCCATGCGGATTACAGCATCTCAAACAGAACACAGACCTTTACATGGTTTTGAGCATCTCAAACCATCTCGAATCTCTAAGTAGATTCCAATATCTCGAACAGGTCCACTTCCAAGAGATAAAAACATATATCTTAGTCTTGATGTGGTTTGCGATAAGTAAAACGCTTACCGATCCTTGTATCTTCAAGATTAAATAGATGAATTTTCGTTTAACTTAACTTCGGTTCTTTTAGAAATAAATACACAACGATAAGGGTGGAGAGCATCTCCTATTTGGACGGATTTCCTTATCACTTATCCTAGAAGAGAAAGACGGGTATATACATCGTCACAAGTGAATAACCATACCTTGTAATTCCCATGTTTCTTCTAAATACTTCCAAATTTAATTGGTCATATTCAACAACAATGAAATGATTGCATATGAAACCAAGTCTCGTATATTTATCATATTTCTAACCTTTTCAAGTTCTACTACCCCTCGGTCAAGAGTAAGGCCCGATAGGTTAGAGCACTATTGCTTCTATACCCTACTCAAATCATCATTCCTAAATCTCATAGATAGAATCAAACCTGCTTCGTCAGTTTTTAGTGCACACGATTAAAGATTTTCCATACACAAGTAAACACACAAAGCACGATTAACATACACAAAGCACGATCAAGTCACATAAACGACTTTTTATCCTCTTTTCATTTAGTTAATCCATTCTTAATTAATCCGCCTTTTATTAGTAAAACATTTTATCAAATAAAACTTCTTCATTTAATTAAAACTTCATCATTTAATTAAGACTTCATTCTTTAATTGAAACTTCTTCCTTTATAATTAAAACTTCTTTTAATTAAACATCTTTTATTAATTAAACACCTTTATTAATTTAACTCATTAATTAAACTCCTCGTTAATTAATAAGACTTCACCTATTAATTACTACTTTCTTCGGAGTTCTCAAATCGTATGAAGTCGTGAAGCTTTTAGATACTTCCTAGTTTATTATACTTGTATTTTTTTGTTACCTTTTATAAAATATATATACTATAATTCTATTATTCATGTATTTTACTATTCATTTATGCTATTCATGAATTTTAGTATTCATTTATACTATTCATGCATTTTACTATTCATTTATACTCTTTTCTATACTTCAAAATTTATTCATATACTTATCTCAAATGATATAAGTATAATCACAAATCATTAATATGATTTACTTGCTTTAAATATAATCAAAGAGGTTAAAAACAAATGGTACTTAAACATTGTTACCAAGTTAAACTTTTACTTTTTCTCTCTTTTTATAAAATATTTCGTATTTATTATTATCTACAAAATATCCATTATTAAAGATCTAAGTATATTCTTAAGAGTTAAAAACAAATGGGAGCAACACACATGGCCCTGCTGCATGCCCGAATTTTGCCATTTCCCGATTGATTAGACTTGGGGCTACGTTTTACCTTTATATAGCACTTTCCACTTGGAATGCTACGTTGCCTTCCAGTCAATGACACAATTTCAGCATTCATCCATACATTCAAGGGATAAACGAACTGAAGTCACTAACCCTACTACATCCGTTTTGGAATGACCCTCAGGATTAGTGGAAAGTAGCCCTTGCACTTCAAAGGGCTTTGTCTTCAATTCCATCATCTTCAAGATGTCTTCACTTCGAAACGCTTGAGTTGAATCAAAGTGGTTTTCGGATAACATATCCAATCCTAGTCTCTTCGAAACAACATTCGATTGTTTTCGGTAAACTCAACCCCGGTTCTTTAGGAAATAAACAGTCAAAGATAAGAGCGAAGATCACCTCCTAACCATTGGTGGACGGATTTCATTATCATTTGTTCTAGGAGAATGAAACGAGATTCATATTTATAGTATAGCATCATCGGAGATGACTGTGTCATATAACTCACGTGATTCGCATAGATATTTCCAAAATTACATTTTTGAGTCCACATTTGATAGTCGGTTATTTAACTATCAAATACACAAACAACAACCAATTCCATGTGATATTTATTTATCCATAGCAACCACTAAGCCTCAAAAAAATCTTTATTTAATAAATCTCTTTTCAAAACGTTTGTCTAAAACATTCATATACTTGTCTCTCTGGAAAAAAAAATATACATAAAACATTTGCGAATAACTTCTTGCTTCCAATTCATGTTAAAAAGGATTAAACAAATGTTGTTTAAATTGGAGGTAAGGACAACCTTAAACATTATTCCCTCGGTGTTAAGTGTGGAACGGATGTTCCATACCATCCTTTTTAAAAGGTTGGTTTAGAAAACCCAGAATATCAAATTCTTTTTATACTTCTTTCGATAAATCCTTTTTAATAAAATATATTTCAGTCATGAAATCTCTTTTACTTGAAATCCAAATCCATTTCAAAATGCTTTCCACACTCCCAAATTCACTATAAAACTCTTTTGTAAATATTCAAAATCATTTAAATAAATTTATTTTATAGATGTCCAAACCTTTTATATAAATTTCTTATATATATCCAAACCTTTTTATAAACTCCCTTTATGAATATCCAAACCATTTTCTAAAACATCTTTTATAAATACCCAAATCATTTATAAAACTCTTTATAAACCTTTCCTGTTCAAACAACTTCCTAAATAACCTTAAATCAAATTTGCTTCCTTCAGTAAGAAAATCCATGTGATATCCCGGAAATTTGGCAATATCAATTTAATTATCTTTATTAATAATTAAATTGATTAGTTGATTTATTTTATAAATTGACAAGTTTAATTCATTTTAAAAGGTTAATAATATTTTAAATTGGCAATATTTATTATTATCTTTTCTAATAATTTAAAATTGGTAAGATTTATCTTTTAAAACTTATATAAATGTTTTCTATTTATAATGAATATATATATATTGTTATTTGAAGTTATGTATTAAAATTTCAATATGATAATTATCAAAACTAATGGTAAAAAAATATTTTCCATTTAGAATATATATTTGTATATATTGAAATGGAAAGAATATTGGATTTGAATTTAATAAAGTATTTTCAAACTTTAATATATATATATAATTTGTAATTTGGAAATTTGTAATTTGACTTAGTACTTTTGGAAATGATAATTGAGATTTAAATAACAAGTGTAATTTCTTATTTATTAAAAATATATATGTAAGCTTAAGTTTAAATAAGGTTTAAATTAAGAAGTTTATTTGTTTTAATAATCTTTTCTCTTTTAATATTCAAATATAAGTCAAAATGGTTTTGTAAAAATATATAGAGAGTTAAACTCAATTTCTCAAGCATATATAAATATGTTATATTTAATTGATATAAGTATAAGTTAATTTAAATATTTGTTTCTCACCATTGTATATTTATTAAAATCTAAAAGCTTATTTATAAAAGATAAATACATTTTTATATACATGTAAATATTTTATAAATACATAGGTATAGCTTAAGTCAATTAATTAAAATAAGAATGTACACTTGTAAGTTTTTAAAGGTAGTTTAAAGACATTTGTAAAGATGTAAGCCTATGTGTAAGCAAATTAACACTTAAAGAAGACAAGTGGCTATTTTCTTTGGTAATTAAAGTTTTAAAATTTTAAATATAGAAGAAAGATCTGCAATTTATTTTCTTCAGCTCTAAAAACTATCTTCACTTCTTTCTCTACCAAAATAATTCGAATCTAAAGATAAAGTAAAAAGTATGGAAATCAAATGATAAGAAAATGAAGAACTGGAAATTTAAATTGAAAGCAAAGCAAAGCAAAATCTGGAAATTTCAAATGAAACAAGAAGAGAAGTCTGGAAATTCAAATGCAAAGCAAAAGGTGATCAAAGGCAAATTCAGTAGCAGTTCCAAATAAATCAACAAACAACTAAATACAAGAATCAAATTGCAAGTTTATAATTCAACAAAGCAAAAAGAAATCAAATTCAAAAATCTGGGAAAAGCCTGGAAACCAAAACTGTTCTCTGTCTCTGTTCTCTGCATTATTGCCTGGTGAGTAAACTAAGATTTTAAAAACAGTTTTAGATTCTGGAATCCCACTTTAATATATGAAACTCATGCTGTTGTCTGAATGCTTGGATTAAAATGGATGCATGTGTGTATATGAATATTGAATGCCTGTATAGTTAAATTTGAAAGCCTGTACAGTTATGTATTAGCCTCTGTAAGTAATAACAGTCTTGACTTCTTAAATAAAACCAATATTTCATCACTTGATCATTTTTAGCCTTTGATTTGTAAATGAAAAATGATGGAAATCATGCAATATCACTTATAAAAATAAGTTGTGGAATTTTTATAAAGAACTTGTCTTGAAATTTTATAAACAGCAGAGAGAATATAAATTTGGTTAAAAATTGATTGATTCAATTTTAAGTTCTGATTATATCATTGAATTCAATATGGCAAATCGTGATTTTTGAAGCTAGTATCAAGATTTTTAGATTTGAATTTCGAGAGAATTTGGGGCTTGATTGTTTTTGGCATTATGGCCAATTCACGGTGAACGGCGACGATCGACGTGCCGTGGGTGAACTCGAAGGTGGAGGGGGAGGTAGTGAGCTTGGGAAAAATCTTTCGTGAATTTTTTTGTGAGTGAGTTGGTCGCAATTGATCAAGTTAGGGTTTAAGACCCTGTTTTTCTCGTGACGTTCATCTTGGTTTCGCGGCAACGAAGGACAACCGGAGGCGATCGCGGTCATTGTCGTAGATTTTGGAGGTCGAGAGGGAGCTACGGCTAAGGTGTCGGGGTTTCTCGAGGTTGGGGTCGCCGTGGAGGGTGGTTTTTGGTGATGGCGTTTTCGAGCTGATGGGTTCATTGTATCGTTTTCGATTTTCTGGCAAATCGAGGATGTTTGGATGATCGTACGTGATAGCGTGATGGAGTCTGACTTGCCGGAGGTCGAATTAGTGTTCATCGTCGATCAGCGTAGTCGTGCACGTGCACGTTTGAGTGCATCTGGAAGATGGTCTTGGAAGAGAAGGTTGGAGGCTCGGGTTTTATCCGGGGGAATTCGAGATTTACTCGAAGCAAGGAAAGTGGGCTTTGGACACGAGTGTCACTTTGAGATTTTTAGGGATTTACTCGGGTTTGGGATTAGTTGGTATTAAGATTTTATAAGGAAATGTTTTAAAGTTTAAACAAAAGAAAATTTGTTTTGTTAATGTTTTCTGAGTTTTAAAAACAAAAGGTTAAACAAGTTTTTAATTGTAAAATAAATTGTTTCAAAATTTAAATGTTATAACAAGTTTTAATATTTAAATAGATAAGTTTTTAAAAAAGATAAATAAATGGATTTTCAAAATGATCTTTGTATTAAAGTTTATTTAAATAACTTTGAAAGGTTTCAAAGATTTTAAAGGTTAAAATTAATGTCGTAATTGTTTAATTAAAATAAAGATTTTATCTTAAGTAATTAAGATTTGATTATTAAAGGAAATTAATATGTGAAATTAATAAGGATAATTTATTTATTGAAAATGATTTAAGAATAGATAATAATTTAATTAAGATAATGTTTTTCTTAATTAAGATCTTTAAGTATTAATAGTTAAGAAATTATTTAATTAGTTAAATAATTAACCAAGTAATTAATTAATGATTAATTAGAGATAATCATTTATAAATTAATTAAGCATAATTACTTGATGGAGTAATTAAGGAATAATTACTAGATGTAATTAAGTAAAAGGGAAATTATTTAATAAAGTAATTAGAGGATAATTATTTTATTAAATGAAAATGATTAAGAGTTAATCACTTGTTATTAATTTAATAATTTATTAAATTAAATTAATTAAAGGATTAGATTAATCAAAGATGATTAATAATTGTGGTTTAATTAAGGTTAATTAATAATGTAATTAATTATTTATGAAGGTAATTAATTAAAGTAATTAATTAATGGAAGTAATTAAGGGAAGTTAATTACTGGATTAGATTAATCAAAGATGATTAATAATTATGGATTAATTAGGAATAATTACTTAATGTAATTAATAAATAATTAAAGGTGTAATTAGGGATCATTAGTTTATAATTAATGATGTAATTAAGAGTTGATTAATTAAGATTAATTAATCAAATGATAAGTGATTAATTGTAATTAGTTAAGGATTAAAGTAATTGATTATAATTAATTAATTAATGAAGTAATTAAAGGTTAATTACTGTATTGGTTAAGGATAATTAATTTGTGAAATTAATTAAGATAATTACTTAAATGTAATTAAAGTATAATTAATCAAAGGTGATTAATTAAAATAGATAATTAGAGAAAGATTAATTAATTTATTTGTAATTAATTAATGATTATATAAGTAAGATTTATGATGAAGTAATTAATTTAATTTATTTTAAATTAATTAAGAGATGAAGTAATTAATTTAATTCACTTTAAATTAATTAAAGATAGAAATAGTTAATTTAATTCATTTTAAATTAATTATGTTGTGATTAAGTAAATCTTTGCTTATATATGAATGGATAACATTGACTGTCTTGAATGGATGTAATCTCAGAAATGAGATAAGTAATGTTGTGTGGTATAAATGTTGGTTGCATTATGAGGGTAATGTAGATTAACTATTGTGATGTTGATATGGATTATCTATTCTGTTATAGATCATTTGTTTATTGATAATGTGATTATCAATTGTGATTTGTGATTACCTATCTGTATGAATATAGATAAGTTAAATTGTTTAAACCTTTAAACAACTTGGCCCTAAAAGATACGCTTTGGATTTCGATGAGACCGGGATCGGGTTTCCGTATACCGGTATTCCAGGTCTGGAGACCCGAATACCACATCGATCCAAATTAACGATAGGTCGTGAATCTCAAGTGAAGATGAAGATTCAGAGTGCAAGGGTTATTGTCGTTAACTCTGAGGGTGATTCCAAAACGAGTGTAACGAGATAATGCCTTCGGTTTCGTTCGAACCCGGAACGAACTTGTATGGATTGAATGCTTTCAACACATCGTCAGGCGGACGATGAGCATTCTAAGTGATATGTTCTGATTAAAGGTAATCGTAACCTCAAGCCTCATCAACCGGGAATGGCTAAAACAGGGGAGGTGCAGCAAGGCTTCGTGGGTAGCGCCCACTGAGAGTAAGATAGATCCCTGTCTAGAGGTCCCTTTCTATTTTTCGGCTTAGTGGGTAGTTGGAACTGCAGCCAACTACGGGGTTGTCTTGTTCGGGATTATCCAGTAAGGGATGGTTCCGGCTTTGTGTTGCAGGGGAGCGGGCGTACTCCTCGGTACGGTGATCTAGGCCACGTACTGTAACGGGCGGTACCCCAGTAGCCCTGCCATTGTATGGAATCCAAAATCCAATAAGTGCCAACGGACTTGATTGTATAACCCACTTTGTGGCTAGTATGCTGGAATTTAATAATGTAACAATTTCAGCTATTTCATATTTACTTGAAAACCCTAGACCCTATTATAATACAATCAGATTTCCTATCAAATGTTTTAGTTAGCGTAAGATAAAAACTTACCCATGTTTATTTGTGGGGAGTCTTACGTGACACTTTTATTTCCAAACGTTTTCAAAGTTAAGCAATTTAACCGTTTACTCACACCAGACCCATGTCTGACCCAAGTGTTTATTTTCTGTTTTATTAAACTCTTCGGTACTCAAATTTGTATGAGTAGTCAAGGGGATTCAGGTTAGTCTTGACGAATACTGGAGGAGCTGTGGAGCAGGAGGCTTCAGCGTGTAGATATATAGAGTTTCCGCTGTGTTTGTATTAGTCTGTATTGTACTGTTGTACTTGTGATGTATAGTAGACAGAAGTTTATAACTGTCTATTCTGTGTTGTATAAATTGTATACTCTGATGTATATGATTCTATGTAATATCTTATGTGATATAATATATTTCTCGTTCCGCTGTGAGATCTCGATGTGTTGTTGTTCTTTCTTCTTTTCTTTTCTTCTTTTATCCCTTTCTTTCTTCATAATGATGCGTCTTTCTGGGCAGAGAAGGGCGGGTCGTTACAATCCATTTTATAAATCTCCCTTATTTATGAAATCTACTTTTCATAAAAACTCAAATCCATTTACCCGAAACACTTTATAAATTTCCAAATTCCTTTATAAAAACTTCTTTTTATAACATGGAAAACTATTCCCATTAGTTAAATCATCGTTACTAAAACCATTTATCAAATCATTCTTTAAATATATTATTCAAAATGCAACAACTTTTAAACCATTTTAAATAGAAAATGAAATAGTTATCCTTACAAAATCAAACGGAGGCTTAGTGATCACAGTGGTGCTTTTAATTTGGTTCTACTTATCTAGTTTAGCATGGCATCACATAACAATAGGTATATAAGGGATCAACACATAACAATCAATCCACTTAAATAAATGCCTAAGTTAGTTGTAATAGAAGAATGGTGTTTTTTTCTACTAATAGATGTCATTAAGTTTTCCTAATCATGGTTACTTAAAGGAAGCGACACAGAAATCCCTTGACTTTTTAAACAAATTTGAAAAGAAAACAGTTTAAAACAAAACCGATTACTTAAGCTCAAAGCGATTTTAAAGTAAATTAAAACCCCAAAAAATGAGAATCAGATCCTTGTTAAATAGTTATTAAACTCAAACTAAAGGTAATTAAACCTTAGTTAATCCTTATTAACATAATTAACTTTAATCCAAAAGTAATTAAATAAAACCGCTTTCTAAAATAGTAATTAATTAATATTTATCTTAAATAAATAATTAAGTAATAATTAATCAACCCTTAATTAAAAATTAAATAATTATTAATTTAATTAAGTAGCAAATCATGATTAACTTGATTGATTAACATTTAAGTATAAATACCATTATTAACAAATGATTAATTACTAATTACCTTAATTAATTAATTAAATAATCATTAAAAAAATAAAACATTAAATAATTGTTCTCTAATTACTTATATAAAGTTAAAAAACATTTCCAAAAATATTTCTAAGTGAAAACAAGTTTAGATTAGAAAAATAGTTAGCTTTTCTGAACTGCGCATATAGCGACTATCGCTATACGGACCCGTGATTTCAAAACTTGAAATTTTGAATTTCTAACTTTTAAAAAAATTCAACTTTGAACTCTTGTCTTCTTTAAAACATGAAAATAAATTTTTGAAAACCAAATCAAAGTTTTAAACCAGAAAACTTTTCACTTTGAAACAAAATCAAATTTCGACAAAAAATGGATTTCTACGTCACTTTTGGTTTCGCTACCTTTATGCCATGAACACACATACAACAAATGCAACATTCCAGCATAATATCACATCATAACATCATATCACAATCATAAGCAAGAATATTACTTCATAAATACTAGCCAACTTTTCCAATATTCAAGTTAAAATCTTTATCGCCTACTCAAACATCAGCATAAGCAATCAACTCCAAATCAACATATATGCATGCTACACAACATATAACATTACCACATACTTAAGCAACATTTTAACTCATAAATTTTACAATTTTAAAAAGTTAGTAACTTGAGTTTTAAAAACAGGAACTTTACTCACTGAACTCTTACTAGAACTTGAATTCGACCTAGATCTTGTTATTAACTTGCAAATGAGAAGAAGTTGGATGTTTTTACACCTAAATTATGCTGGGCCATGCATTTGTTTGGGCTCGGCCATGGATGTTTGTGGAGGGTGTGGACTTGTACTTCGGAAGAAAAGTGTTGTAGTGTTTGTAGAAGTGTTCTAGTGAGCTAAAGAAGTGATTTTTCACAAGTTATAAATTATGAAGAGAAGCCATGGATATTTTTTTCTCAAGCCTTTAGGAAACTTAAAATGAAGAGGATGATTGCAAAATGAAAATTATGAAAGGAAAGTTGTATATATAGGCTTAGAAAAGTAATAAAATATATAAAATGATAAGAATTAAATATACACAAATGCATGTATCCCATACCTCCCCTCTCTCTTACTTGTACACATTACCCCCTTCCATGCCTTTAATCATGTTAGATCTTCCATGTGTGTGCACTAAAGATATGGAGATGTTTTGTGTATATATAAGTGTGTTTATATGTAAATATATGCCTTTTATAACATAATTTATCACATCCATGCTTAGGTATAAATATATATAATTTAATATACATAAGTATGCTTAATTAATACTAATCCTAACATATTTAAATGTGTGCATGTTGCACCAAGCGTGTATAAAGTTCCCGACGACTTTTGGATGTCGAAAAGTCGAAATTTTGGAAAACGTTCTTTGGTCACATTTTCTATTTTTGTTTGAACTATCAATATTGGTAAACAAATTTTGAAAACTATTTTATCATCATTATTAAATACTAAAATAGGTTTATTATAAAAATCCATTTATTGATTATATAAAATATATTAAAAGGGCCCATTTCAAAGTGGCAAAATCCTAGATCGTTACAAATCTATTTTACCATCATTTGTTATTATTTAAAAGAGTTATATTTTAATTATAAAACCTATTATTTTAATATTTAAAATTTAATAAATATTCGCAAATCAAGGTGGTAAAATTTTCGGGTCGTTACATTCTTCCTCCTTTAAAAGAATTTCGTCCCAGAAATTATACCACAACCCTAATTCCCAAAAACACTTAAACTATTCATAAGTCTGTATGATGTATATAGATCATTCCTACGAAAAATCTAATTTGATCATTCACTCGAATACATAACTTCCCTTCTAAACTAGTATCGCTCTCGCTCACCCGACTTCCTAGTGTGGACTTTGATCAGGCCTCTTAATTAAACCTCTATTGTAACAACCCTATTTTCGAACTCGTAATATCATATGAATTGAATTAGAATAGAAGTGATTGAATTAAAATTTATAATTTTTATTTTTGAAATCAAATTATTATTATATAAAATCTATTTAATAAAAGATTTTGTTATAGAAAAATTAAATTAGTTAATAAATTTCATTCTAGATAATATATTTTAATTCAAATAAAAGGTGTTAATAAATATAAAATATTTTAACTGCAAATATAATTATATATATACATGAAATGGATGAAAATAAGTTTTAAATTGATGTTTATTTAAATCAATAAGTCGGCGAATATGAATAAATCTATTTATATCAATACAGTGAATAATTACATATAATTGAACAATATTGGATTGAATGAACTGTATAGTTGTCGAACTTTATATTTCATATAATGAAAGATAGAAAAATTTGAATTAAATTGAAAATTACTTAAAAATAAATGGGAGAAGAAATTAATAAATGGGCAAAGTAAATCACACTTAAACAAATCGAAGCCCAACCAATTTCAAATAAGACCCAATCTTCTTTCTATTCCTTGACACCCAAACCCACATCTCCTGATTCAATTCATTTTGCCTAGCCCTAAATTAAAATTTGAAAATCATTTTCGTTCAAAAGAAAAAATGGGTGGGGCCTCAGCCTATGATTTAGCGACTGGAGGCGACAAGGCAAGGGGGCCAAGGTTGGTGCGAGCAAGGAAGGGTATGCGGTGTGTTTAAGTAGAGGCATGACACCGGGAGCAGTGAGGGTACGCACGACTTCGGTTGGCCTTCATGCGCTTGAGCATGGTGTGCAGGCAAAGGAACATCGTACGTGAAGGCGAGTTTCGACCTGATGATGGCGGCTGCTGGTGGTGCATCCATGGAGGAGGCTGCAACTTGGGTTTTCGTGCAATTCTTAGTGGAGAAGGCGAGTTATGGTTTGTCAAGGGTAGGCAGTGTTGATACGCTATATTTTGATCAATGACAATGTGCTTCAACAAAAAGGAAGAGATATGTGCAAGGCTAAAGGAAGGACTATGAAGACCAAAGTATAAACATAAGTATGATTTTTATAGGTCTAAAGTCTAGATTATTTGTTAAAATCTATCCTCAAGAGATTTGCACGAACACTAAAACACATTCATAAAACTTCATTTTTATTCACATGTTCACTGTGCATACTTTTATAGTTCAGTCGACTGAACAAGTATGGACAGTCGACTGAAACTGGCACACATTTACAAATATGCACAGTTTCAGTCGACTGAATTTCCTGCCCAGTCGACTGAAAGCATTCCTGAAAATTTCTTTTCATATTTTCAGTCGACTGAATTTCCTGCTCAGTCGACTGAATCTGTAACTGCGAATTTTCTCTAAATAGACACCTTCCTCTTCTCAAGAGTTGCAACCATTCTCCAATGGAAATGGAAGCATCTCTTGTCTGCAACCTTTGGCAACACATGCACCTTTTCTACAAGAATAAATACATGATTCTAACATCACTCAATTCACCAATTCCAATTGCTTTAATCTTTCTATTTACTTGAACATACTTTCAGATTTCTTAAGTTTTTAAAAGCAATCACAAAACAATTGCTTGAATCTCTATTTTAACTATAACACCTTTTGATTCATAGCAATTCACATTTCCTAAATCTTCACAAACACTTTGTATACTCTCGAGGATAAGATTATAGGAAAGTTGTACTCAATTTGACTCATTAGTGTTATCAAGAACACAACAAGTCAGAAATACCTTTTGTATCCAGTTTGAAGTCCTCTTCGGTAGTTGAGGCAAGAAATCCCGTTCGGTTGTTTGGGTAAGCTGTAAACCTATTCCTCCGGGTTAAGTGAGGGTTGTTGGTTAGTTGAATTCCTAAGAGGAGCTTAGGGACTGGACGTAGGACAAGAGGTCTGAACCAGTATAAAGTCTTGGTGTCTACTTTACTTACTACTTATTATTATCTACCTAGACCATTTTACTATTCCATATTATACGATCCTACCACATAGACTCTTTCAATTGGTATCAGTGCAAGGCCGTCCTATAACCATAACACCGTTATTTGACATATTGATAATATGGAAAACAACACAAGCACAACATCTGCCTATAACTCTACATTTGCGGAAGGACAATCTACTCAAAGACCCCCTCTATTCAATGGACTAAACTATAATTATTGGGCTACAAGGATGAGGATTTATATGCAAGCAACAAGATTTGAAGCCTGGAATGCAACTCAAGCAGAACTCGTTGTACCCACAACTGATTATCCTACATGGACACATACTCAGAAGAATGAAGCTAGTGCAAATGCCAAAGCTATGAATATGTTATTTTGCGCTTTGGATAGAAATGAGTTCAATCGTGTTAGCATTTGTACTACTGCACATCAGATATGGAGCACACTTAAAACCATACATGAAGGCACAAACAAGGTTAAACAAACAAAGATCTCCATGCTAAAGAACCAGTTCCAAAACTTTAGAATGCGACAAAATGAATCCATCAATGACATGTACTCAAGGTTTCAAGACAGTCATCATGCCTTAATAGGACTAGGAGAAAAATACACGGATTTTGATATTGTATCTAAAGTTCTAAATTCACTCACTGATGAATGGGAGAGAAAAGTCTTAGTAATCGAGGAAGCAAACGATCTATCTACAATAAAACCAGAAGAATTAATTGGAAACCTTATGTCTTATGAAGTTAACATGCAAGCTAAGAAAGATCAAACACAGTAAAGAAAAAATGTGGCTTTTCACGCAGAAAAGGAAGAATCGGAGTCTGAAAATGAGGATCTAGAATTTATTGCCAAAAATTTCAAGAAATTCTTAAAATATAGAAAAGGAAATGAAAACGGTTTCAAAAAGAATTTCTTGAACAAACCTTCATCCTCAAATATGGAATGTTTTAATTGTCACAAGAAAGGTCATATGATAAAAGACTGTCCGGAGCTAAAGAAGGAGAATCAGAAAAACGTCAACAACAAGAATAAGAAAGACAAATGTAAAAAGAAGGCATTCTCTGTAACATGGGACGATTCAGATTTATCTTCATCTGAAAGTGATAATAATAGCGACAATGAACAAGCGAATGTATGCTTTATGGCTCAAGAATCTGAGGTTAGTAATTTAACTTTCGACGATTTAATTAATGTAAACACAGAACTTTTGAGCACAATAAAAACTCTTAAAAAGAAACTCAAGGAAACTCGTGAAAATCAAAACAAAGCTGAATTTGAAAGAGATATGTTAAAAGATGAAAAGAAAATTCTAGAAGAAGAACTTGAAAAAGTTCAAGAGTCTCTTTCAAATTCGGAAACTCAATTATCACTTTTAAGTCAAGAAATTGAAACTCAAAAGACAAAGAATGATATAATTGTCTCTGAAAATCATGAGTTAAAAACTAAGATTAGACAAGTTGAGTTAGAAAATAATAGTCTTCAAGTTAGATCAGATAACATCACTAAAAATGTCTCTAATTTTAACAAAGGAAGAGAAAATTTATCTAAGATTTTAGAAAACTCTCAATCCTCCTCAAATAAACATGGATTAGGATATATAAAAGAGTCAAAAATTCCTAAAAAGAAAAATACAAATTTTAAGAGGAATATTGATTCAAAACAACAAATGTTATTAAGAGAACCTATTAGAACAAAAGAAGAAACTAAGATAGTTAAAATTTGGGTTCCAAAGACTAACAATATTTTAATTAGGAATAAATATATTAAAGCATTTATGGATAGTGTTCATAATAATAAAAATTATATTTATAAAAAGGATACTGAACCAAATTGGGTTTGGTTTCCTAAGTTCTAACTTTTAGGACCCTATTGAAAGGTGGGTACCAATATTGTGTTTATTTTTTGTAGGTCCCACTCAAGAAAAGAAAATGGATTTTGGATAGTGGTTGCTTTGTTTGACAATTATATACTTCTACAAATTATTACTTCCTTTTTGTCGATGACAAAGGGGGAGAAATCTATGTTACTAACTTTGTTTTGTAGGAAAGATAGTGCATATATTCAGGGGGAGGAAAGATAATTACATCTCTACAAACATAAGTATTGTCATCAATCAAAAGGGGGAGAATGTTGATACGCTATATTTTGATCAATGACAATGTGCTTCAACAAAAAGGAAGAGATATGTGCAAGGCTAAAGGAAGGACTATGAAGACCAAAGTATAAACATAAGTATGATTTTTATAGGTCTAAAGTCTAGATTATTTGTTAAAATCTATCCTCAAGAGATTTGCACGAACACTAAAACACATTCATAAAACTTCATTTTTATTCACATGTTCACTGTGCATACTTTTATAGTTCAGTCGACTGAACAAGTATGGACAGTCGACTGAAACTGGCACACATTTACAAATATGCACAGTTTCAGTCGACTGAATTTCCTGCCCAGTCGACTGAAAGCATTCCTGAAAATTTCTCTTCATATTTTCAGTCGACTGAATTTCCTGCCCAGTCGACTGAAAGCATTCCAGAAAATTTCTCTTCATATTTTCAGTCGACTGAATTTCCTGCTCAGTCGACTGAATCTGTAACTGCGAATTTTCTCTGAATAGACACCTTCCTCTTCTCAAGAGTTGCAACCATTATCCAATGGAAATGGAAGCATCTCTTGTCTGCAACCTTTGGCAACACATGCACCTTTTCTACAAGAATAAAAACATGATTCTAACATCACTCAATTCACCAATTCCAATTGCTTTAATCTTTCTATTTACTTGAACATACTTTCAGATTTCTTAAGTTTTCAAAAGCAATCACAAACCAATTGCTTGAATCTCTATTTTAACTATAACACCTTTTGATTCATAGCAATTCACATTTCCTAAATCTTCACAAACACTTTGTATACTCTCGAGGATAAGATTATAGGAAAGTTGTACTCAATTTGACTCATTAGTGTTATCAAGAACACAACAAGTCAGAAATACCTTTTGTATCCAGTTTGAAGTCCTCTTCGGTAGTTGAGGCAAGAAATCCCGTTCGGTTGTTCGGGTAAGCTGTAAACCTATTCCTCCGGGTTAAGTGAGGGTTGTTGGTTAGTTGAATTCCTAAGAGGAGCTTAGGGACTGGACGTAGGACAAGAGGTCCGAACCAGTATAAAGTCTTGGTGTCTACTTTACTTACTACTTATTACTATCTACCTAGACCATTTTACTATTCCATATTATACGATCCTACCACATAGACTATTTCAGGCAGTGGAAGTATGGGCAACGAATGATTAAAGTGAGTTAATTTATTTAATTCACACTTTATATCTAAATATTTATACCCATTTGCGTGCTTTATTAGGTTATGAATTTAGTTAATTATTGGTAGTGATTGAATGAATTTGGTGAGTTACAATTGCGTGCTATGGATTTCCTTGGTTTAATGGTCGAATGAGTGCATTGTGTGATTGAAATATTGAATTGGAATTAATGTTCGATTAGGTAGTTGCATGCACGTTGGAAACCATAAATATGTATTTGGTTTTCGTAGTTTAATTATAAGATGATTGTACATTGTTTGTATGAACGAAGTTTGCCAAATAGCAATTCGGATCGTTAAATTAGCTCTATTTGACGAGTAGTATTTTGTGGGGAATTTATTTTAGAATTTCGATATTCAACTAATTTGTTGTTTTGTTTCATTTCGAATTTTGATAAATGGTTTTGATTGATGGTTTTAAATATTTTAACATTCTCAAGTGTGATGTTCATTTTTAAAAATCGTTTTTGAAATATTATTAAACCATTTTAAATTCTTAACTAAATTATTGATTAAATTTTTTTTTCAAGCTTTTAAACTAGTTTTATTATTCACAAAATCCTTTACAAAGCACTAATTCAATTATAATTTTAATTACAAGGTTACTTTAAAGGTAGATAAAATATGTTGCTCTTTTGTAAAAGAAAATATCTTATTGGAGGAAATCATGATTTTAAATGTTATTTAAATGAGTTTGAAAGAGTTATAAAGTTTTTGTAAATAAGTAACTCTTCTTTAAAATGAGTTTATGGATTTAAACATGATTTTGGAAAATTATATCTTTGTATATATAAAATTAATTTAAAAATCTTTTATTTTATTTATTATTGAATTGAATTTCCGTTGAACTTTGTGAATTTCTATGAAACAAAATTTTTTAACAAACAATTGAACGGTGGGATTAATATTAGACTCTTCGTACAATTCTTTCATTTATTACTATAATTTGTTAAATAGAGTTAAGTGGAATTTACTAGCTTTTAGTAAATACTTGAATTTACTGACTGATGTGGTACAGTTAGTTAAATTATTGTGATTATTGGAGTGACGGTAATTAACACTTAGAGTTGTATTATCTTAGGGTGGTCGGATTTTAGACTGATAGATCCTTGGGAGAAGATAACTCATTTTCCATCGATCTGAGAATTAATATATTTTTAGATTTGGGTAGGCAGATTTCTTTCGGAAGATCTATTATGGTGTAAATATGGCTATCTTTTTCGGAAGGCGGATTTTTACACGCATCGTAATCTATAGATACTACAACCTATCAGTTAATTTTGTTTTATACAATTAGACTATGTTTACCTCTTTAGGTAGGTAAATTTTCATAGGACAAATTAGGTACACAGCTGCTCTTTTCTTTGAGCGGTGTTCCTAATTTTCAGTCTCCTTCGGTAGGCTTCCTTTCTATGTAGCGAGACTCTTTCGATAGATTGCGTATCACTGTATTAAACTGATAGATGACTACCATTATTATTTTATTATTGATGATTAATTCTTTAGAGATTTTTAGTATGGATATTTGTATCCTTTATGGCTCTGAGGAATTTTGAATTGGTTATCACCATATTTTGAGATGATAGTCTATTGAGACTTAATATGTATTTATGAAATGGTGATTTTGTTGATATGCCTTTTTCTAATGATTATTTTTAAGGAATTTTTATAATTCGACTTATCTTATTGTTCTTAGTCATATAATTATATCATCGGTGTCTCATCCTTTTATTTAGATATAGTCTGACCCGTTTATTATTTTAATACTCGGAGCAGGCAGAGTCTCTACAGGTGCCGGGACTCACTAAATGTAGACATTTTACTAGCTTTGGAGTAGACATTTTGATATTTGAGTTTACTCTTTCATGTATATAGTGACATCTTGGGTGACATGTCAGATATATTGTTTTGTAGTTAGTGTGTTGACAATATATTTTGGATGATGTATACATTGTGGTCTAGTACTGATATTTTGTAGACTCATACTTTATGATGTATATGATGTATATTATTATTCCGCTGTGATCTATATAACTCTGATGTTAATTTTGATATTCTATACTATTCTGAATATTTTAAAATCAATGTGTTTATTACTTTGTATTAATACTGTACAGGTTAAAAAATTCAGTTCAGATCCTCAAAAAGGTAAGTAAGACGTGTCAGTATTAGTATAAAGATATATTCACATTCGATCGCCCTTAACCAACCGTATTCTCTAGATTAGCAGATGACATTACTTGTAATGTTCTTTGCTAAATTGGGCATAGCGGTGGGGTCGTCACATCTTTTCTCCTCGCATAGCCATAAACTATATTAGATAACTTTTGGTTCCACGAAAGAACCCTCACCAATGATCGCTGTAAAAAATCAAGTGATAAATCCTTATTCGGAATGGTGTAAAATACCTCCAATCATACACTCGAATCAAGGATCAAGAACTATTTGAAAAGGAGAAATGATCTGCATACAACCTTGAAATGACCCTAATTCTTAACCAAATTTTTTTTTATCATACTTAGCTAAGACTACCTAGGGTCATCCTTCCATATTCTCATATTATCCAGGATCTTTCACAATATAAAAATATTGTTTTAAATCTAAATCATTCCTAACATACATATATGAAGATATCTATGTTATATTCTACTAGAATCAGAGCATGATAATATGTAAGTAGAAATCCTTTTAAATCTATTAAAATGTGATAATTCCCTGATAAAAGATTAATTATTGTATCCTGATTTTTGACCATAGAATCCACTGGAAACATGTACTTTAGTCTGTTATTCTAATTAAGAAATGATCAAGTAATAATCAGGTGGAAGAAAGCTTTTAATATGGATGATTGTGTTAAAGTCTGTATAGTATCAAACTCAGGCTAAAAGAAAGTGGATCATAAGTGAACACAAGCAACATCTAGGCGTAATGGAAACGCGCCTAACTTACACATGAGAGGTCACGAGTTCGAGTGCTATGCTGGTCGGTTCAAACCCAATTTTTGTTTTTCTTTTTATTTTTCTCCTGTATGGTTTAAAATCTGATATCTACCTATATCTACACATATATACTTAATTTTTGCCTATAATCTAACATACAAAACAATATTTCTTGCTTTATTATTTTTAAAACCCATTCCTATAACTGTTCTAGGAATTTATATTTATATTTTTGCCCAAATATCAACATGTACACAGATATACATGTACATGTCAATGTCTTTGCTCATTTTCCAGAAAACTGGGTTCAAATGGTTCCTTGCTTCATTGATTTGAAGTGAACATTTGGCCTGACCTATGGTCTAACCATGTGGTTAATCTGACCATTCTTTTATTTGCATTTTACAAACCAGAATCTACCCAAAACATTGATACTCCTTCTTTTCAAAAGCATGTTTATATATGTATGAATCAGACACCTTGTGATCAGATTTATATCATCCTTCCTAACCATAATTTTCTTTTAAAAATGCATATTCAGGGTATATACACTTTTACTTGCATTTGGACATATATCAATATCATGACTTGAAAATATAACAGTTATAATTCTTTCTGGATTTTCCCAATATAATTTCCTATATATCTATCTTTTGAAAGGACTTAGGATGAACTATAATCATCATAAAATGATTATGCTTATAAGATCCAGGTTTTTCCTCTAAATCAAAAACAACTTTAGCAAATAGATTTTCAAATCAGTTTAACATCAATATCCTTAATACATACCAAACCAGAAATAACCAGAAACAACATAACACGTATTTCTTACAAGTTCTTCCTACTTAATACATTTAGATAGCCATATCAATCAGGAAATACATGCATGAATTAACACATTCTAGCTCTTATTTCTAATTATCTTAGCATTCTCTATTCCATGTCTTTTTAATCTTGCTTACTTAGCTCCATCACAACCTGCAAAAGCATTAGTGGCTGCCCCATTATGAATGAGACACCCCCATGTGCCATGAGCAATAAGGGTCAGATCTATGATCTGGTGTGAGCATTTCTAACATATCCATGATATTAAGCTAAGGATACAGCATAAATGTACCTTGCATAACTTGACAGGTATTATCATGAATGATTAATGTATAAATTGATCAGGTATTCCCATATACATACACAAGAGCAAACATATGCATTAAAACAATTTTTATCTGGAACTACTAAGGTTCCTCATACCAACCTAATCCCGGAAAGGCCCAAGTTTCCTATATCATCATTTAAGGTTGCCTTTTCTTCTTATAAATTCCTGGCCTCCTCTGCTATAAGGAATCAAAGGGACACATTGCCATGAACTAATTAACATCATGGCACAAAGATCTCAGGACTTAAACAAGCCATGTGTCAACTTGTCTACTTCAAATAGGACAAGCATTCCAGCAGCCTTCTTGGCACAAAATCCTTAGTTATATTACTAAGTGTATTCATGTTCATTTTATCAATGATAGCTAGGTGTACAGACCACTTATATACATGAAACATACTAGTTACCTTGCAGACATAATATTGCAAGCAAGTTAAAGGTTACTTTCTAGAGGTATAACACCCAGTCATTCCATCTCACATTATTTAGCATATAAACACCCTATTCAAACATATACCAGAATGTTTGCAACTGAGAATAAATGCATGGCTCTATTGGGTTTATTTTGATTTTGCAAGCAACTATGTTTAGCCAGATTTTTAATCTTGTTTAAACATAATTTTTAGGCTTGTAAATTTTCTGTTTGGTTTAGGGCTCAGCACTTATAGAGAAAGACTCCATTGCACCCTTAACCAATTATTTCAAGCCTCAGCACTATACCATTGTATATGCAGCTCATAGTTTTTTTTTTCTTCATTCTTTGTCTTAAGCCATGATTCAGACTAGTTACAAATACTCTCTTACATGTTCTTTAAGGTTTTGGTATAACATACAGGGATGAAAATAGAACAACAAAGTTATACATCCATCATAGCAGATCATATCTCATCAAGCATTCATGAAACCATCAGTAGTCAACATGGTTTGTAAATCAAAACATGCAAAATATAGCATATAAAAGCTTGGCTGCCTAATCTCAGGTCTTAATGCCATGTATATGAGTGAGGATACTCACCTAAATGCTTACACAAGCTTAATCCAGAAAACCCCTCAAATCTTTAGCCTTTTCTTCCTCTTCTTCCTTAGGTTAATTAATTCAGTGAGAGAGTAGTTTTCTGGTTAGGCTCTTGATTTATATAAGGGTTCTACCTAGGGTTTTGGGTGATGCAAAATCCCTATTTTAGCCCAAACCAGAATCATGCATTTGGCATTGCATATTCTCTCCCTCCTAACCCTTAATGTCCCGGCCAATATTTTAAAACAAGGCTAAGTTATGCCCATTTTCTTTCCTCTTCAGAAAGTGATTACTTTAAGTATTTTTATTATACTTACCTCAAACATGATAATGGTGTGACTTTCTATTTTCTGCCTTTATACATTTGCTTTCTTGCACTTTGGTTCTTACTATTTTAGTGCTTCTTTTACTTATTTTTCCTTTATTAATTTTTTGCTCAAATAATATCTGTATATATATACATTTATACAACTATGGGTGTTAGTTTAACTTTAACCTTCTTTTATTTGCAGAAAACATGTGAATTCTTATATGCATTTCTACACTCCTATTATTCAAATAAAATTTCACTTATTCATTATAAATCAATGTTCTCTTCTGTCTTAATTTCCAGACAAGTCATACATATGCATATATATATATATATATATATACATATCCTCAGGAATTTTAATATTCATGTCTAGGCCTATATTTCCTTTATTTAAAACATTTTATCTAAATGTTTTCCTTCTTTGTTTTATTATTCAGGAATTCTGGATTTTCTCTTAGTGCCATAACTAGTGTGCACGTGCACACATGCACACAACCTTGCACTACTGAAAATCCCACCTATATAATAATTCTGATTTTTCCCCCAGAATTTTAATCATTTATTTAAAAGAATTTTCCTCAAAATCTTGGGCTAGCCTAGGTGCATTTCTGTCTGCTTTTACTGGTATGAAGTGGGCTACTTTAGTCAGCCTATCTACAATTACCCAAATACTTGTATTTCCCCTCTTGGATCTAGGAAGACCATCTATAAAATCCATAGATATGTTTTCCCACTTCCACTGTGGTATGCTAAGTGGCTGCAACAACCCTGAAGGTCTTTGGGTCTCAGCTTTTATTTGTTGACAAACCATGCACTTAGCAACATGTCTTGCTACATTAGACTTCATTCCCTTCCACCAATAGTCCCTTTTTAAGTTTTGGTACATCTTGGTGCTGCCTGGATGTATGGAATATTTGCTCCTATGGTACTCATTAAGGATTTCTTCTTTCAATTCTATGATGTTTGGGACACATATCCTACCCTTGTACCTTAGGTATCCTTTTCCATCAATGTGATAATCCTTCACTTCCTCCTTCTTTAATAGGAGAGACCTCTTTTCTGCTAAGTCTTGATCTTCTTCTTGCATCTTTGCCACCTTCAAGACCAAATTTGATTGTAAAGTAATTAAACTTAACCTTCCTTTACTCCTTTCTTCCTCAACTATCTCCATACTTATCCCACTGCTCTCATCTATTTCCAAATCAGCGAGCATGGTCAAATCTCTAAACTCCTCCATCATCAACATGGCCACTTTTGCATGCTGCCTACTCAATGCATCTGCCACTTTACTAGCCTTGCCTGGTGTATAAAGTATATCTAAGTCATAAGCAGCAAGAAATTCAACCCATCTGTGTTGTCTCATATTCAAATCTTTCTGTGAAAAGAGATACTTTAAGGCCTTGTGATCAGTGTATAAAATGAACTTTGCACCTAATAAGTAATGCCTCCAGAGCTTCAAGGCATATACTACTGCTGCCAACTCAAGATCATGAGTTGCATATCTAGTTTCATGGGGTTTTAGTTGTCTAGATGCATAGGCTATGACCTGATCTTGCTGCATCAACACAGCCCCTAGCCCTGACCCACATGCATCTGTATATACAACTAATCCCTCATTGCCTTCTGGTACTCTCAACATTGGTGATTTTACCAAAGCCTCCTTGATCTGGGTGAAAGCTTGTTCACACTTATCAGTCCATATAAACTTTTGGTTCTTCCTAGTCAGGTTAGTGAGTGGCATTGCTATTTTAGAAAATCCTTGTATAAACCTCCTATAGTATCCTGCCATCCCCATGAATGACCTAACTTCACTAACATTGTGTAACAACCCGGGTTTTTCTAACACGAAAAACCGGACCATTTGATTAAGAAGAAGAGGTAGAAGAAGAAAATAAAAGAAAAACAACATCAGAATCTAACCATCGCAGCGGAATAAAATATAATATATATCAACAGATCTTTACACAAATCAAAACTATATCTGTTTATATAATATAGCATCAGAGTATACACCAGAGAACACATAACATACAACTGGACAATAACCATATCATGTCCTCAATACAACAGAGTACCACAATCAACACAGCGGAATATATATATAAACAAGTACGGGAGATACGTCTCGCCATCCAGCTCATCTCTTGAGCTCCACAGCATCATATCCTGTAACCTATAATACTCGGTCTGACCCGAGCATCATATAAAACAATACCCGAGTCAGTCTGGAAAACCAGCGTGAGAAAATCACACTCAAATTGATTATTAAAGTTTCAAACCCTTTGAAAACAAAAGCATCTCGTAAGACCACGCCACAAATAAACATGTCGGGTTTTTACCTTACGATAGCTAAAATACTTTTTATTAAATTCCTCTGATATTATAATAGTGTCTATATACAAATACTTATTAAAATAGCTGAAATTGTTACATTATTAAATTCCAGCATACTAGCCACAAAAGTGGGTAATACAAACAAATACCGTACAAGGCACGTAGGAAGAATGGATTTCCAACGAATGACTAGGCACTGGGGTACCACCTATCACAGTACGTGGCCTAGATCACCGTACCGAGGAGTACGCCCGCTCCCCTGCAACACAAGGCCGGAACCATCCCTTACTGGATGATCCCGAATAAAATCACCCCACGGTTGGGATCAGCAACCGCACCACTAAGCCGAAATAAAAAGGGACATCTAGACAGGGATGACCTTACCCTCCAGTGGGAGCTACCAACGAAGCCTTGCTGCATAACCCCTAATTTTCAGTCATTCCCGGTTGATGAGGTTCGAGGCTAAACGATACCTTTTAGAGAACATATCCCTTAGAATGCCCATCGTCCGCTAACGATGTTTCGCAAGCATTCGTCCATGCAAGTCCGTCCTGGGTTTGAACGGAACCGAAGGCACTACTCCTACTACATCCATTTTGGAAATATCCTCAGGATTAGTAGCGACTAGCCCTTGCACTTCACAACTCCAATCTTCGACTCCGAACACGTTACACGAAACGTACAAACCGGATCGAAGTGGTATTCGAGTCTCCAGACCTAGAATCCCGGTATACGGAAACTCGATCCCGGTCTCTTCGAAACGATCAGCGCATTGGCCAATATTGATAGTCGGTTATTTAACTATCAATTCACATCCATAGCAACCATCACATAATTAAATAATTTCCCACATTATTTATTTGCCCAAATATCTTTCCAAGATATATTTCCAATTTTCAAACTCCTTTTGAAAACAATTTCAAACAGTTTCCGCTTACGGAATACATTTCCAAATATTTATTTCCTCTTAAACACCAAGTACAAAACACTTAGATTTTAAAATAAATCTTAAAACACTTTACTATAAATATACTTAATAATATTGAAATTTAAAAACTACTTTAATACCTTAACAAATATATACTTAAGAAATATTTAAAATGAAACCACTTTACAAATATAAACTAAATTTCTCTTTTTAAAATATAATACCAAATCACTTTTATATAATTACTACAATAATAGATCTTTGAAAATACTACTTTAAAGTTTAAATATTTAAAAAGAATAGGTTTCCTAAAACATACTTACTTAGGAAATTAACATTTAGAAATAATAAATTTTCTAAAATATGCTTTTAAAAATACAATTAGAACTTTTAACTTATATTAAAATTGCTTTGAAAACGTACTTGGCTATCCAGAGAAATACACTTCTCATTTCCATCTTTTTAAAAATAAATCAACATTTATTTTTAAACCAAACCATATCTTTTTATAAATTCCCACCTTGAATTTATATTCAAATATCCACTGATATTTTATTTTACTTTATAAACCCAGTTTATATCTCCAAAATCTCACTTCTCTTTTAATTCCAATTTTAAACAACTAAATCAATTTCCAATTGATTTTCCAATTTACTTTACTTTACTTTGAAATAAATTTCCTTTACTACTTCATTTATTTCAAAATACATTAACTTTTAGATTTATTCCTTTATTTGAGTTAAAACCCTTTTTAACTGAAAATACCAATTTTAAACTTCCAAAATTCCTTCTTTAGCCTTTAATTAAATTTAATCCTTACATTCAAAATAAATCCTTTATTCTTTAAATTTAATATCACTTTAGTTTAAAGTTAATATTTCCCTTGTTATTTCGAAATTCCCTTATTCCAATTCACTTGAATTATTTACTTAAATTTTACTCTTTTATTTCTTTCAAAATCCAATTCAATATATTTTGATAACTCCTTTTTATTGAAATATTCAATCCAACCATATCATCCAATATTTCAATCATCAATAAAATCATCACAGGATATCAATATTCATAGAACAGAATATCAAATAATCTAAATAATTTTGAGGAATCCAGTTGGATCCCTCCAACCTGTTTCCCTGCATCCACAAACGTTAGCATAATACCAATTCCACTTCAAGGTGGAATATCGCGGTATATGGGATTTATATAAAATCATCCGCTATTATGCGGCGCATAGGGTCTCATCCGCTATATAAATGCGGGAATATCAACAACTCAAATATATACATATGCCAATATGTATATATTGCTATATACTACTATATATATAATATAGCATATTCAATCAATGCAATCATCCAATCAATTATTTAAATTTAACTATTTAAATTTAAAATAAAATTCAACTGAGTGAGATTAACTCACCTTTGGCAGTCTATTTCCAACTCACTTCAATATTGGCTTGATTTCTCGATTTTTTTGACCTTGTACAACATTAGATGGTTTTATAAATATTAGAAATAAAATCAAACAATTAAATTTCCATTTATTTATTTAATTTAAACTAACAATATGATATTCAAATAATTTCTTTTTTTTTTTGTTAAACCTATGAATATAAATATAATTAAATCAAAATAGGCCTGTATAAAAAAAATAAAAAAATAAAAAAATAAAAAATTAGAAAATGGGTATTCCTTTTACTATAAATTTTATTTTCATTCCATCTGAAAATATATATATTTATATGTAAATTTAATAAAATAAAGGACTATTTATTTCCTGTAAATATCGTCTAAACTACACATACCTATATAAAAAAAAATCAAAATGGGATATACCTTACTGGTTCAGAACCATCCTGATTGACGATGACAAACCTAACGTAGCTGCTCAAATCTCACGCGACTTCACCAACATCCAGAGATCACCGATCGACGCCCCTCCCTTCGAACTCGTGACTCACAGCAGCCCTAAACCCAAGCTATGGCGACGATGTCGCGGCGCCGATAGCTACTCCCCATCTCGATTCTTTTTACAGACGAGTCGACTCGCTTCGCTGCTCACGATCAACCACTGGAATACCTCCTTCCTCCCTTCGCGCGAACGCACCACTTCCGGTCATCTCGCGAACGAGCGTAAAAGTTCGCAAACTTCCATCCCATCGTCTCGAGTGACGACGAGCTCGAGTTTCCCCATGCTGCGATTTCGATTCGTCACCATATTTTCGAATGATTTGATTTTGTTTAAAAATGATGATTTCGTATGCCACTGTTTTTAATTTTAACTAGGAGGTGGGTTGATTTTATTTTCACCTTAACTGTGAAGTGTTCGGGTGAAAAACAAAAGGATGAGGACGCGTGTTTGGGGAAAGTGTGTTGAGGAAGCAACTAGGAAAGTGTGTTGAGGAAGCAACTGAGCAAAGAGTTCTGACGTGAAAAAGAAATAGTGACGTGATGGGTTAATCAGTCAAAACAATATATTACATTTAAATGCTCGATATAGATTTAGGCGCGTTTATCTACCGTATGCTTACACAACAACTCTGATCACTACGAAAATTGAAATCCGATAATAATACAATATCACGGATCCAATGGAACTGGTTTCGCTGAATTCCGAGACTGTGCCTCGGACGGCTATTTTTAAATTCAATTTCAACGATATATTTTTAAAACTGAACAAAACTCTTTAAAATTTCATTTTAAAAGTTCTATCATCTTCAGTATTAACAATATAAATTTTCTGAACCTTTGAACTATCTTTAACAGGCTTAAAATCAAGATTCAATATTTTACCCAATCCCGATAATTAAATTTAATAATTAATTATCCAAATAAATACTGTATATTTAAAATTAAAGTTAAAATTTAACCTTCGAATATTTAAAATAAATTAAATATTCCCATTTCAAATATATAAAAATTCCGGGTCGTCACATTCCTTCCCCCTTAAAAGAATTTCGTCCCCGAAATTACCAGTTAAGAGAAATGATTCGATACCCGTTCTTTTTCCCAATCCAAATAGTTTTAACAACTTTCCATAACAATCCTTTTTATTAATGATACACTAATCATCCTTTAACTTCCCAAACTTATTCATAAGTTCAACCCATACCACCTACTTATCCATTCAAATTTAAATTTGAATTCAAATTTTTGAATTATCAAAAATTTCTCAAAAATTTTCTAACTCCCTAAATTTCCGAAAAATTTCGCCAGCGTCTCCTTTGCGCGGCTAGCTCGGTACTACTACAAAATGGCTCTACGGCCTCCCAATCACAAAAAGAAACAAAAAGCCAAGTGGCTGGATCAAAAACCCAATCAAATTTCATATAGAAATTCAAATACATACCTTTTGTCGGGCCATTAAATTTTATCTTCAAATATCAAAAATCCCAATTTATCCATTGCTTTTATACACCTGTATATCCTACTAAGCAATAATATTCAATCACAATTCCAAAGTCATTTTACACTTTTCTTTACAAATTTTCAATATTTGCTTTACTTAAGCCCGTACGATGCACATATATCATCCGTACGCAATATCACATTCGATCGCTCAATCGATCACACAATCTCACTTCCGAACTAGTATCGTCCACCCGACTTCCTAGTGCGGACTCAGATCTGGTTCCTTGATCAGAAACCGTCATTCTCCTTGCATAGCCACCAACTATGATAGAGAATTTCCAGAATCAATCAACAATCCATATCCAGGCTCGCCGTCGAAAATCGAGTGAAAAATCCTGATTCGGATCGATAAAACTATCTCGAAATTCTGTGTTCGATATCTGGACCAAATAGCTATGCGAATAAATAATATACGTACACCTTACGTATTAGCCCAATTGAATTATCAATTACCTCAATTCTCTTTTATTCACATTCATTTGATTATTATCCACTTATTCACAACTTTCTCATTTCACAACTTCAAATTTTAATTGCCATTCAATTATTCATCTAGAATAACTTTCCTCAATACCAAATTACTTAAGAATCTCACCATATTCCTTAAGTCCAATATAAATATTTTACATACTGCTTATACTTATTTTCACTTCATTATTGAAGTTCATATCCATTTCTATTTACTTTTGTCTTTACAATTCCATTTGATTTCAATTTGGCTTCCACTCGAATATTTAATTAGTTGCACTTACTAATTAATTTAAATTTCGATTAAAAGTTTATGCGTAAACTTCACTTCTTTAGTTCCTTCGATTTTACCTCACCTTACATTCACATTTGAATTAGATTCCAATATCCAGTTTCAATTTCATTTGCTTAACAAATTTAAATCATTTATCGTTAATGAAAATTTTCAAAAATTTCAAAAAATTTCTAACCCCCAAAATTTACGGAAAATTTTGGCAGAGTCTCCCTTGTACGGAGGGACTTCTGCGATATCGCAGGATGCACAAATATATATATACATCGGCCTCGGGCCGGAAATCACAATATATATCAATATAAATAGTTCATATCTCCTATTTTGAATTTTCGCGTAAGCGTACCTTATTATAGCAATTTTTAAGCAAAGCGGTTATTTATTTTAGCAAATGCATAACCCGACCCAGCCAAACGGCCTCTCTGAACCTGTACTTACTCAATTCAAATATGTAAGTGACAAATATACAAGGTTGGTTATCATTTCAATTAATTTCAATAGCTAAACACATGCATTTCATAAGCAACATACACCGAACAATTCCCAAATGCCATTTTCAAGTTTCGATACTAACTTCAATTACTTACAACCAATACTTAAACTATCAATTTCAGTTTTAAGTGATTTACTATTCACTTTTAGTTTACCATTCAATATTAAATTCATTAACCCACTAGTTTCATTCAAACCCTTTTTATTTGTTCACAGTCCATTCATTCTCCTTTGATTATCCAACAGGTTCTATTCAAAGCTATTTCATAATCCACTTAAGTTAACACTTAAGCTCATTTTCATTTAATTTGTTTATTCAAATCTTATACCCAATATTTGATTATTATTATTATCTCTAAACCACTTTACTTGGTTTACTTGAATTCAAATTTATTTTATATCTCAAGTTTGGATTTTCCAGCATACTAAACAAATCTTCTTTCCCACCTTCCCATTTCTGATAAACCACACACTTATATTTTTTTATACTTCCATTCAATTATAATTAAACTCATTACCACATTAATTCAATTAATCATACTATCCAAACTCATATTTAATTTATACATACTCGAACAAAGTTTATTTGCATCCCAAATCATTTTATTTTAATTCAATTCCCTACAATTTCAATTCATATTTTTCACTTATAGTCTCAAGTTGAATTTCTATTAACAACTCAAGCTTCACCTTCCAATTCTATTATTAATTTCATTTCTGAATTTTATAAGTCACAAACTCATTTACATCCATACTTCCATCTATTTAAAATAAATTTTATTCACATTTTATCTTTTAACTCAGAATTATACATTTTATTTAGCCAATAAATATTTTTATTATTCCATACACAACTTTAAATAAGATTCCAGAGTTTTAAACAATTTTCCAAAATTTCAAAATCATTTTTGAAATCAACTATATCCAAACCCTTTTCAATTTCAAAACCAAACTCAGTTTTGCAAACAAACACCAGCCCAAAACATCCAGGTAGCAATTCCTCTTTTGGAAACTCGAAAATGAACACCGATGATGTCGCGATCATCATCGGAATTATTTTCCAGCGACCGAAAGAGAATTTAATGCTTTTATCACTTTAAAACATTTCAAATATTTTTAATTTCCAAATCTCTCCATATTCGATTTCAATCCAAAAAAAAAATATTTCCGAATAATGTCACCATTATATTTTCCAAAGCCCTTTGAAAACCATTTTCAAATTCAAAGGAATTTAAACTTCACAAAATTCCAAACTCGAAATCCATCTCGATTTATTTCCAAATATTTCTCTGGAATCCTATTTCAAATTTTGAATCAAATTTGTATATGAAGTTTTATTTCAACTTATAAATTACATATATAATTTATTTTCTCAAATTCCATTTGTTATATAAATTTATTCTTTAACTTTGGTTATAATTAAATTTCTTATTCAATTTCCTCCTACTGATAATAATTTATTATCATTATCTAACAACCAAACATCCAAATATAACTATAATAATTTATAAAAATTATTTCTTTCATATACAAAAATAATTTGGGTAAAATTATTTCATCTACCCATTTTAAAACAATATTGTGTCGAATTGTTCTATTCGAGTGTTTAGAAACCCCTTCGATACAGTTGTCCAGACTGTGCCGACGAAGGTTCATATGTCACTCAATAAATTAACCAACACAATATAAAACCATTTTTATATCCACTAACAAATACGCGCTCATATCTATTAGTACTCTCAAAATTCCCAACAGAGCCAAGGTTATCGCTAGCCAAGCTCCGATACCAAGTGTAACAACCCGGGTTTTTCTAACACGAAAAACTGGACCATTTGATTAAGAAGAAGAGGTAGAAGAAGAAAATAAAAGAAAAACAACATCAGAATCTAACCATCGCAGCGGAATAAAATATAATATATATCAACAGATCTTTACACAAATCAAAACTATATCTGTTTATATAATATAGCATCAGAGTATACACCAGAGAACACATAACATACAACTGGACAATAACCATATCATGTCCTCAATACAACAGAGTACCACAATCAACACAGCGGAATATATATATAAACAAGTACGGGAGATACGTCTCGCCATCCAGCTCATCTCCTGAGCTCCACAGCATCATATCCTGTAACCTATAATACTCGGTCTGACCCGAGCATCATATAAAACAATACCCGAGTCAGTCTGGAAAACCAGCGTGAGAAAATCACACTCAAATTGATTATTAAAGTTTCAAACCCTTTGAAAACAAAAGCATCTCGTAAGACCACGCCACAAATAAACATGTCGGGTTTTTACCTTACGATAGCTAAAATACTTTTTATTAAATTCCTCTGATATTATAATAGTGTCTATATACAAATACTTATTAAAATAGCTGAAATTGTTACATTATTAAATTCCAGCATACTAGCCACAAAAGTGGGTAATACAAACAAATACCGTACAAGGCACGTAGGAAGAATGGATTTCCAACGAATGACTAGGCACTGGGGTACCACCTATCACAGTACGTGGCCTAGATCATCGTACCGAGGAGTACGCCCGCTCCCCTGCAACACAAGGCCGGAACCATCCCTTACTGGATGATCCCGAATAAAATCACCCCACGGTTGGGATCAGCAACCGCACCACTAAGCCGAAATAAAAAGGGACATCTAGACAGGGATGACCTTACCCTCCAGTGGGAGCTACCCACGAAGCCTTGCTGCATAACCCCTGATTTTCAGTCATTCCCGGTTGATGAGGTTCGAGGCTAAACGATACCTTTTAGAGAACATATCCCTTAGAATGCCCATCGTCCGCTGACGATGTTTCGCAAGCATTCGTCCATGCAAGTCCGTCCTGGGTTTGAACGGAACCGAAGGCACTACTCCTACTACATCCATTTTGGAAATATCCTCAGGATTAGTAGCGACTAGCCCTTGCACTTCACAGCTCCAATCTTCGACTCCGAACACGTTACACGAAACGTACAAACCGGATCGAAGTGGTATTCGAGTCTCCAGACCTAGAATCCCGGTATACGGAAACTCGATCCCGGTCTCTTCGAAACGATCAGCGCATTGGCCAATATTGATAGTCGGTTATTTAACTATCAATTCACATCCATAGCAACCATCACATAATTAAATAATTTCCCACATTATTTATTTGCCCAAATATCTTTCCAAGATATATTTCCAATTTTCAAACTCCTTTTGAAAACAATTTCAAACAGTTTCCGCTTACGGAATACATTTCCAAATATTTATTTCCTCTTAAACACCAAGTACAAAACACTTAGATTTTAAAATAAATCTTAAAACACTTTACTATAAATATACTTAATAATATTGAAATTTAAAAACTACTTTAATACCTTAACAAATATATACTTAAGAAATATTTAAAATGAAACCACTTTACAAATATAAACTAAATTTCTCTTTTTAAAATATAATACCAAATCACTTTTATATAATTACTACAATAATAGATCTTTGAAAATACTACTTTAAAGTTTAAATATTTAAAAAGAATAGGTTTCCTAAAACATACTTACTTAGGAAATTAACATTTAGAAATAATAAATTTTCTAAAATATGCTTTTAAAAATACAATTAGAACTTTTAACTTATATTAAAATTGCTTTGAAAACGTACTTGGCTATCCAGAGAAATACACTTCTCATTTCCATCTTTTTAAAAATAAATCAACATTTATTTTTAAACCAAACCATATCTTTTTATAAATTCCCACCTTGAATTTATATTCAAATATCCACTGATATTTTATTTTACTTTATAAACCCAGTTTATATCTCCAAAATCTCACTTCTCTTTTAATTCCAATTTTAAACAACTAAATCAATTTCCAATTGATTTTCCAATTTACTTTACTTTACTTTGAAATAAATTTCCTTTACTACTTCATTTATTTCAAAATACATTAACTTTTAGATTTATTCCTTTATTTGAGTTAAAACCCTTTTTAACTGAAAATACCAATTTTAAACTTCCAAAATTCCTTCTTTAGCCTTTAATTAAATTTAATCCTTACATTCAAAATAAATCCTTTATTCTTTAAATTTAATATCACTTTAGTTTAAAGTTAATATTTCCCTTGTTATTTCGAAATTCCCTTATTCCAATTCACTTGAATTATTTACTTAAATTTTACTCTTTTATTTCTTTCAAAATCCAATTCAATATATTTTGATAACTCCTTTTTATTGAAATATTCAATCCAACCATATCATCCAATATTTCAATCATCAATAAAATCATCACAGGATATCAATATTCATAGAACAGAATATCAAATAATCTAAATAATTTTGAGGAATCCAGTTGGATCCCTCTAACCTGTTTCCCTGCATCCACAAACGTTAGCACAATACCAATTCCACTTCAAGGTGGAATATCGCGGTATATGGGATTTATATAAAATCATCCGCTATTATGCGGCGCATAGGGTCTCATCCGCTATATAAATGCGGGAATATCAACAACTCAAATATATACATATGCCAATATGTATATATTGCTATATACTACTATATATATAATATAGCATATTCAATCAATGCAATCATCCAATCAATTATTTAAATTTAACTATTTAAATTTAAAATAAAATTCAACTGAGTGAGATTAACTCACCTTTGGCAGTCTATTTCCAACTCACTTCAATATTGGCTTGATTTCTCGATTTTTTTGACCTTGTACAACATTAGATGGTTTTATAAATATTAGAAATAAAATCAAACAATTAAATTTCCATTTATTTATTTAATTTAAACTAACAATATGATATTCAAATAATTTCTTTTTCTTTTTTTTTGTTAAACCTATGAATATAAATATAATTAAATCAAAATAGGCCTGTATAAAAAAAATAAAAAAATAAAAAAATAAAAAATTAGAAAATGGGTATTCCTTTTACTATAAATTTTATTTTCATTCCATCTGAAAATATATATATTTATATGTAAATTTAATAAAATAAAGGACTATTTATTTCCTGTAAATATCGTCTAAACTACACATACCTATATAAAAAAAATCAAAATGGGATATACCTTACTGGTTCAGAACCATCCTGATTGACGATGACAAACCTAACGTAGCTGCTCAAATCTCACGCGACTTCACCAACATCCAGAGATCACCGATCGACGCCCCTCCCTTCGAACTCGTGACTCACAGCAGCCCTAAACCCAAGCTATGGCGACGATGTCGCGGCGCCGATAGCTACTCCCCATCTCGATTCTTTTTACAGACGAGTCGACTCGCTTCGCTGCTCACGATCAACCACTGGAATACCTCCTTCCTCCCTTCGCGCGAACACACCACTTCCGGTCATCTCGCGAACGAGCGTAAAAGTTCGCAAACGTCCATCCCATCGTCTCGAGTGACGACGAGCTCGAGTTTCCCCATGCTGCGATTTCGATTCGTCACCATATTTTCGAACGATTTGATTTTGTTTAAAAATGATGATTTCGTATGCCACTGTTTTTAATTTTAACTAGGAGGTGGGTTGATTTTATTTTCACCTTAACTGTGAAGTGTTCGGGTGAAAAACAAAAGGATGAGGACGCGTGTTTGGGGAAAGTGTGTTGAGGAAGCAACTAGGAAAGTGTGTTGAGGAAGCAACTGAGCAAAGAGTTCTGACGTGAAAAAGAAATAGTGACGTGATGGGTTAATCAGTCAAAACAATATATTACATTTAAATGCTCGATATAGATTTAGGCGCGTTTATCTACCGTATGCTTACACAACAACTCTGATCACTACGAAAATTGAAATCCGATAATAATACAATATCACGGATCCAATGGAACTGGTTTCGCTGAATTCCGAGACTGTGCCTCGGACGGCTATTTTTAAATTCAATTTCAACGATATATTTTTAAAACTGAACAAAACTCTTTAAAATTTCATTTTAAAAGTTCTATCATCTTCAGTATTAACAATATAAATTTTCTGAACCTTTGAACTATCTTTAACAGGCTTAAAATCAAGATTCAATATTTTACCCAATCCCGATAATTAAATTTAATAATTAATTATCCAAATAAATACTGTATATTTAAAATTAAAGTTAAAATTTAACCTTCGAATATTTAAAATAAATTAAATATTCCCATTTCAAATATATAAAAATTCCGGGTCGTCACACATTGTTAGGCTTCTTCCATGCTTGGATTGCTACTATCTTATTGGGGTTTACAGAAATCCCTCTAGCAGAGACAACATGTCCAAGAAAATGTACTTCCTCTTGCCAGAACACACACTTAGAGAACTTTGCTTTCAAATCTTTTTCTCTTAATCTAGATAAGACCAAATGTAAGTGGTTCTCATGTTCCTCTATTGTTTTAGAATAGATTAGAATGTCATCTATAAAAATCAGAACAAACTTGTCTAAGTAATCTCTGAATATCCTATTCATTAGGTCTACAAAGTAAGAAGGGGCATTTGTTAGCCCAAATGGCATAACCAGAAACTCATACAAACCATATCTTGTGTTAAATGCTGTATATTTAACACTTGAATCCTCAACCTTCATCTGATGAAACCCAGATGCCAAGTCTAGCCTAGAAAACACTTTAGCTCCACTGAGTTGATCAAAGAGATCATCTATCCTGGGTAATGGGTATTTGTTTTTGATGGTTACTTTGTTTAATTCTCTATAATCTATACACATTCTTAAGGTACCATCATGCTTTTTAACAAATACTACAGGAGCACCCCAGCATGAATTACTTGGCCTTATAAATCCCTTGGCTTCTAATTCTTCCAGCTGGTTCTTTAGCTCCTTTAATTCACTTGGCCCCATCCTTGTAGGCTTTTTGATAATTGGGCTAGCCCCAGGCATAAGGTTAATCTGGAATTCAACAAGTCTATGGTGTGAGACACCTTTTACTTCCCCAAATACATCCAAGTATTCTTTAACTATGGGGATTTCATTAATAGCTATTTCCTTGGGATTATTTTCTAATTCAATTAAATGATTTAGCCTATTTTCTTTGATAGGTTCACACAGAATTGTAACCCTTTGGCCTTTAGAATTTTGTAGTGAAATGGTGGATGCATCTAGGTCAATTATGGCTTTGAATTGTCTTAGCCAATCTGCCCCTAATATAACTCCTATATTTGGGAAATTTAGAACATATAAATTGGAAACAAATGTGTTTCCCCCTATGTTCAAATTCACATCCACACAAATCATATCTAATACACTAGAACTTCCTAAAGGGCTTTGTATTAACAGAGGTATTTCAGCCAAATTGCAGTTCATTTTCAACCTTTTAACTATTTCATGGGAAATGAGTGAGTGGGTTGCCCCGGTATCATATATTACAGCTAAAGGTATGGTACAAATAAATAGTGTACCTTCCACTTGACCATGGTTTTCAGCATTAGCCTCAATTATGGCCTTGCCCCTACCTTCCAGGTTTGCCACTTTCCCTTGTTGCTTGTATTCTGGGCAATTTCTTTTCATATGCCCTTCCTTCCCACATAGAAAGCATTTGAAAGCTCCCCCTTTAAGCTCTGGGCATCTTGGCTTAATATGGCCTTCTTTCCCATAATGGTTGCAAACTATTTTTCTTTTGGCTTCATTGGGTTTTGCATCTACTGTCTTCTTACCATCTGCCTCTCCTTTCTTCTTATCATAAGGATGGTACTTCCCTTTGTTCTTCTTGTTGCTATTGTTTTTGAAGCTCCTAAACTTATCTCTTTCCTTGTCATGCTGCTCAATCTTCAGAGCCAAATCTATCACTTGATCAAAAGTTCTGTCAGCATAAGGTAATATAGCCCTGCTAAGCCCTGGGTTCAATCCCTTGATGTATCTATCATTTTTGGATGCTTCATCAGCCACTAACATTGCCCTATAGGTTGACAATCCCTCAAACTTCTGGGTGTATTCTGTGACATTCATAGTCCCCTGTCTAAGTTTGATGAACTCCTCAAGTAAAGTGGTTTTTGCTGAGGCTGGAACAAACCTTGCCTCTAACATCTCCTTAAATTGATTCCAATTAATATCATTTTCATTCCGGCCAGCTATGATCACCTCCCACCAACTCAAAGCTGCACCTTTTAATTGCCTTGAGGCCACTTGCCTCTTCCTTTGGTCATCTAGTTGCATATCAGTGAAGATCCTCTCTAATGTCCTCAGCCATGCTTGAATCTCCATTACACTTTCAGTTCCTTCAAAGCTCTTGCCTCCCAAATTGGTATAAGTCTTCACTAACTTGGAGAGCTCCTCATATGGGTTCTCAGGTCTGTGCCCAATTCCATCTCTCAAAACTCTCACAAATTCCTGCATGTCAAGCATTTGTGGTGTGCTAGATCCTCCTTGATGATGAGACCCTCTTCCTACCATATTTCTAAAAGTATATGTATTTCATTATATTAGTTTATAATACTTCGCTTTAATTTTAAATTGGTTGTATCTTTCCTATTTAATCATTGTGTATGTCACATGCACACACATACATTCAGGGAATACTTATAAACAGTCAAATATATCACAAACAAACCTAGTATAAACATAAGCACACAAATATTTTGCTATGTTAATTAAAACATAGCTCTGGTACCAAATGAAATGACCCTAATTCTTAACCAAAAAAATTTTTTTTTTATCATACTTAGCTAAGACTACCTAGGGTCATCCTTCCCTATTCTCATATTATCCAGGATCTTTCACAATATAAAAATATTGTTTTAAATCTAAATCATTCCTAACATACATATATGAAGATATCTATGTTATATTCTACTAGAATCAGAGCATGATAATATGTAAGTAGAAATCCTTTTAAATCTATTAAAATGTGATAATTCCCTGATAAAAGATTAATTATTGTATCCTGATTTTTGACCATAGAATCCACTGGAAACATGTACTTTAGTCTGTTATTCTAATTAAGAAATGATCAAGTAATAATCAGGTGGAAGAAAGCTTTTAATATGGATGATTGTGTTAAAGTCTGTATAGTATCAAACTCAGGCTAAAAGAAAGTGGATCATAAGTGAACACAAGCAACATCTAGGCGTAATGGAAACGCGCCTAACTTACACATGAGAGGTCACGAGTTCGAGTGCTATGCTGTTCGGTTCAAACCCAATTTTTGTTTTTCTTTTTATTTTTCTCCTGTATGGTTTAAAATCTGATATCTACCTATATCTACACATATATACTTAATTTTTGCCTATAATCTAACATACAAAACAATATTTCTTGCTTTATTATTTTTAAAACCCATTCCTACAACTGTTCTAGGAATTTATATTTATATTTTTGCCCAAATATCAACATGTACACAGATATACATGTACATGTCAATGTCTTTGCTCATTTTCCAGAAAACTGGGTTCAAATGGTTCCTTGCTTCATTGATTTGAAGTGAACATTTGGCCTGACCTATGGTCTAACCATGTGGTTAATCTGACCATTCTTTTATTTGCATTTTACAAACCAGAATCTACCCAAAACATTGATACTCCTTCTTTTCAAAAGCATGTTTATATATGTATGAATCAGACACCTTGTGATCAGATTTATATCATCCTTCCTAACCATAATTTTCTTTTAAAAATGCATATTCAGGGTATATACACTTTTACTTGCATTTGGACATATATCAATATCATGACTTGAAAATATAACAGTTATAATTCTTTCTGGATTTTCCCAATATAATTTCCTATATATCTATCTTTTGAAAGGACTTAGGATGAACTATAATCATCATAAAATGATTATGCTTATAAGATCCAGGTTTTTCCTCTAAATCAAAAACAACTTTAGCAAATAGATTTTCAAATCAGTTTAACATCAATATCCTTAATACATACCAAACCAGAAATAACCAGAAACAACATAACACGTATTTCTTACAAGTTCTTCCTACTTAATACATTTAGATAGCCATATCAATCAGGAAATACATGCATGAATTAACACATTCTAGCTCTTATTTCTAATTATCTTAGCATTCTCTATTCCATGTCTTTTTAATCTTGCTTACTTAGCTCCATCACAACCTGCAAAAGCATTAGTGGCTGCCCCATTATGAATGAGACACCCCCATGTGCCATGAGCAATAAGGGTCAGATCTATGATCTGGTGTGAGCATTTCTAACATATCCATGATATTAAGCTAAGGATACAGCATAAATGTACCTTGCATAACTTGACAGGTATTATCATGAATGATTAATGTATAAATTGATCAGGTATTCCCATATACATACACAAGAGCAAACATATGCATTAAAACAATTTTTATCTGGAACTACTAAGGTTCCTCATACCAACCTAATCCCGGAAAGGCCCAAGTTTCCTATATCATCATTTAAGGTTGCCTTTTCTTCTTATAAATTCCTGGCCTCCTCTGCTATAAGGAATCAAAGGGACACATTGCCATGAACTAATTAACAT
Organism: Allium fistulosum; assembly: GCA_030737815.1. NCBI lineage: Eukaryota > Viridiplantae > Streptophyta > Magnoliopsida > Asparagales > Amaryllidaceae > Allium > Allium fistulosum. The sequence goes on along the minus strand of CM060903.1, from coordinate 325,981,394 downwards.
CATGGCACAAAGATCTCAGGACTTAAACAAGCCATGTGTCAACTTGTCTACTTCAAATAGGACAAGCATTCCAGCAGCCTTCTTGGCACAAAATCCTTAGTTATATTACTAAGTGTATTCATGTTCATTTTATCAATGATAGCTAGGTGTACAGACCACTTATATACATGAAACATACTAGTTACCTTGCAGACATAATATTGCAAGCAAGTTAAAGGTTACTTTCTAGAGGTATAACACCCAGTCATTCCATCTCACATTATTTAGCATATAAACACCCTATTCAAACATATACCAGAATGTTTGCAACTGAGAATAAATGCATGGCTCTATTGGGTTTATTTTGATTTTGCAAGCAACTATGTTTAGCCAGATTTTTAATCTTGTTTAAACATAATTTTTAGGCTTGTAAATTTTCTGTTTGGTTTAGGGCTCAGCACTTATAGAGAAAGACTCCATTGCACCCTTAACCAATTATTTCAAGCCTCAGCACTATACCATTGTATATGCAGCTCATAGTTTTTTTTTCTTCATTCTTTGTCTTAAGCCATGATTCAGACTAGTTACAAATACTCTCTTACATGTTCTTTAAGGTTTTGGTATAACATACAGGGATGAAAATAGAACAACAAAGTTATACATCCATCATAGCAGATCATATCTCATCAAGCATTCATGAAACCATCAGTAGTCAACATGGTTTGTAAATCAAAACATGCAAAATATAGCATATAAAAGCTTGGCTGCCTAATCTCAGGTCTTAATTGAAAGTTCGGTGCGGATCGTGCAATATGGAATAGTATAAAAGCAGTGCGGAATAAAAGAACAATTAGCAGATAATAGTAAATAATAAACGAGCACACCAGGAATTTTTATACTGGTTCGAACTTCCCGTTCTACGTCCAGTCCCAGATTCCTTCTGGAATTTCACTAACAACAATCCTCACTTAACCCGGAGGAACAGGTTTACAACAACCCTTGAACAGCCGAACAAGGGACCTGAGCAACAGAACAGGATTTTGCCTCAACAGCCGAAGAGGACTTCACACGCCTGAGCAGCAGAACAGGACTTCAACTTATACAAAGAGTATTTGACACAGTGTGTTCTTGATAACACGGATTTGTCTCTTGATAGTACAACCTTCCTATAATCTTCTCCTTTATGATATATAGTGTGATGTGCTTTGAGAATAGTGGAAGATAGAGTGATCAACGATCAGAGAATGTAAGCAGTTTGAGTGCAGTTTGAAAATAGAGAATAGATAAGAATTCAAGAATATTAGAATTAGATTCGGTTAATTGTTTTTTTGAATTCTGTAATCTATTTATAGTGAATAAGGAGTTGCAACTATAGATGAAAAGTTATATTGAAAAGAACAGTTGCAACCATTGATTTTGAAAGAGTTTCTCTTTGGTGAAGAGAAGTGTCTTTTCAGAAAAATAGCAGTTGTATAAATTCAGCCGTCTGAAAATAAATTTCAGACTTCTGAAATTTGAAGCGTGCAAAACAGAGAGTAAATAGGCTATTTTTGACCTGATTCAGACGTCTGAATATTTTCATTCAGACGTCTGAATATTGTGAAACAATATTCAGGTTTCAGCATTCAGACGTCTGAATGAAGTTATTCAGACGTCTGAATTTAGCCTATAACAAAAGATTACCATAGCTCAAATGGTTAGAGCATTTGCCTTCTGAACTAGTGACTCGGGTTCGAGTCCCGCTTCGGGCAATTTCTGAAAACTTGATTTTTCACTTAAAATATGAATGCATATGTGTGTATACCATTTGGAGAAGATTTTAACATTTGTAAACTCTAGACACGACATTCCATGACTAATAATACTTTGTTTGTCACCTTCGTCTTGTCTCTGTCATGTATATCTCTTCTTGTATCTCCATATAGAATTTGATTGTCTCTTTTTGATGCTAATGCACCTGCAAATTAGCTTAGAGATTCTTTGGCATAATTGTATAGTTGTTGTCATTAAAATCCAACAATTTAGGTTCTAACATTCTCCCCCTTTTTGATGATGACAACTATACAATGTTAAAAAATATTCATTCTATATAAAAAAATAATATTAATATGTTTAAAGCTCCCCCTAAGTATAACATCTCCCCCTAAGTATAATATCTCCCTCTATTAATATGCATATGAATTTCTCCCTCTTTGTCATTATCAAAAAGAATGAGGGAATATAATAAATTATATAAAATATCTTGTAAATAACGAGATATACTCATTATTAATTATGAAGGAAAAATAAAATAGATTTTACCATATTTGCTGAAGTCCATACTTCATTGTAAGCACGTAATTATATTAAGCGTATGGAACATTCTTTAAAATTCCAAAATCTATCCTTTTCCTTTTGTTTCTCCGAGTACCTGCAAAAAATAATAATCATTTTTGGTACCCACTTATTATGTTAGGGTCCGGGGGGTTAGGTTTTAGGAAACCATACCCATTTGGGTGTGGTTGAACCTTTATAAATATAATTTTCATTATTAACTACCATATCAAAATAATCATCAATGTATTTTTCTCTATTTTTCCAATTAACAGGAACCCAAATACTTAGATAATTTTTATTCATATTTCCCGTCAATGATTTTGTACTTCTAGAGAAATTATAAACATTATTGATCATAGCAGTATTTGAATTTCTATAAAAATTGGATTTAGACTTTACTCGAAATTTAGTACTAGCACTAACATTTTTACTATACATGAAAGCGTATCTAGTGCTATTTCTACGATCAGTTTTATTATATCCTAAACCACTTTTATCATGTAAAGGTTTAGAATTGGATAAAATCATGTTTAAATCGTTTTGACCTTTATTAAATTTTGTGACTTCGGTGTTAAGTTTATCAAATTTAGCTTTAAAGTCACAATTATTATTTTCAAAAGAAATATTACTGTTTTTCAAAATATCAATTTGCTTGTTTAATTCAGAATTCTCTCTTTTTAACGCACAGTTCTCATTTTCGAGAAGAAAAATTTGAGATTCTGTATTATCTAAAGATGATTGTAATAAATCATTTTTATTAATATCTTCTAACTTAGTTTTGAGACTAGATTTTTCTAACTCTAATACTTTAGTGTTAGATTTTAAATCATTAATTTCTACTGATAAATCATCATTTTTATTCTTCTGAATTTCTAATTCCTGAGTGATCATAGATAGTTGAGATGTTAAATTAGAATTAGATTCTTGAGATATTTCGAGTTCTTCTTCTAGGATTTTCTTTTCATCTCTTAGCATACTAATTTCTAATTCGGATCTATTTAATTTTCCTTGTAACTCCTTTTTTTGCCTTTTAGTTTGTTTTACAAATTCCACTAGTTCTGAATTAATTTCAACCAAATCTTCAAAACTTAGTTCACTTACATCATCACTTGTAGCCATGAAGCATTTGCTTGTTTGCTCCTTTGATTCTTCTTTATTGTTCTTCCTCTTCCTATTGCCTTGACTAGATCTCTTTATAGCCATTTATTCTAGGATGTTGTTACGATCTCTAGAATACCAGGCTCTGGTACCAAATGAAAGTTCGGTGCGGATCGTGCAATATGGAATAGTATAAAAGCAGTGCGGAATAAAAGAACAATTAGCAGATAATAGTAAATAATAAACGAGCACACCAGGAATTTTTATACTGGTTCGAACTTCCCGTTCTACGTCCAGTCCCAGATTCCTTCTGGAATTTCACTAACAACAATCCTCACTTAACCCGGAGGAACAGGTTTACAACAACCCTTGAACAGCCGAACAAGGGACCTGAGCAACAGAACAGGATTTTGCCTCAACAGCCGAAGAGGACTTCACACGCCTGAGCAGCAGAACAGGACTTCAACTTATACAAAGAGTATTTGACACAGTGTGTTCTTGATAACACGGATTTGTCTCTTGATAGTACAACCTTCCTATAATCTTCTCCTTTATGATATATAGTGTGATGTGCTTTGAGAATAGTGGAAGATAGAGTGATCAACGATCAGAGAATGTAAGCAGTTTGAGTGCAGTTTGAAAATAGAGAATAGATAAGAATTCAAGAATATTAGAATTAGATTCGGTTAATTGTTTTTTTGAATTCTGTAATCTATTTATAGTGAATAAGGAGTTGCAACTATAGATGAAAAGTTATATTGAAAAGAACAGTTGCAACCATTGATTTTGAAAGAGTTTCTCTTTGGTGAAGAGAAGTGTCTTTTCAGAAAAATAGCAGTTGTATAAATTCAGCCGTCTGAAAATAAATTTCAGACTTCTGAAATTTGAAGCGTGCAAAACAGAGAGTAAATAGGCTATTTTTGACCTGATTCAGACGTCTGAATATTTTCATTCAGACGTCTGAATATTGTGAAACAATATTCAGGTTTCAGCATTCAGACGTCTGAATGAAGTTATTCAGACGTCTGAATTTAGCCTATAACAAAAGATTACCATAGCTCAAATGGTTAGAGCATTTGCCTTCTGAACTAGTGACTCGGGTTCGAGTCCCGCTTCGGGCAATTTCTGAAAACTTGATTTTTCACTTAAAATATGAATGCATATGTGTGTATACCATTTGGAGAAGATTTTAACATTTGTAAACTCTAGACACGACATTCCATGACTAATAATACTTTGTTTGTCACCTTCGTCTTGTCTCTGTCATGTATATCTCTTCTTGTATCTCCATATAGAATTTGATTGTCTCTTTTTGATGATAATGCACCTGCAAATTAGCTTAGAGATTCTTTGGCATAATTGTATAGTTGTTGTCATTAAAATCCAACAATTTAGGTTCTAACATTAATGCCATGTATATGAGTGAGGATACTCACCTAAATGCTTACACAAGCTTAATCCAGAAAACCCCTCAAATCTTTAGTCTTTTCTTCCTCTTCTTCCTTAGGTTAATTAATTCAGTGAGAGAGTAGTTTTCTGGTTAGGCTCTTGATTTATATAAGGGTTCTACCTAGGGTTTTGGGTGATGCAAAATCCCTATTTTAGCCCAAACCAGAATCATGCATTTGGCATTGCATATTCTCTCCCTCCTAACCCTTAATGTCCCGGCCAATATTTTAAAACAAGGCTAAGTTGTGCCCATTTTCTTTCCTTTTCAGAAAGTGATTACTTTAAGTATTTTTATTATACTTACCTAAAACATGATAATGGTGTGACTTTCTATTTTCTGCCTTTATACATTTGCTTTCTTGCACTTTGGTTCTTACTATTTTAGTGCTTCTTTTACTTATTTTTCCTTTATTAATTTTCTGCTCAAATAATATCTGTATATATATACATTTATACAACTATGGGTGTTAGTTTAACTTTAACCTTCTTTTATTTGCAGAAAACATGTGAATTCTTATATGCATTTCTACACTCCTATTATTCAAATAAAATTTCACTTATTCATTATAAATCAATGTTCTCTTCTGTCTTAATTTCCAGACAAGTCATACATATGCATATATATATATATATATATATATATATACATATCCTCAGGAATTTTAATATTCATGTCTAGGCCTATATTTCCTTTATTTAAAACATTTTATCTAAATGTTTTCCTTCTTTGTTTTATTATTCAGGAATTCTGGATTTTCTCTTAGTGCCATAACTAGTGTGCACGTGCACACATGCACACAACCTTGCACTACTGAAAATCCCACCTATATAATAATTCTGATTTTTCCCCCAGAATTTTAATCATTTATTTAAAAGAATTTTCCTCAAAATCTTGGGGTATTACAAACCTACTTACCGATCTAATGATTCTTACTATCTAACTACTTTCTACCCTCCCACCTTGCTTCATATGAATCGATATTTTTAAATTTATTAACTTATATAATACTTTTCTACATCCTAAGAGTATATCCAAACATCTGATTTTTAATTCTATTTAATTTTAACTATTAGATGCATGCTAAAAATAATTTGGGCCTTGAAACTAAGTTGACCAAGTCAACATCTTTACTCTAATTGGTCTGGTGAGTGGCTAAGAAGAGTAGGATGCTGGTATCCAAACTCCGTCTTAGATTTTACTTTTTCTTAGACACTACTAAGGTAAAAATGTCTATTAGTCGGCCTAATAACATCAAATAATTCTTCACATCCTAGATATTAAAATCAAAAGACAAAGTTTAAATAAACAAAGTTTATTAAACCTCGTCATTAAATTTAACATAATTAAAACTTCATTTATTATCCACTATTTTAATCAAAATATCATTTTATTTTGAAAACTCTTCCTTTTAAGGGATCCAAGAACATAATACCCCAGTTTTATTTTCAAAAACCTTTTGAAAATATACATATAGCCCGAGTAACTCCAAAACGACATCAAGAAACTGGGTGCTACCAAATAGTATCATATACTCATTTACTAAGAAGGGCAATATTTAAGAGAAATGTTTGCCATTCGAACACATCTCTTACCCATTTTCAGTCATTTTCGAGACACTCGAACTAGTTAATACAAAAAAAGATTTCTTTTTTTCCAAATTTCTTCTCGAAACAATACTATTTCTAGACAAATAGTTTATAACAAAATCATCCACTTGCTTCAGATTCGTTCAGATTTGTACTCGTCCTGATTGTATAATGATAAAGAGGATAATTTACTAAGTGCACCATCATATCTGCCTAAGAAAACATTCGATGGTCACTTAGAAGACTATTCTGATCATCATAAAATATATCAAGACTTATTTCCATACTATCCAAAGAAAACCTTACTCTCAAACTTTATTTTAAAATATCTATATTTTAAAATATATTTAAAAAATTTACTACTATTTTCCAAAACCATTTGGAATTTATTAAAGTCACTAGGATTTAACATTCTCAAAACAATTTTCATTTTTAAAACACATTTAATAGTTTTGGTTTGTAAAATCATCTCTCTTAATTCATTTTATAAAACTATCTGAAGATTTTCTTCTAATAAACACCTTTATTAAAATAATTTTTTTAACCCTACATATCGTGGAACATCTTATAGTCAAATCGTGAAACTTAATTCACAAGGTGTTCGATTTAACGTTCCTAATAATTCTATTTATCTAACCCATGATGGAAAAAGGAAATTTACTATTAAATCTAACAATAGTCAATGCTCAAATATGGATGAGCATGACTAGTTAAACCCTAAATGCTAATAATTTAAATATTATTAACTCCTAACCCACTCTTTTCATAGATAACTACATAGATTTTGAAAATCATCCCATTTTATATATAGAAAATATATTCCTAGGTAAAATTATTTCATTTACCAAATTTAAAACAATATTATGTCTATTTAACTTGTTCAAGTGTTTAGGAAATCCCTATCGATAATGTTAATCATGTGCATCGAACAAAATTCTTAAGCCACTTAACAGGTTTAACGACACAATATAAAATATTTTTATTCACTAAAAAATACACACTCATATATATATATATATATATATATATTACACTAGACTCATTCTAGGGCACTACTGACCCTATCAATAATGAGTTTACCCTACCAAAGCCTAAGTGTTCGCTCAACCTAAGCTCTGATACCAAATGTAACGAACCGCCTTTCTTACTGCCAAATATGGCACTTAAAACATCTTCGGTATTTGTGTGCTGATCATTTAGTCATCCGAAAGACGGGTCATTAGGGCGAAAGAAAGAAAGATAGAGCGAAAGAAACTAAACAACACAGAATCTCACAACACATCGGAACAATATATATTACTCAACATAATTTATTACAAAGTCATTTCAAAATGTTACACCAGAGTCATACTAAAACAAATTCTAGCCTACGACAGCTATAACAGCCTGTCCCTACCTAACTAATACAATACATATAATATAGCGGAAAACAAGAAAATTAACTAGTTATCGATGAAGCCACCTGTTCAAGTTCCTCCAAGATGAATCTACGGAAAACATGAACTACTTGGCTGCCCATTCAAATTTGAGCACCCAAGGGTTTAGGAAAAGGGAAAATAAACTCCGGATCAGACATGGGTCTGGCGTGAGTAAAGCATGTCTTTGACTTTATAAAAAAAACCTTTAAATCAAAGGCATCTTGTAAGACCACGCCGCACATATACACAGACGAGTTTTTACCTTACGACAACCAGAACATTTTCTACAGAATATCCAGTGATATTAGCATAATGTCTAGGGTTTTCAAGTAAATAATTAACATAGCCGAAATTGTTACATTAATTAAATTCTAGCATAATTGGTATACAACTAAAACCGTAACGACTCGTATTAGAGAATGGATTTCATACTATGACAAGGTAAGGAACTACCTTTCGATGGTACATCTCTAGATAAAATGCATCGGGGTCTGATAAGAACATCTTGTACCCCTGCCACATAGGACTGGTCTACCATTTGACTAGTAGTACCGAATACAATCAACGCACTTTAGGTCCCGAAGCATACATGAGTAAATAGTAAACGATCTAGATTTTGGGATGACCATACCCTAATGGGAGCAACCGATATGGCCCTCCTACATGCCCGATTTTTGTCATTTCCCGGTTGGTGAGGCTTGAGGCTACGTTTTATCTTTATATAGCAATTTCCACTTAGAATGCTACATTGCCTTCAAGTCGATGGCACAATGTCAACTTTCATCTATACAAGTCATTCAAGAGATGAATGAACTGAAGGCTCTACCTCTACTACATCCACTTTGGAATCACCCTCAGGATTAGTAGTGTGATAACCCGGATTTTTGGTCATCGGATAATTGGATAATTATCTGATTTTAACTATTTAAAACACTGATTTATAAGTTAAACAAATAAATTATGTGTTGTATACATATATGTTGATTTAAATAGAACTTAAATTTGAATTTAATTTGAAATTCAAAAGATAATTATCTTAAACTAAATTGGATTTAAAAATAATATATATATATATATGATTTTATTTAGTATATAATTAGTTTTATATTAGTTTCTTTAAAAGATTTTGTAAATATAAATTAAGAAAATGTATTAACTAAATAGAAAACAAATATAAAGATTTATAAAAAAAACTTATTAAAATTTATTAACACATGCTAAATACAAGTGTAAGATTTTTAGCATATAATTTAACAAATGTAAGCAAATATTCTCATGAAAATTACAAGTGTCATGTAATTTGTTTTCTTTTCGTTTTTAAATAAAAGATAAATCAAGATTATAAATATATCTATCTCCTCTTCTCTATTCTTTTCCTATCTTCATTTTTTTTCAAAACTAAGAAACAAAACCTGTTAACAACTTCAAAACCAGAAATAAAAGAAAGCAAACAACATCAAGCTTTACAATCTCCTCCAAGATTTCAAGCTGAAACTAAGCAAGATCAATTCAACAACTCAGATCAAATTTTCAGCTTTCAAAACCATTCCAGGCTTCTCTGCTCAAAAATAAACAGTGAGTAAACTTTAACCTTTTAAGTTAAATCATCTTTATAGCTTGTGCATGTAACAATTGATGGTAGTAATGACTTGAATATGATTTGTATAGATGTATAAATGTGTTTTGCCTGGGTGTATAAGTTGAATTGCTATGTGTTTATATGTGCATGTCTCTGTTTGTTTTAACAGACCCCAAATTGCATTCAAAATTTTATTTCACTTCACACAATAACTTCTGGTTAATGATCATCAAAGGAAACTTGTTTGTAATGATGAAATACCATTTTTAAAAATAAATTCAAGTGTAATTTGTTAAGTATTTATTTGGAAAAGGGGGGTTTTACAGTGAAGAACAAAACATGTCAGAAAATAAATTGTTTTAATTTCAGGTTCACTTATATAATCGAATTCGTCTTTGAAATTGGTGATTTTTGGTGAGAATTTTGTGATTTTTAAGTGAGTATTGGTTGAGATATTGCGAGTTGAACGGAATCGAGTTTTTGTTCGATTTTCGGCGATCGGAGCAAGATTGTGAGTCGAGGTTGTAGCTGGAGGTAGCTTGTCGTCTAGGGGTTGTAGGAAAATTGGTGGCTCGATTTTTAGATCGTCGTGGTGGCTGAACGAAGGCGAAGAAGGGTTTAGGGCTGCGTTCGAGTCGAGATGATTGTCGTGGCGAATGCGACGTTGTGGCGATGTCGAGTTGGACCAGAGGTGGGGGAAAAGTTGAGTGGTTGGTGGGCGAAGGTGTGGATGGAGATTCGTGGTTGCTGGTGGTCGGAAGCATCAGGTCGAGATAGATCTTGGATGATGGGTTTGGTTCCAATTAGTCCTCGATTTCTCGTTTTCGATTTTGTGTTTAGATGGAAGTTTAGGTGGTCGGGATCGAGAGTGAAGGTCATCGACGACTTGTCAATGGTGGTATAGGTGGCCGAATCATCGGCGATCCTCGGTGCATGTGCACGTGTGACTCTGTGTATCAGAGTGGGTTCTGAGACGAAGAAGGATGGATTGACTCGGGGTTGGTCTCGGGGTAGTGGATGTTTGTCTCGGGTTCGTTTTCGAGTATACGTGAGTGTTTAAATTGTATAACAGGTTTTTAAATTTAAAACTAAAACAAAGTTTTAAAAATAATTGATTAATGAAAATAATTAAAGGATAATTATTCAATATAGTTAATTAAAGGATTAATTACTTAATTCTTAAAGGATAATTAATTAATGTAATTTATTAATTAATGTGATTAATTAAAGGTTAATTTGTTAATAAAATTAATTAAGGGTTAATTAATTAGTAATTAAAGATTAATTACTTAATAATTGAAGGTTAATTATTTAATAATAATTAAAGGATAATTAATTAATTGGATTAATTAATTTATTAAAGGTCAATTAATATAAGAAATTAAAGGATAGTTAATTACTTAATGTCATAAATTAAGGTGATTAATTAATGGATAATTATTTAATGTGATTAATTAAAGGATAATTAATTAAAGGTTAATTAATTTTATGTGAATGGTTAAAGGATGATTAATCAATTGGTTTGTAACTAATTAATGTAATTAAGTAGGATTCAAAAGTGATTAAAGTAATTAATTTAATTTATTTGGAAATTAAATTGAACTAATTAGGAATTGAACAACTAATTAATCTTGCTTATGGATGATTGGATTATATTGAATGCTTGAATTGTTTGAATATCTCTGATATGTAATTTATGATGCTCTGTGATATGAAATGGGTTGAACTGTGATAATGTAAGTTATGGATCTATGATGAATTGCTGTTTGAATATGTTTTTCTGAAGTTTAATTGAATTATTTAACTTAAACAACTTGGGTTAAAAAAATGGTATTGAATTCGAAGAGAACGGGGTCGGATATCAGCGATATCCGGAACCACTTCGATTAGTAATCTATAATTCTTTATAGATTTGATTTGTAAATTAAATAGGCTGGAATGAAATAAATTAAGTAAACTAGACCATTGAAACTAAGTAAAAGTACTTAGACATTATTTTGTGAAATAAGTGTTTGGCTACAGAATGATTAGAACTCGTAGTGAGGTACGAGTTACCCTGGGTTTCAAGCTGGAAGCTTTACAACCTTAGTATTTCAATTTAAGTGAGTTTACTCACGTTGGTTTCCAGCCTGACTCGGGTGTTACTTTATTGTAATGCTCGTGTAACAATCCTGTATTTTTCAATTATTTTTAAATTGATATTTCCAGATTTAAAAGCTTTATTTATGAAAAAGAATAAATTTTGTTATTTTAAATATAAATTTGAATTTTGATGTCAATTAGAATTCCAAACATAAATAAATTGATTATTTCCAGAAAATATGAATTTTTGTCAATATAGTCAAACCTTGACTTTTAAATTTAAATTTTAAATATTTGAAAATTTAAATTTTATCTTTTATTATGAAAATAGATTAAATATCATGAATACTGCTTTTCGTTTCGTTGAAATTGGATTTAAATTGTGAAAGTTATACTTTTTACAATATTGTGTGTATATTGATTTATTTAACAATATTGTTTATTTTAACCTATATAGATAATATTTTATTGGTCATATCTTATTCTAATTTGTATACATATGCCATATTATATATATTTTGTCTTTTAAATATTTTTAAAGTGATAATAAGATTTTTCCAAAGTGTATTGAATTTATTTCTAATTTTTAAAGCCTAGTTTGCATTTTTAAGTTATTTTCTTATTTTAAATTCTATTAAATTAAAATTTAATTATTTATTTCACTTTTAAAATGTTTTAAAAGTCATTTTTATTTCAAATTTTTTTTTAGAATATTTTTAAATAAAGTTAATAATTTTCCAAAGTCAATGGTGATTTATTTGTAATTTCTGGACACTGTTTTGTATTTTAAGCAATTTCTTTTATTATTTTTTCTAATTTCTTTAAATTTTATTATTTATTTTCTTATATCTTTACTTAGTTTAGGTTTGTATAGTATTTTTCTGAAATATGTTGTTTATATAAAGATTTATAAGGAAAGAAATGTGAAAGGTTGTGTAACGCTTTGAAACGGAAGCCCTTTTATTTACCAAATCCTTTAATTCCTTTAACTCCTCAAAATTAATTTCCTAGCCATGTAAAACCCTAGTGTAGCCGTCATCTCATTTGGCATTCACGTGAAAAAATATCCCATCTTCAATTGTTTCTCACGGCTAGAGAAAATTAGGTAATGGCCTCCATCTCTTTCTTCCTACTTTTCTTCTTTTTCTATGCTATTTTACTTGCCTTCTTCCCTGATTGAGATCGGCCTCTACCCCTATTCCACTGCCACCACCTCCTTCCATCTCTTCCCGACCACCACCAGCCCCCACTCCACAAGATCTGACCATAGCCGAACCATTTTGATGGTAAAACCCCCCAAATTTCAACCTAGATGCCTAAAAACCATGTTTATTGACCTCTACATGCTCACCCACCTCAACCACCACCCAAACCACCACCATAGCCACCACCACCTCCCTGACCTGACCACAACACACCCCTCCCCACCTCTGTCCAGTCATAACTCAACCTAGGCCGAGCACAATTCCCAAGGCCAAACCTTGTTTTGGCACAAAAATCACCTAATTGCCTTCAAAAATCACATCACCTCCTCATGTACAAACCCCACCTTGTCTTGCCTTGAACCCGAGCTATGTTAGCCCAAACCTGACCCAAAACTTGACCACGTCTGAACCACATCAGACCCCAAAGCCATACCAAACAATAGAGAAGGCAAAGCAAAAGACTGCGTAGTCGTATCTCCTTTTATTTCAATGTTATTGCATTTTAAAGTCGTATTGAATTTTGCTGTTTTGATTGTTTGTTTTGGGTTGTACACAAGAGTTGTAGATTGGATTCGCTCTCCACTCAAGTCCGTAGTCTTTTCATCGTGCTTTTGTTTCCATTGTGTCATTCTAATTGATATCTCCAGCAATAAAAGGTGAGTTATTCTCACCAGACAATATGTACCTATATAACTAGTAAATTGACACCCTGCGAATCTGTAGAAATATATTATCATGTTATATATGCTTATATTATTATCATATGATGTTCACACCTGTTATTACACCTGTTATATCATATGTTACTGTTATTTAATGTTATTCTGTTATCACCATTGCAAGTTCCCTGTAGATTAGAATCACTATGGGTTGAAATGATACATACCCGAACGGACTTTAGAATAGAGAAAAATCGTTATGGGCTGAAATGATAGGCCTGAACGATTTTTATTTAAATTATTTTAACTTGGGATTGCGGGTTTGAAATTATAGAACCCGGATTTTTCTTTTTTTTAACTGCGGATTGAAATGATACATATCCGTATCACTTGACCTAAGTTAGAAAATTATATACAGGCCCGTGGTTATTTTATAAAGTGTTTTGGATATTTTTAAGTATTTTAAAAATTATAAATTTATGAAATTTGATTTAAATAGATTTTTAAATGTTTTAAAATAAAGAAATTATGATTTTTCTATGTGTTAAAAATGTAATTAATGAATGGTTTAACTGGATTTTTGAAATATAACTTAAGTTGGAAATTTGGAATTTGGTTAAAAATGATATTTAAGTTATATAAATAAAATGGATATTAAATTTTATTTGGAAATGGTAAATATGATAATTTGATTAAATTTGAATTTAAGTGATTTATTAAAGTATTATTGATTTTTCTATGAATTTAAGTGGTTAAATAAATGAATGTTTAAAAGTGATCTTTTAAAATATAACTTGACTAGGAAATGTGAAATTTGGTTTTAATTAAAGGTTTAAGTTAAATAAATAAAATTGGAAATTTAGTTAAATTGTGCAATGGTAATTTAAATTTGAAGTGTTAAGTTATTTGTTGAAATGTGAAGAATTGGAAACTTTTACACTTAAATTTATTAAGTAAATTGTTGAAAATTGGATTTAATTATAAGAAATTTATTGTGAAAAAGATACATGTTAAATGATAAGTAAATGAATATTTTAAATGTTAAAATATGATTTTTAAAATGTTTATGTGTTTTAAATTGAAGTTATTTAATTGCTGGAAATACACTAACACCTAAAATCTACTTTTAATAGCATTCAGAAATGCTATAGATTCTGTTTTGAACTAAAATTGTGTAAAAAGAGCTATTACAGCATTTATGAAATGTTGTAGTTGCTGTAATTGAACTTATAGGCTAATATTGAACTCAGGCCTATTATAGCATTCTCTGGAAATGCTATAATGGTCTGCAGTCTATGTTGAAATCAAATTTAACCCTTGTTTTGAAATCTGAACTACCGCAGCACTTCTGAAATGCTGTCTTTTCTGTTTTGAAATATAATTCAACTAAAACTGAGTTTTAACAGCAGTTTTAAGTGTTGTCTTTGCTGAATTAAAAATGTTTTCAAATATAACTTATAGCAGTTGTTTTTTAAATGCTGTGAAATGCTGAAATTTTAATAATTAGGGTTTTTGACTTAGTAAACGAACTCAGAATGGTTTGAACCTTTGGAAATTGAATACTTAATTTGAAAATATAATAATTACACTTTTAAAAGGTTTAAATGAATTATTTTGATTGGAATATAAACTATTTAAAGGTGATTTGAAATGATAGTAAATGAACGATATCTTTGAATTTAAAAGGTATTTAAAGTTGAATATTTGGATTTGAACTGATAGGATATTTTATTTTATTAAAATGATTTGAAATGAAGTTTTGTAAGGATATGATATTTTATTATATTAAAATGATTTGAAATGAAATTTTGTAAGGATATGATATTTTATTATATTAAAATGATTTGAAATGAAGTTTTGTAAGGATATGATATTTTATTATATTAAAATGATTTGAAATGAAGTTTTGAAATGATATGAAAATTTAAATATATGGAAATGGTTTGGAATTGATTTAATCTTTATTTTGATAAAGATATGGTTTGAAATGATATTTTATTTTGAAGTAAAGTATTGTTTTTAAAAGTTATAACCACAGGTTATAATAACGATTGGTTGGCAAAGAGACCGGGATTAGATATGGACATACTCTCTGTCGATACCGAAAACCACTTTGACAACCGTGTACGCGGTGGAGATTCCAGAATGAAGTAGGATGGTGGCGACGTTATTAAGGTATGTTACGTGGACCCAACTCCCGTGAGTTGACATAAGGTGGCTAAAACAGGAGCGATCTCGGACCAGTGAGGTAGCACCTCTTCTCGGACACATTTCTTCGATATTATACTCTTACTTGTGATTGATTAGATGGCCATCCTCCGATTTGGGAGTGTTGTTCGAGGTGGAACGGTAGTGGCTGCTATGCGTATCCATTAGTCCGTGTGCGTAATTGGTATATCTACCCTGGCATTGCCTAGTTGTGCCGTGTCACCTACCATATCGAGCTTTACTACGATTATGATTTTAAGATCCGACCGCGTTAAGGTTCTCCATCCCCTTAACGCTATTTTCTATATGATTATACTTTACTTATTTAGACACTATTATAATAGTGAACATTACTACATAGTAGATATTTTAACGGATCCTTAGAGGATGGGCGGTCCCAAGCATCTTCCAAGTTACTTGTACCCTTATTACAGTTCGCTTGAGTTGGTTTACATTATATAAGTATATATTTTCCTGACTCGAGTGTTTTGTGTTTTGCTTTACGCTCAGGTCAGCCTGAGTTATTCACAAATTTGGATTTCCACTCGCTTGGAGATTTGAATCGCTGGAGATTATCTGCTTGTCTTGTCCTATCTATTTCAGTTCCGTTGTTCTACTCAGCTTGTACTTGGTTATTTTATTGAGACTTTTGTTGTACTCTATTTCTTCTGTTGTATCTTATGTAACTCTGACATATTTAGATAGTAGCTTCATGAACTACTATTTCTTTACTTCCGCTGCATTATTTTACTCTGTTTCTGTGATATGTGATTATATTTATTTACTGTATATTCTGAGATTTGCCAAATTTTAATTACAATGCGGTATTTTGAGCAATTCAACTCCGGCATGTGTGTCTACCTATACACTTATAATGAATGCGAATGGTTGAAAATATCGGGTCATTACAGCTCGGGTCAGACCGAGTATTACAGATTTTTCAGGTTAGGACGTTTTGGAGTTCAGGAGACGAGATGGATGGCAGGAACGTATGGAGTATATTCTGCTGTGTATTTGAGAGTATATTGATAGTAGTCTGGGACAGGTTGACAATTGTCTAGTCTATTTGTAAATGGTTGTAACTCTGATATATTGTATGTAAATTGACATTTACAGCTTTCTTTGTGTAAATGCTACTATTTTTGTATTATATTTTGATCCGCTGCGAATGTGAGATTATGTGTTCTGTTTTCTATTTCTTCTTCTACCTCTTTTTCTTCTTTACCCTAACAATCTGGTATTTTCGAGGTCGAAAATTCCGGGTTGTTACATTTGGTATCATAGCTGAAGGTTAAGCGAGAACCTTGGCTCTGGTGGGTTTACTCATTAAGGATAGGGTCAATAGTACCCTAAAATGAGTTGAGAGTATTATATATGAGAGCGTACTTGTTATTTTCTTATATAAAGATTTTAAAATGATTTTAAAATTGAATGATTTTTATATAAGTTTATCTTTTGATATATAAAGAAATAATTTTCTAATTATTAAATATATTAAAGAAATTGGTTGTTGAATCATTGGAATAAAATAAAATAATGAGAATTAAGTGGTAATAGTAATACAACCAAATTGAAATTGAATGAAGATAAGTTTGAAATGGATCCAAACTGAAATTAAAATCCTGAATTTGTAGAAGTGTTTTCAGAATAAAGATAATAATGAATTGGTTTCAAGATATGATAATCTTGGTTATTATCATAAATGGTTGTTGTGTTTAATAATGAAATGTTGTAAATGATTAAGCAAAATGAAATGTTTTAGGGAAGTAAACTTTTAGGTGAGTATGACTTATAAATTGGAATTGAAGATAATATAAAATTGTGAAGTTTTAAATCTAAATCCAGAAAACTTAAAATTGTTTTAAAGAAATTTGTTTTGAATTAAAACCAAAAGTGGTTTAAAAATTTAAGGTACAACTTGGTGTGTAAAGGAAATAAATATGTATAAATGAGGATATACATAATAACAAAGATGATTTGAAATAAACTCTATGTGTTGAGTTTTAAATTTTTTTCCTTGGAATGTGATATGAAAACCCAAAGTGATAAGTTTTTGAACTTATAAGTGGGAAGATTATTAATATAAAGTTTAGAATTTGAAATGGGAATTCAAATTGGGTAAAGTTGACTGGATTAAATTGAATTTAACTTAAGGGGAGTTAAATGAGTTTAGAATGAACAAGCTGAATTGGAAATTTCAAAATGAAATTCGAGATGGTTTTAAGTTGAGATTTGAATCGAATTAATTTGATGTGAAATTGAAGTTGAATAAGTTTGAAATTCAATTGGGAGTTGATTTGAATTTGGGATAGGAATTGAAGTTAATTTAAATTGAGTTGAAATTGAATCAATTTAAATGGGAGTTGAATATTTCTGTGATTAGAACTCATTTTATAGAAAAGTGATATGGTTAATAACTTTATAAAAGAGTAATCAAATTTGAATATTTGATTTGGAATAAACAAAGTTATATATTTTTGTTTTATACGATTAAACTCCCCTTGTAGAATCTATAGCCAGAAGAAAAGGGTTTTTGAAATATTTGAAGTATAAAAAGAGAATTTATACAAGTATGAAGTGATCCAAGATTTTTCAAGATTATATATATCTATATATATATAAGAGATTTTATGAGAATGATTTTGGAAAAGGTTTTGGAACCTATGGATTTTGGAAAGGCTTTTGATTTTTGAGAAAAATCAGTTTTGGGAATTTGGAAAGCCAAGTTTGGAACTATCGATTTGGGATATCGATTTTGTGTAAAGGAGGTTTTGATATAAATCATAAAGGGTATGATTTGAAGACACTATAAGTGTATAGTATAAAGTGTTTTGAGAATGGCTTTGGGCAAAAAGGCGCTCCCTTGAAATGAACTTCTCAGGAGTGCCATAGGGTGGTACTGCCTTGAACCCTAAGGGTGGTTCTAAAGTTGATCCTGTGAGGAGTCCGGACAAACTAGTTCCTGAGGATTATGTGTAGTGGGTAGCGAAAGTTGAGGGTGCTGATGCCTACAGAGACATTGGATTATGCTGTGACGACAGTGTAGCTCGATGTCACTACGATCTACTACGGACCATAGCGGAAATCGTGTGTGCTGCTGAGAGCCAACGGTCTACGTTTGATTTTGCTGGGATGGCAACGTAACATCGGTGGACTGCGATCTATGAAGACATAGCGAAAGTTGAGAGGCCGTGAGAGCCTAAGGCTACATTGGGACTTGACTGATGTAGTCTGCGACCTATGTGGGAGTGGAGAAGTTTCATTCTTTTGGCAGCAAAATTCGAGGGCGCTGATGCCTACAGTTACATGGACTTTTGCTGTGATGGCAACGTAACCCAGGATGTAACTGCGATCTGTAGCGGGTTCCATGGTGTAATCGAGGGGCGCGGAGTGCCTACAGTTATCTATGGATTTTGCCGGGATAGCAACGTAACCATCGGGTTAACTGCGACCATGGAGGGGGTGATGATTTCCAGAGCATTCTCACCAAAGATGTTTTCAATATTTTCAAAAGTGTTTTCTATATTTTCGACAAAATATTTTTCCTAAGTATTTTCATTAGGTGTTGAAAACGGG
Organism: Allium fistulosum; assembly: GCA_030737815.1. Taxonomy (NCBI): domain Eukaryota; kingdom Viridiplantae; phylum Streptophyta; class Magnoliopsida; order Asparagales; family Amaryllidaceae; genus Allium; species Allium fistulosum. Next base: position 325,962,238 of record CM060903.1, on the reverse strand, counting down.
TTTACCAAGTACTTATAGATTTTCAGTCCTATGCCTGATCAACGTATGACCGAATTTCTATGAGAACGAGGATGAACTTGTTGAAACATCGAGTTATAAAAAGTATTTTTTATAAAGCTATTTTGGGTAATATTATGTAGATTTTAAATAAAAAGAGTTTATAGTTAAAAGTGATCCAAGAGTAATTTTTCTGATAATAAGCATTTTAATAAATTCTTGCTTCGTTCCGTTTCGAGGACGAAAAGTTTTAAAGGGGGGAGGAATGTGATAACCCGGATTTTTGGTCATCAGATAATTGGATAATTATCTGATTTTAACTATTTAAAACACTGATTTATAAGTTAAACAAATAAATTATGTGTTGTATACATATGTGTTGATTTAAATAGAATTTAAATTTGAATTTAATTTGAAATTCAAAAGATAATTATCTTAAAATAAATTGGATTTAAAAATAATATATATATATGTGATTTTATTTAGTATATAATTAGTTTTATATTAGTTTCTTTAAAAGATTTTGTAAATATAAATTAAGAAAATGTATTAACTAAATAGAAAACAAATATAATATTAAAATTTATTAACACGTGCTAAATACAAGTGTAAGATTTTTAGCATATAATTTAACAAATGTAAGCAAATATTCTCGTGCAAATTACAAGTGTCATGTAATTTGTTTTCTTTTCATTTTTAAATAAAAGATAAATCAAGATTATAAATATATCTATCTCCTCTTCTCTATTCTTTTTCTATCTTCATTTTTTTTCAAAACTAAGAAACAAAACCTGTTAACAACTTCAAAACCAAAAAATAAAAGAAAGCAAACAACATCAAGCTTTACAATCTCCTCCAAGATTTCAAGCTGAAACTAAGCAAGATCAATTCAACAACTCAGATCAAATTTTCAGCTTTCAAAACCATTCCAGGCTTCTCTGCTCAAAAATAAACAGCGAGTAAACTTTAACCTTTTAAGTTAAATCATCTTTATAGCTTGTGCATGTAACAATTGATGGTAGTAATGACTTGAATGTGATTTGCATGGATGTATAAATGTGTTTTGCTTGGGTGTATAAGTTGAATTGCTGTGTGTTTATATGTGCATGTCTCTGTTTGTTTTAACAGACCCCAAATTACATTCAAAAATTTATTTCTCTTCACACAATCACTTCTGGGTTATGATCATCAAAGGAAACTTGTTTGTAATGATGAAATACCATTTTTAAAAATAAATTCAAGTGTAATTTGTTAAGTATTTATTTGGAAAAGGGGGTTTTATAGTGAAGAAAAAAACATGTCAGAAAATAAATTGTTTTAATTTCAGATTCACTTATATAATTGAATTCTTCTTTGAAAGTGGTGATTTTTAGTGAGAATTTTGTGATTTTTAAGTGAGTATTAGTTGAGATATTGCGAGTTGAACGGAATCGAGTTTTTGTTCGATTTCCGGCGATCGGAGGAAGACCGTGAGTCGAGGTTGTAGCTAGAGGTAGCTTGTCGTCTGGGGGTTGTAGGAAAATTGGTGGCTCGATTTTTAGATCATCGTGGTGGCTGAACGAAGGTGAAAAAGGGTTTAGGGCTATGTTCGAGTCGAGATGGTTGTCGTGGCGAATGCGACATTGTGGCGATGTCGAGTTGGACCGGAGGTGGGGGAAAGGTTGAGTGGTTGGTGGGCGAAGGTGTGGACGGAGATTCGTGGTTGCTGGTGGTCGGAAGCGTCAGGTCGAGGTGGATGTTGGGTTTGGTTCAAATTAGTCCTTGATTTTTCGTTTTCGATTTTGTGTTTAGATGGAAGTTTAGGTGGTCGGGATCGAGAGTGAAGGTCATGGACGACTTGTCAATGGTGGTATGGGTGGCTGGATCATCGACGATCCTCGGTGCATGTGCACATGTGATTCTGTGTATCAGAGTGGGTTCTGAGACGAAGAAGGATGGATTGACTCGGGGTTGGTCTCGGGGTAGTGGATGTTTGTCTTGGGTTCGTTTTCGAGTATACGCGAGTGTTTAAATTGTATAACAGGTTTTTAAATTGAAAACTAAAACAAAATTTTAAAAAGAATTGATTAATGAAAATAATTAAAGGATAACTACTTAATATAGTTAATTAAAGGATTAATTACTTAATTCTTAAAGGATAATTAATTAATGTAATTTATTAATTAATGTGGTTAATTAAAGGTCAATTAGTTAATACAATTAATTAAGGGTTAATTAATTAGTAATTAAAGATTAATTACTTAATAATTGAAGGTTAATTATTTAATAATAATTAAAGGATAATTAATTAATTAAAGGTCAATTAATATAAGAAATTAAAGGATAGTTAATTACTTAATGTCATAAATTAAGGTGATTAATTAATGGATAATTATTTAATGTGATTAATTAAAGGATAATTAATTAAAGGTTAATTAATTTTATGTGAATGGTTAAAGAATGATTAATCAATTGGTTTGGAATTAATTAATGTAATTAAGTAGGATTCAAAAGTGATTAAAGTAATTAATTTAATTTATTTGGAAATTAAATTGAACTAATTAGGAATTGAACAACTAATTAATCTTGCTTATGGATGATTGGATTATATTGAATGCTTGAATTGTTTGAATATCTCTGATATGTAATTTGTGATGCTCTGTGATATGAAATGGGTTGAACTGTGATAATGTAAGTTATCGATCTATGATGAATTGCTATGTGAATACGTTGTTCTGAAGTTTAATTGAATTATTTAACTTAAACAACTTGGCTTAAAAAAATGGTATTGAATTCGAAGAGAACGGGATCGGATATCAGCGATATCCGGAACCACTACGATTAGTAATCTATAATTCTTTATAGATTTTATTTGTAAATTAAATAGGCTGGAATGAAATAAATTAAGTAAACTAGACCATTGAACTAAGTAACGGTACTTAGACATTATTTTGTGAAATAAGTGTTTGGCTAAAGAATGATTAGAACTCGTAGTGAGGTACGAGTTAGCTTGGGTTTCAAGGAAGCTTTACAACCTTAGTATTTCAATTTAAGTGAGTTTACTCACGCCGGTTTCCAGCCTGACTCGGGTGTTACTTTATTGAAATGCTCGGGTCAGACCGAGTATTACAGATTTTTCAGGTTAGGACGTTCTGGAGTTCAGGAGACGAGCTGTATGGCTGGAACGTATGGAGTATATTCCGCTGTGTATTTGAGAGTATATCGATAGTAGTCTGGGACAGGTTGATAATTGTCTAGTCTATTTGTAAATGGTTGTAACTCTGATATATTGTATGTAAATTGACATTTACAGCTTTCTTTGTGTAAATGCTACTATTTGTGTATTATATTTTGATCCGCTGCGAATGTGAGATTCTGTGTTCTGTTTTATGTTTCTTCTTCTACCTCTTTTTCTTCTTTACCATAACAATCTGGGATTTTCGAGGTTGAAAATTCCGGGTCGTTACAAGTAGCAAGCAACCCTTGAACTTCAAAGAGCTCCATCTTCAATTCCATCATCTTCAAGATGTCTTCACTTTGAAATGCTTGAGTAGGATCGAAGTGGTTTTCGGATAACATATTCGATCTCGGTCGCTTTGAAACAACATTCAATAGTTACCGGTAAACTCAACCCCGGTTCTTTAGAAAATAAACAGTCTTAGATAAGAGTGGAGATCATCTCCTAACAATTAGTGGATGGATTTCCTTATCCTTTATTCTAGGAGAATGAAACGAGATTTATATTTACAGTACAACATCATCAGAGATGACTGTGTCATATAACTCACGTGTTTCTCCTAGATATTTCCAAAGTTACGTTTTTGGGTCCATATTTGATAGTCGGTTATTTAACTATCAAATAAACAAACAACAACCAATTCCAATTGAGATTTATTTATCCACAGTAACCACTAAGCCTCGAAACAAATATTTATTAATAAATCTCTTTTCAAATTGTTTGTCTAAAACATTCATATACTTATCGCTCTAACAAAAGCATATACACATAACATTTGCAAATGACTTCTTGCTTCAAAATCATTTTAAAAAGGATTAAAAAAATGTTTTTTAAATTGGAGGCAAGGACAACCCTAAATACTATTCCCTCGGTGTTAAGTCTGGAACGGATGTCCCATACCACCGCTTTTAAAAGGTCAGTTTAGAGAAACCCAGAATCTCAAATTCCTTTTATACTTCTTTCGATATATCCTTTTTAATAAAATCTATTTCACTCATGAAATCTCTTTTACTTGAAATCCAAATCCATTTCAAAATGATTTCTAAACTCCCAGATTCATTTATAAAACCCTTTTATAAATATTCAAAATTATATAAATGATTTCTAAACTCCCAGATTCATTTATAAAACCCTTTTATAAATATTCAAAATCATTTATATAAATTGTTTTATAAACATCCAAACCTTTTTATAAACTCCCTTTATGAATATCCAAATCATTTTCTAAAAATTCTTTTGTAGATATCCAAATCATTTATAAAACTTCTTTATAAACCTTTATCATTCAAACAACTTCCTAAATAACCTTAAATCAAATTAGCTTCCTTTAATAAGCAAATCCATTTTATAAATCTCCCTCATCTATGAAATCTTCTTTGCTTAAAAACTCAAATCCATTTACCCAAAACACTTTATAAATTTCCAAATTCCACTATAAAATCTTTATAAAAACTTCCTTTTATAACATGGAAAATTATTCCCATTAGTTAAAACGTCTTTAGTAAAACCATTTGTCAAATCATTCTTTAAATATCTTGTTCAAAATGCAATAACTTTAAAACCTTCCAAAAAGAAAATTAAATATTTATCCTTATAAAATCAAACAGAGGCTTAATGACCACAATGGTGCTTTTAATTTGGTTTTACTTATCTAGTTTAGCATGGCATCACATAACAACAGGTATATAAGGGATCAACACATAACAATCAATCAAGTTAAGTAAATGCCCAAGTTAATTATAATAGCAGAATGGTGTTTTCTTCTATTAATAGATGTCATTAAGTTTTCCTAATTATATGGGGTTAGTTAAAGGTAAGCGATATAGAAATTCCTTGATTTAAAACAAATTTCAAAAGAAAACGGTTTAAAACAAAATTGATTACTTAAACTCAAAGCGATTTTAAAATAAATTAAAACCCTTGTAAATGAGAGCCAAATCCTTATTAAATATTTATTAAACTCTAAATAAAGGTAATTAAAACTTAATTAATCTTATTAACATAATTAACTTTAATCCATGATTTATTAAATAAAACCCCCTTTGAAAATAGTAACTAATTAATAATTATCTTAAATAAATAATTAAGTAATAATTAATCAATCCTTAATTAAAAATTAAATAATAATTAATTTTAATTTAATAACAAATCATGATTAACTTAATTGATAAACATTTAAGTATAAATACCATTATTAACAAATGATTAAGTACTAATTACCTTTATTAATTAATTAAATAATCATTAAACAAATAAATCATTAAATAATTAAACAATTGTTCTCTAATTACTTAATTAAAGTTAGAAAATATTTCCAAAAGATTTCTAAGTGAAAACAAGTTTAGATTAGAAAAATAGTTAGATTTTCCAAACTGCGCTTATAGCGACTATCGCTATATGGACCCATAATTTCAAAGCTTGAAATTTAGATTTTCTAACTTCTAAAACTTCAACTTTGAACTCTTGTCTTCTTTAATCATGAAAATAAGTTTTTGAACAAAATTTTAAACTATAAAACTTTTCACTTTGAAATAATAACCAAACTTTCGACAAAAAGTGGATTTCTATGTCGCTTTTAGTTAGCGAATCTCTACCTTTGTCTCATGAACCCACATACAATAAATACAACATTCCAACATAATATCACATCATAAATTGTAGCATAATCATAAGCAAGAATATTACTTCACAAATACTAACCAACTTTTCCAATATTCAAGGTAAAATCTTTATCGCCTACTCAAACTTCGGCATAAGAAATCAACTCCAAATCAACATATATATATATATATATATATATATATATATATGCATACACAACATATAACATTACCACATACTTAAGCAACATTTTAACTCATAAATTTTACAATTTTAAAAATTTTGTAACTTGAGTTTTAAAAACATGAACTTTACTCACCGAACTCTTACTAGAACTAGAATTCGACCTAGATCTTGGTATTAACTTGCAAATGAAAAGACTCTTGATGATGTTCCACCTAAATTAGGCTCGGCCATGCATGTGTTTATGCTCGACCTTGGATGTTTATGGAGGGTGTGGGATTGTACTTTGGAAGAAAGGTGTTGTAGTGTTTGTAGATTCTAGTGAGCTAAAGAATTGATTTCAGTAGGAAAGAAGTGATTTTTCACAAGTTATAAATTATAAAGGGAAGCCATGGATATTTTTTTCTCAATCTTTTTGGAAATCTAAAATGAAGAAATGGGTTGGAAAATGAAAATTATGAAAGAGAAGTGATATTTATAAGCTTAGGAAAGTAATAAAATATATAAAGTGATAAGAATTAAATATACCCACATGCATGCACCTCATACCTCCCCTCTCCCTTACTTGTACATGTTACCATCCCCCTCCTTGCCTTGAATCATGCTAGAGCTTCCATGTGTGTGGACTAAAGATATGGAGATGTTTTGTGTATATATAAGTGTGTTTATATGTATATATATGCCTTTTATAACATAATTTGTCACATCCATGCTTAGGTATGAATATATATAAGTTAATATATAGAAATATGCTTAATTAATACTAATCCTAACATATATAAATGTGTGCATGTTGCACCAAGCGTGCATAACATTCCCGATGACTTTTGGGTGTCGAAAAATCTAAACTTCGGAAAACGTTCTTCGATCACATTTTCTATTTTTATTTGAACTATCTATATTGGTAAGCAAATTTTGAAAACTATTTTATCATCATTATTAAATAATTAAAATAGGTTTATTTGCTAATAAAAATATGTTTATTGATTATATAAAATATACTTAAATAACCTATTTCAAAGTGGAAAAATCTTAGGTCATTACAAATCTATTTTACCATCATTTGTTATTATTTAAAAGAGTTTTATTTTAATTATAAAACCTATTATTTTAATATTGAAAATTTATTAAATATTCGCAAATCAAGACGGTAAAATTTCTGGGTCGTTACAAAACTAATTACAACGGATGAAATGAATTTGACCAAGCCTAAACAGACACTACTAATTAGAATGTCCACTAAGAACTCTTCCACATTAAAGGGAAATTATGAATTTTATTAATGCTAAGAAAAGAACTTCTCTGATTTAAGCCATTAAGAGTATTGACACTATCATGTGGCATGATGTGTAAATCTAGAACGAGTTCTTGGTAAATCATCAAAATATGGTTTTGATAGTAGTACCCAAAAAGATATGATCAATCGGCCGTAAAAGTGTCTTCGAGAAAAAGAACAATGCAGTTGGAACATGGTAAGCTACAAAGATAAAATACAATCGTAATTTTTAATTATAAAAATTAATGTAATAGATTCATCGTTCAATGTACTTAAATTTGTTTGGATTTTACTCACAAAATTATCATTGTATATGGTTTTGAGTTTTAGTGTATGAAACAAAAATTCTAAATGAGGATTTGAAATATGCTTTATGCACTTAATAACCAAAGTGTCTCGAAGATAGTAGGAGCAATTCTGAATTTGTGGGTTATTGGATTTGACCCAAGAAATGGTACGAAAGTATTATCTGATAAGCATTAGAGTTAAGCAAGTATTTTGATAGAGAAATCAAGCAGTTTGATTTTCAATCAAAATATAGGGAAAGCATGTATCTGTAAGAATGAATATTAGAGGTACTAAAATACTTTTAAAACTATAAGTAAATAACAAACTTATGATGTTAACAATGCACTAAAGTCAAAATCATGTTAGTTTAGTTGTTTAACACTCGATAGTGGATTTGTAAATGATATCTTTTATAATAAGTATAAAAGGATGTTGGGATTATCCTAAATGATATATGTAGAGACAATACTAATTTTTTTAATATATAGCATGTAAGATGAGTTCCTTATGCATTGGCAATATGAATTATTATACATGCTATATTGCCTACAATATCACACTTTTCTTATGTATTTGATATATAGAACAAGTATCAAATCCGAATTAAGATTGCTATATGAAAATCAAGAGCATTCTTGAGTATTTAGGAAATATTAAAGGATTGTTTATAGAATTAACAAACTACTTATAAAAGAGTGCACAGAATCAAACTTCATAAGTAATATCGAGTGTAGTGTGTCAATCCTAAGTTTATGTTCAATACTAAGCTAAGAACTTTAAGATTGGAAATGTTCCAAACAATAAGTAGTGAACGATTCAATCAAAGGCTAAGTACATCATCTTCAACACCACTCAACAAAAGTAGTATAAATAAAATGCACAAAATTATAATTGAGCTAGGGTGATTCCAAATATTGAGAATCCCATGACATTATTATTTGATAACAATGATACAATATAATTCGCAAATGAACCTAAAACTTACTAGAAGTCGAGGAACATACTCCAGAAAGTTCTACATGATAAAGTCGGTTTACCAACGTTAGAGAGAGTTGTTTGATAGATTAGCTTGGTAAAACAATATAACATACTCATTCACTAAGAGATTGGCTCGATTAGTTTTTGAGAAACCCGATTGAAAAAGTTAGAATAGGATTCCATAATTGACCCCAAGTGCAAGTGGGAGAATGGTAGAGTTAGGGGTATGAGCTAAAGGCAATTATATAATTAGTTACATATATCTACTCGATAACCAATCTTATCCAAAATAAAAGGTGTTTTCTTTCTATTATTTACTTGTTATATTGTGATATAATCGATTAGGTAATTACTTTACAGTATATTAAACAAAAAATCCTTAAATGATATGTTATGTGATAGTAATTACAATGCGTTGTAATCATGAGAAACTTATCACATTGTAATGATATATATTTTAAATATTCCTAGTCAAGGTGTTTCGTGATAGGATATCAATACATTCGTTGAAACTAAAGTGCGTATGATTCTCCCGATGTTGGGCAGTGTATTATCATGGCTATTGGGGGCACCCATGGGTTACGTACTGATAGTTATAAGATAACTATAGAATGACCCACTCGAGAGTTTTATGTTGCTTAATATGTTTGTACCAAAAATGGGCACAACACTCTTCGGAAGTCTTTGAAGAGATAAACGCGCAGAATGAAAATTAAAACTGTGGATTATCTAACAAAAACTCCAAATAACAGAAAGTAAATTGCAAAGACAAGCGATTTAGAGTGGTTCGGCGTTTTGCCTACGTCCACTATGAAGTTTGATGATTTTATTGCTCGATTACTTGAAGATTACAGTAGTTAACAATGTAATACAACTGAATTTCAATGCTAAGTGTCAATCTAAAGCAGCGACGGTGTTCTGGAGTAGATCTGGCAGAATCTGGGCGCTCTTCAGTACTTAGAATTCTCCGACCCCTTTTCTGAATGACCAAGGGCTCTATTTATAGGTGTAGGAGGTTGATATTTCGCCTAAAATGAGGGGAGACCAGTTCTGGTACGTCAGGGGGCCCACATGGCTGAAATCTGGAGATCCGGGCCCACTTTGGGATCGATTCGACCCTTGGTTCGAATCGATCAAGAAATCGTCCAATCGAGCTAAAATTTGGTGTGAACATTCTTCATCATGTGTTTAAGCTTCTGTGAAAATTTCATGGCATTTGGACTTGTAAAACTCGAGTTATGATCGATTCAAGTTGGTGTTTTTCGTATTCTGGAGTCGTTCGAATCGATATGCTTGAATCGATTCGTTCGAATCGATCCTCCTGCTCGTGAAGATGGTGACGTGGTGCGCCTTCTTCGCATCGGTCCGCTTTGCACTCCGCATTGACTGGGTCGAATCCACGACTTGGATTCGAAGATGGTGGAGTCGAGGACTTCCAGTTGAGTGGATTCGAAGATAGTGGAGTCGAGGGCAAGCTATATCTCCTGGATTCGAAGTGAAGCTACGCCTCCTGGATTCGAAGCTCCCTCTCTTGATGGATTCGAATTGTAGAAAGCTCCAATCGATTCGAACTTAAGGTATCGTTCGAATCGATTCGAAGTACAGCTAACTACAGTTGATTCAAACCAATGCTATCTCGATGGTTTCGAATCAATGCTTGGTCCGGTTGGATTCGAACGAGAGCTTCTATGCTGATGGAGTCGAAGCAAAGGAGGGCTGATGGAGTCGAGGCAATGGAAGTTCGATGGATTCGAACTGGTTCCAGGCCAATGGATTCGAACATAGGTTTTGCCTATGGATTCGAACTAAGGGTGGCCTACTCCATCTTTTGTCGACGATATCTTGAGCATACGAACTCGGATTGACTTGAAACTTGGATCGTTGGTTCCCACGGCTTTGCTTGACGTGCCTTATCAATTGTAGCCGGATCCGGACTTGAACAAATTTCATCGATATCCGTAGCGATCCTTACGCGTAACCGACTTCCGAGACGATCTGTCACCGGTATCTAGCCAAGTCCTTGGTGTCACGGCCTTGCCAAAAGGCGGGATAACATTTGCCCCCCAAAGTACGTCTTGTGTGAACATGACGTGCTTTGAAAAGCTACAGTCCCTTATTGAACAATGATCACATGCTTTGTCGAAAATTGTCTTCTTTGCTGTCGTAATCAATCGTCGTATGATCATGATTGACTGTTAGGCTTTTGATTCATGACGAGATGAACATTTGATTCCTGTTGATGATAAAGACCAAAACATTAGTCAAAAATTACGTGCATACGTGTATTATCTTGACCTTGGTTAACGTTGCGTGATCGCAAGTTGTTGTCCGTTCGGTTCGCTATCGAAATCTACATCGGTCCTCTCCTGAACCGATTTTGAGATTTGAGTTAAAACATTGCTTTTATGATTGTCTATCATCATCCTCTCGTATTGATTCTCTCCTGAATCGGTACAAGAGTGGACAAGCAATTTTCCATATGGAAACGATTCGTCCATTTGACTGGTGGTATTTGATGGATTCGAAGCTATGTTTTCTTGATCCGCTTCGAGTTGAGGGTTTTGAAGTGGGTACTTTGAACCTATGGTTCTCCGAATCAATATTGCGTGGATTCGAAGTTCTCTGAGTTGGTGGGTCCGGAACTGATGGATTCGAAAGTGGTCGTTCGAATCGATGGTGTCGTACGTTCCCTTGACTCTTCTGACGTTGTGCTTCGAATCGATGAAGCTTCTCATTGATATTGTATGGATGGATTCGGAGGTGTGGATTCGAAGATGATTTGTAACCTACGTACTTCTGGGGTTCGAAACGTTGAAACCATCCTGTCAGCTTCGAATCGAAGGATGCTTTCTTGTGACCGATTCGAAGATACTCGTTCGAATCGATGGGCTGGAGCCGTTTTTACCGGTTGTACCTGACCGGGATGCGAATCGTCTCGCAATCCCCTATATATACCGGGATCTTTTTCACTTCCATTTTTTACTTTTTTACAGTTGCGAGAGCTGTTTCTTCGAATCGTCTTCCAGAGCTAAACTGACGTGCCTACCGCGAATCGATCGAACTCATCTACGCTTCCACTCTAAATCAAAACAGGTACTCAATGGATCGATTCGAGATGAGAAAAATAAACTATTTTCGCCTTAGAAAAACTCTAAGGAGTGACAAGATCTGAATGAAATGGGTCGACTCGATGGAGTCGAGGAGTGATGTCTTTTGGGTTACAGCGATTAGAGCGTCGTTTCCCGTTGCTTTGCATCGATCCAGGAACAAACGATCTTCGAATCGATCTCAAGGGCAAGGTTCCGAATCGATGACTTGGAGGGAGAGGGCATCGAATTGATCGATTCGAAGTAATGCTATCCAGATCGATTCGAAGGAAATGAATATTGATCGAGTCGAAGTAGCGTTGAGCTCACGGATTCGAAGTGCTCCTCCATCATAAGGTTACATCGAGTCGAACCATATGGATTCGAAGCGCCTGGAATCAAACTCCATCGATTCGACCCTTATCGATTCGTGTCGATGGATTCGAACGCCTTCGTCCCCTGAGACCATTGTTCTTATGATTTGCTCCATCATCCGAACTACGACCAACTTCAGGTTGCACTTTAACGAACATAATGAACTTTAGCATAACCGACTCCGACGAGCCTCGGCCTTGCATAATCGACCTTGACTGAAAGATTTAAACTTGAATTTCCTTTGAGGCTCGTCGATGGAACTATGACTTAACTAAAATTTCAACAGACTTAAACTTGCATTGGTTGATAGCACTTGGATGGTGTGGAAGTGACGGTCAGCGATGACGGTCGTTTTCATTCTCAAATTCCCAAGTTATGTTGTTCGAATATCTTGCTTCATTCTGTTAAATTTGCTTAAGTAATGCACAGCACTTGCATTGCACGGCACGTTCATACACACTACACTGGGGCATGCACGGGCTAGTTATGAACTTAACGTTGCTTTCTGATGAGTTAGCTAATTATGGAATCTTCGAGCTCCCAACAACAAGAAGTACAGAGCTCGACTCCTCCGGTTCTTGAGATTCTTGAAATCCCTGCCGATGTAATCGATCCAGCTCCAGACGAATTGTCAGAGGCTATATTTATTGAGGACCCTGTCGATTCGGTTCAGTCTAACATCTCTGAATCCTTATTGGGACGAATATGCCTAAAGCACAACATATCTCTAGGTGATGTACTATTGCCCAGCGCCACTGATAGACCGCACAATCCGCCTGAAGGATATACAACATTCTACCGTCATGCTTGTGCGGCTGGAACTCTTCCTCCTTTCAATCAATATATCAGAGGGATGCTATCATATTTAGGAATCGCTCCTTCACAACTTCATCCTAACGGACACGCGTTGCTGAACAGTGCCTTTATCATATTTATGGACTGTCTCTTTCGCCCGCCGAGGCCCGCCGAGGCCCTCCGAGATCAGACACATATTCAACTTCAAGAGCAGGGGTGATAGCCCGTCGTTTACATTTTTGGAGGCAGTTAGAAATTGCCAAGTTGTAGTTGGAGCTTGGACTCGACTGAGCTATTTCAAGAACGAATGGTTCTACGTTCGGTGCCCTCCGGGTTTTGCTAGGCGATGGTTGTCTAGACGTAAGCGTCTTAACCTGTTTCCTTGACCAATAGCTCTTCGGTGTTAAAATTGACATTTCATTCCTTTTACAGCTATTATCTCTAGGCCCGATGGAGGGCATTTCAAGGGTACCGTCCGGAGTCTTCAAGAAGTCCCAAGCGAGCTGAGGCATATTGACTCGGTACTGAACGACTACAACTTAAGAGTCCTTGGTTTGATCGACATCAATCAAAGCATAGTCGTTGAAGGCTTTGCAAAGTCTGCCTCCAAGAAGGGAGATAAGAAGAAGACCAAAAAGAAAAAAGTGAAGAAGTCACTTGGAATCAGAATAATTGAGGCGGGTGATGAAGAAAGAACCCACACAGATTCAGAGCCGATGGCTGATCTCTCGGGAAACTTTGAAGAATCGGGAGAAAAACGTAAAGGCAAGGCCGCCGTTTCCAAAAAACTTAAGTCCAAGGGGGGAAAATCTGTAGATGCGTTTCTTCCCGCTTCCGGGGTCATGATTTCTGAGGCCGCCCCTTCTCATTCGAGAGATTCTTTCAAAGGGCTAGACGATATTCCTATCCCAGATTATATATCGATTTCTCACGATCCTGGGTTGGAGGAATTTCAAGATGTTCTAAACGTGAACGAGCCTTTTCCTTTAAGTGCGGTCAACACTTCCGGTCGGTTTGGGGGTTTACACATTTACACACACTTCCACAGCACTTCATGACTTCTGCATGGTAAACATTGCTTTATGGAAGTTTAATCCGTAATTCTTTCTTATCGCAGGTGAGATGTCAGGACGCGGCTCTACCCTAGATAGGCTTCGGAATGTGCGCCAATCTTCTCCATTTTACGATTCCCGCAGGAGAGAGACATATAGGGATCATGGGCGAGGCTATTCGAGTCAAGAACGTTATGATAGAGACAGAGATTACTCGCGTAACCGTTCTGGCTATGATTACTCTGACAGAGACCGGGGATACCAGTACCGACCCCGATCTCGCTCTCCTCCGCCTCCCAGGGCTCCAGTAGACCTCCCAGGGCCATCTCATCAGCAACAGTTGCCTTCTCAATCTTCTCGGCCTGATATTCAGCGGCCAAGAATGGAACCAACGGCAGCCGCTATAATTGAACAAGCTCCGGCTGAGTTGACTAGCGAGGGAGCTGCTAAACTCGCCCAAATGAAAAATGACTACCCGGAAATTTGCATGGATGGCTATATCTTCCCTCCTAACTTCAAAAGAATTCCTCCGGAAGCTGAGACCACCGCTCATAGTTATATTCACGACTTCTACGCTCAGTACAAGGAGTGGTACAAGGCAGCCGTGAAGACTTCTAGAGTGGCTTTTGACAGGGCGAAGATTATTGTTGAACGTGATGGTGAAATTGCTAAACAGAAACGCATCATTGAAGTTCTTCAATCTGAAATGGAGACGTCCCGGAGTTCTGAACTTCAAGCTCTCCAGAAACACGAGGACGCCGTGGCCAAAATGGCTAGGATGCAACAGGAACATTGCGCCACGGTAGAAGAGATGGGCCACCGCAACACCACCGTTGCAGCTGAGCGAGACTTAGCCGTTAAAGAGCTGAACGAGCTCAAGGCCAAATTCGCTGAAATGGTGAAGGAGAAGGATGACGCAAATGCCACTGCACAAGAGGCTTGCAACCAAGCGGTATCTCTTAGGGCCGAACTTGCTGCGGTGGCGGTCAAGTCTAAGTCTGCGGAAGCAGAAATCCAGGAAAAGATTTTGGAGGAGAGGTCCAGGCTGGACGCTGAGTTCGACGATCTCCTTGTCACGTATAACGCTAATGTGCTGGAGCATAGAAATTTAGCGTGGCTGGGAGATGACTCCATGATCTTGTACAATGCCTGGACCCGGCTGGTGAATGAGAAGAAGGCAGTGCATCCAGATGAAACATTTGACGACTTTGAGCTGGAGA
Source organism: Allium fistulosum (assembly GCA_030737815.1). Taxonomy (NCBI): domain Eukaryota; kingdom Viridiplantae; phylum Streptophyta; class Magnoliopsida; order Asparagales; family Amaryllidaceae; genus Allium; species Allium fistulosum. The sequence goes on along the minus strand of CM060903.1, from coordinate 325,947,170 downwards.
TGCGTTTGCTCACCAAGGATGAGAGGAAGACCCTTCATGAGGTGGTGATCTCCATGGCGAAAGAAAAGCTTGGCGTTCAATCTCTAGAGACAGGCGAAGGTTCGGGGATCGCGCATCACGAGGCAAGTGTTGGAGCCGTACTCCCAACATTGCCCGAAACCACTGGTGCGGTAGACCCCCAATCTGTTCCGGCATATAATCCTGACCAACCGTTATTATCTTCCGCCGATGATTCTACCCATGTTTCGGTCCAGACCAAGGAAGGTATTTGAACGCTTCTCGTAGTTTAGTCGTGAAAAACCTTAAGCAACACACTTGGCTAACAATCTTCGTTTTGTCGCATTTCAGTGACTGAAGCTATTGTTTCTGCGCCCCTTGCTCTATCAGTTCCTCATCAAACACAAGGGGTTGTTTTTTCTGAAGCCGTCATGACTTCCACTTTGATTGGCGAGGAGGGAGATGCGAATATGTTTTCTTTCAGCGCTCAAATGATTGAGGAGCTTCTCAATGAGCCCATTGATCCCTCTGCCAACCCGTCCGTTGCTGTGAGTGAGGCTGCTCCGGCCGTTAGTTCATCTATGCCAGCTATTGGCACATCCGATGCGGCCCAAGTATCTCGTGAGGACGATGTTATTGCTGAGATTGCTGCCGAGATGGCAGCAGGGAATGTTGGTGTGAATCCGCCCGGGCCTGCCCCGTTAATGGTGATTTCACCAGGCGGTACTGTAGTGATTGAGACCGCTCCTGTCCCTCCTCCTGCTACTACTCCTATGCCTCCAGCTCGTCCTCCTACAAGAACTTCCGTCGCCTCGAGCTCTGAGGAAGACGTCGACATTATATCGCTGCCGGAGGGCAAGCCTGAAAAGAGCAAGCGATTGAGGAAGAAATCGGGCAGCGGGTCGGGTGGAGCTACCCCGAAGAAGAAGATAAGGAAGAAGAAAGATTGAACTCTTTCTCTAAATCTCTATTGCATAGGGTAGCATTTTGTTGATTCCTCTATTGCCGTGTATAGATGTGGATTCGGCTCCCACTAGTAACAATTTCTTGAACCATTTTGTAACCAGATTCTTTTTTGTTGATAGTGGAAATGAGAATGTTTTCCCTTTTGTCTCCAACTTGTTATGTGTTATGGTTCTGCCCCCTGTATTGGGGATAAGTGTGGAGTTGACGTATGTTTATACCCCGTCCCGCGCTCCGGAGTACGGAGTGGAATGGATGTTTATACTCCGCCTTGCACTCTGGGAGTACGGAGTTAAGTAAAAAGCTTGTGCCCAGCTCGCGCTCTCGGAGTACTCTGGGGTTTAGGAAAAATGTTTATACTCCGCCTCGCACTTTGGGAGTACGGAGTTAAGTAAAAAGCTTGTACCCAGCTCGCGCTCTCGGAGTTCTCTGGGATTTTGTAAATGTTTATACTCCGCATCGCACTCTGGGAGTACGGAGTTAAGTAAAAAGTTTTGTACCCAGCTCGCGCTCTCGGAGTTCTCTGGGATTTTGTAAATGTTTATACTCCGCCTCGCACTCTGGGAGTACGGAGTTAAGTAAAAAGTTTTGTACCCAGCTCGCGCTCTCGGAGTTCTCTGGGATTTTGTAAATGTTTATACTCCGCCTCGCACTCTGGGAGTACGGAGTTAGTTAATGTTTATACTCCAGTTCGCGCTCTCGGAAGCTGGAGTTTGTTGATATTCATACCCAGCTCGCGCTCTCGGAGTACTCTGGGATTTAGAAAAATGTTTATACTCCGCCTCGCACTCTGGGAGTACGGAGTTAAGTAAAAAGTTCATACTCCGCCTCGCACTCTGGGAGTACGGAGTTAGGAAAAAGGTTTTGTACCCAGCTCGCGCTCTCGGAGTTCTCTGGGATTTTGTAAATGTTTATACTCCGCCTCGCACTCTGGGAGTACGGAGTTGAATGAATGTTTATACTCCGCCTCGCGCTCTGGGAGTGCGGAGTTAAGGAAAAGGTTGTCGTGTATCAACCCATTTCTGGCCTGATGTGATGGCTTGCCCCCGAGCTCGGGTTTCATTTGGTGAGTGGTTGATTGCTTCATAGCCACTCCCTACTTGAATAAATTCCATTGCGTGATGGAATTTAGCTCTTCGTGCATCGTGATGTTGTACATTGTATTTAATGAATCACAGCTCTGGCTCAAAGAGATGGCATTTTATTGCTGAAATAAGAAAACATGGCAAAGTCAGTTGCCTTATTACAAATTCTAATTTCGAAATGCAGAAACAAATTCTAAAACAGAATTGAAACTAAATAGATAAACATAGCCTGTTATGTGCGATAGCGACGAAGTCTTTCGCTATCCAAGGCCTTTGGTGTAGCTAGACCATCAGCGGTCGTCACCTCATATACATCATCCCCGAGCTCTTGCTTAATCTCATGTGATCCCTTCCATGTTGGTTTCATGTGCAGTAGTGCTGGGTATTCTTTTTTAATGACAATCTCATTGCGTTCAAAAGTTTTAAGTCGGTCCTCGGCATCGCGTAATCGGGCGACTCGTTTTCGGTGTATGACTGTTCTCAAGTCAACCTGATCGCCCTGGACGACTCCAACTCCGTTGACGGTGGGAAACTTTAAGGTCAAGCACCATGGGGCAATTACGGCTCTGAATTCAGTAAGGGCAGGTCGTCCTAAGAAAGCGTTGTATGGCGAGACTATGTTCAACACAGTGAACTGCAATGTTCGAACTCTCCTATGTTCCTTAGATCCCAACCTAACTGGTAACTTCACCACCCCAATAGGTACGGTAGAGCTACCGTTGAATCCATGGAGGTGAGTTTGGCAAGGTTCCAAATCTCTGGGATTCATCCTCATTTGATTATAAGCATGTATGAAAAGGATATTCACAGAGCTCCCGCAGTCAACTAGTATCCTCTTCATCCAAGCTGGACCTACTTGTGCCGATATCACGAGCGGGTCAGTAGTCGGGCTTCCGACATAATCAATATCGTTGTCTCGGAAAGTGATGTCGTTAATTGTCACTCTTTTTCGTTTGGTCGAAGGTTTATTGTCCAAGTTGTCATCATACTCAAAGTCTGTTCGTCTAGCCAAGTTGTTATATGATTTCATTTCTCCCCAGCTTCGCTTCGCTATACGAGGACTATCACTTACAACATTAATTATCAGTCTTTCGCCGACACGACCTGGTTCTTCCTGTCTTTCTGGATTCTGTACATGATTTTGATTTGAGGGGCCCGCCCCTTCAGACTGCGGTGCCCGCACAAACTGATCTAACTTCCTCTCTCTGATCAACTTCTCAATGAGGTCCTGCAAGTGCCGACATTCATTGGTGTTGTGGCCATAACTTTCGTGGAATCTATAGAACTTCCCTGTTTGGATCTGCCTCTCCGACGATTGCTTCGGAGCCGGCTTCTTGTATTGCACAGTATTGCAAGTCTGTAGGTACACATTTTCCAACGATGTATTCAATGGTGTGTAATTATCGAATATCGGAGCTTCACGCCGTGGACCTCGATTTGGATCTCTTTTCTTATTCTGATCATTGTTACCTCTTGGCTGAGTTTGCTTGTTCTGTATGTTCAACTGAACTTTTTCGGAATTGTCACCGGACTGTTTTACTGCTACATTGCTCTGTATCCCTTCACTCTTGGGTCCCGCATCGTCTTGCTTCCTAGACTGTTTCGCGTCCTCTCGTCGTAAGAATTGCGCGGCTTTGGAGTAGAAACGGTCCAACGATGCGGGCGGCTTTCCAGCTAACCAGTTTCCAAATTCAGAATCAGGGTCAATCCCCTTTGTCAATGCCATTAAGATTGAGTTATCGTTGGGGTTACTAATCTCTACACATGCCGCATGGAATCTCTCTAAGTAACGCCTTAGCGTTTCCCCTCGAGCTTGGGTAACACTGGATAAGGTGTTGACATCTTTGGGTCTAGCGACATGCATGCGAAATTGTTCCACAAATTTCTTGGCCAGTTGATCAAATGAAGAGATGGACCTAGGTGGCAATCTTGTGAACCACATCGTTGCAATTCCACCTAGAGAGATGGGGAAACTTCGACATTTTACTGCGTCATCAGCCCTTGCGGCGCTCATTGACCACTCATATTTCAAGATGTGTTGATTGGGATCAGAATTTCCTTCGTACATAGGAAGGGTTGGCATTCTGAATCACCGGGGAGGTTCAGCATTCAGTATCTCGTCTGTGAAGGGAGTATGACTACGGGAAAGTCCCCAGTCATCGTTGGTAAGGCCTTGGCTTTCGCGGATCATCTGACGTATCATAGTCGAGATGTCTGGCATTGCTACATTTTGAGCTTGCCGAGCTAAGGTGTGGTCGGGTTCCACAGCGCGAGTTCGGACCGGGCGCCGTTGACGGTCCAAATTTTGCCTCCTTGGCTCAGCGTCCTCTAAGACGTACGGTTCAGGAGTACGCCCACGTTGCCGATTATTTGGCTCTGAAAGATTTCGGGTATCAACCCTTGTCTCTATTATGGCAGCTGCGGCATGATTGTCCGCGGTATGCTGTGTAGTAGGGCCTCCTTGTGTGGAGGGCCCGGCCTGAAAGCTGGTTGACGGTCCTGCCCTCAACTGTCCAATAGTTAACGCGGGTTGATATCCGGTCGTTTGTGCATGACTCCCGTCTAGTCGAGGACGGGTAGATCTGTGATAGTAGTCTGATGAAGCAGAACTTTCAGTGGATGAGCGGGAAACATCATCCCTTCTGGACCTCCTACGGCCCTGGCGGTTTAGTTGGTTTGTCAATTCGATATTGGCACGCAACTGTTCGGCTAATTGCTGCCGACTCTGAGTCAGCTTTTGAAGCAATACTTGGAATTCTTGTCTAGTGACTGCCCCAGACGGATCTGAGTGGGCAGTGTTGTCCTGGTTGGATGGCTGCTGTTGAGCAGGATTCTATCCATCCCTACCTTCTTGTCCAGCAGCTGTAGAAGTGGTTCTCGTGCTAACCATTTCGAATGATGAATCCTTTTCCTAGATTTTATGCAAATCTGAGTAGAATGGAAGGACTGTGAATCGAAGATCTGGATCTTCCTCTTGGATTTGTGCAATCCGGTATCGATGGTAGATCCAAGGAGCGGGAGAAAAAAGCTGGTTTTTTTTCTCGGTGAAAGCACCAAAGTGTTTGTACCAAAAATGGGCACAACACTCTTCGGAAGTCTTTGAAGAGATAAACGCGCAGAATGAAAATTAAAACTGTGGATTATCTAACAAAAACTCCAAATAACAGAAAGTAAATTGCAAAGACAAGCGATTTAGAGTGGTTCGGCATTTTGCCTACGTCCACTATGAAGTTTGATGATTTTATTGCTCGATTACTTGAAGATTACAGTAGTTAACAATGTAATACAACTGAATTTCAATGCTAAGTGTCAATCTAAAGCAGCGGCGGTGTTCTGGAGTAGATCTGGCAGAATCTGGGCGCTCTTCAGTACTTAGAATTCTCCGACCCCTTTTCTGAATGACCAAGGGCTCTATTTATAGGTGTAGGAGGCTGATATTTCGCCTAAAATGAGGGGAGACCAGTTCTGGTACGTCAGGGGGCCCACATGGCTGAAATCTGGAGATCCGGGCCCACTTTGGGATCGATTCGACCCTTGGTTCGAATCGATCAAGAAATCGTCCAATCGAGCTGAAATTTGGTGTGAACATTCTTCATCATGTGTTTAAGCTTCTGTGAAAATTTCATGGCATTTGGACTTGTAAAACTCGAGTTATGATCGATTCAAGTTGGTGTTTTTCGTATTCTGGAGTCGTTCGAATCGATATGCTTGAATCGATTCGTTCGAATCGATCCTCCTGCTCGTGAAGATGGTGACGTGGTGCGCCTTCTTCGCATCGGTCCGCTTTGCACTCCACATTGACTGGGTCGAATCCACGACTTGGATTCGAAGATGGTGGAGTCGAGGACTTCCAGTTGAGTGGATTCGAAGATAGTGGAGTCGAGGGCAAGCTATATCTCCTGGATTCGAAGTGAAGCTACGTCTCCTGGATTCGAAGCTCCCTCTCTTGATGGATTCGAATTGTAGAAAGCTCCAATCGATTCGAACTTAAGGTATCGTTCGAATCGATTCGAAGTACAGCTAACTACAGTTGATTCAAACCAATGCTATCTCGATGGTTTCGAATCAATGCTTGGTCCGGTTGGATTCGAACGAGAGCTTCTATGCTGATGGAGTCGAAGCAAAGGAGGGCTGATGGAGTCGAGGCAATGGAAGTTCGATGGATTCGAACTGGTTCCAGGCCAATGGATTCGAACATAGGTTTTGCCTATGGATTCGAACTAAGGGTGGCCTACTCCATCTTTTGTCGACGATATCTTGAGCATACGAACTCGAATTGACTTGAAACTTGGATCGTTGGTTCCCATGGCTTTGCTTGACGTGCCTTATCAATTGTAGCCCGATCCGGACTTGAACAAATTTCATCGATATCCGTAGCGATCCTTACGCGTAACCGACTTCCGAGACGATCTGTCACCGGTATCTAGCCAAGTCCTTGGTGTCACGGCCTTGCCAAAAGGCGGGATAACATAATATAACTTAGGTTAAACAGATAATCTCGAAGTGACGATGTTACATAGTTCCCTCGACTTGAGAATACCATAGAACTTCAATGTGGATACTCTACTTTTATTATAGTTAAATCATAGCATGGCATCCATCAAATGACTATAGTTGGGTCTGAGTTGAAGCATTGGAAATGAAACACTATTCAATATAGAATTCATCTCATCGGTTATATGAGGTTAGTATTATGGTCAACTGTAGTCAATTTAAAGTCAATGTCTCTGGCTAAAGTAGTACGGTTAATAATAAATGTTGTTATTGGACTAAGGATTTTGTGTTTGGACTAATTAAGTTGAATGTGGACGATGTTGGAATTTTGACCAAAACCAAATTCTATAAGTCCTAATGTAATATAGTGTTGACGAAGAGCATTAGTGTAAAATATCGTTATTACTAGGTACCGTTTATAATAAGTAAAAATGAATTTTACCGAAAAGATATTAAGTGATAAATTCAGCCAAAATTCACACCAGTAGATAAGGTGACGTGTGAATGTTAATGTTCGAATTATGTAGTACAAATTATTGATTGAATTTACATTTTTGAGTTGCATAGCCTTAATGAAGAATACTTTGAAAAACCAATGATTTAATTAATTTATGATTATTATAAATTACTTAATATTTATGAAATATTAATTACTAAATTTTATTTTTTTATTTGAGTAACATTAGTATTTAATAAAGTTCATGCATAAAAGTTATACATGCACGTATCTATATACGATATCAATAGAACATCTAAATTGGATTTAAATGAACTAACTGCTAATGGGTTAGGGAATGTTTTGAGGCCTATAAAGCCTCCTTGAATGGTCTTACAAAGAACTGTAGAGCAAAGGATTTCAAATTGAAAATGAAAAGGCAAGAGAGTAATAAAAGAAAAGAGAAAGATCTCTTGCATTGATTCTCTTTTATTACTTTCTTAAAACAAAATTCTTTGTTTTATTCTTCTTGAAAAAAATTGTTTCTCTTGCTCTGGTCCTCCCCTTCAATGGACAAAATTATCATGGCTCCCATCTTGAATCGGTCCTTATCCATAGACTTAGCCATATTTTTTCTATTTTCTTCCTTGCCTTGGTATCTTCACCATCATTAAGAATCATTGGCATAATTGTCAAATTTATGGATCCGTACCAATCCATCCCGGGATTGTCATCCATTCATGGACTCAGCCATTTTCCGCCTTCATTTCATAGATGTTCTTTGTAATGACCCACCCTTTCGACCCTTAGAAATCAAGACTAATACATCTACGGTATCCATGTGCAGAATATCCAAGTGCTGGAAAGACAGATTGTTGGAGGGAAGAAAGAAGGAAGAAGATAAGAAGAAAAATAAACACAGAATCTCACAGCAGAATGAATGATCTATGATATAAAACCAATCTTTACACAAAAACAAACTGTAATATAAGTATATATAGAAATCAATCAAAGTATACCAGTCTATTTCAACCCGGATAGTTATAACAACATGTCCTCACAATTGCTGATAAATACAACAATGAATTCAATGGAAAATAAACATGTACGTGAATACATCTCTGGGCCTCCAACTCATCTCCTGAAGCTTCAAAGCCTCCAACTAAATCTGTAATATGCTCGGTCTGACCTGAGGATTATAGGAAAACAATGCCTAGGTCAGTATGGTAAACCAGCGTGAGAAACTCAAATCATAAGGAATTTGATTTATTATAGCTTGTAAAATCCTTTCAAATCAATGGTATCTCATAAGACCACACCACACATAGACACGGATGGGTTTTTTACTTTACGATAACCAAAACCTTTATATTAAAAAATCCAGTGATATTATAATAATGTCTAAGGGTGAAATTAACAATAATCAAGTAGTTGTGATGCTCGTCAGTGTACATCACAACAATACCAGGTATATAATCAAAAACCGATAAGGTACGTTCGCTAATTGTGTAGGATTTCCATAGAGGTGTCCTTAGTACTTCGAGAATGATCCTCCTGCACAAGGATCAGAGATATCCTTCCAAAGCAGCATACATCCCTAGTGATGTACGATAGGAAAAACATAGCTGGTCCCACTAAGACCGAGGGCATCGGCCCATGCATGCATAACAACCATAAGTAACGTCTAGTTGGAGCCGACTATACCTTATGGGTTTGCCAACCCTACTGGCCATGCCTTCTATCTTTGGTTTTAGTCATCACCGTTGATGAGGCTACGTCCGGCGTTCCAGCTCACGCACTACCATCAAAATAGATCATGGAATCCCATATGAATTCCAATAACTCAACGGGTCTCGGAAATACACATGGATTCCAACATCTCAATATATTACGAAACTCCTCCATAGAACCGTATATGGTTTCAGAGTAGTTATGGTTTTCGAGTCATCTCTTACGAATACACTCTTCCGCTTCTCTGGTGCTCCAAAAACCAATCGTTGATTTTTCGGAATGCTCAATACCGGTTCTTTAGGAAATAATCAAAAAATACATAAGAGCGGGGATCACCCCCTAACCGTTTAAGTGGACGGATCTCCTTATCGTTTATCCTAGAAGAACGAAACGAGTTTATACATACAATAAGCACCACTGACGGTAACTGTACCATATCATTCCCATGTTTTTCCTAGATATTTCCAAAGTTAAAATCCTTCGGTGTTAAGTAAGGAATATTTCCATACCACCAAAATTAAGAAGGATTACATATTTAGGCCAAGATTTGATAGTCGGTTATTTATCTATCAAGTAAAAAAACATTCCAAACAGAGATTACATTTCCCATTGAAACCACTAAGCCTTCTAAATCAATCTTTCATTAATTTGAAACCACATTTCAAATATTTATTAAAATATTCATACACTTATCTCATCGGAATAAGTATATTCACAAACCATTTCTTTAAGAAAAATACTTGGAAATGTTTTAAAATACAGATATGGAAAGCACCGTTCAGTATCAATCATGGATCACAGTTTACGCAATGGTTACATCGCTATCCCAGCGAATCCATAGTAAAATGTAGGCGATCCCTGCCTCTCGAATTACACCATGAAAATCAACCATTTCTTTCCAAATCATTTTATTTTATAAATATCTCCAAATTTATTTATAAAGTTTCTTTATAAATCTGAAATCTATTTATAAAACATTCTTGATAAATCTCAAAACCCCATTTATAAAACTTCTCCTTTTTAGATCTTTAAAACTCATTTATAAATTCTTTTACAAATATCTAGAACCATTTATAAAGCTCTACCCATATTTAAACAAACTTATTTAATAAACTCTTTAAGTCAGTAAGGTTCCCTTGATAAACAATAAATTATTTAAAATAACTTTAAATAATAGGTTATTATTTAAATATCCTTCTATTTCATTATCTTTAAAACTCATTCAAAATAATAACTTTAGAATCTCATTAATAATATTAAATTAAATTTAAGTATTATTACTGTATGAATAAGTTGATTTCAAAACAATACCAATATAATAATTAATTAACATTAAACATTATTAATACAAAAATCAATTAACTTTTAAATAATATTAATGTGAAAATTAATTAACCTATAATATAACTAAATAACTTTAATTAAAAATTTAAGTATACTTAAATCATTTTATAAATAAATAATTAAAATATAATTAAAAACATTTTAAAACAATAATTAAATAAATTAAAACAATAATTAAATATTCTTAAATAACTTTTAAGAAGTAACTTTTAATAGTCATATTAATAAAGTAATTAACTTTAAACCATTATTAAAACAATTATTAATTATCTTTATAACACTATTAATAAATAGTTTTTACCCTTTAAATCTTATTACTAAATAATAATTATTCATGAAATAACTTCCAAACCAAAATTTAACTTTTCAAATTTGAAGGAGGCTTAACGATCACCATGGTACTTAAACAAGCTACCATCTAATTCAATTTAACTTTCCAAGTTAATAACTAATATTTACATAATCAACGACTATATAAATAAATTTAACACTTAACATATCACTTATTCAGAGTGGCATATCAATTTACGATATATAATTAGATGTCCAAAACTATAAAATATCAGAACGAGGATTTATTTTGCTAATTAAATGTCAAATTTATTTAATTAGTGGAACAGTGATTTATTCCGCTAAATAGGTGTCCAAATTACTCTATTAAATCTACTTTAACAGTACGGTGTTTATTTGACTAAATAATTATTATCAATTAAGTGATAAAAATTTAACGACGTTATTATTTAAAATAACGTAATTGAATTCTGTCCATTTTAATGTCATAATTTTATACATTGTCAAAGTCATCGACAAGTCACATTACAACGGTGTACTCATCCATACGAGCATGACGCAAATATCTGTGTGTCAAACGGACCATATATGAGTAAGTTATAACCTTTTATATTTTAACACACTTTTGTAAAATTAAATAACATTAATTATAAGATTACTCACCTATGCACATGGGCCCAAGCCCAAAAAACTTCAACTCGTAAGCTACAAAACCCAAAATGCATAGTATCTCCTTCCCCAATCCTCTTCTCCTTTTCGAATCCTTGAACCCGAAGCATAAATGTGCACGTGCACGTGCGCATGAGCCTTGGTGGCCAAATCGACACACGAGCTCCGCCAACATACCACTCTTCCAATGCTTGACGCTTTGGACCCTCAATTCCATGCCTGAACCTCACCAACTCTTCGCGACCCATCAATGTCGAGGTGGAAAAACGCATCAGGTCGAAACACATGCGACATCTTTCGGCCCCAAACTCCACCAAATTACAACATGACATAACACTCTTCAAGCCCGACAACACGCCACCGCCAGATTCACTCAGCGACGCTCCTATCTCCGACAATCATCAACCCTAGCCGACGAACATCGCCAATGGTTGACATGGAATCGCATCGCAACTTCACTAAAAATAGTACACTTTGATATGAACTCAACGACACTAGCGCGGCCAAACGATTCGACCTGGATCAAGGGAAATGAATTTTTGAAGTTTAAGAACAATAATATCATCTTACTGATTTTTGGCAATAACTCGATCGATTCTCAATGAAATCAAGCGCCGTCAATTTCTAAAAATACTATAGGTTAATACGAACAACTTCCGTTTTGAAGGCAAAGGCTAATTGTGGAATGATAGAGAAATGATGATTTTTAAATAGAAGGGATGGTGTTATTTTTTCATTTCTGGACATTGGAAAAAAATGGAGAAGAAGCATGGCCTTGCTCGTATGCCTGAATACACACACACACGTATAGACTCTCCTCTATCTCAAATGCAAAGGAGACCAAGAATTCAAATCAAAGGAGACAATGGAGGATAAAGGGGCTACTATGGTGAAAAGAACATAGAACAATGGTAGCTGAGGAAAAAAATGTAGGCAAAATGGTTGCTGCTGGGAAAAGGCTCTGTCTACTGATATGAAGGCAACAAGGGGCTATGTGTACTTGTATCGATTTTTTTTTGGTTAAGTTTGGGTGTCCACACCATACTACGTTCGGTACGGCTGCAGATGACAGCCTTTTTACAACTCTTTTTTACAACTGCCAAAAACTGGCAGTTGTAATAAAGATTTTTTACAACTCTTTTTTTCAGAAAGTTGTAATAAACTTATTTTCAACAACTCTTTTATTTTTCCAGTTGTAATAGATACCTATTACAACCTTTCTTTTTTGGCCAGTTGTAATAGATGCATATTTTTAACAACTGTTCTTTTTTGCAAGTTGCAGTAGATGCCTATTACAACCTTTTCATTTGCCAGTTGTTATAGATGTTTATTTTTAACAACTCTTTTTTTACCAGTTGTAATAGATGTCTATTACAATCCTTTTACTTTGGCCGTTGTAATAATTATATTTTATTTAATATTTTTTAGGGTTTTTGTGAATTTTAAAACTTATTAGGGACCTATGTCAAATTGTCACATATGTAAATATTGTATTTAATATTTAGTTTTTAATACTTACAATTAATAATTATATTTAATATTTCAAAAAAATTAATATTTTGAAATATTCATAAAATTCAAAGGTAAAAAAATTGAAATTTTAAGTAAATTTAATATTTTAAAAAACATTCCAAATTTTGAAAAATCCGATATTAAAAAAATTAATTTAAAATTTGAATAGTATAAACATTAAGGTGTAAATTACTACTACCATATGTATTTAGTTGTTTTCTTTTGTGTCCACCTTCTTTGATATATATTATTTCAATCTTACTTTAAACAATTAAAACTTTAAGCTAAAACAAAAATATATCCCTCCTATTCGAAAATTTTGGCTCCAACTTCAAATTTTTTTGGCTACGATTCAGACTTTTTGGCTCCAATGTTTATTACTTCCAAGTGGCATCTTCCCAAGTATTTTTTCCAATTACCGTCTCTCAAAATCCCCAAATAGTTACGCCTCCTCCCTCAAATAATTCATGTTTTGATTCACTTAAAGACCTGAAAAGATTTCAACTTGCTACTTCCTTCTCCTTCCTCCGCCTCCTCAAATCCTTTTCAAAGACAAAATCATGCTCCCCCACCTCCCCTTTCCATAAACTCCTAGGCCCTACCCCAACCCGACCTGTTCAGCCCTGAAGCGAGCAGATGTACGACGGATGCTACACAAACCACCATTGAAGCTACTCGGATTTCGACGCCGTAGGTTTTGATTGGAAGTCGTGCCTATACTAGGCGCGTGAGTTTTGCAAGAATGGAAGCGCGTGTTGGTTTCTGCACCGAATGCCCAAAGATGGATCCGGTATAAGCAACATCGAGCAGGAGTTGATGCTTATGAGATCTAAAAGCCAGTACCATGGTTCCGCAGCCAGCATGTGTTTTCTTACTCTCTTACCGGATCTCTTGGTCCCATGTCGCCTTTTTCTTCTTTCTTTTTGTTTCAGCAGGAGAAACAAAGGTCGATTGAAGAGATCGGATTTTGATCAGGTAACTAGGTTTACAATTTTTTATGTTGCACTTTACTGTAGATTTGACAAGCTGAAATCCTTTAGTTTCCATATCTCTTGAATTTCATATACTATTTACTAAGTTGAGATGTCGAAAATATTTAGTTAAAGCTAGTGATTATCTTCCCCAATACTGTTTTATGTATACGTCAGTTTGAAATTGATTACAAAATCCAAATGAATGTACTATATTCAGAAGTTAAACTTTATTTGGTGAAGTATTTAGCACAGTAGCATGCATTTTGTATTTTGTTTGATGCATATACATTTCATGTTGTCATTTTGCGTACAATTCATGTGAATTTGGCGATGTTCTCATTGAATTTGAAAGCAATAAATTTAATAACACCAATGAGTGTCGATCAAGTCAAAATTTAATTATAATGGTGAATGAAATTGTTACTCGCATATAAAATTCATCCACATTTTCGTTGTTTAGTCGGAAACGCTAATTCATTATTTACTGATAGAAAGAAAGTAGAGTTAGGTTCTGTTGAAATTCACATTTCACTTGTTTTACACTACATTTTTTTGGTAATTTTTTGGAAATGGTAGCAAATTCGTAGGTTGATGGCCAAAGTTGGTTATTAATTGTAGAGATTTGTTCCTTGTGCTTTCAAGTTTCAGCGTGCCTTATATAAAAGCTCAAGTACTATTTCTGAAAGACATGTCTACTTTGATCATCTTTGCTTTTAGTTCTTGAATGAAATGGTCTTTGTAACTTTATAACTGTAACACTCTCAACCATCAAATATACAGAATTATGCAACTTTACAACTGTCGTCCATTTGAAGATGTTAAAGTATATTAAAATAATCTTCAGATTTAAACTTGCAGTTGGTGGTAATATTTGTTCTATTGATGGTGCGAGATATTCCAAAACATCTTTGTATAGCTTTTTTTAATACTATAACTAGGAATTCAACGTATTTTGTAGTTTAGTAGAGATGTCTTCACCAAACATAAATTCAAAAACATACAAGTCCAAACAACCGAGATAACAAAGAAATCATAATACATTACAACATAAAAGTTTTCATAGTCTAACAGCCTATGAAAACAAAGTGATTAGAGCTGACTTCCTAGCTTTTGCAAATATAACAATGAATGAAGACAAAATAAATGGTATGTGCATTATTAAATTTATGGGTAAGTTCTGCTGTGAGTTGCAATGAGTGCTGGTAGGAGTGCATTTATAGTGGTACTGGGCAAGACTATTCTTTCGTTGGCTTTGGGCCTCCAATCTAGTATAGTTTGATAGATGCATTTGCTTACCGTATATCCCATATATGTCATTTTATGTTCATAAACCTTTGTTCTGATTTGCATTTACATGTGCTAGTGAATGAAAAATCACATTGTCATTTACATGTCGGCTTCATTTTGATAATAATGGGTCAGTTGAGATGAGTATGTAAGTTTACTCTAACAATATGTTGCCTTAAGTTTCACCATAATGCTTTATTTTTGCAGTCTCATTCGAGTAGCAACAATGTCACAACTGGTGTTAATACAATTTCAGCAGCAGCCTAGAAAGTGAAAATTATTGAGTTGGCATAGTAATGTTGTCGCAAAAGCAACAATCGCATCTACTGATCCTACTGTTATAGTGTATCATGTATCACTAGGAGCAGATACTTGAAAAGTTTAGGTCGATGCGGTGGTGGATTCTGAAGCTCTTCTATTTAGGTCTACTTCAAATATCTATATGATTGGACAAGCGGTTGGGACGCCTATTGTTTGGCATAAAGAATTTATCGCTTTTGATTAATACATATATGTACTTTTATAGATTTATGTTATGGATTTAGTTATGTTTTGGAACGGAGTTGTGAATTCATAAATGGTGTAAACTTGAATTGTTTTTGAATGTGAATGATTTGTGTTGTTTCAAGTATTTGAATGATTGCGGTTATTATTAAAGAAAAATTGGTTTTAATTATTATAATATAATGAAATTTATGGTTAATAGCAATTGTGAAAGAATTCTATTACAATAGTTGTAAAATATTCTATTACAAGAGCTGTTAATAGTGGCAAAAGAGTCTTATAACAACTGGTTTTGACTGTTGTGATAAATTTTAATACAAGTGCAAATAGCAGTTGTAAAAATTCTTTTACAACTGCCGAAAACAGTTGTAAATAACTCTTTTACAACTGCTATTTGCAGTTGTTAAAAGCCCCCTTTCTATTACAACTGCGGATATAAAGACTGGCGGATGCTAGTTGTAATAGACCTATTACAACTGTTTTTGGCAGTTGTGAAAGTGTATTTTTGTTGTAGTGTAGGATGTGATGCTGCACAACAATGTAACGCGATCCAAAAGCAAAAATAAAACACATCGGTTATCGAGCTCAGTTATATTTCAAAAATATCGACGTTTGCCTTAAAAAGCGTCAAATGAAAATTTAGTTATTTTTCTAATTAAAAATTATGGAAAAACTCTACAAAATTAAATTAAAAATACATCATCAAACATCGAACTATTATTGGAACATAAATTTTATTATAAAAAGCCTAAATCGAATATTTAAAACTAATTAAATATTCCAAAAATTAAAGTAATAACATTCTGGGTCGTTACATTCTTCGCACTCGATCGTCTTTAAGTTTTGACATTTATTCTTTCATCATTTCATAGTCTAATTCCTTCAAAATTGTGGTTATGAAAACTACCAGATAATACGTATATAGAAGGAAAATACCAAAAGATAAAAATAGAATTACTCTAAGTTTTTTTCAGTATTCTTTATATATGATATAGTCATAATATTAAAGATTCGGACACTTTGTTTTCGAGTTCATTTTTAAGTTATAAGAAAAAATGTATTTCTAGCTTAGATTTTCTTGTTTATCGATTATACAAGGTGGGTAGCCATTCTTCCATATCCCCTTCTATTTTAATTTGAATTATATTAGTTTAAATCTGGCCAACATCTCTCCAGTCAGCTTCTCACCACCAAATCCCTTGCCATTAGCATCTTGCCCATCTCATTGTCATATCCTCCAAATCCCTCATTTGAGACAATTTGCGCTCTTTTTCTGGCACCACGATATACATCTTCATGATACTAGCCTACAATTCCCTTATGAAATGTCACTCCCACTCCTGCTATATTGAGAATTATTGATTTTAGAAAATTTTCTTTGCTGATTCTAGGAATATTATCTCAATCCTAGTATATAAAACTCACTATTGTTATGACAAGGCAGACAATAGTTTTCATAAAGGGTGAGATTCATCAGTCGGTTTCACTAATTAAAATATTTATGTTTTTAGGAATTTGTTGGCTTAATTTACAATTATATGTATTCTAATCGATATTTTTAGATACAAATTTAAATCTAAATTTTCCCATTTTAACATATTTTTAGAGACCAAGATTTTTTCTGTATGTTCTATCCATGATTGCATCACTTTTTTTTACTTCTTGTTGTAAGATATGATTACTTCTTATTGTGAATCCAGATTGCAAAGGGAACGATATATAATTCAAGACACTAGTCAGGTATGATTCAAGGTTCATTGTATCTTTACAATTTAGGGAGAATTAAGCACTTTAGGAATTTGAAAGAAGCACTAGAATTAGTAAACAACAAGATCCGAGAATTTTAGAGAAATTGGCAATTGGAGGGTGAAATTCTAGCAAGAGAAGCTTTCTTTGTCTATGTTATCTACACATACTTTCCTTTATCTTTTACTTTATAGAATAATATTAACTATACATTGTTTTTATTATATATTAAACCATTACATTAAAATTTAAATTCACAAATTATATTTTTTTACTTCTACAATGATTATATTGTACCCAAATTCAAATGCAAAAATATGCAGGTTTCTGTCTAGTTGGCAATCAATTATAAAACTATATCAATATCAGATGTATATGAATTCTCAAAAATAAATAATTTATAGTGGTAGTAGTAATATAAACAACAACAGAAATTACTACTATTATTACTGTAATAATAGCAATAACTTTAGTGAAAGTGATGATGTTTATAAATAATGTTAACAATAATTAAAAAACAGCATTTATAATACTAAAATTAGAATAATAACATGTAAAATAGAAAATTTAATATTTACAGGACATGAGTTGGTAGATATTAGGGTAAACAAAGAATTAACATAATTTTTTTATAATTGTTTTTGCACCAAAAATTGGCACAAACACCTAATAGAGGTTTTGTAGAGAAATAAATGAAAAATATTAAATGTAAACATAGAGAATATGACAATAAAACAATCAGAATTAAGCAAATAATAGAGACACAGCAATTTATAGCGGTTCGGCGTTCTTTGCCTACGTACACTAGCAATAAAGCAATCAGAATTAAGCAAATAATAGAGACACGGCAATTTATAGCAGTTCGGCGTTGTTTGCCTACATCCACTTTGAAGAGGTAGCTTTATTAATCTCTTTGTAGACTAAGTACAATATGGATCAGATGAAAATCCTTAGTTACAATAAAGTACAAAGCAACAAGCAGCGTAAAATCTCATAAATGAACAACCAAGTCTGTATTTATAGAGGAAGATGATGAAATATCACCCTAAAAATTCGGCAGTAGGATCTCCAGAGCCATAAGGGCGCATAGGACGGATCGCATGGCTCAAATCCCAAAAAATAGGGTTCGGGACCGATCCCTATTTTGGAGGAGTTTGGGGGTGTGATCCCTATAGGAGCTTCTCTACGTTGTATTATGCCTAGCCTCCAAGTTTCATACCAATTGGGTTAGTAGAACTTGAGTTATTGATCAATCATCGTTGCAACTTGCTGTGTATCCTGTTTCTGGCCAATTCCTCTATAGGGAAGAGGGCTGATCCCTCTTGCTTTCTCCTTTTGGGGTGCGATCCCTAAGGTGGACTCGCTAGGGTCCCCATATCTTGTTCCCAAAGTTTCATATGTATTGGACTCTTGGATCTCGAGATATCGATTGTTTTCCATGAAATTGCACTTGTTTGGCTAAAGTAGACTGATTCCTATGGTTGAGAGGGATTATAGCCGATTCCTTTTCAAGCTTAAACTATATTCCATACTTTGAACATTCTGTATTGCATATCTCTCAATTCTGTTCGATCATGGCTTCATAGTACTATTTGTACTTGATTTCTAGACCCCACAATCATCGCTTTGGGCTTACTGGTTTTGATGACAGTCGAGTTTAACTTGTCCAATCAATTCGGATATAGCCGGGTTAAAATGCTGGATAACATTTGCCCCCTAAAAGTATGCCTTGGTTTAAACATGACATGCTTTGAATCGAAGCCAGTTAGAGTTGTTGGAAAGAAATCCATCTAGTTTTCTGAATAAGCGTTGTCCTCTTATCGAATTATTTTCCCAAAGTGTTGTATCCCTCTTAGATCGTCATGACGCATGGTCGATTTCCAATATCATAAATTAAGGATTATATTATGTCAGTTGATATCTACGTCCAATTCTACAGGGCTAGTAAGCTATGGCTATCTGATTCAGTCTCGACCTTGAAAGCTTTAGGTTTGAATTCAATTTCTGTCGATTTCAAAATTTGAATTTTTAGAATATGCATGTGTACGATCAGGTACACGTTCTTATTGTTGGCTCCCAGATGCGTTTGCACGCTCACAAGTCGTCGCCAATTTTCGTTGAATTAGATTTATATTTATTTATGTATTCTTTATATACATGTTTGAACGCACATAGGAGTCGTACCCGATCTCTTTCCTCCGTTTTTTATGTTTATAGGGATAGGAATCCATCTAGCCAATCCCTTTCTTTCCCATCTTTTTTTGTTATAATAGGGATCAGACTTATTCTAACCGATTCCTTTCCTCTTTTCTTCCTTCCACTCTTTTTTTATGTACTTTGATACGGATTGGATGGATCCTCCTTGGGTAGGGATCGTACCGATCCCTCTCAACATTGCGGACTTCATGTTTTCAGCTTCATGGAGAAGCTAAGGCAAGTCGATCCCTCTAGCCTCGTATATAAACCAACATTTCCTTCTCTATAAACCAACATTAAGATCGGACTTCATGTTTTCACTTTACAACATTTCCCATTTTTCACTTTACTTCATTGCTTTCGAACCCCCCTTCCAATTTGAACTCAGATCCCTTCCGTTCAAATCAATTTCCGCTTTTATCCTTAGACCTGCCATTCTCTCTTGTTCTAGACCACCACTACATCTTCGATTTGAATTGAAATCCAACATTTCCCTTTGAGAAACTCGTACTTTATACATTTAGTTATGTTTTTTTCATTTAACTTTAGTTTGTGACGAGTTGATGGGTTTTGTTTATGTTAACTAACATGAGTGTGGTTTAAGTTCGGAGAAGATGAGATGCATGATGGCAATGCAGGGTTCGGTGGGGTGGTAGAGGAGGAGAAAGGAGAGGAGTGAGACATGAAGGAAGTAGAGGGATCGGTCGTGTGTGGAGTTGATATTGTTTTGTAAGGGATCGGTGTTTGTGTAGCTTAAAGGGATCAGAATAAATATTTAAGGAAGGCGTGGGAATGGCTAAGTAAAGAGATTGGTGCAGAGGCATGTCGTAGTGATCGGTGATTTAAGGAGGGATCGGTTATGGAGTGCTAGGCAAAGGGATCGGTTGTATTTGTTTTGGCATAGGGATCGGCTGCAAATAGGGATCACTCGTGTCGGTTATGAGGGATCAGTAGTTTGCTTTAGGAGAGGGATCTGCTATGGGGACTTAGCCAATTTTAAGCCTTTGAATTAAGCTTTAACACTTGAGTATCAATTTATATTAACTTGCATGAACCATTAGAACCAATCCCGTCTTAACAAACTTGAACATATGATGACAACGGACAATTGGACTTTCTTATCCAACTTTGAATTTGAAATTGAAGAACTAAACTGCCAAGACTTGAACATGAATTAAAACTTAACATATGAACTTCAATAATGCACTTCATGTTTTGATATGTCGATGGTCAATCCCAAAAGCTTACAGAACCGATCAATCTAAATGCTAGTAGAGACGGTTAGCGATGATGGTCACTCTAGTCGGAATCCAAAGTCTCGTCGCTTACTTTTGCTTTTAATTCAAAACTATTTATCTCTGCACTACACAACACTGCACCACACTACATACATTAGCACGGGGAGAAGCGGGGTAGGTAAAATTTTCTAATCTCGATCATCTACCGAGTTTAGTTGATATGGGCTCCAAACGTTCAGGGCTTTAGCCGCAATGCCTTTTAGAAAACCTTTACAACACGGCAATCTAGGTGCCGAGTCAAGTTCTCTAACTGTATTCAGTAGACTTTCTCCTGAACAACAAACTAAGCAACCGGAGATTTTCGGTTAGTTAGTTGACCTTTTCTCTGATGTTCCCGTCCTTCAGGTGGAAGATATAAATCTTGCCCTTGACAATATAGAGGGTGCTGTATTTCCGGATAACCCGATGGATTCCCAGGCCTCCAGAATTGAGAGGCCGCTCTCCATAGTCTGTGCTCTAAACATGGGATCCTGTTTGGAGATGTTCTAATCCCTTCAGTGAATGACGGGGCTCATTTTCCCTTGGAGGGTTATAGGCATGCAAAAAATTTATGTGCTGGGCCGAATGTGTGCTGCCTTTTAATTCTTTTATCCGAGAGATTCCAAATTATCTAGGAATAGCCCCTGGTCAGCTACATCCGAACAGCTATGCTTTTCTTTGTGGCACTTTCTTGCTATTTATGGATGTTCTATTCCCCCGCCATTTCCTGAAGACATCAGGTTTATCTACAATTTCAAACGATGGATAGGAAACCTTTCTTATACTTTCCTCAAACCTTCGCCCAACTATCAAGTTCTGACTGGTTCTTGGAACAAGCTCGGTGTCTTTAAACATGAATGGCTTTACGTTCGTTGTAAGGCTGGCTTTGCAAGGCAATTGTTGGAAGGACGTAAGTGTTGCCTTCACTTTATTCACAAATTCTATAGCTCGAGCCATATCCTGAACTAACAAATACTTTGAAAATTTACAGGCATTCATCCATGACCTGATGTTGATAATTATTCAAGGGCGGTTTTTGCAATCCGTGCCACCCCAGTTGAGGACAGGGACATCAGATCCTTTGTAACCGATGAGTGGTTATGTCCTTTAGGACTATTCAAAGATGGTCGCAGCATCGATCTTCCAGGATGTGTTGCACCACCAAGGAATGTTGCGGAACAAGAAGGCAGCACCGATAGCCCCATCGTGCCCCTAGTCGAGGAGGCTCAGGACGATGCCGAAAAAGGTAAAATTAGAGGGGATGAAGCCAACAAGCCTGACAATGCTGATGTAGGTCTAGGAAATGTGCCGGTGGTCGAACCATCACAAGGCACGTTATCTCATGTGCCAATAAGAAAGTAAAAAGGCCCGCTTACAAACTCCGTAGGAGAAAAACTACCAAAAAGCCCAAATTCATCATCACCTCTATTGAAGAAGAGCCTTCCTCTCAACCTTTAGAAAGTTTGATGGAAGGTTTCTCGAGTCTCCCGATCCCTGATGATATCATGACCTATGACTTTCTCAACATTAGTGTTAGGGGGCTTAATTCTCCCATTAGGATTGGTGATGACATTCCTCCCACTAGCAAAGGGGAAATCGCTCCTATAGGCAAGGCCACAGTAGTCCATCAAGGGGACACTAGGACACTCACAATCATGCGCACTACATTGCATGATTTTTGTTTATCTTTTATTTGATGGTCACTTATACACTCTTGTTTGATTTGCAGGTGCTATGTCTCATTTCCATGCCTTTGATCGCTTGAGGGGCTCCTCAACACAGTATGGATCCAGTCGTGGTCCAGACTTAGGCAGGCATTGAGAAAGGAATGAAAGCCAGGAAAGAAGCTATCGTTCAAGGGAGTCTTCATCCTCTAAACACAACTCCAAATCTCAATCATCTCATCAGGAAGTTCAACCTAATCCTCCTGTACACAGCGACGATCAGAACTTTTCCCATGTTCTCCAAACTGCTGTGCCGCTTGAGCATTATCCAGGTTCATCGGGTTCTCGATAGCCTCACGATTGTAGGTCGAGCGAACACCCAATTGTTACTTCTGAACCAACTTTGACTACTACAGCTCCTTAGGCCTCTACGGTAGAAAGATCGGCTGAACTTAAGGTTAATTTTAAAAAAAATTGCTTTAATGAGCTAAAGTTTCTTCCTTCTATCTATACAATTCCAGGGAGTGCTAAAGCGAGTTCACTTGCATGTGTCAACGATGTTTTTATGCAGCATGAAGCATTCCAGTACATAGCTAAGAAAATCTCTGAGGTGTTTACTGAAAGGCAACATGAAATCGATTGGCTTAAGCTAGAAGCAATCCATGATAAAGACATAATCGAACACCAAGATGATGAGATTATTGTAACGACCCACTATTTTGGACCATTCAAATCGACAATAATCCACACATGTCTGACTTGAATAATTCAAAATAACAGATTGTAATAAAATTTGGAGCAAATAAAATCATTCACAGAATCACAGACACAGAAATGTCAGAATAACTCGCAGCGGAAATTAAAATACCATAGTAGTTCATGAAGCTACTATAACAAACTCTCAAACAAAATACATAATATCATTCTGAAAACATATAAAATAGAAATCCCAAATACATAGAAGTTTATAAATACCAGAGCTGAAATAGAACAACTGAAATGAAAGGAATAGATAATAGACAAGCAGAATCTCCAGCGATTCCTAGCTCCAGAAAAGAAATCCAAAGCTGTGATTCTCAGGCTGACCCGAGCGTAAAGTAAAACACAAAACACTCGAGTCAGGACATATATACTTATACAATGTAAACCAACTCAAGTGAACTGTAATAGCAATGCATAATAACTTAGAGGATGCTTGGGATCGCCCATCCTTTTAGGATCCATAAAACCATCAATTAAACAGTACTGACAATATCACAGAAATGTCCATATCGAAGTAAACCATGCAACTAACAGTGTTAATGTGCATCAAACCATCACCAGGAAATCAAATGACATACAGAGAAGTATACCAACGTTATAAAATTCCAAAATAATATTTTATACTTCAAAACAAAATATCATTTCAAATTTAAATCTTTATCAAATTAAAGGTTAAATCATTTCTAAACCATTTAAATTTCTAAACCATATTTAACTTTAAATACCTTTTAAATTCCAAGATATCATTCATTTATTCTCATTTCAAATCACCTTTTTAATAGTTTATATTCCAATCAAATTAATTCATCTAAACCATCTAAAAGTGAAGTTATTATACTTTCAACTCAAGTATTCAATTTCCAAAGTTTAGACCATTCTGAGTTCATTTACTTAGTTAAAAAACATAAACATTGAAAATTTTAGCCTTTCCCAGCATTTAGAAAAGCTGTTATAAGTTATACTTGAAAACATTTTAATTCAGCAAAGACAGCATTTTAAAACTGCTGTTAAATCTCAGTTTAAGTTGAAATTTAGTTTAAAACAGCAAAGACAGCATTTCCAGAAATGCTGTAATAGCTCAGGTTTCAAATGAAGGTTTTTATTAATTTCAGCAAAGACAGCAGACCACTAAAGCATTCACAGAAATGCTAAAATAGGCCTTTATTAAGTTTTTAGCCTTTAGTTCATATGCATCTACTACAGCATTTACAGAAATGCTGTAATAGCTCTTTTACTAAGCTTTTAGTTCATTTCAGAAACCATAGCATTTCTGAATGCTATTAAAAATATTTTCCAGATTTTAGTGTATTTCCAGCAAACAATAAACTTTGATTTAAACCTTTTTAACATTATAAAAATCATATTTTAACATTCAAAAATGTTCATTAACAACCCTTTTTACATATGATTTTTATAAAGTAAACTTTACAATAAAATCCAATTTTTTATAGTTTTACTTAACAATTCAAATATACAATTTTCCCATTTTTACCTTTTATAATTTTATTAACACTTGCATTTTCAAATTACCATTTCACACATTAAACTAAATTTCCAATTTATTTAACTAATTTAAACCTTTAATTAGAACCAAATTTCCCATTTCCAAGTCAAGTTATTTTTAAAATTTCACATTTAAGCATTTATTCATTTAACCATTTTAGTTCATAGAAAAATCAATAATACTTTATTAAATCATTTAAATTCAAATTTAAATCAAATTATCATATTTCCCATTTTCCCAATAAAATTAAATTTCCATTTTATTCATAACTTAAATTCATTTTAAACCAAAATCCAAATTTCCAAACTTAAGTTATATTTCCAATATCAATTTAACTAGTCATTTATTCAACATTTTTAACTTATAGAAAAAATCATAATTTCTTTATTTAAACAATTTAAAATCCAATTTAAATCAAATTAGCATAAATTTACACTTTTAAACATATTTAAAATATTCAAAATACTTTATAAAATAACCACGGGTCTGTATATAGTTTTCTAACCTAGGTCAAGTGATACAGGTATATATCATTTCAATCCGCAGTTTACAAAGAAAAATCCGGGTTCTATCATTTCAAACCCGCAATCCCAAGTCAAAATAAAATAAATAAAAACCGTTCAGGCCTATCATTTCAGCCCATAATGATTTTTCCCTATTCTAAAGTCCGTTCGGGTATGTATCATTTCAACCCATAGTGATTCTATACTAACAGGGAACTTGCAGTGTGATAAACAGATATAACTGAATAGTTTAACAACAAATAACAGTAATAGATGAGATGACAGGTGAGATTTACTCACCTCTATGGCTGGAGATTGCAATACAAATGACACAATGGAATCAAAAGCACGATGACAAAACTAGAATTTGAGTGGAGAGCGAGATCCAAGCTATAGATTTTGTGTTACAACCCAAAACAAAACCAAACAAATTATAAATTTCAATGCAACCTTGAAATGATATAACTTTGGAATAAAAACAAATATAAATGCAACGACTTTTGCCTTGCTTTCTACATTTTCTTGCACAGGCTAGGGGATGTTTTTGGCTCAGGTTTGGCATCACTTTGGCTCAGGTTTGAACATAAGAATGTATAGCATAAAGGCTAGAACAAGTGGAGGAAATTACAAGGTAGGAATGTGAAGGGGTTTAGGCTAAAACATGGTTTTTGGCAACCAAAAGGGCTCGGTCATGGGGTTATAGGCTTGGCCAGTCAAGCTCAGGTCTGGAAAGAGGTTGGAGTGGTGTGGGGAGGTCTGGAAAAGGTGGTGGCGGCGGCCTATGGTGGTGGTGGTGTAAAATGAAGTGGTGAAGGCAAAAGTGGTCGGCTAAGGTAGTTTAAGGTGATTTGTGTAGTTTTTGTGGTGCAAACAACTTAGGGGAGTCACGGCCTGGACAAGATAGAGGGGAAGGAAGGTTAGATGGCTGTGGATGTGGTGGTGCTAGATGGTGGAGGTGGTGGAGGAGCTAAGGCCGAACAATTGCAAGAAGAGGCAAGACAAACTACAAAGGAAAAATCAATAAAATGAGAAGAAAAGAGTGGAAAAAGAAGACATTACCAAACTTTCTTCTTCAGATCTGAAACCATACGTGAAAAGAGAAGTGAGAAGAGTGTTTCACGTTAATTTCCAAAAAGAAAAGTCACGGCTAATGCTTGAGAAGGAACGGCCCAAAAATTGAAGGGGTGTGAAGATGGAAGGTCAAAGGTTAAAAGCCAAAGTCTCTTTAAATTTCCTATTTTCTTTTATGCAAATAAATTAAAATAAAAACCATGCAAATAAAATAAAATTGAATACAAAATAAAGTGAAAATGAAATGAATAAATAAATTTTAGAAAAATATAGAAAAATATAAGAACATAGTTATTTATATGAAAACTAGTATTGAAAATTGGAAACAAAATATAACTAGTTTTAGAAAAATAACTACAATACTTTAAAAATGTTTTTAAAATAAAACATAAACATAACATGACATATTACACACATATATACCACTTAGAACAAGATATGACAAATAAAATAAATATTATTTATATAAATTAAAATAGACAATTTTGTTAAATAAATCAATTTATACACAATATTGTAAAAAGCATAACTTTCACAATATTAATCCGATTTCAACGAAACGAAAAGAAGTATTCTTGAAATTTAATCTATTTTCAAAATAAAAGATAAAATTCAAAATTTCATATATTTAAATTTAAAAAAGGCAAAGTTTGACCATTTTGACCAAAATCCACCTTTTGGAAATATTCCATTTATCCAGGTTTGGAATTATAATTCACACAAAAATCAAAATTTATAATTAAAATAACAAAATTTATTCATTTTAATAAATAAAATAAAGTTTTTAAATCAAAATTCAAATAAAATAATCAAAATAAACAATTAAAATAAATCACAAAATTCAGGGTTGTTACACTCTCCCCCACTCAAAACTTTTCATCCTCGAAAAGGAATGAGGTACGGAAAACACAGAAAAAGATAGAATGGAATAGGATTAAGACAAGATGACAAGAAGATTAAAATTATACCTGATAATTGTTATTATAGGTAAGTTTAACAAGGTGGGGAATAGGAATAGCTAGAAGGGAAAATAGGACGAAAGACAAGGATGAGCCATTAATTAAAATTGTAGGTTAAAGAGGTAAAAAATATATTTAAAACACTTTAAAATCCTTTAGAAAGGAATTAACTGATCAAAGTATCCTTTATATAATATTTTATCAAAATACTTTTATAACTCGATGTCTTAACAAGTTTATCCTCGTTCCTGCAGACTCTAGTAGTGCGTTGATCAGGCGCAAAGCTAGAATTCTCCAGGTACTTAGTAGACTTGTTTCAACACCCAGTGAAAATACTGGAAAACTTTTAAAAACAGATATGGAAAGTACAATCCAAACAAAAAACAAACAAAACCTTTGTCTAACCATGGATCGCAGATACACAAAGGTTACGCCTGGATCCCACAGGAAACATCCATATCCGTAAGCTTTCTCAGCCCTGCGAATTGCGCCATGATGACTAGTAGACCGCAGATACACAATGGTTACGCCTGAATCCCCCAGGAAACATCCGTATCCGTAAGCTTTCTCAGCCCTGTGGATTTCGCTACTAATACGACCTACATAGATCACAGGATACACAATGGTTACGCCTGAATCCCTTAGGAAACATCCGTACCCTGGGCCATCCAGCCAGGTGAATTACGCTATGCAGTCGCGCTCGTAAGACCATGGGTAACGCCATGGAATTCGATGTACACTCGAGTATCATATCCAGAAAACCAAAAATCAGAGAAATATCGATAGAATGAATCCACAATGTGGCCACAAAGCGGATATCAAGCAGATGGCACTTTTTATATCTTTACTTCGAAAATATGTATCATATAGTACCTTTACAAATCACTTTCAAATATCATACTTATATAAAGTCCATTAAATATAAGATTTCATTTTAAAATCAAATACTTTCCTAAATCAATAGTATATCAAATCACACTTATATAGACTTCAATTATATAAGATTTCACTTTTCAAATTGAGTACCTTTTCAAATCCATAGTTTTCGAATCAACATCATACGTATACAAACCAAATTTTTATATAAGTTCGATAACTCCCAAATCAAGTATTTAGTAACACAAGGTTCTCAAATTTCAATTTGTTTCAATATAAATACAATTTTCATAATCATATACGCTTTCACCAAATTACTCTTCCAAACCAAATATCTTCAGTTCCAAAGTTTCCGAAATAATAAATTTAGAAAAATAAATCCAAATTTCCAAATCAATATAATTTAAGTCAAACAATTCATTTCCAAAATCATCTTATATTTACATAAAGTCTATCTTATATAAGGATCAAAAAATTTTTCAAAAACCAATTTCGCTGCATGAAGAGTCATATGGGATTGAACATCTTTGCTTTACAAAAGATTTTTAATTTAGAATAGTTTTGTATATCAAATAGTTTGTAAAATAGTGTGCATATAAAATAGTTTTAAAAAAAATAGTTTTGTATATAAAATAATTTTTTGGAAAATGGTTTTAAATTGATAGTAGTTTTGCATAAAAGAAAAATTCCAATTAAATTACAAAGATATCCAACCCAACAACTTCCAATTTCAGCGTCAAGTATATCAATGATATTAGAATATAAGATGTACATATGTCATCATTTCACAAAATCACATCCGATCATTCGCTCGATCACACAAGTTCGCTTTCGAACTAGTATTGTCCATTCGACTTCCCTAATGCGGATTTCGATATGGTTTCTCGACTAGAAACCATCAGTCTCCTTGCATAGCCATATACTATGATAGAGAATTCTAGAATCAAGCCCAAAATCCATATCAAATATTCACCATCAAGAATCAAATGAAAAATCCTAACACGAAATGGTGTAATTCACCTCGAACTGGTGTACCCAAACTTGGATCAATTTAATTATGCGAATAAAACAGCATACGTACAACTTATGTATCTATTCCAACTTTTTAAATATATATAGTTTTATAAAGATGTTACCCAGTTAAAACATTTAAACTAAATTTTATTCAAAATATTTGAAGACCAAATTCTTTTCAAAACATTTCAAATCTAAATTTGATATTAGAAAAATTCAAAATAGCCTTATTCGTTTACTTAACAAAACAGTTTCAACTTATTTTAAATCATATTACTACATACTTTAAACATAAAATACCAAACTTATATACTTTATACTTTTCAAAATTACTTAGCTTTGAAAAGTTAACCTTGATTTGGAAGTACTCGAACCTTCAAAATAGTCGAAAAAATCATATTTCAATCCAAGAGTTGGAAATCACCAACAAATCAGTAAATCAATTCCAAAAGATAGGGTTATATCAAATCAAATCCAAAACTCAAGGACTGAACACCGGCTCATTTCAAATTGTTCAAATATATATACATATACCTTTCGAATATCACATAACACTTCGGAATTTTAAATCAAAAATTGGTTTCACAAATCAATCGCATAGCAAAGCTACCGAAGTGGCCTCTCCCCCACTCAGAAACTCGAAAATCAATGTCGATGATGCATGCATTCATCACCGAAATTATTTTCCAGCGACATTAGTGGGTTCTGGACTTCTATTTTCTCAAATTGCTTTTGAAATTTCTTTGAAATCATTTGAACCTTATTAAAATCATTTGAAGCATTTCATATTCGGAAAATACTTTCAAATCGTATTATTTATTATTTCAAAATCTTAAACCAGTTCCAAAATGCCGGAGTTCAATCACTCAAATTCAGATTCAAAACCTTCAGTTATAAATCATTTTATATGAAACCATTCCTTATAAATTTTCAAAACTTTCTAATCCTTTCAAAACTTAAATTCTCATTTAAAAGGTATATAGATCCTTATATAAAACATTTCACCTTTATATAAAAATATGGTCATCCTTATCAAAATAAAACTACGATGAATACACAATTTTCAAAAGACAATCAACCACAAATATTCCAATGGATGATTCAAGGATGGATTTCAAAACAAAACAGAGATTCAAATTTAGAGGAACTCTAATCAAATAGAATTCTGATTCAAAGGTAAGCTCAAATGAAGATAAGATAATTAAATTACCAAATAGAAGATGGATAAGCCTATATAGATCGCGGGCGACCTTAACAGGGTCAACCGTGACTTCAGGAATATAATCGATGCGAAAATCTAAGGCAAATCGACCTTCGATCGCTAGAGATAGAATCTAAATATAGCAGAAGATAGAAAACATCGTAAACCGAGGATACAAAAATCTCCGGTGAATCAATGCCAATTATAAGGGAGTTTCAACCTTTTACAAATCATTCAAAGATTGGTGGAATCGCCACCCAATCAAGGTCATTCAAAGTGGAGTTACGGAATGCTCCATAGATCAAAGGAATACAAATAGGGAAGACAGGAATAGATTTCAGAATAAGTGGGAGCATTCCAAAGTTCAAAGGAATCCTAATTGACGAAATTACTTACAAGGTGGATACGAAAGGAATGAAGTTTAGAAAATTTTACTTTCAAAGCAAGAAAATTTTATATCAAAATAATCTTTTAAAATTCTTTAAAAATCATTTGTAAATCATTTTATACTTCGAAAATACGTCCTCTCACAAAGAAATGATTCTGAGATTGATTTCACTCATTCTAGGGTATTTCTACCCTATCTCTAATGAGTTTTTGCTCCACAGGCTAAGGTTTGCCTAAAACCAAAGCTCTGATACCAAATGTAACGACCCACTATTTTGGACCATTCAAATCGACAATAATCCACACATGTCTGACTTGAATAATTCAAAATAACATATTGTAATAAAATTTGGAGCAAATAAAATAATTCACAGAATCACAGACACAGAAATGTCAGAATAACTCGCAGCGGAAATTAAAATACCATAGTAGTTCATGAAGCTACTATAACAAACTCTCAAACAAAATACATAATATCATTCTGAAAACATATACAATAGAAATCCCAAATACATAGAAGTTTATAAAGACCAGAGCTGAAATAGAACAACTGAACTGAAAGGAATAGATAACTAGACGAGCAGAATCTCCAGCGATTCCTAGCTCCAGAAAAGAAATCCAAAGCTGTGATTCTCAGGCTGACCCGAGCGTAAAGTAAAACACAAAACACTCGAGTCAGGACATATGTACTTATACAATGTAAACCAACTCAAGTGAACTGTAATAGCAATGCATAATAACTTAGAGGATGCTTGGGATCGCCCATCCTTTAAGGATCCATAAAACCATCAATTAAACAGTAGTGACAATATCACAGAAATGTCCATATCGAAGTAAACCATGCAACTAACAGTGTTAATGTGCATCAAACCATCACCAGGAAATCAAATGACATACAGAAAAGTATACACGTGGTTATAAAATTCCAAAATAATATTTTATACTTCAAAACAAAATATCATTTCAAATCTTTATCAAATTAAAGGTTAAATAATTTCTAAACCATTTAAATTTATAAACCATATTTAACTTTAAATACCTTTTAAATTCCAAGATATCATTCATTTATTCTCATTTCAAATCACCTTTTTAATAGTTTATATTCCAATCAAATTAATTCCTCTAAACCATCTAAAAGTGAAGTTATTATACTTTCAACTCAAGTATTCAATTTCCAAAGTTTAGACCATTCTGAGTTCATTTACTTAGTTAAAAACCATAAACATTGAAAATTTCAGCCTTTCCCAGCATTTAGAAAAAGCTGTTATAAGTTATACTTGAAAACATTTTAATTCAGCAAAGACAACATTTTAAAACTGCTGTTAAATCTCAGTTTTAGTTGAAATTTAGTTTAAAACAGCAAAGACAGCATTTCCAGAAATGCTGTAATAGCTCAGGTTTCAAATGAAGGTTTTTATTAATTTCAGCAAAGACAACAGACCACTACAACATTCACAGAAATGCTAAAATAGACCTTTATTAAGTTTTTAGCCTTTAGATCATATGCATCTACTACAGCATTTACAGAAATGCTGTAATAGCTCTTTTACTAAGCTTTTAGTTCATTTCAGAAACCATAGCATTTCTGAATGCTATTAAAAATATTTTCCAGATTTTAGTGTATTTCCAGCAAACAATAAACTTTGATTTAAACCTTTTTAACATTATAAAAATCATATTTTAACATTCAAAAATGTTCATTAACAACCCTTTTTACATATGATTTTTATAATGTAAACTTTACAGTAAAATCCAATTTTTTTATAGTTTTACTTAACAATTCAAATATACAATTTTCCCATTTTTACCTTTTACAATTTTATTAACACTTACATTTTCAAATTACCATTTCAAACATTAAACTAAATTTCCAATTTATTTAACTAATTTAAACCTTTAATTAGAACCAAATTTCCCATTTCCAAGTCAAGTTATATTTAAAATTTCACATTTAAGCATTTATTCATTTAACCATTTTAGTTCATAGAAAAATCAATAATACTTTATTAAATCATTTAAATTCAAATTTAAATCAAATTATCATATTTCCCATTTTCCCAATAAAATTAAATTTCCATTTTATTCATAACTTAAATTCATTTTAAACCAAAATCCAAATTTCCAAACTTAAGTTATATTTCCAATTTCAATTTAACTAGTCATTTATTCAACATTTTTAACTTATAGAAAAAATCATAATTTCTTTATTTAAACAATTTAAAATCCAATTTAAATCAAATTAGCATAAATTTACACTTTTAAACATATTTAAAATATTCAAAATACTTTATAAAATAACCACGGGCCTGTATATAGTTTTCTAACCTAGGTCAAGTGATACGGATATATATCATTTCAATCCGCAGTTTACAAAGAAAAATCCGAGTTCTATCATTTCAAACCCGCAATCCTAAGTCAAAATAAAATAAATAAAAACCGTTCAGGCCTATCATTTCAGCCCATAATGATTTTTCCCTATTCTAAAGTCCGTTCAGGTATGTATCATTTCAACCCATAGTGAATCTATACTAACAGGGAACTTGCAGTGTGATAAACAGATATAAATGAATAGTTTAACAACAAATAACAGTAATAGATGAGATGACAGGTAAATTAACAAGTTAACATCATATAATATATAACATAAGCAGGTATAACATAACATAATATTCTACACATTCAATTGTTGTAAATTCAATTGTGTAATATGGCTAGAGATTGCAATACAAATGACACAACGGAATCAAAAGCATGATGACATGACTAGAATTTGAATGGAGAGTGAGATCCAAGCTATAGATCTTGTGTTACAACCCAAAACAAAACCAAACAAATTATAAATTTCAATGCAACCTTGAAATGATATAACTTTGGAATAAAAATAAATATAAATGCAACGACTTTTGCCTTGCTTTCTACATTTGCTTGCACAGCCTAGGGGATGTTTTTGGCTCAGGTTTGGCATGACTTTGGCTCAGGTTTGAACATAGGAATGTATAGCATAAAGGCTAGAACAAGTGGAGGAAGTTACAAGGTAGGAATATGAAGGGGTTTAGGCTAAAACATGGTTTTTGGCAACCAAAAGGGCTCGGTCATGGGGTTATTGTAACGACCCGCTATTTTGGACCATTCGCATCTGCACATGTCGAACTTGAATAATTCAAAATACCGTGTTGTTAATTTAAATTTGGCAAAACTGAACATATACAGTAAATAAAATAATCACAGATCACAGACACAGAGTAATAAATGCAGCGGAAGCAAAAGATAGTAGTTCATGAAGCTACTATATACATATCAGAGTTAAATAAGGTACAACAGATGTCTCGAATACATAATCAAATACAATATCAGAATACATCACTAGAATCAACTGGATATCTGAAAGCTGGGTAGATAGCTGGATCTCCAAGCGAAGCTCCAACTCCAAAGGTGAGTCTCAAATACTGGTACGCTCAGTCTGACCCGAGCGTAAAGAAAAACACAAACACTCGAGTCAGGATTAACATTCTTATATCAATAAATCCAACTCAAGTGAAATAGCAATTGAAATACAAGTAACTCAAAGGATGTTTGGAATAACCATCCTTTAAGGATCCGTTAAACTATCTACTATGTAGTAGTGTACGATAAGTAGATAATGCCTATCAGTAATATAAGATATCAAAATAGTGTTAAGGCGTTACCATTATCCTCCTTAACACATTTTATATAAGCGGCATAGTCTATACAGCACTGTAAACTCCACCGTAAACTAGTTGGCTATCAGGGAGTACTCTATAGGTATAACACAAAACAAATCGTAGTGGTCCCGTATATAGGAATACAAGTATGACAAGGCACATGAGGCAATACCCAAGGTAGTGAAACTACCGTTTTCCTGATTCGGACTGGTGAGAACGCATCGCCGCAGCGATCGCAACACCGCGAAACAACACTCCCAAAATCAAGGGTGCACCAATCGACAACAAGTAATGAGTAGTTTTCGAAGAAGTGTGTTCGCTCGAGGTAGCTAACCCCCATTTGGCCCGGCACGGCTCCTGTTTTAGTCATTTCCAATTTGACACAAGTGTCAAGGCTATCCATTATCGTTCTCTTTCTTCAGTCATCATGTACATCATTCCAACCACTTCATTCTGGATCACACTACGCGTATAGTTATTAAAGTGGTTTTCGGTTTAGACAGTGAGTATCTCCCTAACTGATTCCGGTCTCTTTAATAACTTTCGTGATTATTACACCGATTGGTCGTTTATTTATTTCAAAACCAAATCAATTTCAATTTCAATTAGAATTTGTAAATCAACATTTCATTTCTATTTCTAAATCGATTTCGAAAATTTACGTTTCAAAACTTCCAATTCAAAATTTCAAAATCTTATAATTCCATTTCAATTTCCTTTTTAAAACAATTCAAATTTTGATTCAAGTTCGTATATAAGTTTCATTCCGAAATCATTTAAATTAATTTAATTTACCATTCAAATCAATTTAAATTCATTTATCGATTTCATTCAACATTTGTTGAGTTCTTTATCATTCAACACAATTTATTTAATTTCCAATTCATTAAATCAATTATTTAAGTTCAACTCCATTATATCAAAACATCAAATAAATAAAAAATTAAATTTGTCAAATTAATTCTTTATATTTCAAGTCTTACATTAATTTTACTAAAACACATTTTATTTCTTATTAGAGAAATTCAATTTCACTTATTAATTTGCTTAGTTACAATTTCAAAACTCAATTAATAAAGAAACTAAATTTCACATATTCAAGAAGTACAATTCCACTTATTAACTTACTTAAATTTTCAAAGCTTAATTAATAAAGAAACCCAATTTCATTTATTATCGAAGTTCAAATTCACTTATTCAAAGGTTCAATTCTCTTATCAAAGAATTCAATTTTTATTCAATTATCAAATAATTCAATCTTATTCAATTATTAAATAATTTCAAACTTAATTATTAATAATTCAAAACTTAACAATTAAATTTTAAACAACATTCTTTCATCTACTACTATATTAATATTTTGTTTCAGCTTATTAAATATTAACATTTTCCTTTCATAAAAATTCAAATTCCAACTTCATTTCAAACCATATTATTTATTCAAATAAAATCTTTATTTTATTTTTAAATCAAATTATTGACCAATCGGGTTTATTTAATTCTCTATCCTAAGTCAAGTTCATTTGGGTATTTATCATTTCAACCCGATTCCAATTCAATTCAAAATCAAAACATACCAAAAGGGAACTTGCAGTGTGATAACTGGGATGGTGTCAAAGTAAATAAACAAGCAATAACAACAATCAATAACAATCCAAAAATTAATTCAAATAATCCCGAAATAATCGTATTAATTCACATTGTTGTTTGTGCAAATTAATATAATCATTTCTAGAATCTACACTATCATTTCATGTAGATTAAAGATTATTCCACTAATATTTAAACGGTTCTTCACTTGATATCAATTATTCAATTCCATACTACATAAATTTTCCAACATACATTAAATGGTTCAAGGTGTATTTAATCAAATTTCTACGTGTCAACTAGTTTAACATTTAAAGGGGGTCATATTATACAAAATTTAACTAATCAAATTCAACATATAGATTCAATTTAAATGGTTAACTATCATATATCAATTCAATTGCATATTATTTATCACTTTAACATTAACAATTTAACGTCCAATATAAACATCAATAATCAATCAATTATCAACCAAACTGTATTATCATCGCATAAATGATAGATAATGGTGTCAGATGTCACAGGTGAACAGATACAGGTAATAGCATATATAACAGTGTAAATCACTAATAGCAGCATATTTCAATTTGTCATTTCAATTGAAATCAAATTTAATAAATAAAAGAACGTTAATCGTGAGTGATTACTCACCTTTCGAGGCTAGAGAAGTTTGACAATAGAACAAGCTACGAATTGCAAGTACGAATCCCAAAGCAAAGGTAGATTGGCACGAATTGGACGAACAAGGCTGATAATCAATAATTTGATGAACTGAATCAGAATCAATTTGATATAATCATCAAATCTCTATATATATATATATATTATTATTATTATTATTGTTTCCATGAGATCAAAATTTAATTTAAAACAAATATTGAAATAATACATATAACGATTTAGAACATAGTATTTATATACCTTTTATTTTGTAACTGATACAACCAGCATAGCTTCGGTACATAATTTTACATGTTATAAAATTTGTAGCTTATAAATTTTGTCAACAGCTACACTATACTGTACAACCTATATCCCAAAACTATATATAACCTTAATATAAAACTAATATGCAACTGTTGAATGTCCCATCCGAAATCTTTATATATTGTATTAAAAGTTACTACCAAAGATCAACCGTTCTTCAGCTATGAGAACACCACATACTATAGGGATCAAAATATATATACATAGCGTTTTTTTTAAAATAATCCCTATATCTAATCTTTTCCAAAACATAAATTTATATATATCAACCTATAGCCGATTTACATATAAGAAATATATGTGACCTGATATTAGTGAATAACTATTCTCAAAACAAATATAAAAGAACCGCACAAGTACAAGCTACTATTTTGACTATAGATATACATATACCATAGATCATAACTACTGAGACTTATATACAGCACAGACCCATTAAAATAATATATCAATACAAATAAATTATTTACTTTCGGCATACATATATACACTTATATACGCAAGTACACCCTATAAACCACTTGTAATAAAATATTCTTATATTATATACGCATAAATTTTTTCAAATCTCAACACTATGCGCTGAACATAACTTTATCAAACCAAACCTATGTACTATACATATAAGATATAACCCACATAGTTCGAATCTGGTATTAATTTTTGAAACACATACTCAAACAAAACATCGCTATAATATATTGAAAAATAAATACTTGAATTCTAAACCCAGATACATTTCTATAAACATGCGACAAAACTAAACTCTATAAACATTACCTAAACCTATATATATATTTTAGTATCTAAACTCACCTATAGAAGTAACAAAGGAAGGGTAGCCGAGTTGTTTGAGGCACAGTCGGAGTCATAGGCAGTGGCACATGTTGGAGGAGGCGGAATTTTAGGCTGTTAGGCTACACGCAAACAAAAATAGACTTTCTGTATATATATGGGCGGTTGTGCATGGGGTAAGAGATATAGATAGGAGGCTTGGAGATGCTGCACGGTGGAGAGAGAGAGGATGGGAAGTGGCTGATGATGCCATACAATTAGAAATATATTTTTTTATATAAAAGGAGTTCATGATGAAATAGCAATAAGAAGGAGAGAGGAGATTCACAGGCAAAAGGGAAGCTACAGGCAAAAGGAGGGAAGGATGGTTGAACAGGTGGCAAGGCTAATATAAATGTTCATTCTAGCGTACAGGTGGGAGATTAAAGCTCAAGAGACGGACAAATATATTTATGATATACTGCTCATTCAAATCTTGGAACCAGAATACGAAGAACTAAACCAAAGGATAAAAGTTGAATTGGGAATAGCAAGAAACCAGTTGCTGTTCATTCACCCAACGGCAGACAATTGAAAGGTTACAAAACTCAAGAGATCAAAATACCGAACCGATACGGTTGACCGTTTCATGGTTATCGTCGGGTACCGAAAATCCGAAACACATAATTGAATATATCATAGCGATCAGCACGACGAGACGATCAAAGCGGTATACAGATATCAGTGGTACGATCGAATTATAAAAATTTGAATTTTCTACTAGCGGAAAATGCAGTAAAAACGTAGAAAAATAAGATCGACGGAGCTAAAGAAGTCCGAATTTGGAAAAACGAAAAATAATGTTTGCACAGAAGATGGTTTAGAATTTTTCTATGTAAAAATA
Organism: Allium fistulosum; assembly: GCA_030737815.1. Classification (NCBI taxonomy): domain Eukaryota; kingdom Viridiplantae; phylum Streptophyta; class Magnoliopsida; order Asparagales; family Amaryllidaceae; genus Allium; species Allium fistulosum. Next base: position 325,908,782 of record CM060903.1, on the reverse strand, counting down.
TTTAGGTTCCGAAAACATTTTATTTTCATCGCTTTTTAACTGATTAAATTGAAGTAAATTTACGCGCGAAATAAACTTTCATATTTTCGGACGAAAATTTACCAATTGCTATGTTTAACTAGATGCATTCCAAATATCAAATTTATATTTCAAAATTTTATCGTTTAAAATTTCGCAAAATTTCAATTAATAACGTTATTAAAATTAGTTAAATTTACGGGTCGTTACACTCTCCCCCACTCAGAACTTTTCGTCCCCGAAAAGGAACGAGGTAAGTGAATAGAAACAATCAGAAAGAAAAACAGATTTGAAATACAAAATAACAATTAATTTAAACCATATAAATTCAAATTTAAATTAATTGATATTCGATAATTGATTTAATCCATTTGATTTCACTAAAATCAATCTCAACTATTTCTAAATTCATTATCTATCCAACTATCTTCAATTTACAATTTCTAAAACCATAAATTTGAATAGTCTTTTATTATAATCATATGTTTTTCAACAATTTAAATTCTTCTTTATTCCAAATTATTGTTAAATTTATTCTACTTAATATATCTTATCCCATATATTTAACCCATATAAATTAATTTAAACCATAAAAGTTTCGATTTAAATTAATTTATATTTTACTAATTGCTTTTAAATTCAAGGTATTTTCATAAGTTGATCAAATTTCAATTTATTAATTCTTTCAAACCAAATTTATTAATTCTTTCAAAACAAATTTATTAATTCTTTCAAAACAAATTTATTTCATTATTAACTGAGTTTTACTTATTATCCTATCTAACTCTATTAACATCTTTATAATCAAAATTTAGTGTATAACGTTTATTATAAACACTCAAATTTTATTTATAAAGACATTTTTTTTATTATACGTTATCCAAATACATTTTAACTTCTAAATAATTTAGGTAAGTTATATTTAAATGAAATTGAGTATTATACAAATAATTTTTTTTCAATTATTTCAAGTTTAATACTTATCCAAAATTTAGCTTTATTTATAATTGAAAACATCTTTTAACATGATTTTTAAGAATTAAATTTCCATTAAATTTCAAGTCCTTTAGAAATAATTATGTATATACTATATATATTGAATCAAATTAAATTTAAAATAATATACCTATATATATATATATATATATATATATTTAAATCAAGTCATATTTAAGAAATTCGAATCAAAATATTTTTCCAAAACAAAACTGTAGCAAAGCTACATAATGGTTTCTCCACTTCGAAACTCGAAAATGAATGTCGATGATGCGGCCGCCATCACCGAAATTATTTTTCAGCGACAAAGAGAAGAGCACTGATTTCAACATTTTAAAATTCTTTGAAAACGGTTCCTATTTGAAAATACTTTTAAATAATATACATTAAAATTCTTTGGAAACAAATTATAGTCAAAATACCTTTAAATAATGTGCATTTTAAACCTTTAAAACCATAGTTCGAAATCATTGGAAATTAAATTCTCAAATTCTTAATTTAATTTAATTTCAAATTCTAAATGAATTTGTAAACCAAGTTTATAAATTCATTTATCGAACAATAGATGAAAATCAAATATTATCATTTCAAACAACAAATCAATTAACCTTTTTTTTCTTTTTTTTTAGAAAAATTTACCTATACATTTATAATATAATCATACAAAATTATTTCATTTACCAAGTTTGAAAACAATATTGTGTCAGTTTGCTCTGTTCAAGTGTTTGGGAAATCATATCGATAGCGTTGATCAGATGAATCGATCGAAAACCCAAATCAACATCAACAACTCAAACAACACAATGTATAAACATTTTTAATATTAATTTACAAATACACTTCTTCGTTCGACGATACAAGCATGGGTTTCAAAGAAAGAATATAGAGATTCAAATTTGATGGACTCAAATCAAAGAGAATTTTGATTCAAAGATAGGTTCAAAACAAAGACAAGATGATGAAATAATGAAATAGAAAGATGGATAAGTTTATATAAATCGCGGGCGACCTTAACCGGGTCGACCGTGACTTCAAGAATAAGATCGATGCAGAATTTCGAGGCAAATCTACATTCGATCACAAGAAATAGAATTCACGTATAGCAGGAGATAGATATCATCGTAAACCGAGGATACAGAAATCTCCGCTAAATCAATGCCTATTGTAAAAGAGTTTCACCCCTTTACAAATCATTCTAAGTTTGGAAAAACTGCCGATTCATTATAAAGATTATTCGAATGGAGTTATGGGGTACTCCGGAATTAGAAGACGAATAGTGAGGGACACAAATGGATTTTGGAACCACAGGGAACGTTCCAAAATTCAAATGAATCGAGTCAAAAGGAAGAGATTGAAACTCGAATGTGTGTGATTCTGTAAATGCATTTACCCTATATGCTAAGTTTTGCCTAGAGCTACCAAAGCTCTGATACCAACTGTAACGACCCGCTATTTTGGACCATTCGCATCTGCACATGTCGGACTTGAATAATTCAAAATACCGCGTTGTTAATTTAAATTTGGCAAAACTAAACATATACAGTAAGTAAAATAATCACAGATCACAGACACAGAGTAATAAATGCAGCGGAAACAAAAGATAGTAGTTCATGAAGCTACTATATACATATCAGAGTTAAATAAGGTACAACAGATGTCTCGAATACATAATCAAATACAATATCAGAATACATCACTATAATCAACTGGATATCTGAAAGCTGGGTAGATAGCTGGATCTCCAAGCGAAGCTCCAACTCCAAAGGTGAGTCTCGAATACTGGTACACTCAGTCTGACCCGAGCATAAAGAAAAACACAAACACTCGAGTCAGGATTAACATTCTTATATCAATAAATCCAACTCAAGTGAAATAGCAATTGAAATACAAGTAACTCAAAGGATGTTTGGAATAACCATCCTTTAAGGATCTGTTAAACTATCTACTATGTAGTAGTGTACGATAAGTAGATAATGCCTATCAGTAATATAAGATATCAAAATAGTGTTAAGGCGTTACCATTATCCTCCTTAACACATTTTATATAAGCGCCATAGTCTATACAGCACTGTAAACTCCACCGTAAACTAGTGGGCTATCAGGGAGTACTCCATAGGTATAACACAAAACAAATCGTAGTGGTCCCGTATATAGGAATACAAGTATGACAAGGCACATGAGGCAATACCCAAGGTAGTGAAACTACCGTTTTCCTGATCCGGACTGGTGAGAACGCATCGCCGCAGCGATCGCAACACCGCGAAACAACACTCCCAAAATCAAGGGTGCACCAATCGACAACAAGTAATGAGTAGTTTTCGAAGAAGTGTGTTCGCTCGAGGTAGCTAACCCCCATTTGGCCCGGCACGGCTCCTGTTTTAGTCATTTCCAATTTGACACAAGTGTCAAGGCTATCCATTATCGTTCTCTTTCTTCAGTCATCATGTACATCATTCCAACCACTTCATTCTGGATCACACTACGCGTATAGTTATTAAAGTGGTTTTCGGTTTAGACAGTGAGTATCTCCCTAACTGATTCCGGTCTCTTTAATAACTTTCGTGATTATTACACCGATTGGTCGTTTATTTATTTCAAAACCAAATCAATTTCAATTTCAATTAGAATTTGTAAATCAACATTTCATTTCTATTTCTAAATCGATTTCCAAAATTTACGTTTCAAAACTTCCAATTCAAAATTTCAAAATCTTATAATTCCATTTCAATTTCCTTTTTAAAACAATTCAAATTTTGATTCAAGTTCGTATATAAGTTTCATTCCGAAATCATTTAAATTAATTTAATTTACCATTCAAATCAATTTAAATTCATTTATCGATTTCATTCAACATTTGTTGAGTTCTTTATCATTCAACACAATTTATTTAATTTCCAATTCATTAAATCAATTATTTAAGTTCAACTCCATTATATCAAAACATCAAATAAAAAAAATTAAATTTGTCAAATCAATTCTTTATATTTCAAGTCTTACATTAATTTTACTAAAACACATTTTATTTCTTATTAGAGAAATTCAATTTCACTTATTAATTTGCTTAGTTACAATTTCAAAACTCAATTAATAAAGAAACTAAATTTCACATATTCAAGAAGTACAATTCCACTTATTAACTTACTTAAATTTTCAAAGCTTAATTAATAAAGAAACCCAATTTCATTTATTATCGAAGTTCAAATTCACTTATTCAAAGGTTTAATTCTCTTATCAAAGAATTCAATTTTTATTCAATTATCAAATAATTCAATCTTATTCAATTATTAAATAATTTCAAACTTAATTATTAATAATTTCAAAACTTAACAATTAAATTTTAAAGAACATTCTTTCATCTACTACTATGTTAATATTTTGTTTCAGCTTATTAAATATTAACATTTTCCTTTCATAAAAATTCAAATTCCAACTTCATTTCAAACCCTATTATTTATTCAAATAAAATCTTTATTTTATTTTTAAATCAAATTATTGACCAATCGGGTTTATTTAATTCTCTATCCTAAGTCAAGTTCATTTGGGTATTTATCATTTCAACCCGATTCCAATTCAATTCAAAATCAAAACATAGCAAAAGGAAACTTGTAGTGTGATAACTGGGATGGTATCAAAGTAAATAAACAAGCAAAAACAACAATCAATAACAATCCAAAAATTAATTCAAATAATCCCGAAATAATCGTATTAATTCACATTGTTGTTTGTGCAAATTAATATAATCATTTCTAGAATCTACACTATCATTTCATGTAGATTAAAGATTATTCCACTAATATTTAAACGGTTCTTCACTTGATACCAATTATTCAATTCCATACTACATAAATTTTCCAACATACATTAAATGGTTCAAGGTGTATTTAATCAAATTTCTACGTGTCAACTAGTTTAACATTTAAAGGGGGTCATATTATACAAAATTTAACTAATCAAATTCAACATATAGATTCAATTTAAATGGTTAACTATCATATATCAATTCAATTGCATATTATTTATCACTTTAACATTAACAATTTAACGTCCAATATAAACATCAATAATCAATCAATTATCAACCAAACTGTATTATCATCGCATAAATGACAGATAATGGTGTCAGATGTCATAGGTGAATAGATACAGGTAATAGCATATATAACAGTGTAAATCACTAATAGCAGCATATTTCAATTTGTCATTTCAATTGAAATCAAATTTAATAAATAAAAGAACGTTAATCGTGAGTGATTACTCACCTTTCGAGGCTAGAGAAGTTTGACAATAGAACAAGCTACGAATTGCAAGTACGAATCCCAAAGCAAAGGTAGATTGGCACGAATTGGACGAACAAGGCTGATAATCAATAATTTGATGAACTGAATCAGAATCAATTTGATATAATCATCAAATCTCTCTCTCTCTCTCTATATATATATATATATATTATTGTTTCCATGAGATCAAAATTTAATTTAAAACAAATATTGAAATAATACATATAACGATTTAGAACATAGTATTTATATACCTTTTATTTTGTAACTGATACAACCAGCATAGCTTCGGTACATAATTTTACATGTTATAAAATTTGTAGCTTATAAATTTTGTCAACAGCTACACTATACTGTACAACCTATATCCCAAAACTATATATAACCTTAATATAAAACTAATATGCAACTGTTGAATGTCCCATCCGAAATCTTTATATATTGTATTAAAAGTTACTACCAAAGATCAACCGTTCTTCAGCTATGAGAACACCACATACTATAGGGATCAAAATATATATACATAGCGTTTTTTTTAAATAATCCCTATATCTAATCTTTTCCAAAACATAAATCTATATATATCAACCTATAGCCGATTTACATATAAGAAATATATGTGACCTGATATTAGTGAATAACTATTCTCAATACAAATATAAAAGAACCGCACAAGTACAAGCTACTATTTTGACTATAGATATACATATACCATAGATCATAACTACTGAGACTTATATACAGCACAGACCCATTAAAATAATATATCAATACAAATAAATTATTTACTTTCGGCACACATATATACACTTATATACGCAAGTACACCCTATAAACCACCTGTAATAAAATATTCTTATATTATATACGCATAAATTTTTTCAAATCTCAACACTATGCGCTGAACATAACTTTATCAAACCAAACCTATGTACTATATATACATATAAGATATAACCCACATAGTTCGAATCTGGTATTAATTTTTGAAACACATACTCAAACAAAACATCACTATATTATATTGAAAAATAAATACTTGAATTCTAAACCCAGATACATTTCTATAAACATGCGACAGAACTAAACTCTATAAACATTACCTAAACCTATATATATTTTAGTATCTAAACTCACCTATAGAAGTAACAGAGGAAGGGTAGCCTAGTTGTTTGAGGCACAGTCGGAGTCATAGGCAGCGGCACATGTTGGAGGAGGTGGAATTTTAGGCTGTTAGGCTACACGCAAACAAAAATAGACTTTCTGTATACATATATGGGCGGTTGTGCATGGGGTAGAAGATATAGATAGGAGGCTTGGAGATGCTGCACGGTGGAGAGAGGGAGGATGGGAAGTGGCTGATGATGCCATGCAATTAGAAATATATATTTTTTTTATATAAAAGGAGTTCAGGATGAAATAGCAATAAGAAGGAGAGAGGAGATTCACAGGCAAAAGGGAAGCTACAGGCAAAAGGAGGGAAGGATGGTTGAACAGGTGGCAAGGCTAATATAAATGTTCATTCTAGCGTACAGGTGGGAGATGAAAGCTCAAGAGACGGACAAATATATTTATGATATACTGCTCATTCAAATCTTGGAACCAGAATACGAAGAACTAAACCAAAGGATAAAAAGTTGAATTGGGAATAGCAAGAAACCAGTTGATGTTCATTCACCCAACGACAGACAATTGAAAGGTTACAAAACTCAAGAGACCAAAATACCGAACCGATACGGTTGACCGTTTCATGGTTATCGCCGGGTACCGAAAATCCGAAACACATAATTGAATATATCACAGCGATCAGCACGACGAGACGATCAAAGCGGTATATAGATATCAGTGGTACGATCGAATTAAAAAAATTCGAATTTTCTACTAGCGGAAAATGCAGTAAAAACGCAGAAAAATAAGATCGATGGAGCTAAAGAAGTTCGAATTTGGAAAAACGAAAAATAATGTTTGCACAGAAGATGGTTTAGAATTTTTCTATGTAAAAATATTTAGGTTCCGAAAACATTTTATTTTAATCGCTTTTTAACTGATTAAATTGAAGTAAATTTACGCGCGAAATAAACTTTCATATTTTCGGACGAAAATTTACCAGTTGCTATGTTTAACTAGACGCATTCCAAATATCAAATTTATATTTCAAAATTTTATCGTTTAAAATTTCGCAAAATTTCAATTAATAACGTTATTAAAATCAGTTAAATTTACGGGTCGTTATAGTTATAGGCTTGGCCAGTCAAGCTCAGATCTGGACAGAGGTTGGAGTGGTGTGGGGAGGTCTGGAAAAGGTGGTGGTGGCAGCCTATGGTGGTGGTGGTGGTGTAAAATGAAGTGGTGAAGGCAAAAGTGGTCGGCTAAGGTAGTTTTAAGGTGATTTGTGAAGTTTTTATGGTGCAAACAACTTAGGGGAGTCACGGCCTGGACAAGACAGAGGGGAAGGAAGCTGAGATGGATGTGGATGTGGTGGTGCTGGATGGTGGAGGTGGTGGAGGAGCTAAGGCCGAACAATTGCATGAAGAGGAAAGACAAACTACAAAGGAAAAATCAATAAAATGAGAAGAAAAGAGTGGAAAAAGAAGACATTACCAAACTTTCTTCTTCAGATCTGAAACCATACGTGAAAAGAGAAGTGAGAAGAGTGTTTTCACATGAATTGCCAAAAAGAAAAGTCACGCCTAATGCTTGAGAAGGAACGGCCCAAAAATTGAAGGGGTGTGAAGATGGAAGGTCAAAGGTTAAAAGCCAAAGTCTCTTTAAATTTCCTATTTTCTTTTATGCAAATAAATTAAAATAAAAACCATGTAAATAAAATAAAATTGAATACAAAATAAAGTGAAAATGAAATGAATAAATAAATTTTATAAAAATATAGAAAAATATAAGAACATAGTTATTTATATGAAAACTAGTATTGAAAATTGGAAACAAAATATAACTAATTTTAGAAAAATAACTACAATACTTTAAAAATGTTTTTAAAATAAAACATAAACATAACATGACATATTACACACATATATACCACTTAGAACAAGATATGACAAATAAAAAAAATATTATTTATATAAATTAAAATAGACAATTTTGTTAAATAAATCAATTTATACACAATATTGTAAAAAGCATAACTTTCACAATATTAATCCAATTTCAACGAAACGAAAAGCAGTATTCTTGAAATTTAATCTATTTTCAAAATAAAAGATAAAATTAAAATTTTCATATATTTAAATTTAAAAAAAAGGTAAAGTTTGACCATTTTGACCAAAATCCACTTTTTGGAAATATTCCATTTATCCAGGTTTGGAATTATAATTCACACAAAAATCAAAATTTATATTTAAAATAACAAAATTTATTCATTTTAATAAATAAAATAAAGTTTTTAAATCAAAATTCAAATAAAATAATTAAAATAAACAATTAAAATAAATCACAAAATTCAGGGTTGTTACAATTATAGAGTTAAGAGCGAAGCTAGACGCAACAGTAAAGAGTGCTACAGAAACATCCGAGGCAGTTAGTCGTTTGGAAATGGCTCACAAAAAGGAGTTGGACGCTGCCCTCAACTGCAGCGGTGTTCTTACTCTGAAGGACACACTGCAAAAAGAGAAAAACACTCTAGCCCACCGCATTGAGGAACTCGAAGAACTCCTTAAGAAAGAGAAGGAAGAAAAACTTAAAGCTTAGAAGGAATCTCAAATGTATTGTGAAGAGGCCTTCAAAGCTCGGGAGTTGAAAATTTAACTTAACGAGCAACTCGCTCAAATCAAAGTCCTTAAGGAAGAGGCAAGGGAAGATGGTCGTAATGAAGTTAGAGAACGATTTGAGGCCCAGTTGGAGGATGCTCAAGAGGCTGCCCGGAATGAGATTAAGGACATGTTTGATTCTTTGATTGTTGAATACAATGCTAAGGTCCTAATCTATCGTGATTTGAGTTTTCTTAGAGAGGGCTACCTCAAATCGCTTGCCGAGGCTTGGGAATATATCATTAAAATGAGGAAGAAATCCCTTGGCAAAGCTGATTTGAATGAGGAGAAACTGGTAAGGGAGATCCTTCATGGGAATGAACCTTTAGACCTTGCTACTGCAAGGCTCCGATACTTTGATATTTTAGCACCCTTCGGCAAAGGGAAAAGCATCGTTGAAGCTTCAGAGTCTAATCCCAAAGGTTCCACTTTACTTCAAACATACGGAGCATTAGTTTCAATTGGATTAGGTCAGGATCTAAGCTATGATCCGAACAGACCCGGTTATGAATCAAAGGTGCTGACTCCTATTAAAGAAGGGAGCACTTTGGCGATAACTGAAAGCCAACCGGGCACAACTATCCCGCTCTACTCTCCATTACTCAAGAAGTTTTGTTCCTCGTGCCCAATAGTTATGGGGTTATTTTCTTGTTCCCGCGAATCTATAGGTCTTTCGGCTCCCAGTCAAACTCCAGGAAGCAGTGCTGCGGTGGAGCAACAATCGACATTTACTGAAATTCCAACGGCTACCGACATTCTGGGGCTCGATGCTTAAGTTATTGGAGCACTTGATAATTAAAAGGCCGATGTTTAGCCCCTACCAGGTAAATCTGATGATGTTGTGATCATAGGTGCCTCCGAACACACTGATGAGCTTAGCTTGAAGGAGTGCATCGAAAGAGAGGAGTCATTGAAGAGAAAAGCTAAAGCTGAACCCGTTGATGTGGACCTCTCCAAATCTCATCCCACTGTAAGTCATTCCACCCGACAGGTCAGTTTTCGAAAAACTCCATCCAACCTTTGAAATCTCTCCTACTAAGGACGTAAAGGATCGAAGAGAGGGACAGGCGCAGGCTTTGGTGGGTCCATTCCCAAGAAATCCAAAAGGGAGAAGAGGCAAAAAAATGTAGCTGTCACTTCGGCTATTTTGTATATAGCTTGTGTAGCTGTTTTTCTTTTCGTTGGTCGTGTTTGCACAGGTATGGCCCCCACTTTTGGATAAACATGTATTACGTTTTTCAAGGTTAATGTGCAAATAAAAGTTCTTTATTTTCTGTTAAACTATTATATGAATTTTGTTTGAGTATTCGAGTTATTACTTTTCCACTCAATGTACATGTAATTTGTTGCTCATTGATTCGGATAATCATCCGTTTATTTTTACTCAAGGCCTCCATGTGGTCGTGGCCTCAGGTTGTATCAAACACTGGGCTCGAGCCCTAGTGTTACACTGTCGAATTCAACGGTTAAAGTGATTATACTCCTACCCCTATTCTTAGGTTAGCGGAGTTAGATAGTGGATGGTCGAACTCCATCCTTAGTGAGTTTATCATCCTCATGTCAGTTTCAGGTCGGAGTTTGTGGAATAGTGATCACACTCATTTATTTCTTTATACTCATATCCGCACTCTGGGGATAAGAATTAGTTGGCGGGCGATCGGATCACACCTGATTTGTGTTTATACTCTAGTCCACATTCTGGGGACTTAGAGTTATTTCGAAAAATAGTCGGACCGTATTTTCCTTAGTTGATTGATTTGCCCCCCAAATCCGGAGTTTGACCTAACAAGCGATTGGTCGTGTCACGATCACTTCTAATTCATGTTTATACCATAGCTCGGTGGGATTAATTTGATTATCGGATAGTCAAGTCACATCCATTCCTCATTAGGTACTCCATCCATCAGGTTGTGAGCGAGAATCATCAAATGAACAGTCAGACCATATGCATTTTGTTTGGTTCAATCGTGAACTTATGTAATCGGCTAGCTCCAAACTCTAGGAACCTACTCGGACATGTCAATATTAGTTAGTCGGGTATCGTAACAAATATGTAATGCTACAACAATCACACACATGAAGGAAATTTCAAACTTTATTTGTCAAATGGAAAGAAATGACATAATTTGTATTATTACATATCTGGAAAATCAAATGCTAAAGAAAATTCTAAAACTGAATACAACTGAATGAAAAAGAATAAACTAAGTGAAATAGCATCGTAAATGCTCACTATTCTACACCCATAGGAGTGTGACGCCATCAACAGTCGCTAGCTCAAAAGTTCCCTCTCCAAGCCTCCGTTCAATGACATACGGTCCTTCCCAAGCAGGATTCACGTGTGACGGGACAAGAAAAACCCATTTCAAGATGAGATCGTCGATTTCAAAGGTTGGACTTTAGTGTTGTAGTATCGACCGACTCGGTGTCGATGTGCAGCTGCCCTCAAATAAGCTTCTTCACGCTTCTCATCTACAAAGCCTAGAGATTTTAAGAGGAGATCTCTATTCGTTCGGGGGTCATAGTAGGTCACTCAATGAGAAGGGACTTCGAGTTAAAAAAGAATGATGGCTTCAGAGCCATAAGCAAGGGCGAATGGAGTATGGCTAGTCGCAGACTTGTGGGTGGTTCTGTAAGCCCATAATACTGTTGGGAGTTCATCCACCCACTTGCCTCTAGTCTTTTCCAAACGTTTCTTTAGAATGGACTTTATAATGTTTTTCACAACTTCAACTTGTCAATTTGCTTGAGGGTGAGCAACTGCCGCAAATCTCTTTACTATTTGATGCTGATGGCAAAAGTTTTTGAATTCAGCGCCATCAAATTGAGTCCCATTATCAGTTACAATGGTTCGTGGAAAGCCAATATGACAGATGATGTTCTGGACAATGAAGTTGATTACTTTCTTCATTGTGATTGTGGTTAGAGGTTCTGCTTCGGCCCATTTGGTGAAGTAATCAACTACTACGATGGCGTACTTCGCACCACCTTTCGAGATCGGTAAGGAACCGATAATATCTATGCCTTATGTGGCAAACGGCCATGAACTGACCATTTTCATTATTTTTGTCGGTGGATATTTCAAAACTTTTGCATACATTTGGCACTTTCACATCGCTTAGCGTAATTAGCAGCATCTCGATTGACAGTTAGCTAGCAATACCCATAACGGAGTATTTCCTTTACTAAGGTTTGCCCTGCGGTGTGATTGCAACATTCCCCTTCATGAACTTCCTTTAGGACTCATTTTATTTCATCATGAGCGATACACCAAAGTAGGGGAATGGAAAAATCCTTTCTATACATGACTCCTTCCTAAAAGATATATCGTAAAGCTTTACGGAGGACTTATGGCCTTTCATTCCTCCATTCGGGAAGGACTCCCTTTAACAAATAGTCTTTAATCGGAGTCATCCACGACTCCTTCTCAAGCTCCGTCTCTAGTACCTATTCAATTTCCATTTGGTTTATGCTCGGAGCATCTAGTAATTTGACTGGAACCAAGCCCATTTGTTGTGCATCCCCGGTGCTAGCAAACTTTGCCAATGAGTCGTCCTCTTTGTTTTGATCCCGGGGAATGTGAGTGATGTCATAATACTCAAAGTCAATCAATAGCTCTTGGACTTAGATACGGTAAGGGGTGAGTCATTGTCCTTTAGCCTGGTAATCTCCCTGACTTGATATACCACTAACTGAGAATCATAAAAGATTTCAAAAGATTTTATTCCCGGTCCTTTGGCAAGTTTGAGTCTAGCAATAAGAGCTTCATACTCAGCTTCGTTGTTCATTGTAGGGAAGTCAAGCTTTAAAGCATAGCAAATTAATCGGTCTTCCAGATTTACTAGCACGATGCCAGCTCTAGAACAACGATCATTGGACGCTCCATCTGTATACATTTTCCACCGAATGGTAGGGGCTCCACTGCTCTCTAAGAGATCATCATGTGCAGTGAATTCTGCTATAAAGTTCGCCAGTGTCTATCCCTGGATGGCTCTCCAAGGGAGATAAGTGATGTCAAATTAGCTCAGTTTGATGTTCCACTTGAGTAACCTTCCAAACGTCTCAGATCACTGTAAGACCTATCATAACGACTGAACGGTGTAAGTGTTGATGGGATGAGCCTGAAAATAAGGGCGGATATTTCATGAAGCAATCAACAAGCAGTACGCCAATTTCTCTATCTTTAGATAATTCCTTTCAGCTCCTAGTACTAGCTTGCCAAGATAATAGATCGGTCTCTGGATTTGATTCTCCTCGCAAAGCAGTGCGGCACTTATAGCGTGTACCGACATGGCCAAGTAGATTACAAGTCTTCGTGATCCATCGGCTTTGACAAGATGGAAGGTCTCTCTAAGTGGTTCACCAAAGCTTGGAATGCGTCTTCACACTCCTATGTCCACTCAAAATTCCATTTTCCTCTTCTAATCAAGTCGAAGAAAGGAATGCATTTATTGGTGGCTCTGGAAATAAATCAACTTAGGGCGGCAACCTTCTTATTTAGGCTCTGTACTTGTTTGATGGTCTTTGGCACCTGGATGTTGCGAATTTGCTCAAATATTCTCGGGATTAGCTTCGCTTTCGCGAACATTGATAATGAAACCCAAGAACTTTCCCAATACAATGCCAAAAGAACATTTCAGAGGATTGATTTCATCCTATAATATCGAAGGATGTCGGACATTCCTGCTAAGTCTTTAATGTGGTCGTTTGATCATTATGACTTTATGAGCATATCATTCACATATACGTCCACTGTATTTCCAATATAGTCTTTAAACATTTGGTTAACTAGGAATTGAAAGGTTGCTCCAGCATTCTTCAACCTGAATGGCATTACCATATAGTGGTACAATCCAACGTCTGTAATAAAACTGTGTGCTTCTGGTTGGGATGTGCATCGGGATTTGGTTATATCCAGAGCATGCATCTATGAAAGATATCAACTCATGTCCTACGGTTAAGTCTACCAGATGTTCAATCCTTGGAAAGGGAAAACTGTTTTTTGGACATGCCTTGTTTAAGTTTTAGTAGTCAACGCATTTTTGCCACTTTCCATTCGCCTTTCTCACATTACAGAATTAGATACCCATTTAGATTAGGGGGCATCATGAATAAACCCATTGCTTTTGAGCCTATCTACCTCCTCTATAACGGCGACAGATCTCTCTGGATCCATGCCACGCCTTTTCTGTTTCACTAGGACATGCCTCGGGTTGATATTTAATGCGTGGCTTGCAATGGCAGGCAAGACCCCACACATGTCAGAGTGAGTCCAACCGAACGCGTCAAGATTCGCTCGGAGAAAACCATCAAGTTCTTTCATCATCGTGGGGCTGAACTATGATCCGATCTTTAGGACCCATAACGGGTCATCATGGCTGACCGTGATGTTGATTGTCAGCTCAACTGATGCAGCCTTGGTCTCTTTGGGCTCCTCCTCGTCATCCCTCGGATCTATGTCTTTATAGAACCAACTGTGGCGCCCGAGCCAAGGCCCAGGCGCTGGTTATCAATCTTTGATGGCTTGGATGTGGAGAGACTTTTCCATACCCTTACCTTTCTCCTTCCATTGGGCATCTCTCAATTCAGCAACATAGCAGGCACGTCCGGTCTCCTGATCACCATGCACAACTCCAATACCATTATTAGTTGGGAACTTCAAAGTCAAACACCATAGGGCACGAGCTACTCGAAATTCAACTAGGGCTGGTTGGCCTAGAAAAGCATCGTATGGAGAGTCAACATCCAAAACAACAAATGGCAACATCTGCCCTCTCTTGCGGTTACCTTCTCCCAACTCTACGTGCAATTCGACATAACCGACAGCTTTAGTCGCAGCACCATTAAAGCCATGAATGCGGGCTTTAGACGGTTTCAAGTCCTTGGCTTCCATCCTAATCTGATCGTAAGCCTTTTTGAAAATTATATTCATGGAACTACCACAATCAATCAAGATCCTCCTCACTAAGGCGAGGCCGATCATGGCTGAAATGACGATTGGGTCAATCGTCGGTTCCTCCACCTTATCCAGTTCTCTGTTTCCAAATACAATGCCATCTACCATTATATGATGCTGTTTTCCTAGAGCTCCATCTTCTGTACTTGAACAACACTTAATATTCATATGCTTAATTTTGCTAGCATAGCGCTCCACCTCGTGCCATCTCTTACTAGCTGGATGCAATCCTCCAACTACTGCATTGATCACTAATCTTCCACCAGTCTATGCAGGCTCCTCGACCCTGTGCGGCGCTTGTCCTCGATTGGGGTTGAATGTCCCCTGCCCACCATCCTATGAGGCTTTAACAAACTGCTGTAGTTTTCGTTCTCAAATAAGTTTCTCGATAACATCCTGGAGATGCTTATATTCATTCGTATTATAACCATAGCATTTATGGAACTGGCTTCTAGTCTGCTTTTGCTTCTCCATCGATTCTTTTGGAGATGACTTCCTATACTACATAATGTTGCATGTAGACAAGTTAGGCGTTCTCCAGGGATGTACTTAGTGGTATATAGGTATCATACAATGGAATCCTTGACTTTCCTCTTCTAGAATCCCATGTTTTCTTACGGTTTCGATCACCGCCTTTCTTTTGCTTATTCGGTTTATTTTGTACATTTACTTAAATTTTTCCAGAACCCTCCCTAGTTTGTTTCGCTGCAATATTACTTTTCACTCCCTCTCTACTCAGTCCCACAACATTCTTCTTCCTATAGCATACAGCTTCCTCTTTCCTCAAATACTGAGATGCTTTTGCATAGAAACATTCCAACATTGTAGGTGGTTTGCCAGCTTACCAATCGCCCAAGTCATATTCTGGGTCAATCCCTCTTGTTACCACCATCAATATTAAATGGTCATTCAGACTACTAACTTCTGTGATGGCTGTATGAAATCTCTCTAAATAGTCTTTCAATGATTCTCTTGGAGCCTAGATCATGCTTGATAGGGACGTTACATCCATAGGGCGAGTTGCATGCATACAGAACTGCTCCATAAATTTTGTTGCTAAATCATCAAATCTAAAGATTGACCATGGGGGTAATCTCGTAAACCATATCATTGTTATGCCAGAGGGAGTAATAGTAAAACATCTGCATTTTATGGCATTATCTACTTGTGTGGAATCCATCAGCCATTCATATCTCATGATGTGTTGCCCAGGGTCGGTTTTTCCCTTATAGACCGGCATCGACGGCATGCTGAACCTCCTTGGATACTGCGCATATAGGATATTGCTGGTGAATGGGGTATGGCTTCTCTAGATCCCTCAATCATCATTGGTCAAGCCTTTGCTCTCCTTACTAGCTGTCTAACAATAGCCAAAAAGTCCGGGGTTTGGATAGTTGAAGCCAAGTGGTAGTCATGCTCCACCTCAGGGGAATGGTCTGATCAATGTCTATGGGCCATTCCATGCCTTCTTGGCTCAACATCTTCTCGATGCATATCACATGCATTCATTTCATCATCATTCCAAGGAGGTAATTGGTCCGCATCCACCTAACTCCAGCATCTATATCAACCGCGGCGACTCCAGCTTGTGCTTCACCGGGAGGGGGAAAATTTCCTCCTCTAGAGGAGGGATCAGCCCCGATTCCTTTAGAGTGATCAGCCCCGGTCTACCTTGGCAACCTAGGTAGGTTTGCTTATTGATGTCCAGATGCTTCTACAGGATATCCATCAATTCTGCGATGTCTGCGTCTGTGATAATAATATAATGAACTAGAACTCTCTGATGCAGAATAAGGGGTTGGTTCTCTCCTATTTTTCCTACGTTGTTGATCTCTAAGTTGATTCATTAAATTGATATTGGCTTGAATCTGTTGGTTCAACTGTTGGTGGCTATCCACGAGCTCTCATCAGATTTTGAATATCAGCTCTTGTGATGGAATCAGCTGGATTCTGGACATCAACTGGAATGGTAGCATTAACATCTACTGGTAGACTGCTCTGGCCTTCTTGATGGATGCTAGCATTCTTGTTTCATTCTGCATTTTGAGAGGTAGATCGGGTGTTCCTAATCATTGTTGATAGTTTTCCTTAGAGTTTTTCAAATCTAAATAGAATGGATATACTACTTGAAGATAATCCTGGATCTCTTCTGGGGATTTTGCAATCCAGTAGCAGCAAAGGTATCCAAATAGAGCTGAGAATCTCTTCTCGATGAAAGCACCAAAATGTTTGTAGCAAAAATTGGCACAAACACCCAATAGAGATTTTATAAGGAAATAAATGAAGAATAGTAAATGTGAACAAAGAGAATATGGCAATAAAGAAATTGGTATTAAGCAAATAATAGAGATGCAACAATTTATAGCGGTTGGGCATTGTTTATCGACATCCACTTTGAAGAGATGGCTTTATTAATCACTTTGTAAAGTGGGTACAAAGGGATCGAAAGAAAATCCTTAGTTACAATAGAGTACAAAGTAACAAGCAGTGCAAAATCCCAAAAATGAACAACCAAGTCCATATTTATAGAGGAAGATAATGAAATATCTCCTTAAAATTTGGCAGCAGGATCTCCAGAGCCATAAGGGGCCCATGGGAGGGATCGTATGACCCAAATCCTAAGAAATAGGGATCGGGGCAGATCCCTATTTTGTACGAGTTTAGGTGTATAATCCCTATGGGAGCTTCTTCGTGTTGTACTATGTCGGGCCTCCAAGTTTCATGCCAATTGGGTTAGTAGAACTTGAGTTATTGATCAATCCTTGTTGCAACATGCTGTGTATCCTGTTTCTGTCCGATCCCTCTAGAAGGAAGAGGGCCGATTCCTCTCGCTTACTCCTTTTGCGGTGCGGTCCCTAAGGTGGACTCCCTAGGATCCCCACATCTTGTTCCCAAAGTTTCATATGCATTGGACTCCTAGATCTCGAGATACCGATTGTTTTCTATTGAATTACACTTGTTTGGCTGAAGTAGGCCGATCCCTATGGTTGAAAGGGATTATAGCCAATCCCTTTTCTAGATTAAACTATATTCTATACTCTAAACATTTTGTATTGCATATCTCTCAATTCCGTTCGATCACGGCTTCATATTACCATCTATACTTGATTTCTGGACCCTACAATCATCTCTTTGAGCTTACTGGTCTTGATGACAGTCGAGTTTAACTTGTCCAATCAGTTCAGATATAGCCATGTTAAAATGTTTGATAACAATAATAAACTAAATGAGAAAGGGAAAAGCTAAGGAACTGAGAGAGTGGAACAGCTTATTTTATTTGGGTGGAAAACATAATAAGGGAAATGGTGTAGGCATAGTAATAGATAAACATACAAGAAACAAGGGTGTAGAAGTAAAGAGAAAATAATGCATTTTAATGTATCTTAAAAGAGGTCTAACTGATTAAGCACAAGCAACAAGGTGGATTGTGGCTTGGGAACCTGAGTGAGCCAACAACATCGAAGGTTGGAAATGATGTTATTATCAATCATAAATCCAAACACATCTTGAATGTTATCTGTACATGCGCACTACAAGCAGGTTTTGATCACACATTCTTACTAACATCTCCTATGAAAACGTAAAACAAATTTTTTAAGATCTATTAAATAAAGTTATATAATCAATACTAATGCATGAGAAAATTTTCATAGGGGTGTTAGTTGGAATGTATGGGTAAATAATAGAGAAAACAAAATAATACATGGAGGCAATGGTTATGGAACAGGAAAGAAGGAAGGAGAACCGTTTTATATTTTGATAAAGCATTTGATTTAGTTATACTATATATTTTTACAAAAAGAAAGAATAACATTTGGTAGCATACAAAAAAGGATCAAATAAACACAAACTAGTTGCTACTTGTATAAAAGAAGAGGTTTAGTATCATGTAAGGACTGTAAAGTAACACCTACAGGAAACTCAATAAGTCAACACTAATTGCTAATATTAGGCGTATTAACAAAGTGACTAGATCTAAAAATATAAATAAGGACCTAAATATGTTAAATAGTCATAATTAAAAAATAACAGATAACGATATAATAATCGTAATGAATGTACAATGAAAGTGACAAGATGGAGCAGTGAGATGATGTAAATAAATTATGGACAAATAATTGGGAAAATAAACCCTAAGAGAAACTAAAATGGACAAAAAATCAAAATAGAAACTTGGTAGTGGGGGAAGAAGTTCAAAAGGTATATAATTAAAGAAAAAATGTTTCAAAATATGGAAAACAACAAGAGATAATAAGATTTATATAACTATACCAAAATAAAAACAAAGAAAAAATGTTATTATTATTGCAAAACAAATTGATTATAAAAATATTTACGTAAAATTAGGCATGAAAGATGGGGGGAAATAATTATAATGTAACAATCCGAAATTTAACCGCTTTAAATAGGGATATTCAGTATATTATTAAATAATTAATTAATGAATTTTATAACTCAAAATACTCCTTTTTAATAATAACTAGCGACGGTGAAAAGATTTTTAAATTTTATTTACAAAAATATTTATTTTAAAAGAAATTAGAAAATGTGACCGAAAAGCTTTACGAAAATTTCCAATTCATCACCATTAAAAAGTTGTTTTAAAAAATTATGAACACCTCAGTTAACACATTTTAAATAACTTAAACATGGATTAGTAAATAAAATAAAGTTTAATAACATAAGTGTACTTATGTAAGAAAGATGTGACCATTTTCAAGTTTTAAATTAATTAAAATAAAAGAAATTATGAAACATCACTTCATTTCAAATCCTAGTACACTATTGATTATTACATGTTAGGTAAAAGGGGAGAGACCTTTGGTTTAGGTGTGTAGTTAATGATGAGTGGATAAAGTGGTGATGTGGCCAAAACATAGTGGATGGTAATGGTACTTAGGGATATTGTTGTAATTTCAGTTCATTCATTTTTATATATACAAATTTCTTAATTTTTATATTATTTCAATCATTCACTTTATTTTTCGAAATATCAAGTCCTTGTTTACAACTTTAATGACTTCCTTTGAAATTTTCAAGTTTTAAAAATCATATTTTTCCACTTCAAAACCTTTTAAAATCTTGTTTAAACTCTTGTTTTCCTTTCTGCTTCTCTCCTTTTTCAAATTTTTCCCTACCTCCACCTCACCACCAAGGCTATGCCTATCTAAACCTATAGCGAGTCACTTTGAGCCTAGTTGAGCCTCTCTTAAGGGTTGAGTCCAAAAAAGCAAGCTTTTTCCAAAGCAATTTCAAAGTTCTAACCTTTTTACGATTTAAAAATATTTTGGTGAGTAATCTATTTATTTTGGAAAATGTTTTAAACCTTTTATGTTAGAAAAATTTGTGTATGATATGTTGCTTGAAAATATTGGATTTTCATGTGTGGGTTTGATATATATGTTAGTTTTTTGTGATGTGGTAGTTAGATTTGGAAAATGTAGTTTAATAGTTTAGATTTGTGATAAAGTTGTTAGCTTTGCTCATGTATGTGATGATTGCATAAATTTGTATTGAACATGTATGTTGAATATGTGATATGAAAGTTAGCATCTTTATATGCTATTAAGACTTGAGATCATTTGAAAAGGAATTAAACCTCGTTTTCTAGTTTTCAAATTACTAAAAGTTTTCAAAGATTTAAACTTTGTGTTAGTTTTCAAAATAAAAGCTTTCTTATGTTTTCAAAAGTAGTAAAGTTGGAAGTAAAGTTAGAGGTTGAGTCTAGAGAAAAATCTAATCTAATACTAACTTTAACGATTTGCATTCATAGTGATAGCCGCTATGAATGCAGTTCGGGAAAAGTTAGTGTTTTAGATCTTAAAGTGATTCTTTTTAAAATAGTTTTGAAAATCTTTTAAAATATTAATTAAGTACAAAATTTAATTATTTTGGTAATTAAATATGATTTTAATAATTAATTAATTATTGAATTATTTAATTAAGAATATTATTAATTAATTGTAATTAAATTAAGTAATTAGTGATTAATTTTAATTAATTAATTAACAAGGTTTAATTCATGATTAATTAAGTTAAAATTTAATTAATAATTAATTTTATTTAATTAAGTTTAATTAATTATTATTTAATTAGGGTTAATTAATAGTTAATTATTAATTAGGCAGGGTTTAATAAACTAATCAAATCAGGTTTAACTAAGATTTAATGGATTAATTAATTTTAATTAATTTTAAAATTAGAGTTAACTAAGGTTTAATTAGTAATTTAATAATGATATAAACCCGTAAATTTAAATTATTGTCGATTGAAATGATAAATATCCTTATCTCTTGACCATAGGATAGAAAAAATGTTACAGACACCGTTGGTCTATTTTTAAATGATTTCCAAATTTTTGAGAAAGGAAATATATGTGTTTTGATTTTAAAATATAATATAAAGGTTTGATTTTAAATTTAATATGTGTATAAATGTATATTTTAAAATTACATGTTTTGGAAATTTTGAAATTATAAGTTAAGTTTTTAAAATGAAAATTATAAAATTTTACTTATAATTTTTTTATTTTTAAATATATAAAATAATATTTAAAATAGATTTAAATAAAAAGGTTTGGACTATGCAACCCCCGTAAAACATCAGTTGGACTTGGTGTAATATATTCAAGATTATAGAGCAGGTTTTCCCTCTTATTTAGTATGTTATTGCTCCTCAAAACAAAATAAGATTCTGGGATGATCCATGGTATAAACAGGGTTGCATTCTCAGCAGAATATTTCCTCAGAATGAGATGCTGCAATCTGGTATTGGAGTCAATGCTCTAGTTAACACTTTCATTCACAATGGTAGCTTCAACCTACCAAACAACTCGAACCAAAACATCACTTTTTTATGGAACTCCATTCATTCTATGATTATTGATCCTCCTGGAAATGAAGTCATAACATGGAGTCAATCTAAGACTAAATTCAGTTCGTAGCTGGTCTACAGTTACCTTCTTGGCTCTCAATACCATGCTGGTTGCAAATGGCACTCAATTGTTTGGAGGAAGGAAAGCCCTGCCAAAGATAATCTCATGTTATGGAAAGTTATCAATAATGCTCTATTAACTAGAGTTAAATTAGTTAGCAAAGGATTGAGTTTGTGTGCCAAATGCATTTTCTGTAGGGATCTTCCAGAAACAATTAAGCACTTGTATTTTGACTGCCCTGTGACTTCATGGCTCTGGAACATAATGCAAACTGCTACTGGAATCAAACAAGATGGAATGAGCAGGCTGGATGACTGGGAGAAGCTTCTGTGTGTGTCAGCCAGGAAGGATGATCTGTCATCTAAATATATCTTCATTTTCAAGACCTTTGTTAGGCTAATTTGGTTAGAACGTAATACCAGGATATTCAATGAAGTGAAGAGAAAAAATCATAAGCAATTACTGTGCTATATTGTAATTGAGGTGCGTAAAGGTATTCATGATGCTAATATCCCCTATGATCTAGGGTATTTTGATAGGTAAAAATGTCTGGTTGACAAAATTCTGTTATTGTTATCCCACCCTTTGGTCAAAGCTGGAATATCAACAAATTGGCAAGGAATGATGGATATCAGGATTGGAGATCGATTGAAAACAAGGCTGCAATTGATATCGTTAAAGTTTGACCGAGCTCCGATCAGGACAGAATCGATTGGAGATGATGGTCAGGATTAGGAGAGGCTGCATTTCAAATTTCAAGTCGATCGGAGTTCATATGCACGAAATACGGATGTAAGCGAAGAACGTCCACGTCTCCAGGAAAGAAGCATTCTAAACGGCGAGGAATATGGATCGAGCCTTGGAAATAGCGCCACGTCATCGATGCGCACGTGCCTTGATTGAGTCGAACAGGAGGGATGCGAATGCGTGGATTCGAAGACAACAGGCTACGGAAAACATGAGATTGAATCGATCATATCTCCTAAACCATATATCCAAATACCATGAAATTTTCACAGCAGCTTGCATACAAGGTAAAGAACAATCCTGCCAAGTTTCAGCTCGATTGGATCATTTCTTGATGGATACGAAATTGCTTCGTATCGATCGCAGATCGAGTCGAAACTTGGTGGGGTCGGTCGCATGGGCCCCCTCGTGTGCCAGAAGGAGTCTCCCGAAGTTTGAGCGCGATATCAGCTTCCTACGCCTATAAATAGCCTCCTGAAGCCTGCAGAAAAAGGATCTTTTGGCCATTTGACGTCCAGACTCTGCCGGATTCAATTCTATACCTTACCATTGCTGTTATATTCAAAATTCATTCATTGTATCTGCTATAATCATCTGTAACCAGCAAGGATAATCAATAAAAGATAAAAACCTTGAGGTGGACGTAGGCCGGAGATAGCCGAACCACTATAAATTGTGTGTCACTGTTCATTATTTCTGGATTGTTGTTTGTTGCTTGCTTAGATCTGAGATTTGTGTTTGAATATTGTTGATTTGTATTCATACACTGGTGCTTTCACAACACTTGGGGTTTGTGACCATTTTTGGCGCAAACACTTTGGTGCTTTCACCGAGAAGGACTAGCACCCGCTACATCGGATTGAAGTTCAGATTTGGAAAGCGTGAAGAGTTGAGATTTGAAAGACAATGACTCGATAAACAAGACAGAGAGCTGAGCGAAGTCAACAAGGAGGAAGTCAAGAGGCATCCTCCGGAGCTGGAGAAGGGCAAGCTTCGATTTACGTTACCAGAGACGAAATGGAAGCTATGGCAAATTCGTTGCATGAGAGGTTGTTGAAGAGTCAACAGGATATGATGCAGACTTTCTTTGAACAGATAAGAGCTGCAAGGATGCAGAACTTAGGACCAGCCACAGCGGCTGTTAATGTGGAACAAGGAGCTAGGGTTATGGAACCCAATGGAGGACGGAATACAGAACCGGAAGGCAATCAACAAGGGCTTGGGGGCAGGCCCGCCGGATCCAACACAGAAGGACCTTTGGAAGGAGTTCAACAGGCTAGGGCCGACGTTGCTGCTAATGAGCCACATGAAGAATATGTGCCGGAGTTCCCTCGGGAGCATGGGGGACAACCCCTGACAGACAACGCTGGATTAGTGGAAATCATTAGGAAGACTATGCGTGGAGGTTTGACCAATAGAGATTTGGAAGGAGTGAACAGGAGTCCGTTCGCTTGGGAAATCAGGATAGCTCAGAATCCACCTAAGTTCAAGTTACCTAGTGTGGAAGCATATAATGGCAAGACTGACCCAACTGATCACTTGATGAGATACACTAGACACATGGGAGTGCTGGGGGCATCGGAGGAAGTGATGGCCAGATGTTTCCCGTTGTATTTGACAGATCTAGCTGCAATGTGGTTTAGGCAGCTGAAAGAAGGATCTATCAGGACTTGGAGGTAATTGGTGGATAGGTTTTTGGGACAGTTTCGGGTTCATATCAAAAGACCTAAGAATGTGATGACATTAACATCGGTAAAGCAAAGGACGGATGAATCGCTTAGAGCATTTCTAACTCGATTCAATGCGGCAGTTGCTTCGGTGGATCGGCCGGATCCATCGATGGTTTTAATGGCGGCGGTGCCAGGAGTCCGGGAGGATTCGGATTTTAAAGTATCTTTAGTACGAGACCCGCCACTGGATCTCGGGGAATTCTTCCATGAAGCTGAAAGGTTCCTTCGGCAAGAAGACGCATGTATGGATTTAAAGTTAAAGGAGGTGAATGCGACCGAGGGTGGAGGACCATCCAACGGAAACCCGGACAAAGACAAAGGAAAGAGGAAACTGGATGACGATTCAGGAAAATCCAGGAAGCGATGGAAGGATCCAAAGTTTTCCACATACATAGGATTAAACAAGACGCTGGAGCGAATATACATGGAAACCCGGAATCGCCTTCCTTACCGAAGGCCAGCTAGGAGAGAACCTTCTGAACGAGAAAGGGCATCAGGAAGGCACTGTCTCTTCCATGATTTGGATGGACACGATACCAACAGCTGCAGGCACAGAAAGGACATAATTGAGGAGCATGTGAGGAATGGACAATTGAGGCAGTATGTTGGGGCTCGGAATGCAGCGGTGGAGCAGGAGCAACCACCGCCTACCTCAAGCCATGATGGTGTGAGGCCCAGGAATGATGGTCGATTGGTTATCCATTGACCAGGATAATATGAAATAAGTAACAAACCATTGGCGAGCAACCAAGCCATTTACACATGTACGGGGAAGGAGATAGCCCCTAGGCATGCTCTGAATGGTGATAAACCGCAAAGCTATGGTTTGCGAAATCTGTTTTTTGTTTTGGATTGGACACTTGGTTTTCTGGTTTGGTTTTGGAGTTTGGTTTGAACTCCTGGTTTTGTTTGCTTTCTGTTTTGGATTTTCGTTTGGATGACTAGTTTCTGTTTTGGGTTTCTGAATTTTTGGTTTGACTTGGATTTTGGCTTGGATTTTGACTGGATTTTTGTTTGGGTTTTGATAAACGGTCGTCGGGTATGGATTATGCCTGGCAAGGGGTGAGTCGTTTTGCCCGAACGCGGTAAAGTGACTCATTCAGGTCATCGAGTATGGACTATGCTCGATAAGGGTCCGGAGAGACCAGAATTCGGCCTAGGACTTAGGCCTTGCATTATCAATTGTTATTTTCAGGTCGCTAAGTATGGACTATGCTCAGCAAGGGTCCGAAGAGACCAGGATTCGGCCTAGGACTTAGGCCCCCTATTATCGATTATTGTCTTAGGTCGTTGAGTATGGACTATGCTCAATAAGGGTCAGAAGCGACCGGGATTTGGCTTAGGACTTAAGCCATGGCATTACTTACGTCTAGGAACACTGGACCACGGTCGTCAGGTGTGGATTACGCTTGGCAAGAACCCGGAGAGGTTAGCTCAACGTCCAGGGACACTGGACCAAGGTCGTCAGGTGTGGATTGCGCTTGGCAAGAGCCCAGAGAGGTTATGGATTTGGATATCGACCCGGAGAGGTCTTGGATTCGGTTGTTGGACAAGGATGGACTAAAGACTTAGTCATCGAGTTTGGATGGACATGGAATTGGCTATGGACTTTGGATATCGGATTCAGAGTTATACAAAACACACCTTCTTACCACAAGACATGTTTTGGGGGGCAAATGTTATCCCACCCTTTCGTCAAAGCTGGAATATTAACAAATTGGCAAGGAATGATGGATATCAGGATTGGAGATCGATTGAAAACAAGGCTACAATTGATATCGTTAAAGTTTGGTCGAGCTCCGATCAGGACAGAATCGATTGGAGATGATGGTCAGGATTAGAAGAGGCTGCATTTCAAATTTCAAGTCGATCGGAGTTCATATGCACGAGATATGGATGAGCTAAGATGCACAAGGAACGATTCGTATTGATACGTTTCGCATCGATCAGTAGATGGAGTTCGTATCGATGCATTTCGCATCGATCAATCGATGTTGTTCATATCGATCAGAAGCAGAGCGCAGTTGTGGACTTCCAGTCGATGACCTCGTATCGACCACAGGATCTCAGTTCAACTCCATCAGGTAAAGTCTCGCTCGTATCCATCAGGTAAAGCTCTGTTCGTATCCATTAGGTGAGGTCTCGCTCGTATCCATCATCACAACCACTTCGTATCGATGACCCCCATGGTCATTTCGTATCAATCAATTCGCAAGAGGTCGATGCGAAGTGTACTCCTGGAATCGATGCAAAGAGGAGCACGAATTGATGAGTACGAGCATACCGTTGCGAAGTTATGGATATGAACGAGCACGAAATACGGATGCAAGCGAAATGGTAAGGAATATGGATCGAGCCTTGGAAATAGCGCCACGTCATCGATGCGCATGTGCCTTGATCGAGTCGAACAGGAGGGATGCGAAAGCGTGGATTCGAAGACAGCAGGCTACGGAAAACATGAGATTGAATCGATCATATCTCCTAAACCATATATCCAAATACCATGAAATTTTCACAGCAGCTTGCATACAAGGTAAAGAACAATCCTGCCAAGTTTCAGCTCGATTGGTTCATTTCTTGATGGATACGAAATTGCTTCGTATCGATCGTAGATCGAGTCGAAACTTGGTGGGGTCGGTCGCGTGGGCCCCCTCACGTGCTAGAAGGAGTCTCCCGAAGTTTGAGCGCGATATCAGCTTCCTACGCCTATAAATAGCCTCTTGAAGCCTGCAGAAAAAGGATCTTTTAGCCATTCGACGTCCAGACTCTGCCGGATTCAATTCTATACCTTACCATTGCTGTTATATTCAAAATTCATTCATTGTATCTACTATAATCATCTGTAACCAGCAAGGATAATCGATAAAAGATAAAAACCTTGAGGTGGACGTAGGTCGGAGATAGCCGAACCACTATAAATTGTGTGTCACTGTTCATTATTTCTGGATTGCTGTTTGTTGCATGCTTAGATCTGAGATTTGGGTTTGAATATTGCTGATTTGTATTCATACACTGGTGCTTTCACAACACTTGGGGTTTGTGACCATTTTTGGCGCAAACAGTTATGTTCCTTTATTTTCTCTTTTTTTCTTTTTGTGTCTTCCTTGTATTGATCTGCCATCTCTCTTTATCTTTTTGTTGTTGCAATTGTTTGTATTTTTTGTTTCAATTCCCATGGTGGATCAATAAAATGGTAGGGGACCATTCAACCCCATTGGCCTTGCCAAAAAAAGGTTTTATTTAACTTAATTTTATAAAAATTTAATTTAACTAATATATATAATATTTTTAAATGTTTATAAAATTTTATATTAATATTTTTAAAATAGATTTTTAATAACTTTAATAAATTAAAGTTGGAAAGGTAAATTGAAATTGATTTGTAATTTAAATTGGTTAATAATTGAATTTAAATAAGGATTTATTTGGAACTTAGTAGTTTTGGAAATTTAAAGGTATGATTTTATACCTTGATTTAATTAAAGGTGATTAAATGAATATTTTCAAAATTAAATTTGAATATTTAATTTTGATTTAAATTTGTAATTTGAGGTTTTATTTAAATGTTACAAAAGGTGATTAAGTGAATATTTTAAAATTAAGTAAATTTGAAGTGGATACTTAATTTTGATTTAAATTGATGATTTGAGGTTTTATTTTAAATTGTTTATAAAAGTGATTTTATAAAATGATCACGGTGTGAAATAAGCATTTGGTTGTTAAAGAGACCGGGATCGGATATTGTCATACTCTCTGCCAATACCGAAAACCACTTTAACAACTGTGTACGTGGTGGAGAATCCAAAACGAAGTAGGATGGTTTGGCGAATGTCTGTATGAGGTATGAACGTGGCCCTGACTCCCACGAGTCAGCTTGATGTGACTAAAACAGGAGCTACGTCGGGCCAAGTGAGGTTGCACCTTCGATGGAGCATGCTTCTTTGAAACCTTATCTATTGCTTTTGTAATTTGATGATGGTGTGCACACCTTTTATTTGGGAGTGTGGCTCGAGGTGGGCGGTAGTAGCTACTATGCATTACCACCAGTCCGGATCCGCAAAACGGTAGTATCCTACCCTAGGCATTGCCTCGCGTGCCTTGTCACATGCCTTATCGCACCCACTATGAGTTTGGTTTGTACCATACCTACGGAGTGCCCTCTGATAGCCCTCCAGTTTACGGAGGAATTATGGTACTGTATAGACTATGGGAATATAAAAATGTGTTAAGAGGGATATGGGTAATGCCTTAACGCTATTTTGATAGTTTATTTTACTGTAGACATTATCAATGTAGCGTATTGTACTATGTATGTAGATAGTTCTACGGATACTTAAATGATGGAATCCCAACATCCTTTAAGTTATATTACTTTCCACTTGACATTTCACTTGAGTTTGATTTACTTGCATAAGAATGTCAATCCTGACTCGAGTGTTTTGTGTTTTGCTTTATGCTCGGGTCAGTCTGAGTGTCACAGCTTTTAAGACTCGCCTTTGGAGTTTGGAGTTTGCTTGGAAGATCTATCTTATCTATTTTAGCTTTTCAATTATTTTTGTTATTTCCAGTTATATGTTTCAGACTTGTCATTTGCTTTTGTATTAAAGACTTATGTGTATTTAGACTTCTGTTGTACTTGTTTTGGACTCTGTTGTTTCTATAGTAGCTTCACGAACTACTATTTATCTATTCCACTACTGATTGTTGTAAAACTCTATGTCTATGATTTTGTGATTGATTTATTTACTGTATATGCTAAGCTTTGCCAAAAAATATATAAATTAACAATCTGTTGTTTTGAGCAATTCAAGTCCGACATGTGTGGATGATTTTCGATTTGAATGGTTCGAAATAGCGGGTCGTTATAGTTGGTATCAGAGCTCTGGTTTAGGCTAAATTTAGCATATGGAGTAAAAAATCATTAAAGATAGGTAGTAATACCCTAGAATGAGTTGAATTAATTGCGGAATCATATTCATTCATGCTTGAAATTCCAAGTTAGGATTCTCCTTAATTTGGATTTCCTTTGAATTTTGGATCTTTATCTTTATTCTAAAATCTATTCTTGTCTTTTCCAGATGAGTAACTGTAGGAATGCTCGTGGTAGAGGTTGTGAAAATGCCCCTGCACCACCTGTTGCCCCTACACCACCAGTTGTTGCTCATGTTCTACCAGCTCAGCCAGTTAGGTTCACTCAGCTTTGTAAGGAGTACTCACAGCTTTAAGGTACTTGGTTCACTGGAGCAGAGAGTATTATCAAGGCTCAACAATGGCTGAAGAGTTTAGAGAGGATTTTCACCGAACTTGAGATCACCGATGCTCAGATGCGTTAGTTGGCAACTTGGCATTTATAGGAGTTCGCCCAGGATTAGTGGGAATCTATTATTGCTCAGACTATCGAGACTAATATCACTTGGCAGCAGTTTAGGTGAGATCCTAGTTGTCCTTTTCTAGCTTATCTCTGTTGAATTTATCTCTTTGAAATCTATTTCTTTTGACTTATCTTGGACTTATCTTGGATCCATTCTTTTCAGGGATGCTTTTGTGGCTAAGTGATGCCCGAAGCCGGGAAATCTCGGTTATATAGGGCATTCATGGATCTTGAGCAAGGGGACATGACTTTTGCTGAGTATAAGAGGAAGTTCAACGAGCTATCTAAGTTTGGACCCGATTTGATTGACACCCCGCTCAAGAAGAATGAGAATTTTATCCATGGTGCTCGTCCAGAGTATTATGACCGCTTGATTAGTCATGTTCATGGCACCTTCACTTCTCTTATGGATATGGCCACTAGATTCAAGAATCCTAATTCTAAAGGAAAGCAGGCAGTTTCAGCATCTCAAAGTAATTCCAGCAACTCGAAGAAGAGGAAGCCCAATTTCCATCAGCAGAAGAAGAAGTGGTAGAGATCTCAGGGTCTTGGTTTTTCTTCTCAAAAGCGATCTCTTGACCTATCTTCCATCACTTGTTTCAAGTGCGACCAGAAAGGTCACTATGCCAAAAGCTTTCCATCTCCCGTAGGAGCTGCTATTCCTCCTCCAACCCAGGCAACCAGAAACAACCTTTGCCACCTCTATTTGCAGCTAGGTCACTTCAAGAATAATTGTCCCACTCAGCAAGAGGCAAGACATCTGGAGTCTTTTCCATGACTTCTTCCACTCCTCCTCCTGCTAGTGATAACCAAGGTACTCTTCAGAGCTCCTTTACATTGCATGACTATCCTGTTCGTGTTCTATTTGACACCGGTGCATCCCATAGCTTTATATTTGTTGATCTTTGTAAAAAATTCGAGCATATTTTGCAACCTCAATTGGCGACTTCATCATTATGTGTGACTAATCCCATCGGCGGTCCCGCCAATCTTAGTATGATTTGTAAAGGGGTGAAACTCCTTTATAAGAAGCGTAGATTTACTGGAGATTTCTATGTTCTGGGTTTCGATGCATTTGATATTTTACTTGGAGGTGATTGGTTAAAGCGATATGATGCAGTCATTTCTTGTAAGGCCCGAACTGTTTCCTTAGTCAGTGAGCAGGGTGAGCCTTTGGTAATTGAATGTCGAATGCCTCAGGATTATGCAGGCATCTTTATCTTTTCGCTTGATTCTCAGACTAGTGATCTGGACTCCACCCCGATTGTCAAGAATTTTCCCGATGTTTTTGGTGAAGTCGCTTCTCTTCCTCCAAAGCAGGAAATTGGATTCCGCATTGATCTTATTCCTGGAGCTCGATCAGTTGTTCTTCCTCCCAGACCGATGGCACCCAGAGAGAAAGCTGAGTTTAGACTGAGGATTTGTTCTCTAAGGGTTGGATTAGGTAGAGTTTTTCTGAATGGAGTGCAACTGTGGTCTTTGTCACCAAATCTGATGGTTCTTTAAAGATGTGTGTTGATTATAAAGAGCTGAACAAGCTTACTCTCAAGAATCGATATCCTATGCCTCGTATCAACGATATGTTTGATCAGCTCTATGGGGCTAAAGTATTCTCTCAGCTTGATCTTGTTACAGGTTTTCACTGGCTTCGGGTAGCTGAGAAGAGCATTCCCAAGACTGCTTTCTGAACAGAGAATGATTTCTATGAATGGTTAGTCATGCCTTTTGGATTAACCATTGCTCCTGCCTTCTTTGTTGTTCTCATGAATCGTGTTTTCCGCGATGTTCTCAACAAGTTTGTTCTTGTTTTCGTTGATGATATTCTTGTCTTTTCTAAGTCAGAGAAGGAGCATGACTCTCATTTGAGCTATGTTCTCCAAACTTTTAGGAAACATTAGTTGAAAGCCAAATTTTCTAAATGCCATTTCTAGAGAGATGAAGTCCGATTTTTTGGGCATATTGTTTTAGAAAATGGAGTCTCGGTTGACCCGGTTAAGGTCGCCGCGATTAATGTAAGTCTATCCACCTTTTCTCTTTTGAAATTCAATTACCATATCTTTCTTTGAACTTATCAACCTTATTCTATTTCCAAGATTGGGAGACACCTAAGACAATGTCCGATATTCGTAGCTTTTTGGGCCTTGCCGGTTATTATCAGAGATTCATCGAGAATTTTACCCGCATAGCTACACCTCTCACTTCTTTGACTCATAAGAATTCTAAGTTTGTTTGGAGTGATAGGTGTGAAGTAGCATTTAATGAGTTAAAGCAAAAGCTTACCTCTGCTCCTGTTCTCAACGTTCCGAATGGGAGTGAAGGATTATCAGTTTATACTGATGCTAGTCGAGAGGGTTTGGGTGCTGTTTTGATGCTAGATGGGAAGATCATTGCTTATGCTAGTCGTCAGTTGAAGCCCCCACGAAGCTAACTATGCCACTAATGATTTGGAATTGCTTGCTATTGTGTTTGCTTTAAAGTTATGGAGGCATCACCTTTTGGGAACTAAGTTTGAGCTCTTTACAGATCATCAGTCTCTTAAGTATATCTTCACCCAAAAGGATTTGAATTACAGGCAGGTTCGATGGCCTGAGTTCTTAGCATCTTATGACCTCGACATCAACTACACTCCCGGAAAGGCCAATGTTGTGGCCGATGCTTTAAGTCCTAAGAGAGCTATGTTGTGTCAGATTGTAGCTTCTCCATCTCTTATGGATCATATAGCAGCCAAGCACGATGAGGATGCGATGCTTAAGCTTATGAAGGAGAATATTCAGAACAGGGAAGGTGATAACCAGAATGAGTTAGAAGCAACTGATCAGAATAGAGTTTCGAGGATTAATAACCGGATTTGTGTTTCGAATGTTGACAGTTTGAGGCAAGAAGTTCTTAAAGAGAATCATCAGTTCAGACTCTCTATCTATCCGGGTGTCACGAAGATGTTTTAGAATATGAAGAGGTTGTATTAGTGGAGTGGTATGAAGCGGGATATCTCCATCTATGTCAGTAGATGTGCCACTTGTCAACAGGTCAAGGCTGATCACCAGAAGACTGCCAGATTGCTGCAACCCCTTGAGATTCCCATTTGGAAGTGGGATCAGGTTTCTATGGATTTTATTGATGGTTTACCGAGGACTAGAAGGGGGTAACAAGAGTATATGGGTAGTTGTCGATCGATTTACCAAATCCGCTCATTTTATTCCGGTCAAATTGCATCGAACTGCTTCAAGCTTAGCTGAGGTGTATATGAGGGAGATTGTCCGCCTCCATGGTGTTCCTTCTAGCATTGTTTGTGATCGTGATCATATCTTTACCAGCAAGTTCTGGAAGGCTTTTCAGAAAGCTTTGGGTACTCGTTTGAACCTTAGTACTACTTACCATCCCCAGACTGATGGTCAGACGGAAAGGGTGAATCAGATTCTAGAAGATCTTCGTGCATGTGTTCTTGATTATGGAGGATCTTGGTAAGACCATCTCCATCTTGTTGGATTCACCTATAATAACAGTTATAAGGTATAGCCCTATCTTTGAATTTTTAATCATCTGAAGCTTCAATCGATTAATCCCATTCTTTTGAATTCAGGCAAGTATCGAGATGTCTCTGTTTGTCGCACTTTACGGACGATCTTGCAAATTTCCATCTTGCTGGATTGAATTCGGTGATCGCTTAGTGCTTGAACCTGATATGATTCTGGAAGCATCCGAGAAGGTTGAGGAGATTAGGAGGAAGATGAGGATTGCTCAGGACAGGCAGAAGAAGTATGCAGAAAGGCGGAGAAGGGATTTGGAATTCTTAGTGGGTGATCAGGTCTTTCTTAAGATCTCGCCACTGAAGAATGTGGTTCGATTTAGTCGGAGAGTGAAGCTTGCTCCTAGATTCATTGGTCTTTTCCACATCTTGGAAATGGTTGGTCCTTTGGTTTATAGAGTTTATTTGCCAGAGAAGCTGGCGGGTGTGCACAACGTGTTTCACGTATCTCACCTTCGCAAGTATCTCCATGATCCATCCTTGATTGTTCAGCCAGCTTTATTAGAGAATTCGGATGTCGGGCCAAGTCTCATTATCGAGAGGAAGCCACTTCATATTGTCGATAGAGATACGAAGCAGCTCAGAAGGAAATCTATCAGTCTGGTCAAGGTATAGTGGAGTATAGATGATCGGGATTGCACCTTGGAAACTAAGGAGTCTATGCGTGCTTCGAATCCTGAATTGTTTGTCTCGGGTACTATTCGTTTGAATTTATCTTATCTTTCTGTTTGTTTCTATTTTCCTATCTCGTTCCTTTTCGAGGACGAAAAGTTTTGAGTGTGGGAGAGTGTAACGACCCAAGAATTTTAACGATTTTAATAACGGAATTAACTAAATTTTTTCTTGAAAGTAAAACAATTAAATTTTGAATTGAAAATGTGATATTTGTAATATGTCAATTTAAACATAGCAAATGGTAAATTTTTATTGGAAAATATGAAAGTTAGTTTATTTGTGAAATTTCAAATTTTAAATTTAAATCGGTTAATTTGTTGAAAAATAAAATATTTTCGAAACCTGAATATTTTTATTCATAAAAATGTAAATCATTTTCTAAGTGAGACGTCGTATTTCGTTTTGCCAAATTTGGAATGTTATAGCCCAGTTTATCTTATTTTCGGCGTTTTAGCAGCATTTTCGACAACGAAAAATCGAGTTTTGATAGCTTGGCCATATCACCGATATCTATGTACCATTCTGTTCCTCTCGTCGTGCTAATCTCTATAGTATATTCATTCCTGTAATTTCCGGTACGTGGCGAAATCGGCGAAATGATTTGCCGTATCGGTTATGTATTTGAGTTTTTTGTTTCTTTGTCTTTTCAATTGCTAGCCGTATCAACAGTCATTTGCTTTTGATAATTCCTAAATTCAACACATGGCTTTACATTTTCCCACTTGTTTTGGTTATAAAGTTGTTTGTCCTTTCAATCCCATTTTTCTTGCCTTTCCCTCACTCTCGTGTTCTTTGAAAAAAAGAAAAAAAGAAAATAAACCAAAAGAGGTAAGCTTCCATATTCTTGTTTTGAACTCTGCTATTCATTCCTTCATCCAACCTTGCCGACCTGCTCATTTCTTTGTTTGGCCCGAAGAAATCCAATTTTATGCTCGTGTCTTCCTTTGTTTTCCCGAAGCATGTTGTTTCCTTCATCTCCACTGTCCTCACCTTCCACCTACATGTTCCTTTGTTTGCTGACCGCGTCACCCTTTCTCCCCATCAAAAACCCGAAGCAACCCATCCCCTTTCCCCAAGCAGAGCCCACATCAAGGAACCAACCCACTCCAGCCCCTCACCTCATCTCTAACCACCACCTGCTTGCGCGGCCCTTCCTCAAACCCGAAGCAGCCCACAACACGACCCCAAGCACAGCCCGAGAACCTGATCCTTTCTCCATCATCGTGCTCCATCCCTCACCCGAGCCCATCTCAGCAACCCTTTGCTTTTCACCTCCCCCGACAGCCTCATGACCGTGAAAAGCCATACGACCCATCCTTCCTCGACCACTGCTCCACCCATCTCGTCCTCCCTCCAATTGGTCGTGACCAAGCTTCCTCCACAGCCTCGACCCACCGCCTGTTGCTCCATGTCCTTGGAGAGAACACCCCAGGCTGATCACCCATTCCCCTCCGAGCACTTGTTTTTGCCGAGCACAACAGATTTTTTAATATATTATTCCTTCAATATATATGGTTACTGTGTGCTTCAATATAAAAATATATATGTGCAATCTTATATATGTTGCATATACAGGTTGCATACATATGTTTGGGTCGGCAGAAAGTTATATTTGTTTATTAAATCCAAGCTTATATATGTTATATATATTTCACATGTATGTTTTGTCGGAAGAAAGCTATATGTTGCGTATATATATTTGTTCCTTCAAAAATTATAAAAATAAATGTAAATATATCACACATATGTATATATATTTGTTTTCATCGAATTCTCAAGCTAAATCTGCTTTTGTGCTTGTCGCAGATCTTTGACGTGTCGTGTCTGTATCCGTGTGCGTATCCGTGTTCGTTGCTTCTCATTTCTGTTGTTCTCTAGCCTCGAAAGGTGAGCGATCACTCATGATTAACATTCATATACTTGATAAATTTATTTCACATGAAATAACTATTTAAATATGTTGTTAAAGTTAAATTGTTAGTTATTTAACTGTTGAATATGATGTGTTGACATTTTAAATTGTTCACTCATGTAAATTGACACCATAACATGTTGAATAACTATTATATTTAAATTGTTAATGATTACATATGCTTGTAATTATTTTATTGTTTTCACTCTGCAAGTTCCCTTAGTTTTAGGAATTCCCTATGGGTTGAAACGATACATACCCGAACGATCTTATAGATTAGGGAAAATCGTTATGGGTTGAAATGATAAACCAAAGCGATTTTATTGAATTTGAAATTTTGGGATTGTGGGTTGAAATGATATATACCCGCAAATTTAAATTATTGCGGATTGAAATGATAAATATCTGTATCACGTAACCATATGATAGAAAATTTTATACGGACGTTGTTGGTCTATTTTTAATGATTTCAAAATTTTTGAGAAAGGAAGTATATGTGATTTGATTTTAAAATATAATATAAAGGTTTGATTTTAAATTTAATATGTGTATAAATGTAGATTTTCAAATTATATGTTTTGGAAATTTTGAAATTATAAGTTAAGTTTTAAAAATGAAAATTATAAAATTTACTTATAAATTTATTATTTTTAAATATATAAAATAAGATTTAAAATAGATTTAAATAAAAAAGTTTAATTTAACTTAATTTTTTAAAAATTTAATTTAACTAATATATATAATATTTTAAAATGTTTATTAAAATTTATATTAATATTTTTAAAATAGGTTTTTAATAACTTTAATAAATTAAAGTTGGAAAGGTAAATTGAAATTGATTTGTAATTTAAATTGGTTAATAATTGAATTTAAGTAAGAATTTATTTGGAACTTACTTTCTTTTGGAAATTTAAAGGTATGATTTTATAACTTGATTTAATTAAAGGTGATTAAATGAATATTTTCAAATTTAAATAAAATTAAATTTGAATATTTAGTTTTGATTTAAATTTGTAATTTGAGATTTTATTTAAATGGTATAAAAGGTGATTAAGTGAATATTTTAAAATTAAATAAATTTGAAGTGGATACTTAATTTTGATTTAAATTGATGATTTGAGGTTTTATTTTAAATTGTTTATAAAAATGATTTTATAAAATGACCATGGTGTGAAATAAGCATTTGGTTGTTAAATAGACCTAGATCAGATATTGTCATACTCTCTGCCAATACCAAAAACCACTTTAACAACTGTGTACATGGTGTAGAATCTAGAACGAAGTAGGATGGTTTGGCGAACGTCTGTTTGAGGTATGAATGCAGCCCCGAGTCCCGCGAGTCAGCTTGATGTGACTAAAACAAGAGCCACGCCGGGCCAAGTGAGGTTGCACTTCCAATCGAGCATGCTTGTTCGAAACCATATCTATTGCTTTTGTTATTTGATGATGGTGTGCACACCTTTGATTTGGGAGTGTGTCTCAAGGTGGGCGGTATTAGTTGTTATGCGTTACCACCAGTCTGAATCCGCAAAACGGTAGTATCCTACCCTGGGCAGTGCCTCGCGTGCCTTGTCACATGCCTTATCGCACCCACTACGAGGGTGGTTTGCACCGTACCTATGGAGTGCCCCCTGATAGCCCTCCAGTTTACGAAGGAATTGCAGTACTGTATAGACTACGGGAATATATAAAATGTGTTAAAGGGGATAAGGATAATTCCTTAACGCTATTTTGATAGTTTATTTTACTGTAGACATTATCTATGTGGCATATTGTACTATGTATATAGATAGTTCCACGGATCCTTAAAGGATGGAATCCCAACATCCTTTAAGTTATATTGCTTTTCACTTAAGATTTCACTTGAGTTTGATATACTTGCATAAGAATGTCAATCTTGACTCGAGTGTTTCAGACTTTTCATTGCTTTTGAGACTCGCCTTTGGAGTTTGGAGTTTGCTTGGAAGATCTATCTTATCTATTTCAGCTTTTCAATTATTTCTGTTATTTCTAGTTGTATGTTTCAGACTTTTCATTTTCTTTTGTATTAGAGACTACTGTGTATTTGGACTTCTGTTGTATTTGTTTTGGACTCTGTTGTTTCTATAGTAGCTTCATGAACTACTATTTATCTATTCCGCTACTGATTGTTGTAAAACTCTATGTCTGTGATTTTGTGATTGATTTATTTACTGTATATGCTAAGCTTTGCCAAAAAAATATAAATTAACAATCTATTGTTTTGAGCAATTCAAGTCCGACATGTGTGGATGATTGTCGATTTAAATGGTTCGAAATAGCGGGTCATTGCAAAAAATATTTTGGTCATCGTAAGATAAAAACCCTTCCATGCTTATGTGCAACGAGGTCTTACGAGGTACCTTTGATTTCAAAGGATTTTATAAGTTATAATAAAATTTCTTGTGATTTGAGTTTCTCACGCTGGTTTTATCAGACTGACCCCGGTGTTGTTTTCTTATAATGCTCAGGTCAGACCGAGCATGTTTTCAGATTAGCTTTAGGTGTTTTGGAGCTCAGGAGACGAGCTGGAGGTCCAAGACGTATCTCTCATATATTTCTTTATATCTGCTATTTTGGACGAAATTTGTATTAATTATGTTAGGACAGGTAGTTATAACCGTCCTAGGTAGGCAGTTGTACTATTATGACTGTGATATATCATTTTGGAAATGATTACGTAAAATTTTATATTGATTATCATATATTATTCCTTTGCATTATGAGATTCTGTGTTCTTTAGTTTCTTCTTGTCTATCTTTTTCTTTCACTCCTAATGACCTATCTTTTCGGCACTTGGATGTTTGGCACATGAATACCGTGGATGTATTAAGTGTCGACTTATAAGGGTTGAAATGGTAGATCGTTACATTTGGTGTTAGAGCTTAGGTTGAGTGAACATCTATGCCTTGGTGGGGTAAACTCATTATAGGTAGGGTCGGTAGTGCCCTAGAATGAGTTGATTGTATTATATATATGTGCGCGTATTTGTTAGTGCTATACAATGTTTTATATTATGTGGGTTTTTCTATTGAGTGGCTTATGAATTCTGGTTGACGCGCCTGATCAACGCTGTCAATAGAGGTTCCTAGACACTTAAACAAGACAAATAGACACAGTATAGTTTTAAATTGGGTAAATAAAATAATTTTATCTAGGGTTATATTTCTTATATAAAGAAAATTTCCAAAATTTGTATAGTTATATGGGGTGGGTGTTGGTTGGAGGAATGAAGATGTTTATTTAATATCATTTATAGATGATACCTTTCTCAAAATATAAGTCCTGCTTGGAAGTGTATTCTAAGGATATTTTATTATGATCACGTGGTAAGATATGAGCACTAAAAGAAGACGAGAAAGGAGGAGTGGTAGTACTTCGATCATTAAGGGTCGAGCCCCAACTACTAGAAGGATAGGATCAATAGAAGAAGTAGCACCTATACAGTCCCGTGTCGACTTTGCATCCTTGTGCAAAGATTTTCCTAATTGGGAGGTAAGCCGTTTAAGGGCACAGAATCCATTGTAGAAGTTCGGGCATGGCTTCGTTCTTGTGAGAAGATATTTAAAGGATTGGATATTTTAGATAAACAAAAGAGCTCCTTAGCCTCTTGGCAGTTATAAGATGGAGCGGCAGCATGGTGGGACTCCATTACAGAAAATGTTCCAGAAGAAGATTTTTCTTAGGCTATATTTAAGGAAGTATTTGAAGACCAGTACATACCTTTAGCAGAAAAGACTCGTTTATATAGGAATTTCTTAAATCTTAAGTAAGGAGATGGGTCTGTATAGGAATATGAGATCAGGTTCAATGAGTTATCACATTTTGGACAAGACTCGTTAGTACACCCCTCAAGAAGAATGAGAAGTTTTTAATGGGAATGAGGGAGGAGTTTCAAGAGAAAATGATTGCTCACCTAAAGGGATCTTTTGTGGATTTAATAGACATGACTTTGAGATATGAAGTTCTTACGGAAAAGAAGCTGACGACAGCACCTAATAACGACAACCCGAATAAAAGGAAGTTCAACCCACAAGGGAAAAAGAAGTGGAAAGGACAATTGGGAGAAGGATATCAAGAGAACAAGTTCAATGATTACAAGTGTAATGTTTGCAAGCAAAAGGTCTACATTTCGAAGTTCTGTAAGAATTCCGGAGCACAAAATCAACAAATAGGGCCTATTTCTTGAATGACCTAAAAGATACCCCGCTAATTGCCACCAACTCGGACATATGGAAAGAGACTGTCTGTTAGTGCAACAAGGGAAGCAAGCCAAGGTTTAAGCTATTAAGGATGAACCATCAAATTCAGCAGATGTGAAGGGGAAGGGGGTTCTGGAAGGTACTTTAGGCATAAATGGTATTTTGGTTTGAGTTTTGTTTGATATCGGAGCCTTATATAGCTTTATTTCTAAAGATATAGTTGGTAGATTAAGACTTACCCCTAAATTTGTAAAAACATCTATTTGTGTGACCAACCCCATAGGTAGTATGACTAATCTATGCATGGTTTGTGAAGATGTACGAATTACATACCTAACCCACCACTTTCCATGTGACACGTTCGTGATTGATTTTAAAGGTTTTGACGTTTTGCTTGGTATGGATTTTCTAGCAAATAAAAGAGTTATCCTAGATTTTATTAGAAGAACTATATGTTTAAAAGCCAAATTTGGGAAATTTGTTAAGATATCGTGTCACGAACCTGGTAAACGAATGAGGAGTTTCCTTTATCCACTAGATTCGCCCCAGGAAAAGTTGGAATCATATTAATTGTTAGAGATTTATCGAACATATTTGAAGAAGTTAATAGCCTACCCCATATCATGAGATTGAGCTCAGTACAAGCTTGACCCCTGAATGGAAAACTTTTATGCAGCCTCGGTGTAAAATGGCTCCGAGGGAAAGAAGAGAGTTAGTAAATCAGATAGAGGAATTGTTAAGCAAGGGTCTGATTAGGCCAAGTCACTCGGATTGGGGAGAAGCTGCAGGATTCGTTGCTAAGTCAGATGGTTCGCCAAGGCTTTGTGTGGACTATAGTGATTTGAATAAGCAGATATATAAGAATGAGTATCCCTTACCCAACATGGATGACATGTTCAAAAAACTGCAGGGTGCTAAGGTATTCTCGCATATAGATTTGGACATGGGATTTCACCAACTAAGGCTATCTGAATATGATTCATCCATGACAGCTTTTAGAGGACAGTGGATTTCTTTGAGTGGTTGGTTGTGCCTTATGGGCTAACCAATGCATCCGCTCATTTGTACTCGTCATGGATCGAGTTTTTAGATATATACTCAATAAATTTGTATTAGTCCCAACGGATGGTATCCTTATTTATTTTAAAACCAAGGAGGATCACAAGCACCACTTAGAATCCATATTGGAAACATTAAGGAAGCATGACTTGAAGGCTAAATTTCCTAAGTGCCATTTCTACAATGTAAAGTAAGGCTCCTCGGACAGGTAGTGTCGGAGGATAGTAAAAGAAGGGCTTTCCCCGAGTCACTGTTAGATGAGTAGATCGTGTGCATTGTATAGTGTATGTACTATTGCTATGAATGCATAGTGTATGCTTTTGTATGAGTTTATGATATGAATATATGCCTTTGTGTTAGTTTGTGTTAGCTTCTTTAGTGCTAATTTCAGGGATTATTTTAAGGGGCGAGAATGTAACGACCCGAAATTTAACCACTTTAAATAGGGATATTTAATATAATATTAAATAATTAGTTAATGGACTTTATAACTCAAATACCATGTTTTAATAACAACCAGCGATGGTGAAAAGATTTTTAATTTTTTTTACAAAATATTTATTTCAAGAGAAATCAGAAAATGTGATCGAAAAGCTTTATGAAAATTTCTAATTTTTCACCATTATAAAGTTGTTTTAAAAAGTTGTAAACACCTTAGTTAACACATTTACACATTTTAAATAACTTAAACATGGATTAGTAAATAGAATAAAGTTTAATAGCATAAGTGTACTTATGTAAGAAAGATGTGACTATTATAACTACTAAAAACTTATTTAAAACTTGCAGTATAAAAATTGTGATAAGTAAAGTGCACCAGAGATTTTTATACTAGTTCAAACTTCTCGTTCTACATCCAGTCCCAAACTCCTTCTGGAATTAACTAACAAACATTCCCACTTAATCCGGAGGAATGGGTATTACAAACCGCTTGAGCAGTTGAACAGGACTTCGTGCCTGTAATAACTTCAACAAAACCTCGACTACAAATGGTAGTAAATTTCTCGACTAGTTGTGTTCTAGAAAACATAAATAAGTCTATTTGAGTACACCCTTCCTATAATCCCCTTTAGATGATGATTTGAATGTGTAATTGTAGGAAGTAAATAGTTAAGACTATTTGTAAATCACAAGTAAATATAAATCAGAAAGATAGAAAGTGTATTAGTAGATCAGGAAATTATTGTCAAGGACAAAATTTCTCAGCATTTTAGCCTCAAGGGACAGACCTTCAGTATTTTAGTCTGAAGGACAACTTTCTTTCGATATCAGTTTTTAGTTATTGATAGTAGTTTTTAGGCATCAGTTTGTAGTTTTGGTATCAGTTTTTAGTTCGGTAGCAGTTTTGGAAGAATGTTTGTCCTTATGAATAATTTTGGAAGAACGTTTGTCCTTATGATTAATTTTTAGGAGAATGTTTGTCTTATTGGTTAAAATATTGAGGTCGTATCCTTGAGGCTAAAAATATACAAATTTTTGTCCTTTAAATTAATTCCCCCTTAGTGGATTATAAAGTGAAATCTCAACTCTATTTATCGTTTTGAAAAGTTCTAAATTTGTAGTTGCAACCATTTGAATAAATGCAACTCTTGTGAATAAAGATGACTCTTCAAAATTTGAATTTCTATGAAGAGTTGACTTCGCTCGTCAGGTCCAGAAGTCTGAGTAAAAGTGTCTAGATGTCTAGACGAATATAAAAAATTTCAGAAAATACAGGAACAAAAATCAAGTCACTCAAACATCTAGAATTTTCATGCTAGACGTCTAGATTCAATTAATACGTCTAGTATGGAAAGTTCAAACGTCTGATGTTGAACTAAAATGTTCTTTTAAATTGAAGTTTAGACAGACATCTGTGATAAAAGTTGTAGACGTTTGGAAATGAACTATTTTTTTATTTGTACTGTATTTTAGATGTAACATAAACAAACGTCTGGGGTGAAATTTCCAGAAGTCTGATATTGAACTGTTTTGTTCATTTTTGTTGAAATACTATATTCTCTTTATAAAATGATATTTTGACTTTATCTTTGAAAAGCATGTATTATAAAATAGTTATTGTAACGACCCTAGATTTTAATTAAATTTAAATTAATAATTAATTGTATTTTTGAATAAAAATAGTAAAATAAATGGTTTAATAATAATGATAATAATAAATATTAGAAATGATGGTTGATAATGGTTTGAATTTATAAAATAAATATAAGACAATAAAATACAAAGTAAACAATTGCTAGAAATTTAACAACGTGTTAAAAATAAATTTAATATATATATATATGATCACTTATATAGTTATATGATAATAATTAAGTAAACATTGGCTAAATTCTAACAACATAGGTAATAAGTAATAAATAATTATCAATTAAGTATTTGGTAGTTAAATTTAAAAATAGAAATGAATATCTTAAATAGATTTATGGATGTAAAACTATAAAATGAACACTTAAGATAATTTTAAAACAACTTTATAGAAGCACATAGGATATAAAACAAACAAAACAAGACTTAAGAAAATATATATGTTAGTACAAACAAATAAACTAAGTATGTTTTAGCTGGCAAAACAAGGCAGCAAGTATATATTCAAACATGAAGTAAACAAAATATCTTTATAAAATAGGATAAGTAGAAACATAAAGTACCAAGGCAATTAATGCCACATCTATCAGTCGAGTTAAAGAATGCGAGGCTAGTAAATTCTATAAAAATGTAGCTGTGAAATAGTATGTAGGCAAGTAGAAAAATAAACAAAATATCTTTTGTACAACTAAGATAAGTATGAAGACATAGGGTACATATGCATTAAATGTTTACATCTCTAAGTATATACAACATCATCAGCCTCCATACAAAAATCTCTGGCT
Organism: Allium fistulosum; assembly: GCA_030737815.1. Lineage (NCBI taxonomy): Eukaryota > Viridiplantae > Streptophyta > Magnoliopsida > Asparagales > Amaryllidaceae > Allium > Allium fistulosum. The sequence goes on along the minus strand of CM060903.1, from coordinate 325,864,724 downwards.
ACAGATTTAAAAAATAAAAGCAAAGGAAAAAAATCTTGTACTCGTTGTACAAATATATAACCTATAACTTCATATATCAACTTCCTCACTTCTATTCGTTCTTCAAAACTTAGCAAAACAGAAAAACAATATAAGCTCAAATTCAATTCAACAAGGAAACAAAACCAGATCAAACAATCAAGTGAAGTTCCAGAGCAAACCTGGAAACAAGAGATAAAATAATTGAATCAAAGGCAACAATTTAAATTAGATGAAGATCAAAACAGTTAAACAAATCTGGGTAGTCAATCCTAGAAATTGTTTCAGGCAAATCAAAAGATCAAGCAAATGAAATGCTAGCTCCGAAGCAACTCTGTTTCTTTTTTGGAATCTAAGGTGAGTAACATTTTTTTTTACCTAAAGTATGAACCTGTTTGAATATATCTATGAATAAGTATGGTTGAATCTATATATACATATATGAATTCTGTGTGAATAATGTTGTGTGCAGTCTGTTTATCATTGTCTCTATTCTGAGTTCATAAACCAAGATTTTTGATTCGAAAATCTTTTCCTCTGGTTCTACTGACTACTAAAACTTACAATATAAACAAAAGTTGTTAGTTTGGTCATGAACTCAGTTTTAAAAATTTATTTAAGTTGAAACAACTTATTAATGCCTCTAAAAAAAACAAGGTAACTGAGTAAAACTCTAAAGTAGTTAAAATTTAGGGTTCTTAATTTACAAATCCAGGTAGGCAATTTGAATTCGTATACTAAAACTCGATTTTTAAAACTTAAACCATAATTTTTAGATCAAAGATAAAGGAAAAGTTTTGGGTTTGTATGAATTTCATAGTTTTAGTGATCTATGGGGATTCACTGATTTGTAGAGGTTGAAGCTTTGGTTGGTGACAGAGGGACGTACGGGGATTTGGGGAAAAATATGGTGATGGGGTGCAGTCGGTCGTGGTGAAGGCGGCAAGTATTTGAAGTACAGAACCCTAGTTTCAACTAGGTTTAATGATTCGATCACCACGGCTCCTGTAGTCGATCGAGTTCAATGGGGTTTGGTGTGACGGAAGCTTGGTCGTTGACGAGTAGATTGCCGGAGTTATAGGAATTCTGGTGGTCGAGGTTGGGTGAACGGCGAGTTTTCCAGGTTTGGGAGTGATGGGTGATAGTTCATTTCCAGGTTTGGTTCGACCTCTCGATTTGGATTTCGGGATGAAGATGAAGTTTCGACGCTTGCGAGAGGGTGTTTGGGTAATGGATGATGGGGGAAGATCATCGGTGATGATCAACGTCGTCGATCGCGACTGTGCAGGTGCACAGGCAAGTGGAGTTGAACCTGTGAGGTTTTAAGTGTTTGGTTTGATGGTCTCGGGTGTTTTCTCGAGTGGAAATGTGAGGTGGCCTGAAGTTTGGCAGTAGGTGACTCGAAGCATTGTGTTGTCTCAGGGTTTAAATGATTATAGGTTTAACAGTAAACCTGTTTTGTTTTTTCAAATTTAAATCTGTGTTTTGATTTTAAAACTATAAGTAAGATTTAAACTAGTTTTAAATCAAGTTTTAAAATCTAGTTTAAAAGTAAATGTAAAATGCAAATTTGAAAATAAAACCAGTTTATAAAATATAAACATTTAACCATTTTAAATGTTTAAAACAAATTTTTAATAAGGGTTTAAAAATTGAAATCTAAGATTTAAACAAGATTAAATCTGAAGCTTAAAACTAGAAATAAGTGAACCAATGTCAAATTGAAGATAAGCAAAGTTTTAAGAAAATTCAAAATGGAATTTTAATTTAAATTAAAAAGGGGTAATGTTTAAATTACACTTAAAATGATTTATGAAATCATTAATAAAGAAATTATTATCTTAGAAATAATTACGGCAATAAAATGATTAAATTAATAAGGTAATTAAAGAGTGATTTATTTAATTTTTAAATAAATAATTTAGATTAAATTATAAAGTTAGAAATGATTAATAATGAATTAATCCAAGAAAATTTCCTAAGAAAGCAATTAAGGAAATATTAGTAGTTAATAAGGGTGATTAACTAGGGATTATTAAGTAATTAAAATAATGTGATAAACTTTGATAATTTAATTTATTTATTTAAGATAATCAATTGTAAGTGTTAATTACTTAATGAAAATAAATTTAGGGGTTAATTAAATTATGAAATTGGTTTAAAGGTTAACTTAATTAATATGATTAATTAAAAATAATTTAATTTATAAAGGTGATTGATTAATTTATTTGTATCAAATGATTTGTAATTAATAAATCAGGATTGGATAATTAATTCATAAGTAATTAATTTAATTGGAAATAAATTGAATTAATTAGGATTAAACAATTAATTAATCCTGCCTATAAATGATTATTGAATGCTTGACTTTACTTATGAATGATTTTATTGTATGAGATGCCTTGAATTGATTGTCCTATCTGATCTGTGATATTTTGTTTTGTGAATAGAGCTATGCATAATGTATTCATTTATTTGTGATACATTTGTTTATTATCTGTGAATCTGTAAATGAATGATAAACGTTATAGTTTATATCGCTTATCGACTATATTTCTGTATTTTAATCTGTTATGATTGAATGATGTTGCACTATTGTGTTAAACCCCTGGACCACACTCTTACACACACAAATATGGATTTCACGGGGAAATCGATTAAGTCACAGATTTTAAAATATTTTAAAAGTTGAATATTTAAAACCAAATGTTTTGGAAATGGATTGAGTTTAAAGTGGAAAGCTTTTGAAATGGAATTTCAAAGATGAAATTTAATTTTAATAACTTGATAAAGTTTTGAAGTTTAAATAATTTGATTTTAACTTAAATTCAAGATTTGAAATTGAATTCTATGATTTGGAAACTAGGATATGAAGAAAAGTTATTCAACTTATAAATAAGTTATATGTGTGTTTAAACCATTTTAAAGGTATGGATTTGGGAATATAAATTTAAATTCAAGGGTTTTAACCCGTGCAAATACAATTGGATTTTTCTAAAATGAAAATTATTTGTTTTCAAATAATTAAAGCTTTCATATAAGAAGTGAACTTCCAAATTTTTTTAAAAGGAATTGTAAGATTGGAATGAAAATGATTTTTCTAAGTTATGGAAACGGTTTGAAAGCTATAAGTTAAATCTTTAATTTAAAGATTTTAAATGAATTAATCCAATTGAGATGGAATTGTTTTGAAATCTATGAATGAATCTTTGTGAAACTGAGTGAACTTGTGAAATGAATCTTTTTGTTTAAAGATTTGGAAATGGAAATTTGTTTAAACTATTTGAAACAAAAGTTTTGGGTAATAAGTTGTGACTTAATTGAAATCCCAATATCCATATGTTTCTTGTAAATATTGCGCTCACTATTCGGTTTAGCCGGGAGAGGACCTTTGTGTCATATATCTCATTCCGAATATGTGATTAGACGTTATGGATAGCATTTGAAGACCGGTGGTGAAGACCGGGTATTTGCGAAAACGATAGGATAACCTATCGATTGTCTCTGCACTGAGTTGCTCCGGTATAGAGATTTCCTAAGTGATGGGAAGTCCGATCGAAATTGTGAATACCCGGATTACAAGGGCTTCTTTGGAAGTGCCTTCGATTCTGTTTGAACCCGGAACAGACTTGTATGGTTACATGTCTGACATTACACTTTGAGATATAAAGCCGATTTCTTTCAAATACATTTCGGTTGGTGGCGGAGAATTTATTCTCTTAGCTTAACACCCTTCTCTGAGACGTACGAGCTTAGAGGTTATGTAGTTGAAGGTTATCAGCGATATATTCCCAATTTGGTAATGTGACATGCTGAGTGTTGCTGTGTGATGATCATTGTTTGATCATTTGTGATATGATCATTTGTTTGATCATTTATCTTTGTGATCATTACTTTGATCATCTGTTGACCCAAAGCATGGCTTTGTGCCAAAGCGTAGCTTTGTGGACGAGACTTCGTCGAACCTCACGACCCGGTATGGTCAAAATAGGAATCGTGGCAGCAAGGTTATTTAAGGGTAGCTCCCTCTGAGGGTATGTCATTTCCTTCTGGATTATGAGTGCTATCATGGTATGGAGCCCAGATACTTACTTTGTGGTTGCTGCGAATCTATTACTTTGTGATTGCTTTGTGGTTGTTGGATTAGAGGTACCTCGGATAAAGGTCGCTAACGACCGGGAGGTGACATACTCGTGTCAGTAGTTACCCAGCTAGGGGTAACCCGGCCTTGTGTAGCAGAGATCCGGTTAGGATCCGGGAACGTCGCTCCAGAGGCGTTCTATTTTACTTGGGAAGTTCCTTTGCCCGACCATTTGTTGGAAATCCAAACAAAACAATACGAACCTTGTACGGTTTTAGTTGTAGAACCTGCCATCTAATATGGTAGCTATAGTAGGCATACTATAATGGTACCTATGCTGGCTAAGATTTATATTGTACTTTCGAAATGTTTTTCCTCACTATGCACTAATTATAATATCCAATGATTTGATTTTTGCGTAGTAAGCATCTTTGACTATCATAAGAAGAAATCTCCTCCAAGTTTGCGCTTGCATTGTGTGTGTGGCGGGAGGCCTTATGGTAGTTTCATTTTCCAAAAGCATTGCGAATTGACTTTAAAAATTCTCTTTTTATTCGTTTTTAAAGATAAACTGTTTTTGTTGCTCACACCAGTCCCATGACTGATCCGGAGTTTATTGTTTCTTTCCTAAACTCTGGGTGCTCAAAATTTTTCTACACGGGTAGTCTAGAGTTGGGTTTTTATATATTCAGATTTAGTAGATTATCTGGAGCTAGTTCAGTCTTTGGATCGGACTGCACTTGCTTATCTTTGTGCATCGTTATTGGGAGTTCGAGCTATTTCTGGATTGGTGTTTTGAAGATGGAGATTATCCGCTGCTGGTGTTATCGTTTTCTTTTCCGCTGCTATTTCTTGTATCATATCTCTGATGTATATTGATATTCACTGTATCACTCTGTTGTATCAGATATTGTATCAGATATTGTATATCAATGTATTATTCTTTTTCTTCCGCTGTGTTATTTACTTAACTGTGTTATAAGCTCCAGCGACTCGGATTTGAACGGTCGAATCTATGGCATTCGAGTACGATGTAAAGTATGGATGTCGATTTTCGAACGTGAAAAATTCGTGACGTTACAGTTATATTGCAAAGATAATTTCCAAAATATATTTATGTGTGTGTGATCATCAAATTGGAGATTGTACATAAAACCTAGACTAACAAGAAATAAGATATAAAACTTATTTGATTTCTTAAATTTCAACCCGATTTTGATATCGATTGTCATATCTCCTTATGTCTCCCTACATATGTATTGATTGTGTGTGTGTGTGTTTGTGTGTGTGTATGGAAATATGTAGTTATCTCATTGAAACTAAAAAAGGCAGGATCTAACATTCTCCCCCTTTTGATGATGACAATATATATTTCAAATAAAAAGAATGCAAAGTAAATATTACTCCCCTTATCAATATGCTCGGATTTTCTCCCCCTTTTCCATTAAAAAAAGGAATGATATCCCCTTTTATTTATAACTAAAGCATTAAAGCATATGAAATGATGCATATATAAGAAAATATAACAAGAATATGATTAAAAAAGGCCTTCACAGAATTAGAACAAATCCATCACAGTAGATACAAACATAACACAGTTCATCACAAACATAAACAGTACAGAACAAGTCTTAATCACAAACATAGAACTTACACAATGACAACATAAACATAAAACAATTTTAGCATAAACATATGAGAATCAAAAAACTACTTGACAATGCAGGATGTCCAAAAAATAGCATAGAATCTATCCATGAAACGTAAGCTTGGTTTCCATGAAAGCTAACTAAAATAATGAATGTTTGAGTATGAGCAATATGTTTTTGTAAAGTGTAAAAGAAAAGAAGAATAGTAATTTTAAAATTTACCTTACCAATCACCCAAGTTGGTGATGGTGGTAGTGATCGTCCGCTCAAATTCTTTCACATCCTTTTGAGAATTGTTTAACATTTTTGATCTCATTTTCATTTCGACGGACACTTGTTTCAATACGGAAGTTGCTTGGGAAAATCCTTTGGAAATATGTCATTCAAGTTTCTTTTGAATTTTGGAGAGAGTGATTTCCGATTGATGCTTTTCTTTTTTGTGTAGGACTTGTAATCACCCTTGATAATTTTCATAGATTTGTTGTCACTCTCTTCTTACTGTTCTAAATGTGCTTCTTCAACAACATCTTTTGCATCATGCTCAGTTTCCCTATTTTCTTCTATCAACGGACTTTTTCCTTTTCATTGTTGATTATATAGCTCCAAAGAGGGATGTTTAGGAGCATTTTCTGGAAGGTGCATTAAGCTAAAGAATCTATTTTCGGCAAGTTGAATTGTGCTACGATCGGTTCGATGACCTTGGATGATGTAGGCATTTAGTATCCTAGTGATGTATGGAGCGTAGACCATGGTTTGTTTCATAATATCGAAATACGTTCGTAGCTCATCATAAATAAATTGTTCCCAATCTATTTTTTGTCAAAAATAATATATAATGCTTTAAATTCATCATCATAGGTAACTTCATGGCTACCTTGTCTTGGAAATATAGTTTTTATCAACATTCGGAGGAGGATCCTAGGTCTAGGGCAAAGGTTAATGGATTTGAATTCAGTTTTATCATCTTCCCATAAGTGATGTGAAATTGGATCATGAGTTTTTACAAACTCTACATCATCTAAATCAATGCCATCGTGACAACATTTAAGAATTCGAGCTATGTCGCTAACTTTAATAATGAGAACGGTTTCAAAAACACTAGTCTAAAGAATGCCTTTATCTCGATGTAATCTAATAGCCGGATTATTTATGTTGGCTAAGAAAAGAAGGCCAGTAAAGTCACAAATTTGATCTTAATTATCTCTATAATCTATCAAACTAGTTATTTGAGCTTGATCCGTAAAAGCTAATAGATTATATTGAGGATATCTATAGAGATCATGAAAAACACTATGGAAAGCCTTCAATTGTGATAGATGCTTGAATCTAGCCATAGCTCTTTTTTCATGATATAGCCAAGTTTCTAGTTGATCTTCAGTTGGAGATGTACTAGGAGGAGGAGAATGTGAAGATTCAACATTCTTATTCTTTCTTTTTGTTGATTTAGGAGGCATTTTTGTTTTTCATATTGAGATTGGGAATTTTGATTTAGAAAAGTAGGGTTTAAAAAAGGGTTAAACCGTGAAAAAGACTTGAAGAGATAGTGGTTTATAATGAAGAGATAGGGTAACTTATGAAGGGGTAGGTGAAAAAATAGGTTTAGACATATATTTTTTGAATTTTAACAGCCTTCTAGACGTCTGTACTAAAATAATTAGACGTTTGCTAGAGGCATGTTTCAAAACAGAGAGTAGTGGAATAAATTGAACTGTTTCCAGACATTTGATAGTTTTGATCTAGACGTCTGTTTGAGGAAGAAATACAAAATTTTAGTATCTACAACATTCTAGATGTCTAGAACATTTATCCAGCATCTGACATACTACAATTTTCTGATATGCACATTTAAGTGCACAAATTAAATTTTTCGTTTTCTATATTTTATTCTTACGGACATAGTGTAAATAATTTCATTGATTTAGTAAATTATATTATTACAAAAAATTATATATATATATATGTATGTATATGTGTGTATGTATGTATATTAAAATATAAAGATCAATAAAGGAGATTCTTTATTTTTCCTCATTTGGCTTGGATTCATCGGTAGGAAAGCGTTCCATAAACTAGGTTAAATCTTTCTGTGCTCATTTAGAGGTTTGAGTGGAGACCATATATTTGTATGAATTGGAGTGTGGTTGTAATCATTGTTTGATGGTCATTGTTTCCATGAATTTCTTGGAGGTGAATTGTATTTATTTACCGGTATTTCCGTTAGTCGGGGAGAATTTTTTCGTATGCTATTTTTGGTTGGAGAATGTCCGTAAATAGCCAGAACACATCTTTCCAGAAAATTTAGATGTTCTCCTTTTCTTTTTTCTTGTAATACATCTCCTTCTATACTCCAATCATTTCTTGTTAATAGTGAAAAATCTCATCAATTGTGGTATCGAAAGATGATGATTCAAGGTTGATTGACCGTCTGACTTTCTTACCCTTTGGAGAGTAGCCAGCATGATATGAAGGTGATGGAATGACATTGAAGATGATTTATTTTATGATGTAGTTGTTTTGTTTGGAGTTGAATGATTACTTTTATAAAATGGTGAACTATAATCGACTTCGAACTTACTTGATCATAGCAGGAATCCATTTGAATATTTATTTATGATATATTATATAAGTTCGGTTAAAAAGAAACTGTTGTTTATATACAGTATGAATTTGTTAAATTTGATCTGTAAATTATAGGTTGAGAATATTTCCTATTTTGTAGGAAGTATTTTTAGTTTCCTAATTTTATGTTTTCTAATATTTTTAATGGATATTATATATTAGAGTTAATATCTATACAAACTTTTAATGGTTATGAGACTTGTGGAAGTGGTAACAAATTTTTAATATGTCGAAAAATTACTATAACTCATGTAGCGATACAATACCAAATTCACATCGTAGTTTAATAAATGAATTTTCATTTAGAGGTTTGGGTGAAAATGTCTGCGATTTGATTTTCGGAAGAAGTAAACTCAATCGATATTATGTCTTTTTCTATGTTATCACGTAGAAGTGATGACGAATATCGATATATTTAGTACGAGAGTGGCTTATTGGGTTTTTTGATAGATTAATAGCACTTATATAATCACAGTAAATTAGAGATTAATTAACGAATATCCCGTAGTCACGAAGAGTTTGTTGCATGTATATCACTTGCGCACATGCCAAAGCGGTAGATATGTATTCCACTTCACACGTCGATGGTGAAACACAATTTTGCTTTTTTACTAAACCACGATACAAGAGACTGCCTGATGAAATGGAGAGTACTGCTCATACTCTTCATATCCGTTCGACATCCTCTGAAATCGGTGTCGCTGCATGACACGAGTTAAAAAGGACATTCTTTCAGATAAAAGAGACCATAGTCTCCAGTGTTGCTTAAGTACCGCAGAATTTGTTTCACGGCTCGCAAATGTGATTCTTTGGGATTTGCTTGAAACGGTGCACACGGACAGACACTCATAATGATATCGGGATGACTAGCGGTTAAATATAGTAGAGTTCCAATCATTCGATATAATTTGATCTATATTTTTACCTTTGCATCTTTATCAAGATGAACTGTAGAGCTCATAGATGATAGTTTACTGGATGTATTTTCCATTCCAAAACATTTTAAAAATACCATTGCTTAGTTTTTTTATTTGTCAACCGAGAAAATAGGAGAGTTCGCCCATATGAGACATCTCAAATTCATTTGTCATTATTTTCGAAAACTCATTGCATAAATTTTCATTTGTAGATCCGAATATAATGTCGTCTACATAGATTTGTATAATTAATATATCTTCCTTATCTATTAATAAATAGTGCATAACGAACCAGATTTTATACCCTTGAAAATCGACACTAATATGTCCACTGTATTGCGTACCGAGCATTCAAGTGCCTAAAAAACCGATCTTTGGGGTTAAAATAAAGAAAAGTTAGAAGAGAAGAACTAAACAACACGGAATCTCACAATGCAACGAACAATATATATTACTCAACATAATATATTACAAAGTCATTTCAAAAATGTTACATCAGAGTCATACCAATACAAATTCTACCCTAGGACAGTTATAACAGTCTGTCCCTACCTAACTGAGACAATATACATATAATACAGTGAAAAACAAGGTAACAGCTAGCTATCGATGAAGCCACCTGTTCCAAGCTCCTCCAAAATGATTCTGTGGAAAACCTGAACTACTTGTCTGCCCATTCAAATTTGAGCACCCAAGAGTTTAGGAAAAGAAAAGAAACTCCTGGTCGGATATAGGTCTGGTGTCAGAAAAGCATAAGTCTTTAACTTTATAATAACCTTTGAATCAAATGCATCTCATAAGACCACGTCACACATAAATACGGATGAGTTTTTACCTTACGATAACCAAAACATTTGTATATAAAATCCAGTGATATTATAATAATGTCTATCGTTTCAAATAAAATATGAATATAGCTGAAATGCTTGCATCTCACATTTCAACATAGTTGCGTGCATCTAAAACCGTAAAGGGCACGTATTGGAGAATGAATTCCATACTAAATCAAGGTAAGGGACTACCTTCCGATGGTACACCGCTAGAGAATGCACTTGGAGTCTGACAAGAACTTTTTGTACCCCTGCTACACAGAGTTGTCTGCCCCCTTTAACTTTGGCAAAACGGATTACCCCATCCCTTTTTTACACCGAGGCCTTATTCTTCCACGGTGTTTGCATGCAAAATAACTCGAATATGGACAATCTAGAATGAAATGGCGGCTCCTAATGGTAGCTGACCACATAGCTCTACTGCATACCCTATTTTTGCTATTTTCCTGGTTGTGAGGCTTGGGTCTATGCTTTACTTTCTTTCATACTAGCAAACCATCTAGGAATGCTAACACTGCTTTCCAGGTAGAGATGCAATGTTAGCATTCATCCATGCAAGTTGTTCTGGGATCGAACAAACATTCCACATTACCGTCTTCCATTTTGAAATCACCCTCAGGAAGAATCGTATAACTCCACGGCATACTTCAATATGATTTACGAATGATACTAGTTTGGAGTGGTTCGGATAAATCTGGAAACCGATGTTTCCAAAACCAAGCGATAGTTTGCGGCTAACTCAATTCTGGTTCTTTTGGAAGTATGCACTAAGCAATCGAGTCCTCATCGGGGAACTCGAATATACCCAACATACCTCCTGAGTCAAAACAGGTCCAAATTTGATAGTCGGCTATTTAACTATCAAATAAACAAACAACAACCAATTCCATTTGAGATTTGTTTATCCATAGCAACCACTAAGCCTCAAAACAAATCTTTATTTAATAAATCTCTTTTCAAAACATTTGTCTAAAACATTCATATACTTATCTCTCTGACATAAGTATATTCACAGAACATTTGCGAACAACTTCTTACTTCCAAATCACGTTAAAAAGGATTAAACAAATGTTGTTTAAATTTGAGGTAAGGACAACCCTAAACAATATTCCCTCGGTGTTAAGTGTGGAACGGATGTTCCATACCACCATTTTTAAAAGGTCGGTTTAGAGAAACCCAGATCTCAAATTCTTTTTATATTTCTTTCGATAAATCTTTTTTAATCAAATCTATTACGTTCATGAAATCTCTTTTACTTGAAATCCAAATCCAGTTCAAAATACATTCAAAATTTCCAAATTTCATTATAAAACTCTTTATAAAACTTCTTTTTATAATATTGAAAACCATTCCCATTAGTTAAAAACATCTTTAGTAAAACCATTTACCAAATCATCCTTTAAATATCTTATTCAAAAATAAATAACTTCGAAACCATTTCAAGAAGGAAATGAAATATTTATCTTTACAAAATCAAATGGGGGCTTATTGACCACAATAGTTCTTTTAATTTGGTTTTACATATCCAGTTTAACATGGATATTACACGACAATAGGTATGTAAGGGGTCAACAGATCAATCAACATAAGTAAATGTCCAAGCTAATTGTAATAGCAGAATGGTGTTTATTCCGCTAATAGATGTCATTTAGTTTTCGTAATCATATGAGGTTGCTTAAGGGTAAGCGACATAGAAATACTTTTACTTGAAAATGAAACAGTTTATAGAAAAACTGATTATTTAAACTCAAATAATTTAAAATAAACTAAAACCCTTGTTAATTCGAATCAAACCTTTATTTAAATTGTAATTAAACTTTTATTTAAGTAATTAAACCTTAAATAAACCTTTCTTAAAACATAACTTAACTTTAATCAAAGATTAATTAATAAAACCCCTTTTTAAAATAATAACTAATTACTAATTATCCTAAATAAATAATTAATCCTTAATTAATAATTAAATAATAATTAACTTTAATTAAGTAACTAATTATGTTTAACTTAATTGATTAACACTTAAGTATAAACATCCTTTGTTAATAGCGATTAAGTGCTAATTACCTTACTTAATTAATCATTAATTAATTAATTTAATAATTAAATAATTACTTTCTAATCACTTAATTAAAGTAGAAACCATTTTCTTAAAGATTCTTAAGTGAAAACAAGTTTGGATTATGAAAATAGTTATAATTTCCAAACTGCGCGTATAGCGATTATCGCTATACGACCTGTAATTTCAAAACGTAAACCTTTAAACTCCTATCACTTTGAAAACATATAGTTAAGTTTTTGAAACCAAAACAAAGATTAAAAACTTTTGAAAATATTTAAAATTAAAACCAAATTCAAAGCTTTTCGAAAGGTGGATTTTTATGCGTCGCTTAAATTAGTCAGCGCTAACTTTCTTAACTTGATCGGCATACATTCAAACTCTTATCCAACATTACAACCTCATTATAACTACAATCACAAACATAAGTAATTTTATGCTTACTAACTTTTCCAAGCTAACTTGCAATTTAACTAACTTCCAAATTTTAAGTACCAACTAACATCACATATACACACTAATTCACATCCAAATCAATACCATTTCCAACCATACTTTGCATAATCATTCAACATCATTAATATACCAAATAGACATCATTATTAACTACTAATTACACATCCAAATTCAAGTTCAAAATAGGATTAAAAGGAGGAACTTTTCTCACCAAAACTTCGCTAAATCCTCACCGAACTTGCACTATACCCTAGATCTTGAACCTAGCTCGAAATTTTGAACTTGTGTGGGCTTGGAGGGCTTGAAGTGGGCTCGGTCTGCGCTGGTATTGGGCTCCGCCTTGGATGTTTTGGGGAGATGGAGCTTGCTTTGTGTGGAGTAGTGTATGTAGATGGATGTAGGTAGTTCTAAAGTGGAATAAGGCAATGTTTTAAATTTCAAAACTTTAGAAATATGGCCATGGAAGTTCATAAATGAAAATAGGAAGAAATGGAAATGAACTTAAGAAAGAAAATGTAAAGTGAAGAACGGATATGTATGGAGGTTGTAACGATCTGCCTTTCTTACTACAAAATATGATACTTAATACATCTTCGGTATTCGTATGCTGATTATTTAGCCGTCCGAAAGACGGGTAATTAGAGGTGAAAGAAAGAAAAGATAGAAGAGAAGAAACTAAATAATATATAATCTCATAATGAAATTAAACAATATATATTGCACAATAAAATATATTACAAAGTCATTCCAAAAATGTTACATCAGGGTCATAATAATACAAATTCTACCCTGGGACAGTTATAACAGTCTGTCCCTACCTAAACGATACAACATACACATAATACAACAGAAGACAAGGTAATATCTAGCTATTGATGAAGCCACTTGCTACAAGCTCCTCCAAAATGAATCTGCGGAAAAACCTAATCTACTTGGCTGCCCATTCAAATTTGAGCATCCAAGAGTTTAGAAAACGAAAATAAACTCTGGGTCAGACATGGGTCTAGTGTGAGTAAAGCATAAGTCTTTAACTTTATAAGAACATTTAAATCAAAGACATATCGTAAGACCACGCCGCACATAAACACGGATGAGTTTTTACCTTACGATAACAAAAACATTTTTTTATAAAAATTCAATGATAATATAATAATGTCTATGGTTTCAAATAAATATCAAAATAGCTGAAATTGTTACCATATTCCAGCATACTGGGCTCTAAGATCAAAACTGTAAAGGCAGGTATTGGAGATTGGATTCCACTATCGAAGGTAAGGGACTACCTTCGGATGGTACATCCCTAGAAAATGCACCGGAGTCTGACAAGAACTTCTTGTACATCTGCTACACAGAGTCGGGTGCTCCTTTAATATGGCGAACCTGATTACCTCATCCCTTTTTCACACCGAGGCCATATACTACCACGGTGTTTGCATGCAAAACAACTCGAATATAGACAATCTAGAATAGGATGGTGATTCCTAATGGTAGCTGACCACATAGCTCTGCTGCATACCCTGTTTTTGCCATTTCCCGGTTTGTAAGCCTCGTGAGGTCATGTCTTTACCTTCTTCCTCTTAATAGACCATCTTGGAATGCTAACATTGCACTTCAAGAAGAGATACAATGCTAGCATTCATCCATGCAAGTTGTTCCGGGATCGAACAAACATTCCACATTACTATCTTCCATTTTGGAATCACCGTCAGGAAGAATAGTATAACTCCGCAGCATAATTCAATATAATTTAACATCGTTTGTTATTAGTTTGGAGAGGTTTGGGTAAATCTGGGGACTGGTGTCTCCAAAATTAAGCGATAATTTCCGGTTAACTCAATTCCGGTCCTTTGGAAGTATGCACTAAGCAATCGAGTCCTCCTCGGGAACTCGAATATACCCGACATATCTCTTGAGTCAAAACAGGTCCAGATTGATAGTTGGTTATTTAACTATGAAATAAACAACACCAACCAATTCCATTTGATATTTTCTTATCCATAGCAACCACTAAGCCTAAAAAAATCTTTATTTAATAAATCTATTTTCAAAACGTTTGTCTAAAACATTCATATACTTACCTCTCTGACATAAGTATATCATTTGGGAATAACTTCTTACTTCCAAATCATTTTAAAAAGGATTAAACATATGTTGTTTAAATTAGAGGTAATGACAACCCTAAACATTATCCCCTCGGTGTTAAGTATGGAATGGATGTTCCATACCACCATTTTTAAAAGGTCCGTTTAGAGAAATCCAGATCTTAAATTCTTTTTAAACAAATCTATTTCATTCAGGAAATCTCTTTTTATTTTGAAATCAAAACCATTTCAAAATACTTTCCAACTTCCAAATTCATTTATAAACCCTTTTATATATATTCAAAATCGTTTATATAAATTGCTTTTATAAACATCCAAACTTTTTATATAAATTTCTTATAAATATCCAAACCTTTTATAAACTCCCTTTATGAATATCCAAAACATTTCTAAAACTTCTTTTATAAATACCCTAGAATCGTTTATAAAACTTCTTTATAAACATGTCCTATTTAAAAAACTTTCTAAATAACCTTAATCAAATTAGCTTTCTTTAATAAGCAAATCCATTTTATAAATCTTCTTTATTTATGAAATCTTCTTTGCTTAAAACTCAAATCCATTTACCCGAAACACCTTATAAATTCCCAAATTACTTTATAAAACTCTTTATAGAAACTTCTTTTTATAACATCGAAAACCATTTCCATTGGTTAAAACATCTTTAATAAAACCATTTGCCAACTCATCCTTTAAATATCTTATTCAAAATGCAATAACTTTGAAATCGTTTCAAAAAGAAAGTGAAATATTTATCCTTAAAAAATCAAATGGCGGCTTAATGACTAGAATGATGCTTTTAATTTGATTTTATTTATCCAGTTTAACATGGCATTACATAACAATATGTATATAAGGGATCAACACATAACAATCAATCAACTTAAGTAAATGTCCAAGTTAACTGTAATAGCGGAATAGTGTTTTTGTTATGCTAATAGATGTTATTTAGCTTTTCTGATCATATGGGGTTACTTAAGGGTAGGTAACACAAAAATTCCTTGATTTAAAACAAATTTGAAAAGAAAACAGTTTAAAACAAAACTGATTACTTAAACTCAAAGCGATTTAAAAATAAATTAAAACCCTTATAAATAAGAATCAAATCCTTTTTAAATAGTAATTAAACTCTAATTAAAAGTAATTAAACTTTAATTAAACCTTTTTAAAATATAAAAAACTTTAATCAAAGATTAATTAAATAAAACCCCTTTTAAAATAATAATTAACTAATAATTATCTTAAATAAATACATAAATATTAATTAATTATTAATTAATAATTAAATTTAATTAAGTAAAAAATCATGATTAACTTTACTGATTAACATTTAAGTTTAAAAACCATTATTAACAATGATTAAGTACTAATTGCCTTTATTAATTAATTAATTAATTAATCGTTAAATAAATAATAAATAAATATTTCTAATTACTAAATTAAAGTTAGAAAACATTTTCTAAAGAGATTTTAAGTTAAAAACAAGTTTAGATTAGAAAAATATTTAGATTTTTCGAACTGCGCATATAGGGACTATCGCTATACGGACCCGTAATTTTCAAAACTTGAAATTTTGATTTTCTAACTTTTAAAACTTCAACTTTCAAATATCGTCTTCTTTAAACCATGAAAATAAACCGTTGAAACCAAAATCGATGTTTTAAAAATGAAAACTTTTCACTTTGAAACAAAAATCAAACTTTCGACAAAAAGAAGATTTCTACGTCGCTTTTGGTTAGCGAGTCGCTACCATTGTATCATGAACCCACATACAACAAATGCAGCATTCAATCAAAATACCACATCATAACATTATAGCACAATCATAAGCAAGAATATTACTTCACAAATACTAGCCAACTTTTCCAATATTCAAAGTGTAATCTTTATCGCCTACTCAAACTTCGGAATAAGCAATCAACACCAAATCAACATATATGCATGTATACACATCATATAACATTGCTACCTACTTAAGCAACACTTTAACACATAAATTTTACAACTTTGAAAAGATAGTAACTTGAGTTTTAAAAACACGAACTTTACTCACTGTAACTTATCTAAATCGAACTAAACTTTCACCGAACTTGGCACAACACTAGCAAAACCGTCTTAGCTTGAAAATATGACTTTGTGTGGCCTTGGAGGGACAAGTTTAGCTCGGCCTTGGCTAGTACTAGGCTCGGCCTACTTGGGTTTGGAGTATATGGGGTTTGTTTTGGAGGGTAGTGGTAGTATAAGTGTAGTGGATTGCTTTAAGCTAGTTTTTAAAGTGTATACACAGGTTTTTAACTTAGGAATTTTGTTTGGAAGCCATGGAAATAAGAGCATGCAAGAAGAGTGTTAGGACAATGGAAATTAATAAATGAGAGCGGAAAGCGATTGACATGAGAAGGTTGAGGTATTTATAAGCATAAAAAACTAGAAATTACTAAAATATCCTTAGTATAAAATAATATATATATATATATACACATGTCATGCACATGACAATCACCATACCTCCCTCCCATCGCTTGTACACATTACCCCCCCCCCCCCCAGGCCATGTTGTAGGGCACTTAATGTATGGCATAGGATTGTGTGTGTGTGTAAATGTGTTTATATGTATATATATCTCTTTTATAACATAATTTGTCACATCCACTTTTATGCTTAATTAAATATGTGTTGGTATGTAAATAAGAGTGTTTTATTATTACTAATCCAATTATATATGTGTGTGCATATTGCACCAAGTGTGCATAACGTTCCCGATGACTTTCGGGTGTCGAAAAGTCGAAATTTCGAAAAACAATCTTCGATCACATTTTCTATATTTGTTTGAAATATTTATATTAGTAAAAAAAATTGAAAACATTTTATCATCATCATTAAATAATTAAAATAGTTTTTGTAACATCCCGATATTTTCAATCTTTCGCATCCACACATGTCGGACTTTAATTGCTCAAAATATCATATTGTTAATTTACATTTGGCAAAACTCAGCATATACAGTAAATAAAATAATCACAGAATCACAGACACAGAGTAATATAACAATAAGCAGCGGAAACAAATGAATAGTAGTTCATGAAGCTACTATATAAATATAACAGAGTTAAAACAAGATACAACAGAAGTCTCGAATACAATAGTCAAATAACAAAATCTAAATATATATCCTGAAGTCAACTGAACAACTGAAAGCTGAATAGATATAGATGGATCTCCAAGCGAAGCTCCAACTCCAAAGGTGAGTCTCAGATACTGTGACACTCAGTCTGACCCGAGCATAAATCAAAACACAAAACACTCGAGTCAGCATTAACATTCTTATATTAATAAATCCAACTCAAGTGAAATATCAACTGAAATACAAGTAACTTAAAGGATGTTTGGGATACCCATCCTCTAAGTATCCGTGGAACTATCTACTATGTAGTACAATACGCTATTATAATATGTCTATAGTAAAGTAAAAGTACTAAAATAACGTTAAGGCGTTGCCCATATCCCCTTATAACATTTTATATATTCCCATAGTCTATACAATGCCGTACGCTCCTCCGTAAACTGGAGGTTTACCCAGAGGACATCACATAGGTACGGTACAAAACAAACTCGTAAAAGGCGTGATAGGGCATGCGACAAGGCACTCGAGGCAATGTCAAGGTAGATATACCGTTTGCGGATCCGGACTGGTGGTAACGCATAGCAGCTACTACCGCCCACCTCGTGACACACTCCCAAATCAAAGGGTGCACCCAACCAAATCACAAAAGCAATAGAATGGTATCGAAGAAATGTGTCCGATAGAAGGAATGACCTCACTTAGCCCGGCTGGCTCCTGTTTTAGCTGCATCAAGCTGACTCACGGGAGTCAGGGCTACGTAAATACCATATAGAATCGTCACCAAACCATCTACTTCATTCTGGAATCTCCACCACGTACACAGTTATTAAAGTGGTTTTCGATATTGGCAAAGAGTATGACAATATCCGATCCCGATCTCTTTAACTACCAAACGTTATTATAACACTGTGGTCATTTCAAATTATCATATCATTTCAAAGCCATATCAATACGATATCATTATTCACTTAAAATAATATTCATTTCCAAAATCATAACACTTTCCAAAATTATAACACTTCTGAAATTATAACATTTTTGAACCATAACACTTAGGAAATCATAACACTTGGAAATCATAACACTTTGAAATCATAATACTTTGAAATCATAATACTTTCCACTCAAACAGTTTAGATATAGAAAATAGTATATATAATAAAATAGATTATAAAAAAAATAGTTTATATACTAAAATAGTTGTATATTAAAATAGATATAAATTAAAAATAGTTTATATAAAAATAATTAGTATATTAAAATAGTTTTATATTAAAAATAGTTTATATTAAAAATAATTCATAAAGTAAAATATTTTTATATATTAAAATACTTTATATAAAATAAAAAAATAGTTTCCTCAAATTTCACAAATCGATTCAGATCGACTAGAATTCCAAAATTAAATTTAATTTAATCTCAATTCACCAATTTCAATTCAGTTCAAAACCATTCAAAATTTATATCGATTTCAAATACATATATAAACTACAATTTAAATCATTTCAATTTCAATAGATTTCAAAGCTTAAATTCATTTATATTTCAAATTCAACTTTACCATTGCTTAATATTGAAAAATTCACTTAGTCAATCGGTTTTATTTAAGTAAAATTCAAATAGATTTCAAATTAATTTCTATTTCTCTTTCCAACTTAATTTATTAAAATTATTATAAAATCTATATTAAAAATATAATATCTTAAAATTAATATTTATTAAAACCACATATATTTCTTTTCAAAACCTTGGAAATCATTTTGAAAATATATATATAGACCAACGGTGTCTGTATATAAATTTTCTATCCTATGGTCAAGTGATACGGATATTTATCATTTCAATCCACAATTTAAATATCTACGGGTATATATCTTTTCAACCCGCAATCCCAAATTCAATGAAAATCGCTTGGGTTTATCATTTCAACCCATAACGATTTTCTCCTATTCTACAATAACGTTCGGGTATGTATCATTTCAACCCATAGGGAATTCTATACTAACAGGGAACTTGCAGAGTGAGAAAAGAAATGATAATAATATAACATATCAACAACAGGCATATATCATCAATAACAGAAAAAATATAAATAGCATATCATGGTGTCAGATGTCACAGGTGAACAGTTACGGATAATGGCATATCATATATATAGTAGTTAAATAACTAGCAACAGCATATTTCAATTGTCGTTCCAAATGAAATCAAATTTAATAAATATAAGAATATTAATCGTGAGTGATTGCTCACCTTTCGAGGCTAGAGAGGTTCGACAAATGAAACGAGTTACGAATCCAAGCATGAATTTCGAAGCAAAACAAGATTGGCACGAGTTCGACGAACAGAGCTGATAACTGGAATCGATCGAAACAAATCAAATCAGTTTTGATATAAACTGAAATATATATACATTATTATTATTATATTATATACATATTTTTTTCAATATTTTAATTTAAGACCAATATTAAAAATATGAAATTTCAAAATCATTATCCTTAAAGCTCGGGTTATTAAGAATCAAAGATATATATTATATTTAAAACCAATACTTACCTATACAGATTAATATATGAACACATATAACTCACATACATGTTAAAATTTAAAATCAATATTTATTATAAAATCAATATAAACGGTTTATTATAATATATAAAAAACTTATACCTTAAAAACCGTTAAAATCATATATATGAACTAAATCGGATAATATAAATCTTGTTTAAACTTATGCATACTTATATAATTATATATATGAATCATCTATATAACACGAACAGCCACCATAAAAAAATAGGTTTGAAAATAACTTACTGTAAACACTATATATTCAACTAGTCTGCAAAATATACAAACTAACCTATTACATTATATACATAATTTCTCTAAAGTAAATTTCAAATCACGTATAAAATACATCTATATATATATATATATATATGATTTGAAACCCAGACTCAAGTATACTTTAAAATATAATATATATAGTACATTATGTTCTTTAAACATACGAAGGAAGCAATAGGCCGAACTTCATGATACAATACACATATATATATAATACCCTACTAAAAAAATTCTGAAATCTAAACATATTATATATAAATACTATAAATATATACATAAACGAACAAATTGACACAACAGTTGCTAAAAAAATGCAGACAAAATAAACATACATATACTATACTGTATAAACTTATATATATAAACCGAGAGTCACATAACCTATAAAATTTACATATAATGCACAGATATATATATATATGAACCCATAGAGTATGTATGAGCAAATATATGGAAATCATATAAATATTATAACATAATATAATATACCTTATACAAACAAAAGAAAGAGGCGAAGAAGGCAGACAGGTTGAGGAAGTCAGAAGCTCGACAAGGAGTCGGCACTCACGTGGACAAGGCGCTGATGGTGGGTGAGCATTCGAAGGCTCGGTCAGAAGCTGGGTGGCGGGTTTCGGTGGTGGGCACGAAGAGGTCGAGGAGAAGGTTTTGATGCGTGGAAGCTTGGCTGTGTGTGCTCGGCTTGGGAAGAGGGATGAATGGGGAGAAGGATGAAGGGGTCGTGATGGTCATGTTACGGCCAGTGGGTAGGCTTCGGCAATATGGTGGCATGTGGGCTTGCACGGCTCCAAGGTGTGGAGGACTGGTTGCGCGGAAGAAGGAAGTTCGGAGATGGCATCGGAGAGAGGAGGCCGAACAAGGTCGGTGAGGCGTTGAGGCTTTGGATTGCGCGCACATGGGCTCGTCAATCATGGCTATCGGCTGTTGCGCAAGAGGGAGGAGATGTGATGATGAGGCCGGTCTCAGGTTTTGCTCAGAGAAAAATAAAAGTAGAGAAAACGAAAAGCAAGTAGAGTATGGTTATATATATATATGAACAGCCATCAACTACAGAAGTGAAATGGTGGAAAGGAAAAAAAATAAACGAACCAGATACACAATAAATTGGAACCATAGGAGAATGGAAAAGTCATAGTTGAATTCAAGAAATAATAAATTTCCTAGTGGCTGATAGCTTTGCACGATGGGAAATGAATAGACAGAGGAAACAAAAGGACTCAGAAATGAAAGGACTCAAAAAGGGTGTAACGATCCAGAATTTTGAACAAATTTAATTGAGAATGTTTAATTTATTTTAAATATTTGAACGATGATTTAATTTGAATTCCCGATATAACTTTGAAATTGGCGGTTAAATTACAGAATTTAATCTATATAGCGTTGAATAAAAATTCGAAACTTCAATTTTAAGTTGAAGAAAAATATTTCAAAAGTTTTTAAAATTCGTATTGATAATTCTGAAGGTAATAGAACTTTCAGAGTTGAATTTGAAACTGTTCTGTTCAGTTTTGAATTTATATCGTTCGTATCGATATTTAAAATACAGCGTTCCGGGGCACAGTCTCGGAATTCGACGAAACCAGTTCCATTGAGTCCGTAATATTGTATTATTACCGTATTTCAAATATCGTATTTTTTTGGACTTGTTATGCGAGCGTATGACGTATAAACGCGTTGGAAATAAATCGTAAATTCAAATTTAAAATTTTATAAACACACGTACAAATCACATCAGCTATTATTTTTTTCCTCCGTTGATCTCGCCTAAAATCGCGGTGCAAGATCGTGAAAACCCTACCGTATTCAATGTTAAGTGTTCGTTCCTTCTTCCTTTAGTTCAAAAGAAAAATTATCAGAGCATAGAAAGTAATGGGGATGGCCGAACAAAATTCTAGCAATCACTCTCTCATTCTCGTTCAAAATCCCCTTCCTCCATTTCAATTTAAACCGAGCCTCTACACCCAAATTAACAGCAGCTTCGAAATCAATGGTTGCCGCGTGAGTCACCGCGAACTTCGTGGGGATGGCACGCGAGTCGCCAGAAAAAAAAGGGTGAGCAGGGGCGGCTCGTTCGCGAGGCTAAGGGATGGCATCTTCGAGTTCGACTCTCGAGTTCACTGGAGGCAGTGGAGTCGCGACTCGCGACCAGGAGGGGAGGCGCGGCGATCTGTCGAGGGTCGTTACCTCGTGAATGATGAAGGGGATCGGGCTCACGAATTCTAGCGTAGTCGCGACCGCTGGTTCGAGCGCGAAGTGGAAATGAAGCGCGTGCGCACGTAGGCCGAGGTTGGCGGAGACGATCTGGAGGCGCATGCGATCTGGTGGTGGTGACGATCGCGGTGGCGATGGAGGCTTCGACAGCTAGGGTTTCTGGAATGCGGGCACGAGCAATGGTCTTAAGTTGTTGTTGCCTGTGAGGTAGTTTTTGTTTTGTTGTTTATTTAAATTTATAGATTTATATATATATACATAATTTTAGAAAACTACAATTGTTAAAATTTCATTAAAACAAGATGATATTAATACAAGTATATATCTAGATAAGACTTTGGAAAGAATTAGGGACTTCTATAAAAAGATTTGATTTTTATCTATATAGAACAGTTTTGTGAATATGAGCAGATTTTTCAATTTGGATATATATATATATAAGGGAAAAATTGTTCAGATAAGAAAATTTAGTTTTAAAAACTTTATTTTTAACTAAATAAATTTATTTGAAAGGGAAATTGGTTTTATTTAATTATTAGTTAATAAAATCTATTTATAGGAAAATAAATTGATCATTCGATTATTACAACTATTAATGAAATCGTAAATTGTTATACAAGGTCGAATACCACGAAGAAAAATAAAACTGGGATGGAAATGGATTGCAAAATAAAAGGCTAAGGTGAGATTTTTCTCACTCAAAATATATTTGGTATTACAGTTATTGATTTGACTGATATGATTGCTATTTGGATGTGGTATTAGATATAGTAGGATATATCTATATATATATAGCAATATATACATATTGGCATATGTATATATTGGATTGATGATTTCCCGCCTCGTATAGCGGATGAGACCCTATTGCGCCGTTAGTAAGCGGATTTTTATAAAACCCATATACCGCGATAATTCCGTACTGGAGCGGAATTGGTATTGTGCTAACGTCTTTGGATGCAGGGAAACAGGTTGGAGGGATCCAACTGGACCCCTCACATTGATTGAATTTATTTCTACTGTGATGTGATAATCTGTGAATGATTATTGATGTTATTGAATTGATGTCTGGAAATTGTTTGAATGCTAAAATTTAGCTGAATGGATGTTTGATATCATTGGATTCCAAAGATAAACGAAGTTGAATTTTTGAAATTCAAGTAGAAATTTCTAAGTGAATCAATATTTGGAATTGAATAAATTTTGAAGAAAGGAATTTTAAAAGTATAAAAGCTGATTTTTATAATCTTATCGAATTAATTCTAGAATCAAGTGAAAATGTTAAATAAATGGATTTCGAAAAATAGTGATTATAATTTGGAGAATTTAATTTAAGAATTTGGATTTTTAAATAGATTGAAAGAAACGATTGAAATTTATTTCCTTAAAAAGGAATTTATTAAAAGAAGATAAGTTGGAAATCCAACTAGAAATTTAATCGGTAAATTGAAATAAATTGGGAAATCAATGTAAAATGATTTCAATTTGAAGAATCCATTTTAAAACAGAATATCGAATCATTTGAGAAAAAATGAGGAATTTACTTAGTAGTGATAAATAAATTTTTAAATCAATATCGAAATTGATTTGGGATTGAAGTTTTTATAAATAGAGTTGGAATTTATAAAAGTTGTTTATAAATCCGAAATCACTTATTTTGATAAGTAAAAATATAGAAGTTGATAAAACGAAGATTTATAAGTCGAAGTTGTTATTAAAATAGAAATAGAATTTATAAACGTGTTTATAAATTCAAAAATCAGTTGAATTTGAGAAATTAAATATAGAAGATTTTTAAAGAAGATATATTCGCGATTTTGGATAGCGAATTTTTATTGAGATAAAAATGTGTAGAAATGATTGAAATTGGGTTAAGTGAATTATATTCACGATTTTGGACAGTGAATATATTGTTAAGTAAAATGGATATTGTTTTGGGAAAGTGATATTTGAAATGAAGTTAATTGTTTTAAGCGATGTTTTAAAATATATTGAATATCGAAATCATAGATTTCAACATTCATTGTTGAAATAGACGTTTTCGAGGAATAAGGAAATGATGGACTATAACACTGTTGTTATAGTAAATGATTTCCGAAAGGAAATGTTTTGATGTAGTATTGGGATTTACATATCTATCTTAATTTCGAATCCCTATACTAGTGATTTTGAGTCGTCGTAACGATGTTTTACGTAACATTCGTTTTGACTCAAATAAATGTTGTTATAGTAATGTTTTCCTTAAAGAATGAATTTATACTTAAATTTTGATTTAAGTATATCGAATATTTTCCAAGTGTTGAAAATAAATGATTGTGAAATACTTATTATTTAATAAGTATGGAAATGCTTTTCCAATATGAAATGAACTGTTTTGAGATTTTATCTTTTAAAGATAAATTGAAATGTGGAAGTCGATTTGAAATTTGTTTTCAAATGATTGAAGTGTGGAAATAATATATCTAGTAAAGATATTTTTGAAAATAAATAATTTGGAAAATTATTTGGAATCTGATGATGTTGCGCATCTTTATTGATAGTTAAATAACCGACTATCAATAATTACCTTGAGTAGGTATTTGTTGTGAATTGGATGAATTTGAATGCCACACTTGTTTTTAAAATAAACGCTCACTATTCGGGTTAGCCGGGAAAGGACCATGGGGTCGTATAACCCATTCCGAATATGTGATACGTCGTTATGAATTGCATTCGAAGACCGGTGTTGAAGACCGGATATTTTTGAAAACGGAAGGATTACCGTCGAGTTACTCTACATCGACTGATCTTCGATTTAGAGGTTTTATCACCCTAAGTGATGGGAAGTCCTGACGTGATTGAAAATTATCCAGAATTGCAAGGGATTCGTGAGAAGTGCCTTCGGTTCTGTTCGATCCCGGAACAGACTGGTATGGATTGTGTGTCTGACGTTACAATTTGAGATATAAAGCTGATTTCTTTCAAATACATATCTGTTGGTGGTGGAGAATTTATTCTCTTAGCTTAACACCCTTCTCTGAGACGTACGAGCTCAGAGGTTATGTAGTTGAAATTTATCAGCGATATATCCCAATTTGGTAACGTGGCATACTGAGTGTTGCTGTGAAATGATCAGTGTTTGATCATTTGCGATATGATCATTTGTTTGATCTTATATCTTTGTGATCATAGGTTGATCATTTTGTTTGACCCGAAGCATGGCTTTGTAGAAAGCGTAGCTTTGTGGACGAGACTTCGTCGAGCCTCACACCCCGGAAATGGTCGAAACAGGAAGGATGCAGCAAGGTTCTAGGGAGTAGCGCCCCTTAGTGTATGTCATTCCTTCTGGATAAAGGTGGTATCATGGTATGGAGCCCAGATACTTAACCTCTGTGGTTGCTGCAAATTTATTACTTTGTGGTTGTTGCGAATCGGGGATCCTCGGGAAGATCGGTGACGATCGGGGGATGGCATACGCGTGTCAGTAGTTACCTATTTTTGCAGAGGTAACCCGGCCTTGTGTTGGCAGAGATCCGGTTAGGTTCTCGGGTCGTCTATTCCAGGGACGTACCCATCGTGGAGAAGGAAGTTCCTTAGCCTGACCATTTGTTGGAAATCCAAAGAAACAATACGACACTTGTACGGTTTTAGTTGTAGAACCTGCCATTCACTTATGGTGGTCACCACTGTTTGGATGGTAGCTATAGTAGGCATAGTTCGGAATGTCTATGCTGGCTAAGATTTATATTATACTTTCGAACTGTTTTCCTACACTATGCACTAATAATAATATCAAAAAGAATTTGATTTTTGCGTAGTAAGCATCTTTGACTATCATAAGAAGAAATCTCCTCCAATTCTGCGTTTGCATTGTGTGTGTGGTGGGAGGTCTTATGGTAGTTTCATTTTCCAAAAGCATTGCGAATTGACTCTAAAAATATTCCCTTGTTGTTTTTAAAGATAAAACTGTTTTACGATCTCACACCAGTCACCATGACTGACTCGGAGTTTATTGTTTCCCTTCTAAACTCTGGGTGCCCACAAATTTCCACACGGGCAGTCTAGAGTTAGATTATCAGGATATTATGGATATTCTGGAGCTTTGGAGATAAGCTGGAGGACGAGACATAGTATTTGTATCTGATGAAATTTATTCCGCTGTGTATTCTGTATGAGGACAAGTTTATATAACTGTCCATTGTTGTATTGACTCTGATGATTGATGAATGTATAAACTGATATAGTTCTTTGTTTTAAAAGACTAGAAATTATCTATTGTATATTGTTCCGCTGCGATGTGTAAGATTCTGATATTGTTTTCTGTTCTGATGTTGTTCTGCTGTTCTTCTTCTTTCTTTCTTCTTCTTTCTTTCTTCTTCTTCTTTTTCTTCTATTTTTCTTCTACCTCTTCTTTTAAACATTAAAGTTCGCGTTTCCGCCATCCGATCGTTCGACAGTTGCTACAGTGGACGTAGCAGTGTCGGGTTTTCGGAAGACGAATTTGCGGGTCTTTACAGGTGGTATCAGAGCATATGGTTAAGCGACAACTCTGCTCTGTTGGTGTTACTCATTAGAGATAGAGTCAGTAGTACTCTAGAATGAGTTTGAGTGTAATAATAGATATGAGCGCGTATTTGTTAGTGAATATAAAATTGTTTTGTATTGTGTTGACTTATCGGTTGATTGTTTATAGATTCTGGTCGGTGCAGTCTAGCTAACTGGAATCGATAGGAGTTTCTAAACTCTAAACTAGATAAACCGACATAGTATTGATTTTAAAATGGGGTAAATGAGATAATTTTACCTAAAACTATTTTTGTATATAAATGAAATGATCTTCTGTAAATTATTACAGTATATGGTTGCATGGTTGTTAGGAAAGTGATAATATTGAAATGTTATCATTATTATATGAAATTGAATAACAAATTAAAATTGTAACTCCAAAGTTAAGAAATAAATCCATATACAAATGAAATTTAAGAATGTGAATTATAAATGTAATTTGTAATTTGAAACGGAATTCCAGAGAAGTTTTTGGAAATGTTTTGAAAGAACTTGAAAATTTTGGAGATTTGGAGGTTTAAATCTTTTTGATTTGAAAATGAATTTCAAAGGTTTTGAAAAGTATTTTGGAGAGTTGAAAGCTCTAAACTCTTTTCGGTCGCTGGAAAATAACTTCGGTAATGACTGCAGCATTACTGATGTTCATTTTCGGGTTTCCAAAAGAGAAATTGCTGCCAAATTGTTTTAAATGGAAGTTGTTTGAAAAATTTGGGTTTTGTTTTGGAAATTCAAAGAATAATTTGAATTGTTTTCAAAATGATTTTGAAATGTTGCTAAGACTCTGGAATACTATGAAATAAGAAATGAGTTGATAACTTATACAAATGGAAATGGTTAATGTAAAATATGTAATTGTGATTGGAATTAAAGTTCATTAACAAATGAAATCTATAAATGTGAATTGAAAGTATAAGGAAATAAATTCATATATGAATAAAAATTATGAATATGAATTGTAAATATGATTTACAAATGAAAATAGAATTCAAAAAGGATAATTGAAAATAAAATTCATTAATGGAATGAAATTAGATTTGTGAATGTATAAATGATTTTATAAATCAAATTGTAAATAAGTCGAAGACTTATAAAGTATTTGGAATTCGATTGAAATGAGAATTCGAATTGAAAATGGATAAAATTTCGAATGAATAAATGAATTTGCAATAGCAAATGCAAGAAAATGAAATTTAATGTAAAAATTCATTTTGAATTGGTAAGTAAGACTGAATTGAATTTAGATTTGTGGAAAACAAAGTGAACTATTAAACTAAAAATTTGTAAGTGAAGCTAATTGGATGAAGTGAATGAGATTAAAACTGAATGTTAAACTTCTTTTGAATTTGGTAGTAAATGAAGTTGAAACCGAATTTGAATAAATAAATTGGAGTAGTAACAAATGAATTGGAATGAGAGTTCAAATTGAATGAAAATAGATATTACTTCAATAGTGAAGTAAAAATGTATAAGAAGTAAGTATTGAAAATTTAGTAACAAAATGTGCAAAATGGTTTGGATATGTAACTAGATATTATGGCTAGTAGGATATACAGGTTATAAAGGAATTGGAAATTTTGATTTCAAAAGATAATTTGAATTGCTCGAAAAAGGTATGTATTTATATTTCAATATGAGATTTGATGATTTTCTTGTCTAGCCGCTTGGCTTTTTCCTTTTCTTTTTGAAATCTGAGAGTCCGTAGGGACGTTTTGTTGTCGTGCCGTATTAGCCGCGCAAAGGAGACGCTGGCGAAATTTTTCGAAAATTTCGAGTGTTAGGAAATTTTTGAGAAAATTTTGAAGTTAAAATTTGAATTTAAACTTAAATTTGAATTTAGAAGTTAAACAATGTTGTTTGAAACTTAAAATTGAAGTTGGAAATTTAGTTGAGATGATAACGAATCTTTAGTAGGAAGATCTGTTTGAAAAGTGATAAAACTATTAGATTGTGAAAAATAGTAGACGAGTTAAGGACCTTTCTTTCTAACTTGTAATTTCGAGGACGAAATTCTTTTAAGGGGGGAAGTCTGTAACGACCCAGAATTTTGAACAAATTTAATTGAGAATATTTAATTTATTTTAAATATTTGAACGATGATTTAATTTGAATTCCCGATATAACTTTGAAATTGGCGGTTAAATTACAGAATTTAATCTATATAGCGTTGAATAAAAATTCGAATCTTCAATTTTAAGTTGAAGAAAAATATTTCAAAAGTTTTTAAAATTCATATTGATAATCCTGAAGGTAATAGAACTTTCAGAATTGAATTTGAAACTGTTCTGTTCAGTTTTGAATTTATATCGTTCGTATCGATATTTAAAATACAGCGTTCCGGGGCACAGTCTCGGAATTCGACGAAACCAGTTCCATTGAGTCCGTAATATTGTATTATTACCGGATTTCAAATATCGTATTTTTTTGGACTTGTTATGCGAGCGTATGACGTATAAACGCGTTGGAAATAAATCGTAAATTCAAATTTAAAATTTTATAAACACACGTACAAATCACATCAGCTATTATTTTTTTCCTCCGTTGATCTCGCCTAAAATCGCGGTGCAAGATCGTGAAAACCCTACCGTATTCAATGTTAAGTGTTCGTTCCTTCTTCCTTTAGTTCAAAAGAAAATTTATCAGAGCATAGAAAGTAATGGGGATGGCCGAACAATATTCTAGCAATCACTCTCTCATTCTCGTTCAAAATCCCCTTCCTCCATTTCAATTTAAACCGAGCCTCTACACCCAAATTAACAGCAGCTTCGAAATCAATGGTTGCCGCGTGAGTCACCGCGAACTTCGTGGGGATGGCACGCGAGTCGCCAGAAAAAAAAGGGTGAGCAGGGGCGGCTCGTTCGCGAGGCTAAGGGATGGCATCTTCGAGTTCGACTCTCGAGTTCACTGGAGGCAGTGGAGTCGCGACTCGCGACCAGGAGGGGAGGCGCGGCGATCTATCGAGGGTCGTTACCTCGTGAATGACGAAGGGGATCGGGCTCATGAATTCTAGCGTAGTCGCGACCGCTGGTTCGAGCGCGAAGTGGAAATGAAGCACGTGCGCACGTAGGCCGAGGTTGGCGGCGACGATCTGGAGGCGCGTGCGATCTGGTGGTGGTGACGATCGCGGTGGCGATGGAGGCTTCGACAGCTAGGGTTTCTGGAATGCGGGCACGAGCAATGGTCTTAAGTTGCTGTTGCCTGTGAGGTAGTTTTTGTTTTGTTGTTTATTTAAATTTATAGATTTATATATATATACATAATTTTAGAAAACTACAATTGTTAAAATTTCATTAAAACAAGATGATATTAATACAAGTATATATCTAGATAAGACTTTGGAAAGAATTAGGGACTTCTATAAAAAGATTTGATTTTTATCTATATAGAACAGTTTTGTGAATATGAGCAGATTTTTCAATTTGGATATATATATAAGGGAAAAATTGTTCAGATAAGAAAATTTAGTTTTAAAAACTTTATTTTTAACTAAATAAATTTATTTGAAAGGGAAATTGGTTTTATTTAATTATTAGTTAATAAAATCTATTTATAGGAAAATAAATTGATCATTCGATTATTTCAACTATTAATGAAATCGTAAATTGTTATACAAGGTCGAATACCACGAAGAAAAATAAAACTGGGATGGAAATGGATTGCAAAATAAAAAGCTAAGGTGAGATTTTTCTCACTCAAAATATATTTGGTATTACAGTTATTGATTTGACTGATATGATTGCTATTTGGATGTGGTATTAGATATAGTAGGATATATCTATATATATATATAGCAATATATACATATTGGCATATGTATATATTGGATTGATGATTTCCCGCCTCTTATAGCGGATGAGACCCTATTGCACCGTTAGTAAGCGGATTTTTATAAAACCCATATACCACGATAATTCCGTACTGGAGCGGAATTGGTATTGTGCTAACGTCTTTGGATGCAGGGAAACAGGTTGGAGGGATCCAACTGGACCCCTCACATTGATTGAATTTATTTCTACTGTGATGTGATAATCTGTGAATGATTATTGATGTTATTGAATTGATGTCTGGAAATTGTTTGAATGCTAAAATTTAGTTGAATGGATGTTTGATATCATTGGATTCCAAAGATAAACGAAGTTGAATTTTTGAAATTCAAGTAGAAATTTCTAAGTGAATCAATATTTGGAATTGAATAAATTTGAAGAAAGGAATTTTAAAAGTATAAAAGCTGATTTTTATAATCTTATCGAATTAATTCTAGAATCAAGTGAAAATGTTAAATAAATGGATTTCGAAAAATAGTGATTATAATTTGGAGAATTTAATTTAAGAATTTGGATTTTTAAATAGATTGAAAGAAACGATTGAAATTTATTTCCTTAAAAAGGAATTTATTAAAAGAAGATAAGTTGGAAATCCAACTAGAAATTTAATCGGTAAATTGAAATAAATTGGGAAATCAATGTAAAATGATTTCAATTTGAAGAATCCATTTTAAAACAGAATATCGAATCATTTGAGAAAAAATGAGGAATTTACTTAGTAGTGATAAATAAATTTTTAAATCAATATCGAAATTGATTTGGGATTGAAGTTTTTATAAATAGAGTTGGAATTTATAAAAGTTGTTTATAAATCCGAAATCACTTATTTTGATAAGTAAAAATATAGAAGTTGATAAAACGAAGATTTATAAGTCGAAGTTGTTATTAAAATAGAAATAGAATTTATAAACGTGTTTATAAATTCAAAAATCAGTTGAATTTGAGAAATTAAATATAGAAGATTTTTAAAGAAGATATATTCGCGATTTTGGATAGCGAATTTTTATTGAGATAAAAATGTGTAGAAATGATTGAAATTGGGTTAAGTGAATTATATTCACGATTTTGGACAGTGAATATATTGTTAAGTAAAATGGATATTGTTTTGGGAAAGTGATATTTGAAATGAAGTTAATTGTTTTAAGCGATGTTTTAAAATATATTGAATATCGAAATCATAGATTTCAACATTCATTGTTGAAATAGACGTTTTCGAGGAATAAGGAAATGATGGACTATAACACTGTTGTTATAGTAAATGATTTCCGAAAGGAAATGTTTTGATGTAGTATTGGGATTTACATATCTATCTTAATTTCGAATCCCTATACTAGTGATTTTGAGTCGTCGTAACGATGTTTTACGTAACATTCGTTTTGACTCAAATAAATGTTGTTATAGTAATGTTTTCCTTAAAGAATGAATTTATACTTAAATTTTGATTTAAGTATATCGAATATTTTCCAAGTGTTGAAAATAAATGATTGTGAAATACTTATTATTTAATAAGTATGGAAATGCTTTTCCAATATGAAATGAACTGTTTTGAGATTTTATCTTTTAAAGATAAATTGAAATGTGGAAGTCGATTTGAAATTGTTTTCAAATGATTGAAGTGTGGAAATAATATATCTAGTAAAGATATTTTTGAAAATAAATAATTTGGAAAATTATTTGGAATCTGATGATGTTGCGCATCTTTATTGATAGTTAAATAACCGACTATCAATAATTACCTTGAGTAGGTATTTGTTGTGAATTGGATGAATTTGAATGCCACACTTGTTTTTAAAATAAACGCTCACTATTCGGGTTAGCCGGGAAAGGACCATGGGGTCGTATAACCCATTCCGAATATGTGATACGTCGTTATGAATTGCATTCGAAGACCGGTGTTGAAGACCGGATATTTTTGAAAACGGAAGGATTACCGTCGAGTTACTCTACATCGACTGATCTTCGATTTAGAGGTTTTATCACCCTTAGTGACGGGAAGTCCTGACGTGATTGAAAATTATTCGGAATTGCAAGGGATTCGTGAGAAGTGCCTTCGGTTCTGTTCGATCCCGGAATAGACTGGTATGGATTATGTGTCTGACGTTACAATTTGAGATATAAAGCTGATTTCTTTCAAATACATATCTGTTGGTGGCGGAGAATTTATTCTCTTAGCTTAACACCCTTCTTTGAGACGTACGAGCTCAGAGGTTATGTAGTTGAAATTTATCAGCGATATATCCCAATTTGGTAACGTGGCATACTGAGTGTTGCTGTGAAATGATCAGTGTTTGATCATTTGCGATATGATCATTTGTTTGATCTTATATCTTTGTGATCATAGGTTGATCATTTTGTTTGACCCGAAGCATGGCTTTGTAGAAAGCGTAGCTTTGTGGACGAGACTTCGTCGAGCCTCACACCCCGGAAATGGTCGAAACAGGAAGGATGCAGCAAGGTTCTAGGGAGTAGCGCCCCTTAGTGTATGTCATTCCTTCTGGATAAAGGTGGTATCATGGTATGGAGCCCAGATACTTAACCTCTGTGGTTGCTGCAAATTTATTACTTTGTGGTTGTTGCGAATCGGGGATCCTCGGGAAGATCGGTGACGATCGGGGGATGGCATACGCGTGTCAGTAGTTACCTATTTTTGCAGAGGTAACCCGGCCTTGTGTTGGCTGAGATCCGGTTAGGTTCTCGGGTCGTCTATTCCAGGGACGTACCCATCGTGGAGAAGGAAGTTCCTTAGCCTGACCATTTGTTGGAAATCCAAAGAAACAATACGACACTTGTACGGTTTTAGTTGTAGAACCTGCCATTCACTTATGGTGGTCACCACTGTTTGGATGGTAGCTATAGTAGGCATAGTTCGGAATGTCTATGCTGGCTAAGATTTATATTATACTTTCGAACTGTTTTCCTACACTATGCACTAATAATAATATCAAAAAGAATTTGATTTTTGCGTAGTAAGCATCTTTGACTATCATAAGAAGAAATCTCCTCCAATTCTGCGTTTGCATTGTGTGTGTGGTGGGAGGTCTTATGGTAGTTTCATTTTCCAAAAGCATTGCGAATTGACTCTAAAAATATTCCCTTGTTGTTTTTAAAGATAAAACTGTTTTACGATCTCACACCAGTCACCATGACTGACTCGGAGTTTATTGTTTCCCTTCTAAACTCTGGGTGCCCACAAATTTCCACACGGGCAGTCTAGAGTTAGATTATCAGGATATTATGGATATTCTGGAGCTTTGGAGATAAGCTGGAGGACGAGACGTAGTATTTGTATCTGATGAAATTTATTCCGCTGTGTATTCTGTATGAGGACAAGTTTATATAACTGTCCATTGTTGTATTGACTCTGATGATTGATGAATGTATAAACTGATATAGTTCTTTGTTTTAAAAGACTAGAAATTATCTATTGTATATTGTTCCGCTGCGATGTGTAAGATTCTGATATTGTTTTCTGTTCTGATGTTGTTCTGCTGTTCTTCTTCTTTCTTTCTTCTTCTTTCTTTCTTCTTCTTCTTTTTCTTCTATTTTTCTTCTACCTCTTCTTTTAAACATTAAAGTTCGCGTTTCCGCCATCCGATCGTTCGACAGTTGCTACAGTGGACGTAGCAGTGTCGGGTTTTCGGAAGACGAATTTGCGGGTCTTTACAAAGGGATACCGATACGATTAACCGTTTCGTGGTTTCCGCCATGTACCAGACACCGAAACACACAAATGAATATACTGCGTAGATCGGCATGACGAGGCGATCTAAATGGTATACAGATATCAGTGATAGGACCATCCTATCAAAAGTCGATATCTGTACCGAAAATGTTGCTAAAACACCGAAAATAAGATAAACGGAGCAATAGCCATTCAAATCTGACGAAACAAAATATGACGTCTCGCTCAGAAGATGATGTACAAATTTATTATATAAAAATATTCAGGTTTCAAAAATATTTTAGTATCATCAAATATTAACGGATCTAGATTTAAATAAAATAAAATTACACAACAAAATAAACTTCCATATTATCCGATGAAAATTTACCATTTGCTATGTTTAAATTGACGTATTTCAAATATCAAATTTCATTTTCAATTTTAATACTTTAAAATTTAAAAAAAAAATCAATTAATTACGTTGTTAAAACTATTAAAATTTATGGGTCGTTACATTCTCCCACACTCAAAACTTTTCGTCCCCGAAAAGGAAGGAGGTAGGAGAAAAGTAACAAAAAGGAAAATACAACCAGAAAGAAAAATAGATTGAAATGCAAAATACAACAATATTCAAAACCATATAATTTCATTTATTTTAAAATTGGTTTATATCCAATTAATTGATTCCAATTCATTTTATTTAATCAATCAAATGTGAATACCATAAATTTGATTGATTTCATTTTATTATATTTTCATTCAACTGATTTGTTTCAAATTTATTAACATTTATTGCACAATTTTCACAACAATTTTTTTTTTATTTTACTCATTTATTAAATTTATTAGATCAACCATAGTTAATTCCACCTCAACATTCAACTCCAACTATCCAGAACCATATAAACCTTTATTTTAAATAAATTAATATCCAACAGTTTGGTTTAATCCATTTTATTCAACTAATAAATAGTCATTCAATTTAAAATTTGATTTTCTTTCATTTTATCAACATTTCTTTCAAACAAATTCATTTTTAAGTTAACTCGTTTATTTTATCCATTTATCTTCAGCTAAGTTGATTCCATTAAAATTCACTTTCAACTATTCTTAAGTCTAGATATTTGTTCTCTTAACTAGCATTCTCCTTTATTTATTAAATTTATTTTACTTAACATATTTTTCCACATATATTAAGTGTAATAAACATATTGTAACCACATATTATTCAACAAATTTATTCTCTTTTTATTATTCAATTTATTATCCAATTTATTATTTATACATTCCCTTAACAAAATATCATTTTGGACATCCTATTACTTATATCATAGTGTATATTATCCAATTACATTCTAATTACATTTAAACTTCCTAGGTAAGTTATATTAATGTTTTAGAGTGTAATTAAACACTATACAAATTTTCTTTTATTTACAACATTTATATTAAGCCAGATTTGGTTTGAACAATTTATTGCTTAAGTTTTCTTCTTGTACAACCCTTTATTATACCCTAACATTTTAACTTTTTGAATATTTTAGGCAAGTTATATATATTAGAATGCAATTCAGTGTTATACAAATAAGTTTTATTCAAATTCAACTATTTCAAGTTGGTTAAATTTCATTTATCATTTTAGATATTCCAATTATTTGAAATCTTGCTTCATTTTAATAACTGAAAACCATCACTTTACACGGAATTTAAGGATAAATTCCTGGTTTCATTTTAAACCATTTTGAAATAAATAGATACAATATATTATATAAATCAAATCATATTCAAGAAATTCAAATCAAATCCATTTTCCAAACAAAAGTGTAGCAAAGCTACTAACTCGTCTCTCCACTTTGAAACTCGAAAATGAATGTCGATGATGCTGCAGTCATCATCGACATTATTTTCCAGCGACAAACGAAGAGAGTACAGACTTAATTCCTTTAAAAAAATTCTTTTGAAACAATTTCCATTCGAAAATACTTTTCAAATGATATATTTTTCCAAACCTTGAAAGCCAAAATTTGAAAATACCGGAAATTGATTTCTCAAATTCTTAATTTAAATTCCAAATCAATTTATAAACCATGTTTTATAATTTCATTTATTTATATGTTGGAATAGTCAATGATTTACAAAACAATAAATGATAATCAAATATTATCATTTCTAACAACCAATTCATTTAACTATTAAATTTTTAGAACTTATACTTACATATAATATAATCATACAAAATTATATTGTATTAGTTTGCTCTGTTCAAGTGTTTTGAAATTCCTACTGATATCATTGATCAGACGAATCGATCGAAACCCCAAATCAACCTAACAACTCAAACAACACAATATATAAAATATTTTTATATTAATTATAAATACACTCCCTCACTTGATGATTCAATGATGGGTTTCAAATCAAGGATAGAGATCTAAATCTAAGGGAACCCTAATCAAAGAGAATTCTGACTAGAAGATAGTCTTGAATGGGAGATAAGATAATTAAATTTCAAAAGAGAAAAGATAGATATGCTAAATTAATCGCGGGCGACCTTAACCGGGTCCACCGAGACTTTAAGAATAAGATCGATGTAGAATTCTAAAGCAAATCGACATTTGATTGCAAGAGAATAGAATTCGGGCATAACAAGAGATAGTAGCATCTAAAACAAGGATATAGAAATCTCCAGTGAATCAATGCTCGTTGTAAAGGAGTTTCACCCCTTTACAAATCATATAGTGGAGCTATGGGAT
The DNA here is from genome assembly GCA_030737815.1 of Allium fistulosum. Classification (NCBI taxonomy): domain Eukaryota; kingdom Viridiplantae; phylum Streptophyta; class Magnoliopsida; order Asparagales; family Amaryllidaceae; genus Allium; species Allium fistulosum. Next base: position 325,827,010 of record CM060903.1, on the reverse strand, counting down.
ACTCCAGAACCAAGAAAAACACGAATAGGAAGAGACAAGAATGGATTTCAGAACGAATGGGAGAGTTCCAAAGTTCAAAGCAAATTCGAATCAAAGAGGAATGAACTCAAGCTCGAACGAAAGTGATTCCGTAATTAAATTTACTACATATGCTAAGTTTTGCCTAAAACCTGGCTCTGATACCAACTGTAACGACCCGATATTTTCAACCATTCGCATCCACACATGTCGGACTTGAATTTCTCAAAATATCAGATTGTTAATTTATATTTGGAAAAACTGAACATATACAGTAAACAATATAATCATAGAATCACAGACACAGAGTAATATAACAATAAGCAACGGAAACAAATGAATAGTAGTTCATGAAGCTACTATATAAATATAACAGAGTTAAAACAAGATACAACAGAAGTCTCGAATACAATAGTCAAATAATAAAATCTGAATATATATCCCTGGAATCAACTGAACAACTGAAAGCTGAATAGATATAGATGGATCTCCAAGCGAAGCTCCAACTCCAAAGGTGAGTCTCAAATGCTGTGACACTCAGTCTGACCCGAGCATAAAGCAAAACACAAAACACTCGAGTGAGCATTAACATTCTTATATCAATAAATCCAACTCAAGTGAAATATCAACTGAAATACAAGTAACTTAAAGGATGTTTGGGATACCCATCCTCTAAGGATCCGTGGAACTATCTACTATGTAGTACAATACGCTATTATAATATGTCTATAGTAAAGTAAAAGTATTAAAATAGCATTAAGGCGTTGCCCATATCCCCCTTAACACATTTTATATATTCTCGTAGTCTATACAATGTCGTTCGCTCCTCCGTAAACTGGAGGTTTACCCAGAGGACATCACATAGGTACGGTACAAAACAAACTCGTAAAAGGCGCAATAGGGCATGCGATAAGGCACTCGAGGCAATGCCAAGGTAGATATACCATTTGCGGATCCGGACTGGTGGTAACGCATAGCAGCTACTACCGCCCACCTTGTGACACACTCCCAAATCAAAGGGTGCACCTAATCAAATCACAAAAGCAATAGAATGGTATCGAAGAAATGTGTCCAATAGGAGGAATGACCTCACTTAGCCCGACGTGGCTCCTGTTTTAGCCGCATCAAGCTGACTCACGGGAGTCAGGGCTACGTAAATACCATATAGAATCGTCACCAAAACCATCCTACTTCATTCTGAAATCTCCACCATGTACACAGTTGTTAAAGTGGTTTTCGGTATTGTTAGAGAGTATGACAATATCTGATCTCGGTCTCTTTAACAACCAAACGTTATTATAACACCGTGGTCATTTCAAAATATCATATCATTTCAAAGCCATATCAATATGATATCATTATTCACTTAAAATAATATTCATTTCCAAAATCATAACACTTTCCAAAATTATAACACTTTTGAAATTATAACATTTTTGAAACCATAACACTTAGGAAATCATAACACTTTGAAATCATAATACTTTCCACTCAAACAGTTTAGATATAGAAAATAGTATATGTAATAAAATAGATTATAAAAAAATAGTTTATATAAAAAATAGTTTATATAATAAAATAGTTGTATATTAAAATAGTTATAAATTAAAAATAGTTTATATTAAAATAATTAGTATATTAAAATAGTTTATATTAAAAATAATTCATAAAGTAAAATATTTTTATATATTAAAATACTTTATATAAAATAAAAAAATAGTTTCCTCAAATTTCACAAATCGATTCAGATCGACTCGAATTCCAAAATTCAATTTAATTTAATCTCAATTCACCAATTTCAATTCAGTTCAAAACCATTTAAAATTTATATCGATTCCAAATACATATATAAACTACACTTTAAACCATTTCAATTTCAATAGATTTCAAAGCTTAAATTCATTTATATTTCAAATTCAACTTTACCATTATTTAATATTGAAAAATTCACTTAGTCAATCCAATATCATTTAAATAAAACCTTAAATTACAATTCATATAAACTAAATATTCCCTTCAATTTATTGACTTGAAATATTCATTTAATCACTTTAAATCAAAATCAAGTTATAAATCATATCTTTAAAATCTCAAATTTAATAAGTTTCAAATCGGTTTTATTAAGAAAAATTCAAATAGATTCCAAGTTATTTTCTATTTCTCTTTCCAACTTAATTTATTAAAATTATTATAAAATCTATATTAAAAAGATAATATTATAAAATCAATATTTATTAAAACCACATATGTTTCTTTTCAAACCTTTGAAATCATTTTCGAAATATATATAGACCAACGATGTCTGTATATAAATTTTCTATCCTATGGTCAAGTGATACGGATATTTATCATTTCAATCCGTAATTTAAATATCTACGGGTATATATCTTTTCAACCCGCAATCCCAAATTCAATTCAATGAAAATCGCTTGGGTTTATCATTTCAACCCATAACGATTTTCTACTATTCTACAATATCGTTCGGGTATGTATCATTTAAATCGATAGGGAATTCTATACTAACAGGGAACTTGCAAAGTGAGAACAGTAATGATAATAATATAACATATCAACAATAGGCATATATCATCAATAATAAATAAAATATAAATAGCATATCATGGTGTCAGATGTCACAGGTGAACAGTTACGGATAATGGCATATCATATATATAGCAGTTAAATAACTAGCAACAGCATATTACAATTGTCGTTCCAAATGAAATCAAATTTAATAAATATAAGAATGCTAATCGTGAGTGATTGCTCATCCTTCGAGGCTAGAGAGGTTTGACAAATGAAACGAGTTACGAATCCAAGCACGAATTCCGAAGCAAAACAAGATTGGCACGTGTTCGACGAACAGAGCTGATAACAGGAATCGATGGAAACAAATCAAATCAGTTTTGATATAAACTGAAAATATATATACATTATTATTATATTATATACATATTTTTTTCAATATTTTAATTTAAGACCAATATTAAAAATCTGAAATTTCAAAATCATTATCCTTAAAACTCAAGTTATTAAGAATCAAAGATATATATTATATTTAAAACCAATACTTACCTATACAGATTAATATATGAACATATACAACGCACATACATGTTAAAATTTAAAATCAATATTTATTATAAAATCAATATAAACAGTTTATTATAATATATATATATATATATAACTTATACCTTGAAAACCGTTAAAATCATATATATGAACTAAATCAGATAATATAAATCTTGTTTAAACTTATGCATACTTATATAATTATATATATGAATCATCTATATAACACGAACAGCCACCGGAAAAAAATAGGTTTGAAAATAACTTATTGTAAACACTATATATTCAACTAGTCTGCAAAATATACAAACTAACCTATTACATTATATACATAATTTCTCTAAAGTAAATTTCAAATCACGTATAAAATGCATCTATATATATATATGATTTGAAACCTAGACTCAAGTATACTTTAAAATATAATATATATATATAGTACATTCTGTTCTTTAAACATTCGAAGGAAGCAATAGGCCGAACTTCATGATACAATACACACATATATATATAATACCCTACTGAAATTTTCTGAAATCTAAACATATTATATATAAATACTATAAATATATACATAAACGAACAAATTGACACAACAGTTGCTAAAAAATGCAGACAAAATAAACATACATATACTATACTGTATAAACTTATATATATAAACCGAGAGTCACATAACCTATAAAATTTACATATAATGCACAGATATATATATATATATATATGAACCCATAGAGTATGTATGAGCAAATATATGGAAATCATATATATATTATAACATAATATAATATACCTTATACAAACAAAAGAAAGAGGCGAAGAAGGCAGACAGGTTGAGGAAGTCGAAAGCTCGAAGAGGAGTCGGCACTCACGTGGACAAGGCGCTGATGGTGGGTGAGCATGTGGAGGCTCGGTGAGAAGTTGGGTGGCGGGTTTCGGTGGTGGGCACGAAGAGGCCGAGGAGGAGCTTTTGATGCGTGGAAGCTTGGTTGTGCATGCTTGGCTTGGGAAGAGGGACGAATGGAGAGAAGGATGGTGGGGTCGTGATGGTCATGTTACATCCAGTGGGTAGGCTTCGGCAACATGGTGGCATGTGGGCTTGCACGGCTCTATGGTGTGGAGGACTAGTTGCGCGGAAGAAGGAAGCTCGGAGATGGCATCGGAGAGAGGAGGCCAAACAAGGTGGGTGAGGCGCTGAGGCTTTGGGTTGCGCGCACATGGGCTCATCAATGGTGGCTATCGGCTGTTGCGCAAGAGGGAGGAGATGTGATAATGAGGCTGGTCTCATGTTTTTCTCAGAGAAAAATAAAAGTAGTGAAAACGAAAAGCAAGTAGAGTATGGTTTTAATATATATATATATATATATATGAACAGTTGTCAACTACAGAAGTGAAATGGTGGAAAGAAAAAAAATTAAACGAACCAGTTACACAGTAATGGAACCATGGGAAAATGGAAAAGTCATAGTTGAATTCAAGAAATAATAAATTTCTTAGTGGCTGACAGCTTTGCACGATGGGAAATGAATAGACAGAGGAAACAAAAGGACTCAAAAAGGGGTACCGATACGATTAACCATTTCATGGTTTCCGCCACGTACCGGACACAGAAACACACAAATGAATATACTGCGTAGATCAGCACGACAAGACGATCTAAACGGTATACAGATATCAGTGATAGGACCATCCTATCAAAAGTCAATATCTGTACCGAAAATGCTGCTAAAACGCCGAAAATAAGATAAACGGAGCAATAGCCATTCAAATCTGACGAAACGAAATTTGACGTCTCACTCAGAAGATGATTTACAATTTTATTATATAAAAATATTCAGGTTTGGAAAATATTTTATTATCATCAAATATTAACGGATCTAGATTTAAATTAAATAAAATTACACAACAAAATAAACTTTCATATTATCCGATGAAAATTTACCATTTGCTATGTTTAAATAGACGTATCTCAAATATCAACTTTCATTTCCAAATTTAATCCTTTAAAATTTCAAAAAAATTCAGTTAATTACGTTATTAAAACTATTAAAATTTATGGATCGTTACAGTTTTATTTGCTAATAAAATCCATTTATTTGATTATATAAAATATATTTAAATAACCTATTTCAAAGTTGCAAGATCCTAGGTCGTTACAAATCTATTTTACCATCCTTTGTTATTATTTAAAAGAGTTATATTTTTTATTATAAAACCTATTATTTTAATGTTTAAAATTTATTAAATATTCGCAAATCAAGGCAGTAAAACTCCGGTTCGTTACACTCTTTAAAAGAATTTCGTCCCCGAAATTGTACCACAACCCTAATTCCTAGAAATTTAAACTATTCATCATTCCGTATGATATACATAGATCATTCCTATGTAAAATTTGATTTGATCATTCACTCGAACACTTAACTTCACTTCTGAACTAGTATCGCTCACCCGACTTCCTAGTGCGGTCTTTGATCAGGGCACTTAATTAGAAATCTCTATTCTCCTTGTATAGCCATAAACTATGATAGACAATTTTTGATCCCAGTAAGAACCATCACCAACACTTGTCGTCAAAAATTGAATCTAGGATAAAGAACTATGTGAAAATGAGAAATGATCTTCATACAACCTACGTTCTGATATAACGATTCTTACTATCTAACTACTTTCTACCCACCCACCATGCTTTATAAGAATCAATTTTTAAACTTAATTAACTTGTATAATACTCTTATACATCCTAAGGGTATATTCAAACATCTGATTTTTAATTCCTCTAAGATGACAATGAATCGTAGTGCTCGGGTTTGTGAAATTTTGTTTTTTCTTATTTGCTTCGAACTTCGGTTTATTGGTTGTACAAAATTTTATTTTATGGACTTAGGGATGCTTAAGTCTAGATTAATGTAATAAATAACATAGGTCGCGGTTGTGGCTCCGACCAGAGAGACGGAGCAATAATGCAAGGTGTGAGTCCCTTCGCCGAAGAGCGACATGATGGATTCATCCACGGATTAAGTCCTCGACTGGGGATCAAGTCCGGAGAAGGATACCCCACGGATTAAGTCCTCGACTGGGGATCGAGGCCAGAGAAGGATTCCTTGCGGATTAAGCCCTCAACCGAAGAGTCGAGGCCGAAGAATAAAACCCAACAGGTCGTCGAGTATGGATCAAGGTTTTAAATCTCGGTAATCTCGGCCGAGATCTTGTTTTCATCCTTGAGCGATTCGAAATAGCAAAATTCGAATTAATCTCGGTTGACCTGAATCTCGGCCGAGATATTCAAATCTCGGCTAAAATCTCGGGCGAGATCTATTTGCGAGATCTCGGCCGAAATGATGTTTTTTTTTATTTTGATTTTTTAGTGGACTTGGCCCAAATTCCATAAAATTATTTCCTTTACTTAATATAATACATTCTTATATCCTTTACATTCATTTCGTTCGCGAATGCATTTCATTGCAATTTAATTCATAGTATCTAGTTAAGCTACTTAATATAGTTCATTTCATAGTTTCCATCCTTTTTTTAGTTTAAACTAAATTTTATATGATTAAATTAGTCACTTTTGTAATTAAAATATGGCTAGTGGAATGCTTGATTTAATTTTGTTGACGAATGACTACCAAGATCTTTTACATGTTTGGAGCTTGGAGTTTTAATCATATGTTTATTTGTAAATGTAGGATGGTTATATTTTTTTTTATTATGAAATATATACAATGTAAGAAAACCATTAGTAATGTTATTGATAATTATTTGTTTATAGTGTAGAGAAGTCGAGTAACTATTTGAACAAATGAAAGTGGAGCGCCTATGTGACTTTATGTTTCATGTTTGCTTCATCTTGTTATGATATTATATGTTCAATTCATAAATCCTCATTATTTATTTACATCATATAGTGTGGATGTTTTTTCAAGCTACTCATGATGAAAGTGTTATTACTACAAATCAAATCAATTGAATTATTATTTTAATTAGTATCTATACATTTAGTTGTATGCAATTTAATATTAAAATATCAAATATTCCGAGATAGCTCTGAGATAAACTATAGGACCCGAGATGTAAATCCGAGATGGATGCCCGATATACATTTATCTCGTCCGAGATCTCGCCCGATGCGAGATTGGGTCTCTAAAATCTTCGAGACGAAACGTGATCGAAATCCGAGATTTAAAACCTTGGTATGGATTGTGCTCAGCAAGGACCCGGAGAGATCAAGGTCGTCGGGTATGGACTATGCCTGGAAAGGGGTAGGCCGCTTCGTCGGAGAGCGACAGGATCGGCCTACTTAGTTCGTCGAGTACGGATTGTGCTCAGCAAAGATTCGGTGGATTAGGCTAACGACCCGGAGAGGTCTATTATTTTAGATATGGACCCGGAGCGGTTTCAGATTTGGATAAAACGACCTGTAGAGGTCTATGTCTTTGGATATGGACTCGGAGCAGTCCCGGATTTGGATAAAACGATCCGAAGAGATCATGGATTTGGTTAATGAATTTGGAATGAATTCGGAATTAGATATCGACTTAGTACAGTCATGGATTTCGCTAATGATCCGGAGAGATCAAGGAATTGGATTAGCAACGTATTGGATTCTGGATTGGATAATACGGCTACCAACGGATTTTGGACTTTAGATTTTGGATTTATAGCAATTCAAAACACGCCTTCCTATCGCAAGGCATGTTTTAGGGGAAAAGTGTTAACCCGCCTTTTGTCAAGGCAGTATACATGCGGATTTAATCCAACAAAGTTCAAGATTATCCAAACCGATGAGTGCAGAACAACGGTCGTAGGACCCGAAGGTAAAGTACAAATGGTTATACGAAGTTTGATGGAGTTGGTAGATAGACAATGCAGGATACTAGAAATGTGGAACATAGCTTGGATCGACATGTTTTATTGGTTTGGGAAGTTATGGATGGATCGGCATGTTTCAATGTAGAGGGATCGGTATGGGCGTAATACATGAAGGAGGGATCGGCATACCTTCATGGAGTAGGAGGGATTGGCGTGCTTCATGGAAGATGGGTCGGAAAACTCCATAAAGGGAGGATCGACATAGTTAGTGGGAAGAAGAGTCAACATGGATGAAGTTGTGGAGGGATCGGCATAAGTAATAGCGCATGGATCGGCATAGTATATTGAAACATGAGGGATTGGCGTAGCATTATGGAGGAAGGTGGGATCGGCATGGTGTTATGGAAGAGGAGGGATCGGCGTAGCATTATGGACGAAGGTGGGATCGGCATGGTGTTATGGAAGAGGAGGGATCGGCGTAGCATTCTGAAAAAAGGTGGGATCAGCGTAGCATTATGGAGGAAGGTGAGATCGGCATGGTGTTATGGAAGAGGAGGGATCGGCATAGCATTATGGAAGAAGGAGGGATTGGCATAGCATTATGGAGGAAGGTGGGATCGGCATGGTGTTATGGAAGAGGAGGGAACGTCGTAGCATTATGGAAGAAGGTGGGATCGTCATGGTGTTATGGAAGAGGAGGGATCGGCATATCATTATGGAAGAAGGTGGGATCGGCGTAGCATTATGGAGGAAGATGGGATCGGCATGGTGTTATGGAAGAGGAGGGATCGGCATAGCATTATGGAAGAAGGTGAGATCGACATGGTGTTATGGAAGAGGAGGAATCGACATGGAGGAAACATAAGAAAGCTCGGCAAAGGAATGGTTCGGCATATCTGGATAAACCAAGGGGATCGGTATATCTGGATAAGCCAAGGAGGGATCGGTATACTTCAATGGCTTAGCAAGGTAAAGGGATTGGTATTTTAGATGGATCGGCATACTTCGACTCAAAGAAAGGGTCGACATGGTTGGTTGCATTGGATCGTCAGTGGATAGGGGTCAGCGTTCATCAATACCCAAGTACATTCTTGCATTCAACAATCAATAACTCGAGCTCCCTTATTCCAAACGATATGAAACTTGGGGATTAAACATATTTCATCATGTAGAATCCACATAGGAATCGGTGTCCAGAAATCAACTAAGGAAGGGATCGGTATCGATCCATTCTCATGGGGATTTGGACCTAATGACCCCTATGGTGGGCCCATATGGATAAGAAGGTCCACTAGCCGAAGTTTCAGAGAGGTTGGTGGTCGTCTTCCCCTACAAATACAGCAGGCATGGCTTCAGAAAAGAGATCTTCATTCTACTTCTTTTCATCTTCTACCTAGGCTATACTCTGTCATTTTTATTCTTGAAATTTCTCGGATTTGTAACTATAATTAGCAGTATAAACTAATAAAAAGAAAAATCTTTGGAGTGGACGTAAGCCGAAGTTAGCCGAACCACTATAAATCTGTGTCTCTATTTACTTGTTGTCTGATTGTTTAAATTTTGTTTTTCATTTATTTCTTTTCATATTTCTGTGACTGGATTGGATATTGGTGTTTTTACATAATTGGGTGTTACATGTATTAAGTATTTTTTTTATGATGTGGTATTTCGGAAAGTTTGGTCAGATTTAAAAAATGACATGCACTTTTCTTATGTATAATAATTGTTATGCAAATTTAATTTTTACTACATAATTTCATTTTTATACCATTATCGAATTTTTCATAATTTGTGGAAAAAAATTCAAATGTACGATCTAAAATTTTCAAAAGTGCAAGTTAACTACTGATTTTCCAAAATAAAAATCTAAATTTAATATACATATGTATACAGATATACATGTGTGTGTGCACACACATATGTACGCGCTCGCTCACACACACGATATCAATTCGGCTAGAACGCAATATTAACCATGGACATAACCAAATTCATCATTGCAGCTACATCTGAGTTGATACACAGTACCTCAACTTTAGATAGTAGAGTACTACAGGTTAAAACAAACACACTCCATAGGCAGAAGATTGGCAACAGAGGATTTTGCTTCCATACATAAGTCATCAATCTGGCTAACATCATCAAATAACATGTTTGCCCATCGGACATTATTACCAAAAGAAAAAAAAAATATTAAGGGTTTCATACAACAATACTCTACAGATAACATAATCATTATATTACATTTGCCTCAATCCAAGGTAGCTTAATGCTGTTAACTTCAGATTACAACCAAGTGTGCTCACAACGCTTCCAAATACTACACTGTTTCCCGAGTAAATAAAAACCCCGATCTCTTCAGTGTCATGAAACACTGGAATAACATTGAACTCATTCTTCATGCACCGGTGGCTGCAGCTCAAATTTATATGCTTGCAACTCCATCGGAGCAATTAATAAATTCCCCTCTTGATTTCCATCTCCCATATGATCAATATAGCCCAGCATTTCAACATCATCATGCAATAAATTTAATGAAGTCCCCTTCAAGTTTGAAACAGAAAGATCTTTAAACAAATATAAAAGGTTCACACTTTCATCCTCAATTCTTGTACATTGCAAACCTCCTTTTTTGCAATAGGAAGGGTCCCAACCTCGCCTTTGCAATATAATAGCAAATCTAGGGTCGTCCAAATTTACAGTTGATGCCTTTAAAGGCTGTGGTACCTTAAGGTTCACAATATGCAAATCGCATGGAAGTGGAGAAGCTAGAGGGGAAAATGTTCTTACATTATTCGACTTCAAGGGCATATCGATTTCCTTCTTACTAACAAATTTGTGCATTGGGTAGTTCAAATGCGCTCCGATTGAATGAGAAAGAAGTGATGGTTCGTTATTAGAAGGAGATGAAGATACATTTGATTCGATTAGTAAATGGAAGATGACATTCATAGGTCGATTATCTAGAACTCCTTGACCTAATCCTCGCCCATCATCCCTGACCAATCTTCGATCGAGCATGATTTCCAGCCAGCCATTTTTTAAACTTGCTGCTCCTAACGATTGTCTAGAATGAACAGAGAAGCGGTTTCCATACGTATTCTGTAAAAATGCTAAAGAGGGCATAGGGTAGTAGTTCCCTTGAAGAGGGATTTTATCATATGTTTCTCTTCTGCTCATTTGGAAACCATTTAGATCGGAGTAGAAGACTCTTTTGTTGTCGATGTCTGTTTTGTACCTAACTATCAGTTCTCTGTCATTGAACTCGTTATCCGTAAGCTCAACATGGTATTCTTTTTCAATTAGAAATTGCTGTATAGTATCATCACCAGTGTAGATCCTTGTACTATGTGAAATGGGTAATCTTTTTGATGCGACTTTTGGAAGAGAGTAAGCTTCTAGAACAAGCAGACCTTCAGATATAATAAAGCTTCCACCGTTTTCTACAACCGGATGTGCATCTCCCTTTGGTTTGAACAGATAGGCTCCACTTCCTGAACTTGTATACATGTCTATTTCTTCTTCAATTGCAGTTTCTTTTCCTTCTTTATTATGCTTTATTTTGCTTAACAGACCTTGTTTTACATCGAAAACGAGTGTGTGGTGAAGATTGTGAATCTCTGCCGTATCTTCTTCTATTTTCGAACAAGCATATGGAGGTGGGCAAGAAAATGACTCAGAGAATACTTTGAGCTCTGCATGTGAAGGCTTTTCACATGTTTCATTTCCATGTGTTATGTAATAAGTTTCTAAACCTAGAGGAGGGACTGATGCTCGAAAATAAAGACGATGCCTACCTGTAAAAACAACTTTCCCTTCACTATCATGCTGCCATTCTGGAGATATTTGGCTAGGAATACATGATTCATTGGAGTTTAACACAGTTGCATCAGCTTTAGTAACAATAACCATAACGATTTCTTCTCTAATTTGCTCAATCGGATTGAATAAAACCACAACATTTGCAAGGTTCCGATGAATATCAAGATTTTTATGTACTGGCTGAACATCATATCTGGACCTAATTTGCTCCGGCTCATAAAAGGACAACAGCGCAGGATCGGATTTGTCATGAAAATCGCTTAAGAGGATTTCAACTGTCCGTGACATAAAAATGTGCAGATCTTGCAGTGACATGTGCATTCGATTACCATAATCTTCTACCACATGGTCTTTTGCAGTACCTGTTACTCCATCATGATGCTGAAAAAGAGCAAGATTTCTTCTAGCAGCTGTCAGCTTGTAAGCGTAACTAATAGGAAGTTTCGAGCATTGAAATTTGTGACAGTACCCAAGAACCAAAGCTGCCATGATCTCAGAAGCTCGCAGTGTTTGTTCCAGTATGCGATCTACTGCTTTAAAAAATGGTCTTGAAACATAATAGCCACTCCAGTAGTCTTGATTTCTATCGGCATAAGTAAAGAAATCACCTGATAAGGAAGGGAATCCTTCTACCTCCCCAGATCCCACCTCATTGCGGCGAGTAAAATTTATGCGATATGCCTCTTCACGAAGGGTGCTAAAGTAATCTTCTAGAGTTCCAAATTTCACTTCAGCGTTCAAACTCGGGTTGTCATTTATGTAATCAAATAGCATTTGGTAGTTGCGAAACTGAACCTCTGCCTCTTCTGAACTGACATAACGAAAATCATCACCTAAGGGGACTAAAAGTGTGTTTGTTCTGTATAAGGTTGACTTTTTCTTGTATTGGTCCAAAAGCATCAGTGATCTCTCTTGAACATTATTAGGGCTGGTTTCAACTGGGTCAATTCTCCATGGGCATGCTTCATAGCTATATCCACGCATCCTAGCAAAGTCAAATTGACAGCATATGGCAGGTTCAGGTCCGCATGTGTGTGGAATATCATAAGAGTAGAATGGCATCATGTGAACAAACATATCTGTTGTTTCATCAATATCCCATGTCTGCCTCCACACAAATTCAAGGTTTTTATGCAAAGCTAGCTCCTTTTTAAGCTCGTAATGAGTCCTTTGTATTAACATGTTCTGAAAGCCCATGCGTCTAAGTAGATATGCCATCGTAGCAGAGTAGCCAAATGGGTCTATGGACCATGAATTTTTTGGAGTAACTCCTATTGTTTCATTGAGCCATGTGTTACCCTCCATCATCTGTGAACAATAATAAAAACAACTTAAATTTTCAGTTAGTAAAAAGAAAAATGCCATGCCTATTGGATGGCTATGATAAATGTTAAGTATTCAAACAAAGTGTGTGCCTATCAGGTTAGTAATGAAGATGAATGGATGAATAACATTTTCAATCGGTTCTTCAAAAAGTGAACCAATAACATAGAGCAACTTTTATGAACAATTCAACCGCTAGATGTTATGTCAAATAGAATAGAAGATTGAATTATTTGCCACCACATACCTAGGTTGATCTTTGATGTGCTTGTACAGTTGCACCCATTTATTTCCTAATTACTTCAATGTGGCTAAAAGCAAGCTTTTTTACATTTAAAAGTTGATAACTATCAATGACCACTAACTCAAGTGGCAAGTGGTAAAGCGCTCTAGACTGATGTTCTAGAGGTCCTGGATTCGAACTCCCAAGACATCAAATGAGTGCTCTGCTTGAATAAAGAACCGCTCTCATTCTCAATAAATTTAAAAAAAAATACTGGTACAACTATAGGAGAGTATTCTCACTAAGTTGGTGGTCATTGACAAGTATTTTAATATTTGAATGCCTTTAGTTTAATAGACCTTTAAATTTTTTATTCATTGATAAAAAACACTAATACAACTTCAACTTAAATTGAAGACCCAGTGCAGTAGCAAAGAGATACTGGACTACACATACTAGATAGAACTCTAGAAGGTGGTGCAGAAGAGAAAAGAGACTAATGTATTTTTTTCTCTAATGCGCAAAAGTTAAAGAAACTGATCTATTTTTTCTCTAAATCATCAAGCAAAATGGCAAGTATCTTTGTTTGTGTGCTAAAGAATATGCATACGATGGTAGCACTGGTTTACTGCACAACAAAAATTCATTCAAGCAACAAACTGTTCAGTAAAACACATATTCTGATGCAAACAAATTCATTCAATCTACGTCTGTGTATTCGTTTTACCTTTTAATTAGTTACATTATTATTTATTTGTATCTCTTTTTGGTTGGGGTTTGTTTTGTTTGTGGTTTTTGTGCATGTGTGCGTGTTGTTTTTGGGGGGGGGGGGGGTGTTGGTTTGGGGAGTGGGTGTTGTGTGTTTCCAAAAACAATAGAACAATAAAACTACATAGGATTGTTATATAGTACGTAAAAAGGTAATCTGCTAAATACATCATTAGTGTATATACTGAATAGTGATGTCAATGTACACTTGTGTTACTCTTGGACAAAACCAGCAAACGAATATTGATAAAGTAACAAAATGATTCAAGGTAGTAACTGCCTTTGATTTTACTAGTTAGTTTAATTTAGAAAGTAAATAAATTAAGAGGAAAAATAAAAAGAAATAAAAGAAGTTTGATTCAGGTTAAAAGAGCAGGTTTTTTCACATAAGGACAAAAAAGGAGCACAACTATGTTTGAACTTTAAAAGGCATCAAAAAATGTCTGTAAGGGAACCATCTGACTAAAAGTGAGAAGCCTTAAGTGGCACCTATATAATAGGGCGAAAACTGAACAGTGGAATAAAAATGTGTGTAGTCGTGTTAAGAAACATGCCTAGTCACTACTCAAATATTAGAATGGGTAACTGCAGGTCAAAACACTCAATATGTTTGTGCCAAAACGAGGGTCAGATACACCTAGTTTCTGTCTTATAAACAGTCCCTCCATTTCAATATTCATTATCCATTTATGAACAGCTGCAGGCAACCCTGCTTGCAGCTGATTGCTCACTAATCTTGTTTAGGATACCCGTTTTTTTTATTGTTAAAAACAATCATCGCCATTAGCTGTTATTAATTAATCAATTTGACATTATAATAAGAGAGATGATATTTTGTATTGTGATGGGTAATAATGTTTGCTCATAATTCATATTACAGGTGCCAATAGTTTTAGAGTCGCATTATAAAAAAAAACTTCACTATGTGACTCATGTTGCTGAGCTAAGAGGCTAACATTAAGTTTGATAACTGGCAAATTAATCAAATAATCATACCAAACTTAATTTTCATGTCAACACTTCAAAACCAGATTTGTTTGTTGCCTCCACATTTTCGGTAACAAAGAACAGCCAATATAAAAATGATCTAAGATGGGCCTCGAATAGTATGACTAGCCAGTTGACTTGACCAATGTTATATGGTACGTGGATCGATTCAGTACGCGAAGTGGAAAAAGAAATGGAAGATGTTAATATTACATAATGCAATACGTTAATACTACGGAAAAGTTAGGAGTAGGTTTAATCGGAATATTTTACCAAAATGGAATACGCTTAACCGAAATACCGGATATGTCTGAAAATGCTACCTATACATATAATATGTATAATATTGTGATCCACTATAAATGCAAGTGCATAAAAGTAGGGGAAAAAAACATTCTAGTATAAATAAACATACCCATAATGTTCCTTTCCAACTGGTGATAACTTACAGCAACTTCAACCAAACAAAATTGCAAAATTTTCAAATATTGTAGCATGAGTGCTGACATCATATTTCAGTTTTTTAACTAGTGAATCTTTTCCATAGTTTAAGCAGTTGAAAATTGTAACAAAGTTACATTATGTTTTTGTTTTTACAAATTTTAGATGATACCCTCCCTCCCCGCTGCATGAACCATGAAGTTTCGTATTGTTGAGCTCTACACGCAAAACATTTGCAGGTCCAAAACGGTTGAAGTTGAAGTTTGACCATTTATCTTTCTTTCTTTCTTCTTTTTTTTTTGTTCTTTTTTTTTTTTTTTGGAACCATAATAAGTATTCCCCATCGCCTTTGGATCTATTTCCCTTTCATCTTGTTCTATATTTTGTTTACTCATGTCAATTCAGTCGTCTTTTTTGTCTACCGAGTCCCAATGCATGTCTTTAAATCTCACAAAAGAATCATCAATGATGGTATCCTCTGGATGAACATCCTTTATTCTAAAATGGTTCATCCTAGTAACTTTCTTGAATCTTAACAATAAACAAAAATTTGAGTGTATAGATACTAGTTGAAAGGTAAAATAAAGTAGAAAACATGATTGTTACTCTTCTTAATGCTGATTTGGGATCGTTCTTCGGTATTTGTTTATATTTTCCATAGAAAATCATTCTTCCTAATATTAATATAATACACATAAAATCGTCAATATGAACATTCTGGAACGTCATAATTAACATTTTGGAACATGGGATAATTAACATTCAGAATGTAAATCCAATGTACCGTAACGTCAAATCGATGTATCGAATCGTGTGCGCACAAGATTTTGGACCGCTAGCGTATTCCGTTCGGGGATGCATATACCAAAATGGAATACAACAGTTGAAATGTGAACTGTGGTGACATAGGAGTTGACTAATAGTAGTGATTTCTACTTCCACTTTGAAGTCCAACGTCTCTAATTCATATCTCTATCTATTTTCTAGTAAATTCGAAGGCCTAAGTTACATTCATTCATAACCACATGACACGGAACTTTTCTAATAAAATTTGGCATCCCTTAAGTGTACTAGAGCCAATCAATACCACCAACAAAAAGGTAATCATTGCCGGTGATAAATGGTCCATACTAAAATTAAGAAAATTGTCTGTACAAAATTAAATGAAAGAGAAAATGCATCTGCAGTTTAAGGAAATTGACACACCTGCTCTATGATGGCAAAATAGTGAGAGTTGGCCTGCAATAAATATATTTAGACCCCATAAGTCCAACATATAGCATATCAAATAATGATCATCTGTGAGATGTAATTTTTTACCTCATCATTCATCACCCAGCCCCCTCCTACAATCTCAAGCTGACCATTTTTGACCAATTTTGTAAACCTTTCCTTCTGAGAAGTAGATGAGTCTCTCCACCATCTCTCCAAATATGACATTTCTTCCCATATGAACTTACGTCGCTCATCCTGCATCCATAACACATACAGGATTAAAACATGCTAGATTTTATCGGTATTATAAAAATAAGCATGTATGATCTGAGATGAAATTTTCAAAATAATAATAATAATAATAATAATAATAATAATAAATGATATTTATAGAGTTTTACAGTTGTAATCTAACTCTATAAACGTTTAACTGTCCTTTTTATTTTCTAGTTATCGTTTATGGGTCCTGATGTTTGTGTATCTTAGATATTTTTTCACCTCTATCTTTAGTTATCAATAAAGGGAATTGGTTGCATATAATCCACAAATATTCTTCATTTCAATCGTCGTCAAAATTACACAGATATCCATTCAAATTTCATATCCTATCGCATCTCTGCATCATGTGCATGCATATCATACAGCGGTTGATTACAAAGTAAATCCTTCAAATAAATTGAAAAAGAAAAAAAAAGTTTAAAATACTAACTTTTGGCACTCACATCGCACCTCAACACCATAATTTATACCCCGTCATTTAGACAATACTGTCAAGTCCTATATGCAAATAAACCTTAAGGTAAGTTCACAGGCTTTAAATGGAAAACCTTACAGTACAAGGTAGGAAAATGTTATTAAATAGTATCCAAAATTGGAAAAAACTAATCATTGAATTACTTATCAATAAATAACCTGAGTACAAAACATAGAAGCACCAGGAACCAGGAAACAGAGACTCTGTTTCCTGGTAAGATCTGTCTCTTCCTGTTTAATCTTCCAAACTTAACTTTCAAGCCCTATTCATTTATATTCCAGCTAAGAGTTTGCTTGTATGCTAAAATTCACAAGCATTCGAATCAATCTTCCTAAACCATAAAGGGAAAGGAACGTACAAACTTTCAACTGTCTCTGATCAAATATATAACTTGTATGTGTAGATAAGCCATCTCGTATACTTCTTGCCATTGAACGTCTTATAAAAATTAACAGTTTGTGCTGCCTACAAAAAGACTTGCTTATAGTTCTTAAATAAGTCCAGAAACAAATCTACATCAAACATGCATAATGATCCGCATCTGCAAATAACATGACTAATATATTTAATTGAACCGCTACCTCCACAATGGACCAACCAAAGATGTGTGCTTTTCTTTCTCAAAAGACATTGGACCAAAATTAAAGGGACATCAACATATTCTATCTTGATGTTGTGGTTATAATATTGTAAAACGCTAGTAGTTCATCAACTATCCGTGTGTTGCAACTCATAATTTTGATGGAAAGTAGGTTTTGGTACAGGTTATAATTGCATCCACAAACAAAACATATATTTCACTCAGCTTAATCATCTTTTCCATACTCTATAGTGATATCTGTCATAATGGGTCAAGTTATGAGTTCCTCTTTCTCAATTTTTCATGGACCAATATCACAGTCATCACTCTCATAGCAGAATTGACATTGTTCGCTCCTCAACCATCTTACATCACCTAAAGGAAGCCTAATGGGGAGTTTTAGATGCCTCAATGTTGTTTGAAATGAAATTTTGGTGGATGTGCCCATTCTAGATCCAAATTTCACCATTCATTCTTTTATGGTGCAGCAGCATAGTGGTGGGCTAATCAAGAGCATTTTTCCTATACGTCAACCATAAACGGTTGAAGTACAAAACCACCACAAAAATGATAGATACCCAAGACAAAGATTCAACATATGTATCCAATACATGCTTCCTTTGACTGCTAACTATATTACCCATCAATCTCATTACCTTATGATGTATATATCAACTCCCAACTAACTGATTGAGGATCACCGAACATAACTTAGTAGTACATGCTAATGCAGCACAAAAGTACCTTGGACAAAGACTCCACGATAGCATCCAAGATATGTCTGGACTGCCGATCATAGTACTCATCAACTGTGTGAATCCAGCCAGGATCGTTATGCGAATGTGGAACAACAAAAACCTTCAACTTCTCCTCATCCCACTCCTTCCCTTCATACCTCACATCCCACCCCTGCTTCCACGCACCCCCATCCCTATCCAAAAAATCGATCTTCTCGTACAGCTCCCTGGTGGTGATATCAACCGCCGTTGATTCCCTTCGTATCTCAACTGCTGGATTCTGACGGCGGATGTTTGGGCGGCGAGTAAGACGGGCCTTTTGGGGGTTACTAGGGCTCGGGATGGGAACTCCCTGGCGGAGGAGGACGAAAAGAAAGAATATGATTAGAATGAAGAGGGAAACAAAGAGGAAGATCGAGATGGGGCGTATGTTGTGGCGACGGCGGAAGCGGGACTTTTGGCGGGAAGAGTTGGTGGTTGGAAGGGTCTGGGGGGAGAATATTCCGCCGGAGCCGCGACGGCTGCCGGAGAATAAGGTCGGCATCTGATGTGGATCTTGTTGAGTTACGGGGAGAGAGAGAGAAGGGTTTTTGCTTTCAGGACGGGAGTTTAATTAACATGAATAATCAAATGCAAATGCACTTTGCAATGACAAGTTGCTAATTTGGCAGGTAAAAGAAATGTAATTCTACTCGTACACCGGTGATTACTTGCTACACAGTGATTTTCTCATAATATTTAAGATAAAATTCCCTTTTCTATGATGTAAATAACAAAAATACTAACCTCTGTTTAACCTTAAAATTAATATGATTCGTAGAGCTTAATTATTCTCTATTTTTAGCTTAAATTAAATCAAGCTAAATTTAATCTTAAAATTTAAATAGTATAACATTTTCATATTCAAAAATTAAATACAAATTTTTATATATAAAAAATTAAATAAATTCAAATTACCTTCGAAAATATTGAAATTGAAATGTAGAATATGCAAAAGTAAATTTGGAGAATATAGGAAATAAGATCTTAGTTTATTAATGCATGAAATAGGGTTAATGATGTAACATATACGGTGCATTTTAAGTAAAAGGTTGTGTGTAGGATTTTAGCAAAATCCGCGGTGTATGTATAGTAATTTATGATGTATGAACATAATTCGTCAATTGAGAAATACAGATCTATACCATATACTAAATCATGTATTATCTTCTCTCCTTACTCAGCAAATTATATTCTCTCGTTATGCCACGTGGCATCTTAGAATTCATCATTTCTTTTAAACAACAAATTATTATCTCCCTCTTTATTTCATCTTAATTAACTGTTCTCATTCCTTTATGTTGAATTTTCACACAAATCTACTTATATTAGAATACACCATATTTCGGTTTTTTTTAGTAAAAACGCATTTGTTTCTCTTCTAAATAACACATAAATTCCTAATCATACCCACCTCACAACCTCTTCATTGTACCTTTAGAAATTAAAATATTTATAACAAGTAACTTACTTTATAATAAATTTCTATGTCGGTATCAAATTTTAATATACTACCTTAAACCAATATAATTTCATCCAAAATCAATTTTTTTTCTCAAGGCTTTCCAATGAATCTCGAAATTGATATATTAACTAGCATGTTCATTATGATTGGTCTTTGTTAGATTTCAGCTAGATTATATATTTCAACCCATATTGTTAATTTTCATTAGTCCTTAAAAATGAATCATAAATTATCTTCTCTCCTTTATCCATAATTTCTATTATCTCCATATGCCACTGGATTTTTTTTAGAATTCCGTCATTTTCTTTAAATAACAAATTATTGTTTCCCGGTTTATTGGACTTTCTCCATCTTATTTAAATTATCATACAAATATACTTACGTTAGACCAAGTCTTATTTTAGTTTTTTACCAAGACATATTTCTCTCCCAAACGACAAATAAATTCCCAAATTGATTTCATTCATCTCACATTCTCTTCTTTTACCTTTTAAAAATTAAAATATTATTACAAGTAATTTACTTTACAATGGGTATCAACTTATATACTACCCTAAACCAATATCATTTCATTCATAAACAATTTTTATTCAAGGCAATGAATTTTTGTTCAAGGCTTTCTTATGAATCTCAAAATTGATGTCTTAAATGATATTATTTGCATGTTTGTTCTGATCGATCTATTTTGATTTCACCTGGATTATATTGGACTACATTTAAAGATGATGGTTTCCGATCTTTCACTTCTTGATTGTTAATTTTCCAATGGCCTGAATTAATGAAAAACAATATGTCATGTTCCCTTAATTTTCCTATTTGATGTACTTAAAATACTACTAGAAATATATACATTTATATGCAACTATCTTTTAATTTTACAGACTAAACTTGTAGTAGCAATAATTATCTTATTGGATGAAGTAATATGTGTAAAAATTTAACGGTAACAATCAGCTTATTTGAAAAAGCTAGGACTATAACGTTTTCACTATTCTTATTGCAAATTGATCATGTTTGAACTCAAGTACAAGCTAGGACTACATTTAATGGTGTGAAATTGAAGTTACATGTAGTGTTTAAGTAGTTACAAAGCAACTTATCTATTTAGGTGAGAAAAATAAGCTCAATCTTTGTTGAATGGCTTATGTTTACAAAAAAAAAATTGTACATGTCAACATGTACCCAAGTTTCATGCTTGGCGTTTATATGTTATAACGATTAAATTTTGAAGTCAAACTTTCAAAAAAAATTCAAATCCACGAAACATGTATAAGGCAATTGAACACTAAAACACTACATGCATGTTTAGTTCGCCATTCATTAGAGTTTTCTAACATGTTTTGAATGTTAACATTTTCAGAGGATTACACTTAACATCAATGTCAATAGGAATTTATACCATGATAACTAATTATATAATCGGCTGAACATTACAGGACATAATCGAACTCATTTAAAGTTGGTTGATATGTGAGCGTAGCATGGATTCGTCTTAGTTTTTAATAAGTGAAGCCTTCACTGATCTTTAATGGAAGGGGCATCTTCAAATTCTATCTACCCTTACACAATATCCATTAATACTCATTCTCAATTTTGTCCAACTTCTTCACTTATTAACCATAAATCAAAAATGTTTTCGACGACTTATACTTCCGTTTTGATAATTTTGTCTTCAACGGTTATCAAGCACGGTATCTAATGAAAACTGATGCACATATGTATAGCATTTAAATGGAATATTGATCCTCGATTTTAATCAACAAACTTAATTCTCAAGATCCTTCACAATTGAGTGTGTACTAAACATATAGGTTATGAAAGCACCATGACCATTATCTTGGATAATAGAACCGTAAGAGAAACACTAACAAAAATAAAAATAACATAGGGCTTATAGTAGTTTGATCCAAAAGGATCTATGCCATGTTGGTCCCTCATTCATTTCCACTGCATCCCAATTTTGTGGTTATTTATATTATTACTTTCACCATTTATGTTGTTAATACACTAAAATAGTTTTGCAGTAAAAATGGTAAATGAGAAGTAGAAAATGAACGTTGAATTCTTATTCTAATGATGATGATTTTTGTTTTATAGGAGTGTGCAACATCAATTTTCATAAAATATTATGTAGGGTATTTGGCCAACAAAATTATGTATTTGAATGATGGTTTATCCATGTATATGTTAATTTAAGGTTCAAGACTTAATCTAAGATGACATGTTCCAAGAGTATCGTTTATGATGGTTTATGATGGCTTCGACGGTCAGTCCATTCGAGTTCTAAGGAATAAGGGATTTAAAGATTCCTATTCGAATATCATGGAATTTGAGAAGTCTCAAAAGTTGATCTCCAAGGGTCGGTGGTGAATGGGTCTGGGTTTTTTCCACTTCAGGAATTCCTTAAAAATGAGGGATATGTACCGTTGTAGAAGCCTTACGTATTTGAGGGGTTCTTCATATGTCATCGATATTTTGAGGGGTATGTCTCGTAAAATATCTCGAGCACTAGCCTCCTAAGTTCTTTTTATAGGCGTATGAAAAGGAATTTCATCTTTTCAAGGGCTGGTGTCAAAGATATTATTAATAATGTCACACGCTCGTCAAGGACCACCGGGCTAAATGGCAAGTAGTATGACACTCTAGAATAAGCTTCTATATGTCATTAGTTCGAACCCAAAGGCATCCACATGAGTGCTCTAGTATCATTCTTATTTAAAAAGAATATAATTCCACATGCTTATCGGGAGATATATGCTTATTATTCATCAAACTTTCATTTTAAATATTTTCATTTTATGCACCCTTTAGATCTTCAAATTGATGGCTTCGATTTGTTGTACATCCCTTCTTTATAAAAGAAACCTAATTTAACTACTCATCTTCGCATAATTATGATTTCTTTACATATTTCATGTTGTCGCATGAGGTTCTCCTCTTCGATGTTTTTTAGGTTGTTGTTGTTTGCTAATTACAATTTTCGTACTTAAACTAAACCTCAAAATAATGGAAACTTGAGTGGATCCATGATTACAAAATGTAAATCAGGGATGGTTAATGTGTAGTATGCAAGGAGATTGACAAAAGGTAAAAAAGAAAAAACATGGCTTCTTAGAGTGGTTCGATCAAGTCAATCTACATCCATTATGGTTGTTCATGATTTTGTTAATTTTATATGGTTGCAAAGCTTTGATTACTGTAAATTGCTTGCTCTTTTTAGTTTCTAAAAATCCCTCACTTAGACCTTGGCATGTAAATTCATAAAATGTCTTATGGGAATAGCTTTACAATGTGTTCGATCCAAATTTGCAGTGGCTCCAAGTGTTGAATTTTATGGTAGATTATGTAATAGGTATTGACTGGAATTCTAAGAGTTGCCTCCTTAGTGTTGATCAATAGTCGACTTTTGATTTGTGCAGTTAAAGTGCTTAGCAGTTCCATAGCGGTGGAGATGCAAAAAGTTATACCAGGGATATAGCGGAAAACAGTGGAGGTGCGTAAAGCTTTATTAAATATAAAACCAAATATTTAACGTTAATTTATTCTCTTTTTTTACATCGTTTGTGTAGGAGGAAGAAATATTGTTCAATCCTATATAACAAAACCGAAGAATATCATAATTTGTACAGTCCAGATTTGATGACTACAATAGATTTCTAACTTATATTGAGCACTTGTGCCTTAAATTAGGTCTTTAACCTAGCTTTTTTGATTTGGTTCAAAAGAAAACTAGTTAAACCAACCTTTTGTATATTAAATTTGCTATTGCGGGTGCTAAAAAGCCTTGTTTTAGTGGGTGTAGCGGAAAATAGCAGCGCTTAAAGCGGATCCACTGTTTAATAGTGCTATATTGAAAGAGAGTAGCAGTCGAAGAGCGCTATGGGCTATAGTAGGGATTTTGTGAGGCTTTAACTACATAGCTCTTGATTTACTACTACTTTAATATGAATTGATGGTTGATTGCAGTTATAAATTTTGAAAGGTTAAGGGGAGAAGATTAAAGGTGAAAAGTAGAAGAATGGATCGATGGTGGAGCACTAAGTCTTGAAATATGGCCCGCTGCTCCTTGTTGGGCAAAGAGGTGCGTTCAATGCTCATGCCCTTAGGTTATGATGTGATTCAAGCCACGGAGGTCAGGTCCCCATAGAAGTAGGATGTACAAAGGAGCTGGATAGATAGTTTAGGTTGCTCATCTCTACTTATGTGGACTTCGTGCTCAGATGTGAAGATTGGGCCTCAATCCATTTATGCTAAGTCATATAGACATCTCATGCCTTGCGTAATATTATATGAGTTAGTGTGTGCATATGGTCCGACTTCACTTCTTTGGGTAATGGCTATATTAGGCTAGTAGACTTGGCTTCTTGGGCTTGATTGCTAATCAACCCAAGCTTTTGGCAATAGATTTGGTATGGGGTCTTGGTTCGTTATGTGCATGAAAATTTAATGTTTAACATTTACCCACTAAGTTTGTTCCTACGAGCGCGCAAGGGTGGACTGGTTGTCTCCTTTAACTCCAAGCATCTCATCAGTTGATACATCGGATATGTCTCATCGTATGGTGCAATTGGCTCTTTATATTTTGAGGCGTTATAGTAATGGGTCCCGAGGCATGACTGACACTTGAGTAAGATTTGAGGTCTCCGGTTTAATCCTACCATTGGATTTCCACAGTCGCGACTAATCTCACAAATTTATATTTCTTGTCTCCTCCGTTGTTTCGCTTTTATATGACTACTATTATTTTCAGATGCAATTAATCAATTTTCAAACTCTATATTTCTTTATTTACGCTCTATTTTCAATAAGTATTCCTTATTTCTTCACGATTATTCTTTTCTCTTAAGTATGCTTGCATGATTAGGATCTTATTATGAAATTTACATAAAATTTAACTTGTGCAATCAATAAGCTTGTCTTTACTATTTGCATGAAAATTAAGTCAACTTTAGATAAAACTAGGTTATTATATGCCCAAGTATAGAATCTAGGGTTCGATCTTCCTAAAAATCACGTCATTCATGTCTATACTCTAAAAGAGAACATTTTGATGTCGATTAAGCTAGTGCTAGTATGGTTGGTTATTGTAATGTAGTCGAGTCATTCATGATTCATTATTACTTCCCAAAATAATTGATTGGATTATGGGCCGTTACCAGGTTTGGGTTTTACCGATAATGATGCTTCATTTTTGCATGTAATATGTTGTTTATCTTTGTTCACATAAGACATTACTAAATTTCCCTTATTTTATAGAAAAATCTTGGTTTTCTTGATTTAGGGTGAGCTTTCATGTCAATGTCATGTAATTAAGTGGATTAGCCAAAGTAGTGGCATCGCAAAGTTAAAAAATAAATTGGGTTGTAGTAATCAACCTCTTAAGAAGTTTTCTTTAGATTTTTAGGTCTTTTCAATATTTGTTTATGAGCACAATCCTCTAAGGAGCACTGCTTATAGGAATCTCTATATTAGGACCACTTAAGTAAGATCCTCGAGGAACTCATTATGGTATGGGAGAATAAGTATCTGCCAATATATTCAAGTGTAATTCATTATCCATCTTCAATAGGCAAGGGGTAGTTTTGTACAATAAACTTTATTTATTATTAGGATCAAAAAATGGTTCGCAAGCATGTTGTGACTGCTCCTCGAGTTTGTGTGCCAATGGCACCCCTTGTGCACTTTGGGGTATCCAATCAAAAACTAAGGTGGCAACAAGGTATGTGCTCTGTTTGAGAAGCATGGATTTCACAGGATGATCTTATTGCCAACACCAATAATTTTGCAGGGTTTGTTATTTATTGCCAATGCTGGCCCTGATAGAGTTAGGGGTATGCCCTAGGGGAAATTATGTAACTTGTTATATATATATATATATATATATATATATATATATATATATATATCTAACTCGATAACCAATCTTGTTCAAAATAACAGGTGTTTTCTTTCTATTATAACTTGTTATATTCTGATATAATTAATTAAGTAATTAATTTAAAGTATGCTAAACAGAAAATCCTTAAATGATATGTTATATGATAGTAATTACAATGTGTTGTAATCATGAGAACTTTAGCATATTAAAAATAACATATTATTTTAAATAATCCTAGTCAAGATATTTTAAGATGGGAAATCGATACATCCATTAAGACTAGAATGCATAACCCTCTCCAAATGTTGGGTAGTGTAGTACTTAAGGCTGCTAGGGGCACCAAGGGGTTACATAGTGATAGTCATTAGATAACCATGGAACGACTCACTTGAGATTTTTTTTGTTGGTTGATGTAACGACCTACCTTTTTGACTATCGAAAGTCGACACCGAATACTACCACTGTGTTCAAATGTCGTGCATCCAATCGACAAAAGGACAGATTGTTAGGGTAAATAAAAAGAAAAGAACAAAGGAAAAGAAGAATCTCACAGCGGAATCGACAACATATAATATAACAAGGACAGTAGAAACTGTCACTCCAAAAATACAGAGTATATTAGAATTAAAAACAAACCTTATCAGCTGGACAATTATAAAATTTTGACCTTACAAATGCTGATAGGGATACTATATAATACAGCGGAAAATAAAACACTATGATAGGTGAATCTCCAGCTTCCCTTCAAGACCTCTATAACATCAAAGACAACTTGGGAAAATACTGGTCTGACCCAAACATTATAATAAAATACACCCGGATCAGTCTTGAAATACCAACGTGAGATAACTCAAATAATAGGAACATATAAAAGTTCTGTGAGTCCATGCCGCTAACGCGAAATGGGTTTTTACCTCACAAGAATAACATCCATATAGGCAAGAGCAGAAATAATCATCAGGAAACAAATCAAAATATGAGCGAGCATAAATAATATAAAAATCAGACTTGAAGTAACGAAAATAACCCGAGTAAAATCAAAACTGGACAGAATGGATAAAACAAGGAAATAGTCCAAATTTGATTGAATGGACAAAGTAAGATGATAGTCCAGACTTGATAGAAGGGACAAAACAAAGTAACAGTCCAAACTTGATAGAATGGACTAAATCAATACTTAAACGCCGCAAAGAGTGGTTGACTCTTCTCTTGGCAATTTAAAGATAAATAGATTCACTCGAATCAAATAAGGAAAGGAAAATTTTCAAAAAATGACTAGGAAGGTGCACCCCCCTTGAAGTATACCTTTAGTAATATATTTTTGAGAATTTTATATACTCTATAACACTTCTTAAAATGTACCAGCCAGACCTCGCCAAACCTTACCGAGTATCCAAATATTTCACATCTAAATCTTAACCATTTTTCACGTGACGATGCACAAAAATCTAGATGAGATGTGAAATTCCCTAATAGGAGCAACCCCACATAGTTGGACGTCCTTTCGCGCTTTGGGTTTAGTCATTTACCGACAAAGGATAACAAAGCTCAAACAGCTGCAAATCATTTTTAAGGTGACGATACACCATGAAGAAAGCAGAATTCGATAATTAATAACAACTATCAAGGATAATTAAAATGATCGTATATGGAAATTAAATACCATACATTTATCACTACTCGTTGATTCCAGACCAATGCTATCTCTAGGTTGAAAATGAAGTCGGACAAGTTGAGGTAGTGTTACCTTTAGGTATTGCCTTATCGACATTTTTAACCTTCGAGATAGAAACGAGTCCAAGCCTCAATGTTTACCGTTAAAAAAATGACTAGATCCTTTCCATATAAGTTATATCGATTACGGAACTATTTTTCCATAAACAAAACCAAACTGTAACTTTTAAAAACTGAACTTGCGATTGATTTCCATATTACAGTATTGGTAAAACACTTTTAGAAATACTCTTTCAAAACGTTCTTCTATAAGACAAAATTTATAATAATAAGTGTATTAAAACAAGGGTCAAAAACGAATGTCGTTAAAACATTGTTTACTATAAACCCAAAAATAATTCACACTTAGCTTTATTTATAAATAATACCTTTTAGAGGATTTTCTCGTTTATAAACCATTATTTATAAATCTAAAACAATATTTATTACCTCGAAAAGATGATAAAACAATTTAAATATAAGATAATCAATCATAATTATATCTCTTTTAAATAAAAAAATCCATTATCTTTAAATAAAATAGATAATTATTTCCAAACATTTTTATATCATCAGTAATTTAACTTTAAAATCTTTATTAAATTATTATTTTTAACTTTAAAAACACTAAATCAGTTAAATAACTTAAAACACTTTTATTATATTAGTTAATTTACTTTAATCACTTTTATTAAATCAATTAATTAAATTTAAAATATCATTAATTAAAAGGATTTAATTAATAATAATTAAAATTAATTAAATATGATTTAATTAATAATAATTAAAATTAATTAAACAAATAATATTTAACTAATAAGATACATGTAAATATTATATAAACAAATTAAATTATAAAAGTTATACACAAATTAATACTTATATAACCATATATGTTTAAAATTAAATGGAGCTGGAAAGAAACTCAAATTAGATTTAAGGAACGAATACTTGCATATTATACATATATAATGATTTCTGATACGTCTGACACTTGAATCACGAGAGTATTTCAAAAGAAATACATTATTTCCTAAATCGATATCTTTTAAAATAAATACATTAAAGATTATGAATCCCTTATATATATAAGTTGTCCACTACCATTTATATGTTAATAGATTACTTTCATACTCTTTAGTTGTTGAGCTTTCCTCAACTAGATATGTTATGTGTAGTATTGTTAATATATTGATTTGATGAGATAAAATATATGTACGTCCTTGTTTAGCTTTCCTTAAGGAACATGCATTATACTTAAGCCATCACAAAATGGTGGGTACAAATAAATATTCCCTTTTGATTTGTTGAGCTTTACTCAAGGTCAAGGTGAGATTAGGACAAATACCATGGGTTAGGATTTGTATATGATACAATCGATAAGATGTCGCTTGCGAGCCTATAATTTGTCGAGCTATCCTCAAGGTTAGAATCCCAACACGAGCGAATCCTTGCATCCACTAGAGAAAATCGAATGATTTCTATGTTTTTCTTAATGTTTTGATAAACATAAAATATAGTAGGGGCCTTATTTTAAAAATGAAATGGTAACATTTAACCTTTTTAATATTGTAAGAACATTTTCCATATAAAGTTAAGATAATCTACATCGATAAACTGTGCAACTAATAAATACCGATAAAATGTTTATCAATTAAGATATACAAATGAACTAAATTAAAGGTTGAAAAATATAAAATGTACTTACCTTAAATTTTTTTGCATGTTGTCGCTTCAAGACCTATACAAGAGCCTAACTACACACTACTAAACACATTCATGCCTCGATCGCATAAGTGTTTATTTGTTTGAGACTGTTCGTTGTCTTCTATGAGTATCGTACTCTAATAGAAAT
The DNA here is from genome assembly GCA_030737815.1 of Allium fistulosum. NCBI lineage: Eukaryota > Viridiplantae > Streptophyta > Magnoliopsida > Asparagales > Amaryllidaceae > Allium > Allium fistulosum. The sequence continues at coordinate 325,797,308 of CM060903.1, read as the reverse complement.
ACAAGGATATGGATATTTGATCCTCATTCAATCACATGCAAATGCTATATGGTGAACGGTCGCGGTTCATAATGTATGAAACTTTAGTGAAATTAGTCCATTGGAAATAAGAAAATAAACCATAATGCGAAATCATGTATTTAATATAATTGATTATAATAAGGATCTCCTTTGAATGGTTCTACCATTTTTGAAAGGAAAATGAATGTACAAGAGTGGATGAACTCAGGCACAGTTGAGATGAATAGACTGAATAGTCGACTCTTCTTCATGAAGTGATATCGAAAATGAGAATTGTACAAAATGCTAGTAGATACTTAATATGGAATGAGAAATGTAAGTTTTATTCCAATTATGTTTTCATATAGAAAATTGTTTTCTATAAAAGTCATTTTTTTGAGTTAAAGATATTTGATCGAAAACTCTCGGTTGTAAACTAGTTACTATAAAAGGAATAAATAACCTATAATAAATAGTCAAATGGAGCTTCGTATTTCAAACGCTGTTATAGTAATGGCAGAAATAGTTGGAGCATGTCATACATTACTTACCAGTGGATGTATCAAGATACATAAAATTGTTTTTGTAAACATACCAAATATTATTTGTGAAATAATAATTATTTTCAATATTGACTGAAAGTGAATATAGTTTTATTTTGTTGTGCATGGTCTGAACATTCGTTATGAAATGAATCTATTAAAATAATGGTATTTGTTGCATTAGCTAAATAATAGAAAAATACCTATAATTTGTTGCATTAGCACCCGTTTAGTGGGAGCAACACAAGGGTTGGCGAACTCTTCAGATTGATACATAACGATGTATGCAGTCAAAAAGTCCAATGACACCAAAAATAATTCCACATACTTCGTTTAATTCTAGACGAGTTAACATAAAATGAACTATCTATGGTAAGTTCATTGAATACAAAATAGAAGCATAAAATGTAACATGCAAAGGAAATAAGAAGGTTCGATTTGATCGAATAGGCGAGTATATTGGAAAATGGTTCCAAAAGTACCTAAAAACGAATAATATTTAATCTCAAAAGTCACTCCTTCCTATGATACATAATGATGTATCAATAAGAAGTAATTAGACTTTGTTGGACAAAGTATACTTGATAAGGAGTGAAGTTGAGTTAACTTCTTTCGGTAAGGTCGTGTACTTAAGAGTAGGTACATAAGGTTAAATTTTAATTTCATCTAAAGAATAGTTTACGAGATCATACAAGATGAAAATTTATAAGAAATCCCTATATATCCAGGTCAATGAGTTGACAAGTTGTGTGCATCGAGAGACTACACGTAATATTCATAGGGGATCTAGTGTGGACCATCCCAAATGAGTTTGGGACCGATTAATATTGATTAATAAATTTATGTTATGAACATGTGTTCAGTAAACTTAGAATCCAAATCAGTTTTATACATATATGTGGGCAATTCATAAAATGTTTGCGAATACCTATGTCGTTGCATTGAGAAATAATTTTTATTTTAAGAAACACCAACTTCACGAAGAAGGAATTCCTTTTGGAAATTATTGGTAGTAAAATGTATTTGGATGCGAACCAAAGATAAAATTGATTAAAAAGGATTAGATGAAATTGATCAAGCCTACACGGACATAACTAGTTAGAATGTCTAATAAGAACTCTCATACATTAAAGGAAAACTATGATTTTCTTATCGATGTTGAGAAAATAATTTTCACAGTTATCAATAAGCCATTGATAATATTGACTCTACCATATGGCATGATAAACGGATCCGCAATAGATTCTAAGTACATTATCATAATGTGATTTGATTGTAGTACCCAAAAGGATATGATCCATTGGCCGTAAAAGTGTTTTTGAGAAAAAGACCAATGTAGATGGAATATAGCAAGCTATGTTGAAAAGAATAACAACGTAAAGTTTCAATTGTTGAAATTAATGTAATAGATTCGTCATTCAACATACTTAAGTTAATTCAGTTTTTACTCACAAATTATCACTCATTATGATTTTGAGTTTTGGTATATGAAGTAAAAATTCTGAATAATAATTTACAACGTGCTGTTTATACTTAATAACCAAGTCAGCGGAAGCAATTTTGAGTTCGTGGGTTATTGGATATGATCCAAGGAGTGATGCGAAAGTATTATTTAATTAACATCGGGTTAAACAAGTATTTTGATAGAGAAATCATATAGTTTGAATTTCAATCGAAATGCAAAGGAAGCATGTGTCTATAAAAAGAATATTAATAAGTTCTAAAATATTTCTAAAAGCGTAAGTAAACAACAAAATTGTGATTGTTGAAGAAGTTTTCATGTTAAAATCATATCATTTTGGTTGTTCAATTCTCGGTATAGGATTTGAAAAGACATCTTTTATAATCACTATAAAAGGAAGTTGGGAATGTCCCAAAATGATATACACGTGCACTATATTCAATTGTTTAATATGGAGCATGTAAGATGGATTCCTTGTGCATTGGCAATGGGAATTATCATACATGATATATTGTCTACAATATCACATTTCACTTATGTATTTGATAAATTAAGCAAGTATCAAATCCAAAATAAGATCACTAGATGATAGTTTAGAGTTGTTACAAGAAAACTTGTCAACACCCCAAAGTAGAGTTTAAAGTATAAGTGATTCCTTCGAAACCTCCTTTTGAATAGATGAAGGAAGTTAACACCTTTCGAATAGGTAAAGATAGCTAAAAACACCTTTTTAATACCTTTCGACACAGTCGAAACTCCTAAACCCCTCTTCAGAAATACCTTTCGAACTAGTTCAATTAGTTTAGGACCCTGTTGAAACCTCCTTTCGAAGTGGTCAAGGTGGATTAAGGTAAGGGCTTAATGATCTAAGGATTTCAATTGAGTTGAAAGGTTTCGATTTCCTCAAAAGGTAGCCTTTCGATCATGTTGACACAAGCAAATTATAGGCGGAACCACATAAAACTTTGATTCAGTTAATATATTCAAGATTACCATAAACTTGCTTTGAATAATATATTCCTTTACTTCTTGAAGCTTAAGTATACAAAGTAGTCGAATCCCCAATCTAATTTGAGAATTAGGGTTTACAAATTCAAGAAAGTACAAGAATGAAGTGAATGAATTCGGATCCCAAAAACAAGACCCCTAGGGCCCTATATATAGGCGCTGGTTGAACTCTTTTGAATCAGACCTTTCGACCTAATCGAAAGGAGTACCTTGATGACCTTTTGCTACCGCTAAAGTTTGGGTGCCCTTCTAATTTGCTTTAAAATTGGACTTGATTGCTTTCAACTTCATCAAAAGGGATAGATGCGCTCTCCATTTTATGTTGCTATGCTGTTGCAGGTAAGGAAAGATGTGTGCTTTCGATTCCATCGATAGGTGTATCTCTGTATCTTTAAATGAGTTGGAACATAGCAGAAAGTTTAAGCGTGGAAGGTAGCTTTCGAGGGCATACATGTTGACTGATATAGAACCCTCGTCTTTTGGTATATGAGAATGACATATTGAAATTGAGTAAACTTTCCTTTATAATTGGATGGCTTCAACTGATTCGAAAGGGTAGTATATGCTTTCAAAGGGGTAGTTTTGGCCATACATTATGTTGCGAAAGGTGAATGAAGGCGAAACCCATTGTTTCGAAAGGTTTGGCGCGTATGTGAAGGCTTTTAATCTGTTTCCTTCGAATGGTGTTTCTCAACCTATTCGAAACATGTTCATGCATACGGAACTGTATTAAAAGGAGACAAATGAAGCAAAAGGATGCTCTTATCTCCTTTTGATCTCTTCGAAAGCTCATAGAGCACTCAATTTTTGCAGATGCATCCCTTCGACTCTTTCGAAAGGTTTTGTTAATGCTACCATTCCTTGTGAACTCCTCTTTTATATCCTTCATGGTTTCGACAAGGTTGAAGTGAATACTGATGGCAACACTTGCCCCCCTTACAAAGGGATGCTATTGACTTTCCAAGTCAACCATTTCGAAACCCATAAAATTTCCCGCCTTTTGATATTCCTAGATAGATCTTGGCCGTTCCTTTAAATTTGATCGGATGGCTTTCTTGCATCTGCTACTTCTATAAATTGGGCTTTCTTCTTCTCTTTTTCCATTATCTGCCATTAAAAGCTTACAGCAAGAATCAAAAATTTCTATTTCTTTCTAAATTCCAGTTTCAATAAACTCGAGTTCGGATTAAACGTAGGTTTCCATTGTTTTTATTTTTGAAACTGATTTATTACATTTAATTCCAGTCTTTAATTCTTTGGGTTCGAATTTGTACTGCTGTTCTAATTTTTTTGAAGATGATTCAAGTTCCTTGCTCGTATGAAATTATTCTTAAGTTTATTTTTTATGCTTATTTTGTTCAATTTACCACGTTAATTTGTATTTGGAATTCATCAGATTTGGGGTTATTTGCCATTATTACGTACAAATCCAAGCTCGAGTTCTATTGCACTCGATTCTAACTCATTTTTTTTGAACTTAAATTTGGGGTTTTCATTGTTGTTAAGTGTAAATTCATTCTTGACTCAATTTAATCGTAGGCTTCTTGAAGTATTGGATTGAAAATTGAATTAGGGAAAGAAAGATTTTTCCAGTAACTTCACACAGAAGTTTAAGTCGTATGAATAACAACTCGATATTGTAACTTGACTTTTCAACCCTTTTAAAAGGGGTTGAGGCGGCTAACTCTATTCTGCTTCTTCAACCTCTTTCGAAGGGGTCGAAAGGAAGCCCAGTACCTACCTTTTAATTGACCGTTTTGAAGGGGTTGATGTGGTCAACATGAGATGGACTTCTTTGAAAGCATGAATATGTTTCATTGTATTCTGACACCTTTTGAAGAGGCCGTCTTAGTGGGTTTAATTTAATGGTCACGTAATATATACTTTCGAAAGCCCAAATTTTATTTTAAAGGATTCGAATCCTAATGTATATAAAAGTGGATTTAACCTGTCATTGGATTCAGGCTCAAATTAAATTTACTCTGGAAGGTGTTGAAAGTTATAAATTTACACTTCTTATCATAAATTGGATTGAGAATAACATATTTTGTTTAAGTTGAAAACCGAATCAAGCCTTTCGACTTGATCGAAATCTCCCATATTGAAACAAGTTTAGTTGTTTGTATGCTTTTGAAACCTTACACCTCTTTCGACTTACTCGAAACCCATTATAGTTAACTGGGATTTGACTATCATTTTATACAAATACTGTCGAAACATTCCAAAGCCCTTTCATTTGTATTAATATCACTTAAATCCAAGTCTTTCGACTTAATGGGAATATAGTGTTTTGGCAACATTAATATTCTTTGAGTAAAACAAAATTTATGGGTTTCGATATTTTCGAAAGGTTTATTTGGTTTAACTATGGAATGTTGTTAACGTTTATATATTCAAACTAGTAATGTAACAACCCGCATATTTTATGACTCGTATATTTAAATGTTTAATTTAAATATAGCATCGTTAGTCGGATTTTAGTCCGAAAAAGTCACTATTCGTAAAAGAACAGTCGAAATAGTGAAAAGTCTATGTGGATCGAGATACGGAGGTGTCTATTTGAGAAAAACTGTCTTACAGGGATTTAGACGTCTGAAATGAAGCATTCAGACGTCTGAAATTGTTCGAGTCAATCCAGAAAGGAAATAGGCTAAAATTGCCATTTTCAGATGTCTGAAATGGACGATTCAAACGTCTGAATATTGTTCTAGACAACTTCTATTTTTCCAGATTCAGACGTCTAAATCGTTCATTTCATACATCTGAATGAAGTTAGAAAACTCATATTTTTCCAGATTCAGAAGTCTGGTTTGGAAATTTCAGACGTCTAAATGAAGAAGGAAGTTGAGAATCACCAATTTGGACTCGAGACCACTTCCATTGAGTTCAAAATGGCGTATGCGACTTTTTTGAGTATAAGCATCGATATGTTTGGAGTTGAGTAGAATTTTGCTATTTTCTAATTGGGCTTTGGGTTTGGATTTCAGCCCATTAACCCAACATATCAACCCAACTCCACTCCACTCCTCTTCACCCCTTCATAATTTTTCCTAACACTCAAGCTTTAGAAAAATGGGGGAAGAGAAAAAGAATTAGAAATCCTAAGCCCTAACCTTCTTTGCAAATTCAAGTTCTAGCTCCAAAATTCAAAGAGAAGCTTAGGTGAGCATCTCCTTCTTCTTCTCCATCTCAATCTCTCTCCAATTTTAGAAATTTCCTATAACCTAATTTGGGAAATTATTGCCTCTAGACTTAGATTGGAGCTTCTAGAGTTGAAGTTGAAGAGTAGTTGATCTTCCTTTGCTTTCAAGCTTCTCCTTCATCATTTTTGGGTTTAAAGGTGAGTTTTTGAACTCACATCTACATCTATATCTTTGATAGTGTTAGGTAGCAATTCCTAACATATAATCCTTGTCCACTTGTTTTTGAATTGAATTGCTTTGATGAATATTCCAATTTTTGGCGTTGAAGTCAAAATCTATGAAAAATCCTTATCTGGTTGTTTGGGCATGTTGGTCGGAGTGTATTAGTGAGTCTTTAAGGTTGGGAAGTCGTTTGGAGTAAACCCCTAGCCATCGTCACTCATCCGATTGCTTCCAATAGGATTTGGCCATCATTGGCCTAGGCAAAGTATTGCCCGAGCTCTAGTTTCAGACGTCTGAAATATACAATTCAGACGTCTGAATCTGCTTGTCTCGGCCTAATTTGCCTATTTTATGTGGGTTTCCAATTTTAATCGATTCGTGTTGATTCGATTTGTTGTTATCTTTTATATCAACTTTGATGACTTCATTTTCGGGATTTTTGGGAATATCCATTTTAATGGATTCGGTGTCGATTTTCATGGTGTTAATTCACGTCGTCGAATGTGGATTTTGGTGATTGATTGTTTCTACAATCATTTCTTTGATTTGTCACTATAAAATGCAAAGGTTTCAATACTAGTAGTAAATACTCAAACTCTTTCATCAAAACGATTTCAACTCTATTTTAATACAAATCTCGTTTATAAAACCATTTTCCAATCTATTAGTATATATAAACCTTTACCTCATTCGTATGAGAAATCTAATTAAACGGCTTAGTAAAACAAGTGGTATGAAACGCTTGCGTTCACTTCGTCGGTTAATTCTTGGACTTGTTCGATTGAACTCTTGTGACAATTTTCGAGTGGAAATCTACAATTTGCTCGTAAATATTTAAGTTAAGCTAGTGGTTATGGGACATGAAGCTAAACTCATATATTTACTGGCTTAGTGTAATTCACACTTTTTATTGATCGATGATGATCATTTTATGATTTAGACTAGCGATGTGCGATGTCTATTTTTTTGTGTGGGGACTAAAAACCCCGTTTGTGGAGCTTCGGCTCAAATTTGGCGGGGTAGCGACCCGTGGTCTTCTGACCGTTTGTGGAGCTTCGGCTCAAAATTAATGGTTAGCGACCATGGAATAGCGTTCTGTTTGTGATATACGTGTTGGTGAGTTTTCATGCTCCCATTTGTGATAGGCCTCCCCCCTTTGTGATTTCTGGATTTCTAGTTGATGATTTCTAGAATTTATGTTTCACCTCTTTTTATGATTGGCAATGCTATGTTTGTCAATATTTGGGGTTTGGCGAATAAAATAAAGAATATGACATTCTTTTTGGTGCTTTGAGATTCTTGAGATATTGTATGATTTTGCTGTTGTTTAAAGTATACTTGTCATAGTATGACATCATTGTTATCTTACGTTTTTGTTATATCTCTTCTTGTATCTCATTTTATATATGATAATTATAGCTAGACTGATCCGTTTATTATTTTCTTCTTAAATAATACTCGGGTCAGACCGAGATGTTACAGGTGCTTCCGCTTGACTTCTTATCAGGGATTACCATCTGATTTTTGGCTAACTACTTTAGATTAGTAGTTTTTAGTTATTATACATTTGAGATATGGACTCCTTGATGTATAATTATTCTTTGCCCAGCACTTGTATCTATTCTTTTGTGATGTAGTGGATCTTGTTTTACCATTACTTTGATGTACACTTTTATGTGTTATATTCATATCTGATTCCGTCTTTGTGATATGAATATCTATGACTGATTTATGTTATGTTTATTTCTATATTTGTTTCCGAGGTCCACATAGCCACCTTGTGGTAGCTTTGAGTATGAATCGGTATGTCGGATTTCCTCTTGAATTGAAATGTAAGTTAAATTATCTGACATATCGGTCCTCGCACAAAGCAATTACACAGATGGTCGCTCCTCAACAGCCTTATTCTTCGTGCTAGTTGACGGCATTAATCCGTAGTGTCCTTGGCCAGCGTGAGTATAGAGGTGGGGCGTCACAGCTTGGTATCAGAGCCAAACTTCGGAACAATGTAGAATAATCTAGCAAGGATCATTGTCCTAAGTCTTTCTTAGAAATCGTGCCATAGGATTTAATTCGGGTCTTCATACCGTTCTATCCTATTTCTTTTTATGATGCCTTGTTTTATCAATCAAGTGTGTTTGATATTCATTTTGTGAATAACCTTTTTTCTCTTTTCTTTCTTTCTTAAAGAAGAGAAATGGTTAGACCAGGCCGTCCCAGCGCCGGTCAATCTAGTGCTACTCCCCAAGATGGAGTATTTATGTTTGCTCAGCAACTACTAGATCTTGTAAGGAATGCTCAAGCTATTGGACCCACTCCAGAGCCCACCCATCCTAAATCTGGGTTTGCACGCTTGTGCAGCGATTACACCAGTTTGGGTGGAAAGCCATTCAAAGGTTCCGAGAGCGTTATAGAAGTCCAGGCTTGGCTTCGAACATGCGATCGCATCTTTTCTCGCATGAATCTTATTGGTCTCCATCGAGTCCAAGTGGCTTCTAGCATGCTCCAAGAAAGAGCATTAGACTGGTACGAGCTTTTGATCTCTGAAATTAGTGAAGCGGATCTTACTTGGGAGCAATTCCGGGAAAGATTCGAATTGAAGTTTGTGCCGGAGGCTGAAAAAGTAACTTTAGCTCGGCGCTTTATCGACCTTGTTCAAGGTGAATCTTTTGTGACCGACTACGTCGCATCTTTTGAATCTCTCTCTAAATATGGGGTCGAATATATTAATACCCCATTGAAGAAAAATCAGAGATTTGTGTATGGCTTGAACAAGAGCCTCAAAAAGCCATTACTTCTGAAATTAGAAGTTTCTTTTGATCAGCTTGTTGATATTGCTCTTCGACTCGAAGAGGCTGATAAAGACAGTGATGCTAAGGTCAAACAAAACATCAATAAGAAGAGACCTTTTAAATTCAAGCCTAATCCCAACAAGAAGGGAAAGCAAGCAACACCGGTAGCAAATACTCCTACCTCTCATCGTGGAGAATGTTACAATTGTGGTTCTAAGGACCACTATGCAAACAAGTGCCCGAAGTCTCTTTCTTGCCGCTATTGCAAGAGTTCGGGTCATTCTATGTCTTCTTGTCCCAAACTTCAAGGCAAGAAGGAGGGCAAGCTAAATGTTGTACAAGCCCCTGCTAACACTTCTCGTGGTCAAGGTATTTCTCATTCTATCCTTGATGGCATTATTATATTTCGTGATCTTCCTATTCGAGTTCTTTTTGATACGGGTGCATCTCACTCTTTTATATCAAAAGAACTTGTTGATGCTTTGTCTTTGAATGTTATTGTCTTGATGACTTCATTGAGAATTGCGAATCCGGTTGGTGGATCCGCAACACTCAGTTTATTGTGTAAAGATGTCGAGATTATTTTATGTGGTTACTCTTTCCGTGCCGATTTGCATGTTATGCGTTACCTAGGTTTCAGAATGATTTTGGAAATGGATTGGCTTAACTGTTATGAAGCCCATATCCTATGTCCTGAGCGGACTATATATCTTCGGCATCCTCAATCTGTTAAGCAGATTTCTTTTGTTCTGAAAGATTCAGATTCCAATTCGAAAGCATCCTTGTATTCTCTAAGTCCTCATGATGACGATAATGATGATGAGGAAGATGTCATTTCTCTCATTCACATTGTTCGTGAATTTTCCGACATATTTGAGCCCGTTTTAGGATTACCACCTAAGCGAGCAATTGAGTTCATAATTAATCTAATCCCTGGAGCTCAACCTATCACTCGTCCTCCTTATCGTATGTCCAATAAGGAAAATGAGGAGATGCGTAAACAATTATCCGAATTGGAAGCAAAGAAATTTATTCAATCTAGTTCCTCTCCATGGGGAGCTTCGGCTATTTTTGTGAATAAATCTGATGGTACACTTAGGCTTTGCGTTGACTACCGCAAACTTAATGATCTCACCATCAAGAATAAATATCCCTTACCGCGGATTGATGATTTATTCGATCAGCTCAGTGGTGCTAAAGTCTTTTCACAGTTAGACTTAGCAACCAGTTTTCATCAGCTCCATATTGCAGAGGATAGCATTCCTTTGACATCGTTCCGTACTCGTTATGGATCTTATGAATGGCTTGTTATGCCATTTGGTTTGATGAATGCTCCAGCTTATTTCGTCAACCTTATGAATCGAGTTTTCAAAGACTTCCTCGATCGATTTGTTCTTGTCTTTATCGATGATATTCTTGTTTATTCTAAAACCGAGGAAGAGCATGAAAAACATCTTCGGATTGTGTTGGAAACTCTTAGGAGAAATCAATTGAAAGCAAAATTTTCTAAATGCCACTTTTGGCAATCTCGTGTGAAATTTTTGGGGCATATTATTTCTGAATCCGGAATTTCCATGGATCCTTCAAAGATTGAAGCGATTCAAAATTGGAAGAGACCGGAGAGTGTGACGGAAATTCGTAGCTTTCTCGGATTGGCGGGCTATTACCGTCGGTTCATAAAAGACTTTTCTAAGATTTCCATACCTCTTACTAATTTGACAAAGAAGGGAGTTAAATACATTTGGTCAGACAAATGTGAAGCTGCTTTTCAGAAATTAAAAGAACTCCTTTTTGATGCTCCTATTCTTGTGATTCCCGATGGGAACCAAGATTTTATTGTTTATACCGATGCTAGTCGTGTTGGTTTGGGAGCCGTTCTCATGCAAAGGGAACGTGATATTGTTTATGCTTCTAGGCAATTAAAGCCTGCCGAGACTAGATATGCCACTCATGATTTAGAGCTCGCGGCTATTGTTTTCGCCCTTAGAATTTGGCGTCATTATCTTTTGGAAGAGAAATTTATTCTCTACACTGATCATAAATCTTTGAAGTATTTATTTTCTCAAAAGGAACTTAATTTGCGTCAACAACGTTAGCTCGAGTTTCTTGCATCTTATGATCTTGATATTCTTTATACTCCCGGAAAGGGGAATCGTGTTGTCGATGCCCTTAGTCGTAAGCAATAAGCGGTTGTTTCCATGATGGTATCTGAATGGAATGATCTCGAGACTTTGTCCACTTATGAGATTCGAGATCGTGAATCTGATTTATGTTCATCTCTTGTTTTGTGTAGCCTTGAGGCTCATCCTTCTCTTTTAGACCGCATTCTTGAAGCTCAAAAGCATGATCCCGAATTGGTTCTTCTTAGCCAAAGTTGTAGGGATAAAATTGATATTGAAGGTTTGAAAGACTTTGATATTGATGCTCGAGGCGGTATTCGAAAATTTGGTAGACTTATTGTGCCAAATATTATTGATCTTCGTAAAGATATATTAGAAGATTTTCATCGTTCTAAATTTACCATTCATCCCGGTAGTAGTAAAATGTACGCGGATATGAAGCGACTTTATTATTGGGATGGAATGAAATATGATATTGCTAACTTTGTTAAGCGTTGCATGACTTGCCAACTCGTTAAGGCCGAGCATCAAAGGCCTGGTGGGTTATTGCAACTATTGGAAATTCCAATATGGAAGTGGGATCAAATTTCCATGGATTTTATTGACGGTCTTCCCTGTTCTCGTTCGGGTCATGATAGCCTATGGGTGATAGTAGATAGACTTACAAAATCCGCTCATTTTATTCCCGTTCGGTCCAATCGGACCGTACCGATTTTGGCTAAACTCTTTGTCAAGGAAATTGTTAAATTGCATGGAGTTCCTACTTTGATTGTTAGCGATCGTGATCCGTTGTTTACTATGGATTTTGGAAAGGTCTTCAAAAAGCTTTGGGAACAAAACTTAATTTTAGCACCGCTTATCATCCTCAGTCCGATGGACAAACCGAGCGTGTGAATCAAACTCTTGAAGATCTTCTTCGTGCATGTGTTCTTGATTTTGGTGGAAGTTGGGAAGATCATATTTCTCTTGTTGAGTTTTCCTATAATAATAGCTTCCAATCTAGTATTGGGATGGCTCCTTTCGAGGCACTCTACGGAAGGCCATGCCGATCTCCTTCGTGTTGGCTTGAAGCCGGTGAGAAGCTGGTTTTAGGTCCAGATTTTATTCGGGATGCCACAGAAAAGATTGACCTTATTCGTCATAGGATGAAAGAAGCTCAAAGTAGACAAAAATCCTATGTCGATAATCGAAGAAGGAAATTAGAATTTTCTGTGGGAGATTTTGTGTTTATTCGTGTTTCACCTATGAAGGGTGTTGTGCATTTCAGTCGATCGGGAAAATTAGCACCTTGATATATTGGCCCATTTCCCATCACCGAATGCATTAGTTCCGTGGCTTATCGCCTTTTGTTGCCGGCTCAATTTTCTGCTATTCATGACGTATTCCACGTCTCTCAACTACGGAAATGCCTTCGAGATTCCAATTCCATTCTTGAGCCCGGTGTATTAAAGAAATTGAAGTTTCGCCTAATTTGACTTATGAACAACATCCTATCCGTATCAATGCTTCAGAGGTTAAACGCCTTCGAAATAAAGATGTTCCTCTTGTGAAAGTTCAATGGTCCTCAAATCCTAAGGATTGCTCTTGGGAATTTAGAGAATTCATCGAGCGAACACATCCGGACTTACTCTCTCGTGCTCATTAAGGTGAACTTCTTATTTCAAATTTTCTTCTCTTTGTATTGATATGCTTTTATAGTTGTTACTCTTTAATTTCTTCTTAATTATTGCGAGGACGCAATTTCTTTAAGGAGGGGAGTCTGTAACAACCCGCATATTTTACGACTCGTATATTTAAAAGTTTAATTTAAATATAGCATCGTTAGTCGGATTTTAGTCCGAAAAAGTCACTATTCGTAAAAGAACAGTCGAAATAGTGAAAAGTCTATGTGGATCGAGATACGGAGGTGTCTATTTGAGAAAAACTGTCTTACAGGGATTCAGACGTCTGAAATGAAGCATTCAGACGTCTGAAATTGTTCGAGTCAATCCATAAAGGATATAGGCTAAAATTGCCATTTTCAGATGTCTGAAATGGACGATTCAGACGTCTGAATATTGTTCTAGACAACTTCTATTTTTCTAGATTCAGACGTCTGAATCGTTCATTTCATACATCTGAATGAAGTTAGAAAACTCATATTTTTCCAGATTCAGACGTTCGGTTTGGAAATTTCAGACGTCTGAATGAAGAAGGAAGTTGAGAATCACCAATTTGGACTCGAGACCACTTCCATTGAGTTCAAAATGGTGTTTGCGACTTTTTTGAGTATAAGCATCGATATGTTTGGAGTTGAGTAGAATTTTGCTATTTTCTAATTGGGCTTTGGGTTTGGGTTTCAGCCCATTAACCCAACATATCAACCCAACTCCACTCCACTCCTCTTCACCCCTTCATAATATTTCCTAACACTCAAGCTTTAGAAAAATGGGGGAAGAGAAAAAGAATTAGAAATCCTAAGCCCTAATCTTCTTTACAAATTCAAGTTCTAGCTCCAAAATTCAAAGAGAAGCTTATGTGAGCATCTCCTTCTTCTTCTCCATCTCAATCTCTCTTCAATTTCAGAAATTTCCTATAACTTAATTTGGGAAATTATTGCCTCTAGACTTAGATTGGAGCTTCTAGAGTTGAAGTTGAAGAGTAGTTGATCTTCCTTTGCTTTCAAGCTTCTCCTTCATCGTTTTTGGGTTTAAAGGTGAGTTTTTGAACTCACATCTACGTCTATATCTTTGATAGTGTTAGGTAGCAATTCCTAACATATAATCCTTGTCCATTTGTTTTTGAATTGAATTGCTTTGATGAATATTCCAATTTTTGGCGTTGAAGTCAAAATCTATGAAAAATCCTTATATGGTTGTTTGGGCATGTTGGTCGGAGTGTATTGGTGAGTCTTTAAGGTTGGGAAGTCGTTTGGAGTAAACCCCTAGCCATCGTCACTCATCCGATTGCTTCCGATAGGATTTGGCCATCATTGGCCTAGGCAAAGTATTACCCGAGCTCTAGTTTCAGACGTCTGAAATATACAATTCAGACGTCTGAATCTGCTTGTCTCGGCCCAATTTGCCTATTTTATGTGGGTTTCCAATTTTAATCGATTTGTTTTGATTCGATTTGTTGTTATCTTTTATATCAACTTTGATGACTTCTTTTTCGGGATTTTTGGGAATATCCATTTTAATGGATTCGGTGTCGATTTTCATGGTGTTAATTCACGTCGTCGAATGTGGATTTTGGTGATTGATTGTTTCTACAATCATTTCTTTGATTTGTCACTATAAAATGCAAAGGTTTCAATACTAGTAGTAAATACTCAAACTCTTTCATCAAAATGATTTCAACTCTATTTTAATACAAATCTCGTTTATAAAACCATTTTCCAATCTATTAGTATATATAAACCTTTACCTCATTCGTATGAGAAATCTAATTAAACGGCTTAGTAAAACAAGTGGTATGAAACGCTTGTGTTTACTTCGTCGGTAAATTCTTGGACTTGTTTGATTGAACTCTTGTGACAATTTTCGAGTGAAAATCTACAATTTGCTCGTAAATATTTAAGTTAAGCTAGTGGTTATGGGACATGAAGCTAAACTCATATATTTACTGACTTAGTGTAATTCACACTTTTTATTGATCGATGATGATCATTTTATGATTTAGACTAACGATGTGCGATGTCTATTTGTTTGTGTGGGGACTAAAAACCCCGTTTGTGGAGCTTCGGCTCAAATTTGGCGGGGTAGTGACCCGTGGTCTTCGGATCGTTTGTGGAGCTTCGGCTCAAAATTTATGGTTAGCGACCATGTAATAGCGTTTCGTTTGTGATACACGTGTTGGTGAGTTTTCATGCTCCCGTTTGTGATAGGCCTCCCCCCTTTGTGATTTCTGGATTTCTAGTTGATGATTTCTAGAATTTGTGTTTCACCTCTTTTTATCATTGGCAATGCTATGTTTGTCAATATTTGGGGTCTGGTGAATAAAATAAAGAATATGACATTCTTTTTGCTGCTTTGAGATTCTTGAGATACCGTATGATTTTTTTGTTGTTTAAAGTATACTTGTCACAGTATGACATCATTGTTATCATACGTTTTTGTTATATCTCTTCTTGTATCTCATTTTATATATGATAATTATAGCTAGACTGATCCGTTTATTATTTTCTTCTTAAATAATACTCGGGTTAGACCGAGATGTTACAGGTGCTTCCGTTGGACTTCTTATCAGGGATTACCATCTGATTTTTGGCTAACTACTTTAGATTAGTAGTTTTTGGTTATTATACATTTGAGATATGGACTCCTTGATGTATAATTATTCTTTGCCCAGCACTTGTATCTATTCTTTTGTGATGTAGTGGATCTTGTTTTACCACTATTTTGATGTACACTTTTATGTGTATTCATATCTGATTCCGCCTTTGTGATATGAATATATGTGACTGATTTGTGTTATGTTTATTTCTATATTTGTTTCCGAGGTCCACACATTACAAGAAAGTATGTTATTAATAACGCCATTCAATAACACATTATTCTAAAGCGTTATTGTTTACATTTAATTATTTATTTTTCTTACTTGGTTTGTTATCTTCTGTAACGCATACTCAGTTCTTTACACACGTAACCCCACAAAACAAAATTACTCCTCCCAAAATTTTCGTTTCCTTCTCAAAACACTTCCTCCCAAAACCCTAAATTTTCATCTCCCTCCTCATCGCTCGCCATTGCCACCTCCGGTCTCCTCTCATCGCTCGCCATTGCCACCTCCAATTTCCGCTCATCGCTCGCCATTGCCACCTCCGATCTCCGCTCATCGCTCTTCAACAGTTCCCAAGTCGACGTGTCCAGAACCCTAAATTATCTGCTGGATTTCTAGGTTAGAAATTTCTAGGTTATGTTTATTATCTATTTTAATTTGACTTTATCATTTGGTTATGATTATATTTGCGTTCAAATTCGTAGCTCAAACATTGCAAATCTTAAATTTAATATTTTTAAGGTAAACAATAACGATAAATTTAGGGTTCTAATAGGGGGAATTTATCGTATAAATCTTAGAATTTAGTAATTCAAACACCAACAAATCAAAGACTTACATTATTTATCGTACAAATCTTAGAATTTAATAATTTTGTTTGGCTTACAATTTTCATAGTTCAACGCTTATTGCATACACTGCCCGCCCTTGTAATTTTTCTACAACTGTTGTTCTTTATTTGTTATTGCTGCCTGCCTTCACATGCTCTAGTTTTTCTACAACTATGTTTCTTTATTTGTCTATTGGTATTTGTACAATAAATTGTGTAAGTCTATATATTTAGCGGGGGAATTATTAATGATTTTACTTGACATACATTTGTTATGCATTAGAAATAATTCTAAGGTACGCGGCTTTGATTCTGTAAGTCTTATGATTCATGATACTTTCCTATAATAGTAGTACAAACAAGTATAATTATACTTTATATGGTCAAACTTAACTTGTTTCATTATCTTTATTTTCTAATTTTCTAAGTTTTGTTTTATGATCTACCTTTTTCTCAATGATTTTAGATGATCTCTTCCATGATTTATTTAAAACATACGGTATTGTGCTATTTTGCTTTCATCTTTAAATTTATTTTAGTTTTCAACCTTGATGAATTTAAGTTTTGGAAAACATACTGGGCATACTTGGTTTAAAAATTATTTTTAAGATGAAAACTTGAAACACTTTTGCTTTTGGGTAATTCTTTAGGGATTTTTCTTTTCAGAATGAAAGGTTAGGAACTTGGAAATTGGAATATTATTGTTTTTATGTAATTTTGTTCTTGGTAGCACAAACTTGTGTTACTGTAGTATTTTTGTGTAGATACGAAGTTAGTGAGTAGTGAATGTAATATCATTGTACAGAGTAGGTGCATTCTCGTGTAGTTTGCTTCAATGATGTTATTTTGGAGCATGGATTCGAGACTGGTGATTTTATTTGTTCATTTTTAATGTATTACTTCCTTCATCTCATCTGGAGGTGGATTTTAATGTTCAGATATGATTTGTTTATTATTATGAAATAAAAGGTGCATAACGTTCTATTTGAAATTCACTGTTCACCTTTCGAAATTGTAATCATCTTTTATTAGCGTGTGAACGCATTTTCCTTTTGAACTATTATTGTTATGGTTTTGAGTCTAGTGTCCAGGCTTGTATTAAAGAGTATATTTTGAATTTTGTGTTGAAAATTGAAGTGATTTTATTTGAGTATGAGTTGTTCTTTCACCAAATTTTTTATTCCTTTAGTTAAAATTTCAATATGATGTAAGGTGTTTTTAAAATGTGTTGTTAAGTGGAGAAAATATTACAGATAAGGAAAAGAAAAGAAAATAAATATGTATAATATTTTTAATTTTTCTTTTAAATAGTCATAGAAACTTGTTTTTTTATTATAAATATTCAAAATGAAAATATTTTATTTTAAATAAGTTTGGAAATAGTCACAGAAACTCATGTTGTATCTAAGTACCATTTCAAAAAAAACATAAAATTTGATTATGCATGTCAGAGAGGAGCCGTCTCTGAATTTAAAAGTATCGACCCTGCCTAAATTTACAGTGTTTAATTGATTGATAACCTTGGTGGAATCATGTTTGCCATCACCTACAGCACCATATTTAGTAATTGATAGAGCTGGACTAGCTGAAACTGCACTGACAATGCATGCAATACAGCTACGATGTAAATATATAGATTAGAATTCATGTAGGAAATTGATTGAGTTTTTTCAATGTTTTCAACATTTGAAATATGCAGAAATTTATACGGTGGGTTCTTCCTGATTTGGAAAAGTTTGTTGATTAATATCTAAGTTTGTCATGGTAATGAATAGTGGTAGCAACTCGTTAAAAAAATTTAGGAAAAAATTCTTATTTTAGGATTGTTCATCTGTAAGACACCTATAGTTAGCACATTATTTATGTTATTAGTTTGAGGTTGTGAAATGGTCAAGTAAAATTCTTACAATAGTTAGGAGTTTTATTTACGATGTTGGACTAAATACGTGTTGGGGGTAAAACAAAGAATTGGAAGCTGTTAAGTAGTAACTTAGTTAAATGTGCTTCAGAAGGTCGTCATAATTAAATAACATATTAAGAATTTAACATGTTTACCTATAAGTAATGGGATTCTTTGATGTAATTTCTAGGTTTCTTTAAATTATTAAGGGGAGTCATTTCTACTGATTTTGCTGATTAAACTAAAGGTTACCTGGAAAACATGCAAAACACTAAAATAAGAGGCTCGTTTACAATGAATAAGTGCTTTGGTTTGCCTTGCTGTTTGTTTATACTGATGGTAAAATCAAAATTGAAAGTATAGAGAATAACTGTAAGCACACGATTGAAGAAATGGTTTTATTACAACTTACACTATGATGGACCCACCATTAGAATTCAGATGGAACATTTACATTTTATGGTTCTTAAAAAAAGTAGTTGTATTATCTACATTATGACTTCATTGCTCGGCCATATTGGACAGATTATCCATATTACATTAGCAAGTGGAGGGAGTGACATCAAAAAATATGCGGTGTTAATCATTGTTAACAATGAATTAATGATAAGTCCAAAAATCAAGCTTCTGCTGCTCCCCTCACACTTCAGCTGCTCCACTGGTCACTATTGTCAGAAAATTGATAGCATTAGTCAGGCAATCAGGGACTCAACTGGATACTTACAATGGATTGAGTGCAACAGACACAAATTGGGAAATAGTCAGCTTCAAAATGTATGTTTCTCTAAATGACTCGACTTAATTTCTAATTTGTTATTGTGCTCCATTGAAGAAATTTATTATCCTTTTAGTTTTGTTATCAAATAGGATAATAATATGGAATGGATTATTTCTAGTAATTAAATATATTTCTTATATGAAATCCTCCTTTTTTTTCTTTGTTGCAGCCAAAAGTTTTGTTTGACACACACACACACATACATATATAATATTGGACTTCCAAATATCTTGTGAAGTCAAACTTCCAAATCTATACAATTTATATTGACCATATTTGTACTCTGTTAATCTTCATTTCTCAAACAAACCAAGTTTATAAAGATAATACTAACAATAACGACGATGGTCATAATAGTAATAATAACAATAAACAAACCAAGTTTATAAAATTTAACTAAGTTTAATAACAGTTCACTAAGTTTAGAATAATAATAATAATAACAAATTAAAGTAATAACCAAGTTAACTAAGTTTTATAAAAATTAACTAAGCATATAATAATAATAATTTATTAACTTTAAGTTTTATAAAAATTAACTAAGTTAATAATAATAATAATAGATTATATAATATTAACCAAATTAACTAAGTTTTATAAAAATTAACTAAACTTACATAATAATATTATCATTATTAATAAATCATAAAATATTAACCAAGTTAACTAAATTTTATTAAAATTAACTATATATAAATAAACGACAGCAATAATAAATTAACTAATTTTATAAAATTTAACTTTGTTTACATAAACTAATAAATTATTAACAAAATTAACTAAGTTTTAACTTGGTTTTCCACTTGGTTCACTGAAAGCTATGCACTTGCCAAAAATTGTCGCTACTTCCTCATGAACAACTCCTCTTTAAAGAAGCAATAAATCTTCATCAGAAAATGTCAAAATTTGATCCAAAATGAGCATGCACCTTCAATTTAACAACTGATGACTCCAAAATGTATCAAAGTTTCATTCATCTAGCTAATGTGATTTCAACACCATAGTCGATGTTTGCTCGGCAAGTCAGGAACATAGTCACGTGTGTTGAATTAGGGTCATCATGCAATAAAAATGGTTAGATTTTTGTTTACTAGTGGAGTAGTTTAGCTGGTAGAATGTAGTGCATTGTCTAGTAATTAAACACTGTTGTTGTTATAGAGTTGATAATTGTTAGTCATCCTACTTCTGAGCTGGTTTTAACCAAGTGCATAGCTTGTTGGTTACCTTTACATATATAGGCATACATTGCAGTTTAGTGGTTCTTTCGATAGTTGAGTGCACAATGGGTTTTGCCCAGTATTCGCTTAATTTTATTTTTACGAATTATTCGAAGAACTTGGAATATGCATGTATCTTTCGATAGAGTGGGATATGGAGAGAGCGATCCGAGCACTAAAAAGACACTAAAGCATACCTTTGGACATTAAAGGACTCGCAGATCAGTTGGGCTTTGAGCCTAAATTCTACGTGATTGGATATTCTATGGGAGGTGAGATTGTTTGGGCTTGTCTCAAATATATTCCTTATAGCTATTTTGACTATCTTCATAATTTTTACAGTTTTTGATTGCACAAATTCACAAAGTAAATGTCCAGAAAAAAATTATTACATAGTAGACCTCGTTTTCAGTTGCACGCTTTAAACATGCACGTGTACCTTAATTGAAATAAATTTTTTGTGGAAGTCTATTTTTAAAATTCGTTCTTTTGGAACTAACATGGACACACCTTAATATGCACTAATACCGTTGATTATGCTTGTAGGAGTTGCACTTCCAGCACCAGTGGCTAATTTATGGTGGGCAGGCTTTTCTAAAGATGTGAAAAAAGCTGCTTAGGACCGACAATTTGAAGCCAAATCAAATTGAGAGACTGCCTCTAGGAAAATGGTTATTGGTGTAGCTTTTAGCATATTTAGTATAAAGAAAATTAATCTTGATTACTGTATATATAATTTGATGGTTGGAACAGGCAAACTACCAAAATGGACAGATGAAGAGCTTGAAGAGACTGTAGAGGCAGTTGGTTATGGTGCTATCAAGTAAGCTAGTTTTTTAGTACTATCAAATATTTATACTAGTATTGTGTATTTGCATGTTTGTTTGAAAAGATTATTTGCAATTTGCATGTCTTTTATTAACTCATATTTCATTGTTTTTGCAAGAGAGATGAAGTTATTTTTTTTCCAAACGTGACCTCAGCCAAATTCTCTCTATTTTTAATGAGAAAGCCAATCTCTACTTTTGGATTTCTAAGTTTTATGGGATATTAACCATTGGAAAACAAGGATGGAATTTCCATTCAAGCATATGATTTGTTTATCTATTCTTGTTGCCTAGACTAACTTAGGGTATGCAATTAAATGTTCATTAGATCATTAATCAGGCTGAAACTACGAAGAACATTAAAAGGAGCACAATTGAACCGAGTTATTATAATTAATAGTAGATGTGAACATTGTTGAATTAAATTATTGCTTTTAGATAATGAATTAGCAGAGAGAACTGAGTAAATTTTGAATTTTTCATCAACCAAAATGAAACTACGATGAATATTGAAAAAGAGGAGCATAATTGAACTGAATCGCTACAATTTATAGTAGACGTGAACAGTATTGAATGGTGAAGTATTTTCTTTATCTTCTACTAATGGGAAGTCTGATACACAATGACATTTTAAATTTTTATCTTCTGGTGTTCTATTCAAAATGTGCACTTAAAAAAATTCATGCTTATTAAGTTTTTGTGAAGACATTTCAAGTACATAATAACATTTGTGATTATAGTCTGATGAAAATTTCATTTAATAGGTATGCCAATCTGAAGAACAATAGAACACCAAACTATACATTTAGTTTTGAACAGATGTTGAAAGACAAGGTATGCATTTTCCATTAAATCTTTCTCGGTCTTTAATTGATTTCTACATTTGGTTATGATAACAAGCAGGACATCATTTAGTGTTAAACACTTAACTAATACCCAAGCTTGCGTTTCTGTTTTCAAAGCAACAGGAGTTTCCCCAAACGCAGAAGTATGTGCGTGCATTATCTCCGGGACTATCATGTGGAATTAAAAAGGGTGCATGGGGATAAGCTTTGGGACCATTAGCACACTGTTGTGCAAGAACGTGCATAGGCTGTGTATGGGGAGCAGCTGAAGTACTACCAATGACCGAAGACATGCATGAAGAAAGGCTTTGAGCAGTTCAAGTTCTTGGTGATGCATTTGGTACTTGTAGACATTAACTTTGAACTATGTTGTCTTTTGTTATCATGAATATGTATTGAATTTGGTAACTCATGTATTGAACTTATTTTTTGTTAGTTGATACTTTATTTTGTTATCATGAATATGCGTAACATTTGCTGATTATTATATTTTTTTCGTTCATACATTGTTCAAATTGTTATTTATTTAAAGAAGATTAATTTTGATTGTTATTATTAAAATGTAATAGTGGGGTGCATCAAATATATAGTAAAATAAAGCATAGCTCCTAAAAAGCTTTATAACTATATGACATAATTGCTATAAAATGGTGTTATAACTATATTTTATAGCGGCAAAATGATGTTATAAAGATTTCCAATTCCGTTGAGATTTAGCTGTATTATAGCGGCTATAATGAGCTATTGAATAAATATTTTATAGCGGCAAAATGGTGTTATAAAGATTTCTAGTTCCGTTGAGATTTAGCTGTATTATAGCGGCTATAATGAGCTATTGAATTAACGTACCATAGCGGCGAATTTGCGTTATAAAACTAAGATCAACCATAGCGGTATATTTTGTGTTATAAATATTCAATAGTTTTTTATAACATGTCGATATACAACGCTTATCAAACCGCTATGGTTGTGATTAATAGCGGCTATATGCCGCTATAAAAGACACTTTTTGTTGTAGTGACATAGCCACTGTGTGGTAGCTTTGAGTATGAATCGGTATGTCGGATTTCCTCTTGAATTGAAATGTAAGTTAAATTATCTGACATATTGGTCCTCGCACAAAGCAATTTTACAGATGGTCGCTCCTCAACAGCCTTATTCTTCGTGCTAGTTGACGGCATTACTCCGTAGTGTCCTTGGCCAGCGTGAGTATAGAGGTGGGGCGTCACAAGTAATGTAAGGTTAGTTATTCCTTTTTGATAGCAAAATTTTTCCTGGGCTTTCAACATTGTCGAAGGGTGTTTCTAGTTGTTTCCATTCCTTTTATCCCTTTGACATCATCAGAAGCTCAATGAATTTCATGACCCAAATTGTCTTTAACATCTTTCAAAGATATGGAATTATATACTTTGGTTGATATTTGAATTATTGCAATAGGTTTTCGACATCTTTGAAAGGTGTTAATAATGGAACAAATTATAACTTTTAACGAAATGGTTTCACCTGTCAGGATCATGGGTGTGAATAAGATCTCTAAGAAACCTAAAAAAGATATAGCTCCTGAGGTAGAATCTTCACCAAAGAAGGTTGAAGCCATCTCCAAATATTCTTTGATATCTTCTCGGGATGAAGTCGATGCCATTCTAAACGACTTTGGAATCACTGGAGTAGAAGCCATTCCTCCTGGAGATAGCGATAATATTCAAAATCCTCTTGAAGGATACTTTGCTTATACTGCCATTCACATTTGGCATGGTAGCTTCCTTCCCTTCCCAGATTTCTTGTCTAAGTTCCTAAACCATCTTGGCATTGCACTTATCCAATTATCACCTAATGTCTACACATATCTTATCTCTTTAGAACTTATGGTTCTGGAATCATGCATTTCTTCACTAAACGCTGAAGTTCTCAACTACCTAGTCCGCTTGGTCAAACTCAGCAATCTGAATAACCAGATTTTCAGAGCTAATCCCTCTAAAAAACTAATTTAAGAGGGGGTAAATAAATTTGGAGATGCGGTTCTTTTTCGTTAAAAGTTTTCCAAACATTAGTTGAGTCTTCTCTTCTCCCCGTAAGTTGATCATAGTTTTATCTTCATTCAATTACTTTCTTTTGCTGATCTACATTTTCTGATTAGGTCCTGCTCCTAAAGAAATTAATGACGAAAATAAAAGAGTCATAAAGCTGTTGACCACTGCTTCAAGTAGCATTGGGAATGGACTCACACTACTGAGGCCTACCAATCTTCAAAAACATTCTCTTCTCCCTACCGGTAAAAGAGTTCTTGGACAACCCCCTCTTGTCCAACATACTTCTAGAAGCCAATGTTTCTTATCTTTGGGTGATCTCAAGAACTTCTCTCCTATGTCTCCAATTTGCCCGGATCATCCTGGTTAGTTTAAGCGTAGTACTTACAATTTATTGTTGTGTTATTCTTTAGATTACTTTAATAACTTTATCTTTTTGAATTTTTAGCAACTGCTCCTCGAGTCGAATTGATCTTAAGTGATCCAGTTCTCCCGACTTCTACATCTAGTGCATCATCTTTGACTCAGGCCAGCGCTCGGTCGAGAATGATTGCCAAAAGAATGCTAAGCGAGAAGACTGCTGCAGGTCCTTCCCTTAAGAAAGCTAAAATTGTTGATGTCCAGTCTTCTCTACCTCCAAAAGAGAGAGGATCTATTGATGTAGACAAGGTTCCGGAAGATTCCTTACTTGATGTTGCTATTGATCCACCCAGAGCAACTCCTTCCAAAGATGATTTCATGTCTCGTATCATCGTGTCTGATTTTCCTAGCATTATTGTTTGACGGCTAATTTTCTATTAGTTAGAAAATCGTCGAAAAATATTATGGTAAAATTAACCGCAAGCGCACGGTGTACAATGTTAGTACGTGGCGAGTACGGGTCGATCCGTAGGGAATTGATGTGATTTTAAAAATTCTACTCAGTCAAATTAACCCAAATTTGCAAGTTTGTTTAAACTAAGAAAATTTAGCAAAAATTAAACTAGACAAAAGTGAATAAGAATATGGGATTAGAAGATAATTTACAGGCAAATCCACTCTCATATTTTTACATAAACCAACACAAAAACAATATATGATTTATCTATTTTGATCTTACGTAGAATTAATGATATATTTATCATAAGTATGGTCTATTTATATTATTAATTAACATAACTTAAACCATCAAACTATAATACAACAACTAAAACCACTTATCAATTGTAACGAAAATGAACATGAAGTCAAAGAAAAATCTATTTTAAGTATGATATATTTACTATTTTTGGTTAGTAACATAAATCATCAAATTTTGTTTCTATTTTAATTTCATGACCAAAATCAATTAGTTAGATGATGATGTAAATTGTGTTTATGTTGGATTAAGCATAACCCATTTGTGATTACAACACGGGCTATCAAATTCCCTAATAAACTTACATCATCCAACCTTTCATGAAGCATAAAAAGAGATCATAAATCATAGAATATGTTGAATTTACATAATTTTAGAGAGCTTTATCACCCCTAAATTGAAGGGGTTTAGCTACTCATTTGTGTTATCATTTCAACACTTGTAAATTTCAATATAAAAAGCAAGCAAAGTAAGAGCAATAAAAGATAATTAATATAATTGCATGAAATAAAACTAAGCTACTAACATAAAAGAAAAGAGAGCATGTAAACAAAAATGAGCATAAAAAGAAATAAAATCACGTAGAAAAAGAAGGAAGAAGAAAAGGCTTAGGAAGCCATTTTATTTCCCATTTAATTTATGGCTACAAGTTGCATAATATGATAAGTAGATAAAAAATCATTACACGAACATAAGAGGGTTGTCTATACATACCTAAAACCCTAATCCATATTTTAAGGGACTATCCAAAATACCCCTTAGGAAGTGTAGCTACCAAGTTATCATTAGCATGAATTAGTCCTCCATTAAGTGTGCATGTGCTTTTAATCCCCACTAACTTTTGCATTAGCTCCTACTTGTAATGGTAAGTGGGTAGGTGGGGTCCTCTATGATTTCATGAATCCATTTATTTCCATCTTCATTTGCCTTCTTCTCTTGTGCATGCATATCTTTATGAAGGCTTCTTCCATTTTCCATCCAAATTCCTACAAATAAAACTAAAATGTGCAAATAAATATTCTCCAAAAATATATGCACAAAATACCATTTTGCCCCTAAATTGAAGATAAATGAGTGATGATTTGATGACATTTGGATTTTGGTAAAAACATGTAAAAATACCCAAATATGACATTTATTTAAATAAAATTAGATTAAATATGGAAGTAAAAATATGTACATTTATGTGCACATCAAATACCCACACACTTATCTTTTTATTCGTCCTCGAATAAAGAAAAACTAAGATAAATCCACTTTCGTAGGGAGCACGATTGCATTGAGCGTATGCAACAAGCCGTTAAACCTCTAGGTGTTCATAGTAGAATGAGTGTTGTCTCGTGAGGGTTTTCAGCGGATATTACCCACAAAATCCAAATGCAACATGAAAAATTTCCTAAATGCAAGATTTATTTACAAAGAGATGAATGCTAGTTTTTGAAAATATTTACAAATAAAGAATTTAATTTTAAATTGACATGAATAAGTTAAATATAAGTTCTGGTCATCATCAAGAAATTTAAATCCTTTTACTCGTCAAAAATTTCAACAAAAATTAAGTTATCATCACAATTAGACTCGAGTTTGTCTAGTTGTCTCGATTGATAACATAGTGCAACTATGAAATGGATCCTTAGTTGATTATCAAAGTTTTTCAAAGTGGCATTTTTATTTCTTTTGAATAACAAATCGAATCAAATAAATGAAAATAGTGCTTGGATTTCAATTGCTTACTCTCTCTATTTTTGAAAAGTATTAACATTATTAATATTTACACACCTAACTCAGATAAACTGAGGCCAGATATACCAATCATGCACCACCTTTCGGACTTACGTGAGAAGAGTATAGAGCGTGGAGAGTGTACACACCTACGTATGAACACATGCCTTTAGTTGGTAATTTTTATTAAAAATTTATATACATGCACCTAACTCAGATAAACTGAGGCCAGATATACCGATCATACACTGCCTTTCTAGCTTATGTGAGAAGGGTACAGAGCATGACGAGTGTACACACTTGCGTGCGAACACATGACTCTAGGTGTTTCTTATTTTCAAAAAAACCATTTTTTTATGTTTTGTTAGAAGAGAGAGAGTTTTGCAATATCATCTTAGCGCAATTTAACGTAGAAGATCAAAATTGTTATTGCCTTTACTTTAAATCAACCGCTCTTTTAAACAAAGATTTACAATTAGGATATACTTCAAAATTAACACCCACGAACCTTCCTATATACTAGTTAAACCATAGTTACTTGTAATTAAACTTTATTTTTATTTTTGTTGAGACAAATAAATTTTCAAAAATTTCAATTTAATAACCAAAACATATACTTATCCTATAGTGTTTCTTCAAAAGTAAATCAATATGTTAAAAAAAATTTGTTTTGGGATTTTTTTTAAGTTTTGAGTTTTGAAAAGAAAAATGCAAAAAATAAACCATGAAAAGTCAAAAATGAAGATGAGACTCCCCCACTTGATTTTGACTGTGTCCCCACAGTCTATGCATGATGTAATAAGTGTAACAGGGAAAAATATGTACATATTTACAAAAGAGGGTTAACATTTCTTACTAGACGTAGTATGGCTCATGAAGAATCATAAGCTCCTCCTCTTGATTACTTGGAAATTCCAAGTATGGCTTTAAGCGATGACCATTGACTTTTAAAATTGTTCCATCCCTGAGGTTTTTATTTCTATTGTACCATGTGGAAAAACAGTTCGAACCACAAATGGTTCGGTCCATCTTGATTTTAATTTCCCAGGGAATAAGTGAAGTCTAGAGTAATATAAAAGAACTTTTTGATTTGGTGAAAACTTTTTTCTTAGGATAGACTTGTCATGAAAAACTTTTGTTCTTTCTTTGTAAATTTTTTCATTTTTATACGCATCGTTCCTAAGTTCTTCTAGTTCGTCGAGTTGTAGTTTTCAGTTTCCACTAGCTTTATCGAGATCGAAATTTAAGTTCTTTACTGCCCACAACGCTTTGTGTTCGATTTCAACTAGTAAATGGCAAGCTTTCCCATAAACTAAATGAAATGGGGACATTCCAAGGTTAGTTTTAAAAGCAGTACGATAAGCCCAAAGCGCGTCAGTTAATTTTTGAGACCAATCCTTTTGATTTTTATTAACAGTTTTCTCCAAAATTTATTTGATTTAACGATTTGAAACTTCAACTTGGCCACAAGTTTGAGGATGATACGGAGTGGATAACTTGTGGGTTATCGAGTATTTCTTCATTAGAGTTTTAAATGATCGATTGCAAAATTGGGTTCCGTTATTGCTTATTATTGTGCGAGGTGTTCTGAACCTCGAAAATATGTTTTCTTTAAAGAATTTCACAACAACTTTCTGGTCATTTGTTTTACACGGAATGACCTCAACCCATTTGGAGACATAATCAACGACATGCAGAATGTACAAATTTTCGAAGGAACTGGGAAATGGTCCCATAAAATCAATACCCCAAATGTTAAAGATTTCGATCGTAAGAATGAGGTTCAAAAGCATCATATTTAGTCAAGAGATTTTTCCTACCATTTGGCAGCGATCGCATGTTTTATAAAATTCGAATGAGTCTTTGAAAAGAGTGGGCCAATAAAAGCCACATTGAAGTACTATTTCCGTAGTTTTCTTCGGACCGAAGTGACCACCACACGCTTGATCGTGGCAAAATGAAAGAACACTTTTGATTTCACAATCCGTAATGCAATGTCGAATGATTTGGTCGGAACGGTACTTAAACAAGTATGGATCATCCTAATAGAAGTACTTGACTTGGGAAAGAAATTTATATTTATCTTGTTTCGACCAAAATGAAGGAGTTTCTTTAGTGACTAGATAGTTCACTATGTTTGCATACCATGGATCGACAGAAACAGAAAGGAGTTGTTCATCAGGAAAGTTCTCGTTGACCAGTAAAGGAGACGGTGCGTTTGGAAGACGCAACAGATGATCATCGATGACATTGTCAGATCCTTTTTTTATCTTTGATCGTAAGGTCAAATTTTTGGGTCCAGCGGATCAAACGAGACTTAGCATCCTTTTTAGCGAAAAGGTCCCTAAGAGCGGAATGGTCAGTGTAAACAATAATGTGTGAGCCAATTAAATAAGGTCAGAATTTTTCGAGCGCAAAGACTACAGCCAGAATTTCTTTTTCAGTGGTCTTGTAATTGAGTTGAGCATCGTTAAGAGTCATACTAGCATAGTAGATGACATGAAGAATTTTGTTGATGCGTTGTCCTAAGACAGCACCAACTGTGATGCAGCGCACCCCTCATTTGTCCAAAGTATAAGTCGTGACCGACTTAACATGATAGAAGATTTCAAAGACATAAGTCGTGACCGACTTAAGGAAGGAAGCATAAGTCGTAACCGACTTAAAGAAGCGGTTTTGCGACTTAACGAAGTTGTAGGTCGTCTACGACCTAAGGAGTTAAGGAATAACTCGCTGGAACGACCTAACTCGTTTTTAGGTCGTGTACGACCTAACGAGATAAGAAAGAGTGCTGGGTTACGACCTAAAGCTACATGAGCAACACAAGTTGAAAAGTGTGAAGGTTTACGTCGGCAACGACTTAAGGGAAGTGTTTGGGTTATGGAACGACTTAACGGAACAGGTGATAAGTCGTCACCGAGTTACGACTTAGTTAAGTCTCCTGAACGACCTATCGAGTCGCACAGAGGAAAGGTAGAGC
Organism: Allium fistulosum; assembly: GCA_030737815.1. Taxonomy (NCBI): domain Eukaryota; kingdom Viridiplantae; phylum Streptophyta; class Magnoliopsida; order Asparagales; family Amaryllidaceae; genus Allium; species Allium fistulosum. Next base: position 325,767,517 of record CM060903.1, on the reverse strand, counting down.
AAATTGGTGAAGAGTTAGGTCGTGAACGACCTAACGAGTCAGGAGTTAAGTCGCTGAGGATGGAAACCGTTGATTCTCTGCCGAGTTAATCTCTACCATTGATTTCTTTAGGTCGCCGCATGCTTTTAAGTCGCTGAAGCTGTTGCCGTTGATTCTCTGCCGAGTTAATCTCTACCGTTGATTGCTTTAAATCGCTGTTCTGGGATGCCGCAAGTTTATAAGTCGTAGGTCGTATTTCGGTAAGTCGTATGTGTTGTGTAACATGTTGGTAAGTCGTTGAATAATGTAAATAGGTCGTTACCGACCTAAGTGAGTCGTTGTGTTGTACTTGTAATGTTGATAAGTTGCTATGTTGAACATAGGTCGTCGCCGACCTTAGATAGGTCGTAAGTCGTCATCTATAGGTCGTTTCCGACCTAGGAGTTGTGAATATTTTTTGTTCTGCGTGAGTTGTAGCCTATAAATAGGCAAGTTGAATCATTTTGTAAGGTTGTTGATTTTTGAATAAAATTCTCTTTTGTTAGCTTTGTGCTTTCATTCAAATTGGTAGTTGAGTGTAATCTCCTATCTCCTCTTTCGGTTAATCGAGTGCGCTCGATTCAACGATTGTAGAAGCCGATTCGCGGAATCAAGTGCGCTTGATCAACGCTTGAAGAATTGAAGATCTTTGAACCCGGTATCGTGTGCGATCAACGAGTTCGGGATAGCTAGAATTCGGTATCTTCGGATCAACGAATTCGGGCCTTTCAGTATTCATCAATCCATCTATTGCTACTTTCACCGATTGAAGATCGTTTTGTTTAATCCGCTGCGTCAGTTTTGGTATCAGAGCTTGTTTTAGCCAATCATAGCTAAATCGAGACTTGGAGCCTATTCATTTTGAAGTTGAAGTGATAGCCGAGAGCTTGAAGTGTTGAGCCGTGATCAAGTTGAAGTGTTCAACTTTGTATTGAAGTTTGGAGATCGGATCTTAGCATTTGGAGAAGTTGTGTTCATCGCGATTTGCAACAAGTGTGGAGTTTTCGATCCATTTCATTTGGATCAAAGTTCGAATTGTGTTTGAATTTGAAGTGTTTGTAAAGTTTTCAAGTATGCCGCTGAGGAGAGCTAATCGTCACCAAAACGTAGAAGCTTTGTATCGAAGAGAAGAAGCTGATGAGATGGAGCAGAGAATTAATGAGAACTTTAGTGAGAAGCTTAATGAAGGGATTGGACGATTAGAGAAGATGATGTTAGAAATGAATCAAAATCGGAGAAGGGTTTCACATGAATCTAACCATGGGGGAAGTAGAGTCTCACCACAATCCAATCGAGACAGGAGTGTTGATGATGATCAAAGGCGTGGGAGGAACGTGAATGATCGTGAACGGAGGAATGTAGATAGAAGGGATGATGGTGGTAGACGTGATGGGAGTAGAGATGTGGGTGGACGAGATAGACAATGATATACATCTGATTTTGAAGAGGAGTATGATGGTGGTAGTGTTCGAGGACAAGGATGAGGACAAAGAAGAAATCACTCTGAGTATGATCACAAATGGGAGTCAGGGATGAAGACTGAAATTCCTGAATTCAAAGGTGGTATGCAAGCAGAGGAGTTTCTAGATTGGGTAACTAATGTTGAAGAGATTTTTGATTTCAAGGAAGTTCCAGAACATCGTAGAGTGAAGTTGGTTGCTACAAGGTTGAGGGGTAGAGCTTTGGCATGGTGGCAGCAAACCAAACTTACACGTGAACGAATGGGAAAGTCAAAAGTTGAATCTTGGGAGAAGATGAAGAAATTGATGAAAGCAACGTTCTTACCTTACAATTATCAATCTTTGATGTATCAACGTTTGTAGAACTTGAGACAAGGGACGAAATCTGTGAATGACTATGCTGACGAATTTTATCAATTGATTGCCAGGAATGATATTATGGAGACAGAAGAACAATTGACAGCCAGATTTGTTGGGGGGTTGCGAATGCAGATTCAGGATATGGTTAACATGTTTGATCCTAGATCTGTAGCGGAAGCACATCAGAAAGCGTTGGCTTGGGAGAAGCAGGGTAGACGAGGAGGAGGTGTGTTTACTAATTCCAACAATTAAGTGAAGGGTGTTAGTGGGAGTTCTAATGTTTCCAAACCTATCAGTAGACCAGTGGTGAAGGAGGCTGAGAAGGCGAAAGTCAATAATGGTTTCAAATGTTATAATTGCCAAGAAATGGGCCACAAAAGTAGCGAATGTCCGAAGCCGAAGAAGAGAGCTATGATAGCGGAGGTTGAGGATGAGGATGAAGAAGCTGAATGTTCCAATTCACCACCTGATGAGGAGGAAGAAGAAGTGACGGGAGACGAAGGTTATAATCTAATGATGAAGAGGTCCTGTTTAACACCAAAGCAAGAAGAGGATTGTAGTTGGATAAGGAGCAATATTTTTCAGTCAACATGTACTATTCTGGGGAAAGTTTGCAAATTTGTTATTGATGCTGGAAGCTGTGATAATATAATTTCTTCCGAAGCTGTGAGGAAGTTGGCGTTGAAGACTGAGAAACATTCGAAACCGTACAAGCTAGCTTGGTTGAGGAAAGGCGGGGAGGTGAAGGTTGGACGAAGGGCTTGTGTGAAGTTTTCAATTGGAAAGAAATACAAGGATGAAATCTGGTGCGATGTGGTAGATATGGATGTCTGTCATTTTTTGCTGGGGAGACCGTGGCAGTATGATAGGGCGGTGCAACATGATGGGCGTACCAACAGTTACAGTTTCATGTTTGAGGGCACAAAGATTATTCTGGTTCCAAAGAAGCGACAACAGGAGGAAAACAAGATGGAGGAGATTGAAGAGCTTAAAACCTTGTTATCTTTGAAGGAGTTTGTGAAGGAAGTAGAGGAGGAGCCTGAAGTATTTTTATTGATTGGGCGCGAGAGCAGTGAAGAAGTTGAAATTCCAAAAGAAGTTAAACCAGTTTTGAAAGAATTTGACGATGTATTTCCAGAGGAGTTACCAACAGAGTTGCCACCGTTGAGGGATATACAACATCAGATAGATCTTGTTCCAAGTGCTGTGTTGCCACACAGACCACATTATCGAATGAGTCCGAAGGAACATGAAGAGTTGCGGAGGCAGGTAGAGGAATTGCTTGAACAGGGGCGTGTGCAGGAGAGTTTAAGTCCTTGTGCTGTACCAGCTCTATTGGTACCCAAAAAGGATGGAACGTGGAGGATGTGCACAGATAGTAGAGCATTGAATAAGATCACAGTCAGATACAGATTTCCGATGCCGAGGCTTGATGATTTATTGGATCAGATCAGTGGGTCCGTAATCTTTTCTAAGATTGACTTAAAGAGCGATTATCATCAGATTCGCATTAGACCAGGGGACGAATGAAAGACAGCATTCAAGATGAGGGAAAGCTTGTATGAATGGCTGGTAATGCCGTTTGGTCTATCGAATGCACCAAGTACATTCATGAGGACGATGAACCAGATTTTTAGGCCATACATTGGGAAATTCGTTGTGGTTTACTTTGATGATATTCTAATCTACAGTGCTAGTACAGAAGAGCATGTTCAACATCTGAAGAAAGTGCTAATTATTCTTCGTGAAGAACAATTCTATGCTGCTACAAAGAAGTGTGTTTTTATGGCGAAGAGTGTTTTATTTTTGGGATATGTTGTGTCGGAAGAAGGAATACAGGTTGACCAAAGTAAAATCGAAGCTATCAGAGATTGGCCGCAGCCCAAGACGATAACGGAAGTTCGTAGTTTTCACGGGTTGGCTTCATTTTATCGGAGGTTCATTCCACACTTTAGTAGTGTGATGGCACCTGTTACTGATTGCATGAAGGGTAAACAGTTTGCATGGACGGAGGAAGCCGGGGTTGCTTTTGAGCGAATCAAAGAACTCTTGACGTCTGCACCAATTCTAATATTACCAGATTTTCAGTTAGTGTTTGAACTACATACTGATGCATCCAAGGTTGGAATTGGAGGAGTGTTGAGTCAGAGGGGACGTCCTATTGCATATTTCAGTGAGAAGTTGTCAGGAGCGAAGATGCGATACAGTACATATGATGTGGAGTTTTATGCTGTTGTGCAAGCTATTAAACACTGGAGACATTATCTATTCCAGAAAGAGTTTGTTCTGTATACTGATCATGAGGCCTTGAAGCATTTTCAAGGGCAAGACAAGATTTCAGCAAGACATGCATCGTGGATTGCATATCTGCAACAGTTTACTTTTGTTGTGAAACACAAATCGGGAGTGACGAATCGTGTGGCTGATGCTTTGAGTAGGAGGAATCATTTGTTGACAACAATGAAGGTTGAAGTGACGGGGTTTGACATTTTACCGGAACTATTTGTGGAAGATCCTTACTTTATGAAGTTTGTTGATAAAGTCAAGAATGGAGAGACGAATGAGTTCGTGATGGTAGATGGTTTTTTGTTCAAGGGAAATCGATTGTGCATACCTGATTGCAGTTTGAGAATGAAAATTGTGAAGGAGCTACATGATGAAGGACATGTTGGGAGAGACCGTACATTACAGTTGATTTCACAATCTTACTTTTGGCCATCGATGAGGAAAGAGGTGGAGAGGTTTGTGGAGCGTTGTCATATTTGTCAGGTTTCGAAAGGAACTGCGACTAATGCTGGTTTATATATGCCGTTACCCGTGCCTGTAAAACCATAGGTGGATATCAGTATGGATTTTGTTTTGGGTGTGCCTAGAACTCAAAGGGGAAATGATTCTATATTCGTTGTGGTGGACAGATTTTCAAAGATGGCACATTTTATTGCTTGTAAGAAGACAGCGGATGCTGTTCATGTTGCTCAGTTGTTTTTCAAGGAGATCTATCGACTTCATGGATTGCCAGAATCTATTGTGTCGGATAGAGATACTCGATTTCTGAGTCACTTTTGGTTGAGTTTGTGGAAAATGGTGGGAACGAAGCTGAAGTTTAGTAGTGCTTATCATCCGCAAACGGATGGACAGACCGAGGTTGTGAACAGATCATTGGGAAATTTGTTGAGGTGTCTTGTTCAAGACAATCTGAAGAGTTGGGATGTGAAGTTATGCCAGGCAGAGTTTGCCCATAATCATGCTGTGAATCGAAGTACTGGGTTTAGTCCATTCCAGATTGTTTATTCGAGCTTACCGAAAGGGCCGTTGGATTTAACGGTGATACCACAATCAAAGAAGACAGTTAAGAAAGCTGTTGATTTTGTTGATGGATTGGCGGAATGTCATAAAGTCGTTCAGGAACGATTGGAGAAAGCAAATGAGAAGTATAAACGATCTGCAGACTTGAAACGAAGGAATGTTGAGTTTAATGAAGGAGATATGGTATATGCTGTGTTGACAAAAGATCGTTTTCCAGTGGGTGCTTATAACAAATTGAAAGCGAGAAAGATTGGTCCAGTGGAAATTCTAAAGAGAATCAATGAAAATGCTTATAAATTGAAGCTGTCAGATGATGTGTATACGTCTGACGTATTCAATGTTAAGCATCTCGTACCATATCACGGGATTGAGTTTGTTGGGGAAGATGCAAAATTTACAAATTCGAGGTCGAATTTTTCTCAACCTGGGGAGGATGATGCAGCACAGCCCTCATTTGTCCAAAGTATAAGTCGTGACCGACTTAACATGATAGAAGATTTCAAAGACATAAGTCGTGACCGACTTAAGGAAGGAAGCATAAGTTGTAACCGACTTAAAGAAGCGGTTTTGCGACCTAACGAAGTTGTAGGTCGTCTACGACCTAAGGAGTTAAGGAATAACTCGCTGGAACGACCTAACTCGTTTTTAGGTCGTGTACGACCTAACGAGATAAGAAAGAGTGCTGGGTTATGACCTAAAGCTACAGGAGCAACACAAGTTGAAAAGTGCGAAGGTTTACGTCGGCAATGACTTAAGGGAAGTGTTTGGGTTATGGAACGACTTAACGGAACAGGTGATAAGTCGTCACCGAGTTATGACTTAGTTAAGTCTCCTGAACGACCTATCGAGTCGCACAGAGGAAAGGTAGAGAAAATTGGTGAAGAGTTAGGTCGTGAACGACCTAACGAGTCAGGAGTTAAGTCGCTGAGGATGGAAACCATTGATTCTCTGCCGAGTTAATCTCTACCATTGATTTCTTTAGGTCGCCGCATGCTTTTAAGTCGCTGAAGCTGTTGCCGTTGATTCTCTGCCGAGTTAATCTCTACCGTTGATTGCTTTAAATCGCTGTTCTGGGATGCCGCAAGTTTATAAGTCGTAGGTCGTATTTCGGTAAGTCGTATGTGTTGTGTAACATGTTGGTAAGTCGTTGAATAATGTAAATAGGTCGTTACCGACCTAAGTGAGTCGTTGTGTTGTACTTGTAATGTTGATAAGTCGCTATGTTGAACATAGGTCGTCGCCGACCTTAGATAGGTCGTAAGTCGTCATCTATAGGTCGTTTCCGACCTAGGAGTTGTGAATATTTTTTGTTCTGCGTGAGTTGTAGCCTATAAATAGGCAAGTTGAATCATTTTGTAAGGTTGTTGATTTTTGAATAAAATTCTCTTTTGTTAGCTTTGTGCTTTCATTCAAATTGGTAGTTGAGTGTAATCTCCTATCTCCTCTTTCGGTTAATCGAGTGCGCTCGATTCAACGATTGTAGAAGCCGATTCGCGGAATCAAGTGCGCTTGATCAACGCTTGAAGAATTGAAGATCTTTGAACCCGGTATCGTGTGCGATCAACGAGTTCGGGATAGCTAGAATTCGGTATCTTCGGATCAACGAATTCGGGCCTTTCAGTATTCATCAATCCATCTATTGCTACTTTCACCGATTGAAGATCGTTTTGTTTAATCCGCTGCGTCAGTTTTGGTATCAGAGCTTGTTTTAGCCAATCATAGCTAAATCGAGACTTGGAGCCTATTCATTTTGAAGTTGAAGTGATAGCCGAGAGCTTGAAGTGTTGAGCCGTGATCAAGTTGAAGTGTTCAACTTTGTATTGAAGTTTGGAGATCGGATCTTAGCATTTGGAGAAGTTGTGTTCATCGCGATTTGCAACAAGTGTGGAGTTTTCGATCCATTTCATTTGGATCAAAGTTCGAATTGTGTTTGAATTTGAAGTGTTTGTAAAGTTTTCAAGTATGCCGCCGAGGAGAGCTAATCGTCACCAAAACGTAGAAGCTTTGTATCGAAGAGAAGAAGCTGATGAGATGGAGCAGAGAATTAATGAGAACTTTAGTGAGAAGCTTAATGAAGGGATTGGACGATTAGAGAAGATGATGTTAGAAATGAATCAAAATCGGAGAAGGGTTTCACATGAATCTAACCATGGGGGAAGTAGAGTCTCAACACAATCCAATCGAGACAGGAGTGTTGATGATGATCAAAGGCGTGGGAGGAACGTGAATAATCGTGAACGGAGGAATGTAGATAGAAGGGATGATGGTGGTAGACGTGATGGGAGTAGAGATGTGGGTGGACGAGATAGACAACGATATACATTTGATTTTGAAGAGGAGTATGATGGTGGTAGTGTTCGAGGACAAGGACGAGGACAAAGAAGAAATCACTCTGAGTATGATCACAAATGGGAGTCAGGGATGAAGACTGAAATTCCTGAATTCAAAGGTGGTATGCAAGCAGAGGAGTTTCTAGATTGGGTAACTAATGTTGAAGAGATTTTTGATTTCAAGGAAGTTCCAGAACATCGTAGAGTGAAGTTGGTTGCTACAAGGTTGAGGGGTAGAGCTTTGGCATGGTGGCAGCAAACCAAACTTACACGTGAACGAATGGGAAAGTCAAAAGTTGAATCTTGGGAGAAGATGAAGAAATTGATGAAAGCAACGTTCTTACCTTACAATTATCAATCTTTGATGTATCAACGTTTGAAGAACTTGAGACAAGGGACGAAATCTGTGAATGACTATGCTGACGAATTTTATCAACTGATTGCCAGGAATGATATTATGGAGACAGAAGAACAATTGACAGCCAGATTTGTTGGGGGGTTGCGAATGCAGATTCAGGATATGGTTAACATGTTTGATCCTAGATTTGTAGCGGAAGCACATCAGAAAGCGTTGGCTTGGGAGAAGCAGGGTAGACGAGGAGGAGGTGTGTTTACTAATTCCAACAATCAAGTGAAGGGTGTTAGTGGGAGTTCTAATGTTTCCAAACCTATCAGTAGACCAGTGGTGAAGGAGGCTGAGAAGGCGAAAGTCAAACCTATCAGCTAACTTCCAACGTTTGGTCATATGGTTCGTTCGGTTGATTTTCAAGATTGAAGATGTTAAGATCCAAAGTCATGTTTCCAAAAGAGATTTTCATCGAACCGTTTCGACAACTGATGAGAGCAATCGAAGTAGCCAAGAAAGATCATCCTAAAATCAATGGAATTTGACTCATCAGATTGTTCACAGGATGAGTCTCCAAAACGATGAAATCGACGGTGAATATGAATTGACCGATTTTGATGAGTACGTCCTCGATTTCTCCCACGGGTTTCTTAATCGAACGATCGGCAAATTGAAGAGTTACTTTCATCAGTTTTAGTTCACCCAAGCCAAGTTGTTGGTAAACTGAATAAGGAATCAAATTGACACTCGCACCCAAATCGAGTAAGCATTTCTTAATCATTTTGTCTCCTATCATGCATGAGATCATCGGACATCCAGGATCTTTGTATTTGATGGGAATTGATTGGGACAAGACTTTGCTAAGTCTGGCGGCTAAGAAGACTTTCTTGGGTACACGAGTGTGTCTTTTTTGGGTACACAAGTCCTTGAGAAACTTAGTGAAGTTAGGACTTGTTGAACGATATCTGTAACGACCCAGAATTTTGAACGAATTAAATTGAGAATATTTAATTAATTTTAAATATTTGAACGATGATTTAATTTGAATCCCCGATATAACTTTGAAATTTACGATTAAATTATAGAATTTAATCTATTGAAACTGGATAAAAATTTGAATCTTCAATTATAAGCCAAAGAAAAATATTTCGGAAACTTTTGTAATTCATATTGATAATACTGAAGATGATAGAAGCTTCAGAATCGAACTTGAAATTGAATTGTTCAGTTTGAAATTTATATTGTTCGGTCGATATTTAAAAGTAGCGTTCCGGGGCACAGTCTCGGAATTCGACGAAACCAGTTTCATTGGGTCCGTGATGTTGAATTATTGTCGGATTTTGAATATCGTATTTATCGGTGTTTATATGTGGGCACACGACGTGTAAACGCATTGAATTTTTTATCGAAATTCAATTTAAATTTAAATCTGTAATTTGTCACCGTAGCACGATATCTTCCTTTTGTCACGCCTTAAATTACGCCGAGCATCACGAAATCACGCAACCCATCCCTCTCCTTTCTTTCCACCAGAAATCACGCTCCCTTACATTTTAAAAACTTCACGTTCAAAAGATATAAACGAAACCTTCTTCTCGTTTATAAATTAATGGCTGCGACAAACATTTCCTTCCCCCCCCCCAAATTTTTAAATCAATTCGATCGTTCGAATTTCAAGCAGCTGCCGAGCTTATGGGCCACCGCGAGGCAAGGATCAGTGGCGGCTGACATTTGTTCGACATCGCAAGGCAGAGGGCGTGGGGATGATCGAGATTCGGGGAAGCAGCGGCATCGAGGAGTTTCGCGGAGTTCGTGGTGCTCGCGAGCTCGTATGGAGGCGCTCATCACGGCGCATCGCGAACCACACTCGCGTGAAGGCTGGGGTAGGGGTTTCGCATGCTCGAAGTGATTCGTGGGGCGGTGTGTTCGAGCTCGAGGTCAGAACTAGGGTTTCGGCGAGCTTGTCTGTTGGTGGCGGCAGTGTTCTGGGGTTGCTCGCGATTTCAGCGATGGTTCATGGTTCGATTTCGCGAATCGAGGCGAGTTCGACGATGGTATGCTTTCTCATTTTTATGTATACTGATTTTATTTTGAATTTATATAAGTATTTAAAAGAAAAAAAAAGGAATAAAACGAAATGCAGATGAGGTTTACTGTAATAATTTTTATACAAGCAGAAAATTATTTTAAGTTAAAACTTTTAGTTTAATTCGTTATCGACACAAATAAATTTTTACAGTAAATTAAATTAAGGTTATATTCAGATTGTGTGTGTATATATATATACAGTTAAGCTTTAATTTTTAAAATATTGTACAGTAAAGATAAAACTCTATTTTCAGATTTTTATTAAAAATGCTTTGATACTGAGAGAAAAATGTAAAAGCAATTCTGTTTGTATTTAGTAAAATAGATATACAATGACTAAAAATATATATACAGCAGTGAAAGAAAATATATATATGCAGTTTAAAATATCTAGAGGTTTTAACTATGATATTTATATTAAATTTGATGAGTGGTTTAAAAATTTAAGGTATTAGTTGAAATAAAATCAATAGTTGATTAAATTGTTAAAACGAAATAAATTGTTCGATTTAATTCGAATGTTGATAAATCGTATAAATGTTCATACAAGGTTAATACAATGAAGAAATCGAGTCAAGAATGGAAATGGATGCTAATAAAAAGCTAAGGTGAGATTTTTCTCACTCGATTGAAAAGTGGATTTTACAGTTATTGATTTATTTGATGATTGGATGTGATATTAGATATTTTAGGATATATCTATATGTAGCAATATATACATATTGGCATGTGTATATATTGGATTGATGATTTCCCGCCTCGTATAGCAGATGAGACCCTATTGCGCCGTTAGTAAGCGGATTTATAAAAACCCATATACCGCGATAATTCCGTACTGGAGCGGAATTGGTATTGTGCTAACATCTTTGGATGCAGGGAAACAGGTTGGAGGGATCCAACTGGACCCCTCACATTGATTGAATTTATTTCTATTGTGATATGAATCTGTGAATGATTTTATAGTGATGCTATTAATCATATTGATATCTGGGAATTGTTTGAAAGCTAAAATTTAGCTGAATGGATGTTTCGACATCATTGGATTCCAAAGATAAACGAAATGGAATTTTTGAAATTCAAGTAGAAAATTTCTAAGTGAATCAATTTTAGAAATTGAATAAATTCGAAGAAAGGAATTTTAAAGTATAAAAAAGTTAATTTTTATATTCTTATCGAATTAATTCCAGAATCAAGTGAAAACGTTAAATGAATGAATTTCGTATAATAGTGATTTTAAATTGGAGAATTTGATTAAAATTGGGATTTCTAAATAGTTGGAAAAAGATAAAGAGATTTATTTTCTTTAAGAGGAATTTGTTTAAAATGAAATAAGTTGGAAGTCCAATTATAAATTTAATTGGCAAATTGAAACAAGTTTGGAAAAATCAATATAAAATGATTTGGGATGGGAAATTAATTTAGAAATGAATATTGAAATTGATTTGGTATTGAAGTAAAATTAGAAATCAATTTGGGATTTGATTTTGGGGTTAAAAGTGAATATTTGGGAATGTGGATTTAAAAATGGAAATGATGTTAAAATGGGTTTATTTACAGTTTGTAAAGTTTAAAAGAACGATTTCTTTTAAAATAAATAAATTATAAGTATTTAACTTATAATATGGATTTTTGATGTATACGTTGAGTTATTAGAATATGGATTTTTGATGTATATGTTGAGTTATAAAATTGAATGGGTCATTAAAGGAAATTTATGAAATCGAAGTTGTTATAGAATAGAAAATAGAATTTATAAACGTTGTTTTATAAATTCGAAATAGATTGAATTGGATAAATTAAATATAGAAGGACATTAAAGAAGATACATTCGCGATTTTAAATAGCGAATTTTTATTGAAATAAAATGTGTAGAAAAGACTGAAATGTGGTTAGTGAAGTATATTCACGATTTTGGACAGTGAATATATTTTTAAGTAAAATGGATAGGGTTTTGGGAAAGCGATATTATGAAATGAAGTTAATTGTTTTAAAAGATGTTTTAAAACGTGTGAACTATCGAAATCATAGATTTCAACATTTATTGTTGAAATAGACGTTTCGAAAAATAAGGAAATGGTGGACTATAACACTGTTGTTATAGTAAATGATTTCCGAAAGGAAATATTTTATATAGTATTGGGATTTATATATCTATCTTAATTCTGAATCCCTATACTAGTGATTTCGAGTCATCGTAACGATGTTTTACGCAACATTCGTTTTGACTCAAATAAATGTGATTTAAGAATGATTTCCTTAAAGAATGAGATATATACTTAATTTTGATTTTAAGTATATCGAATATTTTCTAAGTGTTGAAAATAAATGATTTGTGAAATACTTATTTTTAAATAAGTATGGAAATGCTTTTCCAATATGAAATGAACGTTTTGAGATTTTATCTTTGTAAAGATAAATTGAAATTGAATATTGAAAACGATTTGAAAATCGTATATCAGAAGATATTTTGAAATATAAATTCACTATGGAATTTATAAAAAGAAATGGGAAGTTGTTTAAAAATAAATGTTGATTTATTTTTTTGAAGTGTGGAAATTTTATATCTAGTAAAGATATTTTTGAAGATGAAATAATTTGGAAAATTATTTGGAATCTGATGATGTTGCGCATTTTTATTGATAGTTAAATAACCGACTATCAATAATTACCTTTAGATAGGTATTTGTTGTGAATTGGATGAATTTGAATGCCACACTTATTTTTGAATAAGCGCTCACTATTCGGGTTAGCCGGGAAAGGACCATGGGGTCGTATAACCCATTCCGAATATGTGATACGTCGTTATGAATTGCATTCGAAGACCGGTGTTGAAGACCGGATATTTTTGAAAATAGAAGGATTACCGTCGAGTTACTCTACATCGACTGATCTTCGATTTAGAGGTTTTATCACCCTTAGTGACGGGAAGTCCTGACGTGATTGAAAATTATCCGGATGTGCAAGGGCTTCGTGAGAAGTGCCTTCGGTTCTGTTCGATCCCGGAACAGACTTGTATGGATTGTGTGTCTGACGTTACAATTTGAGATATAAAGCTGATTTCTTTCAAATACATTTCTGTTGGTGGCGGAGAATTTATTCTCTTAGCTTAACACCCTTCTCTGAGACGTACGAGCTCAGAGGTTATGTAGTTGAAATTTATCAGCGATATATCCCAATTTGGTAACGTGGCATACTGAGTGTTGCTGTGAAATGATCAGTGTTTGATCATTTGTGATATGATCATTTGTTTGATCTTATATCTTTGTGATCATAGGTTGATCATTTTGTTTGACCCGAAGCAGGGCTTTTTGAGAAAGCGTAGCTTTGTGGACGAGACTTCGTCGAGCCTCACACCCCGGAAATGGTCGAAACAGGAAGAATGCAGCAAGGTTCTAGGGAGTAGCGCCCCTTAGTGTATGTCATTCCTTCTGGATAAAGGTGGTATCATGGTATGGAGCCCAGATACTTAACCTCTGTGGTTACTGCATTATTTTTCTATGTGGTTTGTTGGAAATCGGGGATCCTCGGGAAGATCGGTGACGATCGGGGGATGGCATACGCGTGTCAGTAGTTACCTATTTTTGCAGAGGTAACCCGGCCTTGTGTTGGCAGAGATCCGGTTAGGTTCTCGGGTCGTCTATTCCAGGGACGTACCCATCGTGGATAGGAAGTTCCTTAGCCTGACCATTTGTTGGAAATCCAAAGAAACAATACGTGACTTTTACGGTTTTAGTTGTAGAACCTATCATTCACTTATGGTGGCGCCCCACTGTTTGGATGGTAGCTATAGTAGGCATAGTTCGAAATGTCTATGCTGGCTAAGATTTATATTGTACTTTCGAAATGTTTTCTACACTATGCACTAATAATAATATCAAAAATGATTTGATTTTGCGTAGTAAGCATCTTTGACTATCATAAGAAGAAATCTCCTCCAATTCTGCGTTTGCATTGTGTGTGTGGTGGGAGGTCTTATGGTAGTTTCATTTTCCAAAAGCATTTCGAATTGACTTTAAAGTTATCATGTTGTTTATTTTAAAGATAAACTGTTTTACGATCTCACACCAGTCACCATGACTGACTCGGAGTTTATTGTTCCCTTCTAAACTCTGGGTGCCCATCAATTTCCACACGGGCAGCCTAGAGTTATATTATCAGGATATTCTGGATATTCTGGAGCTTTGGAAGCAAGCTGGATGGCGAGACGTAATATTTGTATCTGATAGTATTTATTCCGCTGCGTATTCTGTATGAGGACAAGTTTATATAACTGTCCATTGTTGTTTATTGACTCTGATGATATGATGTGATGTAATGTAATAACAGATATAATTCTTTTGTTTTTAAATGATATTCATTTATCTATTGTATATTATTCCGCTGCGATATGTGAGATTCTGATATTGTTCTCTGTTCTGTATCTGTTGTTGTTTTGTTGTTCTTCTTCTCTTTTTCTTCTATCTTCTTCTTCTACCTTTTTCTTCTTTCTTAAAACCATAACTTTTGGGGTTTCCTGCATTCGATGGCTCAGCAGTCGATAAAGTGAGTATCGATGTTGAATTTTCGAAAGTCGAAAATTTTCGGGATGTTACAAGTGGTATCAGAGCATATGGTTAAGCGACAACCCTGCTCTGTTGGGTGTTACTCATTAGAGATAGAGTCAGTAGTACTCTAGAATGAGTTGAGTGTAATAATAGATATGAGCGCGTATTTGTTATTGAATATAAAAATTGTTTTATATTGTGATGATTGATTTGTTGGGTGGTATATGGATTCTGGTCAATACGAGTAATTAACGATCATTGATAGGGATCTCTAAACACTCGAATAGAACAATTCGGCACAGTATTGTTTTAAATAGGGTAAATGAAATAATTTTGCCCAAAACTATTTTTGTATATAAAGGAATTAATTTTCTATGAATTATCATAGTATATGGATGTTTGGATGTTAGGAAGTAATAATAGTGAATTATCATCACTAAAAAATTGAATAAGAAACTGAAATCGTAACTCCAAAGTTAAGAAATAAATTCATATACAAATGAAATTTGAGAATGTAAACTGTAAATGTGAATTGTAATTTAAACGGAATTCCAGAGAAGTTTTGGAAATGTTTTGAAAAGAATTTGAAAATTTTGGTGATTTGGAAAGTTTAAATTCTTTTTGATTTGAAAATGAATTTCAAAGGTTTTGAAAAGTATTTTGGAAGGATAAAAGCTCTAAACTCTTTTCGGTCGCTGGAAAATAACTTCGATGATGACCGCGGCATCGTTGGTGTTCATTTTCGGGTTTCCAAAAGAGGAAATTGCTGCCAAATTGTTTTAAATGAAAGTTGTTTGGAAAATTTAGTTTTGTTTAGAAAATTCAAGGATAATTTGAATTGTTTTCAAAATGGTTTTGAAAGGTTGAAAAGACTCTGGAATACTTTATAAGAATATTTATGGAATATTATTGAATTGATAACTTATACAAATAGAAATTGTTAATGTAAAATATGTAAATGTGATTGGAATTAAAGTTCATTAACAAGTGAAATCTATAAATGTGAATTGAAAGTATAAGGAAATGAATTCATATATGAATAAAAGTTGTGAATATGAAACATTAATGTGATATATAGTTTGAAATAAAGTTCCAGAAAAATATTTGAAGATAAAATTCATAAAGGAATGGAATTAGTAATATGAATGTACAAATGACTTTATAAATCAAATTGTAAATAAGTCGAAGACTTATAAAGTATTTGAAATTCAATTGAAATGAGAATTCGAATTGGAAATCCAGTTTAAATGTAAGTAGATTTGAATAAATTGAATTGATATCAATTTGAATTAGTAATTGGAACTAATTTAGAATAGTGCAGTTGTGAATAAAGATAGTTGATGGAATTTAATATTCAGAAGTAAATTGAATTCAAATAGAATTGAAGTTATGAATTAGATTCAAATGAAATTGAAATGTAAAATTGAATCATATTGGATATATAACTTCAATAATGAACTTAAAGAGGATATAAGCATATATTGAAAATTTTGTAATTGAATTTGCAAAATAACTTGAATGCTGTAACTAGATATAATGGCTAGTAGATATACAGGTATTGTAAAGGAATTGGGATTTTAATTTTGAAGAGAATTTGAATTGCTCGAAAAAGGTATGTATTTAAATTCGAATATGAGATTTGATGACTTATTTCTCTAGCCGCTTGGCTTTTTCTTTTTCTTTTTGAAATCTGAGAGTCCGTAGGGACGTTTTGTAGTTGTACCGTATTAGCCGCGCAAAGGAGACGCTGGCGAAATTTTTCGGAAATTTCGAGTGTTAGAAAATTTTTGAGAAAATTTGAAAGTTTGAAATTTGAATTTAAACTTAAATTTGAATTTTGAAGTAAACAATGTGTTTGAAACTTATAATTGAAGTTGGAAAACAAGATTGAATGATAACGAATCTTTAATAGAAAGATTTGTTTTGATGAATTGAAAATTGATAAAACTATTGGATTGTGAAAGATAGTAGACGAGTTAAGGACCATTTTTCCTAACTTGTAATTTCGAGGACGAAATTCTTTTAAGGGGGGAAGTTTGTAACGACCCAGAATTTTGAACGAATTAAATTGAGAATATTTAATTAATTTTAAATATTTGAACGATGATTTAATTTGAATCCCCGATATAACTTTGAAATTTACCATTAAATTATAGAATTTAATCTATTGAAACTGGATAAAAATTTGAATCTTCAATTTTAAGCCGAAGAAAAATATTTCGGAAACTTTTGTAATTCATATTGATAATACTGAAGATGATAGAAGCTTCAGAATCGAACTTGAAATTGAATTGTTCAGTTTGAAATTTATATCGTTCAGTCGATATTTAAAAGTAGCGTTCCGGGGCACAGTCTCGGAATTCGACGAAACCAGTTTCATTGGGTCCGTGATGTTGAATTATTGTCGGATTTTGAATATCGTATTTATCGGTGTTTATATGTGGGCACACGACGTGTAAACGCATTGAATTTTTTATCGAAATTCAATTTAAATTTAAATCTGTAATTTGTCACCGTAGCACGATATCTTCCATTTGTCACGCCTTAAATTACGCCGAGCATCACGAAATCACGCAACCCATCCCTCTCCTTTCTTTCCACCAGAAATCACGCTCCCTTACATTTTAAAAACTTCACGTTCAAAAGATATAAACGAAACCTTCTTCTCGTTTATAAATTAATGGCTGCGACAAACATTTCCTTCCCCCCCCCAAATTTTTAAATCAATTCGATCGTTCGAATTTCAAGCAGCTGCCGAGCTTATGGGCCACCGCGAGGCAAGGATCAGTGGCGGCTGACATTTGTTCGACATCGCAAGGCAGAGGGCGTGGGGATGATCGAGATTCGGGGAAGCAGCGGCATCGAGGAGTTTCGCGGAGTTCGTGGTGCTCGCGAGCTCGTATGGAGGCGCTCATCACGGCGCATCGCGAACCACACTCGCGTGAAGGCTGGGGTAGGGGTTTCGCGTGCTCGAAGTGATTCGTGGGGCGGTGTGTTCGAGCTCGAGGTCAGAACTAGGGTTTCGGCGAGCTTGTCTGTTGGTGGCGGCAGTGTTCTGGGGTTGCTCGCGATTTCAGCGATGGTTCATGGTTCGATTTCGCGAATCGAGGCGAGTTCGACGATGGTATGCTTTCTCATTTTTATGTATACTGATTTTATTTTGAATTTATATAAGTATTTAAAAGAAAAAAAAAAGGAATAAAATGAAATGCAGATGAGGTTTACTGTAATAATTTTTATACAAGCAGAAAATTATTTTAAGTTAAAACTTTTAGTTTAATTCGTTATCGACACAAATAAATTTTTACAGTAAATTAAATTAAGGTTATATTCAGATTGTGTGTGTATATATATATACAGTTAAGCTTTAATTTTTAAAATATTGTACAGTAAAGATAAAACTCTATTTTCAGATTTTTATTAAAAATGCTTTGATACTGAGAGAAAAATGTAAAAGCAATTCTGTTTGTATTTAGTAAAATAGATATACAATGACTAAAAATATATATACAGCAGTGAAAGAAAATATATATATGCAGTTTAAAATATCTAGAGGTTTTAACTATGATATTTATATTAAATTTGATGAGTGGTTTAAAAATTTAAGGTATTAGTTGAAATAAAATCAATAGTTGATTAAATTGTTAAAACGAAATAAATTGTTCGATTTAATTCGAATGTTGATAAATCGTATAAATGTTCATACAAGGTTAATACAATGAAGAAATCGAGTCAAGAATGGAAATGGATGCTAATAAAAAGCTAAGGTGAGATTTTTCTCACTCGATTGAAAAGTGGATTTTACAGTTATTGATTTATTTGATGATTGGATGTGATATTAGATATTTTAGGATATATCTATATGTAGCAATATATACATATTGGCATATGTATATATTGGATTGATGATTTCCCGCCTCGTATAGCAGATGAGACCCTATTGCGCCGTTAGTAAGCGGATTTATAAAAACCCATATACCGCGATAATTCCGTACTGGAGCGGAATTGGTATTGTGCTAACATCTTTGGATGCAGGGAAACAGGTTGGAGGGATCCAACTGGACCCCTCACATTGATTGAATTTATTTCTATTGTGATATGAATCTGTGAATGATTTTATAGTGATGCTATTAATCATATTGATATCTGGGAATTGTTTGAAAGCTAAAATTTAGCTGAATGGATGTTTCGACATCATTGGATTCCAAAGATAAACGAAATGGAATTTTTGAAATTCAAGTAGAAAATTTCTAAGTGAATCAATTTTAGAAATTGAATAAATTCGAAGAAAGGAATTTTAAAGTATAAAAAAGTTAATTTTTATATTCTTATCGAATTAATTCCAGAATCAAGTGAAAACGTTAAATGAATGAATTTCGTATAATAGTGATTTTAAATTGGAGAATTTGATTAAAATTGGGATTTCTAAATAGTTGGAAAAAGATAAAGAGATTTATTTTCTTTAAGAGGAATTTGTTTAAAATGAAATAAGTTGGAAGTCCAATTATAAATTTAATTGGCAAATTGAAACAAGTTTGGAAAAATCAATATAAAATGATTTGGGATGGGAAATTAATTTAGAAATGAATATTGAAATTGATTTGGTATTGAAGTAAAATTAGAAATCAATTTGGGATTTGATTTTGGGGTTAAAAGTGAATATTTGGGAATGTGGATTTAAAAATGGAAATGATGTTAAAATGGGTTTATTTACAGTTTGTAAAGTTTAAAAGAACGATTTCTTTTAAAATAAATAAATTATAAGTATTTAACTTATAATATGGATTTTTGATGTATACGTTGAGTTATTAGAATATGGATTTTTGATGTATATGTTGAGTTATAAAATTGAATGGGTCATTAAAGGAAATTTATGAAATCGAAGTTGTTATAGAATAGAAAATAGAATTTATAAACGTTGTTTTATAAATTCGAAATAGATTGAATTGGATAAATTAAATATAGAAGGACATTAAAGAAGATACATTCGCGATTTTAAATAGCGAATTTTTATTGAAATAAAATGTGTAGAAAAGACTGAAATGTGGTTAGTGAAGTATATTCACGATTTTGGACAGTGAATATATTTTTAAGTAAAATGGATAGGGTTTTGGGAAAGCGATATTATGAAATGAAGTTAATTGTTTTAAAAGATGTTTTAAAACGTGTGAACTATCGAAATCATAGATTTCAACATTTATTGTTGAAATAGACGTTTCGAAAAATAAGGAAATGGTGGACTATAACACTGTTGTTATAGTAAATGATTTCCGAAAGGAAATATTTTATATAGTATTGGGATTTATATATCTATCTTAATTCTGAATCCCTATACTAGTGATTTCGAGTCGTCGTAACGATGTTTTACGCAACATTCGTTTTGACTCAAATAAATGTGATTTAAGAATGATTTCCTTAAAGAATGAGATATATACTTAATTTTGATTTTAAGTATATCGAATATTTTCTAAGTGTTGAAAATAAATGATTTGTGAAATACTTATTTTTAAATAAGTATGGAAATGCTTTTCCAATATGAAATGAACGTTTTGAGATTTTATCTTTGTAAAGATAAATTGAAATTGAATATTGAAAACGATTTGAAAATCGTATATCAGAAGATATTTTGAAATATAAATTCACTATGGAATTTATAAAAAGAAATGGGAAGTTGTTTAAAAATAAATGTTGATTTATTTTTTTGAAGTGTGGAAATTTTATATCTAGTAAAGATATTTTTGAAGATGAAATAATTTGGAAAATTATTTGGAATCTGATGATGTTGCGCATTTTTATTGATAGTTAAATAACCGACTATCAATAATTACCTTTAGATAGGTATTTGTTGTGAATTGGATGAATTTGAATGCCACACTTATTTTTGAATAAGCGCTCACTATTCGGGTTAGCCGGGAAAGGACCATGGGGTCGTATAACCCATTCCGAATATGTGATACGTCGTTATGAATTGCATTCGAAGACCGGTGTTGAAGACCGGATATTTTTGAAAACAGAAGGATTACCGTCGAGTTACTCTACATCGACTGATCTTCGATTTAGAGGTTTTATCACCCTTAGTGACGGGAAGTCCTGACGTGATTGAAAATTATCCGGATGTGCAAGGGCTTCGTGAGAAGTGCCTTCGGTTCTGTTCGATCCCGGAACAGACTTGTATGGATTGTGTGTCTGACGTTACAATTTGAGATATAAAGCTGATTTCTTTCAAATACATTTCTGTTGGTGGCGGAGAATTTATTCTCTTAGCTTAACACCCTTCTCTGAGACGTACGAGCTCAGAGGTTATGTAGTTGAAATTTATCAGTGATATATCCCAATTTGGTAACGTGGCATACTGAGTGTTGCTGTGAAATGATCAGTGTTTGATCATTTGTGATATGATCATTTGTTTGATCTTATATCTTTGTGATCATAGGTTGATCATTTTGTTTGACCCGAAGCAGGGCTTTTTGAGAAAGCGTAGCTTTGTGGACGAGACTTCGTCGAGCCTCACACCCCGGAAATGGTCGAAACAGGAAGAATGCAGCAAGGTTCTAGGGAGTAGCGCCCCTTAGTGTATGTCATTCCTTCTGGATAAAGGTGGTATCATGGTATGGAGCCCAGATACTTAACCTCTGTGGTTACTGCATTATTTTTCTATGTGGTTTGTTGGAAATCGGGGATCCTCGGGAAGATCGGTGACGATCGGGGGATGGCATACGCGTGTCAGTAGTTACCTATTTTTGCAGAGGTAACCCGGCCTTGTGTTGGCAGAGATCCGGTTAGGTTCTCGGGTCGTCTATTCCAGGGACGTACCCATCGTGGATAGGAAGTTCCTTAGCCTGACCATTTGTTGGAAATCCAAAGAAACAATACGTGACTTGTACGGTTTTAGTTGTAGAACCTATCATTCACTTATGGTGGCGCCCCACTGTTTGGATGGTAGCTATAGTAGGCATAGTTCGAAATGTCTATGCTGGCTAAGATTTATATTGTACTTTCGAAATGTTTTCTACACTATGCACTAATAATAATATCAAAAATGATTTGATTTTGCGTAGTAAGCATCTTTGACTATCATAAGAAGAAATCTCCTCCAATTCTGCGTTTGCATTGTGTGTGTGGTGGGAGGTCTTATGGTAGTTTCATTTTCCAAAAGCATTTTGAATTGACTTTAAAGTTATCCTGTTGTTTATTTTAAAGATAAACTGTTTTACGATCTCACACCAGTCACCATGACTGACTCGGAGTTTATTGTTCCCTTCTAAACTCTGGGTGCCCATCAATTTCCACACGGGCAGCCTAGAGTTATATTATCAGGATATTCTGGATATTCTGGAGCTTTGGAAGCAAGCTGGATGGCGAGACGTAATATTTGTATCTGATAGTATTTATTCCGCTGCGTATTCTGTATGAGGACAAGTTTATATAACTGTCCATTGTTGTTTATTGACTCTGATGATATGATGTGATGTAATGTAATAACAGATATAATTCTTTTGTTTTTAAATGATATTCATTTATCTATTGTATATTATTCCGCTGCGATATGTGAGATTCTGATATTGTTCTCTGTTCTGTATCTGTTGTTGTTTTGTTGTTCTTCTTCTCTTTTTCTTCTATCTTCTTCTTCTACCTTTTTCTTCTTTCTTAAAACCATAACTTTTCGGGTTTCCGGCATTCGATGGCTCAGCAGTCGATAAAGTGAGTATCGATGTTGAATTTTCGAAAGTCGAAAATTTTCGGGATGTTACAAGATATCGAGAAGAAGTATGTTAACTTTCACTTGTTTAAAAATTTCCAACGTCTTTTCCATTTTGTCAGAGTGTTTCTTGGGTCGAAGACAATGTGGAAATGGAACACGATACTCAGTAGGTAGGTCTACTTGAGTAGAAGAAGAACTTGGATTGGAATTTGATTCAATGTTTAGTTCAACGTTTTGTTCAGAATCGTTTGTTGTTTTAGAAGTGTCGAGAGGGGTTTCTAGTAAATCGTTTGGATTTTCAACTTGATTGTCGATTTGTTTACCAGAACTCAAAGTCATGATAGCATTCATTTGGGTTACATTGCTATCTTGAACAACATGGGCTTGATTTGAATTCGTGTTTTGACTTCTAGGATTCGGAACTGGCTGACTTGGGAATGTGCCTCGTTCACGTTTACTTACATATGTGGCTAATTGACTCATTTGCATTTCAAGTTTAGCAATTGATTGGCTCATGTTTTATATATACGTGGTTAACAAATTTTGCAAATTTCTGTTTGATTGGAGGCTTTGAGTCATTGCCTTACCCAAAGTTTCAAGACTTTTCTCAAGTGAACTTAATCGTTTATCGTCTTGAGGAGGAAACGATTGTTGCGGTTGATTTTGGGACGGCCCCGCAAAATTTTGTTGAAAATGATTGGGTTGAAAGGGAGGATTCAAAGCATTGTTCATAAATGCTTGAAAATTGAGACGAACCAAATTCGTGTTGGGATTATGTTGGTTCCATGCAAATTTCGGATGATTTCTCCAACCAGGATTGTACGTTGGAGAAAACAGGTCATTTTTAACCTTGTTGAAAGCGTTAAGTTGTTCGATCGAATTAGGGCACTGATCAACTATGTGATTTGGATCATTACATTTATAACACATGGGTTGGGAAGTTCGGTTCATTTGGTTGGATGAGAAAACGCTGTCAAATTTATTAATCATTGCATTGATCTTCGCTTCCAAAGCTAAAGATGATCCTATCGTGTGTGTGCTCGATCGTGAGTAAATTGATTTTCCATTAGAACGTTCCCATTGGGATGATTTTTCGGCTAGGTTTTCAAGAAACTACCAAGCATCGTCATGATGTTGGGAAAGAAAGTTGCCTTGGCACATCGATTCAAGCATGGTTCGTGAGTTGTTTTCAAGTCCATCATATAAGATTTGGCAAAGAGTCCATTTTTTGAAATTATGGTGTGGACATTTTATCAAAAGCTCTATAAATCTTTCAAAATATTTTCCAAATGGTTCACCCCTGAATTGATGAAAATTTATGATTTCGTTTTGGATTTTAGTTGTTTTTTCCAAGGAGTAGAATTTTTTTAAGAAAACTTTAACGAATTCTTCCCAAGTTTTGATCGAGTTTGAGAGTAAGCTATACAACCATTTTTTAGCATAATCAGTAAGAGCAAAAGGAATTAATCGAAGTTTGATTCGATCATCACTAAGTTGTTAGAGTTTAATGGTTGCGCAAACTTATTCGAATTTCGTCAAGAAAATGTATGGGTCATCGTGTTCGAAGTTGCCAAACTTTAGGAGCGTGGCAATATGATTTGAGTGAATTTCGAAATGGTTACCCATAGGGGCGGGTAAAGTGATGCAAGAAAGAATAGAAACTCTATCAGGAAAGATTATATCCATAAGAGTTCGAGGGGCGTTCTCGTTTGCCATTTCAGGAGGATCATTTGTTCGAGTTAAACGATTTGGTGTTGCGTCATGAGTTCAAGTGTTTGTTGTTGTGTCACGAGTCCAAGTACTCATGCACAATTAAAGTCGAGAAGAGAAAGAAGTAGAATCGAATTTAAGAGAAAGAAGCAAGGTTTATAAGATAAAGTGAAATGTTGTTATATATATATATATATATATATATATATATATATTTAAAAGGAATATTTACCAAAAGAGATTTATTTTCAAAAAGGGAGATTTGATTTTTGCTTTGTTTTGTTTTTTTTGGATTTTCAAATTTTTTTCTTTTTTCTATATCTTTTTACTCTTTTTTCTGAAAAGATTATTTCTTTTTTTTAGATTTTTGTTTCTAAAAAAAACTAACTCAATTTTTTTTTGGATTTTCAAAAGTATAATACTTGTTTTTTTTGTTTTTTTGGATTTTTTTATTTTGATTGAAAATTTTCAAAGCAAAAGATTTAAAATCATTTTTTTGAATTAAAAAAAAACTAAGTTAAGTCAAATTTACAATATTTTTTGGTTTGGATTTTGAATTTTTTTTAAATATGCATGAACTAACACAATTAAATAAATGCAGGGACTTAATTACAAATTTTCTATCCTGAGTAGCTTCTAACCCAAAATTGTATAATCACACCTTATCTTAATTCAGCAAGATATTTCTCAGTCGGGTAACAAATAGGAGTTATCGGTGCACCACGAATCACCGTAGCAATGCAACCGAAGGTTTAAGTACCTTCAGAGAAACAATCACTATAATATTTATGGATCACCGTAATATTTATAACTGATTATTGCTCTGCCTTAGCTTAGACACCAAGAAATAAAATTATTCAAAGAAGACAACTTGTCAAGGTACAATTAAGCCCTAGGTGAGCTCGTGACTCCCTTAAGTCTGAAGTCTAACAATTATTATTAGCAAATTCTAAGATGAAATGCAATTTGTGGGTCGAGAAAGGGGTGATGAAATCTTCCACCTTATGTGGATTTGGGTATTGCCCTTAGAAAAGAAAAACAAGATGATATGAATGCAAAACAGAAATTAGACATGTATTAAAGATTCAACTACGAATGAAATTTGTGTTTGTTTTTGTTTCTGAATTTTTTTTAAAATGCAAGCAACCAACAATGCAATGAAAATAAAAAAAAGAATGAGAGCACAATACTAGAGCATGCATAATTATTAGCAATTTATTATTTTTAGCAGCGATTTTTTTATATAAGCAAGCAAAGCAAGGCGGTTTTTAGCAAGCACTTCTTTTTCTTGCGATTTTATGCTTTTGCAACCTGAAATTTCGAACAAGGTATATATAGTTGTTTTTTTATATAAGGATGAAACTTAAAACAAAACAAAACAAATTATTATTATTTTTAAAAAAGAAAAGAAAATGAAAATTATTTTTTTTATGAAGGAAAGAGAAAAAATTCAAAAATGAAGTTACACACAACTCAACATGCCCAACAGGCCCAATTACCTAATGCCAAAATCTTCTATATTTTCCACACAAAACAAACACAAACAAACACTCGGATTTCTTTCGATTTCAAAACAACTTCCCCAAACTAACAGAAAGCCAAATTCGCAACTAAATTAAATTGAATTATGTAAATCAAAAGAATTTCGCAACTCAAAAACTTTTTCTGATTTTCCTAATTGGAAATCGCAATCTGGGAATCTCGATTGGAAGTCAAAGGCTGCGGGAGTGATTGTGGATTGATGTGGTGCGATTTGGATGTGGAGGAGTGAGGTTATTGTCGATGTACTGGAATTGAGTTCGCGGCTTCGGGTTGGGTTGCGTGTTATGGATCGGCGATTGAATGCTCTGATTAGGTGATGGGAGGCAGTGTAGTTGCTTGACTTGTGGTTGATGAAATAAGGTTGCAGTGAGGAGATGGGATTTGTCGGTCGTGGATTGTTGTGAATACAGTTGTGAGGAGGCAGGGAGGGGTATAGAAGAAGTGGTGATGTTCTGATGGTTGCAGTGAGGTTATACGACAGTGAAGTTGTCAGCAAGGTGGTTTCATGAAGCAAGTCTTTGTTGATATTTATGTGCAAGGTAGTGTTGGATGTTAATGGTGATGTCTTGGAAGGTGAATGTGCAGTTGTGAGGTTGCAGTGGTTTGGCAGTTTGATTGAGGAAGTAGCTGTTAGGTGATGAGGAGTTGTATTTTTGTAGAGGTTGGAGGAAGTAGTGTGTTCAGGTAGCAAGGAAAGGAGATGTAGCGACTGTGGTATTTGCTGAAGCAAGGAGGGGAGACGTGGCAGTAGGCAGTAGTAGAGGTGGGTGTTAATAAGCAGACTTGCAGTTGGAGGTTGAATAGAGATGTGCAGTGTGTATGGTCGGGTTGTTTGATGGTTTGGGGATGGAGGAGGAATGGAATGGATGGTTGGTTGATGTTGTGTTTGAGTGGATGTTTGAAAGGTGATATTGGAGTATGTGGCAGTTTGGAGGCAGTGTTGACGAATGAAAAAGGCAGGAGGATGTTGATGCAGCAGATGGTGAGGCAGAAGTGGGTTGAGGTGAGAAGTGTGCCAGTGCTTAGTGATGCAAGGCAGTGCAGTGTTTAAGGAATGCTGGCAGGAGCAATGAATTGTAATGGATCAATGTAC
Source organism: Allium fistulosum (assembly GCA_030737815.1). Classification (NCBI taxonomy): domain Eukaryota; kingdom Viridiplantae; phylum Streptophyta; class Magnoliopsida; order Asparagales; family Amaryllidaceae; genus Allium; species Allium fistulosum. Next base: position 325,741,018 of record CM060903.1, on the reverse strand, counting down.
AGAGAATGTTTGATGTAACAGAGAACGATTGGAGGAGCAGCACCAGTTTTTTGTGCACAAAGTAGTGGTGTTTTCTGGATACCGTGCAAGTTGTAGGAGTTGATGAATATTGATGGACAGTGAAGTTTGGGTGGATGAAGTACATAGTTGAAGTAGCAAGTAGGTGGTGCTGTATGGGCAGCGGTTATGACAGTAGAAGGTGGAAGTGATGAAGTGAAGGTTTGTGGTCAAGGCTGGTTAGGTTTGAAGATGGTGTGTTTAAAGATGTAATGAGCAGGGTGGCAGTTGGTTGGTGGAGTTGTAGAAGTTCGGAACAATGGAGTTGATGTTTATTTGCAGTGGTTATGGTTGAATGTGCAGTAATGTATGAATTGCACCGATATTGGTGCAGTGTGGCTGTTGTAGGGTAATGGGAAGGATGTGAATGTTGAACAATTATGAGAAGTGAAGAAGATGTGCACAGAGATGCATGTTTGTATGTATGTGAAGTTAAAGTAATGTTTGTATGCACATTTTGGTTTGTATGAACTGACGACAGTTGTGATGTTTGTTGCTGGGTGTGGTTGGTTAGTGGAGCAAGGTTGTTTGTGTGTTTGACAGTGTTTGTATGCAAAGTTGTGATGTGGATGATGCAATAGATGATATAGGAGCAGCAATGTTCTGTGATGACAGAGATAGGTTGTGTGGTTAATTGTGTGCAGTTGGATAAAGAGATGACTGTTTAGGTTGAAAGAGATGGGTGATGAATTATGGCAGAAGTTTGTGTAACAGAGTGGAAGGTGAGGTTCTGGTTGTTCAGGTGATGTTGTGGCTGTGGCTGTGGCAGTTGTTTAGGTTGATGTAGGGGGTTGAAATGCAGTGTTGAAGTGTTTGAATGAGGATAATAGTGGTGGATTTGGCAGTAACTTGGATGAAGGTTGAAGGATCAGTGGGGATGCTTAAGGTAGAGGCAGTGAAGATAGTGGGAATGGGTATGCGGTGATATGCACAGAGAAGTGAGATTGCTGAGATGCATAGTAGTGGAAAAAAATGATGTAAAACTGTTTTGTAAATGAAAATGAGATTGTAATCTGTAAATGAGATGAAATGAAAAATATATATTTGTTAAATTGTGTATGTTTTTTTTATAGAAATGCAAATGCAAATAAAAAAAACAACAAACACACAAACAAAACGAAAACAAAAATTACACACAAACACACAACCAATTTTTTTTTAAGTGCACATCAGCACACAAAACGAACATACAATAAAATCAAATGAAAATAATTCGAAGAATAAAATTAAAATCAAGTTATTTCCCTGGCAACGACGCCAAAAACTTTTTTGACGACTAATTTTCTACCAGCTAGAAAATCGCCGAAAAATATTGTGATAAAATTAACCGCAAGCGCACGGCGTACAATGTTAGTACGTGGCGAGTACGGATCGATCCATAGGGAATTGACGTGATTTTAAAAATTCTACTCAATCATATTAACTCAAATTTGCAAGTTTGTTTAAACTAAGAAAATTTAGCAAAAATTAAACTAGACAAAAGTGAATAAGAATATGAGATTAGAAGACAATTTAGAGGCAAATCCACTCTCATATTTTTACATAAATCAACACAAAAAAATCTATGATTTCTCTATTTTGATCTTAAGAAGAATTAGTGATGTATTTATCATAAGTATGGTCTATTTATGTTATCAATTAACATAACTTAAACCATCAAACTATAATACAACAACTAAAACCACTTATCAATTGTAATGAAAATGAACATTAAGTCAAAGAAAAAACTATTTTAAGTACGATCTATTTACTATTTTTAATTAGTAATGTAGATCATCAAATTTTGTTTCTGTTTTAACTTCATGACCAAAATCAATTAGTTAGATGATGATGTAAATTGGGTTTATGTTGGATTAAGCGTAGCCCATTTGTGATTACAACATAGGCTATCAAATTCCCTAATAAACTTACATCAACATCCAACCTTTCATGAAGCATAAAAAGAGATCATAAATAATAGAATATGTTGAATTTACATAATTTTAGAGAGCTTCATCACCTTTAAATTTAAGGGGTTTAGCTACTCATTCGTGTTATCATTTCAACACTTGTAAATTTCAACATAAAAAGCAAGCAAAGTAAGAGCAATAAAAGATAATTAATCAAATTGCATGAAATAAAACTAAGCTACTAACATAAAAGAAAAGAGAGCATGTAAATAAAAATGAGCATAAAAAAAAATAAAAGCATGTAGAAAAAGAAGGAAGAAGAAAAGGCTTAGGAAGCCATTTTATTTCTCATTTAATTTGTGGCTAACAAGTTGCATAATATGATAAGTAGAGAAAAGACCATTACATGAACGTAAGAGAGTTATTTATACATGCCTAAAACCCTAATCCATAATTTAGGAGACTACCCAAATATCCCTTAGAAAGTATGGCCACCAAGTTATCATTAACATGAATTAATCCTCCATTAAGTGTGCATATGCTTTTAATCCCCACTAACTTATGCATTAGCTCCTAACTGTAGTTTATGGTAAGTGGGTAGGTGGGGTCCTCCATGATTTCATGAATCCATTTATTTCCATCTTCATTGGCCTATATCCCTTGTGCATGCATATCTTCATGAAGGCTTCTTCCATTTTCCATCCAAATTCCTACAAATAAAACTAAAATGTGCAAATAAATATTCTTCAAAAATATATGCACCAAATTACCATTTTGCCCCTAAATTGAAGATGAATGAGTGATGGTTTGATGACATTTGGATTTTGGTAAAAACATGTAAAAATACCCAAATGTGTCATTTATTTAAATAAAAGTAAATTAAATAGTAAAAATATGCACATTTACGTACACATCAATTATTGAACAACTGAAAAAAGATTTAGGCACTTCAACTCCTTCTCAGGAGTTGAATCCTTCTAAATCCACATCACCAATGAACCTCGGTGATTTCGAGGAAATGGTACAATCCATCATGAATTCTTCGTCTTTACTTCCATTCAACCACCTTCCTCGGTATTAGACCTAACAAGACATTGCCGATCTTTAATAGAGCAACAACTTCTGGTATGTTTTGTATTATTTGCCCTTCTTATTACTATTTCTTACTGAATTTTGACCGATGTTGTACTTTTTCTTTTAGATTTCTAAAAGCTGGCATTCTTTTCAAGAAAGTGCTTCGAAATCTTCTGTTGAGAAGTCCAAGCTTCAAGAGGAAATTTCAACTTTGAACAGCCAAATTACCTCCCTTTCTGCTACCAAAGACAATGCAGTAAAGGAACAAGAAAGGCTGGGGGCCTCCCTTGCTCAAGCAGAACTTCCATCTCTGAAGAGAGGAAAGCAAAACAACTCTTAGCCGATGAAAATTTGGCTCTAAAAATGGCTTCAAAAAAGTCCGAGGAAGAGAAGGCTCGGATGGCTGCTAAACAATCTTCTCTCAAGAATGGGAAGAAGAAGAATTCTTTGAAAATGGCCTTTAATACTATCTCTAAAGCCAAGTAAAAGGCGTCACAATTTCTGAGCACATCCCTCAATGACATTATCGTGAATTCCTACAAAGACGCTCTTATGCTTGCTTATACCGACAACATTGAAAAGTTCCCCGACTTAAGCTTCTCTTCCCTAGATCCTGCTCTAGTTAAAAGATTTATGGATAAGATCAAAGAAATGGAGCAAGGAATCGAAGTCCTTGAGAGAGAGGAAATCGATGCAACCAAGCTCTTATCTTTTGAAGTCCCTTCTATAGAAGGAGATTCTGATTCTGATTAAGAAGAAGAAGACGATGAAGCCACCGTAGAGGAAGGCGGCAATGATGACGATAATGATGATGACGGAGATAGAGGTCGGGGTTTAGGTGGCAATGGAGGTGGTCATGTCGATGCTCATGAAAAGGATGGAAATGATATCCCTAGGGCTTCAGAGAAAGTTAACCCCGATCCTAGTGATTGTGAAACAAGCCCAACCGAACTTCTCGAGCCTTCTGATCTTCATGAAGAGGCTGCTAACATTGATGTTGAAGAACGAAGGGAGAAAAAGAGGGCCCCGCAAACTTCATTTCTGTTTCTCAGGTGTGGGATTCCTTGTCCAAATGGCTTTCAACTTCCAAGGTAATAATAGTTGACATCTTTTATTTTAGATAAAGAAGAAATCTATCCAACTTTATAAAACAAAGCTTGGAAGAAAACAAGCAGAAATTAATAGCTTGTATAGAGAGTTAGATAAGCAATTTAAAGAACACAATGCACTCTCTGACAAGTATCATAAGTTTAATAAAAGTGTCGCGGTGTTAGCGTCCTTTAAAGACCAAGAAGCTGCCCCCTGACCAAAGAGGGCACGCCTTCGATATGATAGACTTTTGGAAGAGAACCGAGAATTAATTACACTCTTTTGGATGTTGGTTGAAGAAAGAGACATCCTAGTAGACTTCTTGTACAAAGCCTATTGCAGACACCCGACCGTAGATTTTTCATACCTGGGTGATTTTAGTGGGGGTCTACTTAGGCGTCTACATAGGAGATATTTAGATGATTTTGGATAAGATCCACATCCAGGGGCTTGCTGGAATTTACCACGAGTCAAATCAATCCCTCATGAGTTGGCTTCAGAAAAAGCCAAATATTATAAGGATAAATTTATTTCTAAGTTATTCAAAAAGTCAATTTTGTACGAACCAGATGAACATTTGTAATAATGTAATAACATTGATTTGTTAATTTTCTATACTAGTTTTCTTTTATACTTAGTCGTGTATTATTACGTTATCGCAGAATAAACGTATCTCAGGCAGCCTTGTTTCTAGAGATTATTTAAGCAAATACGTCAAATTAAGAAGAGATTATTTAGAAAAGGCTTCACTCTTGAAGTCCTCAAAATTGGCTAGATACTGCTTTCTTAGAGACCTGCAAAGACTTTATGTGGAACATCCCAGCCTTCATTTCAATTTTCTTGGTGAAGAAATAAAAACTCCTTAAAGAAATTCGAACATATCATACCAAATTAATATGCGGTCGTGACAGTCCTCCTGTCGAGGAATGGAGCTATAGCAAATGTCCTCCAATTATTACCCCAGAAGGATTAATACCCTTTTTGATTCGACAGTTATTCTTTCAGCTAATTCCTTGAACAAAGTCAAAACTGCTTTTTCTCAACTTTAAGTGTAATAAAACAAATATTTAATTAAAACATTGAGATTGTACTTTTTGTTTTATTTCTTCCTGAGTTGTAATTTCTTTTGTTGTAATAAAAGAGATTGGTTATTTGAGTCTTGACTTTGTTTTTTTATTTAAATAAAACTCACAGCTAACTATTGCACCACTCTCAATGGATTCCTTATCTCGCTTCAATAGCATTAGAGACAGACTGATTGTAGATGTTGAAAAGAGGCATTTAATGAAGGATCCTCTATCTGCTCATTTTCAAGGCAATGCTGAAGCATTGGAATGACACAAGAGATATTTGCTTCAAAAGACAATTGTTAGAAACCTCAATGATCAGATCGCCAATCTTGAAGTGGTCATCAAGAATAAGGATGAAACAATTTCCATGTTGATGCGCCAAATCAAATCGAATCCTTCAATTGATTTTGATCATAAAATACCTAAGCTCCTTCAGTAGATAAGCGGTTTAGAGATTAAGTTAAAAGACAGTCAAGCTTAATGCAAATCTTTGGAATTCATCATGGGGGATAACATTCCAAATGACTTCTCTGATCACCTCGTCTGTTATAAAATGAACCGGATCTTCATCTCTTGCAATTCAAAAATTTCCTACTACAACTAACCCTCCTTCTAGTTTAGATGAGAAGATAGTAGGAGAATGCTGCAGGAAGGTCAAATTCGAAATGATGAGATATTTTGATGATCAATAGAGGGCGAGATATTCACAATGCGTTAATGAATACGCACCCAAGATTCAAAAACTTGAACGTGAAAAGTATCTTCTTCAAAAGTGCATCTCTGATCTAGAGAGACAAAACAAAACCCTTAAGGGCGCTAACAAAGCTTTCAACCGTACCTTGAAGGATCGTATTGAATCCATCGATGATGCTGATGATATAAAGAAAAAGGAAAAGAAGCTTAAAGAGATTCTTTGTATCAGCATATCGCTGATCCTTTAATTGCTGAAAATCTAGATAAGACTGTTCAGGATTTGTAAAACATACACTTGTGCTGTATAGTTGTAAATGATTTTATAAATTATATTAATTATGTAAATATCACCTAGTCTGTAGTCTTTTCTCACAATGTTGTTTCTGAATCTGCTTTCTGATAACTTGGACTATGGTTTCTGTATTTGCCGGCCCATTCAGTCTTCCTTAATGATCTCATTTTCCTGAAAAGTACAAAGTAAACAACATTTCTTATCGTTAACTTGAAATCCATATAGTAGTTTATCCACATTATTAGTGATAGTATTTGGAACTCAAAAGATCCTAATAATGGAGGTTAACAGATCATTATGTGAAAATATAATAATAAGTGAGAAGTAATTTCACAACTGGATATCGTTGGATGTCTTGAAACCCATATTTGGTAACGAAGAGAGAGAGAGCCAGGAATCCAACTCCGGTTATATAGACAGAATACCAAAAAAATTTAATCATATAGAACAAGAAATCCAATTCTAGTTTCAATTATAGAAGTTTAGAAATTTCTCTTCTGGAGATAACTAATAGAAAGCCAATAATAATTGTTTAATAAAAGCCAAAATCATCATTTGGAAATAAACCATAGAATAGGAATCTTTATAATTGAAAATCTAAAACCTAGATTCCAGCGTTAACAAATGTTGCCTGAAAGTTTGTAATAGAAGTCCAGTGACCCTGATTCGGGCATTAGTAAGATAGATCTCAAGTCTGATTAAAGACTAGAAATTCATAGAAATCTCGATATCAATTGCTCTAGAAACCAAATTCGGGCATTAATGAATGAAATTCAAAAGTTAAAAGACCCAAAACCCAGATTCGGGTATTAGTGGATGATAGTTAGAAATCCATGATAAAGGTCTCCATAATAGAAGTTCAAAGTCCACATTTGGGCACTAACAAGTGAAGTCCAGAAATTAATAGTAATAGCCCTGAAACCCAGATTCAGGTATGATGAAGACCAGAGATCAATAATAAAAGAACCGAAACCCAGATTTGGGTATTAATAAGTGAAGTTCTGAAATTCTCTTTTGGTAACTAGTTGGAGGCTGTAGATTCTTATTTAAGCCTTTTGTTCTGCATCGCTCTTTGGGTCTCGGTTTTTTTGACATGTACCACCCTTTAGGCATTGTATGTTGTCATTGTTTGACATGTCGCTTCTCGGGGTCGGACGTCTTAGTCCGTTGTTTGATATGCCGCTTCTCGAGCTCCGACGTCTTAGTCCGTTGTTGTCCACTGCTCTTGGTTAGCTTATCCACAAGCAGGACCTAAGGACTTACCTAACCTCCCTCCAGGAGCTCCAGCCAGGCCTTATAGGCAGGACTAAAGCTTGTTCGGTGCCTTGGCCAGGCCATAGCGTGGCGGGACTAAGGACTTACTCCATCCTCCCTCCAAGAGGTGCCTTGACCTGGACATAGCATGGCGTGATTAAGGGCTTGCCGATGCTTTAACCTGGCCATAGCGTGGCACAGATAAAGGCTTACTCTAACCTCCTCAGGAGTCGCCTTGACTTGGCCATAGCGTGGCATGATATGGGGCTTGTTGATGCTTTAACCTGGCTATTGCGTGGCGCGGTTAAAGGCTTACTCTAGCCTCCCTCCAGGAGGCGCTTTGACCTGGCCAACTCGGCGCGGACAAAGGCTTTGACCATTTAAGGTAATTTCCAAGAGTAAGAAGAATTCTACTCCCGACCATGTAGATTTTTCTTGTAAAAGTGGTGCTTTATTAGATTTGACTAGGATCTCTTTACAAATCTATTGATTTTTCTTGTCTGAAAAAGTTGATCACCGTTCCTTCGAGTGCTATACATTGATTTGTTTCATGCCATTCATTATACGATAGTGGCAGTAGGATCCTCCCCGATTCTTTTCATATTTAGGCCTTTTCTTCTGGGATGGCCAATAGTTGAGTTCCTCCTTGGTTAGCAAATAAACATTCTCCATTGATATAGTCAGATTGCATTCCTTGGGAAGTCTCGACTTGAAGCTTGTCTTTTGAGGATGGTTTCTAGATTTTTTATTACTTGGTTCTGATGCTTCACCCTCAACGACCAATTTCCTTTTCAAAACCTTTTGAAGCTCACATGTAGGCAATGTCCCACTTGTTGCTTGATGCCATTTTTGTGCAAAGGCGTTGTAATTAGCAATCATTCCCTCTTCAAAGATTGTGCTATTGGTATAGAGTTGAATTGTCTTCCTCATTTGGTCGAACAAGTTATCACTTTCATTTCTTGTTCCTCCTAAGGCAAAGACAGTTGTGGGGCGAATGTGAAATGGGTTTAAATTCCATTTATTTGGGTCATAATATTCAGCTCTCTTTTTCCTTATGGTCCTTAAAGCTTCCAATCTCAACATTTGTTCTTCATGTAGTTTAGAATCATTAACTGTTCTATGGGAGAATCCAACTGGATGTGGCCCTAAGGATCCTTGTTGAGACCTTTTGATTTTGTGAAACATGATGATGTAAATTATAAAGTAGGTAAGCTTGGAATAGAATTGGGTTAGAGGAAAGTAAAGTTGGAAGTTCAACAAGGTCGGAGGTTCATGCCCTCCTTCTAGCGCCAAAAATCTTAACAAGAAAACTTGTCAACATCCCAAAATAGATTTTAAAGTATAAGTGATTCCTTCAAAACCTCCTTTCGAACAGATGAAGGCAGTTTTGAACAGATGAAAGCAGTTAACACCTTTCAAATAGATAAAGATAGTTAAAAACACCTTTTTAATACCTTTCGACACAGTCGAAACACCTGAACCCCTCTTCAGAAATACCTTTCGAACTAGTTCAATTAGTTTAGGACCCTGTCGAAACCTTGTTTCGAATTGGTCAAGGTGGATTGAGGTAAGGGCATAATGATATAAGGATTTCAGTTGAGTTGAAAGGTTTCGACTTCCTCGAAAGGTAGCATGTCGATTATGTTGATACGAGCAAATTATAATCAGAACCACATAAAAACTTTGAATCAGTTAATATATTCAAGAATACAATAAACTTGCTTTGAACAGTATATTCCTTTACTTCTTGAAATGTAGTCGAATCCCCAATCTAATTTGAGAATTAGAGTTTACAAATTCAAGAAAGTACAAGAATGAAGTGAATGAATTTGGATCCCCAAAACAAGACCCCTAGGGTCCTATTTATAGGTGCTGGTTGAACCCTTTCGACCTAGTCGAAAGGGTACCTTGATGACCATTTGCTGCTGCTAAAGTTTGGGTGCCCTTCTAATTTGCTTTAAAATATGACTTGATTGCTTTTGACTTCATCGAAAGGAATAGGTGCGCTCTCCATTTTGTGTTGCTATGTTGTTGCAGGTAAGGAAAGATGTGAGCTTTCGATTCCATCGATAGGTGTATCTCTGTATCTTTAAATGAGTTGGAACATAGCAGAAAGTTTAAGCGCAAATGGTAACTTTCGAGGGCATACATGTTGATTGATGTAGAACCCTCACCTTTTGGTATATGAGAATGATATATTGAACTTGGGTAAACTTTCCTTTATAATTGGATGGCTTCAACCGATTCGAAAGGCTAGTATATGCTTTCGAAGGGGTAGCTTTGGCCATACATTCTGTTGCGGAAGGTGAATGAAGGTGAAACCCATTGTTTTGAAAGGTTTGGCGCGCATGTGAAGGCTTGTAATCTGTTTCCTTCGAAAGGTGTTTCTCAACCTATTCGAAACATGTTCATGCATGCGGAAGCAACTGCATCGAAAGGAGATAATTGAAGAGAAAGGACGCTCTTGACCTCTTCGTAAGCTTATAGAACACTCAACTTTTGCAGATGCATCCCTTCGACTCTTTCGAAAGGCTTTGTTAATGCTATCATTCCTTGTGAACTCCTCTTTTATATTCTTCATGGTTTCGACAAGGTTGAACTGAATACTGATGGTAACAAGAGTGTTACCCAATATTGATGCAATACTAGAGAATTGGTTTTGAAAACAACAAACTTCTTATGAAGGAGTGCACGTACTCGAACTTCAAAAGCAATATCGAGTATGGTATGTCAACGCTAAGTTCATGTTCAATATCAAGTTAAGAACTTTATGTAGTAGTTGTTTCAAATAATAAGTAGTGCCTGATTCAACTAAAAGCTATATATTACCTTGAAAAGCGCTATTATAAAATAAGTACAAATAAATGCACAAATTTATAACTGAGCCAAGGGTGATTCCAAACATTGAGAATCTTATGATAATGTTATATGATAACAATGTTGTGATATAATTTGTAAAAGAACCTAGAGCTCACTAGAAGTTAAGAGACATAGTTTGAATAGTTCCACTTGATAAATGCAGTTTATCAACTTTAGAGAGAGGTGGTTAACAGAGTAGATAATTAAAACAAATTAACATACACGTTCACTAAGGGACCAACCAGATTAGTTTTGAGAAAATCGATCGAAGAAGTTGGAATAAGATTCCATAATTAACTCCAAGTGCAAGTGGGAGATTGATAGAATTAGGGGTATGCCCTGGTGAAATTATGTAATTTTACATATATTTACTCGATAACCAATCTTGTTCAAAACAAAAGGTGTTTTCTTTCTATTATATACTTGATATATTATGATATAATTAATTAAGTAATTGTTTAAAGTGTATTAAATAGAAAATCCATAAATGATATTTTATATGATAGTAATTACAATGTGTTGTAATCATGAAAACTTTATCACCTTAAAAATAACTTATTATTTTAAATATTCCTAGTCAAGATGTTTTGAGATGGGATATCGATACATCCGTTGAGACTAAAGCATATAACACTCTCTAAATGTTAGGCAGTATAATACTTATGGCTGCTTGTGGAAGAAAGGGTTATGTATTGATATTTATTAGATGACCATGTAATGACTCAGTCGAGAATTTTTTGTTGGTTAATATTGGAACATCTCCCATTTGGAGGCCCAAAACTAACGACTACGGATGCTACAGTCATTTATAGTTATTAATTCTAGGTGACCAAATGTGGTAATGTTAGATACATTGATATAACAGAAACACATGGATATGAAAAAATTTAAAATCATAAAACAAATTTCTCATTCCACTTCAAGTCACCTTTCAACTTCATTACATAATCCCAATTCGTAAACCGCATTCAGAGAAATATAATTATTACAAAATACGCCAAGAGCGGCATTTGAAGATGCCCCCATGGTTGATCAGAGTCTAAATATAGTCAAATAAAAAACTTTGCCATTACATCCAAAACACAGCAGAATCAAACATAAAGAACTCCTACTAGCTAGCTTGCCTCCTGCACGTCTCCGGAAGCTTATTCGTCTAAAAGAGAACCTGAAAACCTTAACTCTCAAACTACTCAAAGTTAATTGAGCACCTGAGAGTTTAAGGGGAAAATATAAACTTCAAGTCAGACAAAAAACCTGGTATGAATAATAACCTAACATCTCGAACCATATAGATCTAGTGAGACCACGCCGATTAGCGGAATGTGTTTTCCCTGTATCTTAACCTAATTTAAAATAACCATATAATATGCCCCTTCATCTACAATGGTTAAGACATAACATAACAAAATGTATCATGATGATATGCAAACATGTAATAAGATTTGAATTTCCCATCCCCATTTCTTTGACTGTCTGTCTTAAGTTGTAGTTTCTAGGATCACTATTAACCTATTAGTTTTCATGGGCTGACTAATAACCTGTTCCAAACTTACAGACTATCTGTCCGGTTTCATAGTTTTCATGGGGTCACTAAGAACCTATTGGTGTTACCAATAACATCATCTAATCAAAGTTTTCATGGGGTCACTATGAACCTATTGGATCCTCCAATAACATCTCTCATGTCATAGTTTTTATGGGATCACCATGAACCTATTGATCTCTTTCAATAACTTGTTCCAGACATAGTTTTCATGGGATCACTAAGAACCTAATGACCCCTACCAATAACAATTTTCATACATAGTTTTTATAGGCTTACTAAGAACCTGTCTAAACCAATAATCTTTGATCAGCTTTTGCGCATCCTATATCTGGTCTATTTGACCTCCTAGATGCAATTCTACTCGCACAAGAGTTAATTCAAGGTATATTCACTACTGGGTCAACCTAGCTGGTTATTCTGCCCTTTCCAGCCCAAAATACAGTTATGGTTTAATAATGAATTGAATATGATTACACCAATATACATGATAACTGATCAAATAACATAACAATATAAACATCCATGGTTTAATTCCTTGTAATCATTTTCTGAAACAACATGGTTAATATCTTTAACCCACTATCTTTAATAAGGAAAGCTTCCTTTGAAATTTCAAAATTAAATTGCCATTTCAAAAACCTTTTTACAATGCTATGGTTTTACAAAAATGAGCTTGGGTTATTTAATTCGAAAGCTAAGGCTTTCGACTATATCTTTTGGATCATTGTGACATCATGAGTAACCCTCCGTCACTCTTCCCTTTGTAAGCATTACTTTAAAACCTTAGTCATTCTCTTTCGAAAGCACTACTTAAAAACATACCTTCCGGAATACTTAAAGCTTACCTTTCATAACACTTAAAACGTGCCTTTCGAAAGCATTAAGTTCAAGTAAGGTTTTGTGGAAACATAACTTCTAAACCATTTAAAAGTGTTCTTCCAAAACCATTGGGTTTAACATTTAATATAACTACTAGGTCAAAAGGAACAAAAGCGAAAATACACCTTCCAAAATCATTGACCTTGAGTAAAAGAATTTGGGGAAAAGGATAGTTACGAAACCCCTTTCGAAACTATTGCCTCCATAACTCTTATTAATAGTGGCTCAAACAATCCTTTCGAAAGCAATGAGAAGGCGGCTTTAAATTTTACAAGGGTGAAAGCTTCCCTTTCGAAAGCATTGATTTGAAGTTATAAAGAAGGCGGCCTTTAACTAATTTGAAAGGCATGGAAGCGGTAGCTAGGTTTCGAATAGGTTCGAAAGCGGCTACCCTTTCGAAAGATCCTTTTTAAAACAAAACAAGCGGCAACTCATTCGAAAGCTTCTTTTAAATAAAGGCACATTGATTGATTCGAAAAATATTTAAAAGTAGCTTCAACCCCCTTTGAAAGCAAGCCTTTGACAACGTCCCTTCCACCTTTCTCCAATACACTACGTACCAATTTTTTGATACCATGTGCATTGGTTTCAAATGGGTCCGAAAGGCCTATTGGGCATGGTTCAGAAGCAAGCAAATGGAAGTGGCAGGGTTGTAATTCAAAACAAAACTGATTTTTATGCCTTTCAAAGTAATTCCTTTGTACCTAACTTGCCTAATTTGTCAAAATATGATTGGTTGCCGATTCTTTATCAAAATACTTTTCTAAAACGGCTGCCAATTTAATAATTAATAATTGAAATCATTTTAACAAATAAGCCCTTCCCTTCAACAAAACCTTTAAACATTTAAGTCCTATAACTTAAATAATTTAATAACCATATTAAAATACTTAAGAAAAATCTCAAAAAATCACAATTATTCACTTGTAATATGTTTTCTAACATATATAAATTTCTGACCCATAAACAGTATTTATTTGCCTTTAATAATTTAAGCCCAAATTATATATTTCTTCCATTCAAAAATTCATGATAAATTATCCATATCTTGGAATATTATGAAATTTTAAGCCTATCTCCAAATTAATGTTTCACATAACATATTCAAACCTCATGGAATTCGAAGTCAATTTACATGATTTTAACCTTACAATCTAATTATATCATTACATAAAAATCCTTGTTTAAATCAAAACATGGCATATAATCTAAGCATATCATCATTCATCCATCCAAACGGTTTTAAACCTTAAACCCGAAATTAAAAGTTCAAAAAGACTTATATGAGACGGTTTAGATCATTATTCACTTTGTTTGGATAAGGAACTTGAGATTTGTTCTTGTTTTAATCTTCCTAGCTTGAATCTTAGCTTCTAATTGATTTTAAGCTCTTCTTCCCCTAGGGTATGGCCGACCTTGTTTCTCCTTTGTTTATATTTTCGTTTTGTTGAAAATATGAACGAGAATGAGGTAAGAGTTTAGGGGTTATGGGGTTATGGTTTACGGCTATTCCCATACTACCCTTGCCTTATTCTCTTAGGTATTTAGCTTATTAACCATGTTTATAAATCCATTTAGTTGAGGCACGACCCTAAATAGTTTAAAAATCTCAATTCCCTTATCACTCTAATCTCTACATTATTCTATTTTAATTTATCTAACTAAATCTCCTGAAAAATGTTATTTAAAATTAGTGGTGTTACAGGCTGCCCTCCTTAAAGAATTTCGTCCTTGAAATTCAGCAAGGACTAAATACTAATCATAACAATCATATGTGATATCTCTTAAATTCCATACTAGCCTAATTGACTATCAACAGTCTATATAAAGAAATTATGGAACATACCCTTAAAGCAGATCATGATAAGTATCTCTAATTCTGTCTTATGTCTCCTAAGTACAGTCCTTCTCGTTGTCGTTCCACTGAACTTTCACTAACTTGACTGTCTTGTTCCTTAACCTCTTCTCATCTCTCCCTACAAGCCGAGCTAGTTACCTAACAAAGGATAAATCCGATTCTACTATTAAGTCTTCCAATGTAGTCGGAGGAATAGTAGTCTCTGGATCATGCACATACTTACGAAGATGAGACACATGAAATACATTATGGACACCTGCCAAACTGCTTGGCAACTCTACTCTATATGCGAGTGTTCTGATCCTCTCTATAACTGGGAATAGTCCCACATATCTCGATGCCAGTTTCCCTGACTTTCCAAATGGCACCACAATACTTCTTCGGTGATACTATAATGAAAACTCTATCTCTAACTGAGAACTCTAGATCCTTACGCCTCTTATCTGCGTAACTCTTTTGGACTAAGCTTCCTTTAACCTACCTCAGATCAACTCAACCTTCTATGTTGCCTCTCTTACCAGATCTGGACCTAAGACTAAACTATCTCCAGTTTCCAACCAACATGCTGGCGACTTGCATGGCCTTCCATACAAAGCTTCGAAAGGCGCCATTCCTATACAAGTCTGATAATTGTTATTATAGAAAAACTCAACTAAGTGTAGGTGATCTTCCCAAGATCCACCAAAATCTTGCACACAAGCTCTCAACAAATCCTCGAGCACCTTGTTGACTCTCTCTGTCTGCCCATCTGTCTAAGGGCGATAAGCAGGACTCATGTTGAGCTTGGTACCTAACACATCCTATAGACTCTTATAGAACTCGCTAGTAAATAAAGTATCTCTATCACTTACTATACTACTAGGAATTCCATGCAGACTAACTATATTCTTCATAAACAATTTAGCTAAAACAGGTGACATCCTAGTTGACTTAACTGGAATGAAATTGGCACTTTTGGTCAACATGTCCACTATGACCTATATATTTTCATTTCCTCGATTCGACCTTGGCAACCCGTCTATAAAATCCATGGATATTGAATCCCATTTCCAAACTGGTATCTCCAAAGGTTGAAGCAACCCACTCAGCTTCTGATGTTTGGCGTTCACTTGTTGAAAGATCACACGCTGTCTTACCCACAAACCAACACCCTTCTTCATACCTTCCCTGTAGAAACTCCTCTTCATGTCTTGATACATCTTGGTTCCCCTAGGATGAATTGTAAATTTGGATTGATGACATTCCCTAAGGACTTCTCTCCTTAAGTCCCCAACATTCGGAACACACACCCATCCCTTCTTTCTCAACCATTCCCTCTGGTCAAGATTAAAATATTTTAGATCATCAATCTACGATCCAACCTTAAGCATTTTAATCTTCTCGGCTAAACGTGGATCCTCATTCTGCTTAAAAGCAATCCTCTCGATCAGTACTGGTCGAACTTCCAAGCAGGATAACATGGAAATGCTCTGACTAGAACTAGCAGTCGATCTTGACTGGACTACAAGTAGTCAAAGCCTCTAGATCCTTCCATTCCATTAACATAGATAACACCACATTCTGATGTTTCTGCTAAGAGCGTCCACTACTTTATTTCCTTTTCTAGGTGTATACCCTATGCTAAAATCATAAGCTGCTAAAAACTCCAACCACCTCTACTATCTCATATTCAATTCCTTCTTCAAGAATAAATATCTTAAGGACTTATGATCTGTGTATAACTCAAATCTCTCCCCTAAGAGATAATGTCTCCATACTTTCAATGCGAAGATCACCGCAGCCAACTCTAGATCATGAGTGGGATATCTCACTTCATGCGATCTAAGTTGTCATGAAGCATAGGCAATAACTTTACCTGTTTGTATCAACATAGCCCCTAATCTGGTTCCACATGCATCGGTATACACTACTACTCCTTGATTCCCATCTGGAACTACTAACACAGGCGCGTTGGTCAACAAATGCTTTAACTTAAGGAATGCTTCCTCACTTTTGTCAGACCAAATAAACTTCACGTCCTTCCTGGTTAGCTTAGTCAAAGGCGCTGCTATCCGTGAAAAATCCTTAATAAATCTTCGGTAATAGCCAGCTAGTCCAAGAAAACTTCTGATTTCAGTCACCGTCTCTGGTCTCTTTCAGTTGTTAACAGCCTCAATCTTATCCGGATCAACTGACAAACCCTTATCTGAAACCACGTGACCAAGAAACTTAACTTCTTTCTTCCAGAAATGACACTTTGAAAACTTTGCTTTTAGTTGATACTGCCTCAATGTCTCACGCACTACTCTTAGATGAACTTCATGCTCTCTTTCATCATGAGAGTATATTAAAATATAATCTACGAATACCAATACAAACCTATCCAAGTGCTCTTGGAAAACTCGGTTCATCAAATCCACGAAGAAAGCTTGTGCATTCGTTAACTCGAATGACATTACTAACCATTCGTACGAACCATACCTAGTCCGAAATGCCGTCAATGAAATACTGTCCTCTACCACTCTCAGCTGATGGAAACCTATCGCCAAATCCATTTGGAAAAATACTCTGGCTTCACTTAACTGATCAAATAAATTATCGATTCTCGACAAAGGATACTTATTCTTGATCGTCTTATCGTTCAACTTGCGATAGTCGATACACATCCTTAACAATCCATCTGGTTTCTTCACGAACGCCGCGGCCGCTCCCCAAGGAGAACTGCTTGGTCTAATAAAATTCTTTCTTTCTAAATCCACTAGCTGCAACTTCAATTCCTTCATCTTGGTAGGTGTCATCCTGCTAGGTGATCTACTTACAGGTTATGCTCCTGGTACAAGGTCTATCTGAAACTCAACGGCTCATTTCGGTGGTAGTCCTGTGATTGGCTCAAAAACATCTGCAAACTCTCTTGCTATTAAAACCCGATTCAACTATTCTTCCACTTCCATTGCATTCAGCAAAGCACAAGCGCTTGGGTCTAACTTGTCCATCGAGTATATAATTCGGTTATGATATTGGGGTGTTTTAGAGATATTTCCCTATCTTGGCAAAATATCTTAGCATCTTATTATCCAACCAATCCATACTTTAAATGATCCCGAAGCCTATGAAATAAAAAACGTACAAACTACATGCAAACTTATGACAATTCAAGTTCTAACCGGTCACATCTCATCCCTAGAGTTGCATACCCTCCTATCGCATTCACAACCCTTAAGGAATAAACAAGGTATGAGGGTTCTAAACATAACTTATCTACCAAACACTGAGATATAAATCATGCGATGCACGTGTATCAAATAGTACCCTAATTGGTATACTATGAATCAAAAACATACCTTCTATCACAATATTTCCCTTCCCAGTGGCAATTGATATAGAAGAAGATGGTTCCAAAGAAAAAACCTTTCCCTTGTTCGCTCTGACTGGTTCTAGACACTGATTCTTGTAGTGTCCAATCTGGTCACAGTTAAAGCACTTCACTCCTTTCTTATCTGCAACCTTCTTCCTTTGTCCATTTGGACATTCATGAGCATAATGTCCTTTCTTGTCGCACTTATAGCAAACTACATCGGCCTTTCCTTTCTTGGCAGCTCCTCCTTTCTGAGCTCCTTTCTTCTTAAAGAATTTCCTCTTCTTGCCCTGAGAATCCTGGGTTCCTACCTACTTCTCCTTCCTATAAGTAGAAAGCATCTCTTCATTTCGGATTGCCATATTCACTACCACTATACTTGGATCATGGAGATGTGGCATAGTTGCCATAGCAATCTCAGGTCTTAACCCTCGAATAAACTTCTCGTTCCTTTTAATGACAGTGTTAATGGTAGCATATCCGTATCTGGACAACTCATCAAACTTTGTAGCATACCCAATCACTGACATTTCACCCTGCACTAAGTCAATGAACTTTCTCAGCAATACCGACTTGGCAACTACGGATAAGAACCTCTCTTTGAATCTCCTTCGAAAATCGGCCCAAGTCAACTCTTTCTCGGGAAATCCCATGGTAACACTATTCAACCAATAAAGTGTTGCTCCCTTAAACTGTCTAGAAGCAAGTCTCCTCTTCTGCTCATCGTCCAATCCCAAGTTAGCAAAAATCCTTTCACAATGCAAAAGCTAATTCTCTACTTCTATAGCATCCTCTATTCCTAAAAACGGTCTCCCACCAAGACTGGTATAATCTCTGCTCAGCTTAGCATCGTTTCTTCCAACTGGGGACACATGATTAGCTCCTCCAACATTCACAGCATTTCCCCTAGCTACTCATGCAGCTGCTCTAGCTTGCATCAGATTGACAAAGAACTGAAACATCATCCCCATATATACTGGAAGGGTTCCAGCACCTACGTTGGCATTTGCATTTAGATTAGCATTTGCTTGTCGACCCAGATTCTTCCTTTGGTGTTGGGTCCAGCATTTCCGTGAGTTGTGGTGCTTCCTTCACCTAGATTTCCTCTTCCATTTCTTGCCTCCATATCTTTCTTTCTCGTAAATCTGTATACAAGCCTTAGTAAGATACAGAAGAATGGTCTAAGAGAGAGATGAGTACTTACTTATAGATATATACATAACAAATACAAGTACGTTACTATAGCGTCAACCCAAACCCCGGTCTCATTTTCTGATTGATTGGATTATGTTTCGAAAATCTTTTAGGGTTAAATTTATTTTTAAATTTACATAAACCTATGCTCTGATACCAACTTGTAACATCCTCCATTTGGAGGCCCAAAACTAACGGCTACGGATGATGCTGTAGTCATCCATAGTTATTAATTCTCGATGACCAAATGCGTTAATGTTAGATACATTGATATAACAGAAACACATGGATATGAAATTTTTTAAAATCATAAAACAAATTTCTCATTTCACTTCAAATTCATTACATAATCCCAATTCGTAAACCGATTTCAGAGAGGTGAAATTATTATAAAATACGCCAAGAGCGGCATATGAAGATGCCCCCTTGGTTGATCAGAGTCTAAATATAGGCAAATAAACAACTTTGCCATTACATCCAAAACACAGCAGAATCAAACAGAAAGAACTCCTACTAGCTAGCTTGCCTCCTGAACGTCTCCGGAAGCTTGTTCGTCTAAAGAAGAACATGAAAACCTTAACTCTCAAACTTCTCAAAGTTAATTGAGCACCCGAGAGTTTAAGGGGAAAACATAAACTTCAATTCAGACAAAAAGCTTGGTATGAATAATAACCTACCATCTCGAACCACATAGATATCTAGTGAGACCACACCACTTAGCAAAATGGGTTTTCCCCGTATCTTAACCCAATTTAAAATAACCATATACTATGCCCCTGCATCCACAATGGTTAAGACATAACATAAAAAAATGTATCCTGATATGCAAACATGCAATAAGCTCTGGATTTCCCATCCCCATTTCTTTGACTATTTGTCTTAAGTTGTAGTTTCTAGGGTCGCTATTAACCTATTAGTTTTCATGGGCCGACTAATAACCTGTTCCAAACTTACGGACTATATCTTCAGTTTTATAGTTTTCATGGAATCACTAAGAACCTATTGATGTCTACCAATAACATCATCTAATCATAGTTTTCATAAGGTCACTATGAACCTATTGGATCCTCCAATAACATCTATCATGTCATAGATTTTATGGGATCACTATAAACCTTTCGACCTCTTTCAATAACTTATTTCAGACATAGTTTTCATGGGATCATTAAGAACCTATTGGCCCCTGCCACCAACAATTTCCATACATTGTTTTCATGGGCTTACTAAGAACCTATCTAAACCAATAATCATTGATCAGCTTTTGGGCATCTTATACTCTAGTCTATTTGACCTCCTGGATGCAGTTCTACTTACATAGGAGTTAATTCAAGGTATATTTACTACCGGGACAACCCAGCTGGTTATTCTGCCCTTTCTACCCCAAAATACAGTTATGGGTTAATAATGAATTGAATATGATTACACCAATAGACATGATAACTGATCAAATAACATAACAATATAAACATCCATGGTACTTCCTTGTAATCATTTTCTAAAACAACATGGTTAATATCCTTAACCCACTATTCTAAACAAGGAAAGCTTCCTTTGAAATTTCAAAATTAAATTGCCATTTCAAAAACCTTTTTACAATCCCATGGTTTTACAAAAATGAGGTTGGGTTGTTTAATTCGAAAGCTAAGGCTTGCGACTATATCCTTTGGATCATTGTGACATCATGAGTAACCCTCCGTCACTCTCCCCTTTGTAAGCATTACTTTAAAACCTTAGTCATTCTCTTTCTAAAGCATTACTTGAAAACATACCTTTCGGTATACTTAAAGCTTACCTTTCTAACACTTAAAACACGCTTTTCGATACCTTTTGAAAGCATTAAGTTCAATTAAGGTTTTGTGGAAACATAACTTCTAAACCATTTAAAAGTGTTCTTCCGAAACCATTGGGTTTAACATTTAATATAACTATTGGGTCAAAAGGAACAGAAGCGAGAATACCCCTTCTGAAATAATTGACCTTGAGTAAAAGAATTTGGGGAAGTGGATAGTAATGAAACCCCTTTCAAAACCATTACCTCCATAACTCTTATTAAAAGCGGCTCAAACAATCGTTTCGAAAGCATTGAGAAGGCGGCTTCAAATTTTACAAGGGCGAAAGCTTCCCTTTCGAAAGCACTGATTTAAAGTTATAAAGAAGGCGGCCTTTAACTAATACGAGAGGCATGAATGCGGTAGCTAGGTTTCGAATAGGTTCTAAAGCGGCAACCCTTTCGAAAGCTCATTTTTAAAACAAAACAAGCGGCAACTCATTCGAAAGCTTCTTTTAAAATAAAGGCACGTCGATTGATTCGAAAGCTATTTAAAAGTAGCTTCAACCCCCTTCGAAAGCAAGCCTTCGACACCGTCCCTTCCCTTTTCTCCAATACACCATGTACCAATTTCTTGATACCATGTGCATTGGTTTCGAATGGGTTCTAAAGGCCTACTGGACATGGTTTCGGAAGCAAGCAAATGGAAGTAGTAGGGTTGTAATACGAAACAAAACTTATTTTTATATATTTTAAAGCAATTCCTTTTTACCTAACTTGCCTAATTTGTCAAAATATGATTGGTTGCCAATTCTTTATCAAAATAATTTTTCTAAAAAGGCTGCCGAATTCAATAATTAATAATTGAAATCATTTTAGCAAATAAGCCCTTCCCTTCAATAAAACCTTTAAACATTTAAGTCCTACAACTTAAATAATTTAATAACCATATTAAAACACTTAGGAAAAATCCACAAAAATCATAATTATTCACTTTTAATATGTTTTCTAACATATATAAATTTTTGACCCAAAAACAGTACTTATTTTCCTTAAATAATTTAAGCCCAAATTATATGTTTCTTCCATTCAAAAATTCATAATAAATTATCCATAGCGTGGAATATTATGAAAATTTAAACCCATCTCCAAATTAATGTTTCACATTTTCAAACCTCATGGCATTTGAAATCAATTTACATGATTTTAACCTTAAAATCGAATTATATCATTACATAAAAATCCTTGTTTAAATAAAAACATGTCATACAAGTAAAGCATTTCACATCCATCCATCCAAACGGTTTTAAACCTTAAACCCAAAATTAAAAGTTCAAAACGACTTATATGAGATGGTTTAGTTCATTATTCACCTTGTTTGGATAAGGAACTTGAGATTTGTTCTTGCTTTAATCTTCTTAGCTTGAATCTTAGCTTCTAATTGATTTTAAGCTCTCCTTCCCCTAAGGTAATGGCTGACCTTGTTTCTCCTTTGTTTATACTTTTGTTTTATGGAAAACGTAAATGAGAATGAGGTAAGGGTTTAGGGGTTATGGTGTGCTATGGTACACGGCTATTCCCATATTACCCTTGCCTTATTCTCTTAGGTATTTAATTTATTAACCATGTTTATAAATCCAAGTAGTTGAGGCACGACCCTAAATAGTTTTAAAATCTCAATTTCCTTATCACACTAATCTCTACATTATTCTATTTTAATTTATCTATCTAATCTCCTAAATAATGTTATTTAAAATTAGGGGTATTACAAATATAACGAAGGTCAAACAGAGAATCTCAAAGTGATGATGTTACATAGTTCTTCTAAGTTGGGAATACTATTGAACTTCAATGTGGACACTCCACTTTGATTATAGCAAAATCGTGGTATAGATTATATTAAATGACTATAGTTGGGTGTGGATTGAAGAATTGAAAGTGAAATACTATTCAATAGGTGGTTAGTATCATGGTCAACCATAGTCAACTTAAAATCAAAGTCTCCAGTCGAAGTAGTATAGTTAATAATAATCATTATCATTAAACCAAGGATTTTTTTGAACTATTCAAGTTGAATGTGGGCGACATTAGAATTGTGACCAAAATAAAATTCCAAAGTACTATTGTGATATAGTTTTGATGAAGAGAATTAGTGTAAATAATCGTTATTATCGGGTATCGCTTATAATAAGTAAAATTGGATTTTACCGAAAAGACGGATAAGCGATAAATATAGCCAAAATGTCACACCACTAGCTAAGGTGATGTCTGAACGTTAATATTCGAATTGTTCAATATTATTTGGTGACTGAGTTTACAGTTTTAAGTCGTGAACAGAAATAATGAATATTCCAAAGAACCACATGATTTAATTAATTTGTAATTATTGTAAATTAATTAATATTTATGAAATATTAATTATCAAATTTTATTTAATTTGTTTGAGGGGCCATGTGGAAGAATCTATGGCCGGCCATGCACGTAAAAGCGGGATATGATTTTATTGAGATCTAATAGAGAATTAAAGGAGGAATGTTTGAAGGAAGGAATATGAAAGGTTTCTATCATTCCTTTAAAACAAATCTCTCTTTATTTCTTTCAAAAATTCATTCTTCCATGACATAAATTTCTCTCTTCCTCTCCCATCTATTATAACAACCCGTTCTTCATAATACCCAAAAATCAACATCTCACATCTACGCCTAAGTTTCGAATACTACAAAAGACAAATTGTTAGGAAAACAAAACAAATCAATAACACTATACCAAGGCATCGATTGATCTCACAGTAGAATAATAACATATAATATACTGAATATGCATGAACAAAATAGTATAAATAATATATAAAAGACTGTACCAATGGAAGTAACTAATAAATAAATATGAATGCAGAAAGTCAAAATAAATCAACCTTATATAGATGGAGTCTTGACTAGAATATCTGATACAACAAGTCACACATATAAATAACACATCTGTCATGTACTACAACAATATCAAGTATATATCCAAGGTATCGACACCATGCCTCCAAAGGGCTCCAACTACACCACTCTGACAGCGTACCCCCAAAAGCACCCTATGTGATAACCCGCACCTCCCGACATACCGATACAAAGTCTAGGGTGACTTTCGAACTCACGTCGGTGTCAAGAAGTACAAGCTGTTGGGATTTTTAAACATTTCAGTGACTAAAGATACAAGGATAAAATCTAAGATATACTATACTATCAGATCTCACAACGGAAGGCAGAAAATATAAATACTGAAAAATAGTCATCTTAGAAAATATCCAAAACACGGTCTCAAAATAGTACATAGTCAAATCCACGGTATACAGAAATATGTGAAATAGTTTGATAGAATACCGAATATGGTAAATAGTACATGAAGAGTAATAAGAAATAAAAAGCAACTCTGATGCCAAGCCTACCTCTCCAAGTACTATCGCTAGGCCTATCACCTGTCACCATGTCCTCTTGTGGTGGGAAAAAAGAAAGAAAAATGGGTGGGTCAAATAAAAGTCTTGTGAATGAGTACATTATGAATATATGGCGATCACATGCAATTGACTTTAGTAATATTCTATGTGACATAAGGTGCCCTTCAAATGTCTGCAAATTACTTGTTTCTTAATTTACAAGGTTCAATTTAACACACACACCTACACTAATGACTTGTGCAGGCTCATACATAGGATCGAACAACTTATCGAACCTCAAGATAACTAACGATCTGCTAATAACTACTAGAACTATCTTACATAGGTTTTCCTATAGTTTCAAATCATGGGACCACATTTCCCACAACTACGACTACACAAAACTAATCCAACATAGGTTTCACTACAAATTCTACCATGGGACTATATTCCTACAACTACGACTACATGTATTCTAGTTACACATTAAAGGAGAGCCAGTAATGCCAACTCGTTGAATTGTCTCATCATCACTGCATCCTTAAAAACCTCTCAATGATAACGTAACGCTTCTTATTGCAGCACACCGAGATCCATCAACAACACAGCATCATGTCGCATCATCGTGAATACCAAGTAACTCTCATTATTGCCAGGCCACATATTCCATCAGGCATCATCATCAGTGGTGCACGTCCACCGTAGAGCCTCCTGTAAGTGCAATTTGTAATAGAATTGCCCTAGTCGAATATCGACCCTTATTGGATAAATAACATTTATCTAGTCCCCGAACGTCCTAGTGTCACCACATAGGGAGCTAGCTTCCATACTTATATTAATATATATTAAATATATATATATTTAATATATATACCACTAATTTATTTCTAACTTGGGCCTTAAGCCGAGTTCACACCGTGCTTAGAAAATGCTAACCAATCGACCGCTTGTTGTTGTCTGGCTCTAGTGAGAGGTCGACCAGTCGTCATTTTTTTTTCATTACAGATTATCATTCGTTTTTGTTTATTAATGACTATCATTCCAAAATTCCATTACAGTAAACTTATACCTTGAATTTTAGTTATCCTACTTGTGAATCTATAATTTGTAATTATTAAAATTCCATATTCAATTTCAATTTCAATTTGCAGTAATCATTTTAACCTAGGTTTGACATCAACATTCACAAGTTACACCAATTCTTATCAATTTAATAAAAGGGGTATAATCATATTTATCAGTTCCTTAATTTATAGATTAACATTTTTCAGATCTAGATTAAAAAGTGGAATCATATTCACACAAATACTACTAAATTTCCAATTCAATTAAAAAGTGTTTAATTCAATTTCTAAAAATTAGATTAGATAGGTATACTAAAATTAATTATACGTAATCATCTAATTAATTATGAACCCACTCACCTCAAATCCAAGCTACTCCCTTTGAATTATGTTTGAAATCTTCCCTATTTGCTAGATCTCCGCTTGATTTATCTTTCTCCAATCTCTCAACTTTTATTTTAATTTATTTTAAATACATTTGTGATTTATGGAGGAAAAGATTTGAGTTTTCAAAGGAGTAGAGTTTGGATGCACTGTTTTAATTCTATCAATTAGAGTTTACATTAGGATGGTATTTATAGCAGTGTGAACTAACCTATACCATTCAAAAAAATATGATCTAATATCCATCTCTCAAAAATTATATGATCAAATCCTGGTTGTTGGCCTAACCAAATCCTAACTGCAATTCGTCGATCGATCGATCGTTATAGTTGGGGTCGACCACTTGCGGTCGATTGGTCCCAATCTACTTGTCGACTAGTGGAGCTTTCTATTTTTAAAATATTTGCTTCCTTAATTGTTTGTTTAATTATTCTTTATTTTGAAATTTAAAACGTTTATAAATTCTTTGTATTAGCTCTGATTTCAAAAAATTATATATGAAAATTGTCCAGAAAATCGCTATGAACACAATAGTGCCAGTTTCATAGCCAATTTAGGACGTTTGTGAAAATATCATTTTTTCTCTTATTATATTTAAATTTAATTCTTTTATTAAATTTCCATTTGAATTTTCGGAGTGTTACATTCTTCCCCCGTTGAAAGGATTTCGTCCCCGAAATCTCCAAGGATGGAAAAATGCAACTCGTGCGTATAAAATCAATAACTATAACCATCTACCCATCCATCATCCACCAACAATCAATGTCCTTAGTAAAATTTCCAATGAAATATGTACATACAAGTGTGGAATGCAAGTGCTCTGATACCAAATGTGACAACCCACACCTCCGACACACTGATCTAAAGTCTGGGGTGACTTTCAGACTCGCATCGGTGCTAAGAAGTACAAGCTGTCGGGGTTTTCAAACATTTCAAAGACTAAAGATACAAGGATAAAATTTAAGATATACTACACTTTTAGATCTCACGGTGGGAAGGCAGAAAATATAAATACTAAAAAAATAGCCATCTTAGAGAATAACCAAAATACAGTCAAAAAATAGTATATTGTCAAATCCACAGTATAAAGAAATATATCAAATAGTTTGATAAAATACTGAATACAGTAATAACACGTGGAGAGTAATAGGAAATAAAAAGCAACTCTGATTCCAAGCTCGCCTCTCCAAGTATTATTGTTGGGACTATCACCTGCTACCATGTCCTCCTATAGTAAGGAAAAAGAAAGAAAAAGGGGTAGGTCAGACAAAAGTCTGGTGAATGAGTATATTTTTAATATATGGTGATCACATGCAATTGCCTTTAGTAATACTCTATGTGACCTAGGGTGCCCTACATATGTTCGTGAATTACTTGGTTTTTAATTTAAGGGGTTTAAATCAATACACATACCTACACTAATGACTTATGTAGGCTCATACTTATGGTCAAACAACTAATTAAACCTCAAGATAATTAATGATCAACTAACAGCTACTAGAACTATTCCACATAGGTTTCCCTATAATTTCCAACATGGGACTGCATTTCTTACGACAATAACTACACGTAACTAATCCAACATAGGTTTCCCTACAAATTCCACCATGTGACTATATTCCCACAACTACAACTACACGTATTCTAATTACGCATTGAGGCGGAGCCCACAATGCCGACTCGCCAAAGTGTCTCAACGTTGCTACATCTATTTCCACATCTCAATGGTAACGTAATCGGTTTGAGTTAAGAAACCTAGCAGAAGGAGATACGTAGAGAGAGCATACTTTTATTTTTCCTACTATATAATACTGCATACAACACTTGTCTTCTGAAGTTTGATTATTTCTATCGCTACTTGCTAAAGTTTTGAAGGTGGTGTTTTCCTTAGGGCACTTTGTCTCTTGCTTCCCTGCATCTTGGGAGGGGAGACGTTGGCTTGGTGAGGGCATGCTGTAGGGAAGATTGATGAGTAGGTTGTGACTCTGATTGATTCTAAAAGTTGCTTTGAGCTTCGATATATCTCTAAGACCGGGTGAGGCATGCAGTTTGAGTGTTTCAACCATTTGCTACTAGGTAGCTTATTAGTGATGGAGTATGTTAGTTGATTTAATCTTTTGGCTAGATTCCATTTTGTGATGGTTAGTATGCCATTAAAGTTGGCAAGGAGTTTGCCTTGGGTCTTAAAGCATCAGTTGGGATTCCTTGCTTAGTCTTATCCCTGGTAGAGGCCAGTTTTGAAAGTCTCGTTAGATGGTTCTCCTCCATGAGAGCACCCACGAGGTACCACTGGTGGTAGTGAAAGTGGAAAGCAAATTGAAGCCCCAATCGAAGTGCGAAGGCCAGGATACAAGGAGAGATCAATCTTATCCAAAGATGAGTGTTGATATGGTATGTCACTCCTACGACATATAGGGGCATTTCATTACAGAATGTTCTGCAGCTTAACCCGAGCATAATTATTTCAATTGCGGTCAACTTGGTCACTTGATGAGGGATTGTCCTACACTTTTGAGAGGCGAGTGAGTGATGATGACTTATGCCTTAAAGTATTTTTTGGTCCTAGTAGGCTTACTGCTTGGGAAAAGGAGAGAATTTCATGTAGTAAGGTGTTTTTTAACTGTAAGTTACTTGCTTATGTTCTTTACAGTACCTGAATTGTATATTCATCTATTGCTAGTTACCTGGTAGATGGACTAAACTTGACACCTTTCATAGTAAGTAAATTCTTTCATTAAACCTTGCATGAGTAACCTTAGTTATTGAGCTAAGGTGTAGTGATCAAGAGTACTGCCATTTGAACTTACTGCATGAGCTTTCAAGTTGAGTGGGGTTGGTCATTGAAGTATTACTTGGATTTTCATCAAATTATGGTTCGGTGGATGCCCTATAATAAGCAAAGACCGAACGAATGAATTATGGGCGTTTTTCCTAGAGTCGTTCATGTTTGAATTTTTTTCTTTATGTTAGTAAACCTTAGGTGATGGGAGTAATCCCATGTGCTAAAAAGGTATTTTCTAAGAACCAGCCCATTCAATATACTGGTTCATAATCACTTTTTCAAGGGTAGGGTTTCTAGGTGATTTGCACCAGTTAGGTAAGAGTTTTTTACTCGATTCTTAAAGGTGAGCGCTTGAGTTGGATTCTTGAGGTGATTGAGAAATTTCCAAAGCATGACTATAATCATGCGAGGAAATTCTAGTTGTCGGACCAAGGAACCGGATTGGAGTTTGCATGAGAGGAGTCAGGTGGCCGACCCTAGATTAACAAAGAAATTAGGAGAGTGAACAAAGGATTAGATCGGGTGTCATATACTATTTTGAATGATCTTTATTCATTGTAAAATTATTTATAGTATACTACAGTTAAGGTAGCTTGTGATGGTTCGGGGATAGACTTCTCGGCTAGTTTTCTGGAGATTCAGATAATCTTTTAAGTGGCGATATGGTACTTGCCTAGGCGAGCTTCATAGTGCACTTAGTATATTATCCTTATTAATATTGTGCGGTTGAGGTTAGTTAGAACCCGAGCAAACCCAAGCATTAGTAAATCATCATTTAATGTTGAATTAGTTAGTAGAGTTTCTGCTCTGGAGAATGAGTTCTATGCAGAAGGAAAGGAAATTTGAGACTTAGATTGCTGGGTTTATTTGAGAGTTTTGAAGATCGATGATCTAGTATATCGTATAAGTTTTCTTTTTCATAGCGAGAGGTGTAATTGTCTTTCGTGAATTGTATTCATGAAAGGAGTTGCACCATTTAGGCATTTTGTTCATTTTGGATGTCAAATGGGCTCATAGCAATTTATGGCTTGACATGTGCATTTTGACTATTGATTGGTTACCATGCATGTCAGTATAGACTCTTTTTGAATGTTCCACTGTTTTGTATGCTGATTATTTATTGTTGTTTGTTGATGCTTGCCATTGCTTGTTGATTGATTGTTTTCTTGTTAATTGTATGTTGATTGTTTCTTGTTATTTATTGATGGTTGATGTTGCTTGCTATTATTTGACATTGTTCATGCTTGCTTGCTATTGTTTGATGTTGTTGTTCCTGTTTGTTGTTGGCTAATTTGATTGATGTTGATTGTTTGCATGTTTGATAGTTTGTATGTTAGTTATTGTTGCTTATCATTGTTTGTTGTTGTTTGATTGTTGCTTGTTCTTTATGGTTGTTACATCTATCATGGCCAAAAATTTAATGGCTATGAGGATCCGAAATCAAAAATCAAAATAAAATAAAAAACAAAAGGTGGTTATCTCTCGATTATTGCAAGATCTAGGGATCGATTCATAAATCTAGGAATCCTTTCATCCTTCAGTGTGATTCTTTTGGTTGCATCTCAAGGTAGCTTTCTATTTTATTTACATACAAATTCATCATGTTTATAACATCAACTGGAATGTTAGGGGATTACATGATTTAGAGAAATGTAAAGATAATAACATTGATATTGCTTTATTACAAGAAATAAAAATAAAACATCATGATTACCGATTTTATAAGAGTTTAGGGGGTTTTCATCTTAGCCATTGGATTTGTTTCCTGGGATAGGGATTAGCTTGGGAGATTAGATAAGGGTTAGGGAGAAAATTGCATTAAGTTTTTACAATATATTATTAGTATTCACTTAACGCAACTTATTTTTATGGACCTGGGAATGAAACATTTCTTAGTGTTACTACTGTTTGTGGGCCAAATTTCAAGGTTTAGCGAAGGGTTTTTTGGAGCGAGTGTCTCAAGTTTAGAGCACTAGCTCTTGGCCTTTGGTTAGTAGTGGGGATCTCAATGTCACTAGGTTTTTAAGGGAACACTCCTTAGACAAGGCGGCTTTTACACTTGTAGGACTTTGCCAGTTTATTCTCAGTAGTAAATTGTTGGAGTTTCCTCTAAGAAACAATTCACTTGGTCGAACAATAAAGGGGTCCCTTCAATGGCGCTTTTAGACAGGTTTTTCATTAGCGATAAGGTGGAAGATAGGTTCCCCATTTGTAAGGTAATTAGATTTACGAGTGTTTACTCGGACCATTGTTCCTCTAATTTTATCTTGCAATTCCAAATTATTGTGAATAAAATTTTTAGATTTAAAAAGATGTGCTTATTAGAAAATAATTTTACGAATTTAATTAAAAATAAATGGTTTTCTATGAGTGGTTGTAATTATAGATTTTTAGAAAACCTAGCTAAAGCAACTGTATGTAAGCTTAGGAATTTAAGAATTTTTCTTGAAATGGATCAAAAGTGCTTTTGGCAACATCAGAATTAAAAAAGATAAATCATTTAATGATAATTTAAAGTTAAATAAATTTGAAGAATATAAATATTTTAGAGAAAACCGTACTTTCAAATCTATAAGAAGAATTAAATAAAATCATGTAACAATAGGAAGTTATGTGAAAACAAAGGGCTAGGGTTCATCAGATGGATGAAGGGGATATGAATAATAAGTTTTTCCATAAAGTAGCTAATGGTAGGAAACATAGTAACACTATAAATTTATTTTCAATTAATAATGTTGAGATTTTTGATTAAAATGAATTAAACAACGCATTTACTAACTATCATAAAGAAATCTTTGGATCCAAGAAATGGCAAAAATTAGGGCTAGATGGGGATATTTGTACCCCAATGATACTAGGATTGACTTAGATGGTTTAGACAACCCATTTATGAAAGAGGAGATTTTGAGGCCTATAAACGATATGCCCAATGACCAATCACCTAGTCCTAATGGGTTTTCTAAAATAAAATATAACTGAAATGTTTAATGGATCTTATAATGGTTCTTTACAGCTAGGTAAGTATAATTTCGCTTATGTAATTTTAGTACATAAGAAAATAAGGGCAAATGAGTTGAAAGATTTCAGATCCATTTCTATACAAAATTGTTCTATTAAATTATTTCTAAGGGTTAATCTAATAGGCTAAGTACTAAAATGACAAATTGCTTTTATCAAGGTAGAAATATTAAGGATTAGTTGCGGTAGTTCAAGAATCACTACAACAAAACTATCCTTTTACAACGCCTGTTTTCAACTGGCCATAAACAACCGTTGTAATAGAAACCTTTTACAATGGTTTTCCTAGGCCCATTGTAATAGGTGCAACTTTTCATCATCCAGTACACCTATTACAACGTTGTCATCCTGCCCGTTGTAATATGGTCCTATTACAACGATTTTCGATCCGTTGTAATAGATACCGGTTTTCAGCTCTATTACAAAGGTTTTGGCCCCTTGTAATATAGTTCTATTACAACGGTTTTCGACCCGTTGTAATATAGTCTTATTACAACAGTTTTTGGCCCATTATACTAGATATCAGTTTTATTATTATTATTCAATAATCAATAATTAAAATAATAATTAATAATCAATAATCAATAATTAATATAATAAATAATAAATTATTATTATTACATAATTAATAAACAAGAATTAATGTTTAATAATTATTAATTAACATTAAAAATTAATAATCAAGAAGTAATAATTAATATTAATAATAAAAAGTAATAATTAATGTTAGTAATTAATCTTTTATAATTAATAATTAATAATATGATAATTATAATTAATAATATCAATATTTAATAACAATTAATAATTAATTATATTTAATAATTAATAATATTAATATTTAATGATTAATTATTAATAATATTAATATTTAATATTAATTAATATTTAATAATTTATAATATTAATAATTTATAATTAGTAATAATCTTACAGATTAATCATAATTAATAATTAATATTTAATGTTAATGTTAATAACTAATAATAATCCTAAAAATTAATAATAATTAATATTTAACATTTAATAATAATCTTACAAATTAATAATTATTATTAATAAATATTTAATAATTAACAATTACTATTAAATAATGTCTATTAAATAACTAATAATTAATAACTAATATTAAATAATTATTATTAAATAATTAATGATTAACAATTAATAATTCATATACAGTAATTAGTTTTTAATAATTAACATTAAATATTTAATAATTAATAACTACTGTTAAGTATTTAATAATTAATAATTGATAATATATACATAAAATTAAATTTCAGTAATTAATATTCAATTATAATTAAGAAGTAATCATTAATAATTAATAACTAATAATTAATTTTAAATAATTAATTATTTTTTTAATAATTTAGAAGTAATAATTAATATTTTAAAAAATTCAAGAAATTCATATTATAGTTAACATAAATTTTCACTTGTAAATTCTAATTTCTAATACTAAGGTAGTGTTTGATTTAAAAACGACTTTTGGATTTTCTATTTTCAAATATGTATCTCAAATATGAGAGGAGTGAAGTGATGACTGTAACAACCCTGTATTTTGTGATTATTTTAATTGTATATTTTGGTTATTTTAATTAATTTCCTGATTTAAATACTTTATTTTATTTATTAAAATGAATAAATTTTGTTATTTTAAATATAAATTTT
This sequence comes from Allium fistulosum, assembly GCA_030737815.1. Taxonomy (NCBI): domain Eukaryota; kingdom Viridiplantae; phylum Streptophyta; class Magnoliopsida; order Asparagales; family Amaryllidaceae; genus Allium; species Allium fistulosum. The sequence goes on along the minus strand of CM060903.1, from coordinate 325,707,813 downwards.
GATTTTGATGTGAATTAGAATTCCAAACATGACTAAAAAGAATATTTTCCAGAAAAGTGAATTTTGGTCAATATGGTCAAACTTTGACTTTTAATTTAGAAATTTGAAAGTTTGAAAATTTGAATTTTATCTTTTATTATGAAAGTAAATAAAATTTTAAGAATAATGCTTTTCGTTTCGTTGAAATCTGATTTATAATGTGAAAGTTATGCCTTTTTCAATATTGTGTGTAATTTGCTGTATTTAACAAATTGTTTATTTTAAATTGTATAAATAATATTTTATTTGGTCATGTAATGTTCTAATTTATATTTATATGGGTAAAATAACATGTTGTGCATATATTTTGGTTTTAAAACATTTTTTAAAAGTATAATTGACATTTTCCGGTGTCAGTTGTATTTTGCTTACAATTTCTAATTTCCAGTTTCAATTAATTAAAGTAATTCTTTATTTATTTTTCTATTTTTTTCTTAAAATCTTATTTGATTCTCATTCCCACTTTATTTTGTTCCTCATTTATTTTATTTATTTGACCTTTTATTTGTTTTAAAGTGAAATAGAAATTTTCTAAAACTAGTGATATTCTATTTGTAAATTTTAAGTCCTGTTTTGATTTTTTAAGCAATTTCTTTAGTTCTTTTTCTAATTTCTCTAAATTTAATTATTTATTTCATTTTGAAAATATAAATGAATTATTTTACTTCACATTTTTGTTTTAAAATATTTTTAAAATGAAGTTGTTAATTTTCCAAAGTCAATAGTGATTTATTTGTAATTTCTGGACCCTGTTTTCAATTTTTAAGCAATTTCTTATATTCTTTTTCCATTTTCTTTAAAATTAATTAATTATTTTTATTTTATATTACTTGTTTCGGTTTTAAAGTCAATTTACTGATTTTATTTTTGTTTTATTTGAATATAAAGAAAAAGAAATATGAAGGGTTTAAAATTGCTTAGAAACCGATGTCCTTTCACCTCCTTAAGTCTTTTCAATTGCCATAACCCCTCCTTTATGCTTTGGCCATGACTTTTACTTTGTTTTCACGTGAAAACTCTCATTTTTCATTTCACCATTCGACCACTTCAGATCTGAAGCAAAAGCTTTTGGTAATGGTTTCATTTTTCTTCTTTTCTCCTTATTTTTCTATGAAAATTGCCTTGTTTTCTCTTGTTTTTGGATAGGCCTCTCCTCCACATCCATGGCCACAAACCCCTACATCTCTTCTCTGCCATCAACACCAGCTACTCCTCTGGTCTTGACCAAGGCCGAGCCACCATGATGCCAAAACTCCACAAAAATTGCAAAACAAGCCATAAAAACATGATTGTTTACCACTATTGCTTCACCCCTCCATTTTCCACCACCACCACCACCTTAGGCCGCCTCCACCACCTCTGGCCAGACCACCACACACCTTTCCTTCCACTGACCTGATCCATACCCCTCTGACCTGACCACACAAGCCCATGGCCGAGCCATTTTTGTGAACAAAACCCACTTATTTTGCCTTAAACTCTTCATATTCCTTTGTATAAACTTCCTCCTCATATTCTACTACCTAGGCCATGCATACACATGACCAAACCTGAGCCAAACTTGTTCAAACCAGAGCCAAAAACATCCCTAGGCCATGACAAAAGAATAGAGAAAGCAAGGCAAAAGATTTGGCATTCGTATCTCTTTTTATTTAAAAGTTATGTCATTTCTAGTGTATTGAAATTTATGGTTTGCTTTGATTTTTGTTTGGGTTGTAACACAAGATCTATATCATTGGATTTGCTCTCCACACTCAAATTGTATTAGAGTTGTCGTGCCTTCATAATCTTTGTGTTGTGAGCTTTGTTGGCAAATCTCCAGCTTAACAGGTGAGTTATTCTCACCAGACAATATGTACATATATAACTAGCGAATTGACCCCTTTTGAATCTGTAAAATGCATTATCATGTTACACTTGCTATGTTATGATTTTATGATGTTCACCCATGCTTAAACACCTATTATATTATATTTTACTGTTATATTATGCTGTTCTATTATTTTTATCATTTTATCACACTGCAAGTTCCCTTTAGATTAAAATCACTATGGGTTGAAATGATACATACCCGAACGGACTTTAGAATAGGAGAAAATCATTATGGGCTGAAATGATAGGCCTGAATGATTTTCAATTATTTTTTCATTTCCTTGGGATTGCGGGTTTGAAATGATCAAACCCGGGTTTTCTTTGTAAATTACAGGTTGAAATGATATATTACCCGTATCACTTTACCTAGACTAGAAATGAAATACAGACCCGTAGTTAAAATATGTTTTATAAATTTTTTTAAAAATATTTTAAAAATGTAAATATTATGATATTTTGATTTAAACTAAATAAAAATGATTTTTGTAAAGCATTATTGATTTTCTAAAAATTTATAAGTGAAATAAATTAATGGTAAAATTAGAAAATTTGAAATGTAAGTTATTTTGGGAAATTTTAATTTGGTGATAATTGGAATTTAAATTAAATGTGAAATGTGATAAATTCATGATAATTTGGATTAAAGTGAATTTAAATTATTTTTATATTATATTAATGATTTTGAATAAAGTTAAAATGTGAAATGAATGAATATTTAAGTTGAAATTTTGAAATATAACTAAAATTGGAAATTTGTGAATTTGGCTTAAAAGTGAATTTTAAGTTAAGTAAATAAAAAATGGAATTAAGTTATATTTGAAAATTTAAACTTAAGTGTTAAGTTAATTTAATTTAATGAATTTATAATTTAATATTGGAATTTAATAAGTGAATTATTATTAAATTTTGATTTTTGAATGGAGGTTTAACTTTATAAAATCATGAATATAAGGGTATTTGAATGATTGTTTTAAAAGTGAAATTATATGATTTTTTTTAAGTTAAAAATGATTTATATAAAAATATAATTGTTTGTGAAATTATACTGAATATTTGAAGTTAATTAACTGCATTTCTGAAATGCTATTAATTCTAATGTAAATGATAATACAACATTTGTAAAGGCTGTAGTTGATAATAATGAACAAAATGGCTAAATTTAATTAAAGGCTATTATAGCATTTTTGTAAATGTTATAATGGTTGAATTTAACTAAGTTTATTTGAAACTAATGTAACCCTATTACAGCATTTTAAATGCTGTCTTTTGTTAAATTGAACTGTTTTAAATGTGACTTTCCGTAGCATTTTTTAAATGCTACGAAAGTTGAATTTTCATTATTTTAATTAATTTAAGTGAACGAATGAACTTTGAAAGATTAAAATTTTGGAAATTTAATAATTTAATTATTAAATATAATAACTTCATTTTTATGATTTAAAATAAAGTAATTTGTTTCGAAATATAAACTATTTTGAAATATGATATTTTGATATTTTGAAATGGATATTTGAAGGATATTGAATTTTGAAATGATATTTGATTTCGAAGTATAAAATACCATTTTGAAATTTTAACCACGGGATGTATTTAATTTATAGTTTAACTGATCCTTAAAGGATGGGCGATCCCAAGCATCCTTTGAGTTATTATGCATTTCTACTACAGTTCACTTGAGTTGGTTTACATTATATAAGTATATATTGTCCTGACTCGAGTGTTTTGTATTTTACTTTACGCTCGGGTCAGCCTGAGTATTTACAGCTTAGCTTTGGATTTCTTTCTGGAGCTAGGAATCGCTGGAGATTCTGCTTGTCTAGTTATTTGTTCCTTTCAGTTCAGTTGTTCTATTTCAGTTCTGGTATTCATAAACTTCTATTTATTTGAGATTTCTATTGTATATGTTTTCAAACAAATATTATGTATTTTGTTTTGAGAGTTTGTTATAGTAGCTTCATGAACTACTATGGTATTTTTAATTTCTGCTGCGAGTTATTCTGATATGTTCTGTGTCTGTGACTCTGTGTATTTGATTTCATTTGCTCCAAATTTATTTACAATCTGTTATTTTGAATTATTTAAGTCAGACATGTGTGGATTATTGTCGATTTGAATGGTCCAAAATACCGGGTCGTTACAGTTGGTATCAGAGCTTTGGTTTTAGGCAAACCTTAGCCTGCGGAGCAAAAACTCATTAGAGATAGGGTAGAAATACCCTAGAATAAGTGAAATCAATCTCAGAATCATTTCTTTGTGAGAGAACCTATTTTCGAAGTATAAAATGATTTTCAAATGATTTTTAAAGAATTTTCAAAGATTATTTTGATATAAATTTCCTTGCTTTAAAAGTAAAATATTTCTTAAACTTCATTCCTTTCGTATCCACCTTGTTAGTAATTTCTTTGATTAGGATCCTCTAAAATTTTGAACTTCTCTCTTGATTGATCTAGATCCTTTGTTGATAGGAATCTATTTTGGGTATGGCAAAATCAGTAGTTTGTTAGGATGCTTTGAGTAAACTCTGTTGTATCTTTTGCTTAGCTAAAGTTGTCCAACTAAAGATATTTATGCTTCTGTTTTCGTATGTTATGAATTCGAGTCTTTCCAAATTTTGAATGGGAATTTTTCTGTATCGATATAGGTTATATATCTCTAATCTTCGTTTGGATTCTTATCGAATAGGATTCCTTTGAATTTTGGAACGCTCCCACTTGTTCTGAAATCCATTCCTGTCTCCCATAATTGTATTCTTTTGATTTTGGAGCATTGCATCACTCCACTTTGTATGACCTTTATAGGGTGGCGATTCCGCCAATCTTTGAATGATTATAATTGGCATTGATTCATCGGATATTTCTGTATCCTCGGTTTACGATGTTTTCTATCTTCTGCTATATTTAGATTCTATCTCTGGCAATCGAAGGTCGATTTGCCTTAGATTTTCGCATCGATTATATTCCTGAAGTCACGGTTGACCGGTTAAGGTCGCCCGCGATTCATATAGGCTTATCCATCTTGTATTTGGTAATTTAATTATCTTATCTTCGTTTGAGCCTATCTTTGAATTAGAATTCTATTTGATTAGAGTCCTTCTAAATTTGAATCTCTGTTTTGCTTTGAAATCCATCCTTGAATCGTCCCTTGGAAAGTTTGTGGTTGATTGTCTTTTAAAAATTTTGTATTCATCGTAGTTTTATTTTGATAAGGATGACCATATTTTTATATAAAGATGAAATGTTTTTGATAAGGATTATATACCTTTTAAAAAAAATGAGAATTTGAAGTTTTGAAAGGATTTGAAATTGTGAAAATTTTATAAGAAATGGTTTAATATAAAATGATTTATAACTGAAGGTTTTGAATCTGAATTTAAGTGATTGAACTCCGGCATTTTGGAACTGGTTTTAAGATTTTGAAATAATAAATAATATGATTGAAATTATTTTTCCGAATAAGTAATGTTTCAATGATTTTAATGGGTTTTAATGATTTTGAAGGAATTTCAAAGAAGTTTTCAAAGTAAATGGAAGTCCAGAACTCACTTGTGTCGCTGGAAAATAATTTCGGTGATGAGTGCACGCATCATCGACATTGATTTTCGAGTTTCTGAGTGAGGGAGAGGCCACTTCGGTAGCATTGCTATGCGATTGATTTGTGAAACCAATTTAGATTTCAAATTCCGAAGTGTGATGTGATATTCGAAAGATATATGTATATATATTTGTAAAATTTGAAATGAGCCGGTGTTCAGTCCTTGAGTTTTGGATTTGATTTGATATAACCCTATTTTTGGAATGGATTTACTGATTTAATTGTGATTTCCAACTCTTGGATTGAAATATGATTTCTTCAACTATTTTAAAGGTTCGAGCACTTCCAAATCAAGGTTAACTTTTCAAAGCTAAGAAATTTTGAAAAGAAATTTGATAAAGTGTATAAGTTTGTTTTGAATGTTTAAGTATGAAGTAATATGATTTAAATAAGTTGAAACTGTTTGGTTAAGTAAATGAATAAAGCAATTTTAAAATTTTCTAATATGAAATTTAGATTTGAAATGTTTTGAAAAGAATTTGGTCTTCAAAATATTTTGAATAAAATTTAGTTTAAATGTTTTAACTTAGTAACATCTTTATGAAACTATATATTTAACAAGTTGAAATAAATATATAAGTTGTACGTATGTTGTTTTATTCGCATAATTAATTTGATCCAAGTTTGAGTACACAAGTTCGAGGTGGATTACACCATTTCATGTTAGAATTTTTCATTCGATTCTTGATGGCGAATATTTGATATGGATTTTGGGCTTGATTCTAGAATTCTCTATCATAGTATATGCTATGCAAGGAGACTGATGGCTTCTAGTCGAGAAACCATATCGAAGTCCGCATTAGGGAAATCGAATGGACAATACTAGTTCGAAAGCGAACTTGTGTGATCGAGCGAGCGATCAAATGTGATTTTGCGAAATGATGACGTGTGTACATCTTATATTCTAATATCAGTGATATATTTTGAAGCTGAAATTGAAAGCTGTCGGGTTAGAATATCTTTTCTTACTTTTCCAATTTAAATTACAAAGATATATAACCTATAAAAGCAAAGATATTCAAATCCCATATGGCTCTTCATACAGCGAAATTTATTTTGGAAAATTTGATCCTTATATAAGACGGACCTTACGTAAGTATAAGATGATTTTGAAAACATTTGATTTTGGAAATGAATTGGTTGACTTAAATTATATTGATTTGGAAATTTGGATTTATTTTCAAAGATCTATTATTTTGGAAACTTTGAAACTAAAGATATTTAATTTGAGAAGAAAATAATTTGGTGAAATTGTATATGATTTTGAAATTGAACTGATATTGAAACAAATTTAAATTTGAGAACCTTATGTTACTAAACACTTGATTTGGGAGTTGTCGAACTTATATAAAATTGATTTGTATGAGTATGAAATTGATTCGAAAACTATAGATTTGAAAAGGTACTCAATTTGAAAGTGAAATCTTATATAATTGAAGTCTATATAAGTATGATTTGATATACTATTGATTTTGGAAAGTATTTGATTTGAAAATTAAATCTTATATATAATGGATTTTATATAAGTACGATATTTGAAAGTGATTTGAAAAGGTACTATATGATATATATTTTCGAAGTAAAGATATGGAAAGTGCCTTCTGCTTGATATCCGATTTGTGGCCACATCTTGGATTCATTCTATCGATATTATTCTCTCTGATTTTTGGTTTTCCGGATATGATACTCGAGTGTCCTTCGAATTCCATGGCGTTACCTATGGTCTTACGATCGTGACTGCATAGCGCAACTGCCTGGCTGAGTCTTGCCTAGGGGTACGGATTGTTTCCTGGGGGATCCAGGCGTAACCATTGTGTATCCTGCAATCTGTGTATGTCGCGAATAGTAGCGCAAATGCTTGGCTGAGTCTTGCCTGGGGGTACGGATTGTTTCCTGGGGGATCCAGGCGTAACCATTGTGTATCCTGCATTCTACTAGTCATCATGGCGTAACTCGCAGGGCTGAGAAAGCTTACGGATATGGATTGTTTCCTGGGGGATCCAGGCGTAACCATTGTGTATCTGCGAACCATGGTTAGACAAAGGTTTTGTTTGTTTTTGTTTGGATTGTACTTTCCATATCTGTTTTAAAGGTTTTTCAAGTATTTTCACTGGGTGTTGAAACAAGTCTACTAAGTACCTGGAGAATTCTAGCTTTGCGCCTGATCAACGCATGGCCAGAGTCTGCAGGAACGAAAGTAAACTTGTTAAGACATCGAGTTAAAAAGTATTTTGATAAAATATTATAAAGGATATTTTGATCAGTTATTTCCTTTCTAAAAGATTTTAAAGTGTTTTAAATATTGTTTACCTCTTCAACCAACAATTTTAAATTAATGGCTCATCCTCGTCTTTCGTCCTATTTTCCCTTCTAGCTATTCCTATTCTCCACCTTATTAAACTTACCCATAACAACAATTATCAGGTATAATTTTAATCTTCTTGTCATCTTGTCTTAATCCTATTCCATTTTATCTTTTCTGTGTTTTCCGTACCTTATTCCTTTTCGAGGACGAAAAGATTTGAGTGGGGGAGAGTGTAACAACCCTGTATTTTGTGATTATTTTAATTGTATATTTTGGTTATTTTAATTAATTTCCTGATTTAAATACTTTATTTTATTTATTAAAATGAATAAATTTTGTTATTTTAAATATAAATTTTGATTTTGATGTGAATTAGAATTCCAAACATGACTAAAAAGAATATTTTCCAGAAAAGTGAATTTTGGTCAATATGGTCAAACTTTGACTTTTAATTTAGAAATTTGAAAGTTTGAAAATTTGAATTTTATCTTTTATTATGAAAGTAAATAAAATTTTAAGAATAATGCTTTTCGTTTCGTTGAAATCTGATTTATAATGTGAAAGTTATGCCTTTTTCAATATTGTGTGTAATTTGCTGTATTTAACAAATTGTTTATTTTAAATTGTATAAATAATATTTTATTTGGTCATGTAATGTTCTAATTTATATTTATATGGGTAAAATAACATGTTGTGCATATATTTTGGTTTTAAAACATTTTTTAAAAGTATAATTGACATTTTCCGGTGTCAGTTGTATTTTGCTTACAATTTCTAATTTCCAGTTTCAATTAATTAAAGTAATTCTTTATTTATTTTTCTATTTTTTTCTTAAAATCTTATTTGATTCTCATTCCCACTTTATTTTGTTCCTCATTTATTTTATTTATTTGACCTTTTATTTGTTTTAAAGTGAAATAGAAATTTTCTAAAACTAGTGATATTCTATTTGTAAATTTTAAGTCCTGTTTTGATTTTTTAAGCAATTTCTTTAGTTCTTTTTCTAATTTCTCTAAATTTAATTATTTATTTCATTTTGAAAATATAAATGAATTATTTTACTTCACATTTTTGTTTTAAAATATTTTTAAAATGAAGTTGTTAATTTTCCAAAGTCAATAGTGATTTATTTGTAATTTCTGGACCCTGTTTTCAATTTTTAAGCAATTTCTTATATTCTTTTTCCATTTTCTTTAAAATTAATTAATTATTTTTATTTTATATTACTTGTTTCGGTTTTAAAGTCAATTTACTGATTTTATTTTTGTTTTATTTGAATATAAAGAAAAAGAAATATGAAGGGTTTAAAATTGCTTAGAAACCGATGTCCTTTCACCTCCTTAAGTCTTTTCAATTGCCATAACCCCTCCTTTATGCTTTGGCCATGACTTTTACTTTGTTTTCACGTGAAAACTCTCATTTTTCATTTCACCATTCGACCACTTCAGATCTGAAGCAAAAGCTTTTGGTAATGGTTTCATTTTTCTTCTTTTCTCCTTATTTTTCTATGAAAATTGCCTTGTTTTCTCTTGTTTTTGGATAGGCCTCTCCTCCACATCCATGGCCACAAACCCCTACATCTCTTCTCTGCCATCAACACCAGCTACTCCTCTGGTCTTGACCAAGGCCGAGCCACCATGATGCCAAAACTCCACAAAAATTGCAAAACAAGCCATAAAAACATGATTGTTTACCACTATTGCTTCACCCCTCCATTTTCCACCACCACCACCACCTTAGGCCGCCTCCACCACCTCTGGCCAGACCACCACACACCTTTCCTTCCACTGACCTGATCCATACCCCTCTGACCTGACCACACAAGCCCATGGCCGAGCCATTTTTGTGAACAAAACCCACTTATTTTGCCTTAAACTCTTCATATTCCTTTGTATAAACTTCCTCCTCATATTCTACTACCTAGGCCATGCATACACATGACCAAACCTGAGCCAAACTTGTTCAAACCAGAGCCAAAAACATCCCTAGGCCATGACAAAAGAATAGAGAAAGCAAGGCAAAAGATTTGGCATTCGTATCTCTTTTTATTTAAAAGTTATGTCATTTCTAGTGTATTGAAATTTATGGTTTGCTTTGATTTTTGTTTGGGTTGTAACACAAGATCTATATCATTGGATTTGCTCTCCACACTCAAATTGTATTAGAGTTGTCGTGCCTTCATAATCTTTGTGTTGTGAGCTTTGTTGGCAAATCTCCAGCTTAACAGGTGAGTTATTCTCACCAGACAATATGTACATATATAACTAGCGAATTGACCCCTTTTGAATCTGTAAAATGCATTATCATGTTACACTTGCTATGTTATGATTTTATGATGTTCACCCATGCTTAAACACCTATTATATTATATTTTACTGTTATATTATGCTGTTCTATTATTTTTATCATTTTATCACACTGCAAGTTCCCTTTAGATTAAAATCACTATGGGTTGAAATGATACATACCCGAACGGACTTTAGAATAGGAGAAAATCATTATGGGCTGAAATGATAGGCCTGAATGATTTTCAATTATTTTTTCATTTCCTTGGGATTGCGGGTTTGAAATGATCAAACCCGGGTTTTCTTTGTAAATTACAGGTTGAAATGATATATTACCCGTATCACTTTACCTAGACTAGAAATGAAATACAGACCCGTAGTTAAAATATGTTTTATAAATTTTTTTAAAAATATTTTAAAAATGTAAATATTATGATATTTTGATTTAAACTAAATAAAAATGATTTTTGTAAAGCATTATTGATTTTCTAAAAATTTATAAGTGAAATAAATTAATGGTAAAATTAGAAAATTTGAAATGTAAGTTATTTTGGGAAATTTTAATTTGGTGATAATTGGAATTTAAATTAAATGTGAAATGTGATAAATTCATGATAATTTGGATTAAAGTGAATTTAAATTATTTTTATATTATATTAATGATTTTGAATAAAGTTAAAATGTGAAATGAATGAATATTTAAGTTGAAATTTTGAAATATAACTAAAATTGGAAATTTGTGAATTTGGCTTAAAAGTGAATTTTAAGTTAAGTAAATAAAAAATGGAATTAAGTTATATTTGAAAATTTAAACTTAAGTGTTAAGTTAATTTAATTTAATGAATTTATAATTTAATATTGGAATTTAATAAGTGAATTATTATTAAATTTTGATTTTTGAATGGAGGTTTAACTTTATAAAATCATGAATATAAGGGTATTTGAATGATTGTTTTAAAAGTGAAATTATATGATTTTTTTTAAGTTAAAAATGATTTATATAAAAATATAATTGTTTGTGAAATTATACTGAATATTTGAAGTTAATTAACTGCATTTCTGAAATGCTATTAATTCTAATGTAAATGATAATACAACATTTGTAAAGGCTGTAGTTGATAATAATGAACAAAATGGCTAAATTTAATTAAAGGCTATTATAGCATTTTTGTAAATGTTATAATGGTTGAATTTAACTAAGTTTATTTGAAACTAATGTAACCCTATTACAGCATTTTAAATGCTGTCTTTTGTTAAATTGAACTGTTTTAAATGTGACTTTCCGTAGCATTTTTTAAATGCTACGAAAGTTGAATTTTCATTATTTTAATTAATTTAAGTGAACGAATGAACTTTGAAAGATTAAAATTTTGGAAATTTAATAATTTAATTATTAAATATAATAACTTCATTTTTATGATTTAAAATAAAGTAATTTGTTTCGAAATATAAACTATTTTGAAATATGATATTTTGATATTTTGAAATGGATATTTGAAGGATATTGAATTTTGAAATGATATTTGATTTCGAAGTATAAAATACCATTTTGAAATTTTAACCACGGGATGTATTTAATTTATAGTTTAACTGATCCTTAAAGGATGGGCGATCCCAAGCATCCTTTGAGTTATTATGCATTTCTACTACAGTTCACTTGAGTTGGTTTACATTATATAAGTATATATTGTCCTGACTCGAGTGTTTTGTATTTTACTTTACGCTCGGGTCAGCCTGAGTATTTACAGCTTAGCTTTGGATTTCTTTCTGGAGCTAGGAATCGCTGGAGATTCTGCTTGTCTAGTTATTTGTTCCTTTCAGTTCAGTTGTTCTATTTCAGTTCTGGTATTCATAAACTTCTATTTATTTGAGATTTCTATTGTATATGTTTTCAAACAAATATTATGTATTTTGTTTTGAGAGTTTGTTATAGTAGCTTCATGAACTACTATGGTATTTTTAATTTCCGCTGCGAGTTATTCTGATATGTTCTGTGTCTGTGACTCTGTGTATTTGATTTCATTTGCTCCAAATTTATTTACAATCTGTTATTTTGAATTATTTGAGTCAGACATGTGTGGATTATTGTCGATTTGAATGGTCCAAAATACCGGGTCGTTACAATGACGGATGCGATAGAAGGAAAATGAAGGGATGATGGAGGGGGTGGAATGACGATGGGAGGATGAATTATTTCTCATGTTTCTATTATTTTTCAAAACATGGAAAATAGAAAAAAGTTATTTTCTATTTTGTATGTTAATTTCATTTTCTAAAATGGTTCTTTTCGACAATATACATACGTTTTGTGCATTTTTTTATGGACGAACATCCAAAACTAAAAATGACAAACTAAACATAACCTTATCTTTTAAAATATTTGATGAACATTTATCTATGACACACGAAAATTCATGGACAATCTACGAAAAATGGGCGGCAAAGACTTGAAATTTAGACGGGAGTATCGAAAAATTGGCTCCAAATTTGATCAACCAAAAATAGATATAGTCTGCCCCTCCCAAACTCAAACTCGCGCTGCAAATACCAAACTCAAAAACTAGGGAACCAAATTGGACGCGATAACTCCAAATCGAAAAAAAAATCAGGGAATTTCGAATCAGCGGCGGGGCGAAAAATCAGACGTGACAACTCCAGACTCGGCGGCACCGACGACTTTACACTGGCGACAACCAATTGGATGCGGCAGGTGACATGTGAGTGTGGGCAGCAATTTGACGGTGCTCCGTGCTGTCGTGGACATGCTAGGTCATGGGCAGCAATTCGATTGTACTCCGTGCTCCAATCTGACTTCGACGAGGGCAGGCTGGGTCGTGGGCAGTAATTCCGCGGTGACATGTGAGTTAATTAAATTATTAAAATTGTTGTGTTTTGAGTAATTGATGTTTGATTATTACCTATGGCCAATGCTGATTTAATTAAGAATTTTTAGAGAGAATATTTTATTATTTTTAATTCATTACGATTAGTTTCCAGATAGTACTATTATTTTGTAGAATGATTTGATTTCTTAGAGCCATTAATTATGCAAAATTGGAATCTCTAGCATAAAAATAGAATGAAGGCTTCCATTTGATTTCTTAGAGCCATTAATCATGTTCATTGTTTCTCTTGATGCTTTATGTTGATATTATTCTTCAATAAAATTTGGCCTATAATAGTTGTCACTGGTAGGTTTCAAAATATTATCATTGAACTCTTTAAGACTCTTTTAAGTATTTACCGTATCCTATATTAAATGAAAATGCTATTATTTTACTAATGGGTTCCTCCACAAATTGCAATGTCCAGAATTCGGTAGATAAAAGTCCAACATTTTGGTTTTACGTTTGAAACTTTATTTGAATTAGGCACTGATGAATTGGGATCTTATACTCTATCTTGATAAACCATCATATCCAATTCCATTCATATATTATATCAAAATGTTAGGTAGAATCAACAGGGGCTTTATCTGAAACAATAGAGCAAGAGACCGGACTTAGAGGATATGGTCCGATGAGCAAAACGTACAGTAGTTTAGTCCACATTTTCTTATAATATAAGCAATCTATATGATATTGTAGGAAATGGTAAATGCACTCTGAATAGTCCTTCCTTTTGATTCCAGTCATGATTTGCATTAAGCAGTGTGGTGCATGGGTGTAAACTGGATCTCATTTGACAGTTCATTATAGTATTCCTTCATTTGTTGTTATAAGATTATGCTTCCTATAAAGTGACTGTAACGACCAAAAATGTTTGCTGAAATGTTTGGCTAGGGTCATGCCATGATAACTTAGCTTTAACCATAGTAATTCTTCTGAAATTCAATAAATCTTGCTTGATGCTTGCCTCCATATCAAGACTTTATTTCAGTAAGCACTTTATTCAATTCGTTTATCATCCTTAACACTTTATTCAATTTGTGGTGATGACAGACTGAAATGAAACTAACAATTGTAGCTTGGAGCATGCTTGGTCAGTGAAAATGGAGACATTCTTGGTGAGCGAAACTTCGATATGATATATATTCAATATAATCTGATTTCAAACTAGCATAAGTTCATTGAAAAAAATTAGTTTGATAGGAAAATAAGTTTCATGTATGGAAAATTAAAATGGATTTCTGCTTACAGAAATGTAGGTTTATTTTTTAGGAAGGATAGATAAGTGTTTCATCTTTTAGTACCAGTTTGCCATGTTACACTACGACCATCCAGTGGCAGTATACTTATCAGGGTGCAGCATTAATCAAAGGAACAGTGATTCATTCTGAGCTTACCAGTGCTTGCATCCTTGCTTGCAGTTCTTCTCCACTTATCACTGCCTATCCATCGGGCTTCTCATCCCTTTAGATCATGCAACCCTAGTACATCACCTACTAGTACTTATCATTGCAACAGTATTTATTACCGCAGCACCCATCATGATTGCAGCAGTACTTATCATTATAGTGCTTGCATCCTTCGGTATCATAGCGGCAGTTCTTATTAGTCCAGCATCCATCATTGCCTATCACTGCAGGATCAGTATGCTCATCACTCAGACAGGAACCCGAGTACACCAGGATGACTACCTTACATTGTGCCAATCTCAGAACCACAAACACTCTCAGTCCCACTCAGTACATGGAGGAAAGATGGTTTTAATATTTTTTGGAAGAAAAAGCATGGATGCTCGGAATGGAGAATTTAGTTGCCTATTTAGTTTGTTAGCAGATGCACTCAACTCTATGGTCCAACAAGTACGATCGGTTGGTTATGTATATTTTGTGCAATTGATGATTATATGTAGGTAAAGTTCATAAGATATGTATAAGCTTAGTTTTATCATGAAGTATGTTCTTCGGTAATTAAATGTGCGACAATACGTATAAGCTTGGTTTGTAAATGTGTTACAATATGGATAAGAAGAATTAAATGTACAACTTTATAAATGATATGTATGTATAATTTATTTTGGCTTTTTAGCAATTGTGTGTATGATCTGTATACATGTTGCATTAATGGTATAATTTTTTTTTTTTAATTTTGCATCTTTTTTAACAACGGGAAAAATAGTTGTAATAGACATCTATTACAACGGTTAATGTGTATTGTGGCTAGGGAATATTGCAATGGTCAATGACCGTTGTAAAAGGCCCTATTGCAACGGCTTGGACCGTTGTAAAAATGTTTACTACAATGGTTTTAAACCATTGTAAAATCTATTGAGTCTATTACAACATAGCATAATAAGACGGGCGCTTGCCCGTAGTGAAACCCCTATTATAACGGGTATTGCCCGTTGTAAAAAGGGTATTTTATTGTAGTGAATTTATTAATTGCTGTTTGTAAAAATAACATCTTTTGCACTCTCTTAAAACTATTTTGCAAAATCTTCCAATCCAATTGATTGAGATTTACTTAAGGACTTGTTGCCGACTAAGGGTTTCTATGTTAAAAGGGATAGGTTGGATGACGTCTTTACTTAAAATCGAAAATTCATGTATTATGGTTAACGGTATGGTAGGAAATAAAATTCAATCAAAACGTAGACTAAGGCTGTGACCCATTGTCCCCTCTTTTGTTTAATCGAGCTATTGACATTTTTGGTAGAATTATCAAGATAGCCACTAGTAAATGGAATTTAGACAATGTAGGAGATGAGAGTACAAGCATTGGCCTCTCCATTCTTCGTTTGCAGATGACACCATGCTCTTTATATCCCATTTGTCTCGACATATTATAGCGCTTAAGTATATTTTATACAGTTTTAATTACTTTCTGGATAAAAAATTAATTTTGATAAAAAGTTCTATGCTAGTACTTAATGACTTAGATAAGATAGAGAATCAAGTTGCTTGTACATTGAATTGTAAAGTTATGAAACTTTCCTATATTACTTAGGGTTTTTGATAAGACCAACTAAATTTAAACATGATGATCGTTTAACTATAATTGATAAAATTAACAAAAGATTACCTAAACGTGTAACACCTTGCAATTTTAACGACTGAATATTTAAATGATTAATTTAAATATTTAATCATTAATTAACAAAATGCCTATTATACTCAATTTTTTAAGGATGGATGAATTTGGACTTGAGACACCTGCTATTGAGACCGCAATTCCATCATGAGAAAAATGAGTATAAACTTGGCTATGTTTGGAGTCGATATAGAGTGAATAATGATTTCTTGAGAAATTAATTAATTTGGGATAAGGCCCATTAGCTTTCTTATAAGTTGGCTAATCCCTTCATTAATTTCATTTCATTCTCAAATTCACGTTACTTTTCCTCCCCTCCTAATCCTTCTTTAATCATTCCTTAACACCCTAAGCCCTAAATCACTAATCCAAGCTTAAATGAAATTCCAAAATTCAAACTAAAATCACCATAATTCCTCTCTATTCATTCCTCACATAACCCATCAAGGAATAGCATGAAGTGGATTTTGGAGTTAAATCTCAATTTTAAAATGAGCTTGACATTGGGTTTTACCGATTGAAGCTTGCTTCGGTGAAGAAGAAGGTGGGTGGGATGATTTTCCTAACTTATTTACATGTTGTACTTCATATATTTGTTTAGTAATGATTATAAAGTTACGTGAAGTGAATTGGTGAATGTTATGAGATGATGTAGGCTTAATTTTATACCTTAAACATGTTTTTATCATAACATTATTTATTAGAAACCTTTAAAACCACTTTATGAAAAGATAGTATGCTTTGGGCTTAGTTTTGGGTTAATTAAGTGATTGTGGATGACTGTTTGGTCTTAATTATGTGTTATAGATATGATTTAGCAATTATAAACCTGTATTGGAATTATATATGAATGTTTTGAGAAAGTTATCAAGTTAATTAAGTGGTTTAGGAGCTCTACGCTTGTTATTAAAGTGTTTAAAGGCCTAATGAAGCTTAAGTAGCACTTATAATATTATTTATGCAAAGAAATAATTTCATAAGTGAACGATATATTTATAAAATAGAATGAGATTTTATAAAATAGTATAAATTAATTATTTTATAAAATGGTTATAAGGTTTTATAAAATAATTATAAGGTGAATACTTGATCGTAATGAAGAAGTTAAGTATTATAAATGCTTAAAATAGTTTATCAGCTAGTTTTGTATTTTATAAAATAATGGAATGATTTTATAAAATAGTAGAAAGAGATATAGGACTTTTATTAAAAAGGATTAGTAAATAAAATAAATATTTGATTAAGTAATAATTGAATCACTTATTTAAATATACATGTATGTACATGGATATGGGTAAGTATACATATACGTGTATTTGAGAATATATAACAATCAAAACAATTTACATATTGTAATTAGAATTATTGTGTATGATTGTGTGTACAAATATATGTGTGCAATTGTATAAATGAGTATATATATTGATGTATATAAGTGCGTTGGGGCATCTCACGTATCCATAGCGACTATCGTGTGCGCTAAATTACGTGTGAGTAACCAGGTCAAGTAATCGTTCTAATAAAGCCCAAAACGTGATTTTCATAGTGAAGTCTACTTGTGTATGCGTGTGTGAATGTGCACAAATAAGTGTATTGGCACGTGTATGCATCACATAAGGCAAGATGACTGGTTGATCACGTTTTGGCATGATTAGAGGAAGTCCGGTCGCTAGAGTCGCCCGTTGAACTCTACGCATGCAAAGAGTGGATTTCATGTCGAAATCGATTTTCGAACACATAAGGAACTGCTTCCAAAACATCAACCAATGAACTCTAGAGGATGTTCGATGCGGTATGGCAGGCTTGGGAAGCAAGGTGGCTCATCGGGTTAAGTGTAATATCCCTTATCTAGAGGCTCGAAGCTAAGCACTATGGATGCTGCAGTCATCCATAGTATTAACTTCCGGTGACCAAATACGGTAATGTTAATGGTATCCATAATATCAAAGGCATTTGAATATGAAATAAAATCATCACAGATTAAAACATTTTTCTGATTACATTTCAAAACACAATTCATATCCAAGTTACATAATCCCAACCGTTTCCCAGGTAAAGATCAAATATAATTATTAAAAAAATACTCTAAGAGCGACATATGATGATGCCCCCTTGGATGACCAGAGTACTATATTGTCATACTGACATAATACAACACAACGGAAAAACAGAATAAAACAGCAACTCCTAAAATAGCTATCCGTCAGCCTCCTGCTCGTCTTCAGTATATTTATTCGTCATCCTACTAAAAACCTCTAAACCTCAACCCTCAGCCTACTCAAATCAATTTTGAGCACCCGAGAGTTTAAGGGGAAAAACATAAACTTCGAGTCAGACATAAAGCCTGGTGTGAATAATACTATACATCTCGGTTATTTAATATTAAGTCAGACCGTGCCGCTTAGCGGAATGGGTTTTCCCTCACTAACATTCTTTTAAAACATATATTTTGCAAACATTTATCCTGCAACCAAAACTGGTTAAAAACCGAAAAGCATTATTATGTAAACATATATATCAGGTAACAAATAGACTATCTGTTCGAACACTATAGTTTTGTTTGGCTAACTACCAACCTTTGGCTGACTCGGTCCTACCAGACAATATAAACAAAATAATCTAATACCTATCAGACTCTCCTTTTCTGGACGGTTTGTCCCTAACTTATCTTTTAGATACTCCTCTTCTGGACGGTCTATCCCTAACTTATCTGTTAGATACTCCTCTTCTGAACTATCTGTCCCTAACTAAACTTCTTCTAGGGTCACCTGATCCTAATGGTTTTGCGGGCTCACCAATAACCTATCTGTATACAAATATATATTCCCTTCTATGTGTAATCATCATTTTAGTCTTACCTGTTACAAAGCCCTACACACGGGAAATTTGGACTAAATTAGCAGGGGCTAATAGCTAATGTATAGGGCGCGACCCTATACCAATCCCATATGGTATTCCAATATCCGAGTCATTTTACTTAGGGTAATCTTCCAAAAAAAATTCTTGAAAACCTTTTCATCTCAAATTGATTTAGAACCTTTAAATCAAACTTAAACAGGGAAAATACATATACTCTATGCTTTACTAAAAATCACCTTGCCATGTTATATATGTACTTTACACAAATCTTTGTTGATGAAAACATTAAAACCTTTGAAAGTACCCCTATCGAATCCATTGAAAGTATCCCTTTCAAAACCTTTGAAAGTACCACCTTCGAAACAAAGTAAAACCCTTCTTATAACCTAAGCCGAAAGACAAAACATTCCTTTCAAAACCATTCAATCTTCCTTTCGAAAATACTTGAAAAACCTTTCCTTCGAAAGCTTTAAAACCTTAGACATCCTATCTTTAATACACTTTAAACTGCCTTTCGAAAACATTGGAAAACCATTCCTTTCAGACTTTTCGAAACCATTGGAACCCTTCCTTTCAAACATTTAAAAATCATTGGGGAACCACCCCTTCGAAACCTTCATTTAAAACCTTTTGAAGCATCAAAACCTTTGTAAACAAAAAACCTTTCAAAAGCATTTGGGTTCAATTTAAAACATGCGGAAATACCTTTCGAAACTATCTTTTTCGAAACCTTTAGGTTATACCTTCAACAAAGCAAAAGGGCCACTAAAACCATTTAAGTCGAAAGCACTCTTTCGAAAGCATTCCTAAGTAAAGGAGTGATGATGTCGAAACTAACCTTCTGAAGCATTGGAGAAGTGGCCAAGTTTTAAAAACAAAGTATACCTTCCGAAACCATTGACTTCGAAAGGTAAGAAAAGCCTCAGCTAGGGGTTTCGACCCATTCGAAAGCATTTACTTAAAACTAAAGGCGCAACCCATTCAAAACCATTCCTTTGAACCATATGACCTGGTCGAAAGCCAACCAAGTCGAAAGCAAACCCTTCGAAAGCAAAGCAGGCGTGTTTTCATTGAAAAACAAAGACAGTTTCGACCCTATCGAAACCTGGTCTTGACCCAATTACTTCCGCCTTTGTCCAATTCACTACCAAGTTATCGATACAATATGCATTGGTTTCGATAGCAATGGTGGCGGCAGTACTTGGTCGGAACCCCTGTGCCGAAAGAGGCGAGTCATGTATAAAGCATGCTTACTGATTTTTATCTTTTTAAAGTAATCTTTTCAACTAACCTGCCTTATTTGTCAAAATCTGATTGGTTGCTAATTTTCTTTTCTAAAAGTGCTACCAATATTTCAGAAATAAACAATTTAATTTATTTACAAAATAAACCCTTCTCCTTTTATAAATATATAAAACATTTAAGTCCCATACCTTAAATAATTCTTTATATCTATTAAAACACTTAGGAAAATTGTACAAAAATTTCAGAAAATCATTTTTAATATGTTTTCTAACATGTATTAATTTCAGACTCAAAATATTAATTATTTAGCCGTAAATAATTTAAAACCCAAATAATCATTTTCATCACTAGAAAATTAATATAAAATCCACATTAATTCAAAAAATTATGAAAATTGAAACCCATCTCTAAATTATCATTTCTGATCTATGTCTAAAATCGCAAGGCATTTGGATGTCATTAAATAGGGTTTTTGCATTAAAACATATCATAAAACCTATATGAATAAGCATATATCATCAACAAGCATATATAGACATTTTATCATTCAAAAACATGGCATAATCATGCAAAATACTTCGGATTCATCTTAAACCAAAAACAATTAGAAAAATGAGATGCAGTCATTATTCACCCTTGCTTTGAGATTATGGAGTTTGAGATTTGAACGTATTAAGTTGATTAATCTTCTTTCCTTTGCTTTCTTTATCTTCTTCTTGCTTAGTGGTGGTCGGCCTCTATACTTTGATTTTTGATTTAGTGAATATAAAATTAACATATGGAATGATGGTCTAAGGGTTTAGGGTATAAGGATATACTTATTCCTATATTGCCCTTGTCTATTTCCTAAAACTTTATTCCATTTCAATTTACTTAGTTCATTTGTTAACATGGCACGACTACCCCATAGTTTAATCACAAATCTCAATCTCCTAATCATCATATTATTTTATTTTATTTAGCTAATTAAATATCCTAAATAATGTTACTAAAAATTAGGGTCATTACAGACTCCCCTCCTTAAAGAATTTCGTCCTCGAAATTACAATAAGGTACACAACAAATCAATGAAAAAGGTAAAACATACCATCAAACAAATCAGGATAAGCATCTCTAATCCCGCTCTTAGTCTCCCAAGTACAGTCTCTCTCATCGTTGCTCCACTGGACTTTCACTAATCTGACTATCTTGTTCCTTGGCCTCTTCTCATCTCTCACGACTATACGAATCGGCTTTCTAGCTATAGTCAAGTCCGGTTCTACTACTAAATCATCTAACACAGTCGGTGCTATAGTAGTCTCCGGGTCTCTAACACACTTCCTTAGATGAGAAACATGGAAAACATTGTGGACTCCTGCTAAACTACTCGTAACTATATTCTATATGCGAGTTTCCTGATCCTCTCTATAATAGGAAAAGGTCCTATGAATCTCGGTGCCAACTTCCTCGATTTCCCAAACCGAATCACACCCTTCATCGGTGACACCTTAATAAAAACATGATCTTCAATAGAGAACTCTAAGTCTTTCCTTCTTCTATCTTCATAACTTTTCTGCCTAGACTGAGCCTCCTTCATTCTAGCATGAATCAACTCAATCTTCCCTGCAGCTTCTCTAACAAGATCTAGACCAAGAACCAGCCTATCGCTGGTCTCTAACCAACATAAGGGAGATTTACATGGCCTTCCATACAAAGCTTCAAACGGTGACATCCCTATACTAGTTTGATAACTATTGTTATACAAAAACTCGACTAAGTGTAGATGGTCTTCCCATGATCCCCCAAAATCTAACACGCATGCTCGTAACAAATCCTCCAAGACTTTGTTAACTCTTTTCATTTTCCTATCAGTCTGCAGATGGTAAGCGGTACTCATCTTGAGCTTGGTTCCTAAAATATCATGTAGACTCTTCCAGAACTCACTAGCAAACAGGGAATATCTATCACTTACTATACTACTAGGAATTCCATGCAGTCTAACCACATTCTTCATAAATAACTTAGCCAAAACAGGTGTCGTCCTAGTTAACTTAACTGGAATGAAATGGGCACTCTTGGTTAGTCTATCCACTATAACCCATATACTTTCATTTCCTCTACTAGATCTTGGCAACCCATTTATAAAATCCACAGAAATTGAATCCCACTTCCATACTGGAATATCCAATGGCTGTAGCAACCCACTTGGCTTCTGATGTTCGGCTTTTACCTGTTGACAGTTCAAACACTGCTTCACCCATAAGCCTACATTCTCTTCATACCTTCCCAGAAGAAACTCCTTTTCATATCCTGATACATCTTAGTTCCTCCTGGATGAATAGTGAACATCGAACGATGGGATTCCTCCAAAACTTCCTAATATCTCCTACATTTGGAATACACAACTTTTCTTTCTTTCTCAACCACCCATTCTGGTCAAGACTAAAATCCTTCAAGTCATCGCTCTCCGTTCCATCCCCTAACTTTCTAATTCGTTCAGCCAACATAGGATCCTCCTCCTGTTTAGAAGCAGACTTTTCGATCATCACTGGTCGAGCTTCCAAACAAGATAACACATCAGATTCTCCACTAGACCCAGCCTTAGATCTCCACTGCACTCTACAAGTCGACAATGCTTCCAAATCCTTCCACTTAGCTATCATTGCCAATACTGCATTCTGATGTTTTCTTTCAAGTCATTCTAATGTTTTCAGCAATGGTAGTGGCAGTACTTGGTTGGACCCCTGTGCCGAAAGAGGCGAGTCATGAATAAAGCATGTTTACTGATTTTTATCTTTTTAAAGTAATCTTTTCGACTAATCTGTCTTATTTTTCAAAATTTGATTGGTTGCTAATTTTCTTTTCTAAAAGTGTTGCCAATATTTCAGAAATAAACAATTTATTTTATTTACAAAATACCCCTTCTTCTTTTATAAATATATAAAACATTTAAGTCCCATACCTTAAATAATTGTATATATCTATTAAAACACTTAGGAAAATTCTACGAAAATTACAAAAAAATCATTTTTAATATGTTTTCTAACATATATTAATTTCAGACATAAAATATTAATTATTTAGCCGTAAATAACTTAAAACCCAAACAATCATTTTCTTCACTAGAAAATTAACATAAAATCCACATTAATTCAGAAAATTATGAAAATTGAAACCAATCTCTAAATTATCATTTCTGATCTATATCTAAAATCGTAAGGCATTTGGATGTCATTAAATAGGGTTTTTGCATTAAAACATATCATAAAACCTATATGAATAAGCATATATCATCAACAAGCATATATAAACATTTTATCACTCAAAAACATGGCATAATCATGCAAAATACTTCAGATTCATCTTAAAACCGAATAAAATTAGAAAAATGAGATGTAGTCATTATTTACCTGTGCTTTGAGATTATGGAGTTTGAGATTTGAATGGATTAAGTTGATTAATTATCTTTCCTTTGCTTTCTTTATCTTCTTCTTGCTTAATGGTAGCCGGCCTCTATATTTTGATTTTTGATTTAGTGAATATAAAATGAACATATGGAATGATGGTCTAAGGGTTTAGGGTATAAGGATCTACTTATTCCTATATTGCCCTTGTCTATTTCCTAACACTTTATTCCATTTCAATTTACTTAGTTCATTTGTTAACATGGCACGGCTACCCCATAGTTTAATCACAAATCTCAATTCCCTAATCATCACATTATTTTATTTAATTTAGCTAATTAAATATCCTAAATAATGTTACTAAAAATTAGGGTCATTACATGAAGCAACGAAGGAAACAACATACAAAACGGCTGATGGTGGGGCTCGATAGCTTGCTGTCCAGGTTTTACTGCCTTTGAGTAGTCCCCACCTATGCATATATGGGGACCTATCCCAGGAAATAAGGCCTAGACAAGGAGTGTTTTTGGGGGATTTCTCCACTTATTCGGACGTAGTTCATTGTGAGACTTTGGCATGACTTCGGAGGAGCTTCGGGCTACTTGAGGAAGTGGAATGCAAGGCGATGCTTAGATTTTGGATGCAAGCATAAGAGGTGCATAAGTGGTTGGCAATGATCACTAAGACGTTTGGGCAAGCGATCGTGGAAGTGACTGCGGCGAGGAGCGCAAGGCATAGACTACTCCTATACGGGAATAGTAAGAGATCGATATAGCAATCAAGAGCCAATCGGATACGAGATCATGACCTGATCGATTTCACGATCATGTATGATGAGCATGTACTAATGGAGGTAGCACAGAACAGTAAGGAGTCAGTTCTAGACTCAAGCAGATATGCGCACACATGACAGCATTGATTGGTATGAGATCGGGTGGATGTGTAGATAGATGGTTATCATTGATTCTGCGGTTCAAGGCGTTTTTATGCTTGAGTGATCCATTGGGGTCAAAGAAAGTATGCGATAAGGGAATTATGGAGTAGGTGACTAGATTTGGGTCGTAGTGCGTTTCCAATGCCACCCATCCATTATACGTTGTTTTATGGTTTTGGACCAAGCCTTTGGGAAGGTCCGAAGAAGCGGTTAAGGGGTACTTGTACCTAGTAGCGATAGCGTAGATATAGATGCTAAGGAGCACTATAGTGGGAAGGGTACCCATTGTTGCCAGGAGAATGGCCTTGGCCTGCATGGGTGCACTCGTGCAGCAAAGAGGTCGTATGAGGATGCTCACTTCCATTCACGGACTCTCAAAGTGTAATAATGTATATAAATCCAAGATCATCTAAGATGTAGTTGCTCCATTTATACTTCGTTCAGTAAGGGACAATAGTAGGTATTCTCTATTTGACATATCGTTATGTTATGCTTATGCTATACTAGTTGGTTGACATTGTTATTGTGTGCAGCATGATAATCTTATATTATGACATTTTTATTACCCATACGCTTGTATATTAGGTACCTTCATCATGGTATTGTTATGTGGTAGTCAAATTATATTAGTTGTGCTGACTCGTTAATTACAGGAAAAGAGCAGGTTGTGGTATGATTTCCTACTTTTGAGATGGGTTTACTGTACTTGTTTATGGGCAGTCCGGATTATCCCTGAGCCACGTTTATAGAGAGGGCCGGTTGTGATTTAGTCATTTTATGTTTATTTGTATATAGTTTTGATATACAATAATTTGAGATAGTTCCCCCTCACATTAGGCATTATGTATGACCTATGTTTTTCCTTTGTCTCTTTATGTCATGATAATTCTCAGGTACTTGATTGAGTAGTTCGGGAGTCATGTGCTTTTGGGGATAATCTATCAGAGTGCGCAGCTAGAGCATTTTGGAGGCATGTTATTGATATTTTGGATACGTATACTTGATATTTTAGTAATACATTACAAACATGTTATTTTGTATACGAGGCCTGTTGTATTAGATATTATTAAGAACTCGGTTGTTGGGAGTTGATGTATTTTGACTTTCTGTAATGGTATTTATTTATCAGTTACTTCCACTAGTTCGGTCTCTTATATATACTGTTTATCCTATTATGTTTATGTATATTCGATATATTATATGTTATCATTCCGTTATGAGATCTTATCGATGTCTTGGTATGGTGTTTTGCTTTAATTTTACCCCGATAATCTGTCTATTGTGGTACTAAAAAATTAAGCGTTGTTGTAAGGCGCTTATTTTTGGGTATTCTGAAGGATGATTTATTACAAAATGGAACTGTAAATTTCAATCGAGGGAGCATAGGATAGTACTTATTAATTCTGTTTTATTAGCATTACCCATATATTGGATGTCTTTTTACATTTTCCCAAAATGGACAACCGATAAAATAGATGAAATTAAGAGAGACTTTTTTATGGTTTGGGGATAATCCGAGTAGTAGTTCAAAATGTCTCATTAATTAGGATATAGTATGTAAATCGAAAGAAGAGGGAGGGAATAATTAATTTACATAATTTGAGTGTGTCTCTATGAGGAAAATGCTTGTCAAAATTCAATGCTAATAACGGTAACTTAATATGGAAAGAAATAATCTCGAATCAATTTTATGGAGGTACTTATAATTTACATCATATTACTACTGGTAATACTAATATTTTTTCACACTTTTGGAAATTAATCTTAAAAGACTTGATATTTTTAAATTAGGAATCGATAATGTCATTCATTCTGGGAGTAACATATCATTGTTGCATGATTGCTGGATATCCGCTATACTACTTAAAGTAGAGTTTAAAGAGCTTTATTATATTTGTAATTTAAAAAGTGTTTTAATTTCATAAATTTTTAGATTAAATGAGAACTTTCCTTGGGAAATCAGTTTTAACCGTACACTGAAAGGAATCACTTTCTTGTATTTTGCTTTACTTTGTTCTAAATTAGTATTATATAATATAGATAATGCAAGTGATATTAAAATTTAATGTTGGGATAAGACTAAAAACTTTAATTCCAAGTCTTTTTATAAAATTTTAATTTTTTTGGAAATTAAATCAAATTTATTTAGAAAGCAAAGGCGCCACCTAAAGCTAAGCTCCATATGTGGTTGATTTTACGTAAGAAGCTAGGTACTATAGAATTTTTAAAGGAAAAGAAGTGTTTGTTGATAGTAAACGTATTTTTGCAATATGAATTTGGAAAATATTATGCATTTATATTATGAATGTCTATTCACTAATTTCATTCTCTTAAATATCCTTGGTTTTTTTATTTTAATATAACTAGTAATGATTTTAGTTGCGAATTTTATAGGTGTAACTATAAATTTACTATGCTAGTGGTCATAGGTTTTTGATAGACGCTTTCTTCATTATTACATATTGGTATTTGTGGTTTGAAAAAATCAATGATTTTTTAATAATATCAGTATTCTTCAGAAAATTTGATATATATAATTATTTTATTTAGTTTTAACTGAATTTCGCACCCTAATTATAAATTAACTAACAATGCTAGTTTTAAAGAGTTTCTTAAAAAGGTAAAATCTTGTATTGATTTTTTAAAGGAAAGGTCATTTTTAATAAGAGAAAAATGATAATGCTCTAAGTACCGTTTTAGTTGATATTTTTGATAACTGCTCTTCTGATTCTCTATTTTTACAAGGAAAATAGCTTAGTTTTACTGTTTAGAGTGTTTTGTTCTTGATGTGTGTCTTATCTTTTTACCTTTTTCCCATGATTTTATTTTGTATGTTGTGGTTTATAGGCTTAGCCATATTGTTTATCCTGTTCCTTTACCTTCCAATTGATTTTTGCTTAGTAATGTTCGGTTTGATTAGTTTGGTCATGATGTTTATTTTAGTTTTACTACTTTCATTTAGTTTGTTCTGTTTCATCTGTATTGTAGTCTTTTTTCACCCTTCATTGCGTTCCTTTTTCCTCTTATATTAGTTAGTTTATATAGTCTCTCATCCAGTTTAATCAGATTATTGTAGTTATATTATTAGCTTAATTTACTCTTGTGTATATACATACATACATGCATACATATACACACACACATGTACATATATGTGTATGTATGTATATAAATATTTATTTATATACATATGTGTTGGTCTTATGTTGTTTTTTTGAGAAAGACGGATGTGTAGTGGTATACTACACAGCCGATTAATAATAGTAGGATAATAGGTAATAAGGTCCGGTTGACAAGCCCAACCAGTGGCCCAAAAAATAGGCTTAACTAGATAGCATAATAATGTACATAAGAGCAATGGATTACAGGATGGAACACAAGCACCATATTCGATGTTTCAACTGACAAAATGAGGCTAATCTGTTTCGCTTTGGAGCTGCTACCGAGGGTTGGCGCTGGTGCTGGCCATTGATTCCGCAGAGTTAGCAGGGGCAGTCCTCAGTCGAAATCTGAACGGCGCAGAGTTGGTACCTGTCCAGTAATTGAAAAGATGTGAGATTCGACTACAAATGGCCGCAAAAGAAGATCTTGGTTTGTTGAAGACGTGGGCATTTCTTTCTTTCCAGATGCACCAACTGAAAATGGTGATAAAGATGTCGAGTTTGTGATTTCCGAGATCTTGCTGCCAGTACTCAAAAAATGAAGTGAACTCTGGTATGTAACCAAGGAGATGCGCGCTGGCTGGGGCCCAAATTGCGAAAGAGAAATCACAGTCTATGAAAGGTGAGTGATGGTTTCGACGTGGGAGGAGCAAAGTACGCAGAGTGGACCTGTGGGAATATTTAAACGAATAAGTCTATCCTTGGTGTTAATGCGGTTATGAATGAGGCACCATTGGAAGAAGAGGAATCTTGGGTGTGAATTGCATTTCCAAATCCTATTGAAGGGGAATAGGCGGCCAGGGTGGGTGAGGAAGGAGTAGCAAGAGGATACAGAGAAGCCTTTAGATGGATTGAGTACCAAGATGAAGCGGTCCGGTGAGTGGGATAGGCGAAGAGATTGGAGGTTTTTAGAAGCTTCGAGAAGTTCATTAAAAGTTTCGATGGAAAAAAAGGAGGGGGGATGAAGGCTACCGGGGCCCAGGTGACAGAGGGTATTGATGGTGGCGAGTTGGAGGTTTGAGGAGGAGAAAAGGTTTGGAAGTGATTTGGCCAGAGGGGAAGGGTCCACCCACGTGTCATGCCAGAATAGGCAGTTGTTGCCATTGCCTATTATGACATGAAAGAGGGATTTGACTCGGGGGATGGTATGGAGGATACCGGACTAGAATGGAGATGGTCTGCAACTGGGGGTTTGATGCAGGGCTAGGTGTGGATTGGAGTAGTGATATGTATGTAGGATCCAGTCTTTCCAGAGGAAATTGTCGGGGGAGAGAAAACGCCAGAGCCATTTTGTTAATAGAGCAGTGTTGAGCGAGGAGAGATCAGGGACACCAAGGCCACCATGGGGTTTTGGGAGGCAGACTGAGCGCCAGTTGATTAGGCACTTTGCTTTGGAGCCATTCCATAAGAAGGCCCTACGAGATTTGTCAATTTTATTGGATACCCAAGAGGGGAGTTTGTGGAAGGAGATCCAGTAGGAGGGGATGACAGAGAGGACCGATTTAACTAAGATTAATCTACCAGCAGACGAGAGGGAAGCAGCTTTCCAGGATGAGAGGCGGGATTCAATTTTGTTAATGAGGGGTAGCCAGTCAGGGCGTGTGAGTCTAGTGGGACGAATAGGTAGGCCAAGGTAGGAGATTGGAAACTGGGAGAGTTTGCAGTTGAGGACGGCAGCGGTTGCAGGGCTAAGGTGGTTGGTATTGCCTAGCATGATTAGGGAGCTTTTGTGGAAGTTGATGGAGAGGCCAGAGATAAGTTCGAAGACATAGAGGAGAACTTTGAGGCAGTGGAGGTGGTTAGGTTCAGGTGAGGCAAAGAGGATGGTGTCGTCAGCAAATTGGAGGTTGGATATTTGAAGGTTAGATGTAGGGATACTAATTCCGGCCAAGTGGTTATTGGAGATGGACAGTTTAATCATGCGGTTGAAGACATCTGCAATTAGAACAAAGATTAAGGGGGAAAGAGGGTCTCCTTGTCGTAGGCCTCTCGTAGACTTGATGAGACCACCAAGTTCACCATTGACTGATACAGAAGACATGCTGGAGTTTAGGATAAAGGATATCCAGGAGCACCATCTCGGTGGGAAGCCTCTGTGTCGCAATAGTTCGAGGATGAAGTTCCAGTTGACTGAGTCAAAGGCCTTAGAGAAGTCGAGTTTAAGTAGGATTCCTGGGGTGTTGGTTCTGTGGCAGAAAGACACAACTTCTTGAGTGGCGGCCACACAATCTAGGATATTGCGACCGAGGATGAAGGCCGATTGCTCCATGCCCACTAGGGGGATATTACAGATTGAAGTCAGTTTGCAAGGATCTTGGTAATGATTTTGAAAGTGGTGTTGAGGAGGCTGATAGGTCGAAAGGAATCAAGGGAGGTAGGGTCATCAGTTTTTGGGATGAGGATGATGTTGGCATAATTAATTCACGCAATCGAGCTGGGATCATTTTGAAATTCAAGGCACATGTCTATTATGTCGGACTTCACTATACTCCAGAAGTGTTTGAAAAATAGGGGGCCAAAACCGTTTGGTCCGGGGGCTTTATTGTCGGACATATCCTTGACTGCAGCCCAGATTTCTTCTTCCGTGAAGGGATGATCAACTTAAAAATTCTGAGGGTCGGGGTAAAGGAGATTCCAGTCTATGTCGGATAGAGGGGTGGAAGGTTTGCCTAGGATGTTGCGGTGGTGGTTGGTGAAGAGGCGGAGGAGATCTGATTGGTCCGAGTAGGTGAAGTTGTTGTGTTGTATGTTAAAGATAATCGAGGATCTGCGACGCCCATTTGCTAACCTATGGAAGTAGGCCGTGTTTCTATCTCCTTCTTCAAGCCACTTTGCTCTGGAGCGTTGCTTCCAACCAATTTCTTCCTGTTTAAGGAGCCTTTCCAATTCCTTTTCAAGGAGGATCAACTGTTGCAATTCTGGTTCGACTAGGGGTTGAGACTTGGCAAGGATATTAAGATTGAGGATTTCGTCTTGGGTTTGAGAGATGCGAAATCTTAGGGTACCCCAGATGTATTTGGCCCAAGGTCTTTTAAATTTTATGAGCGAACGGAGCTTGGCCACAATACGAGCAGTAGGAGATTCTAGACTGGTGGGTTGAGACCAGGCCAACTTAATGAAATCATCAAAGGAGGGCTCTAGTAACCAGAGCTGTTCAAATCTAAACGGTTTGTGAGTGATGTTCAGAGAACCAGAGTCAAACAGGAGGGGGCAGTGGTCGGAGATCATGGTTGCCAACCCCGAGACAGTTGAGAGGGGATGTTGGTCTTATGTTGTTGTTGAGTTTTATCAGTATCGGTTGTTATTGTTGTTTGGATGGATATAGTTGTTTTGGATGGTTTGAGGTTGTTAGATTACCGATTTTTTTGGTTACTGGCGATCTGTTATAATTGGTTATGTTTGCACAAAAAATGGACAAACACCTCAAAGCCGTATGATTTAATTTATTTTATGTTGTTCTTGGTGATTTGGGTGATTTATGCAAATATATGAAAAGCAGGGACTAAACTGTAAAAGACACGTAGATTTATAGTGGTTCAGTCAGAATATGCCTACGTCCACTTTATATATTATTTCTCCTTTCTTGTTCAGATTACTAGTACAAAGCTTTGATACAAGTATATGAAAGTTGTTTGAAAGTTCTCTCCGTGCTTGAGCTCTCAAACTTGTCCCCCATTGTTGTACCCCTGCCCCTCTATTTATAGAATGAGGCTGGGAGCAAGGGTCTTGGATGTATACAGCTGCTGGTGGGCTTGGGCTGATGAAGTCTGGCCTGGCAACCTTGGTTCGGTATAGCTCTGGTCCAGTTGTAAGTAGACGAAATTTGGTTCGGTAGGACTTCGGTAGGGCTTGGTCCGGCGGTGGGAGGAGATGGTCCTTGATTCGGCAGTGTTGGTCCGGAGGTGAAGTGATCCGGTAGTATTTGGTTCGGTTGGTTGGATCGGTGGGGACGTGGAGTGGAGTTGATTCGGCGGTGTTGGTTCGGCGTTGAGTTGGCGATATGGTTCGGTGGTGTTGGACCGGTAGTGGATGGATACGTGGTCCGGTAAGTTGGTGAGGCATGGCCTCGGGGGTTTGGCTCGGTGATGATGTTACACCGGTCGAGATACACCTAACACTTGCCCCCTAAAGCGGGGTATGGGCATGCACATGGCGTGCTTTGTTTGAGGTTGGTCATCCTCATCCAGTCCAACACCACCGAACCATATCGCCAACTCAACGCCGAACCAACACCGCTGAATCAACTCCACTCCACGTCCCCACCGATCCAACCAACCGAACCAAATACTACCGGATCACTTCACCTCCGGACGAACACTACCGAATCAAGGACCATCTCCTCCCACCGCCGGACCAAGCCCTACCGAAGTCCTACCGAACCAAATTCCGTCTACTTACAACTGGACCAGAGCTATACCAAACCAAGGTTGCCAGGCCAGACTGCATCAGCCTAAGCCCACCAGCAGCTGTATACATCCAAGACCCTTGCTCCCAGCCTCACTCTATAAATAGAGGGACAGGGGTACAACAATGGGGGACAAGTTTGAGAGCTCAAGCACGGAGAGAACTTTCAAACAACTTTCATATACTTGTATCAAAGCTTTGTACTAGTAATCTGAACAAGAAAGGAGAAATAATATATAAAGTGGACGTAGGCATATTCTGGCTGAACCACTATAAATCTGCGTGTCTTTTACAGTTTAGTCCCTGCTTTTCATATATTTGCATAAATCACCCAAATCATCAAGAACAACATAAAATCAATTAAATCATACGGCTTTGAGGTGTTTGTCCATTTTTTGTGCAAACATTTTTGGTGCTTTCATTGAGAGCTAGAAGCTCGAAGCTTCAGCTTCATCCACTTAACATTTTTCCTAACAGCATCGTTTGCCACTTGGAAAACATGCCTCCTAAACAGAGAAAAGATGTTAACAAAGGAAAAAACATCGCATCCAGCAGTCTTCCAGATCCAGCTGTCACGAATCAAGTAAATCGTCCTCCTCCAGCAGCAGTACCAAATGAAGGACAGGCTAATCCGACCACTCCTGCCACAGAACAGCCCGCAGCAATTACTAGGGCAGATTTAGACAGGGTTGTGGTTGAAGTAACTAACCGCTTCACGTCCCAGCAGGAAGCCTTGGTGGACCATCTCATGTCACACTTAAGGGATGCTGAAGAGTCCAACCGCAACACTGAATCATGGGGCGAGTCCCAGTCTGGAGGATCTCAGAGACAACAAAGGTCTTCCTTCTTCGAAGGAGCTAACGACAGAAGTAGCCATGGTAGGAGCCGAGATCGAGCACAGCCCGAAGTTAGGCCTGAGGAAACGTTTGGTACCGAACCCAACAGGGGAGGTACCGGACGAAGGTCAACTGTAGCTGAGTCTGTCATACTGCCTAACCACGGAAACGCCAGTGAACAGGGCCGAGCTAGAGTCCAGCCCAAAGTTGGACCCGAGGAAGTGCTTAGATCAGAACCCAGCAGGGGAAGATCAAGGCAAGGGCCAACTGTAGCTGACCCTAGCATGCTCTCAGAAGATCAAAGGCAGCCACTGGAAAATATGAGGAATGATAGAAGATACCATCCCTACAGGTCATCTGGACGGAATCAATCCCACAGAACAGAACCAAACTCATTTCTATCTGCTCCAAATTCTGATGAAAGGATGGCACGCTTATTCAGAGAGTGCGTCCAACGGGAGCAAAGAGATCGAGGGATAGGCGCTAGGGTAACCAGCCCTTTCGCTCGCAATATCGAAATTGCTATCACCCCCCGAGAATGGAAGATGCCAACAATGGAACCTTACAAAGGAACCTCCGACCCCGTTGTACACTTACAGAGGTACACACAACATATGCTCATGAGTGGAGCGACAGAGGGAGTACTGTGCAAATGCTTTCCGCTCTTCTTAGCAGATCTCGCTACCTCCTGGTTCTGTCATCTACCCTAGGGATCCATCAGCTCGTGGGAAGTGTTGAAAGAAAAGTTTATCAGTCAGTTCCGCATTCATGTGGAACAACCTAAGGACGCTTATTCCTTATCCAACGTCAAACAGAAACCTGGAGAGAAACTGCAGCAATACCTAACCCGATTCAATGCCGCAGCAGCCGCAGTCCAAGATGCCGATGAAAAGCTTATCCTAATGGCCCTCTGTAGTGGTGTGCATCCGAACACTAAATTTGCTAGAAGGTTGACAAAAGAAAAACCAGCTACTTTACCCGATTTCTTCCATGAAGCCGGGAAATATATGAGGCTTGAGGATGCTGCCATTGAGGGGCAGTCAGGACAGCAAAATAAGGCAACTCACAGCAACGCCCCTGCTGTGGCAAGGGACGTTCGAAGGAATGATTCCAGAGACAATGCTGGGGGCAAGAAGGGAGAAAAGCGCCTATATCGGCCAGGACCGAGATTCGACACTTACACTCCTTTGAACGAGACCGTCGAAAATATCTTCCTTGCCACCCAAGGCGAAGTTAGATACAAACGCCCACCATACAAGAAGGAATCAGATAACGCGCAGAAGTCTGGAAAGTTCTGCCGCTTCCACGAATCTCATGGGCATGATACCAATGAATGCCATCATCTCCGGGACTTGATTGAGGAACACATCAGAAGGAAGAAACTGGAACGCTATGTAAAGGGTCAGGACAGGACTCCAGCTCCTGCCAATGAGAACCCAAGGCTACCCTCATCGGAGATCGGCAGAGGAAACCGCAACACTAGCGGCTCTAGTCAAGAGAAGATAGTGGTCCATACCATCTCGGGAGGACCGCACATCGCAGACAGAAGCTGGAAAGAGATGGAAAGATATGGAAAGTCGCTTAGAGACAATAAAGACTGTGTCAATTCGGTTATAGAAGAACGCCACCCGAAGCGGAAAGAAAGTGATGACATCACATTCGGTAAACGTGACCTAGAAGGAAGGCAATACCCTCACATGGATCCCATGGTTATCTCTGCCCGGCTCGGCCCCGCCGAAGTTTACCGAATCCTAGTAGACACTAGAAGCTCAGTAAACATCCTGTTCAAACATGCATTCGACAAAATGAAGCTATCAATGAAGGATGTATCTCCCTGCGATAAACCACTACACGGTTTCACTAGGGATGCAAAGATGCCCCTCGGGCAACTGGACCTCTTTGTTGAGATTGGAAGCCATCCTCGCTCCGTTGTACGGAAACAGACGTTTGTGCTAATAGAAAACCATTCGGCCTACAACGCCTTCTTAGGAAGGCCAGCCTTGTCTGACTTCCAAATTGTTCTAGCCCCATGGTGCCTAAAGATGAAATTTCCAACGGACAATGGAATAGGGGAAGTAGAAGGAGACCAGGACGTTGCTCGAGACTGCTATGTGACTGAACTTCGCAACAACCACAGGAAGGATAAAGGGAAGGGTGTAGAGGTTGCCCTCTGCACGAAAAATCTAGAAGCGTAGCAACTAAAGAAAGCCCCTCCTCTTCGATATACCAGCGACCCTTTCAATGAATTAGACCCTAGGGACAAAGAGGAGGAGGCCACCGCCGAGCCTGCAGAGGCTATGGAGTTTGTATCTGTAGACAAGCACGACTCAAGTAGACTATTGAAAATTGGGTCCCAACTAAAAGCAGAGTTGAAGGAGCAACTCATTGACTTTCTCCGCCACAACTTGGATGTATTCACATGGTCACACGCTGATATGACCGGAATCTCCCCCGACGTAGCATGCCACGTACTAAACATTGATCCTACCAAGGCGCCCGTAAAACCAAGAAAGAGAAGTATGGGGGCAGAGCGATCGACAGCCCTCGATGAAGAAGTAAAGAATCTACTCGCCAATAACTTCATACGAGAAGCCATCTAACCGGAATGGATTGCTAACCCGGTACCGGTGAAGAAGGCTAATGGGAAGTGGCGAACATGCATTGACTTCTCCAACCTAAACGACGCCTGCCCAAAGGATTGCTTCCCACTTCCCCGAATCGACCAACTTGTAGACAGCACAGCCGGGCACGAGCTCTTATCTTTTATGGACGCATACTCAGGGTATAACCAAATTCCTATGCATGCTCCCGACCAAGACCACACTAGTTTCATCACTGACCGGGGTTTATACTGCTATAAGGTAATGCCTTTCGGACTTAAAAATGCAGGAGCCACCTACCAGCGCCTCGTCAACAAGATGTTTGCAGGGCTAATAGGGCAAACTATGGAAGTATACGTGGATGGCATGCTGGTAAAGTCAAGGAAAGCCGACGATCACGTAAGCCACCTAGGCAGGATGTTTCAAGTACTTCGCCAGTATGGAATGAAGTTGAATCCTCTAAAATGCTCCTTCGGAGTGTCATCAGGAAAGTTCTTAGGATTCATCGTCCATGCCAGAGGGATTGAAGCAAACCCTGAACAAGTCCGAGCGCTAAGGGATATCAAGATACCTTCCAATCGAAAGGAAATGCAAAGCCTGAATGGAAAAATGGCCGCCCTAAGCCGATTCATCTCCAAAGCAACGGACAAGTGTGTCCCCTTTTTCGAAGCTCTAAAGAAAGACAAAGGAAAGTTCGAATGGATCGACGAGTGCTTGACCGCTTTCCTTAACTTAATCGAACACCTCCAGAAACCACCGGTACTCTCGACTCCAAGCGAAGGTGAAGAATTATACCTATACCTTGCTGTGTCATCTCACGCCCTAAGCGCTGCCTTGGTAAGGGAAGACAACCGCATGCAGCGGCCAGTTTACTTCGTCAGTAAGAGGTTTACGGGGGCAGAAGTCAGATATCCTAAACTTGAGAAGCTAGCATACTATTTACTAATCACATCACGGAAATTGCGTCACTACTTCCAGTCCCATTCCATCAAAGTTCTGACCGATCAACCACTGAGGCAGGTACTCCATCGTCCCGACACTTCTGGGCGACTACTTAAATGGTGCATTGAACTAAGTCAGTATGATATCACCTATCACCCTCGCACCGCCATCAAGGGACAAGCCATGGCTGATTTCATTGCAGAATTCACTACCAACGAAGATAAGGAGCAATTGGAAATAGCAGAAGATATCAAGTGGAACCTCTTTGTGGATGGTGCATCAAACGAACAAGGCTCGGGGGCAGGTGTGGTAATAATCACTCCCAGAGGAAATAAGCTGCACTATGCTATAAGGTTGGAGTTCGCTGCCACCAACAACGATGCAGAATATGAAGCAGTGATAGCTGGATTAGAACTTGCCATAGAAATCGGAGCCAATTCTTTGTGTCTTCATAGCGATTCTCAACTTATTGTTAATCAAATACTAGGAGAATTCCAAGCTCGAGAAGAACGACTCATAGCATATTTAAAGAAGACCAAGTTACTTCTCAACCAATTGGACCGCTACTTAGTCAAACACATCCCTCGGGAAGAGAACCAAGAGGCCGACGAATTGGCAAAGCAAGCAAGTATGAGTAACATCGCCATCTTCGGAGCAGTAACCATCTCAAAGCAACTGACCCCAAGTTTTGAACAAGTGAATCTGATAGCTGCAACCGAAGAAGCAACTTGGATGACTCCCATCCGAGACTACTTACAAAGCGGCACACTACCCAACGGGCGTAACGAAGTCAAGAAAATCTTGAGGAAAGCTTCCCTCTACACAATACAAGGAGACATCCTCTATCAGCGCGGATTCTCTAACCCGTTGTTAAGGTGTGTCGCTGGAAGGGAAGCCAAGGAAATCTTATCCAACATTCATCAAGGAAGCTGCGGTGATTACACCGGAGGGCAAACATTAGCAAAAAAGATACTCCGATATGGATATTTCTGGCCCACTTTAAGCAAGGACGCCTTGGATTTCGTCAAAAAGTGTGACAGATGTCAGAAGTTCGCTAAGATTCCGCGGCTACCAACGACTGAGATTACTCAAATGACCAGCCCTTGGCCCTTTGCAGTATGGGGAATTGACTTAATCGGCGAACTGCCAATGGGCCGAGGCGGGGCCAAATATGCTATAGTGGCAGTCGACTATTTCACCAAATGGGTGGAAGCAGAACCTCTGAATAAAGTATCTTCAACAAAAGTTATTAACTTCTTGATCAAAAATGTTCTATGTAGGTACGGAGTCCCACTCAAAATCATATCAGACAATGGACTTCAGTTTGACAGCGAGGAATTCGCCAACTGGTGCCAAGAGCATGGAATTCACAAAAGCTTCTCATCCGTAGCGTATCCCCAGGCAAACGGACAAGTCGAAGCCGTCAACAAAATTCTGAAAACTCTAATATAAAAGAAGCTCGAAAAGTCAAAGGGCGCTTGGGTGGATGAACTCCCTACGGCACTGTGGGCCTATCGCACATCTTTCAGAACATTGACGGGTCATACTCCTTTCTCTTTGGCATACGGATCGGAGGCCATGCTCCCAGTTGAAACCATTGTGCCTTCCCACCGTAGGGTCCACTATAACCTAGAAGAAAACGAAGAACTCCTTCACATGTCTTTGGATCTAGTTGAGGAGAGAAGAAATGATGCAGTCCTTAAAGCAGCGGCCCACAAGCAAAAAGTGGCAGCACAATACAACTCCAAAGTCAAGCATCGTACCTTACAAGAAGGAGATCTTGTCCTCAAGCGAATCTTCCCTCGCCCCGGAGCACTAGATCCAATCTGGGATGGACCATATGTAATTCATAAAGATCTCCACAACGGAGCTTATATTTTGTCAACAGTGGACGGAGAGGTGTTCCAGAGGGCATGGAACATCTAACACCTCCGTCGATACTTTTCTTAACTTGTACTGCCCATATGAAGTAAATATAAAGAGAATCAGTGGATGTAGGCATTTCCGTGCCGAACCACTTTAAAAAATCTTGTCTCTTTTTTAACTTGTACCTTTATATCTTGGCTGCTTGTTAACTTTATCCTTTTCTGTTGAACAAAATCCTGTGAATATAGCATTCCCATTCAAGGCACTCCACAACGCAACTTCACCTGGACAAGACCTAACAGGTACTATGCGAATCTATGCCCTCGCCAATGAGACACTTTTGCTCCAGCATCCCTCTGCTGCGGGTTAACTCATTGATCGCGACGGCCCTTAAAGCCAACTGTAATGAGCCGATTATAAGCCACCGAGAAGGCCGACTATAGCCGAGGCAGCTCATTACGGCATTCGGCTCGCCGGCAACTGTGAACCGACTATAAGCCCCAACATAAGGTGTGGCCAGCCAGGGGCAGTTCACGGTTGACGATCGGCACCCACGCTAGCCGACCACAGTAAATCGAATAATACCCACGATTACGGGCCATAATGGCTCGGGTAGTTACTGTTCGCGATCTCGGCTCCGATGTGTCTTAAGTGCGGCTGAGGTAAAAAAGAATTAACTCCCCGCGGAGGCGTAAGATGAGTGACAAATGTCTCCAAGACTCACAGCTAGGGAAAGTGACTACAAAGCCCGTTTGCCACGAACTTAAGCACATCGAAGGCCTTCCATGATTGGAAGTTTTACTATTTCACATATTTCAATTTTATTTAAGGAACTTTTCTCCTATCTTCTATAACGATCACTAAAGCACAGGTCACAGAATAGGAGGCGTTCGCAAATGAGACCGGATGGCCGGACACTCGACCACATTTCATACTCAGTCACACTAAACATTCAAAGCCGCCGTCTACAACCGAAGCAGGTAGGACGGTATTTTATTCTTGTGTGCCTAAAAACATAGCTATAGTTTATTCGCACATCACGTTAGTGTTACAAAATATGAAATTATACTTTAAGCAGGAACTTAGCATCAAATACCATTGAATCACAAGCACATGCATATTTATATTTCTCATTCAGCACGTTAAGAAAAAAAAACGTCCATATATAACGAAATTATCATAAGATTAAGAGTTACATGCCGGAAATCAAATCTCTTATTACAAGTAGCACCATTACAACTTGAAAGCCATGCTACTGTTTTAAAACCAACATGTGTAACAGTATCGAGTCAACCAAAAGAAACATCCAAGTCGAATCAGGGAGCTGGCTGCATTGGATCTTTACCCTTGTCTTGTTGATGTTGACCGCCTGATCAGGCAAGAAGAGAAATCATTAGTGATAAGCAACAGAATTAACGAAAGAAGAAACTAATGAAGAAGAGGTTACCAGCAACTTCCCCTTGATCGTCTTGGTCGTCATCCCCTACTTCCACACATGCCTCCTCAACCGCAAACAACCGCATCCCCTCCTTCACCCCTACCTTCTCCTCCTTGGTGAACTGAGCGGTAACCGCATCCATCATAAAGGCCGCTCCACCCTCCTTATCCGCCTCAGCCTTGGCCTCCTCTAAAGCCCTGAGGTAAATCCTAGCCATAACCCGAGGGTAGTCGTCCATCCAAGATAAGCTGCCCTACTTCCAAGTGCGAAAGTACATATCCTGCAGCATATTATCCATCACCCCCTCATTTTCCTCAAACTCCCTCATACGAGCCTCAGAGACCGATAGCCTTGCAACGGCTGCATCCCTCTCCAGTCGGTATCGCAAGCAGTCAGCCTGAAGGGACCTCCTCATCGCCTCCATCTCCTCTTTTAGCCTGACCTGAGCAAGCTCTGCAGCTTCAAGCCTCCCCGACAGCTCCTCTACCTGCTCAAGCTCCGCCCTCCGAACCTCGTCCACTGTCGAGATGGCCATATCTACCCTCTCCTTGCAGGCAGCCTCCATCTTCCGCAATTCCGCCTTACTAGCCTCCTCCATAGTCTTCCTCAACCGCCTGGAGGTAGCCTCATGCTGAGAAATCTGAATGGCCTGATCAGCAAGCTGTTTGGCCTGGTCCGAAACCATCAATCGTAGTCGGATGTTGGCACTCCCAATCTCTTCTCCAGCCTTAACCAGCCGAACATGATGCCCCATCAGCTTCCTGGTCTCCTCCGCCACCCGGTCAAAATAGCCTTGGCCTCGTCTCCCATGGTAACTATCCGAGTAGTAAGTAAATCGAGATCTAAGGATTTAGCCTCATCAAGCACCCGTACCATGGGATTGCGGGGAAGAAGATGCTCACCGGTGGCCTCGTCAAATGAAATATCCTGAGAACTCGGATCCAGATCCGGGTGACCGGCAAACGGGTTGCGAACTAAACCAGGGTGTTCTATCGGGATGACAGTGGGATGTTCGGACGGATGCAGAGAAGGTATGAAGTGCTCCTTGGAGGTATCCTAAGAAGGTTGAGTTAGGGCCTGAGGACTGGTTGAAGATTCAAGCAAAGGGCGACTCCTCTTCCTCTTCCGAGCATCCTCTTCAATAACCCCAAGAAGAGGGCGGTAACCTACTACATCTCCAGGACGACCAGTCGGAGGCTTGGGTTGGGAGAAAGCTCTGAGAAGCTTGTATTGTTCGAGGCGGTGACGAACATCTGAAGTCTTGGACACCTCGCTCACCCCTGGGATAAAGAACAAGTGTCACAAGCTTACATTGATCCATAATTCAAGAAACGCATTAAATTAAAGGTTAAAAGAAGAAAGGAAACACATTTGTTGTACAAACCCTGGGGAGGAGTAGGATACTGCAATAAGTCCTGGATTTCATTCCAGGACGGGAGAGGACCATAAAATATTCCTAAGTCCCTATCATAAATGGAGCCCGCAGAAGTCAAAAGTTCACCTTGAGTCATCGGGGCCACCTTGGCTGGAATAGTCTGGGAAGACACGCTTGCACCGGTCCCGGCCTTGTCCGCTTTCCCGGATTTCTCTACCGAAGCCAGTTCTTCGTCCAGCCCCTCGAAAGCTTAGCGGAATGCATCATCCGTCCACTCCTGAATCTCGCCTGCTTGCCCAGGAAGCAAGGCCCCGATGCCATCACCACCGTCACCACCTTCCCGGTCATCTCCACCCTCACCTCTCTCCTCCTCCACATCTTCCTCCCTTGAAGTAATTGGACAAGTGCTGGGGGAAGGACCGTCCGACTTCTTAAGCTTCTTACCTCCGAAAACTGGAGGTTTTGTGAAAGGTTTCCTCTTACCACTCTCTACTGTGACACCTCCCTTAGCTTGAGCAGCTGCCCTCTCCTCCGCCGTTTCCCTCTGCTTGACTACTGACTGCTATGGAAGGATCAAATTATACTCCAGAAGGGTCGCATTTCTGATCAGGTAAGCAGCTGATCTATCTCTCCCGGGGATAGCTTCTATCTCAGCCGCCATCTGAACCAGGCGATCGGTCTCCACTACCGCAAAGCCACCTATCGCTAGCAAAAAAATGAAAACGTATGAGAAGAAGCATCGCAACCAGAATGGAAATTATAAATAAAGCATCGACTTACATCCAGAGGTGAAACGCCGAATAGAAACAGAGTCGTCCCTAACGAAGAACCACTCCTTCTTGAACATGTTGTACTTAGAATACAGATCCAAGACCGGCTTGAAGGTTACAGCTGACTCCAAGCTGATGTATGGGGACCCCTTCTTATAGCCCCTTAGATTATACAAGTACCGGATCTCACGGTTGGAAGGAGCACGCCCATACTTCCTCTGAAAGATGACGAAGAGGCTCACCAGTATAGTATAAGAGTTGGGTTGAAGCTGGAATGGGGCCACCTTTAGATATGTAAGAAAGCTGACTACCCAAGCATTAAGAGACGGGATGGCACCACACATGCAGTGATATCTGCTGTAGGCAAAGTACCCTTCGGGATGGTCATATGGCATAACCTCTCTCCCTGGCAACAGCATGCGCGTCCTATCAATTCCGGAAGAACGGGAGATGACATCAAGCTGCTCCTCCTTGAGGGAGCTGGGAAAGCAATCGGGCGGGGAGTTCAGAAGCTCCTGAGGGCCGTATCCATCCACCAGTGATCTCGGGGCAGGTCCGTGACGTTCCGGTCCTGGCTGAGCAGGGGGCACTGCGGAAGATTCTCCTTTGCCCTGGGACTTCTTTTTATCTGATCGAGTTTCTGCTTTTCGAGACATTTATCTGCAACACAAAAGCACGTCGTCAGAACAGAGGATATAAACAAGAGTATGATTTCATTCGGCACTCGGAGTCTCCAAGCCCATTCGGCAAAAAGGGAGAGGATCAATACCTGGTTCGGTTAAAAGAAACACTTTGGTTCGGTTAACTCTTTGGTTCGGCACCTTGGTTCGGCTAAAGCTTTGGTTCGGCAAAGCACCTTGGTTCGGCTAAGGCTTTGGTTCGGTTGAACACGTTGGCGACACTCCTGATTCGGCAAGAAGTCAATGCTCGGCTGTCTTGTTTGGTAAGAAGTATCGGAGGCCCTAGCCTCCTACTTATAGCCGAAGGTGAACAACCGGACCGACTGGTTCGGCATACAGGACCGGATGAGGATGACCAACCTCAAACAAAGCACGCCATGTGCATGCCCATACCCCGCTTTGGGGGGGGGG
This sequence comes from Allium fistulosum, assembly GCA_030737815.1. Lineage (NCBI taxonomy): Eukaryota > Viridiplantae > Streptophyta > Magnoliopsida > Asparagales > Amaryllidaceae > Allium > Allium fistulosum. The sequence goes on along the minus strand of CM060903.1, from coordinate 325,664,842 downwards.
CAAGTGTTAGGTGTATCTCGACCGGTGTAACATCATCACCGAGCCAAACCCCCGAGGCCATGCCTCACCAACTTACCGGACCACGTATCCATCCACTACCGGTCCAACACCACCGAACCATATCGCCAACTCAACGCCGAACCAACACCGCCGAATCAACTCCACTCCACGTCCCCACCGATCCAACCAACCGAACCAAATACTACCGGATCACTTCACCTCCGAACCAACACTGCCGAATCAAGGACTGTAACGACCCGATATTTTCAAGCATTCGCATCCACACATGTCGGACTTGAATTGCTCAAAATACCGCATTGTAAATAAAAATTTGGCAAACTCATCATTTACAGTAAAAAAAAATCACAGATCACAGACACAGAGTAATATAATGCAGCGGAAGTAAAAGAGATAGTAGTCCATGAAGCTGCTATATAAATACATCAGAGTTAATTAAGATACAATAGGAATACCAAGATACAACAGGAGTAACAGTATAAAAATCAGGTATAACTGGAATCAACTGGATAACAAAATGAATAGATATCTGGATCTTCAAAGCAAAACTCCAGCTCCGAAGGTGAGTCTCTAATGCTGTATCACTCAGTCTGACCCGAGCGTAAAGCAAAACACAAAACACTCGAGTCAGGACATACATACTTATATAATGTAAACCAACTCAAGTGAACTGTAATAAAGGTACAAGTAACTTAAAGAATGCTTGGGATCGCCCATTCTTTAAAGATCCGTTAAACTATTTACTATATAGTAATATTCGCTATTATAATAGTGTCTAAATAAGTAAAGTATAATCATATAGAAAATAGCGTTAAGGCGATGGAGAACCTTAACGCGGTCGGATCTTAAAATCATAGTCGTAGTAAAGCTCGATATGGTAGGTGACACGGCACAACTAGGCAATGCCAGGGTAGATATACCAATTACGCACACGGACTGATGGATACGCATAGCAGCCACTACCATTCCACCTCGAACAACACTCCCAAATCGGAGGATGGCCATCTAATCAATCACAAGTAAAAGTATAATATCGAAGAAATGTGTCCGAGAAGAGGTGCTACCTCACTGGTCCGAGATCGCTCCTGTTTTAGCCACCTTATGCCAACTCACGGGAGTTGGGTCCACGTAACATACCTTAAGAACGTCGCCACCATCCTACTTCATTCTGGAATCTCCACCGCGTACACGGTTGTCAAAGTGGTTTTCGGTATCGACAGAGAGTATGTCCATATCCGATCCCGGTCTCTTTGCCAACCAATCGTTATTATAACCCGTGGTTATAAATTTCAAAATAGTTTATGTTTCAAATCAAAATACATCCTTTAAACCATTTCAAAATCATATCATTTATTTCAAACTAATACATACTTTCAAACCCAAAACATATCTATTCAAAACCAATTCAAAAATATATCATTTCCATTTCAAAACCAATTCAATAATATATCATTTCAAAAAAACCCAAATTTCAAAAATCACTGAATATTTCCTTTAATTTATTAAACTTGAAATCTTCCTTTAAATTATCATAGCATTTTGGTAATGTAACCTTAAGGAATCATAGCATTTTTGGAATGTAATACTTTCCAATTTAATATTTTATATAATCAAAGTATTTATATACTTACAAATTTTTAACATGGTCATTTTATCATAGCCTTATAGTTAAATAAACTTTGTTACTATAATATCCAATTTAATGCTGAAATTCTTATGTTAAGTTAAGAGTACCTTATTAACTTACATTATCATTACAATAAAGAAACTTTATTATTTTAGTCATTAAAATATGTCATTTACATTAATTAAAACTTACATATTAAATGTACTTTTTAACTTACATTTCTATTACAGTAAAGAGCATTTATCGTTTAATCAATATTACACTAATTAAACTTACATTATCAAATGTACGTTTTAATTTACGTTTTATTACAAAAAGGGCATTTATTATTTTAAATCAATATTACACAAATTAAGACTTACATGTTTCTTTCATTAATTAAGACTTTACATGTTTCTTTCAGTAAGTAAAAATTTACATATTTCTTTCATTAATTAGAACTTTACACGTCTCTTTCATAAATTAAAACTTTACATATTTCTTTCATTAATTAGAACTTTACACGTTTCTTTCATAATTAAAACTTTACATATTTCTTTCATTAATTAGAACTTTACACGTTTCTTTCATAAATTAAAACTTTACATATTTCTTTCATTAATTAGAACTTTACACGTTTCTTTCATAATTAAAACTTTACATATTTCTTTCATTAATTATAACTTTACACGTTTCTTTCATAAATTAAAACTTTACATATTTCTTTCAGTAATTAGAACTTTACACGTCTCTTTCATAAATTAAAACTTTACATATTTCTTTCATTAATTAGAACTTTACACGTTTCTTTCATAAATTAAAACTTTACATATTCTTTCATTAATTAAAACTTTGCACGTTTCTTTCATAAATAAAACTTTACATATTTCTTTCATTAATTAGAACTTTACACGTTTCTTTCATAAATTAAAACTTTACATATTCTTTCATTAATTAGAACTTTACACGTTTCTTTCATAATTAAAACTTTACATATTTCTTTCATTAATTAGAACTTTGCACGTTTCTTTCATAAATAAAACTTTACATATTTCTTTCATTAATTAGAACTTTACACGTTTCTTTCATAAATTAAAACTTTACATATTCTTTCATTAATTAGAACTTTACACGTTTCTTTCATAATTAAAACTTTACATATTCTTTCATTAATTAGAACTTTACACGTTTCTTTCATAATTAAAACTTTACATATTTCTTTCATTAATTAGAACTTTACACGTTTCTTTCATAATTAAAACTTTACATATTTCTTTCATTAATTAGAACTTTACACGTTTCTTTCATAAATTAAAACTTTACATATTTCTAAATTAGTTTATATTTCCAATCACAAATTTCCATTTATTTATTTAACATTTTTAATACATATGAAATCATTTTTCACTTTATTAAATCATTTTAAAAACAAAATTTAAATTAAAATATCAAAATTTACATTTTCAAAATACTTAAAACTTCCTGAAAAACTTATAAAATAACCACGGGTCTATATAATATTTTCTAACCTAGGTCAAGTGATACGGATAATATATCATTTCAATCCGTAATTTACAAAGAAAAATCCGGGTTCTATCATTTCAAACCCGCAATCCCAAGTTAAATAAAATAAATAAAAATCGCTTAGGCTTGTCATTTCAGCCCATAACGATCTTTCCCTATTCTAAAGTCCGTTCGGGTATGTATCATTTCAACCCATAGTGATTCTATTCTACAGGGAACTTGCAGTATGAGAACAGAATATAAATAAACAGTAAAATAAAATAAAATATAACAGATGATGTAACAAGCATATAAACAGTATTTAATATCATATAAATATATCACAGGCATGTATAACATAATATAATTATTTCTACACTTTCACTTGCTATCAATTCACAATAATATAAGTATGAATGTCAGGTGTGATTACTCACCTTTTTACGCTGAAGTTTGCAAAGCAAACACACAAACAAAAATCCGGAAAGCACGACTAGACACAATTCTGATTTGAATGGATGGAGAGCCATGATATTGATCTTGTATATAACAAATACACAAATCATAAGAATAAGATTCAACACAACAAAAGATGAATTAAACTATGCAATTACGAATCAAAGAACATAACCTTGCTTTCAACCACCAAGTGGGCTTTGCCATGGTCTAATAGTGAGGAGGAGGTTATGTTGTGGTGGTGGAGGTTGAGCTATGCAAGGAGAAAACAAAAGGAAAAAAAAGAGGAAATAAAATAAAAGTGGAAAAAAAAGAGGGAAGGAAGCCATGGAAATAACCTAGAGCTTGTTGTATTTTCTTCACGCAAATGAAAATGAGAGGATGAGAACTTGTACGTGAATAAGAAATAAAAAGAAGGCGGCTAGGGTTTCAAGAGATTTGAATGGCTAAGATGTAGGGTTTAGAAAATGAAAGGCTAGCAAATAAAAAGGCTAGTGAATGAGTGGGATTTATTTCCTATTTAATAAAAGAAACTTACTGTAAAATATTTCAATCAGAAGAGGCAAAATGAGGAACTGAGATATTGAGAAGATTTTTATGTGATTTGATAGAGTAAATGCTAGGAAAACAAAGAGACAAGAAATAAAGAGAAAAAAACTTATACATATATTATTCCTAAATGCAAGTGAAATATGTGAATCATAATGGGAAATAAATTTTGTATGTGTATGGAAAAAGGAAATACGCGGCTATAGAAGAGAGAAAAAAAAGAGCTAAGGAGTTATGAATGCTAAGGAAGCGGAAAGGCATAAGTTAAGGAGAAAAAACGTACAATATATTTTATTTTTAAATGCAAATGAAAATAAGAGATGAGAAATAAATTTTGTACGTGAATTATGAAGTGGAGTGGATGGCAAGAAAAGATTTTGAACGGCTAAAGAAGAGTAAATGATAGAAAAACAAAAAGGCTAGGAAATAAAAGGTAAGAAATAAGGAGAAAGAAACACACATACATACATACATACATACATATATATATATATATATATGTGATTCTTAAATGCAATTGAAAAGAGGATATTTTGAGATGTTTGTACATGATTAATAAGAGCAATTCACGGCTATGAACGGTGAATGGCTAGGGTAAGTAATAAAGAGGGTAGGTAAATAAAAAGGCAAGCATTAAAGAAATGTAACGCATGTCTCCTTGATTTCTTCCAAGCCTTTTATGAAAAGATATACACACAAGTGAAATCCAATAAATAAAGTTTAGATAAACAAAATAGAAAAATAAAATAAAATAACATAGAAAATAAAAATATAGAAACGCACATAGAAAACTAGAAATTGAAATACAGTAAATAACTGCGTGTAAAAATGCTGTAATTTATCTGATTTAAAAAGTATAACTTAGAATTTAACGAAACGAAAAGCAGAAAAGATATCATAAATATATTCTGCTTCAAAGAAAAAGATTAAAATTTGAAATTCAATTTTTTTTTATATTTAAACTGAAAATTCAGATTTTGACCAAAATATAAAATTTTCAAAAATCGTTTATTTATTGCATTTGGAAAATAAATTACAAACAAATTCCAAACTTAGATTGGAATAATTCTAAAAATTCACTTTTAAATGATTTAAAAAATCAAAATTTCAAATAAAAATTTAATTAAAAATATTCACAAAATTATGGGTTGTTACACTCTCCCCCACTCAAAACTTTTCGTCCACGAAAAGGAACGTGGCATGGAAAATAGAGACAACAGATAGAATGAGATAGAACCAAGACAATATAAAGAAAAAGAAGATTGAAATTATACCTGGTAACAGTCGTTATAGGTAATTCAACAAGATGGAGATGATCTTCCCCAGATCCTCTTAAATCAAGGACACAAGCACGAAGAAGATTCTTGAAAAGTTTTCCAAAACAGACTGGTAAAGGTATTTTGGGAGGAAGAACTACCAATCGAACTTTAGGAGATAAGATCAATTTGGAATTCAATTCCCCGCTTAGGATGCAAGAGAATAGGAACAACCGAAGGATAAGAGATAGGAAAACAAAATAAGATGATAAATTTTAAAACCATAAAATTTTCAACTTAAATTAAGAATTGATTTCATCCATTTGATTTTTCCTAAGTTAATTAAATCTTATCTATTTATAATTTCATTATCTTATCACCCAATTAACCATTTCTAAAATCGTGAATTTGAGATCATTTATTATAATCAAAATTTTATTCAATAAGTTTCATGCTTCTTTATTCTAGATGGTTATTACATTTATTCCACTTAATATATGTCTAATCACATATATTAAGTATACTTACACTTATTATGACTTACTCCAATTTATTCATAAGTTCCTTTAACATCACTTTATGCTGTATATTATTCAATTAACTTTTTATTCTATTTACCTTTATTAATCCTTTATAACTAAAATTTAAGTGTATAACATTTATTATGACCACTCAAATTTTATTTATAAAATCTCCTTTATATTGTGTGTTCTCTAATTACATATTTAACTTTTAATAATTTAGGTAAGTTATATTGAAATGTAAGAGAATATTACACAAATAAAATTTCTTAACTCAATTATCCAAGCTTCAATATTTATTCAAATTTTGATTTCCTTTTATAATTGAAATTATCCTTTAAGATAAAATTTAAGAATTAGATTTCCGATTAACTTCAAACTATTCTAGAGATAATTAAATATACACAATATATATCAAATCAACTCTTAAATCACATATATTATAAATCAAGTCATAATTAGAAAGCCAAATCAATTTAATTCTCCAAAGAAAAACTGTAGCAAAACTACAGAATGGTCTCTTCGCTTCGAAACTCGAAAATGAATGTCGATGATGCTGCAGTCATCACCGAAATTATTTCCCAGCGACAAAGAAAAGAACACTGATTTACAAATTAAAATCCTTTGAAACAATTTCTACGAATTACCTTTAAATAATATATCCTTTTAAAACTTTCAAAACAAAGTTCGAAATCATTGGAAATTAAATTCTCACATTCTTGATTTAAATTCATTTAAATTTCCAAATTAATTTATAACCATGTTTAATTATTTAGATATGAAACTAAAGCCAATGATTATAAAATACATACAAAGTTAAATATTATTTCTTAACACCCAATTCCATTAATTATCAAAAATTTAGAAAATTAACCTTATACATATTATAATTATACAAAATTTATCCATCTACTAAATTAAAAAAAAACATATTGTGTCAGTTTGTTCTATTCAAGTGTTTTGGAGATCCTATCGATAGCGTTGATCAGACGAACCGATCGGAAACCCAAATCAACATCAACAACTCAAACAACACAATATATAAAACATCTTTAAAATAAAAAAAAATGAAATACAAGATTAATTTTTCAAAATAAGGATAGGGAATCAAATTGATGGACTCAAATTAAAGAGAATTTTTTTTTATAGACAAATTGGAGGCAAAGATAAGACGATTAAATAACAGAATAGGAAGATGGGTAAGCCTATACATATTGCGGGCAACCTTAACCAGGTCAACCGTGACTTAATGAATAAGATCGATGTGGATTTTCTGGGGTAAATCTACAGTCGATCTCAAGAGATAGAATTCAGGCATAGCAAAAGATAGTAGCATCGTAAACCAAGGATACAGAAGTCTTCGGTGAATCTATGCTTTTTGTAAAGAAGTTTCACACCTTTACAAGTAATTAGAATATTGGCGGGACCGCCAATTTATTAGAAAGAATATTCGGAGTGGAGTTATGGGACACTCCAGAATCAAGAAGACACGAATAGGGGAGGACAAGAATGGACTTTGGAACTGAAGGGAATGTTCCAAAATTCAAAGGAAACCGAATCGAAGATGAAGGAATTCAAGCTCGAACGAAAGCGATTCTGTAATTAAATTTACTCTATATGCTGAGTTTGCCTAAAACCAAATGTAACGACCCGTATTTTCACGGATCGACAAGTTCGACAAAATCTGGAATTTTAGCATTTTTTTTGAGCCATTTCAGATTTTTAGCAAAAATGGCTAAGTCCTAAGTCGTTCACGACTTAGTGTCATAAGTCGTATACGACTTAGGGGATAGGAGCTACCCAGGGGATTTCCGAGTTAAGTAGTAAGTCGTGAGCGACTTAAGGAAAGTGCGACCTAAGGAGATAAGTCGTAGCTGGGCTAAGTCAGTAGGTCGAAGTTAACTCGGCAAGTGTTAAGTCGTAGGTTGTAAGTCGTCGCCGAGTTAAGGGATAGACAACCTAAGTAAGTGACCGACCTAAGGATTTACGACATAAGAGCTGACTGAGTTAAGGTGATGAGTCGTATCTCAGTTATCTGATGAGTCGTACCCAAGTTATCTGATGAGTCGTACCCAAGTTATCTGATGAGTCGTATCCCTGTTGTTTGATGAGTCGTAGAATGGGTTATCTCGTCTAACCAGTTAAGTCGTGGACGAGTTAAGGGATGAGTCGTAAGCTGTTGAGTCGCGCGTGGGTGATAACTCGCGCAAGTGGATGAGTCGTGGCCTTTGTGATAAGTCGTATACGAGTTAGTAGTTGAGTCGTCTAACCAAGTAAGGCGTGCGCATTTAAGTCGTAGACAGGGGGTCTGGTGAGTCGTAAGCGCATGCTATAAGTCGGAGACGACTTAGGAGATAGCTGTTTTGTCGTGAGTCATAGGCAGAAGTGTGTTAAGTCGTTGAAGCCAGAAGTTAAGTCGTAGGGTGTTGAGTCGTAAGTCGTAGACGACTCATGAAGGCGGACGAGTTACGACTTAGGGTATTTTCTGGTATAAATAGGAGAGCTTCTCTTCATTTTTGGGATCCGGATTTTGAAGCGACGAAGTGCTGCCATTTTGAGAGCTCGACTTCTACACTTCTTCACTTCTTTTCTCCACTCTAATCTAGTGCTTCCATCCATCCAAGTTAAAGATCAAATTGAAGATCCAAGAGCTTAGATTGAAGATCTTCATCTTTTCAAGAGAGATTTCTTCGTTTGAAGCAGATTCGTGATAGATCAAGCTTCATCCTTCGCTGTCCAGATCTGAAGCGTGTTGATTTGGGTTTGTTTAGGTGATTTGGTGAGTGGTGATTATCTCTCACACGGATCCAAAGGAGTATATCGGATTGTTGGCTCGATTTGGTGTTAAAATAGAGATTTCCATGCATTTTCTTCATCCAAAGTGTAGATCCATATAGATCCATTGTTCATGATGATGTTACATCCATTTTATCATATGTTAACCTATGCAAGTTCATTCATCAAGTTTGTAGAGATGTAATCCATGTTTTCATGCTCATTGAACTTTCAACTCTTTAATTACGAAAATGCCATTATTGTTATAATTGTCTACTTAGATCATTTTGAATGCTTGATTGCTTGGATTGATGTTTGATTTGATTGATTGTTATGAACTAGATGATTGATGATTAGATTTAGATCGAAGATGATTCAAAAGCTAAAGGAAAGACTCTTGAATTGGGAAAGCTGCTCGTGGCATATGTAGCGGGATGATGAAGCTCTTATGCATAGATTTGATGATGTGAGGTTGAGATGAGGCTTTGCGAGGATGTAATGAAGCGAGGCATCATATGATGAAGACTTGGTCTAATCCAGACGGGATCATTCCAAGCATGTTGATAACTCGGTGATATGATTCGAGTTGAGGATAATGAATGGATATGAGAATAGTCATCGAGGAGGATGACTAGGAGGCTTGGATAGCATCGTTGTTGAAGGTTCTAGCATGCTCTAAGCAAGAGTACGTTTGGGCAGATTCGATAGTCCCAACGGCCAACTGTTGATGGTCGAGTACTCTGGGCAGATTCGATAGTCCTAGGCACGGGCTGCGACGACGTGCGGGAGTTATGTCTAGAACCGAGGTTTCCATTAGCCCTTGACGGACGGCTGAAAGAATGTGCCGGTCATTCAATTAACGGTGATATCAAAGCAATGATAACAGTGATAGCCAGAGTCATGGATGTTTGGTTGTATCGTCATTCGGACTCAAGAGCGGTATTTTCAGGGTGCTTATCTGATTTAGGCCTTGGTACTTGGAAAACATCGCCCTTGACTCGAGTGATAGTAGCTTTACTTTAAATTGTATGCTCTGCTATGTTTGCTTCTGTTTAGTGTGTGTCTGGGGGCTATCACTGTAGAATGAGGTTGGAGTGGGAGGGTTCCTATTCCTTTTCCTTTATGCTCTTTTGGTATGTTGTTAGTTAATTTACTGCTCACTAAGACTGTTGTCTGACTCAAGGCTTTATGTTTTTAATTCTTATTGCCTTGGGCTGTTCGTCCATTTTGGGACGGGCAGACTAGGTAGCAGGTGGCAGGTGCTGTTCTCTTCTCACGATGCTAATATCGAAGACGAGCTAGAGGGTTGCATATTATCTTCTTATATGTACTGGATATTCCGCTGTTTTGTATTCTCTGAGAGATATGTAGTGAGGCTTGATGTAATTGACTATTTGGATGCTTGTATTAAACTATTATGAAGTTTTATATGATGTCATTTTTGTTCTGTAAAGCTTCACTATACATATGTTCTATTGTATTTTGTCCATGCGCTGTGAGTAATACGATAGATTCTGTTGTTTTAATCTACCCTGACAATCGTCCATGGTCGCCTGGCACACTTTATAGCGCACTATCTCTAGATTCAGTGCAGGGGTCATGGGCGGTCGTCACATTTGGTATCAGAGCATTGGTTAATCGATTTTACCCAACGCTCGCCGTCGTAACTACGTATGAGAGACGTAATTGTATTTTGATGGATGAATACTATATATAATATAGTAGTTTAGTTGAGTTTGAGTCCTTTATGCAGTTGTTTCTCTAGATGTTCTAATCATTCCTTTTTATAGATATTGAGAATGAGTCGAAGAGGGAGACCAGCTGTTAGGGAAGGCCGTGCTACTGAAGAGACTGCTGATTATGCAGCCATGTTCGAAGCTATGATGACTTCGATCATGAGAAGGATACCAGTTCCGGGGGCGGCAGTTGATGTTGGAGTTCAAGTCCAAACTCCGAAACCAGTGGATTTTGCTAAGTTGTGCAAGGATTATACTGCTCTTGGAGGGAAGGTTTTCTTGGGAACAGAATCAACTATTGAAGTCCAGAGATGGATCGATGCTTGTAGAAGGATCTTTGGTGATTTGGGAATTGATGATGCAACTAAGAGGAAGTTGGCATCAAGGCAGCTTCAAGGGAGAGCTTCTGATTGGTGGAACTCTATTACCATCGATACTACGGAGGAGGATATTACTTGGGAGCAATTCCAAGCTAGATTTGAAGCTAAGTTCATTTCTACAGCTTAGAAGTCTGTTCTGTTCAAGAAGTTTGTGGAGCTCAAGCAAGGTGGAAGACCAGTTCTTGAGTATGTTTCTGAGTTCGAAGCTTTGTCCAAGTATGCCCGGTCGTATATTGAGTCTGCTTATCAGAAGAATGAGAAGTTTGTAACCGGCTTGGATAGTTATCTTGGGAGGCAGTTGGTGGATCATTTGGATGATTCATTTGAGAAGCTTGTGGAAAAGGCTCTCAGGCATGAGAGTCTGTTTCCTAAGGATGGATCTGTTGTTGCTGTGACCAGGGAAGAGTCTAAACCCCAGCAGGGTGGAAACAAGAAGAGAAAGCAGCAGCAGCAGCAGAAGGGTAAGGATGGCCAGAAGAAGCCGAAAGGCGAGGTGACTTGCTACAATTGTCAGCAGAAGGGCCATTTCTCGAAGGATTGTAAGAATCCTAAGGTGCCGATGAAGTGTCACAACTGTGACAAGCCGGGGCATTTCAGGAAGAATTGTCGAGAACCGAGGAGAGATAAGCAGATTGTGCAAGCTTATGCTTTGGGAGCTGTTCCGTCGTCTTCAAAAGCTCCTACTGCTGAAGAGAAAGGAAAGAGTGTGGTTGTTCAAGGTACTCTTTTCCTATGTGGTGTTCCAGTTATTGATACTGGAGCGTCGCATTCGTTTGTTTGTAATGAACTCGTAGGCCGGTTAGGTTTGGAACCGGATATTGTTGATAGGCCATTGGTTGTGACTAATCCAGTTGGGGGTTCGTCTTGTTTGTGTATGTTATGCCGTGGTCTAGTTGTGTCGAGTCATGGTTGCTCTTTTGTTTGTGATTGCTTTGTTCTGAACTTTGCGGGGTTCGGAATTATTTTGGGTATGGACTGGCTTAGGAAGTATGCGGCTAAGGTTGATTGTGAGAGGCTGGAGGTGACAGTCGAGAATGTGGAGGGGCGAAAGATTGTGATACGATGTAAGCATGAGGAAGGCGTCTTCATGAGCTTCATGTATTCGCTAGTTGTTCCACGGGATGGACTGTCTTTAGTGCCAATCGCAAATGGATTCGAGGATGTCTTTGACGAAGTCAAAGGGTTGCCGCCGCATAGAGAGATCGAGTTTCGTATAGATCTAGTTGAAGGAGCCAGACCTGTTGTGATGCCTCTTAGGCGGATGGCACCTAGGGAACAGCAGGAGTTGAGGGTGCAAGTTGATGACCTTTTAAAGAAAGGATTCATTCGGCGTAGTGTGTCCGAGTGGGGTGCACCAGTTGTGTTTGCAACCAAGGCAGATGGGTCGTTGAGATTGTGCGTCGATTATCATGAGCTGAATAAGGTGACTAAGAAGAACAAGTATCCATTGCCGAGAATAGATGACTTGTTTGATCAGCTTCACGAAGCTAAGGTGTTTTCTCAGATGGATTTGGCAACGGGATTTCACCAGTTGAGAGTAGCTAAGGATAGTGTGCCGAAGACTGCTTTTCGGACACCATCTGGTTTCTTTGAGTGGCTGGTAATGCTGTTCGGATTGACTAACGCGCCATCATATTTTGTGGATCTTATGAATAGAGTGTTCAGAGATCAGTTGAACAAGTTCGTACTTGTGTTCATGGATGATATCCTGATTTATTCCAGAACTGAAGAAGAGCACAAGACGCACTTGCGTATTGTTTTGGAAATCTTGCGGAAACATCAGCTGAAGGCTAAGTTTTCGAAATGTCACTTCTGGAAGAGTGAAGTGAGGTTCTTAGGCCATGTGATTTTTGGAAGTGGAATAGCGGTTGATCCCGCTAAGGTGGCAGCAATCCAGGATTGGGTTAGACCTAAGAATGCATCTGATGTGAGAAGTTTTCTTGGATTAGCAGGATATTATCGACGGTTTATCAAAGACTTCTCCAAGGTAGCTGCACCGTTAACAGGATTGACGAAGAAGAACCAAGTGTTCAGTTGGGATGCTAAGTGCAAGCAAGCTTTCGGAATCCTGAAAGAGAGATTGACGAGTGCTCCTGTTTTGACTATTCCAAGTGGGAATGATGAGATGGTGGTTTACACCGACGCATGTGGTACTGGACTTGGAGCAGTGCTGATGCAGAAGGATAAAGTTGTTGCGTATGCCAGTCGACAACTAAAGCCGCATGAAAGGAATTACCTGACTCATGATTTGGAGTTAGCGGCGATTGTATTTGCTCTGAAGATGTGGAGACATTATCTACTGGGAGTCCGATTCGAGTTGTTTACAGATCATAAGTCGTTGAAGTATCTTTTCTCCCAAAAGGATTTGAATCTTCGGCAGCAACGTTGGCTAGAGTTTTTAGCATCATATGATTTTGGTATAGCTTATACTCCGGGAAAAGGTAACGCAGTGGCAGATGCGTTAAGTCGAAGACATGCAGGATTGGGAGCCATGTTTTCAGAATGGAAGAATCTCGAGTATCTAGCTGGATTTGACTTCAGGCCCAGATGCGAATTGGAACCTGAGATGTTGGCAAACTTATCAATAAGACCCACTCTTGTGGAAAGGATTGGCGAGGGCCAAAAGCGAGATGATAAGCTTGTCAAGATTATCCGTGAATTGGAATCTGGATTGGATCCAAAAAAGGATAAAGGATTCGAGGTCGATCGAGAGGGTTGGCTTCGGAAGCAAGGACGACTAGTTGTTCCCGATATAGACGAATTGAGGAGTGAGGTTCTGAAGGAAAGTCATCACTCGAAGTTGACAATTCATCCAGGTGGAAATAAGATGTATCGGGATATGAAGAGAACCTACTACTGGGAAGGTATGAAGAAGGATGTTGGAAATTTTATTTCCAAGTGTATGAACTGCCAGTTGGTAAAAGCCGAACAGAAGAAGCCAAGTGGATTGCTTCAGCCATTAGAAGTTCCTACATGGAAGTGGGAGCAGATATCAATGGATTTTATTGATGGATTACCTAGAACCAGAACGGGAAATGAAGGGATTTGGGTCATTGTAGATCGTTTGACTAAGAGCGCACGATTCATTCCTGTTCGATCGACTAGGACTGCATCAAAGTTGGCTGAGTTATATGTTAAGTGTATAGTTCGATTCCATGGTATTCCGAAGAGTATAGTGAGTGATCGAGACCCATTGTTCACTAGTGGATTTTGGAAGAGCTTCCAAGAAGTTTTGGGAACTGAGTTGTGTTTAAGTACAGCTTATCACCCTCAGACGGATGGTCAGACCGAGAGAGTCAACCGAGTTTTGGAAGATCTCCTCAGAGCATGTGTTTTGGACTTCGGAGGATCATGGGAAGATCACCTTCATTTGGTGGAGTTTGCATACAACAACAGTTACCAGTCAAGTATTGGTATGGCACCATATGAGGCATTGTATGGAAGACCGTGTAACTCTCCGACATGTTGGTTGGAAACTGGAGAAAAGCTGATACTTGGGCCAGAGATGATTCGGCAGACTTCAGATTGTATAGAGATCATTCGGCAACGAATGAAGGCAGCCCAAGACCGTCAGAAGAGTTATGCTGATAAGCGTCGTAAGGATCTGGAGTTCGACGTAGGTGATATGGTTTTCGTGAAGATTTCTCCACTAAAGAATGTTATTCGATTCGGGAGGAAAGGAAAATTGACTCCGAGATTTGTTGGACCATTCCCGATCATCGGGCGAATTGGAAAGCTCGCCTACAGATTGGAGTTGCCAGAGAAGATGTCGGGTGTGCAAAATGTTTTTCATGTATCATATCTACGGAAGTATGTGCATGACTCGAATACGGTGGTTTCTGCTGATAGCTATGAAGATTTCGAAGTTAATCCAGTCGATAGAAGACCTCGTAAGCCGCTTCGTGTTGTGGAAACCGACACGAAACAACTTAGGAGGAAGGTAGTTAAGTTGCTCAAGATACAATGGAGTGATGATGATAACGACTGTACGTGGGAGGTGGAAGAGAGGATGAAGGCAGCTCATCCTGAACTCTTCAAGGTATGGCCCTAAGGTGTCGTGTCATCTCGCGACATTGTAACTTGTTCTAGTTTTAGAATTCTGTACGCTAAGCTAGAATTGGATGCATGGTTTGTTGATTGCGATGGATGGTAGGCGTACAGAATAGTCTTTGATTGCTTTGTTTGTTTGGAATTTCGGGGGCGAAATTCCTAAGGGGGAGAGAATGTAACGACCCGTATTTTCACGGATCGACAAGTTCGACAAAATCTGGAATTTTAGCATTTTTTTTGAGCCATTTCAGATTTTTAGCAAAAATGGCTAAGTCCTAAGTCGTTCACGACTTAGTGTCATAAGTCGTATACGACTTAGGGGATAGGAGCTACCCAGGGGATTTCCGAGTTAAGTAGTAAGTCGTGAGCGACTTAAGGAAAGTGCGACCTAAGGAGATAAGTCGTAGCTGGGCTAAGTCAGTAGGTCGAAGTTAACTCGGCAAGTGTTAAGTCGTAGGTTGTAAGTCGTCGCCGAGTTAAGGGATAGACAACCTAAGTAAGTGACCGACCTAAGGATTTACGACATAAGAGCTGACCGAGTTAAGGTGATGAGTCGTATCTCAGTTATCTGATGAGTCGTACCCAAGTTATCTGATGAGTCGTACCCAAGTTATCTGATGAGTCGTATCCCTGTTGTTTGATGAGTCGTAGAATGGGTTATCTCGTCTAACCAGTTAAGTCGTGGACGAGTTAAGGGATGAGTCGTAAGCTATTGAGTCGCGCGTGGGTGATAACTCGCGCAAGTGGATGAGTCGTGGCCTTTGTGATAAGTCGTATACGAGTTAGTAGTTGAGTCGTCTAACCAAGTAAGGCGTGCGCATTTAAGTCGTAGACAGGGGGTCTGGTGAGTCGTAGGCACATGCTATAAGTCGGAGACGACTTAGGAGATAGCTGTTTTGTCGTGAGTCATAGGTAGAAGTGTGTTAAGTCGTTGAAGCCAGAAGTTAAGTCGTAGGGTGTTGAGTCGTAAGTCGTAGACGACTCATGAAGGCGGACGAGTTACGACTTAGGGTATTTTCTGGTATAAATAGGAGAGCTTCTCTTCATTTTTGGGATCCGGATTTTGAAGCGACGAAGTGCTGCCATTTTGAGAGCTCGACTTCTACACTTCTTCACTTCTTTTCTCCACTCTAATCTAGTGCTTCCATCCATCCAAGTTAAAGATCAAATTGAAGATCCAAGAGCTTAGATTGAAGACCTTCATCTTTTCAAGAGAGATTTCTTCGTTTGAAGCGGATTCGTGATAGATCAAGCTTCATCCTTCGCTGTCCAGATCTGAAGCGTGTTGATTTGGGTTTGTTTAGGTGATTTGGTGAGTGGTGATTATCTCTCACACGGATCCAAAGGAGTATATCGGATTGTTGGCTCGATTTGGTGTTAAAATAGAGATTTCCATGCATTTTCTTCATCCAAAGTGTAGATCCATATAGATCCATTGTTCATGATGATGTTACATCCATTTTATCATATGTTAACCTATGCAAGTTCATTCATCAAGTTTGTAGAGATGTAATCCATGTTTTCATGCTCATTGAACTTTCAACTCTTTAATTACGAAAATGCCATTATTGTTATAATTGTCTACTTAGATCATTTTGAATGCTTGATTGCTTGGATTGATGTTTGATTTGATTGATTGTTATGAACTAGATGATTGATGATTAGATTTAGATCGAAGATGATTCAAAAGCTAAAGGAAAGGCTCTTGAATTGGGAAAGCTGCTCGTGGCATATGTAGCGGGATGATGAAGCTCTTATGCATAGATTTGATGATGTGAGGTTGAGATGAGGCTTTGCGAGGATGTAATGAAGCGAGGCATCATATGATGAAGACTTGGTCTAATCCAGACGGGATCATTCCAAGCATGTTGATAACTCGGTGATATGATTCGAGTTGAGGATAATGAATGGATATGAGAATAGTCATCGAGGAGGATGACTAGGAGGCTTGGATAGCATCGTTGTTGAAGGTTCTAGCATGCTCTAAGCAAGAGTACGTTTGGGCAGATTCGATAGTCCCAACGGCCAACTGTTGATGGTCGAGTACTCTGGGCAGATTCGATAGTCCTAGGCACAGGCTGCGACGACGTGCGGGAGTTATGTCTAGAACCGGGGTTTCCATTAGCCCTTGACGGACGGCTGAAAGAATGTGCCGGTCATTCAATTAACGGTGATATCGAAGCAATGATAACAGTGATAGCCAGAGTCATGGATGTTTGGTTGTATCGTCATTCGGACTCAAGAGCGGTATTTTCAGGGTGCTTATCTGATTTAGGCCTTGGTACTTGGAAAACATCGCCCTTGACTCGAGTGATAGTAGCTTTACTTTAAATTGTATGCTCTGCTATGTTTGCTTCTGTTTAGTGTGTGTCTGGGGGCTATCACTGTAGAATGAGGTTGGAGTGGGAGGGTTCCTATTCCTTTTCCTTTATGCTCTTTTGGTATGTTGTTAGTTAATTTACTGCTCACTAAGACTGTTGTCTGACTCAAGGCTTTATGTTTTTAATTCTTATTGCCTTGGGCTGTTCGTCCATTTTGGGACGGGCAGACTAGGTAGCAGGTGGCAGGTGCTGTTCTCTTCTCACGATGCTAATATCGAAGACGAGCTAGAGGGTTGCATATTATCTTCTTATATGTACTGGATATTCCGCTGTTTTGTATTCTCTGAGAGATATGTAGTGAGGCTTGATGTAATTGACTATTTGGATGCTTGTATTCAACTATTATGAAGTTTTATATGATGTCATTTTTGTTCTGTAAAGCTTCACTATACATATGTTCTATTGTATTTTGTCCATGCGCTGTGAGTAATATGATAGATTCTGTTGTTTTAATCTACCCTGACAATCGTCCATGGTCGCCTGGCACACTTTATAGCGCACTATCTCTAGATTCAGTGCAGGGGTCATGGGCGGTCGTCACACCAGAGCTCTGATACCAACTGTAACGACCCGATATTTTCAACCATTCGCATCCACACATGTCGGACTTGAATTGCTCAAAATACCGCGTTGTAAATTAAAATTTGGCAAACTCATCATTTACAGTAAATAAAAAATCACAGATCACAGACACAGAGTAATATAATGCAGCGGAAGTAAAAGAGATAGTAGTCCATGAAGCTACTATATAAATACATCAGAGTTAATTAAGATACAATAGGAATACCAAGATACAACAGGAGTAACAGTATGAAAATTAGGTATAACTGGAATCAACTGGATAACAAAATGAATAGATATCTGGATCTTCAAAGCAAAACTCCAGCTCCGAAGGTGAGTCTCTAATGCTGTATCACTCAGTCTGACCCGAGCGTAAAGCAAAACACAAAACACTCGAGTCAGGACATACATACTTATATAATGTAAACCAACTCAAGTGAACTGTAATAAAGGTACAAGTAACTTAAAGAATGCTTGGAATCGCCCATTCTTTAAGGATCCGTTAAACTATTTACTATATAGTAATATTCGCTATTATAATAGTGTCTAAATAAGTAAAGTATAATCATATAGAAAATAGCGTTAAGGGGATGGAGAACCTTAACGCGGTCGGATCTTAAAATCATAGTCGTAGTAAAGCTCGATATGGTAGGTGACACGGCACAACTAGGCAATGCCAGGGTAGATATACCAATTACGCACACGGACTGATGGATACGCATAGCAGCCACTACCATTCCACCTCGAACAACACTCCCAAATCGGAGGATGGCCATCTAATCAATCACAAGTAAGAGTATAATATCGAAGAAATGTGTCCGAGAAGAGGTGCTACCTCACTGGTCCGAGATCGCTCCTGTTTTAGCCACCTTATGCCAACTCACGGGAGTTGGGTCCACGTAACATACCTTAAGAACGTCGCCACCATCCTACTTCATTCTGGAATCTCCACCGCGTACACGGTTGTCAAAGTGGTTTTCGGTATCGACAGAGAGTATGTCCATATCCGATCCCGGTCTCTTTGCCAACCAATCGTTATTATAACCCGTGGTTATAAATTTCAAAATAGTTTATGTTTCAAATCAAAATACATCCTTTAAACCATTTCAAAATCATATCATTTATTTCAAACTAATACATACTTTCAAACCCAAAACATATCTATTCAAAACCAATTCAAAAATATATCATTTCCATTTCAAAACCAATTCAATAATATATCATTTCAATAAAACCCAAATTTCAAAAATCACTGAATATTTCCTTTAATTTATTAAACTTGAAATCTTCCTTTAAATTATCATAGCATTTTGGTAATGTAACCTTAAGGAATCATAGCATTTTTGGAATGTAATACTTTCCAATTTAATATTTTATATAATCAAAGTATTTATATACTTACAAATTTTTAACATGGTCATTTTATCATAGCCTTATAGTTAAATAAACTTTGTTACTATAATATCCAATTTAATGCTGAAATTCTTATGTTAAGTTAAGAGTACCTTATTAACTTACATTATCATTACAATAAAGAAACTTTATTATTTTAGTCATTAAAATATGTCATTTACATTAATTAAAACTTACATATTAAATGTACTTTTTAACTTACATTTCTATTACAGTAAAGAGCATTTATCGTTTAATCAATATTACACTAATTAAACTTACATTATCAAATGTACGTTTTAATTTACGTTTTATTACAAAAAGGGCATTTATTATTTTAAATCAATATTACACAAATTAAGACTTACATGTTTCTTTCATTAATTAAGGCTTTACATGTTTCTTTCAGTAAGTAAAACTTTACATATTTCTTTCATTAATTAGAACTTTACACGTCTCTTTCATAAATTAAAACTTTACATATTTCTTTCATTAATTAGAACTTTACACGTTTCTTTCATAATTAAAACTTTACATATTTCTTTCATTAATTAGAACTTTACACATTTCTTTCATAAATTAAAACTTTACATATTTCTTTCATTAATTAGAACTTTACACGTTTCTTTCATATTTAAAACTTTACATATTTCTTTCATTAATTATAACTTTACACGTTTCTTTCATAAATTAAAACTTTACATATTTCTTTCAGTAATTAGAACTTTACACGTCTCTTTCATAAATTAAAACTTTACATATTTCTTTCATTAATTAGAACTTTACACGTTTCTTTCATAAATTAAAACTTTACATATTCTTTCATTAATTAAAACTTTGCACGTTTCTTTCATAAATAAAACTTTACATATTTCTTTCATTAATTAGAACTTTACACGTTTCTTTCATAAATTAAAACTTTACATATTCTTTCATTAATTAGAACTTTACACGTTTCTTTCATAATTAAACTTTACATATTTCTTTCATTAATTAGAACTTTGCACGTTTCTTTCATAAATAAAACTTTACATATTTCTTTCATTAATTAGAACTTTACACGTTTCTTTCATAAATTAAAACTTTACATATTCTTTCATTAATTAGAACTTTACACGTTTCTTTCATAATTAAAACTTTACATATTCTTTCATTAATTAGAACTTTACACGTTTCTTTCATAATTAAAACTTTACATATTTCTTTCATTAATTAGAACTTTACACGTTTCTTTCATAATTAAAACTTTACATATTTCTTTCATTAATTAGAACTTTACACGTTTCTTTCATAAATTAAAACTTTACATATTTCTAAATTAGTTTATATTTCCAATCACAAATTTCCATTTATTTATTTAACATTTTTAATACATATGAAATCATTTTTCACTTTATTAAATCATTTTAAAAACAAAATTTAAATTAAAATATCAAAATTTACATTTTCAAAATACTTAAAACTTCCTGAAAAACTTATAAAATAACCACGGGTCTGTATAATATTTTCTAACCTAGGTCAAGTGATACGGATAATATATCATTTCAATCCATAATTTACAAAGAAAAATCCGGGTTCTATCATTTCAAACCCGCAATCCCAAGTTAAATAAAATAAATAAAAATCGCTTAGGCTTGTCATTTCAGCCCATAACGATCTTTCCCTATTCTAAAGTCCGTTCAGGTATGTATCATTTCAACCCATAGTGATTCTATTCTACAGGGAACTTGCAGTATGAGAACAAAATATAAATAAACAGTAAAATAAAATAAAATATAACAGATGATGTAACAGGCATATAAACAGTATTTAATATCATATAAATATATCACAGGCATGTATAACATAATATAATTATTTCTACACTTTCACTTGCTATCAATTCACAATAATATAAGTATGAATGTCAGGTGTGATTACTCACCTTTTTACGCTGAAGTTTGCAAAGCAAACACACAAACAAAAATTCGGAAAGCACGACTAGACACAATTCTGATTTGAATGGATGGAGAGCCAAGATATTGATCTTGTATATAACAAATACACAAATCATAAGAATAAGATTCAACACAACAAAAGATGAATTAAACTATGCAATTACGAATCAAAGAACATAACCTTGCTTTCAACCACCAAGTGGGCTTTGCCATGGTCTAATAGTGAGGAGGAGGTTATGTTGTGGTGGTGGAGGTTGAGCTATGCAAGGAGAAACCAAAAGGAAAAAAAAAGAGGAAATAAAATAAAAGTGGAAAAAAAAGAGGGAAGGAAGCCATGGAAATAACCTAGAGCTTGTTGTATTTTCTTCACGCAAATGAAAATGAGAGGATGAGAACTTGTACGTGAATAAGAAATAAAAAGAAGGCGGCTAGGGTTTCAAGAGATTTGAATGGCTAAGATGTAGGGTTTAGAAATGAAAGGCTAGCAAATAAAAAGGCTAGTGAATGAGTGGGATTTATTTCCTATTTAATAAAAGAAACTTACTGTAAAATATTTCGATCAGAAGAGGCAAAATGAGGAACTGAGATATTGAGAAGATTTTTATGTGATTTGATAGAGTAAATGCTAGGAAAACAAAGAGACAAGAAATAAAGAGAAAAAAACTTATACATATATTATTCCTAAATGCAAGTGAAATATGTGAATCATAATGGGAAATAAATTTTGTACGTGTATGGAAAAAGGAAATGCACGGCTATAGAAGAGAGAAAAAAAAGAGCTAAGGAGTTATGAATGCTAAGGAAGCGGAAAGGCATAAGTTAAGGAGAAAAAAACGTACAATATATTTTATTTTTAAATGCAAATGAAAATGAGAGATGGGAAATAAATTTTGTACGTGAATTATGAAGTGGAGTGGATGGCAAGAAAAGATTTTGAACGGCTAAAGAAGAGTAAATGATAGAAAAACAAAAAGGCTAGGAAATAAAAGGTAAGAAATAAGGAGAAAGAAACACACACACATACATACACACACACACACACACACACACACATATATATATATATATATATATATATATATATATATATGTGTGTGATTCTTAAATGCAATTGAAAAGAGGATATTTTGAGATGTTTGTACATGATTAATAAGAGCAATTCACGGCTATGAACGGTGAATGGCTAGGGCAAGTAATAAAGAGGGTAGGTAAATAAAAAGGCAAGCATTAAAGAAATGTAACGCATGTCTCCTTGATTTCTTCCAAGCCTTTTATGAAAAGATATACACACAAGTGAAATCCAATAAATAAAGTTTAGATAAACAAAATAGAAAAATAAAATAAAATAACATAGAAAATAAAAATATAGAAACGCACATAGAAAACTAGAAATTGAAATACAATAAATAACTGCGTGTAAAAATGCTGTAATTTATCTGATTTAAAAAGTATAACTCAGAATTTAACGAAACGAAAAGCAGAAAAGATATCATAAATATATTCTGCTTCAAAGAAAAAGATTAAAATTTGAAATTCAATTTTTTTTATATTTAAACTGAAAATTCAGATTTTGACCAAAATATAAAATTTTCAAAAATCGTTTATTTATTGCATTTGGAAAATAAATTACAAACAAATTCCAAACTTACATTGGAATAATTCTAAAAATTCACTTTTAAATGATTTAAAAAATCAAAATTTCAAATAAAAATTTAATTAAAAATATTCACAAAATTATGGGTTGTTACAAGGACCATCTCCTCCCACCGCCGGACCAAGCCCTACCGAAGTCCTACCGAACCAAATTCCGTCTACTTACAACTGGACCAGAGCTATACCGAACCAAGGTTGACAGGCCAGACTGCATCAACCCAAGCCCACCAGCAGCTGTATACATCCAAGACCCTTGCTCCCAGCCTCACTCTATAAATAGAGGGGCAGGGGTACAACAATGGGGGACAAGTTTGAGAGCTCAAGCATGGAGAGAACTTTCAAACAACTTTCATATACTTGTATCAAAGCTTTGTACTAGTAATCTGAACAAGAAAGGAGAAATAATATATAAAGTGGACGTAGGCATATTCTGGCTGAACCACTATAAATCTGCGTGTCTTTTACAGTTTAGTCCCTGCTTTTCATATATTTGCATAAATCACCCAAATCACCAAGAACAACATAAAATCAATTAAATCATACGGCTTTGAGGTGTTTGTCCATTTTTTGTGCAAACAGGTTACCTTCCAGGCATGTTGGCAGCTTCATTTTTAGTGTAGAATAAAATACATGATTGCTTTCCTCCTCGAATAGACGATCTCTCATTTTCCCAAGAGAAACGATCAAGTTCTCCTTCTTCCTAAATTTAAAGTCCGATAAAAATATGTCACACAAAAGGTAAAGAACTGATTTCGAATCATTTCTAAGTTTCATAGGTCCCATGGTCTAAATAAAAAATCCTCAACAGAATTCTTGCTATGTTAAAAGAATCAAAAGTAATTTAGATAAGGCTTAAGTATGAATAAGTGAAATAAGGAAGAATTCAAGCCATGATGGATGATAGTAGTAATGGTCCAACCATGAGGAAAATATTCAAGAGGAAGACAAAAAGAAGATGTAAATCTAGAAGCCACGAGCACTGTTACGTATAATGAGAGGGTAGGGATAATTGAAGTTAAAACTACTTTCTGTTTTTTTACCCTGATTCATCAAAGTATAACTAGTGATAGTATCGTTTGTTGGTATGTAGTTATAACATGTTTGTGAATCTGTTATATATATAATTATGCTATTCTGTGACTTTGTTGGTTCTTTATGGTATTGTGTTGTGAAAAATTGTGAGTTTATTTTATTATGTGATATGATCATTATGTGATGTCATTGTGATGTTTTATGACATGATGTTTTTGTGAAATATTTTTGTGTTTGTGGTACGCGTTAATATATTTCATATCATGAAATGTATCAACACTTATCAAGTGTACCACTTATATCTATGCTTTTTAATGCATATATGCATCTTTATCTGTACTTCCCTAAGCTTTATGTTCCTTTTGACAAAGGAGGAGAAAATATACATTTTGATAGGGTGTGCATGTGGTTAGGGGGAGAATAAATGAATAATCTTATTTGAATTCTTTTAAAAATTGTATAATTGTCATCAATCAAAAGAAAATCTTAGAACCTCAATTTTGATATTTGGATGATGTCAAATATAAAATGGTGCTACTAACATGTTTAGTAAGATATTATAGGTGTTTGAAGGAGTTTAAATAAATAACAAACTCGGTTATGCATGGGATTCATAAAGACGATTAAGACATATACAACAAAGAAGAATAATCATATATGGGTTTTTTTCTATGCAAGTCTAAGGGTTTAGTACGTTAAAACCCCTCAAAGCAATAGTCACACGCACATACAATTTAAAGCCTAAAACATTTTTATGGAATTTGTAGATAGTCTAAAAGGGGTTTAAACTTCAGGTTTTACAATACAAAATTACTGGGCATTTTAGACAAAGTTCAAGCGGCTGGTCTGGGTATAAATAGTCAATTGATCATTTGTCCAATCGACTGGTTACCCAATTCATTTAGTTGAACATTGTCTAAAATGAGATAATTTCTTTTCATTTTCTGGTACGAACTAAACGATTGGTCCTACTTAACTAGTAAGGTGAACGTGCCTGACTGACTAGTGATTTAAATTTTTTGAAAAGACACTTTTTCATTGAAAATTATGATTTATATATATGTTTTTGTTCACTGTACCTACGTGTATAGCAGCGTAACAACCCTAGATTTTTGCCTATATTTTTTTTAAATTGACTTTATTTTTATTTTGAATTTATTTTAAACTTGTTTTATTTCAAACATTTCATTTTTAAATATAAATGTTGATTATTATGTGAATTTTAATTTCAAACTGGTATAAATTGTTTATGTTCCTTTAAAATAGATTTGTGGTCAAACTGGTCAAACTTTGACTTTTAAACTTCAAATTTAAATATTTAAATTTCTCAAATTTTATCTTTTATTATGAAAATAGATTTATATATGCTTTCGTTTCGTTGAAAACGGAGTTAAATTGTAAAAGTTATGTACATTTCAATTTTGAGTGCAATTTGATTTATTCAGCAATTTTGTTTATTTTAAATTATATAAATTATATTTTCTTTGTCGTATTTTATTTTAATATGTGTTAATATGTTATTTTATGTATATTTTTGTCTTTTAATATTTTTAAAGTGATAATATAATTTTTCCAAAATATGTTGCATTTATTTTCTATTTTTAAAGGCTAGTTTCCATTTTTCTGCTATTTTCTTCATTAAAATTATATTTAATTAAAATTTATTTATTTATTTTTGTGAATTCACTTTATTTTGTGTTCTTATTTTATTTATAAATATTTTCAAGTACATAAAAATTCTCCAAAGTTCATTGCATTTATTTTCATATTTTCAAGACTAGTTTGCAAATTTTGCTGTTTTTATTAATTAAATTATATATAATTAATATTTATCTATTTATTTTTGTTTATTTAATAAATTTTCGTGTTTTTATCTGAATTTATATGCATTTTTCAGTTATTTAAAATTGCAAAAAGAATTATGGAAATTTGAAAGGTTTGTGACCCTTTAGTTGCTTAAGTCTCTTGGTTTTCCCACCATTTCATTTCTAAACTCTTGCATTCATTGATAGCCGACCCTATCTCATTCTTTCACCTGCATTCTTATTCATTTTTCACGTATAGAAACACTTCTCACCTCAAAAATTTCGGTCTCCATCTGAACAAAGAAAATTTGGTAAACTTTCATATTCTTTTTCCATTTTTTCCTACTTGTTGTTTGATTTTTGCACTTGCCTTCTACCTTCCATGGTTCGGCCCTTGCTCCTCCACCACCATAGCCGCCTCCACCATCACCACATCAGGTCACCATCTCCTCCAGCCCACTGACCAAGCCATGCCGTGGTCATCTATGACTAGATCCACCAAAGTTTATGCAAACACTCCACTTGTTCAACCGAGCCGAGCACCAATCTTGTTCCACCACTCAAACCATCACCTTGGCCGCCACTTGCACCACCATCTCCAGCAAATTCCTGACCTGACACCACTTCCATGTCATCCTACTGACCCCACCAGACCTGGCTGTGACCACTTGCTTTTGGTCGTGGCTTGTTTTGCCTTGAAACCATTGTTTTGTTGCCTTGTAGTGTAGTGTCATGCTCATACCTTTGCACATATCTCTCTACTCCTTTATATCCATGCAATGGCCGACCTATGAACCCAAAACCAGATCCAAATACACCCATTAGCCATACATTTCAGACCTGTAGCTGAACCATAGGTGGTTGAAAGAAGTGCAATAGCTTTGGATTTGTTTTATGCAGTCATTTCTAACAATGTTTTATTGAAATTTTGGGTTGAAAACTTATGCTGTTTGTATGGTTTTGTGTAAATGTTATCAAGGCCATTAGCTTTGGCTCTCCACTCTCAAGTCATTTCCGTGTTGTCGTGCCTTCGTTGTGTCAGTATTGTTTGCTTTGGTAGCTATCTCCAGCTCTGAACAGGTGAGTTATTCTCACCAGACAATATGTACATATATAACTAGTGAATTGACCCCTTTTGAATCTGTAAAATGCATTATCATGTTACACCTGCTATGTTATGATTTTATGATGTTCACCCATGCTTAAACACCTATTATATTATATGTTACTGTTATATTATGCTGTTCTATTATTTTTATCAGTTTATCACACTGCAAGTTCCCTTTAGATTAGAATCACTATGGGTTGAAATGATACATACCCGAACGGACTTTAGAATAGGAGAAAATCGTTATGGGCTGAAATGATAGGCCTGAATGATTTTCAATTATTTTCATTTACTTGGGATTGCGGGTTTGAAATTATCAAAACCGGGTATCTTTGTAAATTTTGGGTTGAAATTATAAATTACCCGTATCACTTTACCTAGGCTAGAAAATGAAATACAGACCCGTTGTTAAAGTATGTTTTTATAAATTTTTTTAAAATATTTTAGAAATGTAAATATTATAATATTTTGATTTAAACTAAATAAAAATGATTTTTGTAAAGCATTATTGATTTTCTGAAAATGTATAAGTGAAATAAATTAATGGTAAAATTTGAAAATTTGAAATGTAAGTTATTTTGGGAAATTTTAATTTGGTGATAATTGGAATTTAAATTAAATATGAAATGTGAGAAATTCATGATAATTTGGATTAAAGTGAATTTAAATGATTTTTATATTACATTAATGATTTGAATAAAGTTAAAATGTGAAATGAATGAATATTTAAGTTAAAATTTTGAAATATAACTAAAATTGGAAATTTGTGAATTTGGCTTAAAAGTGAATTTTTAGTTAAGTAAATAAAAATGGAAATAAGTTGTATTTGGAAATTTAAACTTAACTGTTAAGCAAAAAATTTAATTATAATGAATTTAAAATTGAATGTTGGAATTTAATAAGTGAATTATCATTAAATATTGATTTTTGAATGGAAATTTAACTTTATAAAATCATGAATTTAAGAAAAATTAAATGATGATTATAAAAGTGAATTTATATGATTTTATAAGTCAAAAATGATTTAAATAAAAATATAATTGTTTGTGAAATTATATTGAATATTTGTAGTTAATTAACTGCATTCCTGAAATGCTATTAATTCAAATGTAAATGATAATACAGCATTTGTAAATGCTGTAGTTGATAATTATGAACTAAAAAGCTAATTTGGATTAAAGGTTATTATAGCATTTCTGTAAGTGCTATAATTGTTGAATTTAACTAAGTTTTCTTTAAAACTAATGTAACCCTATTCCAGCATTTTTTAAATGCTGTCTTTTGTTAAATTGAACTGTTTTGAATATAACTTTCCGTAGCATTTTCTAAATGCTGCGAAAAGTGAATTTTCACTGTTTTGATAAATTTAAGTGAATAAATGAATTTAGAAAAAGATTAAAATTTTTGGAAATTTAATAATTTAAATTATTAAATATAATAACTTCATTTTTTTGATTTAGAATGAAGTAATTTGTTTTGAAATATAAACTATTTTGAAATGTGTGTTGAAATGGTATTTTAAACAAATGAATGTGGTTTGGAAGATATGATATTTGATATTTTGAAATTGGGTTTTGAATGATATTGAATTTTTGAAATGATATCTGATTTCGAAGTATAAAATACCATTTTGTAATTTTAACCAAGTGATGTATTTAATTTATAGTTTAATTGATCCTTAAAGGATGGGCGATCCCAAGCATCCTTTGAGTTATTGTGCATTTCTACTACAGTTCACTTGAGTTGGTTTACATTATATAAGTATATATTGTCCTGACTCGAGTGTTTTGTGTTTTACTTTACGCTCGGGTCAGCCTGAGTATTTACAGCTTAGCTTTGGATTTCTTTTCTGGAGCTAGGAATCGCTGGAGATTCTACATGTCTAGTTATCTGTTTATTTCAGTTCAGTTGTTCTATTTCAGCTCTGGTATTATAAACTTCTATGTATTTGAGATTTCTATTGTATATGTTTTCAGACTGATATTATGTATTTGTTTTGAGAGTTTGTTATAGTAGCTTCATGAACTACTATGGTATTTTAATTTCCGCTGCGAGTTATTCTGATATTCTGTGTCTGTGATTCTGTATTTGATTTTATTGCTCCAAATTTATTTACAATATGTTATTTTGAATTATTCAAGTCAGACATGTGTGGATTATTGTCGATTTGAATGGTCCAAAATAGTGGGTCGTTACATTTGGTATCAGAGCTTTGGTTTTAGGCAAACCTTAGCCTACGGAGCAAAAACTCATTAGAGATAGGGTAGAAATACCCTAGAATGAGTGAAATCAATCTCAGAATCATTTCTTTGTGAGTGAACGTATTTTCGAAGTATAAAATGATTTTGAGATGATTTTTAAAGAATTTTCAAAGATTATTTTGATATAAATTTTCTTGCTTTGAAAGTAAAATTTTATAAACTTCATTCCTTTCGTATCCACCTTGTTAGTAATTTCGTCGATTAGGATTCCTTTGAACTTTGGAACGCTCCCACTTGTTCTGAAATCCATTCCTGTCTCCCCTAATTGTATTCCTTTGATTTTTGGAGCATTCCATAACTCCACTTTGAATGACCTCTAAAGATTGGCAGTTCCGCCATCTTTGAATGATTTGTAAAGGGGTGATACTCCTTTACAATTGGCATTGATTCACCGGAGATTTCTATATCCTCGGTTTACGATGTTTTCTATCTTCTGCTATATTTAGATTCTATCTCTGGCGATCGAAGGTCGATTTGCCTTAGATTTTCGCATCGATTATATTCCTGAAGTCAAGGTTGACCCTGTTAAGGTCGCCCACGATTTATATGGTCATATCCATCTTCTATTTGGTAATTTAATTATCTTATCTTCGTTTGAGTTTATCTTCGAATCAGAATTCTATTTGATTTAGAGTTCCTCTAAATTTGAATCTCTAATTTGTTTTGAAATCCATCCTTGAATCGTCCCTTGGAAAGTTTGTGGTTGATTGTCTTTTGAAAATTGTGTATTCATCGTAGTTTTTATTTTGATAAGGATGATTATATAAAGATGAAATGTTTTTGATAAGGATTATATACCTTTAAAAAAAATGAGAATTTGAAGTTTTGAAAGGATTTGAAATTGTGAAAATTTTATAAGAAATGGTTTCATATAAAATGATTTATAACTGAAGGTTTTGAATCTGAATTTAAGTGATTGAACTCCGGCATTTTGGAACTGGTTTTAAGATTTTGAAATAATAAATAATATGATTTGAAATTATTTTTCCGAATAAGTAATGTTTCAATGATTTTAATGGGTTTTAATGATTTCGAAGGAATTTCAAAGAAGTTTTCAAAGTAAATGGAAGTCCAGAACTCACTTGTGTCGTTGGAAAATAATTTCGGTGGTGAGTGCACGCATCATCGACATTGATTTTCGAGTTTCTGAGTGAGAGGCCACTTCGGTAGCTTTGCTATGTGATTGATTTGTGAAACCAATTTTGATTTCAAATTCCGAAGTGTGATGTGATATTCGAAAGATATATGTATGTATATTTGAACAATTTGAAATGAGCCGGTGTTCAGTCCTTGAGTTTTGGATTTGATTTGATATAACCCTATTTTTGGAATTGATTTACTGATTTAATTGTGATTTCCAACTCTTGGATTAAAATATGATTTCTTCGACTATTTTGAAGGTTCGAGCACTTCCAAATCAAGGTTAACTTTCAAAGCTAAGTAATTTTGAAAAGTATAAAGTATATAAGTTTGGTATGTATGTTTAAAGTATGTAGTAATATGATTTAAATAGGTTGAAACTGTTTTGTTAAGTAAATGAATAAGGCTATTTTTAATTTATTTCTAATATGAAATTTAGATTTGAAATGTTTTGAGAAGAATTTAGTCTTCAAAATATTTTGAATAAAATTTAGTTTAAATGTTTAACTTAGTAACATCTTTATGAAACTATATATTTAAAAAGTTGGAATAGATATATAAGTTGTACGTATGCTGTTTTATTCGCATAATTAAATTGATCCAAGTTTGAGTACACAAGTTCGAAGTGAATTACACCATCTCGTGTTAGGATTTTTCATTTGATTCTTGATGGCAAATATTTAATATGGATTTTGGGCTTGATTCTAGAATTCTCTATCATAGTATATGGCTATGCAAGGAGACTGATGGTTTCTAGTCGAGAAACCATATCGAAATCCGCATTAGGGAAGTCGAATGGACAATACTAGTTCGAAAGCGAACTTGTGTGATCGAGCGAGCGATCGAATGTGATATTGCGAAATGATGACATATGTACATCTTATATTCTTATGTCATTGATATACTTGCCGCTGAAATTGGAAGTTGTTGGGTTGGATATCTTTGTAATATAATTGGAATTCTTTCTTTTATGAAAAACTACTATCAATTTAAAACCATTTTTCAAAACTATTTTTCTTCTATTCTTCTCAAACAAACTATTTTATTCTATTTTACATACAAATTATTTTACAAACCATTTTATTTACAAAACTATTCTACAAACTATTTTTCTTTTTTATA
Organism: Allium fistulosum; assembly: GCA_030737815.1. Taxonomy (NCBI): domain Eukaryota; kingdom Viridiplantae; phylum Streptophyta; class Magnoliopsida; order Asparagales; family Amaryllidaceae; genus Allium; species Allium fistulosum. The sequence goes on along the minus strand of CM060903.1, from coordinate 325,633,600 downwards.
CAAAACTATTCTAAATTAAAAACCTTTTAGTAAGCAAAGATGTTCAATCCTATATAGCTCTTCGTACAGCGAAATTTATTTTTGAAAATTTTGATCCTTATATAAGATGGACTTTATGTAAATATAAGATGATTTTGGAAATGAATTGTTTGACTTAAACTATATTGATTTGGAAATTTGGATTTATTTTCTAAATTTATTATTTTGGAAACTTTGAAACTGAAGATATTTAAATTGAGAAGAAATAATTTGGTGGAATTGTATATGATTTTGAAACTGAACTGATATTGAAACAAATTGAAATTTGAGAACCTTATGTTACTAAATACTTGATTTGGGAGTTATCGAACTTACATAAAAATTGGTTTGTATAAGTCTGATATTGATTCGAAAACTATAGATTTGAAAAGGTACTCAATTTGAAAAGTGAAATCTTATATAATTGAAGTCTATATAAGTGTGATTTGATATACTATTGATTTTGGAAAGGTATTTGATTTGAAAATTTAATCTTATATATAATGGACTTTATATAAGTACGATATTTGAAAGTAATTTGAAAAGGTACTATATGATACATATTTTCGAAGTAAAGATATGGAAAGTGCCTTCTGCTTGATTTCCACTTTGTGGCCACATTGTGGATTCATTCTATCGATATTTCTCTGATTTTTAGTTTTCCGGATATGATACTCGAGTTTCCATCGAATTCCATGGAAATCTCCATGGTTTTACGAGCGCGACTTCATAGCGTAATCGCAAGGTTGGAGGGCGGCCTATGGGTACGGATGTTTCCTGGGAGATCCAGGCGTAACCATTGTGTATCTGCGATCTATTGAGTCGCTTGGTAGCGTAATCAGCAGGGGCTGCGAGAGCCTAGGGTACGGATGTTTCCTGGGAGATCCAGGCGTAACCATTGTGTATCTGCAATACTACCAGTCTTTATGGCGTAATCGCAAGGTTGGGGGCGGCCTAAGGGTACAGATGTTTCCTGGGGGATCCAAGCGAAACCATTGTGTATCCGCGATCCATGATCGACATGTTTTGTTTTTTGGATTGTACTTTCCATATCTGTTTTTAAAAGTTTTCCAGTATTTTCACTGGGTGTTGAAACAAGTCTACTAAGTACCTGGAGAATTCTAGCTTTGCGCCTGATCAACGCACTGCTAGAGTCTGTAGGAACGAGGATAAACTTGTTAAGACATCAAGTTATAAAAGTATTTTGATAAAATATTATATAAATGATACTTTGATCAGTTATTTCCTTTTTAAAGGATTTTAAAGTGTTTTAAATATTTTACCTCTTTAACCAACAATTTTAATTAATGGTTCATCCTTGTCTTTCAACCTGTTTTCCCTCCTAGCTACTTTTTTCCCTACCTTCTTTCCGGATGTCTTCCAACCTATTGTTCTTTCTAGTTGTTTCTCCGCTTCCTTCCTTTTCGAGGACGAAAAGATTTGAGTGGGGGAGAGTGTAACAACCCTAGATTTTTGCCTATATTATTTTTTAAAAAATTGACTTTATTTTTATTTTGAATTTATTTTAAACTTGTTTTATTTCAAACATTTCATTTTTAAATATAAATGTTGATTATTATGTGAATTTTAATTTCAAACTGGTATAAATTGTTTATGCTCCTGTAAAAATGGATTTGTGGTCAAACTGGTCAAACTTTGACTTTTAAACTTGAAATTTAAATATTTAAATTTCTCAAATTTTATATTTTATTATGAAAATAGATTTAGTAACTTGAACACTGCTTTTTGTTTCATTGAAAACGGAGTTAAATTGTAAAGGTTATGTAAATTTCAATTTTGAGTGCAATTTGATTTATTCAGCAATTTTGTTTATTTTAAATTATATAAATTCTATTTTCTTTGTCGTATTTTATTTTAATATGTGTTAATATGTTATTTTATGTATATTTTTGTCTTTTAATATTTTTAAAGTGATAATAGAATTTTTCCAAAATATGTTGCATTTATTTTCTATTTTTAAAGGCTAGTTTCCATTTTTCTGCTATTTTCTTCAATAAAATTATATTTAATGAAAATTTATTTATTTATTTTTGTGAATTCACTTTATTTTGTGTTCTTATTTTTATTTATAAATATTTTCAAGTACATAAAAATTCTCCAAAGTTCATTGCATTTATTTTCATATTTTCAAGACTAGTTTGCAAATTTTGCTGTTTTTATTAATTAAATTATATATAATTAATATTTATCTATTTATTTTTGTTTATTTACTAAATTTTCGTGTTTTTATCTGAATTTATATGCATTTTTCAGTTATTTAAAATTGAAAAAAGAATTATGGAAATTTGAAAGGTTTGTGACCCTTTAGTTGCTTAAGTCTCTTGGTTTTCCCACCTTTTCATTTCTAAACTCTTGCATTCATTGATAGCCGACCCTATCTCATTCTTTCAGCTGCATTCTTATTCATTTTTCACGTATAGAAACACATCTCACCTCAAAAATTTCGGTCTCCATCTGAACAAAGAAAATTTGGTAAACTTTCATATTCTTTTTCCATTTTTTCCTACTTGTTGTTTGATTTTTGCACTTGCCTTCTACCTTCCATGGTTCAGCCCTTGCTCCTCCACCACCATAGCCGCCTCCACCATCACCACATCAGGTCACCATCTCCTCCAGCCCACTGACCAAGCCATGCCGTGGTCATCTATGACTAGATCCACCAAAGTTTATGCAAACACTCCACTTGTTCAACCGAGCCGAGCACCAATCTTGTTCCACCACTCAAACCATCACCTTGGCCGCCACTTGCACCACCATCTCCAGCAAATTCCTGACCTGACACCACTTCCATGTCATCCTACTGACCCCAACAGACCTGGCCGTGACCACTTGCCTTTGGTCGTGGCTTGTTTTGCCTTGAAACCATTGTTTTGTTGCCTTGTAGTGTAGTGTCATGCTCATACCTTTGCACATATCTCTCTACTCCTTTATATCCATGCAATGGCCGACCTATGAACCCAAAACCAGATCCAAATACACCCCTTAGCCATACATTTCAGACCTGTAGCTAAACCATAGGTGGTTGAAAGAAGTGCAATAGCTTTGGATTTGTTTTATGCAGTCATTTCTAACAATGTTTTATTGAAATTTTGGGTTGAAAACTTATGCTGTTTGTATGGTTTTGTGTAAATGTTATCAAGGCCATTAGCTTTGGCTATCCACTCTCAAGTCATTTCCGTGTTGTCGTACCTTCGTTGTGTCAGTATTGTTTGCTTTGGTAGCTATCTCCAGCTCTGAACAGGTGAGTTATTCTCACCAGACAATATGTACATATATAACTAGTGAATTGACCCCTTTTGAATCTGTAAAATGCATTATCATGTTACACCTGCTATGTTATGATTTTATGATGTTCACCCATGCTTAAACACCTATTATATTATATGTTACTGTTATATTATGTTGTTCTATTATTTTTATCAGTTTATCACACTGCAAGTTCCCTTTAGATTAGAATCACTATGGGTTGAAATGATACATACCCGAACGGACTTTAGAATAAGAGAAAATTGTTATGGGCTGAAATGATAGGCCTGAATGATTTTCAATTATTTTCATTTACTTGGGATTGCGGGTTTGAAATGATCAAACCCGGGTATCTTTGTAAATTTCGGGTTGAAATTATAAATTACCCGTATCACTTTACCTAGGCTAGAAAATGAAATACAGACCCGTTATTAAAGTATGTTTTTATATATATTTTTTAAATATTTTAGAAATGTAAATATTATAATATTTTGATTTAAACTAAATAAAAATGATTTTTGTAAAGCATTATTGATTTTCTGAAAATGTATAAGTGAAATAAATTAATGGTAAAATTGGAAAATTTGAAATGTAAGTTATTTTGGGAAATTTTAATTTGGTGATAATTGGAATTTAAATTAAATATGAAATGTGAGAAATTCATGATAATTGGATTAAAGTGAATTTAAATGATTTTTATATTATATTAATGATTTGAATAATGTTAAAATGCGAAATGAATGAATATTTAAGTCAAAATTTTGAAATATAACTAAAATTGGAAATTTGTGAATTTGGATTAAAAGTGAATTTTAAGTTAAGTAAATAAAAATGGAAATAAGTTGTATTTGGAAATTTAAACTTAACTGTTAAGCTAAAAATTTAATTATAATGAATTTAAAATTGAATGTTGGAATTTAATAATCATTAAATATTGATTTTTGAATGGAAATTTAACTTTATAAAATCATGAATTTAAGAAAAATTAAATGATGATTATAAAAGTGAATTTATATGATTTTATAAGTCAAAAATGATTTAAATAAAAATATAATTGTTTGTGAAATTATATTGAATATTTGTAGTTAATTAACTGCATTCCTGAAATGCTATTAATTCAAATGTAAATGATAATACAGCATTTGTAAATGCTGTAGTTGATAATTATGAACTAAAAAGCTAATTTGGATTAAAGGTTATTATAGCATTTCTGTAAGTGCTATAATTGTTGAATTTAACTAAGTTTTATTTAAAACTAATGTAACCCTATTCCAGCATTTTTTAAATGCTGTCTTTTGTTAAATTGAACTGTTTTGAATATAACTTTCCGTAGCATTTTCTAAATGCTGCGAAAAGTGAATTTTCACTGTTTTGATAAATTTAAGTGAATAAATGAATTTAGAAAAAGATTAAAATTTTGGGAATTTAATAATTTAAATTATTAAATATAATAACTTCATTTTTTTGATTTAGAATGAAGTAATTTGTTTTGAAATATAAACTATTTTAAAATGTGTGTTGAAATGGTATTTTAAACAAATGAATGTGGTTTGGAAGATATGATATTTGATATTTTGAAATTGGGTTTTGAATGATATTGAATTTTTGAAATGATATCTGATTTCGAAGTATAAAATACCATTTTGTAATTTTAACCAAGTGATGTATTTAATTTATAGTTTAACTGATCCTTAAAGGATGGGCGATCCCAAGCATCCTTTGAGTTATTGTGCATTTCTACTACAGTTCACTTGAGTTGGTTTACATTATATAAGTATATATTTTCCTGACTCGAGTGTTTTGTGTTTTACTTTACGCTCGGGTCAGCCTGAGTATTTACAGCTTAGCTTTGGATTTCTTTTCTGGAGCTAGGAATCGCTGGAGATTCTACATGTCTAGTTATCTGTTTATTTCAGTTCAGTTGTTCTATTTCAGCTCTGGTATTATAAACTTCTATGTATTTGAGATTTCTATTGTATATGTTTTCAGACTGATATTATGTATTTGTTTTGAGAGTTTGTTATAGTAGCTTCATGAACTACTATGGTATTTTAATTTCCACTGCGAGTTATTCTGATATTCTGTGTCTGTGATTCTGTATTTGATTTTATTGCTCCAAATTTATTTACAATATGTTATTTTGAATTATTCAAGTCAGACATGTGTGGATTATTGTCGATTTGAATGGTCCAAAATAGTGGGTCGTTACAAACAGTCATAACTCCTCTCTAATAGTCAAAACTCTTCATAATAACTCTTGATTACTATAAATAGAGTCCAACAGTAGTTTCTTGAACAACCTTTACTTTGACATTAATTCTTTCTATCTCGCTTTGTGATTATGAATCTTTTAAGTTCTCAAACACTCAAATAATCTTATTTTATGACCCGAGCATTTAATATATTAATCTTTTGTGATGACTACCTTCATATTGCATACACATACACTTTATACTTTGAGTGGGTTATACTTGTACTTAATATTGACATATTGGTGTATTCTAGACACAAGTCATTGTCGAATAATCTTTGTAACAATCGTTGAAATCCAATTTAAGATTCTCAAGCAAGGTGTTCAAGTCCTTTTAGGGATCTTGAGGCAGTTTTGGTGTAGCCATGTTTTGTTTGTTCAGGCAAGATGTTGAGGTCCTATTTGGGTTGTTCAGGTAGTTGTAAACCCGTTCCTCCAGGTGAAGAGAGGGTGTTTTGAGTTGGTGAAATCCAAAAGGAAGCTTTGGGCTGGATGTAGGATAAGAGGTCCAAACCAATATAAAACTATATACTTTTATTTATGAATTCGTTTGTTGAGTTTTCGCTCTTTACTTTTACTTACATAGAACTTATATATTTTTTAATTGAAAATTATTAACACATAAGTTTAATAGTTATATTTAAACCATAGTTGATCCACTCACATTCTCTTAATAGTAGCCTTTGAGTGTATTTAACAAAGTTATAAAGTTATTTAACTACTTCAAAACATCACTATACATATTCTTTAGCCAAAGCGCGCTCAACATTCAAAGGTAAATGCAATACTCTCTTTTGAATGTAAATAACATAAAGCAACTTACATTTATAAATTTGAAATTTTACATATTGGTTGAGTGATAAGGCGTTAGAAGTATTGTAATTAATCAATGATATAAAATGTTACTTATATAACATATTCAAATTACATGCGCTAATACCTAATATATAATAGGTTTTATATCATCTTGATTTAACCTCTAATTATTTTTGATAATAAGAGTGATACTTTATTCTAGCAGAACACTCATTTTTATACCTCGAGGGTTCGAACCCATGACCTCTAAGACCTCAGCCTAGAGCGTCATACCACTTGCTACTTGAGATAGTGGTCCTTAACGATTTAACCTCTAACATACATACATGTATATGTAGATATGTATATTTGTATAAGATTAATTTTAATTATAGATTTTTTAATTTTAATTTTATATCTTATATGTATTATACATAGAGAGAGTAAATAGACATTGTTAATTAATATTATGACTTATTATAGCGTTTTATGATTTTTTATTAATTCAAAACAATTTTGAATGTTAAATATAACTTTTTATAGTTTGAATTATAGTTTAAAATATTTTTAACTTATTATTTATAACCTTTGTAAATATACATTTAATATTAAAATACATTTGTTTGAATCAACCTAAGGCACAAATACTTTGAGCATTGTACTATGAGCACACCAACAAAAATAAACCACTAGATTAGCTCGGTAAATGCTAGGTAGAAGCTCGGTAAATGCTAGGTAGAAGGTAGGTTCTCCGTTCATAAGAATGATCATTTACTCAAGTAACCCTCTACATTTCATACACTTGCCTCAGACACCAATCTAATGCGAATTTTCAATAGTTTCCCAATGTGTTGATCAAATAATCACAATAACACAATACATTCTCTCATACCATAGTCGGATTAGGTGATCAAACATCGGGTAAAGGGGGCAATTTAGAAATTTTTTATTCATTATGAACTGGATCTTTCAATGTGCCATCATGAATAAAGTTTAATAGATTGAATCATATTTAATGTTAATAATATGATTTGAATTTCAACTCAAAATTTTAAATTGAGAATTAATAATTTATTTATTTAATTTTTATTTATTTAATATTTAAATAAATAATCAAAGTATCATTTACACTTATATATATATATATTTGATAAAATGAATATGTTGTTTTTGGATATATTTTTTAAAATGTTCATATATATAATTCAAATTATTTATATAAATATATTTAATATAAATATTTGAACTACATATGTTAAGTAATTATTTAATTTATTTATAATATATATATAATGCATTAGATTTGTAAGGTATGTTAAAATAATACACACACAAAATCACAAACACTTTAGATTTAATATTTGAATTTTTCTAGAGAAGTGGATCTAATATTTATTAGTCAAACTAACCTTAGTTTACACATACAAATATACTAATATAATATGTCTAAAACCAATATATTTCATCTAAGATTGTACATTTATGTGTGTGTATTTTATTGATAAAATACTTTAATGATTGAATTTTGATCATATATTAGTTAATAAAACTAGTTTATTTAACAAATACACACACATATAATATCAAATATAAAATAGATATTTCTCAATTGGAAAATATGTTTGTGTTGTGTGATTGACAAAATGATTCTTTTTATTATTCAAACCTATAAATTATTTATATATGCTCATTGAATTAAACATTTAGTTTTGTATATAACAAAAATATGTATTAATATACTTATTAATTTTAAAACTAATGTTAATAGGTAAAATCCAAATCCTTTAAATATATATATGAAATATGAATGAGCTAAGATCCGTAGCCCCCTTATTTAGCACCATCGTGAGTCCCTTGATATTACCCACATACTTATATTTAAATAATCCACCCATGTGATAGGAGAGAGAAAGGTGGGTTATTTAAATATAAACATTTGGCTGATATTAAGGGGCTAGGAGATGGTGCTAAATAAGGGGGGCTGCGGTTTGTAGCTAAATATGAATTATTTATTAATTATAACTATTTATATGTATTAAAACTAAGTTTAGTTATATATATTAAAATAATCATTTTTGCTTTTTAATTAGATTTATTATTTTAATATAACTGTTTAGTATATATTTTGATGAGAAGAAAGGAAGATTTACCTAAATAATCTTACTGGTTGATTAGACATCGCACCATGCGTCTCTATTCGAAATGCTTTCTTCCTCTCCAAGCATGGTTTGCAAAACCAACCTACAGTTGCAACCTATAGAGGTTTGGGTTTTCTTATCTCTCATTTAAATGAATTGATGGTCTCTATTTGTTGAATAAAGTTAAGGGGTGTGACTCCTGAATAGATCCTAAAAATAGCCAACAACTTAGAGACTAAGCAAAATGTCGACCCATATATACATAATATGTTAAATTTTAGTTATATTTTAAACTAATAATTATTATTTAAATAATTATTTTTTACCCATTTAAGTAATTAATCAAATATATAACATTTATACATTCAACTAAGTAATTTAAGGCCCTCTAATAATAAGAAGAAAATAACTAAATTAACGTAAAATTTATATTAATTTTTCTCCATAATAATTTATACATCATTTTATTTATTGAATTCTGACAAACGCTAACATCGATAGTTGTATGACTCCCAAGTATGAACTTAACCCTAAATAATATTTAAACAATTTAAAAATTAGTTCGATATGGACTTTGTTGAAGCACAACACGAGTTCAGTTGTTTATAGATTATCTAGGTTCATACACTTAAACAATGATATATTTTGCACATTTTCTCTTTGTCATCACTATATTGCTTAGGTATTTAAAGCACAACCAATGGTAAAAAATCTAATAATATATATAATTAATTGCAAAGTATAACTCATTCCAATAACATTTATTGATAAGTTGATATTCTCCGGTCAAAGACTTCAAATTTAAGTTAAATACAATTACGATGATACTAACTGTTTACATCGTAGGAGATGGACCCCTTTTTAAGCAAGACCATAAGATCCATAGCACTCTCAATTCAAAAGGCCATTGGACATAGTCACATGAGATCTCATATTCGAATAAGATGTAATTAATATAGAATACTCTCAATGCATCATTCTGTAATTGTTCCAAACAGCTACAAGTAATAACCCCTTGGTTGCCCTAACGGTTATGGTAAGTCACAATCCATTTTATGCAAGGAATAACATACAATAGTTACAACAAATATATTGATGTCCTATTCACTAAACATCTTGACTAGGTGCTTTAAAGATGAGTATTTATTTTTACTATCAAATACTAATAAGTACAAACACAATTACAACTGCGATTGATTGGTACTTTTTCTTAAAGATTTTCTACATGTATATATATTTAATGTATTAAAATACGTTAGTTATATCATGTAACAACCCAAAATTTAACCCATAATAATTAATTTGTTAATTAATTAAATAGTAAAATAACTTTGTGAAATTAGCAGAATTAAGCCACGGAAGTTGCACCATTGTGTTCGTGGTAATTTTCCGGTCAATTTCCATATATAGAACGTCAGAAACCAAGCTAATATGACTGAGTTATAAAATAAACAAAATAAGAGAAAAAAATATAACACAGGTCGACCGGCCGGTCGACCTGGGTAAGAGGGCGGTCGACCGCCCGGTCGACCGCCCGGTCGACCCGCCTTCATTTTTGGCAAGTGAACTAACATTACTTCGTTCGAACGAATCAGTGACGTGTTTTGCATCGTTTTAATTAATCTGGTCCCTCCGTTTCTGCATCCGATGGCTCCTATTCAACCTATGTCAGGTTGCATCCTATTCAATCTTCAAATCCAACGGTCCGAGATCCACTTCTACACATATAAATAGACCCCTAGACCTAACACTTTTTCTCGTTCTAGATTTCCTCTGCTTGGGTTCACCTTTTTAGGAAGGACCCTAAAAGGAATAATTTCCAATGAGAGAATCTTTTTAATAAAAATTATTTTTCAACTCCAAGTGGATCCAAGAAGACCAAAGGAAGAGCTTAGGGCCGGAGGTGAGTGATTGTAATTATTTAAAGATTTCTTTAAGTAATTTAAAATAATAGGGTTTCCAATAGTTGTAGTTTTACTACGATTTTTGGAATAGCCTGTTTCAGTAATTATTTACAGTTTTTAATTATTTTCAGTCTATTCAGCTATTCCTTTCAGTAATTTTAGTATTATTTCTATTAATTATAATTTATTACTATTAAGCATTGCTTTTTATTTATTTACAGTCTATTTACTGTATTTAAGTTTATTTACTGTTATTTATTTCTTATTTACATATTTTCGACGTTTTGGATTTTATGCATGCGTCTATTCTCTTCATTCCCCTTTTCTGCGCGTATGGATTAGAATAAATTAAACGCGAATATGGATTTTATAAGTAAGAATATTAAATGAAGAAAATAAGATGTAAATTATAAAGACTGTAATAAATAATGGAATTGGACTGAAATTACGCCTTATTATAATTAGAATTGGACTTATGAAAGATTATTGGCATAGTTATAACTTAGAATTATATCTAAATGAAGTAAAGATGAAATAAGCTTATTTTCACGCTTAGACCTTGGGTTAAGTAATAAGCATGATTATAACGTAGGTTATAATAAGAAAAAGAACAGAATGAGGCTTATTTTAAGGCTTGGGATAAATTAATAAGCGTAGAAGTAAAAATGGTAATAAAGACTTATTTAAATAATTTATCTAAGTTAATAAGCAAAGATGAAAGTAGGTCTGTACCAAATAGCACTCCCTAGGGCACGCTTATGCTAAGTATGGTAGTAATTGGTCAAATAGAAGTCCAAATCACGGGGATTTGGATAAGGGGCGCAACTAGATATTCTTTGGAAGAAGGGCCAATACCAACAGCATTTCCTCTATTTTTCTATGGACACACGGTGGTCTCACATTAGCCTGAAGTGAAATAAGGGGCTCGCTATGCTGGACGTTGGAGGTAATAAGAAGACCCAATAGGTGGAGCAAAAGGTAGCATGGGCATGGTGGCAGTTACGTGTGCGACTTCCATTCGGGTGCTCAGTAATAGCTACGAGTTCCAAGCGCTTAGTATGGTGTCTTAGTAGACACCATTGCCTTCTGTGTAGGGAGCTATATATGTCGTCCAGATCCACAGTAGTAGCTTCGTGCATCTTTCGTAGATACCATTGGCTGATGTGTAGGGAGTTATATAGCGGCTGGTCCACAGAAAGGTATATGGAGTTGCAGGCCGATCAAAATGGGTAGAATTAGGGTCACACCCTAATTATAGGATTAGGAATTCAGACTAATTAAATCAAAACAAGTGGAAGCAATCAAAGTTAACCTATCTTGAGTAATATTTAATCGTTTTTATTTCCAGTTTATCTCTTTCCTATTTCCTTAGTTATCCTTATTTATGCTAGAACTATTGTAGAGTCTATTACTTTTATCTTGCTTAAAGACTCTAGTAAGTACTATAATTCACCAAACTTTTAGTCTGACCCACTCCTCTATTTCCCCCTTTTTCCCCTTTAGGAAATCAAGGAAGGAGCTAGTAGATTGTTGCAGCTTGGAGTTCTTCTTGGAGGTGACTTCTTCTATGTACTTCTTTTATTTCCAGCCGTTGTTCTTGTATGCACCGGTTTATTTATGAGGGATATTACATAGTCTGATTTTGAGACAATGAATTTTCATTTCATAAGACACGATGGGTTTTGAATGTTGTATTTGGCATTTGACTTATTCTGAAGCTTTGTTTTAATTAAATATACTCATTTAGTTTCCGCCGTTTTTACCTATTTTTGTCTTGTGAATCTTAGTCTTTGTTAGTTTCAGTTATACCTACAACACACCACACCTTTTAATATGTCCTTTTAAGTATATTAAGGGGTATGAGGTGTTTCACTTAGTATCAGAGCCTAAGGTTACAGGATTCCAAAAATTTATTTTGAAAGTAAAGTATTTTTCAAAATAACTTGTTTTAAAAATATTTTTCAGAAAAGAACTTTTGGAAATGATTTTAAGTATAAAAGAATTTTTATAAAAATCCCCTCATAAGTCCAGTTCATTCTCCCTTTGACTCTTTCCTAAACTACCTTTTTCTTTTCGTAGAATGGCTGATGCCCCGAACCTTCCCGAGGGCATTCTAGTCCCAGCCTGGTTTCGTAGGTACTTACAAGCCACGACTCTAGAGGTGTACGGGCCTGTGCCCAATCCTGCACCAGCGGGTGGGAATCCCATCAACCACCCAACGCCATCAATTTCTCTAAGCTTTGTAAAGATTTTGTGAGTTTGGGCGGGAAGACTTTTTCCGGCAAGGAGACTTTTGTGGAGGCGAGAGCATGGCTTAGGGACACAAAGAGGATTTTTGGTCTTTTGGGATTGGAAGGTCAGCAGCGAGTTCAGCTAGCCGCTTGGAAGCTGAAGGAAGAGGCATCTTATTAGTGGGAGGTGATCGAGTTGGAGGGAAGGAATATTACTTGGGATGGATTCCAGGAGTGATTCGATAGGAAGTTTCTATCTCAGGCAGAAGAGAGTGTTCAGCTGGAGAAGTTTATCAATTTGAAGCAATGGAGTTTGTCGGTCAAGGAGTACATCAATCAATTCAATGAGCTGTCGTGGTTTGGTATGGACTTGGTGAACATGGCATACAAGAAAGCTATGAATTTTGCAAAGGGATTGAATCAACCCCTTCAGGGATTATTGCTGACTCATGTACCGATGGGAGCTACTTATGAGTCTTTGGTCGAGGTAGCGCTTATGTTGGATACGGTTAAGGAAGGAGAGTCTAAAGAGGAGGTTAAGTCAGAAGGTCCAAAGAAGAAGTGGTGGAAAAATAAGAAGAAGAAGAAAGGTGATGGTCCTCAAAAGCAGATTAAGAAAGGAATAAAATGCCATGTTTGTGGGAAGGTTGGGCATGTGGCCAAGGATTGCTGGAAGGAGAAGATGAAGGGTAAGTGCTATACTTGTGGGCAACCCGGTCATATGAGTAGGAGTTGTCCCCAGGGAGCGAGTGCACCGGTTGCGCAGATTTAGGCGTTAGACACAGCACCTTTCGGTAGCATTCCAGATAGAGGTAGGAAAGTCACAGTTGAAGGTTTGATTTCTATATCTGATTTTCCTATCTGGACTTTATTTGATTTTGGAGCATCACACTCTTTTATCTCTAGCTCTCTAGTAGATTGTTTGCACTTGGACATATCATTAGTAGTAGACCCCATTATTGTTTCAAACCCCATAGGAGGATCAGCACACTTATCTATGATTTGTAAGGGTTTGAAAATCTTTATCCTAGGCGTAGAGTTTGACTGCGATGCCTATGTTTTGGGATTTTCGGGGTATAGGATGATCTTAGGGATGGATTGGCTATCTACATACGGAGCTATCTTAGACTGCGAGAGGAGAGTCGTTAGACTTGAGACTTGCAGTGGTAGGACTCTAGAGGTATCTTGCGACCTGCAAGGGTCATTCATTTTGAGTTTTCTCTATTCTCTCAATTCATCTTCATCAGAGTTGCATTTGGTTCCTGTCGTCAGAGATTTTGCAGACGTCTTTGAGGAGGTTAGGGGACTACCCCCTAAGAGAGAGTTTGACTTTAGGATTTATTTGACCGAGAATGCTAAGCCAGTAGTGTTACCTATAAGACATGTGGCGCCTAGGGAAAGGAAAGAATTGAGCAAGCAGATTCGTGAGCTCTTGGAGAAGGGATTCATAAGAAGGAGCATATCAGAGTGAGGAGCGCCAGTCATCTTCGCCACTAAGGTGGATGGTCCTCTCCAACTTTGCGTGGACTATGAGGAATTGAATAAGCTCACCAAGAAGAACCGATATCCACTTCCTAGGATTGATGATCTTTTTGACCAGTTAGTAGGTTCTTCGGTTTTCTCTCAACTTGATTTAGCTATGGGATTCCATCAGCTTAGAGTCGCTGATGACAACATAGATAAGACTGCCTTTAGGACACCGGATGGATTCTTAGAATGGGTGGTTATGCCTTTTGGGCTAACCAATGCTCCAGCCTATTTCGTTGATTTGATGAGCCACATCTTTAGGGATGTCCTAAATTAATTTGTGGTGGTATTCGTGGATGATATCTTGGTATTTTCCAAGAATATGGAGGAGCATGCTGTTCATTTGGAAGAAGTTCTTCGCACACTTCGTAGCCATCATTTGAGAGCTAAGTTTTCAAAGTGTCATGTTTGGAGTGAAGAAGTTCGTTTCTTGGGGCACGTAGTCTCGAAGGAAGGTTTGGCTGTTGACCCCGCCAAGGTTATTGCAATACAAGATTGGAAGGCCCCCAAGAACGTTACGGAGATTAGGAGCTTCCTAGGATTGGCAGGCTACTATAGGAAGTTCATTAGAGACTTTTCCAAGGTTTCGACACCACTCAAGCGCCTTACTAAGAAGAATAAAGCTTTCGTGTGGGACATGGATTGTGAGGATTCCTTTACGAAGCTTAAGAGAGCCCTTACTAGTGCACCAGTGTTAGTTCTACCCGATGGAGCTAAGCCTTTCACTTTATACACCGATGCATGCGGAATGGGTCTAGGAGCGGTGTTGATGCAAGAAGGGAGGGTATTGTGTTATGGTAGTAGGCGGTTTAGGACGCATGAGAAGAACTATCCTACCCACAATTTGGAGTTGGCTGCCATAGTTTTTGCACTTAAGACTTGGAGGAACTATTTTCTTGGAGAGAGGTTTGAGCTTTTTACCGACCATAAGTCTTTGAAGTACCTATTCTCGCAGAAGGACTTGAACTTGAGGCAACAAAGGTGGATGGAGTTCTTAGCCTTGTATGATTTTGAGATAGCTTATACCGCTGGCAAGGGTAATGTGGTTGCAGATGCATTGAGTAGAAAGAAAGCAACCCTTAGTCCTTTGTTCGTAGAGTGGAGGAGCTTGGAGTTTATTTCTACTTTTGAATTTAAGCCTTCTACGGACATTACTCCCGGATTGTTGGCAACCTTAGAGGTAAGGCCTACCCTTATGGATCAGATTGGCTCGAGGTAGTAGGAGGATTCAGAACTCATGGACATTATGGATAGGATTAGCCAAGGAGAGGTCTCAAGACATCTCCAATGCTATTCCACTGATAGCAGATGATGGCTTAGGAGAGATGGGAGGCTTTGTGTTCCACGCGCCGGTGACTTGTTAAGAGCAGTTTTGGAGGAGGCACACCATACTCGTATGACCCATTCATCCGGGTGGTGACAAAATGTATCGGGATATGAAGAGGATGTTCTATTGGGGTGGTATGAAGAAGGACGTGGCAGAATTCGTAGCTATGTGTCTCATATGCCAAAGGGTAAAAGCAGAGCAGCAGAAGCCCGGTGAATTACTTCAGCCCTTAGATGCATCGAAGTGGAAGTGATACAATATTTCTATGGATTTCATTGATGGTTTACCTCGTTCTAGGAAAGGGAACCCTAACATTTGGGTGATTGTTGATAGATTGACCAAGAGTGCTCACTTCCTCCCAGTTAAGAGTAAGCGTACGGCTTCATATTTTGCATCCTTGTATATTCGAGAGATAGTCCGTCTACACGGAGTTCCTTCTAGTGTTGTTGGTGATAGAGATCCCATTTTCACTAGTGAGTTTTGGAGAAGCTTACAAGAGGTGCTAGGGATGCAACTTAGGTTGAGTACGGCCTATCACCCCCAGACGGATGGCCAAACGGAGAGGGTAAATAGAGTGCTTGAGGATTTGTTGCAGATGTGCATTTTGGACTTTGGACGAACTTAGGAGGAGCATCTTCCATTGGTTGAGTTTGCATACAATAATAGTTACGAAACAAGTATAAGAATGGCACCATTTGAGGCTTTATATGGGAGACCTTGCAAGTCCCCATCATGTTGGGTAGAGTCCACGGAGAAGTTATTACTTGGACCCGATATGGTTAGGGAGACCTCTGAGAGGTTGGATTTGATTCGGCGAAGGATGAAGACGGCTCAAGACAGACAGAAGTCATATGAGGACAGGTGGAGGAGAGACTTAGAGTTTGAGGTTGGAGACTTGGTTTTTATCAAAGTATCCCCGCCTAGGAAGGTGGTTAGATTCGAATCAAATGGAAAGTTAGCCCCTAGATTTGTTGGACCATTTCCTATCACAGAGAGAGTTGGGAAGATGGCTTACCGAGTGAAGCTACCAGATAGACCTGCAGGAGTGCACGACATTTTCCATGTTTCGCACTTGCAAAAGTGCTTACATGACTCGGCGCAGGTTGTAGAGCCTAGTCAATTAGAGGAGGTGGAGGTAGAAAGAGAAGCTTCTATTCGGCGTATCCCTGTGAAGATTGTTGGAAGAGATATCAAGCAACTAAGGAATAAGGAGGTTCCATTGGTAAAGGTGCAATGGGGAGATGATGTTGCAGATGCCACTTAGGAAGCAGAGGAGAAGATTCGCACTTCCTATCCTCATCTTTTTGATGGTAAGTTTTTTTAGAATTTTCTTTTTCCATCTTTAGTTTTGAATAGGTTCTTTCCTTTATTATCCTTTGAGTGGTTAGAACTTAGGATTTAACCTATGGATGGTAGGATTTGATGTAAACATGTTAATAGAACATGTTATGAATGATGTATGCTAGTGATTGCAAGTGTTTGCTAGTTGATGCTAATGGACGCATATACTTACACTAGGCACTATTATCTTTTAGGGATCAGCCTAACTAGGACACTAGAGCATATGCATATGGATGTGTGCGCATTTGCATTTTATTTTATTCCATGGTTGCTATAAATGGATGATTATCATATGATTGTTGTATTTGGATGATGATTGAAGCATGCATATAGAACTAACAATTATCATTAGGGAATTTTTGCATTCATTTGGATACATGGCACAGACATGATTGCATAAAAAGAAGTTCAACTGAATCAGTGGACCGCCTAATCTTTTGCATTAGTTAGGGACATTTACACTACACTGATTTCACAAGTATCATAAAATTCTTTAGAAAAACTTAATGACAATGGATGAATGATTGATGATTGAGTAGTTGGTTGTAGAATTGGATGAAAAAATTTAGTACATTCTTTTATCCTTAAAGATTTCGAGGACGAAATCCCTTAAGGAGGGAAGAATGTAACAACCCGAAATTTAACCAGTAATAATTAATTTGTTAATTAATTAAATAATAAAATAACTTTGTAAAATTTTCAGAATTAAGCCACGGCAGTTGTACCATTGTGTCCGTGGTAATTTTCTAGTCAAATTCAATATATAGAACGTTAGAAACCGAGCTAATATGACCGAGTTATAAAATAAACAAAATAAGAGAAAAAACAAAAAATATAACACAGGTCGACCGGCCGGTCGACCTGGTAAGGGGGCGGTCGACCCGCCTTCGTTTTTGGCAAGCGAACGAACATTAGTTCGTTCGAACGAATCAGTGACGTGTTTTGCATCGTTTTAATTAATCTGGTCCCTCCGTTTCTGCATCCGATGGCTCCTATTCAGCCTATGACGTTGTTGCATCCTATTCAATCTCCAAATCCAACGGTCCGAGATCCACTTCTACACATATAAATAGACCCCTAGACCTAACACTTTTTCTCATTCTAGATTTTCTCTGCTTGGGTTCACCTTTTCAGGAAGGACCCTAAAAGGAATAATTTTCCAAGGAGAGAATCTTTTTAATAAAATTATTTTTCAACTCCAAGTGAATCCGGGAAGACCAAAGGAAGAGCTTAGGACCGGAGTTGAGTGATTGTAATTATTTTAAGATTTCTTTAAGTAATTTAAAATAATAGGGTTTCCATAGTTGTAGTTTTACTATGATTTTTGGAATAGCCTTTTTCAGTAATTATTTACAGTTTTTAATTATTTTCAGTCTATTCAGCTATTCCTTTCAGTAATTTTAGTATTATTTCTGTTAATTATAATTTATTACTGTTAAGCATAGCTTTTTATTTATTTACAGTCTATTTACAGTATTTAAGTTTATTTACTGTTATTTATTTCTTACTTACATCTTTTCGATGTTTTGGATTTTATGCAAGCGTCTATTCTCTTCATTCCCCTTTTCTGCGTGTATGGATTAGAATAAATTAAACGCGAATATAAATTTTATAAGTAAGAATATTAAATGAAGAAAATAAGATGTAAATTATAAAGACTGTAATAAATAATGGAATTGGACTAAAATTACACCTAATTATAATTAGAATTGGACTAATTAAAGATAATTGGCATAGTTATAACTTAGAATTATAACTAAATGAAGTAAAAGATGAAAGAAGCTTATTTTCACACTTAGACATTGGGTTAAGTAATAAGCATGATTATAATGTAGGTTATAATAAGAAAAAGAACAAAATGGGGCTTATTTTAAGGCTTGGGATAAATTAATAAGCGTAGAAAGTAAAAATTGTAATAAAGGCTTATTTAAATAATTTATCTAAGTTAATAAGCAAAGATGAAAGTAGGACCTGTACCAAATAGCATTCCTTAGGGCACACTTATGCTAAGTATGGTAGTAATTGGTCAAATAGAATTCCTAATCATGGGGATTTGGATAAGGGGCGCAATTAGATATTGTTTGGAAGAAGGGCCGATACCAACAGCATTTCCCCTATTTTTCTATGGACATATGGTGATCTCACATTAGCCTGAAGTGAGATGAGGGGCACGCTATGCTGGACGTTGGAGGTAATAAGAAGACTCAATAGGTGGAGCAAAAGGTAGCATTGTCATGGTGGTAGTTGTGCGTGCGACTTCCATCTGGGTGCTCAGTAATAGCTATGAGTTCCAAGCGCTTAGTATGATGTCTTAGTAGACACCATTGCCTTCTATGTAGGGAGCTATATATGTCGTCCGGATCCACAGTAGTATCTATGTGCATCTTTCGTAGATACCATTGGCTGCCGTGTAGGGAGTTATATAGCGGCTGGTCCACATAAAGGTCTATGGATTAGCAGGCCGATCAAAAAGGGTAGAATTATGGTCACACCCTAATTACAGGATTAGGAATTCAACCTAATTAAATCAGAACAAGTGCAAGCAATCAAAGTTAACCTATCTTGAGCAATATTTAATCATATTTATTTCTAGTTTATCTCTTTCCTATTTCCTTAGTTATCCTTATTTATGCTAGAACCGTTGTAGAGTCTATTACTTTTATCTTACTTAAAGACTCTAGTAATTACTATCATTCACCAGACTTTTAGTCTGACCTACTCCTCTATTTCCCCATTTTGCCCCCTTAGGCAATCAAGGAAGAAGCTAGTAGATTGCTGCAGCTTGGAGTTCTTCTTGGAGGAGACTTCTTCTATGTAC
The DNA here is from genome assembly GCA_030737815.1 of Allium fistulosum. Lineage (NCBI taxonomy): Eukaryota > Viridiplantae > Streptophyta > Magnoliopsida > Asparagales > Amaryllidaceae > Allium > Allium fistulosum. Next base: position 325,613,983 of record CM060903.1, on the reverse strand, counting down.
TTTTATTTTCAGCCGTTGTTCTTGTATGCACTGGTTTATTTATGAGGGATATTACATACTCTGATTTTGAGACAATGAATTTCATTTTATAAGACACGATGGGTTTTGAATGTTGTATTTGGCATTTGACTTATTCTGAATCTTTGTTTTAATTAAATATACTCATTTAGTTTCCGCTGCTTTTACCTATTTTTGTCTTGTGAATCTTAGTCTCTGTTAGTTTCAGTTATACCTACAACGCACCACGCCTTTTAATATGTCATTTTGGGTATATTAAGGGGTGTGGGATGTTTCATATCATAACATAACAACATACAAATAAGAAAATAAAACCAAAATATACTTTATTTTGAACCATATGTGCTATAAGAGTTTAGTTATATAATCAAATTATATAATTGTCGATATGGCAGAGCTTTAACTCTATCAATCTTCTGCTTGCGATTAAGGCCAATTATGGTGCCTCATTATTATACTCTCGATCAGTTCTCCTAGATTAATCTGAGAAAGGTTCTTAGTGAGTGTATAAGTTGTATTGTTATACTGTATCCACTTTTCCAATCATACTTCTCCATCGCTAATAAATTGTTCTATCATGTGGTAATTAAGAATAACATGTCTCGATATCTTATTGAGCCATCACTTCCTTTTGCAATCTATATTGTAACATTGTTATCATAATATTTTATAGGATTCTTAATGGTGGAAAGTACTTCTAGCTTTTTTTTATAAAAAGCACACATATATTGCTTTTACTATGCCACTATTCAAGGTGATGTAGTTAGCCTTCAAAGTTAAATCTACCACAAACTCTTATTTGTAACCTTTCAAACTAAAATTCCCTTTATGAAGGATAAATGTGAATTTAAGATCGACTTACTATTTTTGGTGTCACTTATGAAGTTTGAGTCTGAACACTCCTTCACGAGCAGTTTGTGCTTCCATAATCAATCATCTAATATTTTGTAAATACTTGAGAATACTCTTAACTACCATCTGGTGATTATCACTTAGATTTGATTGATATATGCTTACTACATTACGTGCATAAGAAATTTTTGTCCTACTTTAAAGCATAGCATACATGATGATTCTTATATTTCATGCATATAGAAATAATCTCATATGCTCATTTTCCTTATCCATAATTAAGGAATCATTTCTACAAAATGTAATTCCTTATTGCACAAGAACATTTCTTTGCTTGGAAATTTAATATTAGACGTTTTAACGTAGTGCTAATGCACATTGATTAGGACAATCCCAACATCCTATTATACCAAGCACAATAGATTCCATTTCAAAACCTTCATCAAGAATTGAACAACCAAGCTTTAACTGATTGTAGCACGAGTATATCATTACCGATTTGTAGCATATTGTTTGCTTATAGTATTAGAAGTGCTTTAAGATCTTTATTTTCTCCCTTATAGGCACACATTTTCTCTGCATTTTTTATGAAACCAATATATTTGATTTATCTATGAAAATACTTTTTCTAACCTCTAAGTGCTTGTATAAGATCAAAGACTGATATTAAAGTCCACAAGCCTTATTACCATTGCCCCTTACTTCGAGACACTTCCACTAGGCTTGGAATACTCTTTTTCTTGCCCGTCTATCTTTCTATTCAAATTCGTTTTTACTATTCTAGTCACACTTTGGTTGGAAATGCTAATCGCAACAGATATGCTCATTGATCAAAGGAAACTCCTCACTTATGAAACCCCCCTAAGGTGCTTGCATTTTAGCCCTTCCTCTTGCCGTACAAAATTCTGCATTTCAAGCCTTTTTGGGTCTAATCTACCATCCCAAGTTGTTGATTAAAGCACTTACGTTTACATAATAGGAGCTTCGCTCTTTCATTTGATGTCAGGATTGACTATGAATTCTTCAAGTGAGTAGTTGTTGTTAAACCCCGGTCGTGCTTCTGGTTTCCATTCCTATCATCATATTGAAGGAAACTCCTCGTGCTCTGCCATAAGAACTTAGAGTCTATATCATGGTGAAGGTGCTGTGATTCTTGCTCAAAAAATGGACTGAAAGCATTCAAGTTATTGGCTCGTCCGACCAGGCTACATTCATGAGTCGCTCATTCAAGACCGCGAGGATTCACATTAATACACTACTCGGGTACCGACGAGGCTAGCTTCCCAAGCAGACGGTTCTTGCTAGGTTGGCTAATGAAAATTACGAAGTGTGAGTGGCTTGAAGAATGAAGGAGCTAAGTAGCTTATAGTTGTCTCCTCACAAACTCCCCAAGTTTGATAAGCAGCTTTAGGCCTCTCGGCTAGTCTATGGTACCATACTTCCTTTCTAGGGTTGGCCCAAGCTAATTGCCTAAACGATCAGTGCATTAGATAGATAGGCAAAGAGGAATCTTGCCCAATTGGATCAATCACAGTCTATGGTACAGAGAGCGTGTGGGTACTACGATTACTGAACCAATATGCCTAAGCAAAAGTGAGTGTTATAAAGACATCATGGTTCCCAGGGAGCATGCCCATGTTCCATTATTATATATAGAAAATCACCCCTACTTCGTATACTCCGGGCTCTATGAAAAATGGCTATAGTGTATAAATAATCTCCTCTAAATCATTATTTAGACATTCAATTTTTAACATTGCTTTAACAAAACTTGTAGTTATAATTTACGGCAATATGAGAGTGGAATCCAAATGCACTTAAGCATAGTGACTAGTTGAAACACATTTCATCAAATTGAACATTAATGAAATCACTTCCTATCAACCTTGCTTTATAAGTTTCTACTTTTCCAACTGCATCGATATTTTCATTAAGACTCCCTTATAACCGACGGGTCTTATCCATTAATGTACATCTATTCAATAAGTCTATACTCTTTATGGCTCATTGGAAACCGATGTGAGTATTATCATGAATAGTACATTTCCTTACCATCAATAAGAAACTTATTGTCTTTCTATGATGTGCGAGATTTCCTATTATACATTCTAATAAGCTATGTTTTTGTGATATGTTGAATCAATACGGTATATGCGACTAAGTTCCATTTTAGAATCTTGGATAAAATTCAAGTCTATCATATTGTTGGTGAGTTTTTCTAAAAAGAAATTATAAGAACCGAGCCAGTTAGAAGCAAGTTAAATAGGTAGATTTAAAAAAAAAATCATATTTTGGATCTATTGGGCCTATGAAGTCTAAAGTGTATTTTAGATCCAATCTAAAATATTAAAAATAAAATATTTATTTTATTTATTTTAAACAGTTTTCGTAGGTTATAATTTATAAGTGTATCAAACACATTTATATATGTATAGTGCATGTGCTACAAATATGAAGTGTACATGGTTAATGTGACCATATGTAGGTGTTGGAATTTACACCGCAATAAACTCATTTGTCCCTTTACATATGCTTTTGCTGTCTAAAGTTTAGATTATACATACATATATACATGGAGTTAAAATAACAGATATATATATATATATAAATGATTATAGATTGTGGTTTAAATTTGAAAAAACATATGTATGTGAAGTTTGTAATTTATTATACGTACACACACACACATACACATGTATATATGTATGTACATACATACATACACACACGATATATATATATATATATTCTGTGTGTGTGTATGTACACACGCATATACATATATGCACGCGCGTGTGTGTTTAAATTTAAAGTTAACAAACTTAAATCAAACCTTTGATTTAGAAAGGAAACAAAAGATTTATGTTTTACATAAAAGTCTAATTATAAAAAGTAGACCGAAACAACCTTTACTTTTATATGGACAATAACTGAAAGAACTAAATTCAAAACATTAACCATTTAACTTAAAAAATCAGTTCTAAGGTAAGACTAAATGATCAACATATACGGTGTAATTATGTTTATGTATACGAATGTAACAAAATTATATCACTTAATAAAACAATTTTTCAATCTAAATTTTTTAACAATAATTTCCAAAATAATAACAAAAAATGGACCACTTTGGCACATGTAAATTCATTGAAAAATGATTTAGATCTAAATTATACAAAGAATATCAACAATAATCTAATGAGATGAAGGATATAAAACATATATAACAACATAAAGAACATATAGTCAATTGAGATGTAAAGAAAAAGAGGATTTAAATTAAATCAACTTGACAAACATATAAATATAGAAGATGTAGCATGTTTAGAATATAAACCATGTGAAAATGATAAACATATAATTGAATTAAATCAGAATGATACCTTAAGATAAAGCCAAATGTTGCACCTTAAATGATGAACGAAGCTTATAGATTTGATTGAATCAGCCTATAGATTTTGTAAGAATCAAAAAGGATAACAACCTCCTTTTATTTTGATTTTATTTGGATTTTGCTTTTGGGAATTTTTTTTCCATGGTGCCATAGAATTTTGGCTAGAGAGGGTGGAGAGAAGGGGAAAAAATTAATTTGTCAAGAGAGTTCTAGAATGAATGAAAGAGAATTTATTCTAAGGAAAATATTGAAACCTTTCAATTCCTTCCTTTAAAACCTTCCCTATTTAATTACTTATTAAATCTCAAAAAATCCTATCCCCCTCTTCATATTTTTCGCAGAAAATAAAAAGAAGGGAAAAGGGCAAAAATTATTTCATAGATGTGTTTTACGTGAGTCGTAAATAAAACTAAAGGATTGAGATTTATTTCCTTCCTTTAATTACTCATTTGGATTTTCAAAGCACATTTAAAACCCTCCCCTCCTTCCCTCTTTGGCTTGCCATAAAAGCAGTAATGTGGGCCTAAAAAATTTCCTAAAACCATTTAACGATTAATCTATTTAAATTCAGTTTAAATATTATATCGATATCTTATATTAATATGTGCATAAATAACTTTTATATATACGCTTTATTAAACACTAATGATATTCAAACAAATAACATAAATGATTAAATTATAAATAAGTAATTTATAGCTATTGTAAACTAATTAAATTGTGTTGTTTTTAGGTATTCATCGTTATGGTTATGTGGCTCAAAGGTGTAAATTCGGTCAGCGATTAATATCGAACAATTCAAACATTAATGTTCACACATCACCTTAGCTAGTAATGTGACATTTGGGCTGAATTTATCGATTACACATATTTTTGTTAGAATCCAATTTTACTTATTATAAGCAGTATTTGGTAGTAATGATTATTTTCTCCAATTCTCTTTGTTAACACTACACCACATAAGGACTTATGGAATTTGGTTTGGCTCAAAATTCCAATATCATCCATATTCCACTTTATTAGTCAAAACAAAAAATCCTTGGTTCAATAATAACAATTTTTATGAACCGTACTACTCTGTCAGAGACTTTGATTTTGAGTTGACTAAAGTTGACTATGATACTAACAGTATATAACTAAGAAGATGAATTCCCTATTGAATAGAGTTTCACTTCCAATGCTTCAACTCAGACCCAACTATAGTCGTTCGATGGATGACATGAAACAACTTAACTATAATCAAAGTGGAATGACCATATTTAAGTTTCACAGCATTCTCAAGTCGAGGGAACTGTGTAACGTCGTCACTTTGAAATTCTCTGTTTGACCTTAATTATGTTAACCAATAGGAAACTCTCGGGTGAGTCATTCTATTTATATCCAATAACTATTACTATGAAACCCCTTGGTGCCCCAGCAGCCATGAGTGTTACATGCTCTAGTCTAACAGATGTATCGATATTCTATCTCAAAACATCTTGATTAGGAATGTTTAAAATAATATGTTACTTTTAATGTGATATATTTCACATGATTACAACACATTGTAATTACTATCACATAACATATCATTTAAGGATTATCTATTTAATATACTAAAATTATATTTAAGTTTCACAGCATTCTCAAGTCGAGGGAACTGTGTAACGTCGTCACTTCGAAATTCTCTGTTTGACCTTAATTATGTTAACCAATAGGAAACTCTCAGGTGAGTCATTCTATTTCTATCTGTAACGACCCGCAAAATTTAATGGTTTTAAAAGTATATTTAACTGGAAATTTGTAAAATTTTAAACAATAAAATTTGGAAATAAAAATTTACTATTTGGAATACGTCTATTTTAATATAGCAACTGGTAAATTTTCATCTGATAATATTAAAGTTTATTTTCCTGTGAAATTTCATTTCAAATCAAACCGGTTAATAACAGTGAATTTATAAGTTTTCCGAAACCAAAATATGTCAACAGGAGAAAATTTATTCAGATCACTCTGAATCTGACTGTGAAATTCGTTTCGCGAAATTCGAATGTTTCTACCTCCGTTTGGATTTTTTCCGTACTGAATAGCAACGTATATCAGGGTCCGTATGGACTTTTGATAGGAAGGTCCTGACACAGATAATTCTATTTCCTCTTGTCCGTCTCATCGCCCTGATCACTATGATGTATTCATCGGTGTATTTCGGGGTCCGGTGCACGACGAAATCAACAGAATGCAAAATGTGTCGATTCGCCAAATTAGATCCATTTGAAATTCTGTGTCCTCCATCTGGTTCAGCTTATTGTGTTAATCACATATATAACCTGTGTCCTTTTATATTCGACGGTTTTGACACTCAAAAGTCAAAAATCTGAAAAGACACAAACATTTCGGGGTGCACGTATATTTTCTTTTATCTCTTTCGTTTTGTTCCATTTCATTCGTCTCCCTGTTAACTTCTCACGCAACTATCATCTCTCCACCATGAATTCAAGAAGCCTCTCTCCCCCTGCATCTCCGCCAGCACCCGACCTCCTCCCACAACCTTGGTCGCCCACCTACCACCTGACAACACCCCGAGAGCATCCACTCTTCCACAGCCGCACCTTCGCCTTTCAACTTCAACTTGACGAGACCGGAACCCATCAGCTCCATCCACCTTAAAACCGCCACGCACAGCAACCTCCTCCACAATTAACCCGACCGACCTGCCGCCACCACCCACGAGCACCGCCTTTCCCCTCATCTCCGACACCACTGACCACGACCCACCGAGAATCACTTGCTTCATCCCATCAACTTTCGGCCTCATCCCTTCACTTTCCTCCTCCACAAATCTAGGTCGAAGCCATGCAGCAACACACATCACGCAAATCTCGTTCCTCCTCGCAGCCGCCTCGTCCTGCCCCTTCGCTTTGCGCAGCTGAGCCCACCCCAACTCGAATCCACCCATCACCCAAAACCTTGCAGCCTTTGTCGTGCTTGTCATCTCTCCTTCCTTCCTAAATTGGTAATCTACATACATCACTATATATACTGATTTGTATGTATATATACATTGTTTATAATGTTTTTACTGTTTTATTTTATATACACTTAAGTACTGTTATATTTTGATTTGGTTGTATATTTATAAAATATTTCAAACTGTTGTTTTATTCATATATCACAGTACAATATATATAAACTTATACGTGCTAATTACCTTGTTTTATATATACTATGATGAAGTTTTAAAACTATAATATGTATAGATTTTGTTTTAATATGTTAAGTTTGCATATGTTATATTTTGTTATGCCTGATTGGTTCTATTGATATTTGTAGAGTAAGATTGAATATAGGATTTTATATGTTATAACCAGGCATGTCTATTCATAAATTGGATATATAATATACGTGTGTCTATTGTCTTCATAAGGGTTGTTTCATCAATTTGTTCGGATATACCTATATTTATAATATCTTATAATAGGATGATGGTATAGTATAATTAGTTAAAGTTGGGTAAACTGTTTGGTTTTCATTATATTATATAGTTACATACGTATTTATACAATTTGATTTTTATATAAATTTAATCTGCTGAGTTTCCATCTATGTTATAATGATTTAGTTATATTGATTTTTGTAATTGATTTTTAAAACAAAACAGGGTGTAAGTCATACATATGTTTCTGTATTAGCCTATAGACGTGTGTTCTGTTTAGTTCTTTGTAGGTTGTATAGTCACAGTACATATAGATTTGACTTCTAAAAAAAAAAGATTTACCATATGAACAGTCTGCATATATCTCTATGTACTTACATTTATATTAAATATAGACTTATATTAGTATATTATATTAGTTATATTATGTGTTGGTTGTGAGTATTTTGTCTAGGCATATAGTTGTCCTGTCTGCATATGGGGGTGAGTAACCTGCATATATGTTAATCTATATACCTAGTTGTGGTTTCACATAGGGTCTGCATATGTAGGTATGAATTCATAGAAGTTGTACGAGTCTGCTGTTTTCACTATAATAGGGTGTTTTAATAACATACATCCTTAAGCATATAAAATAAAGTGAATTTAGTTTTGAAATATATGTACATATGTTGGTTAGTATATATGCATATAAGTTTGTAATAACATTGATTTGAAAATAAATATATATGTATTATTTTAATTACATGGTTGATTTTAATATATATGTTTTAATTTAAAAATAATGATTTTATTATATATATATTTTACTTTAATATATGTGTTTTAAATATTTATTTCAAGGAAGTGATATATATATATATACACACATTTGTTATTTCTGTCAAACTGATTCTAAATTATTTCGTCAATTTCTGTATCTATCAGCTTTGTCCGTCCAAATTTGTGCCAATCTAGCTTTGGTTTGGGGATTCGTGATTGAATTCGTAACTCATTTCTTTGTCAAATCTATCTTGCCTCGAAAGGTGAGCAATCACTCACGATTAACGTTCTTTTATTATTTAAATTTGATTTCATTTGAAATAGAAATTGAAATATGCTACTGTAGTTATTTAAATTGTTATATATGCTATTATCTGTAACTGTTCACCTGTGGGATATGACACCATATCCCGTTGTTCTTATTCTATTGTTATTGATGATATATGCCTGTTGTTTTATTTTATATTATCTGTTATCACTCTGCAAGTTCCCTGTTAGTATAGAATTCATTATGGGTTGAAATGATACATACCCGAACGGACTTTAGAATAGGAGAATTTCGTTATGGGTTGAAATGATAAACCCAAGCGATTTTCATTTGAATTGGAATTGGGATTACGGGTCGAAATGATATCTACCCGTATATATTTAAATTTCGGATTGAAATGATAAATATCCGTATCACTTAACCATATGATAAATATATATATACAGACACCGTTGGTCCATATATATAAATATTTTAAAAATGAATTCTATGGTTTTGGAAAGAAATATATGGGTTTAATAAATGTTGAGCCTTAAATTATTATATATAAATGGGAATGATTGATTTAAATACATATAATATGTTGAGTAGTTAAAATATATTTCAAAATAGATTTTGGTAAAAATTTGAATAAGTTAAGGTTAGAAAGATAATTTGAATTTAGTTGAAATTGTATTCAATAAAGAATTTTATTTAATTAAACCGATTTGAAACTTATTGAAATTGAGATGTAAGATATGATTTATAACTCGAGTTTGATTTATAAGTAATCTAATGAATATTTCTTGAAAAAAAAGAGGTTTAAGGAAATACTTAGTAAAATATGAAATTTAAGGCTAGTTAAATGATATTGAATTTATTAAGTGAATATTCCCTGATTAAATAATAATAAAGTTGAACCAAGAGCTATAGGAAACCGTTAAATTTAACTTTGAAAGTGTTGAATATTAAAGCTTTGAAATATATTGAAAATTTAAATGATCTGTTTAGAAATGAATTAAATTGATGAATTGAACTTTGAATAAATTTGAATTTGGAATTTGAAGTTGATTTGAATCGATTTGCTAGACTTGAGGAAATTAAATACTTTACTTTTTAAATCCTTTAATATATATATATATATACTATTTTGGAAAATAGATATATTTGAAATGAAATGATATTTGGGTTTTGAAGTAAATAAATTTAAAATGGCCACGGTGTCATAGTGAATATTCTCACCTTGTAGATAGTTCTACAGATCCTTAGAGGATGGTTATCCCAAACATCCTTTAAGTTACTTGTATTTCAGTTGATATTTCACTTGAGTTGGATTTATTGATATAAGAATGTTAATCCTGACTCGAGTGTTTTGTGTTTTGCTTTACGCTCGGGTCAGACCGAGTGATACAGCATTTGAGACTCACCCTTGGAGTTTGGAGCTTCCTTTGGAGATCCAACTATCGATTCAGCTTTCAGCTTTTCCAGTTGATTTGTTCAGAGAGGTCATCTATTCGTACTGAAGACTTCACTGTATTTGAGATATTCTGTTGTATTTTATTTTAACTCTGATGTTTACATAGTAGCTTCATGAACTACTATTTTATCTATTCCGCTGCGTATTATTGTATTACTCCGTGTCTGTGATTCTGTGATTGATTTATTTACTGTATATTCTGAGTTTTGCCAAATTTAAATTAACAATCTGATATTTTGAATTATTCAAGTCTGACATGTGTGGATTTATTGTCGATTCGAATGGTCCAAAATACCGGGTCGTTAGAGTTGGTATCAGAGCTTTGGCTCTAGGCGAAACTTAGCATATATTGTAAATTTATTTACAGAATCTCTTTCATTCGAGTTTAATCTCTTCCTTTTGACTCGATTTCCGTTGAACTTTGGAACGTTCCATACGGTTTCAAAATTCATTCTTGTCCCTCTCTATTGGTATCCTTTTGATTCTGGAGTATCCCATAACTCCACTTCGAATGATCTCTATAAGAATATGCGATCCCGCCAATCTTTGAATGATTTGTGAAGGGGTGAAACTCCTTCACAATTGGCATTGATTCACCGGAGATTTCTATATCTTTGGTTTAGATGCCGCTATCTCTTGCGATCAAATGTTGATTTTTCTTGGAATTCTGCATCGATCTGTTCTTGAAGTCACGGTTGATCCGGTTAAGGTCGCCCGCGATTTATATAAGTATATTCATCTTCTATTTTGAAATTTAATTATCTCATCTTCGTTCGAGCCTATATTCGAATCAGAATTCAATTTGAATAGAGTACCTCCAATTTGAATATCTATCTTTGCTTTGAAATCCATTCTTGAATCATCCTTTTGAAAAATCGGGTTTATTCGTATTTTGGAAATTATTTTATATATCGAAATTTTTATAAGTATGATTATATTCTATATATAAAAGTGTAATGTTTTCGATAAAGATTATAAACCCTTTTAAAATAAGAATTTGAGGTTTCGAAAGGATTTGTAATTTTGAAAAATTATATAACAAATTTGATTCATCTAAAAAAAATGATTTATGACTAAAGGATTTTAAATTTGAAATTCGAGAATTGAACTCCGGTATTTTGAAATTGGTTTTAAGATTTTGAAATATATAATAATAATATGATTTAAAAGCATTTTCCGAATAAGAAACGTTTCAAATGATCTTAATAAGTTTCGAATGATTTCAAAGAAATTTCAAAAGAAGTTGAGAAAATAGAAGTCCAGAACTCACTTATGTCGCTGGAAAATAATTTCGGTGATGAGTGCACGCATCATCGACATTGATTTTCGAGTTTCTGAGTGAGGGATAGGCCACTCTAGTAGCATTGCTATGCGAGTGATTTTGCGAAACCAATTTTGATTTCAAATTCCGAAGTAAGATTGATATTCGAAAGATATATGTATATATATATATATATATTTGAAATGATTTAAAGTAAGCCGGTGTTCAGTCCTCGAGTTTTGGATTGGATATAACCCTATCTATTAAAATTGATTTACTGATTTGTTGCTGATTTCCAACTCTTGAATTTGAAAATGATTTCTTCAACTATTTCGAAGGTTCGAGCACTTCCAAATCAAGGTTAACTTTTCAAAGCTAAATTTTTTGAAAAGTATGAATTGTTTGATAAAGTATATAAATTTGTTTGAATATTTAAGTATGAAGTAATATGATTTAAATAAGTTGAAACTGTTTTGTTAAGTATATGAATAAGGCAGATTTTAAATTTTTCTAATATGAAATGTAGATTTGAAATGTTTTGAAAAGAATTTGGTCTTCAAATATTTTGAATAAAATTTAGTTTAAATGTTCTAACTTAGTAACATCTTTATAAAACTATATATTTAACAAGTTGGAATAAATATATAAGTTGTACGTATGTTGTTTTATTCGCACAATTAATTTGATCCAAGTCTGAGTACACAAGTTCGAGGTGAATTACACCATTTCGTGTTAGGATTTTTCATTCGATTCTTAATGACGAATATTTGTTATGGATTTTGGGCTCGATTCTAGAATTCTCTATCATAGTATATGGCTATGCAAGGAGACTGATGGCCTCTAGTCGAGAAACCATATCGAAGTCCGCAATAGGGAAGTCGAATGGACAATACTAGTTCGAAGCGAACTTGTGTGATCGAGCGAGCGATCAAATGTGATTCTGCGAAATGATGACGTAGGTACATCTTATATTCTAATATCATTGATATATTTTGACGCTGAAATTGAAAGCTGTCGAGTTAGAATATCTTTGCTTACTAAAAGAAAATTTCCAATTTAAATTACAAAGATATATAACCCATAAAAGCAAAGATATTCAATCCCATATGGCTCTTCATACAGCGAAATTTATTTTGATAAATTTGATCCTTATATAAGATGGACCTTACGTAAGTATAAGATGATTTTGAAAACATTTGATTTTGGAAACGAATTGGTTGACTTAAATTATATTGATTTGGGAATTTGGATTTATTTTCTAAATCTATTATTTTGGAAACTTTAAAACTAAAGATATTTAATTGGAGAAGAAATAATTTGGTGAAATTGTATCTGATTTTGGAAGTGAACTGATATTGAAACAAATTGAAATTTGAGAACCTTGTGTTACTAAATACTTGATTTGGGAGTTGTCGAACTTATATAAAATTGATTTGTATGAGTATGAAATTGATTCGAAAACTATAGATTTGAAAGGTACTCAATTTGAAAGTGAAATCTTATATAATTGAAGTCTATATAAGTATGATTTGATATACTATTGATTTTGGAAAGTATTTGATTTGAAAATTAAATCTTATATATAATGGATTTTATATAAGTACGATATTTGAAAGTGATTTGAAAAGGTACTATATGATACATATTTTCGAAGTAAAGATATGGAAAGTGCCTTCTGCTTGATATCCGATTTGTGGCCACATCTTGGATTCATTCTATCGATATTATTCTCTCTGATTTTGGTTTTCCGGATATGATACTCGAGTGTCCTTCGAATTCCATGGCGTTACCCATGGTCTTACGAACTCGACTGCATAGCGTAATTCGTAAGGCAGTGATTGCTTAAAAGGTACGGATGTTCCCTGGGGGATCCAGGCGTAACCATTGTGTATCTGCGATCTATGGTCGTGTTAGTGGCGTAATCCGCAAGGCAGAGATTGCTTAAGGGGTATGGATGTTTCCTGGGGGATCCAGGCGTAACCATTTTTATGTATCCTGCGGTCCACCGTTTTGTTGCATGGCGAAATTCGTAAGGCAGTGAATGCTTAAAAGGTATGGATGTTTCCTGGGGGACCCAGGCGTAACCATTGTGTATCTGCGATCCATGATTTGATTCATTTTTTTGATTGGATTGTACTTTCCATATCTGTTTTTAAAAGTTTTTCCAGTATTTTCACTGGGTGTTGAAACAAGTCTACTAAGTACCTGGAGAATTCTAGTTTTGCGCCTGATCAACGCACTACCAGAGTCTACAGGAACAAGGATAAACTTGTTGAAACATCGAGTTATAAAAGTATTTTCGAAAAGGAAATTTGTTTCGACTATAAAGGTATTTTATTATAAAAGTATTTCCAACAAAGAAATTTTGAATTAATATTTGAAATTGAAATCCTAATGGTTTGAATAAATTATTCATGCCCGATACTAATCTTTTGAATCTATCTTATCTGCTCAGCTTTATTTATTCACCTATATTCTGTTTTTCCAAGTCCCTCTTCTCCTTGTTGACTATATCCCTTTAAATATTGTTTATTTATATACTATATGGTTTAATAGAAATTTCAGTGTTATAAATATTTTGAGTTATTAATTAAATACAACATATTTAAAGAAATGATTATTGATTTATTAATAATGTTGAAAAGTATCTTGAGATAAATTAATAAATTTATAAATTATGGATTTAATGTTTTCAAATAGCTTCTTTGTAAATATAAGTAATAATGTAAATAATTGTTTTCAAATAGTTTTCATATAATTATAAAGGTGTCATTTAAACATATAAATGGTATTTATAAAGGAAGAAAGAAATTTTACAAATGAGTTTTGAAAAAGTATTAAATTATAAAAAAATAATTGATTTGCAAATGAAGTTTTCAAATGAATATTTCAAGTAAAATTTATATAGTTTTAAATTAATTGTTTAATCTTAACTTTCAATCTATTTTTCTTTCTGGTTGTTCTATTCTCCTACCTCCTTCCTTTTCGGGGACGAAAAGCTTTGAGTGGGGGAGAGTGTAACGACCCGCAAAATTTAATGGTTTTAAAAGTATATTTAACTGGAAATTTGTAAAATTTTAAACAATAAAATTTGGAAATAAAAATTTACTATTTGGAATACGTCTATTTTAATATAGCAACTGGTAAATTTTCATCTGATAATATTAAAGTTTATTTTCCTGTGAAATTTCATTTCAAATCAAACCGGTTAATAACAGTGAATTTATAAGTTTTCCGAAACCAAAATATGTCAACAGGAGAAAATTTATTCAGATCACTCTGAATCTGACTGTGAAATTCGTTTCGCGAAATTCGAATGTTTCTACCTCCGTTTGGATTTTTTCCGTACTGAATAGCAACGTATATCAGGGTCCGTATGGACTTTTGATATGAAGGTCCTGACACAGATAATTCTGTTTCCTCTTGTCCGTCTCATCGCCCTGATCACTATGATGTATTCATCGGTGTATTTCGGGGTCCGGTGCACGACGAAATCAATAGAATGCAAAATGTGTCGATTCGCCAAATTGGATCCATTTGAAATTCTGTGTCCTCCATCTGGTTCAGCTTATTGTGTTAATCACATATATAACCTGTGTCCTTTTATATTCGACGGTTTTGACACTCAAAAGTCAAAAATCTGAAAAGACACAAACGTTTCGGGGTGCACGTATATTTTCTTTTATCTCTTTCGTTTTGTTCCATTTCATTCGTCTCCCTGTTAACTTCTCACGCAACTATCATCTCTCCACCATGAATTCAAGCAGCCTCTCTCCCCCTGCATCTCCGCCAGCACCCGACCTCCTCCCACAACCTTGGCCGCCCACCTACCACCTGACAACACCCCGAGAGCATCCACTCTTCCACAGCCGCACCTTCGCCTTTCAACTTCAACTTGACGAGACCGGAACCCATCAGCTCCATCCACCTTAAAACCGCCACGCACGGCAACCTCCTCCACAATTAACCCGACCGACCTGCCGCCACCACCCACGAGCACCGCCTTTCCCCTCATCTCCGACACCACTGACCACGACCCACCGAGAATCACTTGCTTCATCCCATCAACTTTCGGCCGCATCCCTTCACTTTCCTCCTCCACAAATCTAGGTCGAAGCCATGCAGCAACACACATCACGCAAATCTCGTTCCTCCTCGCAGCCGCCTCGTCCTGCCCCTTCGCTTTGCGCAGCTGAGCCCACCCCAACTCGAATCCACCCATCACCCAAAACCTTGCAGCCTTTGCCGTGCTTGTCATCTCTCCTTCCTTCCTAAATTGGTAATCTACATACATCACTATATATACTGATTTGTATGTATATATACATTGTTTATAATGTTTTTACTGTTTTATTTTATATACACTTAAGTACTGTTATATTTTGATTTGGTTGTATATTTATAAAATATTTCAAACTGTTGTTTTATTCATATATCACAGTACAATATATATAAACTTATACGTGCTAATTACCTTGTTTTATATATACTATGATGAAGTTTTAAAACTATAATATGTATAGATTTTGTTTTAATATGTTAAGTTTGCATATGTTATATTTTGTTATGCCTGATTGGTTCTATTGATATTTGTAGAGTAAGATTGAATATAGGATTTTATATGTTATAACCAGGCATGTCTATTCATAAATTGGATATATAATATACGTGTGTCTGTTGTCTTCATAAGGGTTGTTTCATCAATTTGTTCGGATATACCTATATTTATAATATCTTATAATAGGATGATGGTATAGTATAATTAGTTAAAGTTGGGTAAACTGTTTGGTTTTCATTATATTATATAGTTACATACGTATTTATACAATTTGATTTTTATATAAATTTAATCTGCTAAGTTTCCATCTATGTTATAATGATTTAGTTATATTGATTTTTGTAATTGATTTTTAAAACAAAACAGGGTGTAAGTCATACATATGTTTCTGTATTAGCCTATAGACGTGTGTTCTGTTTAGTTCTTTGTAGGTTGTATAGTCACAGTACATATAGATTTGACTTCTAAAAAAAAAGATTTACCATATGAACAGTCTGCATATATCTCTATGTACTTACATTTATATTAAATATAGACTTATATTAGTATATTATATTAGTTATATTATGTGTTGGTTGTGAGTATTTTGTCTAGGCATATAGTTGTCCTGTCTGCATATGGGGGTGAGTAACCTGCATATATGTTAATCTATATACCTAGTTGTGGTTTCACATAGGGTCTGCATATGTAGGTATGAATTCATAGAAGTTGTACGAGTCTGCTGTTTTCACTATAATAGGGTGTTTTAATAACATACATCCTTAAGCATATAAAATAAAGTGAATTTAGTTTTGAAATATATGTACATATGTTGGTTAGTATATATGTATATAAGTTTGTAATAACATTGATTTGAAAATAAATATATATGTATTATTTTAATTACATGGTTGATTTTAATATATATGTTTTAATTTAAAAATAATGATTTTATTATATATATATTTTACTTTAATATATGTGTTTTAAATATTTATTTCAAGGAAGTGATATATATATATACACACATTTGTTATTTCTGTCAAACTGATTCTAAATTATTTCGTCAATTTCTGTATCTATCAGCTTTGTCCGTCCAAATTTGTGCCAATCTAGCTTTGGTTTGGGGATTCGTGATTGAATTCGTAACTCATTTCTTTGTCAAATCTATCTTGCCTCGAAAGGTGAGCAATCACTCACGATTAACGTTCTTTTATTATTTAAATTTGATTTCATTTGAAATAGAAATTGAAATATGCTGCTGTAGTTATTTAAATTGTTATATATGCTATTATCTATAACTGTTCACCTGTGGGATATGACACCATATCCCGTTGTTCTTATTCTATTGTTATTGATGATATATGCCTGTGTTTTATTTTATATTATCTGTTATCACTCTGCAAGTTCCCTGTTAGTATAGAATTCACTATGGGTTGAATGATACATACCCGAATGGACTTTAGAATAGGAGAATTTCGTTATGGGTTGAAATGATAAACCCAAGCGATTTTCATTTGAATTGGAATTGGGATTATGGGTCGAAATGATATCTACCCGTATATATTTAAATTTCGAATTGAAATGATAAATATCCGTATCACTTAACCATATGATAAATATATATATACAGACACCGTTGGTCCATATATATAAATATTTTAAAAATGAATTCTATGGTTTTGGAAAGAAATATATGGGTTTAATAAATGTTGAGCCTTAAATTATTATATATAAATGGGAATGATTGATTTAAATACATATAATATGTTGAGTATTTAAAATATATTTCAAAATAGATTTTGGTAAAAATTTGAACAAGTTAAGGTTAGAAAGATAATTTGAATTTAGTTGAAATTGTATTCAATAAAGAATTTTATTTAATTAAACCGATTTGAAACTTATTGAAATTGAGATGTAAGATATGATTTATAACTCGAGTTTGATTTATAAGTAATCTAATGAATATTTCTTGAAAAAAAAAGAGGTTTAAGGAAATACTTAGTAAAATATGAAATTTAAGGCTAGTTAAATGATATTGAATTTATTAAGTGAATATTCCCTGATTAAATAATAATAAAGTTGAACCAAGAGCTATAGGAAACCGTTAAATTTAACTTTGAAAGTGTTGAATATTAATGCTTTGAAATATATTGAAAATTTAAATGATCTGTTTAGAAATGAATTAAATTGATGAATTGAACTTTGAATAAATTTGAATTTGGAATTTGAAGTTGATTTGAATCGATTTGCTAGACTTGAGGAAATTAAATACTTTACTTTTTAAATCCTTTAATATATATATATATACTATTTTGGAAAATAGATATATTTGAAATGAAATGATATTTGGGTTTTGAAGTAAATAAATTTAAAATGGCCACGGTGTCATAGTGAATATTCTCACCTTGTAGATAGTTCTACAGATCCTTAGAGGATGGTTATCCCAAACATCCTTTAAGTTACTTGTATTTCAGTTGATATTTCACTTGAGTTGGATTTATTGATATAAGAATGTTAATCCTGACTCGAGTGTTTTGTGTTTTGCTTTACGCTCGGGTCAGACCGAGTGATACAGCATTTGAGACTCACCCTTGGAGTTTGGAGCTTCCTTTGGAGATCCAACTATCGATTCAGCTTTCAGCTTTTCCAGTTGATTTGTTCAGAGAGGTCATCTATTCGTACTGAAGACTTCACTGTATTTGAGATATTCTGTTGTATTTTATTTTAACTCTGATGTTTACATAGTAGCTTCATGAACTACTATTTTATCTATTCCGCTGCGTATTATTGTATTACTCCGTGTCTGTGATTCTGTGATTGATTTATTTACTGTATATTCTGAGTTTTGCCAAATTTAAATTAACAATCTGATATTTTGAATTATTCAAGTCTGACATGTGTGGATTTATTGTCGATTCGAATGGTCCAAAATACCGGGTCGTTAATAACTATTACTATGAAACCCCTTGGTGCCCCAGCAGCCATGAGTAATACACTTCCAAACATTTGAAGAGTGTTACATGCTCTAGTCTAACAGATGTATCGATATTCTATCTCAAAACATCTTGATTAGGAATATTTAAAATAATATGTTATTTTAATGTGATATATTTCTCATGATTACAACACATTGTAATTACTATCACATAACATATCATTTAAGGATTATCTATTTAATATACTTAAATTAAATAATTAATCATCATATCACAATATGACAAGTGTGTAATAGAAAGAAAACACCTTTTATTTTAAATAAGATTGGTTATCGAGTTAGATGTATGTAACAAATTACATAATTCCCCCTATGGCATACCCCTAACTTTATCAACTATGTTATCTTGTTAATTATCCACTCTACCAATCATCTTTCTAATGCGAATAAATGAAATTTATCTTATCGAACTTTTTGAAGTATGTTTCTCGACTTCCAATGAGTTCTAGGTTTTTTCATGACGTGTATCATGTCATTGCTATCATATAACAATGACATGGGCTTCTTAATATTTAGAATCACCCCTAGCTTATTTATAAATTTGTGCATTTATTCATACTTAAAATACTACAATGCTATTCAAGGCGATGTACTTAGCCTTTGGTTGAATCAACCACTACTTACTGTTTGAAATATTTCCAACTTAGAGTTCTTAACTTAAGGTTGTACATGAATATATGATTAACACACTATACTCGATATCACTTATGAAGTCAAAGTTCACGCACTTCTTCATAAGGAGTTCGTCGTTTCTATAAACAATTATCTAGTATTTCATAAATACTCAAGAACACTCTAAACCATCATGTAGTAATCTTAATTCGTATTTAACGATTGCTCAATGTATCTAATACATAAGAAAAATGTGATATTGCAGACTATATTGCATGTATGATAATTCCTATTGCAAATGCATAAGGAACCCATCGTACATGCTCCATATTAAACAATTTAACATAGTGTCTATGTATATCGTTTTGGGACATTCCCAACTTCCATTTATATTGATTATAAAAGATGTCTTCTCAAATCCTATATCAGAATTAAACAAGAAAACTAAAATGATTTTAAAACGAATACATCGTTAATTATCATAAATGTGTAGTTTGTTTATGGTTTTAGAAATATATTAGCACATATTAATATTATTTCTTACAGACATACGCTTCCCCTACTTTTTAGTTGAAAATAAAACTATATGCTTAACTCTGATGCTTATTGAATAATACTTTCGTATCATTTTTTGGATAATATCCAACAACCCAGAAACTCAAAATCACCCCTACGGACTTCGAGACACTTTGGTTATTAAGAACAAACCGCATATTCAAAATCACTATTTAGAATTTTTGTTTCAACATACTTATAGCAAAACCCAAAATCATATTGAGCAATAATTTTGTGCATAAAATCTGAATTAACATAAGAACGTTGAATAATGAATCCATTTCATTATCAGTGATTGAAATTTACAATGTTATTCTATAAACGTAGTTTACCATATTCCAACTATATTGGTCTTCCCTTTGGATATACTTTTGCGACCGATAGGTCATATCCCTTCGAGAACAACCATCAAAATCATATTTGCTAATATACTTGTATATTCTAAATTTTCGCATCATGCCGTATGGCAAAGTCAATGCTTCCAGTGGCTTACTGACAACTGAGGAAATTCTTTTCTCAACATTGATAAGAAAATCATAGTTTCTCTTTAATGTGTGAGAATTCATATTAGACATTCTAATTAGTTGTGTCCATTTAGGCTTGGCCAATTTCATTTCATCCTTTGTAATAAGTTTTATCTTTGGATCATATCCAAATCCATTTTACAACCAACAATTTCTAAAGAAATTCCATTGTCATCATATTGGTTCTTCTTGAAATAACAATTGTTTCTTGATTCAATGGAATAGGTATTCATAAACATTTTTTGAATTTCCTGTATATATGTATAAAACTGATTTTATTTTGAAGTTTACGAAACTTATATTCATAACATAAATTGATCAATCAACATTGACTGGTCCTAAACTTAATTGGGGTGGTCCACACAAGATCCCCTGCGAACAAGTATTACGTGTAGTCTCTCGACTCACATAACCTGTCAACTCCTTGACCTAGGATAAGTAGGGTTTATTATCAACACTTATCTTGTATGATCCTGTAAACTATGCTTTAAATGAAATTAATTTTGACCTCATGTACTTTCTCTTAAGTATACGATCTTACAGAAAGAAGTTAACTCAATTTCACTCATCATTAATCGTGTTTGTCTAAAATGTCTGATACTCCTTATCGATACATCATTATGCATCATAAGGAGGAGTGACTTTTGTGATTGAATCTTATTCGTTTTAGGTACATTTGGAACTCTTTCCAATGCACTCAACTATTTGATCAAATTAAATGGTTTTATTTTCTTTTGCATGTTATTTTCTCTACTTCTGTTTTATACTTAATGAACTTATCATAATTACACTACTAGTGTATCAAATACACATTACCATTTCTATAATATTACATGTGTGAATTTAACGAAGTGAATGGAACCATTTTGGCACCTTTAGACCTATGACTATATACATTTATATGTATCAATTCTAAGAGTTTACCAGCTCTTATGTCACTCCCATTGAATGGGTGCTTTGCCTTCAACCATTCGAGATGCAATTCATCAGTACCATATGATTCATAATTATATAATTAAAGAATTATTTCTTACAACTAAGGCTTAATCCTTGATTCGAAAATAATTATAAAAATTTCAAGTACTTTTGTATTTTCTAATGCATTGCTTTTGTTATGGAAAAAAAATCATTATTATAGATTTATTTAAAAACGAATATTCATAATATTCATTTTAACATAAAACTACAGCTATATTCAATCAATACTAAACATAGTTATTATTTCATAAATAATATTTGGTATATTTACGAAACTAATTTTACGTAACTTAATGTATCCACTAAGAGGTCTTATATGGTATGCTCCCACTATTTCCACCATTACTATAATAGCATATGAAATACGAAGCTCCATTCAACCACTTATTATGAGATTTTATTTCATTTATTGTAACTAGTTTTCATGAATTTCAGATCAATTATCTTGAACTCGAAGAAATAACTTTTATAGAAAATAATTTTCTATATGAAAACACCTTTGGAATAGAAATCACATTTCTCATTCTATGTTAAGTATCCTTTACTATTTTATACAATTCTCGTTTTCGATGTTTCTTCATGAAGCAGAAGTGACCATTCACTCTCTTCATCCCAACCGTGCCCAAGTTACATCCACTCTCGCACATTAGGTTTCCTTTCCAAAATGGTCAAACCATATAAAGGAGATCCTTATTGGAATCAATTGTATTGAATATACAATTTGAAATTATGATTTATTTGCTTATTTCCAATGAACTAATTTCATTGAAGTTTCGTACATTATAAACCATGACCGTTCACCATATAACATTTATAAGCGATTGAATATGGATCAAATATCCATATTATGGTTTTTTTATTAGAGTTTGACACCCATAGAAGACAATACACAGTCTTATACAAATAAACAAGTAAACGACGAAGGCATTAATTAATGTTTTAGTGGTTGTATACACTGCCCCTTACGTGGGTCTTGAAGCAACAACATGCCAAAAGATTTAAAGGTAAATATATCTTATATTTCATTTTCAATATTTAATTCAGCTTATTTGTATATCTTAACTGATAAACCTCATCAATTTTACTAGTTGCATAAATTTATTTATGTATATTATTTTAACTTTATATAGTAGATGTTCTTACGATATTAGAAAGTTTAAATGTTACCATTTCTTTTTTCTAATAAGATTCCCACTAGATTTTTATGTTTCTCAAAACCCTAATAAAAATATAGAAATCTTTCCATTTCTCTTGTGGGTGTTAGGAATCGCTTACCTTGAGATTCTGACCTTGAGTTTGCTTAACAAATTATAAGCCCGAAAGCAATGGATAACGTAAATGCAATGCTACCGTAGGTTGAAAAACTCAAAGCTATCGTAGGTTGAAAAATGCATAGCTATCCCAGGTTGAAAAATGGCATTTTCGTAAATATCTATAAAACTAATTTATTTCCTTTGAATGTAGTAAATTTTTACCAAACCAATATCTTTTCACATTCTTATTGGTGAACCAAATTCATTTCAGAAATCTTGCAGCAAAACCAAAAGGAAAATTACTCTTGTCTTTACAAAACCTTAATTATGTACCATAATTAATTAGTTAACATTCTTAATAGTTATTCCTTTACTAAACAACTTATACTAAATCGAAATTACATGATAAAAATCTCAAAAAAATCCGCAATTTCCTCTTTTACAACACATAAAAATTTCAGTGAAAACTAATTACTTTCCACATTTTAAATAATTAAAATTAGAAATTACATATTTTCCCAACTTGAAAAATTCATAACTAATTCATATAATTTTGGATAATTATGAAATTTAAAAACTGTCTTTAGAATAATATTACAAACATCATATCATAAATTCATAGCATTTGGAGATCAAAATCAATGTTTTTAACTCAAATTCCACATAGGAAGATTCTAGAAAATAAACAAATAATAACCATAACTTATATAAATGATTATCCAAGTCAAATTCATGATAAATATCAATAAAAGTTCAGATCTACACTAAAACCCAAACTAAAAACATCAAACAATACAGTGATTGAGATACTATTCACCTTAAAGTTGATGTAGTGATGAAATTTGCCTTAAGCTTTCCTTTTCCCTAAGCCTTTCCTTCTTCTTCTAAGCTGAATGATATAGTAGTAAGGGTAATGGTGGAAAGCCTCTTCTTTGTTTTGTTTTAATTGACAATAGAAGTGAATAAGTGAATGGAAAGGTGGAGAATGATATATTATTATTCATTCCTTACTCACCCTCCTTAGATTAGATTTAATTAAGTTCTTTTCTCTTAATAAGACAACCGCCTTTATTACCTAATTAAGACTGAATTTATTTTATTGGCGAATCTCTAACTAACTATCTTACCCATATTATTACTTAATTGCCTTTAGTTAAATATCCGAAATAAGTGCAACAAAAACTAGGGGTGTTACATGCTCCTCTCCTTAAAAAAATATCGCCCTCGAAATTCCGATAAAGCACAAACAACAAGCATATATATCATGCAAACATGTGTCACATGCACACAATATCAATAATACTAGCATAACTACTAGTCAATGTTCTATACAACAATATATAATATACATCAAACTAACTTAGGATAAGACTCTTTAAGCCTATCCTTGGTCTCCTAAATACAATATTTCTCATTGTTACTCCACTAGACCTTTACTAATTTGACAATCTTATTTCTAGGTTCCTTTGTATCTTTAGCCATTATACGAGTAGTTCGTTTAATGATAGTCATTTCTGGCTCCATCTCTAAGTCTTTCAAAATTATTGGCTAAATAGTATTCTTCAGAACATGCACATGTTTCATTAAATGAGATACGTGAAAAAAATTATAAACTCCTACCATAGTATTCGATAACTCGATATGATATGTGAGTTTCTTGTTTCTCTCTAAAATAAGAGATGGACCAACATATCTAGGTGCCAACTTTCCCATCTTCTCAAATCGTATAACACCCTTACTCCTTTTACCCACATAACTTTTCTGCCTTGATTGAGCTTCCTTCATCCTTCCATGGATTAACTCAATCATTTCAGTTGCTTCTTTTACCAAATCAAGACCAAGCATTGATCTATCACTGATCTCCAACCAACATGCTAGTAATTTTCACGAACTTCCATAAAGTGCTTCAAAAGGTGTTGTTCTTATACTATTCTGATAGTTGTTATTATAGGAAAACATAGCTAAGTAAAAATGGTCTTCCTGTAACCCTCCAAAGTCTAATACCCAAGCTTTCAACAAATCCTCAATTACCTTATTAACTTTTTCTGTTTGCCCATCACTCTGCGGATGGTAAGCGGTACTCATTTTCAACTTGATACCCAATACATCTTGCAAACTCTTTCAGAATTCACTAGAAACAAAGGATCTCTATTACTTACTTTGCTACTCGGTACTCCATAAAGTCTCACAACATTATTTATGAATAATTTTTCTAAACTAGGTGTCGTCCTTATATACTTAATGGGGATAAAGTATGCGTTTTTTGTTAGTCTTTCAACTACCGCCCAGATACTTTCATTTCCTATATTTGACCTTGGCATTCCATCAATAAAATCCATAAATATAGAATCCCATTTCCATAGTGGCACTTCCAAAGGTTGAAGTAGTCCACTTGGATTATGATGCTCGACTTTTACCTGTTGATAATTCATAAATTAGTTTATCCATAAACATACTTCTCTCTTCATTCCTTCCTAGAAGAAACTCCTTTTTATATCCTGGTACAACTTCATACTAAGGATCTTAAGGCTAGAATTAACACTAGAGGGTGGGTGAATAGTGTTTAAAGAAATTTGTTAATCTTTTTGAGTTTATCTTACTTTATTAACAATGTATACACTAATCAGACACAGATATGAACACAGAATCAAACACAGATGTAAATATAAAGTAAAAGCAGTAAAGGAAAGAACACACTGGATTTTATACTGGTTTGGAGTTACCCTACATCCAGTCCCGCACAACTAAGTACAGATTTCCTTTCAAAAGCAATTCAACAATTACAACCCTCGATTTCAAGGCTACGAGGTACAACCTCCAGGATACCAATCCTCTGGGTAGGGATACTTGATTTACCGGGCAACAAGTTCACCCAATTGATTTCCAGGGCTACAATCACACCTTTTCTCGCTTGATTGATTTCAAAGGCTACAATCACACCTTTTCTCGCTAATATATTACAAAGAAGTCTATAACTCTGAATAGCACTGAGAACCTTGTAGAGATAGTGATGTAGAATCAAATTAGACGTAATCGAGTATGATTCGATGTTGATTTCGGCAGAGTAATGGTATGATTTTGTAATAAGAAATGTGGAAGATGAAGAGGAGTGAAAACCAAAAAAAAGTGATTGAAAATTCGTTGAAACTGACCCCTATTTATAGAAAACCAACAGCCATGACCATTCATGAAGAGTTATGGCGAATAGACACTTCTTTTGAAATTTGAATTTGAACTTCAACTGTCACTATGTCGACATACTACCTAGGGGCATGTCGACATCCCTCAGCCAAAAATGATAATTTGAATTTCTATAAAAACAATATTTTTCTTATATAAAAACTATCTAAAACTTTATAAATATACTTGAATATAGTTGAAATTCATAAGTAAATATAAAGAACAATATATATATAATTTAACTATAATTTTATATTTAAATCTAAGTATAAAAGTTAAATATATTATTTGAAAAGACATTTAAAATCAGGAGTATTTTGACTTTGAAATTAAAGATGTTTTGAGGCTAAAATTATTTAAAATCAGGATAGAGAGTTTTGAATCTTTTAAAAGGAAAGTTTTGAAATCATTTTGAAAACAAGATAATTTTGTAAAATCATTTGAATTAAAATTAGTGGATACAAAATAATGTCCCACTAGATTTTTGTAGGTTCCATCCTACTTAGGGTTCCATCCCTTTAACAGGCTCGAAGTGGATTCCATTCCACGAATAAATTGGATATTAAGATGCCAGTGCTTTTCTACGAGTTTTAACAAATATTCCTAATAAAACAAACTTAACCTTGAACTCTTGATAATCTTGACAATCTTGATACTCATGAGTCTTCTATCTCTATATCTTGAATCTATATACTGTACAGTCTTCATTCTTGATACCTGCATGGTTAGATCCTGCAAATACATATATATCGAAACTTGTAATGTTAGTATTTATATTTTATAATCTATTCTAAGGTTGTTATCATCAAAACCATCATCTCAAGGACTAACAATCTCCCCCTTTTTGATGATGACAACCTTTGTTTATAAAATATTACTTCTATCCTAATAACTCCCCCTAAAAATAACAACTCCCCCTTAGTCTATGCCTAACTACCCTATTTATACTTCCCCCCCTTTGTCATCAACAAAAACTTACTCCCCCTTACTCTTGGACTTTAGTACCTGCATTGATAAACTATACAACAGAATATATAATATATAGATTAAGAAATAATGATACTTATGAGCATAATAACTTAACTAAAGACTATATTCATTTTAATGTATATATACATGTTTCATACAACAAACTTCAAACCAAATGAAATCAATCCACACAAAGTATCAATCCAAACCAAATCAAACAAATTAATTCAAACAAAACAATCAAAGAAAGAAAATTAAACGTTACAAGGAACATCAACCCATCCTTCTTCTCCAAAGATAGGGTCTTGTTTGATAGCATCCCAATTTTCATTATCAACAGATAGAGAAACAGGAGGATGTGTTTCGTTATCGTCTTTGTGCAGGGAGGAGATCATCCATCAAATTGCATCGAAGTGTCTCTCTTGTTCCTTGATCATCTGCATTTGACTTAATTCTAAGTGACATTGATTACGGAGGATGATAGAGAGAATATTCTTGAATGAATTGAGTGTTTCTTCAAGATTTTCAGATAGATTATGAATAGGATTGGCCATAATTGAATTAGAGAAAGAAATGAAGGATATAGATAATGAGAAATAAATTTCAGTGAAGATTTATGGAAGACAAAGGTATATATAGGTGTAGAAATTCGTTTGAAATGAATAGACATTTGGTAGTTATTCAAATTTCAAATTCAAAATCAATAGTCACTTCTGACCAGTACATGTCGACATGGTAAAGGGGGATATGTCAACATACTTTAGTGAAAATTGATGATAATTTTATCTTGTGAATAATGATGTATATATATTTCTATAATATATTAACATTTATTCTAGATATAAAATAAGCTAGATGATAGGAAGGAAATTTAATTTCATTGCATAATTGGATAATACAATGATTAAACATAAGGAACTACACGAACATTCGAAACAAACTAAGACAAATACAATAAGATACTAAAAGATAAAACTAGTTAGAAGATGAGGATGATGAAGATAGTCCAAGTTTCTTGCTAACTTTTGAAAAGAACTTGTTCATCTTTGAAGAAATGTTATCCAACTTCTTACTAACGGGTCGTTTTAAAATCCGTTGATTCTCCACAATTATCTTTTGGTTTTTGATAAGGGTTTTGTTGGATGGATTGGAAGGATATTCAATACTTTCTAAGGATGTTTCACCTTCTTCTTCTTCTTCTTCTATTTCCATTTCATCCCTTTCTTCTTCTTCTTCTTCTTCCTCTTCCATTTCTTCATGAGCCAAATGCTCTTCCTTTTCGGTAAGAGTCTCATAAGGTTGAAAAACATATGGGATTTTCATGAGAGAAATGTTTGAGATATTAAAAACTTTTCTAGAGACAAATTCTTCACCTTTGAAATCCACTCCAAAATAGTTAAAAATCCGAGTAAGGTAAATTCCATGATATAAAGTGTTTTCTCCCATTTCAAAATTTTTAGGACGAAGTTCATCCAAAATAACTTACGCCCAATTGATGTCATAATTTCCGAAAATACCAAAAAGTGTTTTGCACACTTTTGAAGTAGAATTGTTAAAGTTTCCCGATCTTGGGGTCAAAGTATGTTGCAAAAGAAGATTAACAATCCTTGCTTTAGGACGAAAGTTTCGGTTTTTAAATTCAAAGTTTTCATCTCCTTCAAAAATATGATGAAATGTCTCACGATCATGTTCATCGATTTTAAAACTAGAAAGATCCATTCCCGTGCTTTTGCAATTAAGAATGGTACCCAAGAGATCACAATTCAAAACAATTTGAGTCCCTTTGACACTACTCCAAATCTCATTCTCATTTCCATTATAAAAAGCACGGTTTAGATTAGCATAAAAGATTTTGACAAGATTAGGATAGCAAACAAAATAGTTTTGAGAAGAGTCAATAAGACTTAAAATACCATTGTTTGCAAAAAGAGAATCAATTTCATAAGATGAAAAATCTTGAAAAATAGCAAATTTTCCGGAATGGACTTTGGCATAATTAGCATAATTGATGTATGCTTTAATTGCCTCCGGATCATTGAATAATTGCTCTTTGATTTTTCTGGAAATTCTCATGGTTGAGGGGTTGCTTGAAGAAGCCATTAGAGTAGAGAGTGGAGAGCTTTAAGATATGAAGAGAGAGTTTGAATTTGAAAATGAAAGTGAAAAGTTATGATAAAGATAGGGGATAAATAGACTTTCAAAGGACATATTCTCTGGTCAAAAGGTATCTTTTCAGAGAAATAAATGAAGTGAAAAGGTGGAGGGAAATTCAAACATTTGAATTCAAAATTTGAAATTCAAATTCAGGTAGGCATGTCGACATCGTGGTAGGGGCCATGTCGACATATCCCTGTGAATTTTCATGATATGATTTTCCTAAGATATCTAATATACATATATATAAATATTATTATTAATGTCTATATTTATGAAATATTATTTTACTTATAAGATATTTCAGAATGTGTCAAAAATAATAATATAATAGTAAAAATAGAAAATAAATTTTAAAATTCAAACAGCATATCAATTCAAAATCAATCAATCAAACAATCAAGCAACTAATTCTATGCAAGCAATTTCAACCAATTGTATTGTAAACATGTACCTTTTTCTGAGTCCGTTTCTTTGAATTCGTCGGAGTCGTGAACTGCAGTGAAACACAAATTCGAATTATCCGTCTTCTGATCATCATCACTTGAGGACGAGTCTGAGTCGTCTAGAGTAGCAGTAAATGCATGCTTCCGTTTCTTTGCTGGTTCATTGTTCATAGGAGGATTCTGCCTTTCTGGATATGGACAGTTCTTTTTGATATGACCAGGTTCATCACAATTGAAGCATTTGATAAAGTTTGGTACTGTAGTCTGATTGTCGGAATTCTTAAAGTTGTTTCTCTTGGAACTATTCAATTTTTTGTACTTCAGAAATTTCCTAAAATTTCTGGTCATAAATGCTATCTCTTCATCATTGTCACTGTTTGAGTCTGATCCATCGGTCAATGCATTGAATTCCATTGATTTCTTTTCAGATGCTTTGCTTTCTCTTCTCCCGATCATTTGAACTTCAAACGACATTAGATTTCCAATCAATTCTTCTATCTTTAAAGTACTGATGTCATTTGCCTCTTCAATTGCAAGTGTCTTTTGATCCCATTCTGGAGTGAGAGAATTCAAAATTTTTCCGACTTGATCTTCTTCCGAAAATTCCTTTCCCAAAGATATTAAAGAATGCACAATATCTTGAAATCGACTATACATATCTAAAATAGACTCATTAGTATTCATTTTAAATAACTGAAACTGATTTGTGAGCATGGAAATTTTGGTCTGTTTAACTTTGCTTGTTCCTTCGTGAGTTACTTGCAAAGTTTTCCAAATTTCATATGCAGACTTACAAACTAACACTCTATTAAATTCATTTCTTTCAAGTGAACAAAACAGAATATTCATTGCCTTAGAATTATTTTGTGCAACTGTCTTTTGCTCAGTGGTCCACTGTGCAAAATTAGTTGTGGGTTCAGAATATTCAGTTTGTGTGATATTCCAAGTATCTAATCCTACAGATTGTAAATATATTCTCATCCTACATGCCCAATATGCATAGTTACTTCCATTAAAAAGTGGTGGTCTGGTAGTAGACTGACCTTCTACAAATGAACTAGTGTTGGTGGTAATAGTACTAGTGTTATTAGCCATTTTGAAAACTTTTCAAAAAATCAGATTATGAAACTTTTGAAAACCAATGCTCTGATACCAAATGTGAGAAATGCGGATTAAGGATCTTAAGGCTAGAATTAACACTAGAGAGGGGGGGGGTGAATAGTGTTTAAAGAAATTTGTTAATCTTTTTGAGTTTATCTTACTTTATTAACAATGTATACACTAATCAGACACATATATGAAAACAGAATCAAACACAGATGTAAATATAAAGTAAAAGCAGTAAAGGAAAGAACACACCGGATTTTATACTGGTTCGGAGTTATCCTACATCCAGTCCCGCACAACTAAGTACAGATTTCCTTTTAAAAGCAATTCAACAATTACAACCCTCGATTTCAAGGCTACGAGGTACACCCTCTAGAATACCAATCCTCTGGGTAGGGATACTTGATTTACCGGGCAACAAGTTCACCAATTGATTTCCAAGGCTACAATCACACCTTTTCTCGCTTGATTGATTTCAAAGGCTACAATCACACCTTTTCTCGCTAATATATTACAAAGAAATCTATAACTCTGAATAGCACTGAGAACCTTGTAGAGATAGTGATGTAGAATCAAACTAGAAGTAATCGAGTATGATTCGATGTTGATTTCGGCAGAGTAATGGTATGATTTTGTAATAAGAAATGTGGAAGATGAAGAGGAGTGAAAAACAGAAAAAAGTGATTGAAAATTCGTTGAAACTGACCCCTATTTATAGAAAACCAACAGCCATGACCATTCATGAAGAGTTATGGCGAATAGACACTTCTTTTGAAATTTGAATTTGAACTTCAACTGTCACTATGTCGACATACTACCTAGGGGCATGTCGACATCCCTCAGCCAAAAATGATAATTTGAATTTCTATAAAAACAATATTTTTCTTAAATAAAAACTATCTTAAACTTTATAAATATACTTGATTATAGTTGAAATTCATAAGTAAATATAAAGAACAATATATACATAATTTAACTATAATTTTATATTTAAATCTAAGTATAAAAGTTAAATATATTATTTGAAAAGACATTTAAAATCAGGAGTATTTTGACTTTGAAATTAAAGATGTTTTGAGGCTAAAATTATTTAAAATCAGGATAGAGAGTTTTGAATCTTTTAAAAGGAAAGTTTTGAAATCATTTTGAAAACAAGATAATTTTGTAAAATCATTTGAATTAAAATTAGTGGATACAAAACAATGTCCCACTAGATTTTCATAGGTTCCATCCTACTTAGGGTTCCATCCCTTTAACGGGCTCAAAGTGGATTCCATTCCACGAATAAATTGGATATTAAGATGCCAGTGCTTTTCTACGAGTTTTAATAAATATTCCTAATAAAACAAACTTAACCTTGAACTCTAGATAATCTTGACAATCTTGATACTCATGAGTCTTCTATCTCTATATCTTGAATCTATATACTGTACAGTCTTCATTCTTGATACCTACATGGTTAGATCCTGCAAATACATATATATCTAAACTTGTAATGTTAGTATTTATATTTTATAATCTATTCTAAGGTTGTTGTCATCAAAACCATCATCTCAAGGACTAACACATACGTCTGGGGTGAATAGTAAACTTCGATCGATGACACCCTCTAGGAACTTTCTTTCTCATATTATCCACCTTTGGAACACACAACTGTCCTTTCTTTCTCAACCATCTTCTTTGGTCAAATGCAAAGTCTTTCAAATCATCAATCTTCATACCAACTTCTAGTCCCTTAATACACTCGTCTAGTAATGGATCATACCAATCTTCATACCAACTAGAACCGGCCGTCGATCTCATTCTAATTCCATAAGAAACCAACATCTCTAAATCGTTCCATTCAGATAACATCACCAAAACCGCATTCTGATGTTTTCTACTAAGTGCATCTGCCGCTTTATTTCCTTTCTCCGGTGTATACTCAATCCTAAAGTCATACACTGCCAAAAATTCCATCCATCCTTACTTTCTCATATTCACCTCCTTTTGAGAGAATAAATACTTCAAGGGCTTATGATCCATAAACAATTCGAATCATTCTCCCAGAAGATAGTGCCTCCAAACCTTCAATGCAAAGATTACTGCCGCCAATTCCAGTCATGAGTAAGATATCGAACTTCATGCAGAAAAAATTATCGAGAAACACAGGCAATGACTCTACCTATCTGCATCAGTACAACTCCTAACCCGGTTACACATGCATCGATATACACTACCAAACCTTGATTCACATTTGGAACAACTAACATGGGTGCATTAGTCAATAAATGTTTTAGCTTCTTAAATGTTTCTTCACATTTATAGTTCAGAATAAGCTTTACGTCCTTCTTTGTTAATTTAGTCATCGGTAATGTTATAAGAGAGAAATCTTATAAATCTCAAGTAGTAACTAGCCAACCTCTTCTATCTCTATTATGGTCTCAGGTCTTTTCCAACTATTAATGACTTTGATTTTCGATGATCCATAGACACTCCATTCTCCAAAACTACACATCTAAGAAATTTCACTTCCCTTTCCTAGAAATGACATTTTGAAAACTTTGCTTTTAGCTGATACCATCTCAACTTATCTAGTAGTATTATGGGATGAACTTCATGATCTCTTTCATTTTTAGAATATATTAATATGTCATCAATAACCACAACATGAATTAGTCCAAATTCTCTTGGAAGATTCAGTTCATTGAGTCTACAAAGAAAGCCGGCATGTTGGTTAGTCTGAAGGGCATGAATAACTATTCATATAAACCATATATTGTTTTAAACATCGTTAACATTATGCTTTCATCTATTACTCCCAATTGATCGAAACCTATTGCTAAGTCCAACTATGAGAACTCCTTGGCTCCATTCAATTGATCAAGAAAATAATCTATTATAGGCAAAGGATACTGCTTCTTTATCGTCTTCTCATTTAGCTTTTTATAATCAATACATAACCTTAAAGACCTAATTGGTTTCTTAACGATACTACTGTAGCTCCCCCAGGTGAACTGCTTAGTCTAAAAAATTCTTCCCTTCTAAATCCAGTAGTTGCAACTTTAACTCCTTTATCTCGGTAGGTGTCATTCTGTAACGACCCATAATTTTCGATAATTTAATTTATCAATTTAATAAGATTTTGTAATGTAATATTGGAAGGAATAAAATTTTGTAATTTAATAATGGAATGAATACTAAAATGAAATGTAACAATGTAAATTAAAGTTAATTATTTACAATTGAAATGAATTCCAATAATAAAATAATGTAAATTGTTATACTTGGCTATAAATTAAATGAAAGAAAAACAAAATGTAAATATTCAATTAATGTATGAAATAGCATAATAAACGGTGATCGAATAAAATTGGTATTATATAAGAATTATAACATTTGTTTGTGTAGAATGAATTCATAAGTGTAGTTAAAAGTTACGGTAACGATTGTTATAAGTTACCTGTTTATTTAGTCTAATGAATTGAAATGGGGAATCAATTAAATTAAAATGAAATTTAATGTTACATTAATGGAGATTAAGATGAAATTTGAGAATATTAGTGTAATAAATCATGAACCAATGTTAATTTCATCTATTTGATAATAATGGATTGAATGGTAGGATGAAGGTTCAATTAAATGGAATTTATTGAAATTGAAATTAAACATTGAAATTGGTGAAATATTCAATAATAAATTGATATGAAAATTTGTTTAAAAGATTATGAATTACTAAGTAATCCAAAATGATAGAAAGTGTAAATAATTAAATTTGAAATAAAAATGTGATTTAATTAATTTAATATTCATTTATGTAATTAATTGAAATATAGCCATTTTGGCCACTAACTCAGATTTCGACGAAACCAGTTTCATCGGATTCGTAACAGTAAATTATTGTAAGATTTTAAGTTTCGTAACGATCGGACTTGTTGTTTGATCGTACGGACTCGAAACGCCTAGAAATCAATTTAATTAAAATCAATTGAAATCGATTTGAAATAAGCTGATTTCAACATAACTTCTTCATACGATGGAATTTGAAACCTGTTCCATTGAATTTAAAAATATCGATAACATCTATTTTGATATATGGGTGACCCAATTTTGATCCTGAGACAGAACGGGCTTTTCAGGTCGCTTATCGTTCCAATCCAAATCAAATCTGATCCGTTCTTTTCTATTTCAGCTTCGCCTATAAATAGCTCGTTATAAACCCTAGCCACTTCTTATTCTTATTTGTCTGTACGTACATCTCCTTCTCATCTCTTCATTCCAATGGAAGACAAACCCTAATTCCCAAATTTCAAATCCTAATCAAAAATCAAATTGAAAATCAAACTCCTCAAACTATATCGATTTGAAGCTCTCGACGAGCGCATCTCAGATCTGAAATTCGTTTTCCAATCCAAACCACTGCTTGTCCAGAAATTGAAGAACAAATCTCGGCCGTTCGTTTGATGGTTAATGATCGGCGATGGATTGTCGAATTGAGGGTGTAGTTGTGTGGAGATGGACGCACGGAGTTCATCGATGACGATCGTTCGTCATATCAATGGTCAGATCATCGTGAATTCTTCATTTGGGCTCACGTTTTTAGTGGCGGCTGCTCTGCGATTCTCGATCGCAGATGGCGGGCGAACGCGAGGGAGGTCGCAGCGTTCATCCGGGGCGCATTGATCAATGGCCAATTTAACCTAGGACGACGGCATGGTGAACGATGGGGCGGAGTGACTTCCTGGTGTCGCGATGTACAGTAGAGCGTTTAGGGTTTCTAGAGGTAGACGCATTTTTTGGAGGCAGTGACGTGGCATGGTATTAGTTGCTAATTTATTTGTTTTAAATTTAGGGGCATTTCACTAGAAGGATAAACTTTGCGGTCCAATTAGTTTCTAGGACACACATTCAAAGAAATTACTTTCAAGGCCAAAGTCAGCAGAATAATTATTTTCAAGGACAAAGTCAGCAGTCCAATTACTTTCAAGGACATAATTTCATAGGTTTTTAGGCCCTAGAAACTTATTATTTTGCGTTTTATCCTTGAAAGTAATTATTTCAGTTGTGTGTCCTAGAAACTAATTCCACTTGCTAAAGAGACCCTTGTGGCTAATTTCCACTTAAATTTATTCGTTTAACGTTCAAATGTTAATACCTTTTACATACGAGGTTGTTTTCACGCGCGGTTTGATCTGCTGGGATCATATCGAAATTCCAAGCACTTTGGCGCTGGTTTGGACGAATTCTGAGGCTGTTCGAATTTTGGGTTTAAATTGGATTAAATTCGATTTAAATTTAAAGGTGAGTGTTTTAACCCACTCACAACTTCTAAAATTTCTTATGTTTGTTAAATTAAATTTATGATGTGATTAGAAATTTATTTATGACTGTTTGGTATATTTTAAATCATCATCTCAGTTAATTTGAATTTATTTGAATTAAACCGTTATTTAATTTATTATTGAATATAAACTGCTAGTTAAATACCTGTTATTGATTATCAGATTGATATTTATTGATTGATTTGGATGATGATTGTGATGGATGTTGATTGTTGAATATTGGTTGAATGGATGTTTTATTTTATATCATTATAAACTGCAAGTTCACTATGGGTTGAAATGATACATACCCGAATGATCAATAGATTAAGGAAAAATCGTTATGGGTTGAAATGATTGACTCGAGCGATTTTATGGATTTTATATTTTTGGGATTGCGGATTGAAATGATATATATCCGTAAATATAAATTTTTTAAAATCACGGATTGAAATGATAAATATCCGTATCACTTGACCCTAGGGTAGAGAATTATATACGGACACCGGATTGGTTAGATTTAAATGATTTTGAATCCTTAAATTTTGCATTGAGTTAAATGATATTTTGAAATTAAATTTGGGTTATATAAATCGAATTTTTATCAAACTGTTGTTTTGGAAGATTTGTTGAAGGAATAAAATTGAAATTTTATAGTGAATTTGAAATATAAGTGAAGTTTATCGAAATTGAGTTATTAAAAGTCGTTGAAGTATAACTTTGAAATATATTGAAATTGGAGTAATAAAATCGATGTTTTAACATGGATTTAAGCGATATTGAATTTAATATTTATTTAGAACTCTGAATCGGAAAATGCAAAATTGGGTTTTGGGGCATTGTAATGGTCAAATGTGTTGGAATGAAATAAATAGTTTAATTTGATATTAATTCCAAATTCATGTTTTAATATAAACTATTTTAAAAATATATTATTTCAAAATTTCTAATTATTAAGATTTCAAAGTATTAAACTATTTTAACCTATATTAATTATATTAATCATTTTAACCTATTTTAAACCATTTAATTTATTTAAACTAATTAACCTGTTTTAACTTATTTTAAATCTAATTAATCTATATTAAAGCTATTTAATCTATTTTAATTATATTTAATCTATTTTAATTATATTTAATCTATTTTAAAGCTATATTAACTATTTATAACTATTTAAAACTATTTTCTTCTAAATTCCAAACTAAGTAAAATGGATGGGTTTATATTCAAATTCTCGATTTTTAAGTGAATATGGTTAATGATGTTATAACCTAAGTTGGGATTTAAATAACATATTTGGTTTAATATGATATTTTGAAATGAGAGTTTAACCTATTTTGGAAATATGACTTTTGAAAGGAAATATAATTTCGAACTATGATTTCAATGTGATATAATTTCGGAAGTAAGTAATGATTTCTAAAATGATATGATTTGAATTGAATATGATATTTTGATATCAATTATGAAATGATTTTGGAAATGTAAAAGAACCATCCGGTGTGTAATGAGCAATTGGTTGTTAAAGAGATCAGGATCGGATATTGTCATACTCTCTACCAATACCGAAAACCACTTTGACAACTGTGTACGCGGTGGAGATTCCAGGATGAAGTAGGATGGTGGCGAAGATCCTAAAGGTATACATACGTGGACCTAACTCCCGTGAGTTAGCATAAGGTGGCTAAAACAGAAGCAATTGACGGGCTAAGTGAGGTCATTCCTCCGATCGGGCATATTCCTTCGATACTATATTCTGACTTTGCGATTTATTTAGTGGCCACCCTCGATTTTAGATTTGGCAGTGTGTTCTGAGGTGGGCGGTAGTAGCTGCTATGCATTACCACCAGTCCGGAAGTGTAATTGGTATATCTACCCTGGCATTGCCTAGTTGTGCCATGTCACCTACCCTAGCGCGCCTTATACGAGTTTGGTTTATGTCGTACCTATGGGGTATCCTCTAGCGGCCCCAGTTTACGGGGTGTTACGGTACTGTATAGACTATTGGCATTATAAAAATGTGTTAAGGGGGATATGAGTAATGCCTTAACACTATTTTAATACTTTTACTTTACTGTAGACATATTATAATAGCGTATTGTACTACATTGTGGATAGTTTAACAGATCCTTAGGAGATGTGAATCCCAAACATCTCAAAGGTTACTGCACTCACGTTAGACACTGGATAGGAGATGTCAAACCCCGTAAACATCTCTGATGCCGTTCCACTCATATTTATTTACCGTTGATTTGACTCACATAAGATCTTTTAGTTCTGAGTCGAGTGTTTTGTCTTTTCAATTCGCTCGGGTCAGCCTGAGCATTTCAGGATTTGAAGACCCTATTTCTAGAGGACAAAGACGAAGATTTGTACTACTATTATTTACTATATTTATTCCACTTCATTCATACTGTTCCGCTATATTATTTGTTTATCACTAATATGTGTAACTCTGATTTTGTATTGTATAAGTATAATCAAATGTTTTGTATACACCTTAATGAACTGTTATTTGATTATTATATTTTGTCATTCCGTTGCAAGATTCTATTTTGTTTTTTCTTTCTCTGCCTTTTCTTATCCACCCCAATAACAATTCGCCCTTCTGTATGGTTTGAGTCGGCATGTGTGTCTGCTTAAAACGTATAAAAACGCGGAATGTTACACATTTTGCTAGGTGGTCTACTTACGGGTTTATCTCTTGCAATGATATCTACTTGAAATTCAATGCCACATTTTGGTAAAATTCCTATAACTAGTTCAAAAACATCCGCAAATTCTCTTACCACAAAAACCTGATTTATTTCATCCTCCATGCCTTCTATACCACCCAATAATGCACATACATCGAAACTCAAATTCTCGAATCAGTTTATAGTTCGATCAAAACAATTAGGGTGTCTTAAGGATATGACTCTATTTTAGCAAAAAATCATAGCATCATATAGACATAACCAATCCATACCCAAAATCCACAAAATCAAACACATGTAAATTGTAGGAAAAAATATGACCTAACAAATCAAATTCCATCGCATCTTATTCCAAGAGTTACATAGTCGCTAATCAGATTCATAACCTTTAGTGATGTAATAAGGTATGTCTTTTCAAGGTTTAACTTATGTACTAAACATCCAGAGATAAAAGAACTTGATGCTCCAGTATTAAACAACACTTAACAAGAATGCTTTTTATGAGAAGTGTATCTCCTAACATAGACTTTCCTTTCTCTTCTGCATTTGGTCTAGAAGTTGTAGGTTCCAAAGCAAAAACCTTCCCTCTTTCAGCTTTGACTAGTTCAGTGTACTCCCTCTTGAAATGCCCTATTTTGTTGCAATTATAGTATCACACTCCTTTCTTATCAGCAAACTTCCTGCCTTCACTTTAGTGACACTCATTTGCAAAGTACCTCTTCTTATCACACTTATAACAAGTCGCCTCTTATTCCCCATTCTTTAAAACTCCACCCATCCGAGCTCTCTTCTTAAAGAACTTCCTCTTCTTACATTGAAAACATGTAGTCCACGGACTTATTCTTCTTAATAGATGAAAGCAAATCTTTATTCCTCAGAACCGTGTCCACAACAACATTAAATGGATCTCTAAGGTGTGACGTACTTTCCCTAGCAATCTTCGGCTTCAGCCGACGAATGAACTTCTCATTTTTTAAGTAGTTAATGATGGCTTCTACATGCTTTGATAGCTCACTAAACTTTGCCACTTACTCCAGCATAAACATCTCACCATGTTCCAACTCTGAAAAACTTTTTAAATAAAGTAGATTTTGTTGCTTCAAATGGAAATTTCTCCTTGAAACTTTCTCTTAGGTCAACTCAAGTTTGCTCCTCCATTAGTACTCCTATAGTAATATTGTTCCACCAGTATAAAGTAGCTCCTTGCAACTACCTTGAAGCCAATCTCCTCTTCTGATCATCACTCGACCCCAAGTTAACAAAAATCATTTCAGACTAAAGAAGCCAATCTTCCACTTTGATGGCATTCTCCATCTTCAAGAATGATTTTCCTCCCAAGTTAGTATAATTTCGACTTAACATGGCATAGTTATTGCGAGTAGCCACTTCAAGCACACCAACTCCTACGTTACCAGTGTTTCCTCCAATTAGTCCAACCGCTACTCCAGCTTCCATCATATAAACAAAGAATCAATACATTATCCTTATACTAACTAGTGCGGCTCTAGCACCCATATTAGCATTAGCATTTGCATTAGTGGTTTGGTGAGCATTTCTAGCATTGGCTCGAACATTTCCATTAGTTGTGATGCTTCTGCCTCCTAATTTAAGAGTTCAACATCCAATGTCCATTTCTCATAATCCGCATATGAATCTTCAAGAGATAAAGAAAACCGGTCTAAAGACAGAGGGGAGAGTGTAGGTGGATATACAGACTTATATATAGCAAATAAAAAGTACGTTGATATAACGTTATCCTATTCCCTAGTCTTTATATTTTCTAATTCATTTAGGTTATGGTTTTTCAAAAACTTATTAATTTTATGTAAACATATGCTCTAATAGTAGGTAGTAACATCACCCATATTGAGGCTCAAAAATATATATTATTGATGTTGCAGTCATCCTTAGCATTATTTCCTAATGACTAAATGAGATATGTTATTGTATCATTAATATTAAGAGCACAAGAATTTAAAATTTTCAACAA
This sequence comes from Allium fistulosum, assembly GCA_030737815.1. Taxonomy (NCBI): domain Eukaryota; kingdom Viridiplantae; phylum Streptophyta; class Magnoliopsida; order Asparagales; family Amaryllidaceae; genus Allium; species Allium fistulosum. The sequence continues at coordinate 325,573,264 of CM060903.1, read as the reverse complement.
AAAAGTTCACTAAGTCATTTGCAAATTCATCACATTCAAGATACATAACCCCACGGTTACATCGTAAAGATAAAATATAATCATAGCATATCATATCATATCCTGCAACCATAATGATTAGAATATAATCATAGTATCGATATCATGCATAACGGGTCCAAATAACTATCATTCATTAGGGTCAAAGGGTCACACATTCCTACACTAGCCTAATCTCATAATAGTCTAAAATTCATTTATTTCCTTTTAAAACTTTGTCAAAAACACTTAAAAACAATATTCTTGTTTAAAGAAAACATAGCCCCAACTTAGAGTTAAAAACTTTCCAGTGTCAAAAATAGGCTATCTCACTCTTCAATACTTACTGTTATCGCACTTAAAAATCCATAAGCTATCGCATATAGCTACCCCATGTCAACCAAAGTAAGCTATTGCATGTAGCAATTGCATGTCAACTAAAGTAAGCTATCGCATATCAACTAAAGTAAGCTACCGCATGTAGCTATCACATGTCAACTAAAGTAAATCATCGCATGTAGAGAAATAGAAAGCTATTGCATGTTGAAAAATCAAAGCTATTGCAAGTTGAAAAATGTATAGCTATCGCAGGTTGATAAAATGCATAGCTATCGCAACTTGAAAAAGCATAGCGATCACAAGTTGAGAAATGCGTAGCTGGCACAAATTAAGAAATTCATGGTTATTACAAGTTGAAAGACTCAAAACTATCACAGATTGAAAAATGCATAGCTTTCACAGGTTGAAAAACTCAAACCTATCACATGTTTAAAAAGGTATACCTATCCTAAATTGAAAAATGCATAGCTATCGCAAGCTGGAAAATGCATATGTAATAACTCGCACCTCCGGATTATTGAGAATGGAATAACCCATATTCTAAGAATCTTTCTTTCTCGTTTGTAGAAATGGAATAAGATGGAAAAATGGATTTTTCAATTGGAACAACCCGCATATGTATCCGCTGCTACTTTCCTCTAGCTTTGTTTGTTGAATCTTTCTTTCTCTAGTTCCTTTTCTATTGTTTTCTTTTGATCTATTTTTCATTTTATTTAGAATTGGAATCTCTTTTTGGAAGAAGAAGAGAAAGAAGAGATGTTTAGGAGGCGGAGGCTGCGGTTTCTAAGTGAGAATAGTGAAGGCTTGGGCCTTTATTTATAGTTGAGAATTAGGGTTTTCGGTCTAATTTTCGAAGTGCATATTTATGAAAACGTCACTGGTTGTACCTTTTACTAATTCTCACCCGCTTTATCAAATTTAGTAAGTTATATATGTTTTTTGACTAAAAGCGATGTTCCAGACGTAATGGAACAAGTCCAGAGGCATAATTCCAACATTTGTAAAAATTTATTATTTTGTCGTTTTATGTTCAATTATATTTTTTGCCATTTATTCATATTTTAATTTATTATTAAAATTTCTAAGATGTTAAATTCTTCCCTATTAAAAGGATTTCGTCCTCGAAATCTCTAAGAATGATATGTAATCTACTTTGTGACCAATATCTACAACCATTTACTCGACCATCAACCACTTGCATTCATTATCTTTAGTTTCGTATTTCAATGCAACATGTACAGATAGGTATGAAATGCATATGAGTTAGTTTAGTAATGCAAAGGAATGCAAGTTGTAATGCAATGTATCCAAATTTATGCAATGTCCTAATTACTTGCAATTCTATATGAATGAGCAACCATTCAATACATATACAAAAATGCAGCAACCATATGCATATAAATGATAAAATAAAATGGATAATTTAGTGTGTGTCATAGGCCAATAGGAATGTTAATGACATTTTTTTTTCAGAAACACCTAAATATTTTTATGAAGTAATCAAGACGTTGAACGCTTTCGTGATTATGAATCAGCAAAATTAAGTAATATTAGGATTGTTTTAAGTGGAATAATTATGTTGCTTTAATGCTTACATAATTATGAGGGAGAATGCTCGAAATGTTAATAATCAATTCTTTAATTTCAGCTTATATTAATTCAAACACGAAATCAAAACTAAAACAGTAATGTAAGGTACTGAAAGCAATAAAAAGGACATAGAGAATTTAAGTGGTTCAGATGTTAAGGAATCCTACATCCACGAGTGAAATGTTTATTTATTTTCTGTGATTCTGAGTAAAAATAAAAATGGAAAAGAGTAAAAATTTCAATTTGTGTATCCAAAAAGAGTATAGTAAAAATTCCTTTTTTGATACAATGCCTTATTCATTTATAGTAGAGATTCACTAGATTGCCAACGTCGTTCTTTCACTCTTTTGATTTCTATTTTTGGATTGTGCTACATGTCGACTATCCATCTTGCTTATTTGATATGCATGGATTGCTAGCGTGGCCTTCAGCGGGAAATTATACTTTGAGCGATTTAATTGAATTTAGGTAGAAAGTTTGAAATTGAAGCGGGAAAACCCAAATTTGAATAAACCATGACTTTTCAATTCAGTAAGGAAACTGGCTTGTGGACTACACATATGTGTAGATCAAGCCGCAATGGGAAATCACCTTTTATCTCAAGAAGTACTACTTCTTTTTTATCAGCACTCCAGAATTACACTATCTTGAATAATTTATCAGGGTCTACACCTTCCTAATGCTCAAGGTGGTGATTTCATATGGATTTCGAACTGAATCAACCCTTCCGAGGTCGTACTGCACTACCTAATTCAAAATATCCGCCCTATGCCATTCATATCAAAGAACGACTGTGTCTTCGCTCTTGTCTTCAAATTGGGTTTAATGAACTTGATGATGAAGCTGGACCTCCTGGCTAGTTTTTAAGGAAAAAGGTTCAGCTTTTGGTTGTGGAGCAGTCTTACCCCATTGCTTCATTGTAACATAACCTATCTAGAGGTCCAAAGCTAAGCGCTATAAATGCTGCAGTCATCTATAGTATTAACTTATGGCGACTAAATACGGTTACGTTAATGGTATCCATAATATTAGATGCACTTGAATATGAAACAAAACCATAGATTTCAAAAACAACATTTTTCCGATTACATTTCAAACACATGTTTCACATTCAAATTACATAATCCCATAATCGTTTCCCAGGTAAAGATCAAAAATAATTATTACAAAATACACCAAGAGAGACATATGATGATGCCCCCTTGGTTGACCAGAGTACTATACTGTTTGCACAAAAAATGGACAAACACCTCAAAGTTGTATGATTTAGTAGATCTTATGTTGTTCTTAGTGATTTGGGTGATTTATGCAAATATATGAAAAGCAGGGGCTAAACTGTAAAAAGACACGCAGATTTATAGTGGTTCAGCCAGAATGTGCCTACGTCCACTTTATATGTTATTTCTCTTCTCTTGTTTTGATTACAAGTACAAAGCTTTGATACAAGTAAAAGAAAGTTGTTTGAAAGTTCTCTCCGTGCTTGAGCTCTCAAACTTGTCCCCATTGTTGTACCCCTGCCCCTCTATTTATAGAGTGAGGTTGGGGGTAGGGGTCTTGAATGTATATAGTTGCTGGTGGGCCTGGGCTGATGTATCTGGCCTGGCACATCTGGTTCGGCATGGTCTTGGTTCGGGACGCCTCGGTCCGGTGGCAGCTGGTTCGGTGGGATGTGGAGCTGGGTTGGTTCGGTCTTGACTGGTTCGGTGGGATGTGGAGCTGGGTTGGTTCGGTCTGACTGGTTCGGTGGGATGTGGGTGAGGTCCCGGTCCGGTAGGCATGTAGAGGGTTGGTCCGGTCTCGACTGGTTCGGTGGTGAGACCGGACCGGTGTTGGAAGGGTTCTGGCAATGGTCTTGCCTCTTGGTTCGGTCAGTAGCGAGGTTGGTTGGAGTTGGTTCGATATCGGGGAGGAGAGGCTTGGCTTCTTCTTTTCTTTTGGTTCGATGGGGTTGGAAACACACCTAACATTTGCCCCCCAAAGTGGGGCATATGCCGGCATATGTCGCGCTTTGTTTTTTTTTTTTGAATTGGGTATAGCTTTATTCGATTCCGAGTGCGGAACCATCTGGTTCGGCTGTTCTGGGTATGTTTATAAATAGGGGCTACACTCCTTCGTTATTCTTTACCGAATCAAAAGAGAGTCGAATCAACTCTTGCCGAATCAAACCCTTGCCGAATCAAACCCTTGCCGAATCAACCCCTTGCTGAATCAAACCCTTGCCGAATCAACCCCTTGCCGAATCCATCTCGTGCTGAGTCAGGTACATATCCTTTTGCCGAATGAACACGAAAATGCCGAATGCTTCCTTGTATTGTATCGCCGAATGAGCTAGTGCCGAACGAAACTCGGAAGTTTGACCAACCGAACGGAACTTGAATATTTAAACACTGAATGGCACTTGATAATTATGCGTTTATATTCCCATACTCCTTGTGCTAATATCATGCTTTTCTTATGTCGTAGATAAATGTCTCAAAGGGTAGAAACTCGATCGAAGAAGAAGGAGTCTGAGGGCGAAGGAGGTTCTTCTGCCGTGCCCCCAGCTCAGCCAGGACCAGAACGTCGTGGATCTTCCCCGAGATCTTTAGTGGACGGGTACGGCCCTCAGGAGCTTCTGAACTCCCCGCCCGATTGCTCTCCTAGCTCCCTCAAGGAGGAGCAGCTTGATGTCATTTCCCGATCCTTTGGAATCGATAGGGCGCGCTTGCTATTGCCTGGGAGAGACGTTATGTCGTATGATCCTCCCGAAGGGTACTTCGCCTACAGCAGATACCACTGCATGTGTGGTGCCATTCCTCCTCTTAGTGCTTGGATAGCCAGCTTCCTCACATATATTAAGGTGGCCCCATTCCCGCTTCAACCCAACTCCTATGCTATATTGGTGAGCCTCTTCGTCATTTTCCATAGGAAGTATGGCCGTGCTCCTTCCAACCGGGAGATCCGGTATCTGTATAATCTTAGGGGCTATAAGAAGGGGTCTCCATACATTAGCTTGGAGTCAGCTGTGACCTTCAAGCCGGTCTTGGATTTGTATTCTAAATTTAGCATGTTCAAGAAGGAGTGGTTTTTTGTCAGGGACGACTCCGTGTCAATTCGGCGCTTTACTTCTGGATGTAAGTTGATGCTTCTACTTATAATTTCCATTCCGATTGCGATGCTTCTTCTCATACGTTTTCATTTTTTGCTAGCGACAGGTGGCTTTGCGGTTGTGGAGACTGACCGCCTGGTTCAGACGGCGGCTGAGATAGAAGCTATTCTCGGGAAGTATAGATCATCTGCCTTCCTGATCAGAAATGCGACCCTCCTGGAGTATAACATAATCCTTCCACAGCAGTCAGTAGTCAAGCTGAGGGAAACGGCGGAGGAGAGGGTGGCTGCTCAGACTAAGGGAGGCGTCACGGTAGAGAGTAGCAAGAGGAAACCTTTCGCGAAACCTCCAGCCGTCGGAGGTAAGAAACTCAAGAAATCGGACGGTCCCTCCCCCAGCAATTGTCCACTTACCCAGGAGGAGGAAGACATAGAGGAGGAAAGAGGTGAGGGTGGAGATGGTCGGGAAGGTGATAGGGGTGGCGATGGCATCGGGGCCTTGCTTCCTGGGCAAGCGGGCGAGATTCAGGAGTGGACGGACGATGCGTTCCACCAGGCTTTTGAGGGGCTGGACGAAGATCCGGTTTTGGTAAGGAAAACTGGGAAAGCGGACAAGGCCGGGACCGGTGCACGTGAGTCTTCTCAGACCATTCCAGCCAAGGTGGCTCCGACGAATCAAGGTGAACTCTTGACTCCTGCATGCTTCATTAATGATAGGGACTTAGGGATATTTTATGATCCGCTCCCGTCCTGGAATGAAATCCAGGACTTATTGCAGTATCCTACTTCTCCCTAGGGTTTGTATAACAGACGTGCTTTCTTTCTTCTTTTAATCCGCCGCGTTTCTCAAATTACATAGTGATGTAAGTTTGTGACACTTGTTCTTCATGTCAGGGGCAGGTAAGACATCCAAGGCCTTGGATCTTCGGCACAGGCTTGAGCAATACAAGCTTTCAAAAACTTCCGCTAAGCCGAAGCCTTTGACCCACCGCTCTGGGGATGTAGTCGGCTACCGTCCTCTTCTCGGGGTCATCGAAGAGGGTATTCAACGGAGAAAGAGGAGTCATTCTTCATCCGAGCCTTCACTTGGTCCCCATCTCCCGGCTCAGCCTCTTCATGATATCACAGGGGAGGATAGCGAGTTTGCACTTTCTCCGCGCCCACCCGGAAACCCTACCGTTATCCACATCGACCGTCCTGACTTGGCTCGTAATCCATTTGCGGGTCATCCTGACCTGGATCCAAGCTCCCATGATATTACCTTTGACGAGGTCACTGGTGAGCACCTTCTTCCACGCAACCCCATGGTACGGGTACTTGATGAAGCTAAGTCCTTAGATCTTGATTTACTCACTACTCGTATAATTACTATGGGAGACGAGGCCAAGGCTAATATTGACCGGGTGGCGGAGGAGACTAAGAAGCTGATGGGGCATCATGCCCGGTTGGTTAAGGCCAGAGAGGAGATTGGGAGTGCCAATATCCGACTGCGATTGGTGGTTTCGGATCAGGCCAAATAGCTTGCGGATCAGGCTATTCAGATTTCTCAGCATAAGGCTGCTTCTGGACGACTAAAGAAATCCATGGAAGAGGCTAGCCGGGCCGAACTGCGGAAAATGGAAGCTACTTGCAAAGAACGGATTGACATGGCTATTGCTACGGTGGACGAGGTTCGGAAAGCGGATCTTGAGCAGGTGGAGGAGCTGTCCAGGAAACTTGAGGCTGCAGAGCTTGCTCAAGCCAAGTTGAGGGAGGAGATGGAGGCAATGCGGGGATCCCTTCTGGTTGACTGCTCGAGATACCGATCAGAGAGAGATGCTGCCGTTGAAAGGCTGTCGGCTTCTGAGGCCCGGATGAGGGAGTTTGAGGAGAATGAGGGGATGATGGATGAAATGCTTCAGGACGTGTACTTCCGAACTTGGAAGCAGGGCAACCTATCCTGGATGGATGATTATCCCAGGGTTATGGCTAAGATTTATCTCCGGGCTTTGGAGGAAGCTAAGGCCGATGCGGATAAAGATGGTGGCGTGGTCTTTAGCATGGATGCGGTCACTGCCCAGTTTACCAAGGAGGAGAAGGTGGCGGTGAAGGAAGGTATGCGGTCGCTTGCTGCTGAGGAGGTAGGCGTGCAGGTAGAGGATGACGATCAGGATAGTCATGAAGCAGGCGCTGGTAAGTCTCCCTTTTTTAGTTTCCCCATCAATTTGGTTGCTTATTGCTAATGAATCCTTTCTCTGACTGGACAGGGGGTCAACAGGACAAGGATAAAGCTCCACTGCAGCCGGCCCCTTGATTATATCTGGAAAAACTCTTTTTGTGGGTTTGACAGGGTTGTACATGTTAGCCGAAAAATAGTAAAGTAGCCTTTGGGTTATAATATTTTGCCACTTGTAATAAATAGCCTTATTTTTGACGTGTAATTCTTTAACTTGGGCTGATTTTCTTGAATGTTTGTTGCTTTTTCGACATGTCGTATGAGAAATATAGCTATGCATATTCTTGTAATTGAATCTTGTTTGATGTCAGGTTTTGGTTTTAAAACATAATTTCATGACTTGTAATATTAGTGTGTGGTGTGAACAAATTATAGTCATGCATCTGTACATAAAGGAAGAAAATACCGCCTTTCATGTTCTGTTTGTAGATGGCAGTTTCGAATATCTTGTATGACCGAGCATGGAAAGTAGTTGAATGCCCTGCCATCTGATTGTGGATCTCCGCATCCATTGGCGAGTGTCTTCTACTCCGTATCCTGTACTTTATGGATTGTTATAGAGGATAGGAGGAAAGCTTTTTAAGTAAAATTGAAATATGTGAAATAGTAAAACTTCCAATCACGGAAGGCCTTCGATGTGCTTAAGTTCGTGGCAAACGGGTTTTGTAGTCACTTTCCCTAGCTGTGGGTCTTGGAGACATTTGTCACCCATCTTACGCCTCCGCGGGGAGTTAATTCTTTTTTTACCACAGCCGCACTTAAGACACATCGGAGCCGAGATCACGCACAGTAACTACCCGGGCCATTATGGTCCGTAATCGTGGGTATTATTCGATTTACTGTGGCCGGCTAGCGTGGGTGCCGATCGTCAACTGTGAACTGCCCCTGGCTGGCCACACCTTATGTTGGGGCTTATAGTCGGTTCACAGTTGCCGGCGAGCCTAACGCCGTAATGAGCTGCCTCGGCTATAGTCGGCCTTCTCGGTGGCTTATAATCGGCTCATTACAGTTGGCTTTAAGGGCCGTCGCGAGCAATGAGTTAACCCACAGTAGAGGGATGCTGGGGCAAAAGTGTCTCATAGGCGAGGGCATAGATTCGCATAGTACATGTTGGGTTTTGCCCAGGTGAAGTTGCGCCGTGAGGTGCTTTGAGTGGAGATGCTATACGCGTAGGATTTTGTTCAACAGAAAAGGATAAAGTTAACAAGTATCCAAGATATAAAGGAACAAGTTAAAAAAGAGACAAGGTTTTTTAAAGTGGTTCGGCATGAAAAGGCCTACGTCCACTGATTCTCTTTGTTAATTCACTTCATATGGGCAATACAAGTTAAGAAAAGTATCGACGGAGGTGTTGGATGTTCCATGCCCTCTGGAACACCTCTCCGTCCACTGTTGACAAAATATAGGCTCCGTTGTGGAGATCTTTATGAATTACATATGGTCCATCCCAGATCGGGTCTAGTGCTCCGGGGCGAGGGAAGATTCGCTTGAGGACAAGATCCCCTTCTTGTAAGGTACGATGCTTGACTTTGGAGTTGTATTGTGCTGCCACTTTCTGCTTATGGGCCGCTGCTTTAAGGACTGCATCATTCCTTCTCTCCTCAACTAGATCCAAAGACATGTGGAGGAGTTCTTCATTCTCTTCTGGGTTATAGTGGATCCTACGGTGGGAAGGCACGATGGTTTCAACTGGGAGCATAGCCTCCGATCCGTATGCCAAAGAGAAAGGAGTGTGCCCTGTTGATGTTCTGAAAGATGTGCGGTAGGCCCATAGTGTCGTAGGGAGTTCATCCACCCAAGCGCCCTTTGACTTTTTGAGCTTCTTTTTGATCAGAGTTTTCAGAATTTTGTTGACTGCTTCGACTTGTCCGTTTGCCTGGGGATACGCTACAGATGAGAAGCTTTTATGAATTCCGTGCTCTCGGCACCAGTTGGCGAATTCCTCACTGTCAAACTGAAGTCCATTGTCTGATATGATTTTGAGTGGGACTCCGTACCTGCACAGAACATTTATGATCAAGAAGTTAATAACTTTTGCTGAAGATACTTTATTCAGAGGTTCCACTTCCACCCATTTGGTGAAATAATCAACCGCCACTATAGCATATTTGGCCCCGCCTCGGCCCATCGGTAGCTCGCCGATTAAGTCAATTCCCCATATTGCGAAGGGCCAAGGGCTGGTCATTTGAGTAATCTCAGTTGTTGGTAGCCGTGGGATCTTAGCAAATTTTTGGCATCTGTCACACTTCTTGACGAAATCTAAGGCGTCCTTGCTTAAGGTGGGCCAGAAATATCCGTAACGGAGTATCTTTTTTGCTAATGTTTGCCCTCCGGTGTGATCTCCGCAGCTCCCCTGATGGATGTTGGATAAGATTTCCTTGGCTTCTCTCCCAGCGACACACCTTAATAACGGGTTAGAGAATCCGCGCCGATAGAGGATGTCTTCTTGTATTGTGTAGCGGGACGCTTTCCTCAAGATTTTCTTGACTTCGTTACACCCGTTGGGTAGTGCGCCATTCTGTAGGTAGTCTCGGATGGGAGTCATCCAAGTTGCTTCTTCGGCTGCAGCTATCAGATTCACTTGCTCAAAACTTGGGACCGTTTGCTTTGAGATGGTTACTGCCCCGAAGATGGCGATGTCTCTCATACTCGCTTGCTTTGCCAATTCGTCGGCCTCTTGGTTCTCTTCCCGAGGGATGTGTTTGACTAAGTACTGATCCAATCGGCTGAGAAGCAACTTGGTCTTCTTTAGATATGCTATGAGTCGTTCCTCTCGAGCTTGGAATTCTGCTAGTATTTGATTAACAATAAGTTGAGAATCTCTGTGAAGACACAAAGAATTGGCTCCTATTTCTATGGCAATTTCTAGTCCAGCTATCACTGCTTCATATTCTGCATCGTTGTTGGTGGCAGCGAACTCCAACCTTATAGCATAGTGCAGTTTATTTCCCCTGGGAGTGATTATTACCACACCTGCCCCCGAGCCTTGTTCGTTAGATGCACCGTCCACAAAGAGATTCCACTTGATATCTTCTGTTATTTCCAGTTGCTCCTTATCCTCGTTGGTAGTGAACTCTGCAATGAAATCAGCCATGGCTTGTCCCTTGATGGCGGTGTGAGGGTGATAGGTGATATCATATTGACTCAGCTCAATGCACCATTTAAGTAGTCGCCCGGAAGTGTCGGGACGATGGAGTACCTGCCTCAGTGGTTGATCGGTCAGAACTTTGATGGAATGGGATTGGAAGTAGTGACGTAGTTTTCGTGAAGTGATTAGTAAACAGTATGCTAACTTTTCAAGTTTAGGATATCTGACTTCTGCCCCAGTAAACCTTTTACTGACGAAGTAAACTGGTCGTTGCGTGCGGTTGTCTTCCCTTACCAAGGCAGCGCTTAAAGCGTGAGATGACACAGCAAGGTATAGGTATAATTCTTCGCATTCGCTTGGGGTCAAGAGTACCGGTGGTTTCTGGAGGTGTTCGATTAGGTTAAGGAAAGCGGTTAAGCATTCGTCCGTCCATTCGAACTTTCCTTTATCTTTCTTTAGAGCTTCGAAAAAGGGGACGCACTTGTCCGTTGCCTTGGAGATGAATCGGCTTAGGGTGGCCACTTTTCCATTTAGGCTTTGCATTTCCTTTCGGGTGGAAGGTATCTTGATATCCCTTAGTGCTCGGACTTGTTCAGGGTTTGCTTCAATCCCTCGGGCATGGACGATGAACACTAAGAATTTTCCCGATGACACTCCGAATGAGCACTTTAGTGGATTCAACTTCATTCCATACTGTCGAAGTACCTGGAACATTTCGCCTAGGTGGCTTACGTGATCTTTGGCTTTCCGTGATTTCACCAGCATGTCGTCCACATATACTTCCATAGTTTGTCCTATTAGCCCTGCAAACATCTTGTTGACGAGGCGCTGGTAGGTGGCTCCTGCATTTTTAAGTCCGAAAGGCATTACCTTATAGCAGTACAAACCTCGATCGGTGATGAAACTAGTGTGGTCTTGGTCGGGAGCATGCATAGGAATTTGGTTATATCCTGAGTATGCATCCATAAAAGATAGGAGTTCGTGCCCGGCTGTGCTGTCTACAAGTTGGTCGATTCTGGGAAGTGGGAAGCAATCCTTTGGGCAGGCGTCATTTAGGTTGGAAAAGTCAATGCAGGTTCGCCACTTCCCATTAGCCTTTTTTACCAGCACCGGGTTGGCGATCCATTCCGGGTAGATAGCTTCTCGTATGAAGTCATTGGCGAGTAGATTCTTTACTTCTTCATCGAGTGCTGCTGATCGTTCTGCCCCCATACTTCTCTTTTTTTGTTTTACAGGCGCCTTGGTAGGATCAATGTTTAATACGTGGCAGGCTATGTCGGGGGAGATTCCAGTCATGTCTGCGTGTGACCAAGCGAATACATCCAAGTTGTGGCGGAGAAAATCGATGAGTTGTTCCTTCAATTCGGCTTTTAGTTGGGACCCAATTTTCAATAGTCTACTCGAGTCGTGCTTGTCTACAGATATAAACTCCATAGCCTCTGCAGGCTCGGCGGTGGCCTCCTCCTCTTTGTCCCTAGGGTCTAATTCATTGAAAGGGTCGCTGGTATATCGAAGAGGAGGGGCTTTCTTTAATTGCTATGCTTCTAGGCTTTTTATGCAGAGGGCAATCTCTACACCCTTCCCTTTATCCTTCCTGTGGTTGTTGCGAAGTTCAGTTACATAGCAGTCTCGAGCAACGTCCTGGTCTCCTTCCACTTCCCCCACTCCATTGTCTGTTGGGAATTTCACCTTTAGGCACCATGGGGCTAATACAATTTGGAAGTCAGACAAGGATGGCCTTCCTAAGAAGGCGTTGTAGGCCGACTGGTTTTCTATTAGCATAAACGTTTGTTTCCGGACAGTAGAGCGGAGATGGCTTCCAATTTCAACAAAAAGGTCCAGTTGCCCAAGGGGCATCTTCGCATCTCCAGTGAAGCCGTGTAGTGGTTTATCGCAGGGGGATACATCCTTCATTGATAGCTTCATTTTGTCGAATGCGTGTTTGAACAGGATGTTTACCGAGCTTCCAGTGTCTACCAGGATTCGGTATACTTCGGCGGGACCAAGCCGGGCAGAGATGACCATGGGATCCATGTGAGGGTACTGCCTTCCTTCTAGGTCACGCTTACCGAATGTGATGTCATCACTTTCTTTCCGCTTCGGGTGGCGCTCTTCTATAACTGAATTGACATAGTCTTTATTGTCTCTAAGCGACTTTCCGTATCTTTCCATCTCTTTCCAGCTTCTATCTGCGATGTGTGGCCCTCCTGAGATGGTATGGACCACTATCTTTTCTTGGCTAGAGCTGCTAGCGTTGCGGTTTCCTCTGTCGGCCCCTGGTGAGGGTAGCCTTGGGTTTTCATTGGCAGGAGCTGGGGTCCTGTCCTGACCTTTTACATAACGTTCCAGTTTCTTTCTTCTGATGTGTTCCTCAATCAGATCTCGGAGATGATGGCATTCGTTGGTATCATGTCCGTGAGATTCGTGGAAGCGACAGAATTTTCCAGACTTATGTGCGTTATCTGATTCTTTCTTGTATGGTGGGCGTTTGTATCTAACTTCGCCTTGGGTGGCAAGGAAGATATTTTCGACGGTCTCGTTCAAAGGGGTGTAAGTGTCGAATCTTGGCCCTGGCCGATATAGGCGCTTTTCTCCCTTCTTGCCCCCAGCATTGTCTCTGGAATCATTTCTTCGAACGTCCCTCGCCACAGCAGGGGCGTTGCCATGGGTCGTCTTATTTTGCTGTCCTGACTGCCCCTCAACGGCAGTATCCTCAAGCCTCATGTATTTCCCGGCTTCATGGAAGAAATCGGGTAAAGTAGATGATTTTTCTTTTGTCAATCTTCTAGCAAATTTAGTGTCCGGATGCACTCCACTGCAGAGGGCCATTAGGATAAGCTTCTCATCGGCATCTTGAACTGCGGCTGCTGCGGTGTTGAATCTGGTTAGGTATTGCTGCAGCTTTTCTCCAGGTTTCTGTTTGACGCTGGATAAGGAATAAGCGTCCTTAGGTTGCTCCACATGAATGCGGAAATGACTGATAAATTTTTCTTTCAACATTTCCCACGAGCTGATGGATCCTTGGGGTAGATGACAGAACCAGGAGGTAGCAAGATCTGCTAAGAAGAGCGGAAAGCATTTGCACAGTACTCCCTCTGTTGCTCCACTCATGAGCATATGCTGCGTGTACCTCTGTAAGTGTACAACGAGATCGGAGGTTCCTTTGTAGGGTTCCATTGTTGGCATCTTCCATTCTCGGGGGGTGATAGCAATTTCGATATTGCGGGCGAAAGGGCTGGTTACCCTAGCGCCTATCCCTCGATCTCTTTGCTCCCGTTGGACACACTCTCTGAATAAGCGTGCCATCCTTTCATCAGAACTTGGAGCAGATAGAAATGAGTTTGGTTCTGTTCTGTGGGATTGATTCCGTCCAGATGACCTGTAGGGATGGTATCGTCTATCATTCCTCATATTTTCCAGTGGCTGCCTTTGATCTTCTGGGAGCATGCTTGGGTCAGCTACAGTTGGCCCTTGCCTTGATCTCCCCCTGTTGGGTTCTGATCTAAGCACTTCCTCGGGTCCAACTTCGGGCTGAACTCTAGCTCGGCCCCGTTCACTGGTGTTTCTGTGGTTAGGCAGCATGACAGGCTCAGCTACAGTTGACCTTCGCCCGGTACCTTCCCCGTTGGGTTCGGTACCAAACGTTTCCTCAGGCCTAACTTCGGGCTGTGCTCGGTCTCGGCTCCTACCACGGCTACTTCTGCCGTTAGCTCCTTCGAAGAAGGAAGATCTTTGTTGTCTCTGAGATCCTCCAGACTGGGACTCGCCCCATGATTCAGTGTTGCGGTTGGATTCTTCAGCGTCCCTTAAGCGTGACATGAGATGGTCCACCAAGGCTTCCTGCTGGGACGTGAAGCGGTTAGTTACTTCAACAACAACTCTGTCCAAATCTGCCCTAGTAATTGCTGCAGGCTGTTCTGTGGCAGGAGTGGTTGGGTTAGCCTGTCCTTCATTTGTTACCGTTGCTGGAGGAGGACGATTTACTTGATTCGTGACAGCTGGATCTGGAAGACTGCTGGATGCGATGTTTTTTCCTTTGTTAACATCTTTTCTCTATTTGGGAGGCATGTTTTCCAAGTGGTGGACGATGCTGTTAGGAAAACTTGTTAAGTGGATGAAGCTGAAGCTTCGAGCTTCTAACTCTCAGTGAAAGCACCAAAAATGTTTGCACAAAAAATGGACAAACACCTCAAAGTTGTATGATTTAGTAGATCTTATGTTGTTCTTAGTGATTTGGGTGATTTATGCAAATATATGAAAAGCAGGGGCTAAACTGTAAAAAGACACGCAGATTTATAGTGGTTCAGCCAGAATGTGCCTACGTCCACTTTATATGTTATTTCTCTTCTCTTGTTTTGATTACAAGTACAAAGCTTTGATACAAGTAAAAGAAAGTTGTTTGAAAGTTCTCTCCGTGCTTGAGCTCTCAAACTTGTCCCCATTGTTGTACCCCTGCCCCTCTATTTATAGAGTGAGGTTGGGGGTAGGAGTCTTGAATGTATATAGTTGCTGGTGGGCCTGGGCTGATGTATCTGGCCTGGCACATCTGGTTCGGCATGGTCTTGGTTCGGGACGCCTCGGTCCGGTGGCAGCTGGTTCGGTGGGATGTGGAGCTGGGTTGGTTCGGTCTTGACTGGTTCGGTGGGATGTGGAGCTGGGTTGGTTCGGTCTCGACTGGTTCGGTGGGATGTGGGTGTGGTCCCGGTCCGGTAGGCATGTAGAGGGTTGGTCCGGTCTCGACTGGTTCGGTGGTGAGACCGGACCGGTGTTGGAAGGGTTCTGGCAATGGTCTTGCCTCTTGGTTCGGTCAGTAGCGAGGTTGGTTGGAGTTGGTTCGATATAGGGGAGGAGAGGCTTGGCTTCTTCTTTTCTTTTGGTTCGATGGGGTTGGAAACACACCTAACATATACAGTCTCAACTGACTTAATACAACACATCGGAAAACAGAATAAAACAGCAACTCCTAAAATAGCCATCCGTCAGTCTCATGCTTGTCTTCGGTAGCTTTATTCGTCATCCTACTAAAAATCTATAAACCTCAACCCTCAGCCTACTCAAATCAATTTTGAGCACCCGAGAGTTTAAAAGGAAAAACATAACCTTCGAGTCAGACATAGATCCTGGTGTGAATAATACTATACATCTCGTTATGATATTAAGTGAGACCACACCACTTAGCAGAACGGGTTTCCCCTTACTAACAACCTTTCACAACATATCTTTTGCAAACCTTTATCCTGCAACCAAAACTGGTTAAAACTGCAAAGCATTATTATGTAATCATACATATCAGGTGACAAATGAACTATCTGTCCAAACACTATAGTTTTGTTTGGCTAACTACTAACCTTTGGCTGACTCGGGCCTACCAGACAATATAAACTAAATAATCTAACACATGTTAGACACTCTTCTTCTGGACGGTCTTCCCCTAACTTATCTATTAGATACTCCTCTTCTGGACGATTTGTCCCTAACTTATCTGTTAGATACTCCTATTCTGGACGTCTGTCCCTAACTTAACTGTTGAGTCACATAGTCCATGAAGTTTTGATTTCTGACAAAGAAATAAAGGCGATCGACAAAAAGAAGACATCTTGGCTATAAAGAGACACAAAAGAGCTACATATGGTACTCTAGATTATAGGTTGATTATTTGATGTTGTAATAGTGTTAAACTTGTTAAAATCTATCCTCAAATAATCATGCACCTCAATATAATCAATATATATACGTTTGAATGGCATTGCACATTCATTGTGCAATTTGACAGGGACCGGTCGACCGGTAGGTTTTTGGGCGGTCGACCGTTTCTGTGTAAATTGCACAAAGAACGTGCACACATGCACATAACGTCTATATATTCAAATTCCTGTCTACCGGCCATTTTTGACCTGTCGACCGTTTTCAAACAGAAAGCAACCTTTCGTACAGACACTTCCTTTTCTTCAACGGTTGCTTCTCTTTCTCTTCACCAATGATCATGACCTTTGTTTGTATCTTTTCACAAAGGGTTACAACTGTTTATTTCTTATATAAACATCATGAAATCATTATTCCAGATAAGAATAACCAATTCTATTATTCTAATCTCTATTCTATTGATCTCTGTCTTGAGCTCTCAAACATTTCAATTGCTTATTGAATCATTGAAATCATTTCATATCTTTTGATTCTATAAGTAATATACTTCCTTCAATCTTCACAAACATCATTCACATATTTTGAAGATAAGATTATAGGAAGGGTGTACTACAAGTGACAAATCAGTGTTGTTAAGAGCACAAGTTGTCAACGACAATTGTATTTATTTTTGTTGAAGTCCTCGGTGTTGTAAGAGGCACGAAATCCCGTTCGGCTGTTCGGGTGTTATAAACCTGTTCCTCCGGGTGAAGCGAGGTAGTTGGTAGGAAAATCCAGATAGGAGTCTGGGACTGGACGTAGGACGGGAGGTCCGAACCAGTATAAAAATCCCTGGTGTGATTTTACTGTTTACTGCATTTACTATTCTATATCTGTGAATTGCTATATAGTTAGTTTATTGAATATTTACTTATATAGCAATTGTAAATAACATTCCGCATATATTAGTCCATATTACACGATCCGTAATTAGTGTGCACAAGCGTACACACTTTCATTTGGTATCGGAGCATACATACTTTCATTTGGTATCAGAGCACGGTCATCATATAACCGTAAAACCGTTATTTGATATATTCTTGTAATATGGCAAATAACGCAAGTACTAGCTCTAGCACTTACACGGAAGGTCAATCAACACAAAGACCTCCATTCTTTAATGGTCTCAACTATAGCTATTGGGCTACACGTATGTCATTTTTCATGCAATCAAATAGCTATGATGCTTGGAATGCTACTCAAAAAGAAATAGTAAATCCAACAACTGAATATTCAGAATGGACAACGGCTGAGAAAACAGCAGCAGCTGTAAATGCAAAGGCAATAAATATGTTGTTTTGTGCATTAGACCAAAATGAATATAACCGTGTTAGTATCTGCACTACTGCATATCAAATTTGGCAAACGCTGAAAACCACTCATGAAGGTACTAACAAGGTTAAACAAGCCAAAATAGCCATGCTGAAGAGTCAGTTTCAAAATTTCAAAATGAAACCGAATGAGACAATCAATGATATGTATTCAAGATTTCAAACTATTCATCATGCACTTATCGGATTAGGGCAAAAATATTCAGATTTTGATGTTGTTTCAACAGTCCTACATTCTCTGACTAGTGAATGGGAAGGAAAAGTATTAGCAATTGAAGAAGCTAATGACCTTTCCATCATGAAGCCAGATGAATTGATAGGAAATTTAATGTCCTATGAAGCAAATTTGCAGGCTAGAAAAGAACAGAAAGAAGAGAAGAAAAATGTAGCATTTCATGCTGAGAAAGATGAAAATGAATCAGATTCTGAAGATGAAGATTTGGCATTCATTGCAAAAGGATTCAAAAAATTCCTAAAATATCGAAAAGCCAGTCGCTACAACAAAAGGAAACCTGGATCAAGCAAACCATCTTCATCAACTATAGAATGTTTCAACTGTCACAAAAAGGGGCACATGCAGAAGGATTGTCCAGAACAGAAGAAGAAGTCAGAAAATGATAAATTCAAACATAAGAAGGACAAGTCAAAGAAACGAGCCTTCTCAGTAACATGGGATGATTCAGACTCATCCTCATCTGAAAGTGGAAGTGATCAGGAAAATGGACAAGCTAATGTTTGTTTTATGGCAACAGAAGATGAGGTACAAATTCCTACATTTGATGAATTACTTGATATAAATTCTGAGTTGATAGTCAAATATAAAGACATAAAACGTCAATTAAAAGTAGCCAAAGCAGATTTGAGTAGAGTAGAGTTTGAACGAGATATGTTAAAAGACGAGAAGAAAATATTAGAAGAAGAACTTGAAAAACTTCAAGAATCATCATCTAATGTTGACTCTCAATTATCTCTTTTGAGTCAAGAAATTGAAACTCAAAAAGAGAAAAATGATGCTCTCACTATTGAAAATCATGAGCTTAAGGCAAAAGTCAAAAATCTGGACCTAGAAAAGGCGAGCTTACAAACTAAGTTAGATGACATAACTCAAAATGTTTCTAACTTTAACAAAGGTCGAGAAAATTTGACAAAAATCATTGAAAGTTCACAATCTGTTTCAAATAAACAAGGTTTGGGATATAGGAAACCAGAAACCAAGAAACATCTTGGTAATGGAAGGAAAAAGAAAGTACAAAAGACTGGAGCTAAGAAAAATCTTAGTTTATTATATTCCAAACCAAAACCAGTTGTGAAATTTCAGAAGAAAAATGTCAAGACTATCAAAATATGGGTTCCTAAAACAAATAACAATTTGATTAGGAACAAATATATTCAGAATTTCATGAATACTGTGCATTATAATTCTAATTATGTATATAAAGGGGATACCGGACCCGTATGGGTTTGGATTCCTAAGATCTAACTCTTAGGACCCTATAAAAAGTGGGTACCATGGTCTTAATTATATTTTTTGCAGGTACCACTTAAGAAAAGAGGAAAATGGATATTCTGGTTGATACATTCCTATATTATTCCATTATCTATTACTCCTTTTTGTCGATGACAAAGGGGGAGAAAAGAGCTAACAATTATTTGCAGGAATATATATATATATAAAGAATACAAACAAAATCTCAGGGAGATCACATATTCAGGGGGAGATTCAGAACTTCAGATATATGTTGTCATCAATCAAAAAGGGGGAGAATGTTGAGTCACATAGTCCATGAAGTTTTGATTTCTGACAAAGAAATAAAGGCGATCGACAAAAAGAAGACATCTTGGCTATAAAGAGACACAAAAGAGCTACATATGGTACTCTAGATTATAGGTTGATTATTTGATGTTGTAATAGTGTTAAACTTGTTAAAATCTATCCTCAAATAATCATGCACCTCAATATAATCAATATATATACGTTTGAATGGCATTGCACATTCATTGTGCAATTTGACAGGGACCGGTCGACCGGTAGGTTTTTGGGCGGTCGACCGTTTCTGTGTAAATTGCACAAAGAACGTGCACACATGCACATAACGTCTATATATTCAAATTCCTGTCTACCGGCCATTTTTGACCTGTCGACCGTTTTCAAACAGAAAGCAACCTTTCGTACAGACACTTCCTTTTCTTCAACGGTTGCTTCTCTTTCTCTTCACCAATGATCATGACCTTTGTTTGTATCTTTTCACAAAGGGTTACAACTGTTTATTTCTTATATAAACATCATGAAATCATTATTCCAGATAAGAATAACCAATTCTATTATTCTAATCTCTATTCTATTGATCTCTGTCTTGAGCTCTCAAACATTTCAATTGCTTATTGAATCATTGAAATCATTTCATATCTTTTGATTCTATAAGTAATATACTTCCTTCAATCTTCACAAACATCATTCACATATTTTGAAGATAAGATTATAGGAAGGGTGTACTACAAGTGACAAATCAGTGTTGTTAAGAGCACAAGTTGTCAACGACAATTGTATTTATTTTTGTTGAAGTCCTCGGTGTTGTAAGAGGCACGAAATCCCGTTCGGCTGTTCGGGTGTTATAAACCTGTTCCTCCGGGTGAAGCGAGGTAGTTGGTAGGAAAATCCAGATAGGAGTCTGGGACTGGACGTAGGACGGGAGGTCCGAACCAGTATAAAAATCCCTGGTGTGATTTTACTGTTTACTGCATTTACTATTCTATATCTGTGAATTGCTATATAGTTAGTTTATTGAATATTTACTTATATAGCAATTGTAAATAACATTCCGCATATATTAGTCCATATTACACGATCCGTAATTAGTGTGCACAAGCGTACACACTTTCATTTGGTATCGGAGCATACAAACTTTCATTAACTTCCCCTAAGGTCACCTGATCCTAATGGTTTTGCGGGCTCACCAATAACCTATCAGTATACAAATATATATTCCCTTCTATGTGTAATCATCATTTTAGTCTTACCTGTGACAAAGCCTTACACACTCGAATTTTGGACTAAATTAATTGGGGCTATAGCTAATGTATAGGGCACGATCCTATACCAGTCCCATCTGGTATTCTAATATCTGAGTCATTTTACTTAGGGTAATCTTCCCAAAATTTTCCTTGAAAATCTTTTCATCTCAAATTGATTTAAAACCTTTAAATCAAACTTAAACAAGGAAAATACATATACTCTATGCTTTACTCAAAATCACCTTGCCATATTATATATATACTTTACACAAATCTTTGTTGATGAAAACATTTAAACCTTTGAAAGTACCTCTTTCGAATCCATTGAAAGTATCCCTTTCAAAACCTTTGAAAGTACCTCTTTCGAAACCAAGTAAAACCCCTCTTATAACCTAAGCCGAAGGCCAAAACCTAAGCCAAAGGCAAAAACATTCCTTTCGAAACCATTCAATCTTCCTTTCGAAAACACTTGAAAAACCTTTCCTTCGAAGGCTTTAAAACCTTAGACATCAAATCTTTAAAACACTTTAAACTGCCTTTAGAAAACCATTGGAAAACCTTCCTTTCAAACCTTTCAAAATCATTGGGGAACCACCCCTTCGAAACCTTTATTTAAAACCTTTCGAAAGCATCAAAAACTTTGTAAACAACAAACCTTTCGAAAGCATTTGGGTTTAATTTAAAACATGTGGAAATACCTTTCAAAACCATTCAAGATTAACTCTTTTGAAACCTTTGAAAACTATCTCTTTCGAAACCATTTGGGTTCAATCTTCAACAGAACATAAGGGTCATTATAACCATTTAAGTTGAAAGCATTCCTTAATTCCTAAGTAAAGAAGTGATGGTGTCGAAACCAACCTTCCGAAAGCATTGGAGAACTGACCAAGTTTTAAAACAAAGTATACCTTCCGAAACCATTGACTTAGAAAGGCAAGAAAAGCGGCAGCTAAAGGTTTTGACCCCTTCGAAAGCAATTACTTAAAACTAAAGGCGCAACCCATTCGAAACCATTCCCTTAAAACCATTTGACCTGGTCGAAAGCCAATCAAGTCGAAAGCAAACCCTTCGAAAACAAAGCAGGCGCGTTTTCATTTAAAAACAAAGACATGTTTCGGCCCTATCGAAACCTATGGTCTCGACCCAGTTACTTCCGCCTTTTTTCAATTCACTATGTACCAAGTTATTGATACTATATGCATTGGTTTCGATAGAAATGGTGGCGGCAATATATGGTTGGAACCCCTGTGCCGAGAGAGGCGAGACATGCCAAAAGCATGTAAAATTTGTTTTTATCTTTTTAAAGTAATCTTTTCAACTAACCTACCTTATTTGTCAAAATCTGATTGTTTGCTAATTCTCTTTTCTAAAAGTGCTGCCAATATTTCAGAAATAAACAATTTAATTTATTTACAAAATACCCCTTCTCATTTTACAAATATATAAAACATTTAAGTCCCATACCCTAAATAATTTTATATATTCATCAAAACACTTAGGAAAATTCTACAAAAATTCCAAAAAACCATTTTTAATATGTTTTCTAACATATATTAATTTCAGGCCCAAAATATTAATTATTTAGCCGTAAATAATTTAAAACCCAAATAATTATTTTCTTCACTAGAAAATTAATATAAAATCCACATTAATTCAGAAAATTATGAAAATTGAAACCCATTTCTAAAATATCATTTCTGATCTATATCTCAAATCGCAAGGCATTTGGATGTCATTAAATAGGGTTTTTGAATTAAAACATACCATAAAACCTATATGAATAATCATTAATCATCAATAAGCATATATTAACATTTAATCATTCAAAAACATGGCATAATCATGCAAAATACTTCGAATTCATCTTAAAACCGAAAATAATTAGAAAAATGAGAAGTAGTCATTATTCGCCTTAGCTTTGAGATTATGGAGTTTGAAATTTGAATGGATTTGATTTTGATTTATCTTCTTTCCTTTGCTTTCTTTATCTTCTTCTTGCTTAATGGTGGTCGGCCTCTATACTTTGATTTTGATTTAGTGAATATAAAATGTACGTATGGAATGATGGTCTAAGGGTTTAGGGTATAAGGATCTACTTATTCCTATATTTCCCTTGTCTATTTCCTAACACTTTATTCTATTTCAATTTACTTAGTTCATTTGTTAACATGGCACGACTACCCCTTAGTTTAATCACAAATCTCAATCCCCTAATCATCATATTATTTTATTTAATTTAGCTAACTAAATATCCTAAATAATGTTACTAAAAATTAGGGTCATTACATTCATCTTTTGGGTCTTTATGTTTGTTGTCAGCATTTTTTAGGATGCAGTGTCGTTCTGTCATATCAAGATGGCAATTCATCCTTGTCATTTCAACGTTGATATAAAATTGCAACGTTGTTCTATCACTTCAATGTCAAGTCAGGATGGCGGCACATTCTTGTAGCTTTTTATGTTAATGCAAGATTGCGGCATAGATCTGCCACTTTAGATATTAGTTTAAGATTGTGGTGCATCCTCATTTGTGGATATTTTCTTTAAGGGTTGTGTTGTAGTTCTATATTATTGATATTATTTTTTCTAAGGCTGTAGCACAATCTCCATGCTTCATTGCTATTCAGAGATTGTGCCATAGCTCTGACTCATAAAGGCTTACTTTTGGGATTGTAGTACAACCTTCATATTAGGTATTTGGGAGTTATGCAATTCAAAGGTTATGCCGTAGGTCCACCCCATGAGAGTCAGGGTTATAAACCTGTCCCTACACTATTGTGGCAATCTTAGGTTTTAGGTATAGTAATACAACATTTAAACCATGCTTGGTTGAAGGGCGCAGTTTCCAAGTGTTGCTACCATCTTGTGGTTTTGACGTGGAACTATTCAGATTTTGTTCTTGGTTCCTTTCTATAATTTGATTCTTACTATGGGAGCGTTCTTTTGGCTCGACATTCGTATTAATTTCACTTTGATAACATTTGGAAAATATGGTTATAACACTTGCCCTCCAAGTCTGCAGCGATCTAGATTGGTCTGGACTTGTGTCTTCTTCCATATTCTCCCTGAAACCTATCACTTTCTATTTTTTCACTTTCCCTCTTCTTATTAAAAACAAAAATGTCTTTGTTGTCATTTCGCATTTAACCTTGAGCACACGTGTCATTAACTCATTGGCTAACCCTTTGGAAAAGCTGTTACTTTAGTCTTTTCGACTTCTCAGAAAATTTGTATGGATCCTTTCGCCAATCTCCCTTGTCATTAATCAATTGACGTTTTCTTGGGTTTTTTCATCATTGCAATTTGTGTGGATGAGATTCAAATTGGAGTAAGCATATATTTTTCCTCTTCTTCTTCTCCGTTTCTTTACCTGCTTTCGAAAAATCTAATTGCTAATTTCATCTTCTCCAAGAATCTCTTTTTCCAAATTAGAGTAAGGTTATTCTCTCTCTTATAGTTTCTTTTTCTTGTGTCTTAGAGGTAGCTAATACGACAACTTCTACTTCCTCTCCCATGCCCTTTCCATCTAGGGTAACTGAATTAGGGGAAATAAAGGGTATTCTTGATCACTTTGGGTTCGGGGGTTAGGTAAGTAGGGTGCTAGAATCTCATGAACGTATTCAAACGCCGTAGCTGGCTTCATTTTTATTACCCTCGAGCATATCTAATTCGAACTCTACCTTCTCCTTACCAAATTCTTCATGAATGGTTTACCGCTATTGGTATTGTCCCCATTCAGCTTGCTCCTCTTTTTTATACTCTTCTGATTGTTACATTCTTTATGCCGAGAAGTGCATGCCTCCTTCATGTGAAGAACTCCACTTCTTATTTGATATCCATAAGAGCCCCTTTAGGAGTGATTTTGGGTTCTTCTATGCCCAAGCTAAGAAATTGTTTCTTAAATATGTTCCCCGTAAGACCCAAAAATGGAACGATTAATACTTCTTTATTTCAAACCTTGATAACTTCCCTTCTTCTTTCCAACCACATCCTAATCTTCCTATCTTTTCTGACTCAACCACTAGTTCATATGAATCTCTTAGGAAGAACATTCTCAATTTAGGTGAAGATAAAAGGATAACGAAATTGTTTTTTACCGAGTCGCTACTACTAAAATACCAATTTTTGTGTGCTAGGCATTACTTTTCCCATTCCATCTTGAAATTATCCTCAACTATAGATAAATCTAGGGGTATAATCTGATAATATGGACACTAAAGTTTTTTATTTTTTTATATAATGGCAATTACCGACCCTAATTTTAAATTTTTTTTACGCAGCTAAAATGGATGATGATCTCTTTGATTTGTTTATTAATGATGCTCCACCAAAAATTCAAAGATGACAAAGAAGAGGAAGAGAGAGAAAGAGAGGAAAGGCATTGCTGAAGCTTCTGGTCAGCCCTTCAAGAAATCGCGTACGCCATCTCCCCCTCCTCCTTCATTTGAAGTGTTGACTGTTCCCCTCTCCAATCATTCTAAGACTCAAGCATCTCATTTTTTCCATTGCCCGAGGGTGCCGTTATTGATATTGCTGAGAGGTTATGACATGTCATTATGGACAACCTGTCCCATATCGCTTCTACTCCGCAGTCTTATCCCTTTGCTCTTCCATTTCCTGCGCTCCCCTTCTCCAAGCTTGTTGTTGAACTTGAAAGGTAATAGGCCTATGTAAGTACTTTTCTTCTCCTTCTTTATTTAAGGGTGGTTTACTCGAGCAATTCTTACCTAGATTTCCCTTGCTTTGTAATAGATATGGGCCTTAGTAATTGAGGTTCAAAAGAGGGGGGAAGACGATTAGGTCACATCCATTGCTAGCACTGCTAAGCTCGAGGCAGACCTTACTGCAGTAGTCTGTGAGAAAAACTAAAATCAAGGAAGAGCTTAAGGCCCAGAGATTGAAAGATGAAAAGGCGGAGGTGGTGGTGAAGGCAACTGATGAGGCCTTGGTGTTGAAAGGTCAAGAGTTGGGAGAAAAGGACAGATTACTAGAGGAGAAGGACAAAACATTTGGGGAGAAGGAGAAGGAGGGGGAGAAGTTTAAGGGCAATTCTGAATGAATCACTTATCGAGTGCTTTATAAGTTGTATACCAAGTTGTGACGCCCCATATCATTGGCGAAATCCCAATAACAACTATAATAGTTTCACTGAACCATATCTCAAAAGAGATAAACTCCATAACAAAAGCACTAAACATAGCATGACATTACTTCACATAAGTGAAAGAATGGTTATTCTCCTCGATTGAGAAGAAACCATAATAAGAGCATGAGGTAAAAGTTAGGGTATCCTCTCGAATGAGAAAAAGAACATTAACAACATATCATTACTTCAAGTGAAGTAATTTCACAAAGTATATCAACTTTTTGAGTATCCAAAACCATGGTCAAGTGCTAGTTCTTGGCTAACCATTTAGAGGATACCACTGCTAAGGTCGACCCTATTTTATGGGGGACTTTGCCAAGATCGAAAAGGCCATTTCCTACTGTAGGGATGAATGAGCTAAGGAGCTAGCCGTGGAGCATGCTTCCCCTTCTGCTTCCCATGGTGCTTCTTTGCAATAAGATGAAGATGATGCGAGGTATAAGGAGGCTGAGGCCATCTCACTTCTAAGGCTTATGTAATTACCTGAACTCTTGTAAATGACCTTATTGTTTATTATGTAATAAAAATGCTATCTTTTTCAAATTTGGTTGCGGTCAATTTCTCTAATTTGCTTTATTGTTTGTTTCACTATGAGTGACAATGTTATTTTCGTTCCCTTGTTCTTTATGGTCATCAAAGGAAGTAATATTTACTAAACTCATGAAGGAAAGCATGGAGAAACACCAAACCCGGACTGTAGATCATCTTGGTCTCAGTGCAGCAGTGATTCACAAGCATGTAAAAGAGTTAGATAAGTCATTCATGCAACTTAGAGAGAATACTCAAGGGTCTCTTTCTAAAATTGACCAAATATTTAAAGAGAAAGAAGCACTTAGTGATTTTGTACTGCGCGTTGGCAATATACCATAGAGAGTGGTTCCTTCCCACCCGATAGTCCTCACTTGGAGTGGTTTAGGCTTAGTAATCTAACTAAGGAGTGAGTGATGTGTATTATTATTATTATTTTTGTGTGTGAATTAGGTACATTGTTTATATATAATTGGTCTTTATGTGATATGCTTTTTTAGACTTAGCTTTATGTAACTTGATTTCCTTTCAAATAAACTCTTATTACCACCAACTAGTTGACCTTCATGGGCCCGTTCCCAAGTCTACTAGAGCCTTTGAATCCAATGAACCTTTAGTTCCCTCCATTTATGGCTCGGGTGACACAGGTATGCCTAAGTTTGAGGTTGTGACCATGACTTCTGATGTGATGTTGGAGGAATAGAATCTCCATTTAACACTTTCTAATGAAGGGCTTGAAAGAGACTTGAGGAATGCCCTTTCCGAGCTAAAAGAAGCTAAGGATGCACTTGACCGCCCACAATAATATAATGTCATGTTGTGCACTGAGCTGGATATTGCAAACTCCAAAGCGACCTAACTGCAGTAAACACTAAAGGAGGGTGAACTGCTTTATGCGATTATCTATGAAGATGAGATTAAGCATTTGAAAAAGACTACAGAAAATATGTACCTTCAGGCTGCTAAGCAATATGAAGAAGAGGTGGCCAAGGGACTTAGTTTAGGCATGGAACTTTCTCCTCCTACGGGCATGGATGCCGTTTTGGCGGATGACTGATAAAAGAAAATAGAGCTGCGCTACCAAGGTAAACTCAGAGAACTGGAAGACCATCACAAGTAGGAGTTGGATCAATCTGGAATGATGGTACTACCCATACATAGAGAAAAGGGTACGAAGCTAATGCTCTTAATTATTTTGGTGGCTTCTCTAGAGACTCAAAAAAAACAAGGGCTGAAATAATTAATACTTTGGAAAAATGAGAGAGACCATTGTGCTCAAGATCTACAAACTTGAAGATCTGCCGTGAGATGCTCAGGATGCCCCCAGCGCCGTAGTAGAACCCATTAATGTGCTTAGACAAGATAAGATTACCGATCTTACAGAGAAACTTAGAAGGGAGAACATCAAAAGTAAGATGGGACAAAATGCTTTGCAAAGAGCCGTAGATGTTTTCAATTACTTTTACCCTACTTGACTAGAGCTTCCTTTATAATAAAGAAGGTTTCACGATGACCGCAGATGACCCAATGGACCCTTGGGTGGATGCTAATTATGATTTAAGGAAGACCTTTCATGTCAGAACATACTCGCCTTTAACTAGCATTCCTTGGATTAGGTGTTTCATGGTCAATGCAGTATTTAGGATCCATACTTTTCGTAGGAACACGTTATAACAAAACTTTCTTTTATAAACGTGTATAAGTACTTTTGTGATCTTTAGCTTGATCGCGTTTTCTTTTAATTTCATTAGTCTAAATTGGATTGATTTTCAGCCTTGCATCACTAAACATTAACCTGAGGTAGCTAACTTAAGGAATAAGCTCAAGTCTGCTCTAATTCGAATTTTAGAATTGGAGGGATTACTGAAATATGCTGAAGGTGTATATAAGGATTTTTATGAAGGTAAGATCAGGGTTCTAAATGACAAAGTTGAAGAGTTGTCTCTTCAGGTCGCTAAGAAAACTGGTGCAGTGGATGATCCTGTTGCGGCTTTGGCTACTGATGTTGTATCGAGGTCTGGTGCTGTTCCTTCGCCTCCGCCAAGGACCGATCCTAATGTTGTTTTCAATGGAAGGAGACACAAAGGAATTATTATGAGGTCATGTTCCATGAGTCAAAGAATTACTATAAAATGGGGCCACTTCCGGCTACCCAAGCAAGGAGTGATTCTAGTCAACGTCCTGCGTTAGGTGAATGCAAACCTCGTCGTTGCGAAAGAATTGTAATCAACAAGTCTTCTAGGGATGAGTTTGAATCGTAGCATAATTTGTTTTACTATGAGCCATAGTTTCAACCTTAACTTTTAAGTAACTTTCGTAATGATAATTTTTTGTCTTTACCTGTGACGTGTGTATAGATGTGGGGAATACACAAAAATGTTCAGTGAATATAAGTAGACTTGAGTAAATATGAATAGATCATAGCTTTTTAGCATTTACCTGGCAAGCTTTACATAGTTTCTGGAATTGCACCCGATTTGTAGGTTGTATTGCATTCCATGTGTTATTTTTTATTGCCACTTTTGATTGATTCCTAAGGAGTTCATACTTCCAGAACTTGGTTTTCTAGTATTCTTGTTTTGTCATGCGCTTGGTGTGGTCTACTCCCCTATTTAGGGCCAGACTTCTTTTTGACTATGAAGTCAGGTCATGTATTTACAACCCTTTAATTCATACGCATGGTTTTTTATACTGGTTTAAGTAGTCTAACATCCTTACATCTAGTGTAATTGTTTAGCTAAATAGTCGAGTCGTGTAAGTTACAACTTAATATTGTTAGCTATGTTAGTTAAATTAACACAGAAGGACTTTTATACTGGTTCGGGTAGTCTAATATCCCTACGTCCAGTTCATTGTATTACTATTTTTTTATAATAATTACAATTATTTCATTATCGACATACATATAACATTTCTTATACAAAGTAAGGTTTGAGATGCTTCGAATTCCAAGTTCTTGGAACTAGGTTCCCATCGGGCTCAAGAGTTGGTAAGCCTCGTTAGCTAAGGCTTTTGCTACAACTAGAGGGCTTCCCAATTTGGACCTAAGGCTTCATCTGTTAGGTCCTTAGTGTTAGCTATCACTTTGCGTAGTACCAGGTCTCCTTTGCAGAATTTTCTTTCTTTAATCCTTGCATTATAATTTTTTACCATTTTTTGTCGGTATGCGGCAGATCGGACGACCACCTCATCTCTTCTTTCTTGAATGAGGTCGAGGGCAGCCTCTTTTAGCTCTTTGTTCTAACCTTCCACATATGATATTCTTCTATGTGATAGGATCTTTGTCTCAACTGTGAGCATAACTTCATAGCCATAGGTCAGGGAGAAGAGTGTATGGCCAGTTGGGGATCTGGATGAGGTCCCATAGGCCCATAATACTAGGGATAATTCTTTTACCTACTTTCTTTTGACCTTCTGAAATCGCTTCTTGAGCAATTTCTGAATGGTTTTGTTTTCTACTTCAACTTACCCATTTTCCTATGGATGTAAAACCGAAGAGAAGCTTGTTATTATCCCATTTCTCTCACAATTTTTTTTTGCATATCAAGCGAGGTTAAACTGGACCCCTACCCGATTTATTAAA
Source organism: Allium fistulosum (assembly GCA_030737815.1). Taxonomy (NCBI): domain Eukaryota; kingdom Viridiplantae; phylum Streptophyta; class Magnoliopsida; order Asparagales; family Amaryllidaceae; genus Allium; species Allium fistulosum. The sequence goes on along the minus strand of CM060903.1, from coordinate 325,543,645 downwards.
TAAAAGGAAAAGCTACAATAAAGGACACAACAAGCTACGTACAGAAAAGCAAAAAAACCAAAAATAAAAAGAGAACACAGCCACATAAGAGAATCAAAGAACAAAAGCAAAGAAAAACACATGGAAAAAAGCACAGAAACTATGGGATCCATGGCTCGATCTGGTCATCAAGAAAGCATGCATGCTAGCCATTATTCTCGTCAATATTTCTTGCCTTAAGTTATTCCATAACACTTCATGGCTCCTCTTGATTCCATCAAAACACCTCCTGTTCCTTTCATTCCATATTACCTTCAAAAACTTTTTCAAAATGAAGAAAAAAAGTTTCTTTTTCTCATCCCTCCACCTAGTTGCTTTCTCAATTATACCCCATTGTACAGCAGATACTGAAGATACATCAACCCTTCCAGTTTTACTCATAGTTTTACTCCAAAGATGATGAACATAAGGACACTCAATGTACAAGTGCTGGATACTTTCAGTGTGAATATAGCATAGCTCACATATGGTTGGCACTGTCATTCCAAACCTAATCAGCTTATCTCTTGTCAACAAAGCCATGTTCCTAACCTTCCAGAGAATCAGGTTATCACTGCTGCTAGAAGTGGTTGCCCATGTAACCCTGCTCCACCTATAGTTGGGCAATGTTTCCATTCCCATTAATGCCTCATATATACAGGGGATAGTGTGAGCTTTACCATTCCATTGTATTATGTCCTCATCTTGATACTCATATTTGTTTGATACATATAGATTCCAGATAGCCCTAACATTCTGATTGCTTGTGTAGGGCAGCACAAGCTCGCCATTATCTATGTGGTCAACTGCTAGAGAATTAGAACCAATTCCTAATTGAAATTTTTGCTGTGAAGTGAAAAGCTGAGCTAGAATAACACCCTTACTTATCCATGGATCATTCCAAAAATTACAAGTGCTTCCGTCAGATAGTTGGATCTGAACATATGGTTTTAAAGTGTTTCTCAAATTCAAAATACTTCTCCAGATCCAACTGCAAGATTGTGGTACCTCCATAAGCCAAAAGTTCTTTGTCCCTACATTATGCCTGAGAGTCCAGCTGACCCATAGAGTGTCCTTTTGTAATAGTGCATTTAAATGATGACTATATGAAGCTTTGTTCCATACTCCTATGTTGTACAAGCCTAAGCCCCCTTTGCTTTTTTGGTTTCTCAAAAATTGAGAAGGAACATGGTACTGTTTTCCTAGAATGAATAGAACCAAACCAGAAAAATATCATCATGGCTCTTCTAACCATTTTCAGAAGCTTAATAGGTAGTATGTATGCTCTTGCCCAATAGACCATCATGGAGATGCTAAATGATTTGATGAGAATTAATCTGCCAGCTTGTGACAAGAATTTATTTGCCCAACATCCCATGACACCAGTAATTTTTTGATAAAGAGAAAGACAGTTAGCTTGTGTTACCCTTAATGTGCAGAGAGGCAGCCCCAGGTATGTCATATCTTGATTCATTGACTGCATTCCATTATAGGAGGTTAGATTTTGTGCCTGCAAGCTTGTTATCCCGGAAAACAAAATACTTGATTTATTGAGATTAAGCTTAAGACCTGTCATCAAGTAGAAGTTATGAAGAGCAATTTTAATACAATCAATGGATGGTAGGTTTGGCTTAGAGAATATCATGATATCATCAGCAAAAAGAAGGGTAGTTATTTGGAGGTCTTTACATTTGGGATGATATTGTATATGCTTGCTATGATACAAAGGACTTGTCAAGCAAGTAAAAACTTCCATAACCATGATAAAGATATAGGAGGAAAGCGGGTCCCCCTGCCTTATACCTTGCTTAGAAGTAAAGAAACCAGTGTTAGTACCATTAAGAATCAGAGAGAAAGAGGGAGTTGAGATGCACTCATAAATCCATGCAACAAAGACTTTTGGAAATCTCATGAGTGACATAATTCTAACAATAGATTTCCACTATATCCTATCATATGCTTTTTTTAAATCAAGCTTTAACATAGTTCCTGCAGTGGTGTTAACACATCCATATACCTTTAAAAGCTCATAGGCCAGCATAATGTTATCCAGAATGTTTCTTTTAGGTAAAAAAGCTACCGGATTTTTGGATATAATTCTTTCCAAAACTGTAACAAGCCTCGAAGCAATAATTTTAGATATACACTTATAAACAACATTGCAACATGATATGGGTCTGAAAGAAGATACTGTTGTTGCAGGTGTGCTTTTGGGGATTAATACCAGATTTTTTGCATTTGCAGATTTAAGAAGCTTAAATTTATCAAATTAATTATGCACGGCCTTGCAGAATAGCCCACCTACTATATCCCAACTAGAAGTAAAAAAAACCACATTGAATCCATCTGGTCCACCACTAGAGCTCTTATTCATAGAAAATAGTGTGTTCTTTATTTCTTCATTTGTCACTTTTTCCACCTGCTTTATGGCTTCATCATCATTAACTCTTGGTAGAGATATATTAGAGAGTTGGTCCAACTCTGGGTCAATATTTGTTTCATTTCCAAAGAGAGAAGTATAATACAGAAGAAGAGCTTTGTCAACTGTCTCTGGGGTAGTGTGCAAGGTTCTTGCTTCATCATATATGGAATTGATGTTATTTTTTGACTGTTTTACCTTTAGGGAGGCATGAAAAAATTTAGAGTTCCTATCCCCTTCAGCTGCCCATTTGTTTCTTAGTTGTTGTCTCTTCATATCACATTCAGATACTAGGGCTTGGTTGAGTTCATTGAAGAGAACGGCTTTCTTTTCAGCTAGATCAACATTGTCTGGTTGAGCCATCATTTGGTCTTGAGCTTCCTTAAGCTGATCCTTTAGGTTGGTTGATTTTAGATTTCCATTGCCAAACTTAGCTCTTGCCCAAACCCTTAAAGCTTCTTTTGTTGCCTTGAGCTTGCTGCAAAATATATACATAGGGTTTCCAAAAAATTCATAAGACCAAGCTGATTTTATAATATTATTATACTCGGGCTCAAGGACCCAAGTATTATAGAATTTAAATCCTCTTTTGACTCCTTGGGGCAGCTTCCCAATGGTTATCATTAGGGGAGAATGGTCAGAAAGGATTGGTTAGGGCAGGAAGGTGGTTACGTTTGGCCATGTGGTAAGGGCTTTGAAGTTGGAAAAGGAATGATCAATGTTGGTAAAAGTTCTAGCTCCACTCCTACTCCTATTGTTCCAAGAGTGGAGAACACCAACTTTGTGTATATGGATTGATGAAGAATCATTAACGGCAGTAATCAATGGGTGTATATCCCTTGGCATGAGAGGCATGCCCCCATGCTTGTCAGACAAGGTTAAGCAACTATTGAAATCACCAACAATAACCCAAGGGTGGGTTTCTTGCCTGAGAGCAGGTATAAGGTTGAAAAGGGTTTGTCTTGAGGTTTGAGAGTTAGAAGTATAGACAAAAGAAATGTAAAATGAAGAGGAGGGATTGAAATACTTGGCATGAAAGTGCATTATTTGTGGTGTAGCAAGAAGGAGTTCTAGGGAGAGCTCGGTAGGATTATGAAGCACCATGATGCGACCATAGCTTGCTTCAGGTAGATTGTGAGAAAGGGTCCATGATGGGTTTATGTACTTGGCAGTAGATAATGTTAGGGGAAGGTTCAAATTAGTTTCAAGGATTGCAAAAATGGTAAGATAATGAGTGGTTATTAAATGCTTGACCTGATCTAACTTAAGGAAGTTATGAGTTCCTCTAATATTCCATGCACCAATATTGTGTGTCATAGATTAAACTAGAGAGAGGAGATCAGTTTCTTTCATGCTCCTAGTAATGAGAGAATGTAGTCTTGTTATGACTGGGTTTTGATTCTTGGTTTTTTTATTCTTCTTGGATTTGTCATTTTTTGCAGAAACTTGGTTGTCATGTGATGGTACTTTTGGAGAAGTAGGGGGTGTAACCCATCCTGGTATTGTTCCTTTGTAGGCATAAGGTTGAACCGAGGAAGTTTTGTTTAGAGGTGATGAAAGTGTAGTGGCTGAAGGGTCTGAGGTGAGTGAAGAAGGTTGCGTGGAGAAGATTAAATCAGATATTTGCCATTGCAATAAACTACAGAATAACTCACTTTGATTTGGTTCTGGAGTGGCTTTGGATTTTGATTGAATTGTGGTTAAGGAATTTGGCATGAAGTGGGTTGTTTCGGGACTTTGGGCATGCATATGCTTGTTTTGTTCAAATGGTTCTGCATGCATTTGTTGTTTAGAACATGATGCATGCAAATTCTGGTTCCCATGCACAACAATTTGAATTTGCATACATTGAGCTTCATCAATGTTGCATGCTATTTGCTCATCTCCAACTTGCTTATCAACCATAACTCCTTTATTTGAATTAATTTCCTCAACTACATTTATTCCCCCTCCTCAACTTCCTCCTCATCAGTTATATCAATCTCCACATTGGTTGCATCATTCACATCATTTAAAACTTCAAATTTATTATATGTCTGGACACATTCTTGGTCATTGTCTGTTGTACCAACTTCCACATAATTTTCATTTCTACTATTCTCAACATTTTTTTCATTCACTATTTGTTGTTGCACTTCATTATTTCCATCAACTCTTTCATCAAACACCTCATTCTCATTCAGTCTTGGCAATTTATGTTTGTTACTTACCCTATCTTTTGCATTTTTATTTGCAACTTTCATCCAGACTTGTTTGCTTTTATTCAACTGTTTTCCTACCCCATGCTCTGCACTTTTTTCTTCTTGCATTTTCTTCTCTGAAACTTTTTCTTCTTCATTCCTATCATTTTCCTCACTTTCCTCCAAGCAATTATTAGTCAAGTGGCCAAATTTCTTACAGTATGTACATATTTCAGGTTCCCAGAGGTAGCTAACCTGCACCATTTGTGTAGATCCATCAAGAAGTTTCACAGGAAACTCATCAACCAATTCAAAATCAGGTGTGACATCTACCAAGCACATAGCAAATCCAACCCTGTCCATTCTTTCTATGGACGAATCCATACATAAAAGTCTTCCTATTCTTGAGGCAAGCCAGTTTATACCTAAATGAGACCACGCATACAGCGGTATATTGGATAATTTTAACCATACTGGAACTGATCTTATGGTACTGCAGCTGTTTCCAATAGATGGATCCCAATCCTTAACAATGAAAATCTTGTTCCTAAGAATTATAGGGTCGGATTCAATAATTTTCCTTCTGTCTTCTGCACAGGATAGATGGAAAAGGAACAAGGTTCCATCAGATTTAACTGAAATTTCACCTTTAAGCTTCCAAAGCTTCTTCAAATGATTGATTACAGTTAGATAAGAAAGGGGTTTATCAAGAAAGAAGCCTACTAGCCATTCACCCCAATTATCATTTCCAGCTTTAATCACTTCACTCAGAGGAACTAAAGTAAGGCTATCATAAACAAGAGGAATATCAATAGGGGAGTATAGGCCAACATTGTGTGGTTTGGTTTTGAAAAGAGAGGACTAGGTAGTTGATGTGGTAGAAGGGTCTGAAGATGGATTGAGAGGGGGCGGAACAGGCGGTGGTAAGGCGAGAGGAGAGTTAGGAAGGGGGGCCGTTGGAGTATGGGGAGGAAGTATAGATGAAGTGATGGGAGAGACAGTTAGAAAAGATGGGGAATGGTTTAGGGGATGGGCGGGAGCAGCCATTGAAAAGAGTTTATGAGGAAAAAATGAACTCTTTACTCTCGAATTGGGTTCCATTATCAGAGATTATCTTATGTGGGATCACTAACCTAGTTATTATGTCCCTCACAACAAAAGTAACTATTTTCTTCACGGCAATAGTGGCCAAGGGTTCTTCTTTCACCCATTTTGTGAAGTAATCTATCGCTACCATGATGTACTTTGCCCCTCCTTTTGACATGGGAAGTGGTCCTATTAAATTTATGCCCCATATATAGAATGGCCATGGGCTGGCCAATGGGATGAGCTCATGGAATGGTTGTCTTGGGATATTGGAAAACCTTAGATATCTATCATATCTCCTTATGTACTCTTTCGCATCTTGAAGTGCAGTGGACCAGTAGTACATGTGCATTAGAACTTTCTTTGCTAACTTTGCTCCTCTATAGTGGTTCACGCATTGCCCTTCATGTACTTTACTCAGGACTTGTACTCCTTCTTTGTAAATGCATCTAAGATAAGGGTAGAGTACCCTCTCTTGTATAATATGCCTTCAAAGAAGGAAAAATATAGTGCGTGGTACCTAATTTTATGGGCTTCATTCTTGTTTGGAGGATGAAATCCAATTATTAAGAATTGTTTGATAGGGATCATCCATGATTCTTCCTCCGCTTGTTGAGGGATAAGCATGCTTGAGGATTGCTCTTGACTTTCCATTGTTTCTTTATTTTGGGATTCTCTGATTATAGCTCATTGGGCTCTAGTTAGGACCAGTATTTGATTAGCTTCGGTGATGCTTAGTTTAGCTTGATGCCCTATTGGAACAACTTTCATTTCATTTACTATTTTTATGCTAGCTAGTTTGGCTAAGTAATCAGTAGAAGAGTTGTTCTCATAGGGATTTTGTTCTATATTAAACTGTTCGAACTACTCTAACATTTGTTTAGGAAGTTCCACCTATTTAGCTAGAGTTGGCTCTCTGGCTTGGTAATTACCTTGGACTTGGTTCACAACTAATTCGTAATCATTATGAATTTTAATATGGGTTACCTTCATTACCTTAGCCATCTTTAAGATTGTGAGGAGATCTTTATATTCTATGATGCCATTGGTAGCTTTAAACCCAAGCTACACTGCCCTATATAACTTCTATCCATTGATCAGTACATACCTGATTTTCCTACCCCCCGTAATGAAGTCTGCTAGCACTTGCCCTTTGATTGCTTTTCTGGGACAGTATTGGTTGAGCTCCATTACCTATTTTAGTAATTGACCTAATGTCTCTGGTATCTGCAGTATTTTCTTTAATGGTTTGTCCGTGGGTACTTTGATGCGATGTGCTTGGAAGTACAATCGCAGTTTCCTTCCGTGAGAAGCAAGTTTTAAGCTAGCTTTTCAATTATTGAGTAGTTGAGCTCTACTCCTAACAAGTCTTTGCTCGTGAGGTAGATAGGCCCTTGAGTCTCTTCTTCTTGGAAAAACTCCAGCACTAACAGATTTATCAATCACAGCTAAGTATACATATAATCCTAACTTGTTACTACTTTTGATCAGACAGGGGTACTAATCAGATGGTCCCTAATATTTTGGAACGTGATTTTGCATTCCTCAATCCATTCAAATTGCGTTCCTTCTTTACTTGATCAAAGAATGGTATATATTTGTCTGTTGCTTTGGATATAAACCTGGTTAGAGTAGCCATCCTGCTGTTTAGGCTCATTATGTCTTTCGGCTTTTTAGGGACTCCCATGTTCCTTATTGCCTCAATCTGTTCTTGATTTTCTTAAATGCCACGGGCGTTTACAGTGTATCCTAAGAACTTCCTTGATCTTTAAGGGGGTCAGCTTCATGTTATAATGTCTTAAGATTGCAAAGGTCGCTTCTAGGTCATGCACATGACTAGGTGCTGCTTTTGACTTGACAAGCATATCGTCTACATACACATCTACATTTTTCCAATCTGATTTGGGAATATCATGTTAAATAACCTTCGGTAGGTCGCTCTAGCATTTTTGAGTCCAAATGACATGACTTTATAGTAGTATGAACCCCTGTCTCAAAGATGGTATGCTCTTGATCTAGTTCAAAAATGGCTATTTGGTTGTAACATGAGTATGCGTCCATGAAGGTGAGCAGTTCATAGCGCTAGTTGCGTCCACCAACAGATCGATTTTGGGTAGAGGAAAACTGTCCTTTGGGCAAGCTTTGTTGAGGTTGGTATAGTCTACACATGTTCTCCACTTCCCATTAGCCTTCTTTCCAAGAACCGGGTTCGCAATCCACTTTGGGTAATATACTTCCCTAATAAACCCATTCTCCTTCAGCTTCTTAACTTCTTTGTGTAGAGAATTATACCTTTCCTGATCTAAGGTTCTATGCTTTTGTTTGACTTGGTGAGCATGGGGATATATGTAGAATGCATGGCAGATGATAGCTGGATCTATTCCTACCATATTTGAGTGCGTCGAAGCGAATACATCTATTGATCGCTTGAGGAAGTCTATTAACTCTACTCTGACTTCTTTATTGATGTTCTTCCTATCTTAAGAATCATCGGCAGATCTTTAGGGTCTACCTGTACATCTTTGAGATCATCTAACGACTTTAAATCACTCCTTGTCTTCCCTAACCTTGGATCTATTTCACTTTCTTCCTTTTCGAGTTAGGATGGAGTGGAGGAAGCCTACTTCTAAGCTTCTTCTGAAAAATACTAGGTGTAGAACGAGTTATATTTATCAGTGCTGACCATATGCATATACTTCCTCTTTTTCCTCCTTACCGATGATGTGGTTATATAGTGACCTGTTTCAGCATCAATCGTGGTACTTTGTACCGATGCAGTTCTAATTGGCTTGACTTCCTTTTCATTATTATCATCATAGTTATTAGAAGAGATAGCAGAGTAGTTTTAAACAATTTTATTTCTAGAATTAAGGTTTACATTATATAATTCTATAGCTAACAATTATTCTTCTCTTATCAACCATATCCCGGTAGGGTGTGGAATTTCATGAGCAGATCCTTTTGAGAAATAACTGCCTCCATATCAATCAATGTGGGTCTTCCCGGAAATGCATTGTATAGTGATGGTTGATTAATGATTAGAAAGCTCACATAGAATGATTTGTGAAGGGGTGCAGTTCCAACGGTGATAAGTAAGCGAGCTGCTCTAATAGGAGTGGTTATAGTATTATTAAAGCCATAGATCGGCTCAGGGCTTGGCTTCAATATCTCTACTGAAAGTTTCATTTTGTCAAACACAGATTTGATGATGACATTAATAGAAAATTCTAAAATCTATGAAGACTTTCTTCATGGTGCAGTTTGAATCTGCACCGTAATTATGAGTGGATCCTGATGTGGGAAGACAACTTTAGTGGCATTAGTTGCGGTGTAGACTATGTCATGCACCGGGTTTTGTTTAAATGGAATATGGTCATCTGATCTACTTCAGCCTCTTTTACATATCGCTTCTATACCTTCTTACTTTTTCCTACAAGGTGTGGTCCTCCATGAATTGAAGCTATAAGATTAGAGGGGTTTCTAGCTAGGTTTTCATTTGGGTCCGATGTGAGGTTTCCATTTCTTTCTCCATTCTTTTCCTTCTACTAACCGCCTAAGTAACCTTTCTAAATTAGTCTCTCAATCTCACTTCTCACGTGCCAGCAATTATCTATGTGGTGGCCATTGGCCCTGTCGAAGTAGCAGTAGGATCCCTCTATTTTGTTCTGGTTTCTTCCCTTCGTTTTGGATGTTCTGAGCTAGCTCTATTATGGTCATCTCATAAACCTGACTAGGTATGTGGCTTAAGGGAGTCTTTACCATGAAGTTGAGCTCTCATTTTCGCTTTGCCGGTGGATGGTACCTATCCGCCCCCTTTTCTTTCATTGTGGGGAGCAGAACTCCTCTCAGTTGGATGTGATTTTGCGGCCCCGACTTCCTCCATTATGATGTTGCCGCTGGCCCTCTCACAAAATGCCTTTATACCATGGCATGGTTTCCTATTGTTTTATCCCACCTAGCCATGTTTCTTCAAATTCCAACATGCGCTGCCATCAGCAACACTTCCTCACAAGTTACCCTAATTCGAAGTGCCTCGGATTTGAAATGTTGTATGAAGTTACGTAGGCTCTCGTTCTCTCCCTGCTTCACGCAGGACATTATGTTTACATCTGGGAAGCCTCCCTCTTAAAATTGAATTGTCTCAAGAAATCCATAGTTAACTGCAGCCAAGAAAGAACCTCCCCTGGTCCTTACCTTCTAAACCACCTAGAAGCTACCCAAGCCAGATAAACCGGGAAGAGCTTACATTTGGCCATCCTACCTACTTTTAGGATATCCATGAAATATTCGAAAGTACAAATATGATCATTTGGGTTTATGGTCCCATTAAAATTTTCAATCGATGGGGCTTTGAAATTGTCGGGAAAGTCCACTTTGTGATGCTCTCACTAAATGGGGAAGAACCTTCTTCCCTTACGTCTTCACTGTTATTTTGTCTACACAAATTTTTCAATTGCTCTACATGAGCCTTTAATTGGTGAATCTCATCCTCTTTGGTATCTATTTAGGATGATCCATCTCTATAGAGTGAAGCAATGCCATCATCGTCGGGCGTATTTTGCGCCCGCTTCTTCAATACTAAAGGATTAATGTTGGCAGGTTTTGATTTAACCTGAGGATAGATTTGGATTTTGGCTTTGAGCTTGGCATCGGTTCTTTGACCAACATCACCATTCTCATTTCAAAGATTTCCATTATCACTCACACAATGCATAGTCAGCACAGTCGGCGAATAATGATGTTGAGTTGCCGAAGGTTGAGGGGAGGTCGACTTAGGGGCAGGATATTGGGCTAGGGATCTCTCTTTTCCATCCATACGTTGGTTTGATTGGTTTATGAAGGTTTGGAGAGCTGCTAGGATAGGATATGAGGTAGGATCTATAGAGGTGTCTACCTCAGATTAGGTCATGGAGGTGAGGAGTGGCTTTATTGCATTTTTGAGGTAAGGTGAAGTTGTTCCTGATTAGGAGGGGTATTGGAATCTGTGGGTATCATGGTACTATTTTGGTGTTTAAAGGAAACATATGTAAAATTTTCTGGAGAGGGAAATTGCTCTCCTTCTAGCACCAAAAATGTTAATGAGATTTTTTGTTAATACCTCAGATATCGATTTTGATGACAATAACCACATAATTATAGATACTGATGTTTTGTCAAGTTGTATAGTATATATTGCAGAATATTACATAGGTACAAAATGATTAAACTTGAGGACTGATCGGTATAGAGACCTAGAATGAAGATTTAGAGATGATGATAAAACTCATGAGTTTAGAGACAGAAGACTTGAAGAGTTCAAGACTTTAGCGTGACGATCGCCTTATATCACCAACACCAATAATATCAAAATAGTGCGCTGTATCGGTGCCTGGTCAATATAGGACGATCATCGGGGTTGAAAATGAAGCAAATACAACATATAACCTATCGTATATCTCACAGCATATGGATAAAATGTAATATCCATAGATATAACAGGAGAGACAATGATAACGATGTGAAAAAATCATTAGAACGCATATCCATAGAGTTATATACAAATGTAGTATAGTTATACAATGAAAATAAACCAACAACTATCACATAACAAGAAAATAAGCAGTCACTGCTAAGACTCCCAAGTGCTACACAATGGAATAAGCATAGAAATCCATAATAAGTATATAATACGAGATAGTTCCATCCAGCTCGTCCTCCGTACAACTACTTCATCTCCTAGACCTGTTATCTAGTCTACTCATTTAAGAGTACCCAAGATAATAAGAAACAAAGCACAAAACCTTGGGTCAGACAACAGTCTGGTGGGAAAATAAACGAATCTCAAAATACTATTCAAGTAAGTATGGTAAGGTAGAGGTACATGAATCATACCTGACCCGTCCCTGCAACCAAAGAGTTAGCACATAACATCATAATATGCTACTCTTCAAATAACACAAAGGTACTAAACTCAAAATAAGGATATCAGCTCTCCACGTATTCCTATCTCCATTACCTACTCCCAATGATATCTCCATGTGATAGCCTAAAAACCAACTAAAGCAACCATAGCAACCATAATATCCATCAAGCAATCCCCATGATTACTCTATGTGTCCTAAATATATGATAACTCATATGGCCTCCTTACAACCAGGGACTACTGGAAATCCCATTTTTCTATGTACGCTCGAATCATGCAGCCCAAAGCTCGATACATGACTCGTAAATTCAAAGCTAGACACTAGACCCAAAACCACAAGCATAAGGCATTCAGCTCTACTCCATTGATCCATGGGCATCCCACTTATAATACCCCTGCTTAGAGGACAACAGAAAATACTCCGAGTATCAATGATTTCTTAGCATATACAATTGAGCCCTCCTTTGCTCCATTCGGATCCAAGCCCTTCCTTTGCTCAATCCAGGTTCCATTATTCAAAACCCTTCACGTTCCCCATCCACGGTTCCTCCTTTATCGAGCCGCTATCTTCGGTACCTACTCCCTTAATGAGTCACCAACCGAAGATACAAAGCTTTTATCATGCTATTACATCACTAGCCAATCCTTAAGTAAAGAAGCCAACACCTCCAACATGATGTACAGAGTCCCCTGCTTCTTCCTTGTATAAGCCTAACCCTATAGCTCCCCCTAAAACAACTCGGCACCGAGTCATTTACATAGCCAATTTTGGCTAAGTAAATCACTCTGCCTCTAGTACTTCCTTCTTGAGTGCTTTAGACCCCGAACCATTCATCAAAATAACTCGGCCCCTAATCCAAAGCATTCAACTCCAAGTCCTAGAAACAACACGGCATAATCCCAAAACTTAGCTAATCTCCTACATCTTGCTATGGACCACCGTCCTTAGCAAGCTTTAGAGATCAATGCCATCCACCAACCCATCTAGCCAACCAAAATGACTCGGTTCTGAGTCATTCAATTTGGTACTTAGTTGATTCCTTAGAAAATTTTGAGGCGTGAATTATTCTGCAAGCTCTTCTCATTATCCAGAGCCTCTCCTTCAAGTTTTGTCCAATTTCGACCAACTTTGCCTCCGGTTTCCTAAATTTACCAACATATCTTTCCAAGCATCCAAAACACTAGAAAACAACATCAAAGCACAAGATACAAGCATATAAAAACATGCATATATATATATATATATATATCAATTCATACAAGCAATTCCCAAGAATGTGATAAACAAACCAATTCTAATCTAAGCCTAGATATTACATGCACATATGAATATGAATAAGGGGAATTACTAAATAATTTTTGGAAACCATTTCAAAGATTCACAAATTTAGGTCATAAACATATGATAACATGTAATTAAAGTTAGAAAAGGTTTTAAGGCCAAAAATCATGTTAAAACATGTAATTCTACCATATAAACATGCATAGGAAAGTGAGAAGGCATAAACAACTCAACAATGACTAAAATCAACCAATTCTCACCTAGATCTAATGTGAAAAGCAATATAAAACAACGCAAATCAACCAAAATGACGATCTCTATCTTCTAATCTATGATCTTCTCTCTAATTAATGATTTAGCTAGATTTAGAGAGTAATTTGTGTTATTTTGGATGAAATTTTGGTTAATGGTAGTTTAGATCTGATTTGGAAAAGAGGGAGAAGTTTTAATTTGACTCCTACGATCCCCAATTTATACTAATCTCAAACTAGACTAATGAGCCTACTTACGGGCTTAATTAATCACACACTAATACCGGCCAACAGTTGTCTAATCTTAAAACATGCATAACTTCCTAACCGTAAGTCCGTTTTTCAATTATGATGCTCTACTGAATGCGAAACCGTCATCCTAAAGCAATGGAACTAGTTTGAGATCTTAGTTTGATATCTATCAAAAGTTATAGCCCAAACAAGATTTTCAGTGTCAAAATGGTCACACAGAAATTCAGAAAAAATCATAGGTGTGTAAAATGTCCCTAAGAGTCGTATTTCGAAATTATAGAATCGTACAATCTCATATAAATAAAATAAAAATATTTTACGATCCTTCGATATGTAAAATACGGGTTGTTGCATTCTCTCCCCTTTAGGAATTTCACCCCCGAAATCCCTAAAAAAGTCAAGATATAAGCAACCATAGTTACTCTGCTTGCCGAACAACCATATGCAACCATCAACCATATCGAACAAGCAATCATGCAATCAAAAATGAACCTACCCTCGCATGAGAAATACTAACCTATCAAATTCGATATACAATGGTGAAAGTAGATATGATAAATGATGGATCTTACTATTCAAAGAGCTTCGGACACATATTCCTCATGCTTTCCTCAGTTTCCCACATATAATCGTCGTCACTTCTGTTCCATTGTACCCTTACTAGCTTCACCGACATTCTTCTAAGTTATTTCATATCCGGTCTAACAATATGAATCGGCCAACGAGATCTCTATACTTTTGGTTCTACTTCAACATCTTCAAGTTGATCCGGTCTAATCGTCACGCCTAAGTCATGCACAAATTTCCGTAGATAGGAGACATGAAAGACATTGTGCATGCCCACCATCTTCAAATGTAAGTCAACCCTATACACTAACTTCCCAATCCTTTCTATTATTGGAAAAGGTTCTATAAATATCGATGCCAACTTCCTCTTATTACCGAATCAAAAAGCATTCTTCAAAGGAAATACCTTCACAAAAACCATATCCCTAATAGAAAATTCCAAAACTCTATGTTTTTTTATTGGCATAGCTCTTCTATCAATCCTGAGCGTTTTTCTTTCGTTGTCGACTGATCCTAATCTTTTTTGAAGTTTCTCTAATCATATCTGGCCCAAGTATCAGTTTCTCGCTCGCTTTTCACCAACATGAAGGAGCGTTACACGGTCACCCATACAATGCTTTAAATGGAGCCATAGCAATACTAGACTGATCACTATTTTTATATGCTAACTTCACCAGATGTAGATGGTCATCCCATGATCCTCCAAAATCTATAATGCAGCTAGCAAGATATCATCCAATATACGATTTACTCTTTTGGTCTGCCCATGCGTTTGCGGGTGATAAGTTGTCTAAGGTGCAGCTCTATCCCCAATGCCTCTTGTAAGCTCTTCCAAAACCCACTGGTGAAAAATGGGTCTCATTCATTCACAATGCTCTTTGGTACATCGTGAAATAGTACTATCCACTTTACATACATCTTCGCCAGCTTGGATGCAGTTCTACTTGACTTGATGGGTATAAATCTAACACTCTTGGTCAATCGATCAACCGCGATCTAAATGCTATCGTACCCTACTCGATTCCTCGGTAGTCCATCAATAAAATCTATCCATACCTGCTCTATCGATTGCAATAATCCACTGAGTTTTTTTTGCTCTACCTTTACCAATTGGCAGTTCATACACTTCGAGATGAATGTCCGAATATCCTTCTTCATACCTTCCCAATAATAGGTATGCTTCATATTCCGGCACATCTTATTACCTCTAGGATGTATTATCAACCTAGAATTGTGGCAATCTTATAGCACTTCATCTTGCAATCCATCAATATTGGGAACAAACAGTCTTCCATCCTTTCGGAGCTAACCTTCTCGGTCGAGTCTGTATTGCTTCATATCTTCAGACTCTACTCCTACTATCTTCGTTATGATCTCCGCTAGTCTATATATCGCTTTTGACTAGCAGCGATCCTTTCTACCAGAGTTAGTCTGATTGACAAACATGCCAACATCTCTGGTTCCAGCTCGCAATGAGGCCTGAAATCATACCCAACAATATACTCAATCTTTTTCCATTCCAAGAACATTACTCCCAAACAAGCATGTCTTCTATTTAATACATCGGCGACTGCATTACCTTTTGCTGGTGTATAGGAAATGCTAAAATCATAGGAGGCTAAGAACTCTAACCACCATTGCTGACGAAGATTGAGATCCTTCTGAGAGAAAAGGTACTTCAAGGATTTGTGGTCCGTAAACAACTCAAAACTTTCTCCTAGCAGATAATGCCTACACATCTTCAAAGCAAAAACTATCGCTGCCAATTTCAGATTATGAGTCGGATAATTCCTTTCGTGCGGCTTTAGGTGTCGACTAGCGTAGGCAACAACTTTTCCACTGCACCTAATCTAGTACCTCATGCATCTGTATATACCGTCAACTCCTCATTCCACTTGGAACGGTCAATACCGATGCATCTTAAACCTCTCTTTCAAATTCATAAGCGCATGCTTACACTTTTCTGATTCTTCTTCGTCAAATTGATTAATGGTGCTGCTATCTTTAAGAAGTCCTTGAGAATATGCCTATAGTATCCTGCCAATCCTAGAAAACTACTTACGCCCGTAGCATTGTTGGGTTGGTTCCAATTTTAAACCATTGCCACCTTCGCAGGATCCACTACTATACCCTATCCAAAAACAACGTGGCCCAAGAACCTCACCTCTTTTCTCCAGAAGTGACACTTAGAGAATTTTGCTCTCAACTTGTGCTTTCTTAACACCTCTAGTACGATCCTCAAGTGCATCTTGTGCTCCTCTTCGGTTCTGCAATAGATCAGAATATCATCCATAAATACAAGCATGAACTTGTTTAGCTGGTCTCTATAAACTTGATTCATGAGATCCATAAATTATGCTGGAGCATTAGTCAACCCAAACGACATCACCAACCACTCATAAAAAACCTAGTAGCATACGGAACGCTATAATAGGCACTCTCTCTGTTATCCCACTTTTTGGCAAAGCTGAGATACCCAAAGATTAACTGAAAATCAATGATTATTAGTCATGAACATCGATTGTGTATCGCAGGTTCACCATGGATATCGATGAATTTTGCCCGAGTCCGGAACAGGCTACAATTGATAAGACATGTCAAGCAAGGCCAGATAGAACAACATTCCAAATCTCGAGTCAATCCGAGTTCGTATGCCCAAGATATCATCTACGTAAGTGAAGGACATAGCCTTGAGTTCGTCTCCCAATGGTTCAAATCCCCAAGGGTTGAATCCATCAAGCTCGACTCCAACGAAGTTCCCCTGATGGCTTCGAATCCATGAAAGTGCTTTAGCCTTCGACTCCATCCTGCGAGAGTAGCTTCGAATCGAGTGGGTAAGATATAGCGTGATCGATTCGAACGTGCATGCGTTCGAATCCATGTACTTCGAATCCACACTATTTGAGGCAACTTCGAATCGATCAACTTTAACGTACCCAGATCGATTCGAACAGACCTTCGCTCACTCGATTCGAAGAGGGATGTCTTCGAATCCACTACCACGAATCCCCAGTCAAAGCTGCTAAAACCATGGAGTCAAACAAGTCAACTCGGCGTAGAAGTCGGATCGATACGAAGGAGGCGCTCCACGTCATCACAGAAGCGCACGCTTGATCGATTCGAAGCAATCGAGTCGACCGTACTCGATTCGAACAGAGCACTACGACCAGAAACACCAACTTGAATCGATCATAACTTGAGATCCACAAGTCCAAATGCAATGAAATTTTCACAGAAGCTTAAACACATGATGAAGAATGTTCACACCAAATTTCAGCTTGATTGGACAATTTCTTGATCGATTCGAACCAAGGGTCGAATCGATCCCCAAAGTGGGCCCGGAACTCCAGATTTCGGCCATGTGGGCCCCCTGACGTACCAGAACTGGTCTCCCTTCATTTTAGGCGAAATATCAGCATCCTACACCTATAAATAGAGCCTCTGGTCATTCAGAAAAGGGGTCGGACAATTTTGAGAGCTAAAGAGCGCCCAGATTCTGCCAGATTTACTCCAGATCACAATTGCTGCCTTAGATTCAGACTTAGTTCAGCAAATCAATTGTAATACAACATACGAAATTGTAATCTTCAAGCATCGAGCAATAAAATCATAAAAACCTTGAAGTGGACGTAGGCCGGAGATAGCCGAACCACTATAAATTGTGTGTCACTATTCATTATTTCTTGATTGCTGCTTGTTACTAGCTTAGATCTGTGATTTGTGTGTGAATACTGTTGATTCGTATTCATACGCTGGTGCTTTCACTACACTTGGGGTTTGTGACCATTTTTGGTGCAAACACTTTGGTGCTTTCACTGAGAAGAACTAGCACCCGCTACACCAGATTCAAAGTTTAGATTTAAGATTTTAAGGATCCAGATCTGACTCTACAATGACTCGACAAACTAGACAAAGAACTGAGAGGAGCCAACAGGCAGGAAGTCAAGAGGCATCCTCTGGCGCTGGAGAAGGACAAGCTTCGATCTACATTACTAGAGATGAGATGGAGGCTATGAATAACTTAATGCAGGAAAGAATGATGAAAAGCCAACAAGAGATGCTGCAGAATTTCTTCGAGCAGATGAGAGCTGCAGGGACGCAGAACCCTGGACCAGCTACAGCGGCTGTGAATGCAGAACCAGAAGGCAATCAACAAGGGCTTGGGGGCAGGCCCGCAAGATCCAACGCGGAAGGACCTTTGGAAGGAGCTCAACCGGCTAGGGCCAACGCAAATGCTAACGAGCCACCCGAAGAGTACGTACCAGAATTCCCTACAAGACTCGGAGGGCAAGACAGGGACATGACAAGGGGGCAACCCCTGGATGGAGATGAAAGAATGATCGGCCTAGTGAGACGACTCATGAGAGGAGGGTTTTCAGGAGGAGGATTGGAAGAAGTTAGTCGGAGTCCGTTCGCTCCGAATATGAGGAATGCAAGGAACGCTCCGAAGTTCAAACTACCAACGCTGAATCCTTATGACGGAAAGTCAGACCCGACCATGCATTTCACCAGATATATCAGACACATGGAAGTGCTGGGAGCATCCGAGGAAGTGATGGCACGATGTTTCCCCTTATTCTTATCAGATTTGGCTGCGCTTTGGTTTAGGCAACTAGAAACCGGATCAATCAGGACATGGGGCGAGCTTGTGGATTGCTTCATGAAGCAGTTTAGGGTTCACGTGACGCGACCTAAGAGCGTGATGACTTTGGCATCAATAAAACAAAGGACCGGAGAGTCCATAAAAGATTTTTTGTTACGATTTAATGCGACGGTGACTTCTGTAGATCGCCCGGACCCATCGATGATTTTGATGGCGGCGGTGGCAGGAGTTGGAGAAGGCACCGAATTCAAAGACTCTTTGACTAAAGATCCACCGCAAGATCTTGGAGAATTTTTCCATGAAGCTGAAAAATTCATTCGATTAGAGGAATCACGAGCCGAGAGGCAGGAAATAAATGTTGCACAAGGCGAAGGAACCGCCAGGGAACAGTCCAGGGCAGACAAAGGAAAGAGAAAGCAGGATGACGCACATGATGGTCCTGATAAACGGAAGAAATTCCGAGAGCCCAGATTCAGGCAATACACAGACTTGGTGGCAGGACTGGAACGAATTTACACTAAAACTCGGGGGCAACTCCCGTATCGAAAACCACCTAGGAGAGATCCCACGGAGCGGGAACGCAGGACCGGAAAATACTGCCTATTCCATGAGCTGGATGGGCACACTACCGATGAATGCCGCCACCTGAAGGATGAGGTGGAAGAACATGCCAGGAGTGGTAGGTTGCCGCAGTATATCAGAGAACGTGCAACGGCGGTTAGACCCAAACAACTACCGCCTCAACCTAACAGGAATGATCCTGGATCGGGATCACGACTCGTCATCAACTGATTGTGATGGCAAGGGCCAAGTTCAAGATTTGGACTCTGGTCGATTAGTTTTCTTAGATTTGATTTCCAAAATAAAACGGCTATCCCACTTACTCATGTACGGGAACCGGAGAGATCCCTAGACATGCTCTGAGATGGAAATAGACCGCTCCGCCCGGAGAGGCATTATCTTGTTTTTCCTGGTGTTTGAGATTGAACATCTAGGATTTGAATTTAATAAAGAAACACTTATTAAAATAAACCTTTGACCGAAGAGTTAAAGGATAAACATTAAATATCAATATAAACATGATCGCTTTATGATCCTACCCGGAGAGGCAGGGTCCGGAGTGCAAGAAGTGAGTTGCTTCGCCGGAGAGCGACAGGATCAACTCACTTAAGCATCGTTTCCTATTCACTGGAGAGTGATTGGATCAGGATTCGATAAGAGCCCGGAGAGGCTATGATCGGCCCACGATTTAGGCCATGACATCGCTTAATGTTCAGATACACTGAACCAGAGTGCAGGAGGTGAGTCGCTTCGCCGGAGAGCGACAGGATTGACTCACTTAACGTTGTTTCCCCTTCACCGGAGAGTGACAGGATGGGATCCAGCATGAGCCCGGAGAGGCTGTGATCGACCGACGATTCAGGTCATGACATCGCTTAATGTTCAAATACACTGAACTGGAGTGCAGGAGGTGAGTCGCTTCGCCGGAGAGCGACAGGATTGACTCACTTAACGTTGTTTCCCCTTCACCGGAGAGTGACAGGATGGGATCCAGCATGAGCCCGGAGAGGCTATGATCGTTCGAGAACGACCAAGACATCGCTATACGCCCTAGCTGGGGCCAGAGTGCAAGGGATAGAAAGCAACGCCGGAGTGCAATAGGATCTTTCTATTCAATCGCTAAATCTATAATGGGTTTGACAAGGGTCCGGAGTGACTAACAATAGTACGGAGAGACCGTAGAATTTCATTCTTAACTTCCACTGGAAAAAATTGATAACAATTCGGCTTCGAACAGCCATGGACTTGATTGAAAATTCTATAAGCTATGAGTAAAACATGAACTCACTGCATTTAACTTGAGACTGATCAAAACACGCCTTTTAACAAAAGGCATATTTTGGGGGGCAAAGTGTTATCCCACTTTTTGGCAAAGCTGAGATACCTAAAGATTAACTGAAAATCAATGATTATTAGTCATGAACATCGATTGTGTATCGCAGGTTCACCATGGATATCGATGAATTTTGCCCGAGTCCGGAACAGGCTACAATTGATAAGACATGTCAAGCAAGGCCAGATAGAACAACATTCCAAATCTCGAGTCAATCCGAGTTCGTACGCCCAAGATATCATCTACGTAAGTGAAGGACATAGCCTTGAGTTCGTCTCCCAATGGTTCGAATCCCCAAGGGTTGAATCCATCAAGCTCGACTCCAACGAAGTTCCCCTGATGGCTTCGAATCCATGCAAGTGCTTTAGCCTTCGACTCCATCCTGCGAGAGTAGCTTCGAATCGAGTGGGTAAGATATAGCGTGATCGATTCGAACGTGCATGCGTTCGAATCCATGTACTTCGAATCCACACTGTTTGAGGCAACTTCGAATCGATCAACTTTAACGTACCCAGATCGATTCGAACAGACCTTCGCTCACTCGATTATAAGAGGGATGTCTTCGAATCCACTACCACGAATCCCCAGTCAAAGCTGCTAAAACCATGGAGTCGAACCAGTCAACTCGGCGTAGAAGTCGGATCGATACGAAGGAGGCGCTCCATGTCATCACAGAAGCGCACGCTTGATCGATTCGAAGCAATCGAGTCGACCGTACTCGATTCGAACAGAGCACTACGACCAGAAACACCAACTTGAATCGATCATAACTTGAGATCCACAAGTCCAAATGCAATGAAATTTTCACAGAAGCTTAAACACATGATGAAGAATGTTCACACCAAATTTCAGCTTGATTGGACAATTTCTTGATCGATTCGAACCAAGGGTCGAATCGATCCCCAAAGTGGGCCCAGAACTCCAGATTTCGGCCATATGGGCCCCCTGACGTACCAGAACTGGTCTCCCTTCATTTTAGGCGAAATATCAGCCTCCTACACCTATAAATAGAGCCCCTGGTCATTCAGAAAAGAGGTCGGACAATTTTGAGAGCTAAAGAGCGCCCAGATTCTGCCAGATTTACTCCAGATCACAATTGCTGCCTTAGATTCAGACTTAGTTCAGCAAATCAATTGTAATACAACATACGAAATTGTAATCTTCAAGCATCGAGCAATAAAATCATAAAAACCTTGAAGTGGACGTAGGCCGGAGATAGCCGAACCACTATAAATTGTGTGTCACTATTCATTATTTCTTGATTGCTGCTTGTTACTAGCTTAGATCTGTGATTTGTGTGTGAATACTGTTGATTCGTATTCATACGCTGGTGCTTTCACTACACTTGGGGTTTGTGACCATTTTTGGTGCAAACACTCTCCTTTGCTGCTCTAAGCCGTTGAAATCCCGTTGCCAAATCTATTTGAGAGAATACCTTCGCACCGTGAAGCTAATCAAACAAGTCATCGGTATGTGGGAGTGGATACTTGTTCTTCTTCGTTAATTTATTCAGCTCACGATTATCCATACAAAATCTCAAAGAGCTATCCGCCTTAGTTGCGAACACTATATGCGCACCCCACTGAAATATACTCCTTTATATGAACCCTCTCTTTAATAGGTCATTCATTTGCACCTCTAACTCCATCTGCTCTTTGGGTGCCATAAGCCTCAAAGGCATAGCTATAAGTCTGGCTTCCTTTACTAAGTCTATCTGAAACTCAATTTCTCTATGCGGTGGTAATCCGGTCACTTCCTCAAATACATCCAGATATTCTCTAGTGATAGGCATAGATGATTACCCCTCACGTGGAACTTCAAGCAGAAATAGAAAGCCAATCATTACCGTTTGCCCTTCCACATCTCCGATTGTCACCAATAGCTTCTCACAATCCACTATCGCCACATACTTCTTAAGCCAGTCCATTTCTAAGATAATCCTGAACCCAATAAAATTTAAGATAAATAAATCACAAACATAAGACAATCCATAACTTGATAACACTAGGCCATGACAAACCATGCAAAGGCTAGTAGAGCCTCCAATATGGTTCGTCACAATTAGGGGTCAGTCTACTATCTCAGGTCTCAATCCTAATCTATCTACTAAATGAATGGATGTGAAACCCCGGTATCAAAAAAATCACAAATGAAAACATCATTAATGGAAAGCATATATTGAATAACGACGCCCTTCTCCTTTGTCTTTATTGCGGTTTTGGATCTTCCTTCTCAGTAGAAATGACAACAGTTATTCTAGCCTTTGGATACAGATTCTCATGGCGGAGTGCTTTCTCTATAAGCTTCTCAAATGGCTCATCAATATAGTCTACAAGCTTCTCTCCAAGGTAATCATCCAAAAAAATGATGAACTTCTCATTTTTGCTCATTGGAGTGTTAATGATAAAGCATCAAACTCTGCAACATACTCAAAAAAGGACATCTCCCCTTGCTTAAGACCAACAAACTTCCTAAATAGCACTGACTTCTGAGCAGCCAAAATGAAATTCTCTTCAAACCTTGCTTTGAACTGGTCCCAATTAAACTTATCTTTTGGAGTAGCAATAGTAATGGCATTCCACCAGTTCATAGCTCGCCCTTGAAGTTTTCTAGAGGCTAGTTTCCTCTTCATAGCATCATCCACTTCCATATCACGAAAGATCTACTCGCGGGTATCCAACAAATTCTGCACTTCTATGGCTGATTCCGTTCCATGGAATGGTTTTCCTCTTAGAGTAGAATAGTCTTTACCTAGCTTGGAGAAATCAGCCCTAGGCGGTTGCATAAAAGCACCTCCTCCAACATCCACACCAGGAATAGTAACCTAAACATTCCTCATCATAGTTGCCATCGTAGCATCCAACATAGCTTGAAAGTCAGGTGTAACAACTCCTGGCCCTGCTCCTTCCTCAACTCCCAAAGCAGAATTCCTCATAGTATTTCTTATATGTCGGCTCATTCTTAATCTATAACAAGAATGATCAGTCTCTCATAAAGAATACTATAACTATGGTGCTCATGTCCATGCGACTTATACTATATAATATGTTACCATATAACTTTGAAAACCAAAATATATAATAGGTATGTACTCTCTCGTACACATATATACTCTCGATCCAGTCTAAAATGATAACTCCTTCCTTATCTCTACTAGATCTCAGTATCAACTTAGGTTAATCATGTAACCAAAGCTCTGATACCAAATATGACGGCCAACCTATACCACCAGCACCAATAATATCAATATCGTGCGCTAAAGTCGTGCCCGATCGTTATATGACGATTGTAAAGGTTGAAAATGAAACAAATACAACATATAACCTGTCGTATATCTCACAACACATGGATAAAATATAATATCATGGATATAACAAGATAGACAGTAATAACTATGTGAACAAATCATCAGAGCACATATATATATATATAGTTATATACAAATATAGTAGAGTTTATGTAACAGAAATAAACCTAATAACTATCTCATAAAAAGAAAATAAGTAGTCACTTCTAAAGCTCCCCAATGCTGCATAGTGGAATAAGCATCAAAATCCATACAAGTATTTAATACGAGATAGCTCCATCCAACTCATCCTCCGCATAACTACTGCATCACCTAGACCTGTTATCTAGTCTACTCATTTAAGAGTACCCAAGATAATAAGAAACAAAGCATAAAACCTTGGGTCAGAAAAAAGTCTGGTGCGAGTGGTAAATGAATCTCAAAATATTATGCAGGTAAATATAGTAAGGAACAAAGGTACACAAATCGTACCTGACCTGTCCCTACAACCAAAGAGTTAGCACATAACATCATAATATGTTACTCTACAAATAACATAAAGCTACTCTACTCAAAATAAGTATATCAGATGTCCAGGTATTCCTGTCTCCAATAACTACTCCCAATAATATCTCCAAGTGATAACTAGGAAGCAACTAAAGCAACCATAGAAACTGTAGCGTCCATCAAGCAATCCCCATTATCACTCTATGTGCCATATGCCCTGAAAATATGATAACTCGTATGGCCTCCTTACTACCAGGACCAATGGAAATCCGGGTTTTCTGTGTACTCTCGTATCACGCAGTACAAAGCTTAATACATGTCTCGTAACCCAAAGCTAGACACTGGACCCAAATCCATCGGTCCAGGGTATTCAGATCCATTCCATTGATCCATGGGCGTCTCCATTTATAATACATGTGCTTCGAATACAATAGAAAACACTCTGACTATCAATGGTTCCTTAACACATACATCCGAGCCCTCCTTTGATCCATCTAGATCTGGGCCCTTCCTTTGCTCAATCCAGTTTATATTATTCGGAACCCTTCATGTTCCCCATCCATGGCTTCCTCCTTCATCGAGCCTCTATCTTCGGTACCTACTACCATCACGAGTCACCAACCGACAAAGCTCTTGTCATGATGTTATATCGCTATCCTATCCTCAAGCAAACGAGCTGGCCCCTCCAGCATGATCTACAGAGTCTCCTGCTTCCTCCTTGTATAAGCCTGACTCCACCCCAAAACAACTCGATACCAGGTCAAAATGACTGGGCACCGAGTCATTTACTTAGTCAATTTGGGCTAAATAAATCACTCTCCCCATAGTACTTCCTTCTTATGTGCTTTAGACCCCGACCCATTCATTAAAACAACTTGGCCCCTAATCCAAAGCATTCAACTCCAAGTTTTAGAAACAACTCGACATAACACCCAATATTTTGCCAATCCCCTGCATCTTGCTATGGACCACCTTCCCTAGACAAGCTCTATAGATGCATTCCATCCACCGACCCATCTGGCTAACCAAAATGACTCAGTACTGAGTCATTCAACTTGATACCAATTGAGCCCTTAGCAAATTTTGAGGCGCAAATTATCCTACAATCTCCTCTCGAGATCTAGAGCTTGTCCTCCAAGTTTCGTCCAATTCCGACCAACTTATCCTCTGATTTTCCAAATTCACCAACCTATCTTCTTAAACATCCAAAACACTAGCAAACAACATCAAATCACAACATACAAGCAAAGAATAACATGTATATATATCCATTCATGCAAGCAATACACAAGAATGTGATAAAAAACCAATTCTAATCTAAACTACATATTACATGCACATATGGATATGAATAAGGAGAAATACTAAATCATTATTGAAAACCATTTCAAAGATTCACAAATTTAGGTCACAGGTATATGATAGCATGTAATTATAGTTAGCAAAGTTTTTAAGGCCAAAAATCATGTTAAAAACATGTAATTCTACCATATAAACATACATAAGATAGTGAGAAAACATAAACCACTCACCAGTTACCAAAATTAACTAATTCTCATCTAGATCCAATATAGGCAGCAATAGAAAGCAGTGCAAGTCAACCAAAATGATGATCTCTATCTTCTAATTGACAATCTTTTCTTTAATTAATGATTTAGCTAAATTTATAACCCAAACAAGGTTTTCAGGGTCAAAATGGTTAGATAGAAATTCGGGAAAAATCATCAATGTGTAAAATGTTCGTAAGAGTTGTATCCCAAAATTATAGAATCATACGACCTCATTTAAATAAAATAAAAATATTTTATGATCCTCCGATATGTAAAATACAGGTTGTTACATTAAGTATGAGTCATTAGAACAAATTGTTAAAGTCTAATAGCAGGTTTTGATCTTTATCACAATTTATTTATCTTTGATATTTAATCAAATAAATTATTTTAAATTAAAAAAAATATTTTCAAATATTCTATAAAAGTTTTTATGTATTCAAAGTATTAAAAAATTATGTTTAAAATTATTTTACAAAAATATAGAAGTTTGAAAACATTTTAAAAGAAAAATCATTTTTCAAAGTTGACAAGGGTATGTCGACATACCCCTCCTAGATATGTCGACACAGTGACTGTTGGTTGCTTTTTTAATTTTTGAAAAGAAGTACCTTTTCGATGCACCTCTTCACAAATAGATACTTCTATTCATTCATTATATAAAGAGGAGTGCCAACAATATTTTCAATTCATTTTCCCACTTTCTTGTTATTCCTTGCTCTTTGTTATATTTCTTAAAAACTAATTTCTATATTCTTTAAAATCTATACATAATCAATCTATACTCTACCAGATTGATTCTCCACAAACTATCTACTATTTTGAAAGCATTCTCTCTACAAACTCAAAAATCAAACCACTATTAGAAGGGCTATAGGATATCTTGTATCCTAAGTACAACTATTTGTATTTGGAAATCGACAAATCTACTCTTATTTGTTTGGGTGTGCTTGTTGTCCGTTCAAATCAAGTGGGTGTGCTTAGTAGCCTTTTTAAATCAAGTTGGTGATCTTGTTGCCCGGAAAATCAAGAGAGTTTACCTCGGACTCATGAGATATGAGGGTGTATCTCATAGCCTTAAATCAATATTTTATTCTGGTTTGCCTATTACCTGGTTAGATTAGGCGATTGAAAAGAAATCTGCACAAGAAATTGTACGGGACTGGATATAGGAGAAATCCAAACTAATATAAAATCCCTAATGTCATCTCTCTAACTCATTACTTTACTTTTACGACATTTATTTATATCCGTGATTGCCTGTTAGTATGTGTGTGCATATATATATCTGTGATTAGTTATCTTTGTTTGATTCAAATCTTGAAATAAGTTAAAAAGTTCCATTAAAATTATAAAACACTATTCACCTTCCCTTTAATGTTAAATTAGCCTTAAGACCTATTCACATTAGTACTACATTGTAACGACCCTACCGTGTTAAATACCTTCCTAAAGGTAATCTTAAGAATTTAACCCAAGTATTCCGTACTACCGGGTGAAATTCAAATATTTGCTAATGGGTTAGTAAATTCCACTCAAACATTCAATTCAATGAGTTGTACCATATTCTATGAAGCATTATTTGAAAGCATTTAAACAAATCAATAACACTAAATCGATTATTACTATTCCTCATATTATAGAATTAAGGTTCTCAAATTATTTTATTCTATTTAAAAAAAAAATCAAATATCTCACGAGAATGCCCAAAATTGCATAAAGTTTCAAATTCATTTTAAGATTTATGAAATAATAGAAAATCATGTTATTAGAAAATTATAAAGGAGTTTTGAAAGCAATATTTGTATGTACGTACATACACACGTACATATATACATATATATATATATATATATATTTCATAAAACTTCACTTGTTACTTTTAAATGATCCATTTCCTTTATAAACTTCTCCATTCAAAACTATTTTCGTATTAAACTACTTTTCAATCACTCTGAAATATATATATATATATATTCGAAAATATTCTTGTCCACCTTATACACACACACACACACACATATATATATAATAGAAAATAATTTATTTCAAAAAGAGTTTCCTTTGTAAATAGTTTTGCTAATTGATATAATACTTAGCACTTAAATCATAAAGCAAGAGCTCGATACAACCAAGATCATTAAAGAGATTCGACAATCCAGAAATTTTATTAAGATCAACATAAAATAGGCACACAAATTAGCACATAATAATCAAAGAAACAATCAAGTAAACGAACGATCTAGCGGGCAATCAAGGGCTTCACCTGGAGTTGAAATAGCTCCAAGAGTACACGCCACTGGTGCACCATTGATGCCCACTAGTCCACCAGTGGTGGCAAAACCTGGAGCTATTTTAGCTCTAGATTGCCCTCCGGCGGTCCGTCGATCGATGGTTTTCGAGCATCGTTCGCTCTTACTTGTCAAGCACCGATTTATACTACATGCAAACACATAAACAAATATATATTTATGAATTAAATGATCATATGAAAAGGGTTTTAGCAACAGAAAATAAGGTTTCCTAACTCAATTTATAGTAAAACAAACTGCCAATAATTTTGTCCAAGGTCAAGCAAATAAATCCCAACACACAAAGATTCTAGCATTCAATCAACTAGAGATAGGTTTTGTGAGTATAACTCACCTTGTTCTCTTTTATTCTTAGCTGAACAATCAAATTACTACTACTTCTTCTCTACACAGCAAACCCTAGAACAATAGTTCCATAATATAATAATAAAATCCCAAATCAACACTTGTAAAACTGAAATTACTTAATAAAAAAGATAGATTAAAGTTTCAACTTATTACCTTGACTGATTAGCTTCTAAAAGAATTCACTTTGCAAAGGAAATGAGGGATTTGAGTTTTAGGTTGCAAGAGGAATTTAGTTTCTCAACTTACTGAAAAAAAATGATCGTACTGTAAAAGAGAAAGGAGATTTTTTTTCCTTTAGTTTAGAATTATTTTGGGCTTGTTTTTAAAATTAGCCCACTAAGAAATAAAATCATATTCAAATTAAAAGAGCCATTCTCTCTATATTCCAAAAGCTTTTCTTTCATTCATTTAAAGATTTAACTTTGTTTCCAATAACAAATTAACTATTAAAAATTCTAAAATACACTCATTTTACTAAAATGGTTAAATTTTCCAAACTTACTTCTTTATTATATAGCATATTCATTATTTAGTTTTACAACTGAAAATAATATCCTCCTTTTCTTATTACTTGAAAATTTAAACAAATTCCAAAATATCTCGTTCCATTTGATAATTGAAATAAATTAATTTAGACCGACTCAATTTAATTTTCTAATTAATGATTCGTTTTATTATCAAAATCTCTAACAACCAATTCAATAATACCTTAATTTGTATTGAAATCTCCACTAAGAAATAATAATTCCTTTCTTTTAGTTAAATTAACCCAATTATTCAAAAATCGAATTAAATTACATAATTGAATTTCAAAAGTCACAAACTAGAATTATTAACCATAATTGAATTTAATTAATTTGGTAATTAATAACAGGGTTGTTACATAGACTATTTCTTACATTTAATATTAGAGGATTAAATTTTCAAAAACTCGTAATTTGATTTTTGAAAAGTATAAATGGCTAGTAACACTGGTAGTTTAGTTTTTAACACTTTTGTAAAAAATCAAAGTTATGAAATCTATATATTACTATCAAATAGATTAGAAACTAATTATTCTGAAAAGTCACTTGATGTTTTGGAAAGGTATAATGTGCAATTGCGAGAACAATGAAAGTGTGCTATGGATCGTGTAATATGGATATATGATAATACAGAATGTAGTTATGATAGCTATATGGTAAATAGTGCGGAATATCAAAGCAGTATAGTAAAAATGACACTAGAGATTTTATACTGGTTCGGAGCACCGTCCTACGTCCAGTCCCAGACTCCTTCTGGAATATCACTAAAATAATAACCCTCACTTAACCCAGAGGAACAGGTCTATACAACCCTTGAGCAGCCGAACAAGGACCTGAGCAGCGGAACATGATTTCGCCTCAGCAGCCGAAGAGGACTTCACATGCCTGAGCAACAGAACAGGACTTCAACAAATACAAAAGATTATTTTGACCTTGTGTGTTCTAATAACACGGATTTGTCACTTGTAGTACACCCTTCCTACTGCTCCTCGAGTATATATATATATATATATGAAGTTTATGAAGAATAGAAAGGTATAAAATTGCTTCAATGCAGAATATTTGAAAGTATATTGCAAATAGAATCAAGAGAGATAAATTAGCAAAGATAAGAGAATTAGATTAAGATTCTGTATCTTGAAATGAAGTTGAAGTATGTATTTATAAAGGTTAGAGAGCAGCGACTGTTGGTGAAGAGTTTCGATTGAAGTGTTGCATCCAAATCTTTTCGTTAGAGGTTCGTAACTCTTCACAAAAAGTCGTGTCTTTTCAAAAAGTAGTGTTATAGAAATTCAGTCAACTGAGCCTCTGGGTCAGTCGACTGAATATTCAAACGAATTTAAATATATATATTCATATATCTATGCAATGTGCATGTTGCACAAATTTTCCAATGTCAGTCGACTGGACCTCTGGGTCAGTCAACTGACCTGGTGAATTTTGTGCAATATGCACAGTTTTCATATATAAATATATATATAACTTTCACACTTTTATAATTTATTTATATGCTTATATATGTGTATAAAAAATTTGAAAATAGAATGATAAAATATATAAGCTAATATATACGTCACTGAGGAGAGATTTTAACAATATTGACCTAGGACTCAAAATCAAAAAATAATAAAATTGATGCACCGGTTTTGAAGTCTTGTCTCCTTGTAGTATATATTCTCGTTTTGTCGTAGCAGTCGTCAAATCTGTATGTCGTAGTGATAGATTGGTGTCATGAATCAAAACCAAGTCTCAACAAACAAGTATGCTATGTGGCTTATGGAGAACAGACACTTGATAGTCATACATCATAAATCAAGAAGGATAAATGGATATCATAAAGTGGATGCTCAAGACACATAATAGGAAATCCTAAGATCTTAAAGGATATAGTTTATAAAAATGAAGGATCAGTTAACTTTGGAGACAACTCTAAAGGATATGTGATTGGGAAATGTCGGTAACTCTAAAACTCCTATTATATCTAATGTTTTGCTAATTAGGAATTTAAAACATAATCTGCTTAGTATTAGTCAATTGTGATTTTAAAATTCAGTTTGAAAAAAATATTTGCCATATCAATGATAGCGAGTCTAAAATTATCTTTGAAGGTGTTTGGAAATGTAATATTTACATCTTAAGTATGAAAGTGTCTAATGGCAATCCTTTTCTGTTAGCTGAATCTAGTGATCCTTGGATTTGACACAAAAGATTTGGTCATCTAAATTTTAAACACTCATCTAAAGTTGCTAGATATGAACTTGTTAGGGGACTCCCTAAATGAGTTTTGATGTCAACAAATTATGTGATGCTTGCCAACTAGGAAAGCTTCATAAAAGTTCTTTTAAATCAAAAGACATGATTTCAATTTCTCAACCCTTAGAACTTCTTCACCAAGATCTTTTCGGACCATTGCAATTCAATCAATAAATCACAATAAATACGTTTTTGTAATAGTAGATGATTTTTCATGATATACTTGGACAATATTCCTTAAATATAAACGTGATGCATTTGAAATGTTTGAAATTTTCACTAAGAGAATTCAAAATCAAAAGTCAATTAAAACTAAAAAAATACGAAGTGATCACGGAGATGAATTCAAAAACAAATTTTTTGAAAGCTTTTGTAATAGAAATGAATTATACATAAATTTTCATTTCCTGGAGCACCCCAACAAAATGGAGTAGTAGAACATGAAAATAGAACTATATAAGAATGTGCTAGGACTATGCTAAATGATTGTGATTTCCCTAAAAAATTGGGCTGAAGCAGTTGCTACAACATGTTATATTTTAAATAGAATTTTAATAAGACCATTTACTAAGAAAACTCCCTATGGATTATTTTATTTTATAATAAAAAGCCTAAATTGTCTTATTTTAGATTTTTTGGTAGTAAATGTTTTATATTAAATACAAAAGATAAGTTAGATAAATTTGATGCTAAATCTAATAAAGGAATTTTATTGAATATTCTAATAGAAGAACTAACACTATTGAAGAAACACTACATGTTTCTTTTGATGAAAATTTTAAAGAAAATAATACCAATATTGATGAAGAAGAAAATATCAATCAGAATGAAAATAATGAAATTTCAAATATTGAAATCACTAATAATGAAAATAACGATAACTCTGAAAAATTCATATCAAAATAAAAGAAAATAATATTTGAAAGATCATCCTATAGAAAATATTCTAGGAAATATAGCGTTAGTTGTAAAAACGAGAAATCAACTAAATAAAATGAGTAATGTAGCATTTATCTCAACTAATGAACCTAAAAATCCAAAGGGAGCATCATTAGATGATTCATGGATTCTTACTATCCAAGAAGAATTAAATCAGTTTACCAGAAATGATGTTTAGCAAATAGTCCAAGACCTGGGAATAAAACTATAATAGGAACTAAATGGGTCTATAAAAATAAACTGAATGAACAAGGGGAAGTTGTTAGAAATAAAGCATGTTTGGTTGCTCAAGGTTATAGTCAGGAGAAAGGAATAAATTTTGATGAAACCTTTGCCCATGTAGCTAGATTAGAGACCATTAGAATTTTGCTTTCTTTTGCAAATAATTATATTTTTGAATTATTTCAAAAGGATGTCAAAGTGCCTTTTTAATTGGTTTTATTAAAGAGGATGTTTATGTAGAACAACCCCACTTTTCAAAGATGAAAAACTTCTAAATCGTGTTTCTAAATTAATGAAAGCTTTATATGGATTAAAACAAACTCCTAGAGCCTGGTATGAAAGACTTAAATCTTATTTAATCCAATCTAACTTTAAAATAGGAAAAGTAGATGGTACACTACTTATTAAAAGAAATAATAATGATATTCAACTTATACAAATATAAGTGGATGATTTTATTTTAGGGTCAACAAATGAACAATTAAATAAAGAATTTTTTGATATAACGACTAAGGAATTTGAAATGAGTCATATGAGAGAATTAACCCTCTTCTTAGGATTACAAATAAGACAGTTAAAAAATGGTATATTTATAACTCAAGAAAAACATGCTAAGGAACTAGTAAAGAAATTTGGTATGTCCAATGCTAGTGGAAAGCCAACTCCCATGGAAACTAATGAAAAACTAAATAAGGGAATAAATTCAAAAAGACGTAGATCAACAATTATATAGAGGTATAGGATCTTTGCTTTATATAATTGCTAGTAGACCCGAAATAATGCATAGTATATGTCTCTGTGCAAGATATCAATCTCGACCTGAGGAAACCCATCTAAAAGTCATAAAATGTATTATAATATACGTAAAAAACATACCAAACAATGGACTCTGCTTCCCAAAAGAAGACTCCTTCAACTTAATATCATATAGTGACGTTGACTTTGCTGGATGTAAATCAAACCGTAAAGGTACAAGTGGAACTTGTCACTTTTTAGGACACTCTCTTGTTTCCGGGTTTAGCAAAAAGCAAAATTCTGTATCTCTATCCACAACAAAGGCATAATATATCTCAACTGCATTAGCATGTTCATAACTTATTTATATGCTGTGATAATACTAGTGCACTAAATCTATCTAAAAACCCAACACATCATGTTAGGAACAAGAATATAGACATAAGACAACATTTTCTAAGAAACAACATAAGTAAAGGAGTAATTTCACTCAAATTTTAAATACTGAAAATCAAATAGCCGATATGTTAATAATACCATTAGAACAAACTGCCTTCGTTAAACTAAGAAGAGAGCCAGGAATATGCTCTTTCATAGAAATCTAAGTATAATAGTTTTTATTAATTAAAATAAAAAGAAAAAAATTACATTTTTAGCTGCATATGTCGATATATGCTACCTATATATGTCGACATGTCTGCCAATTTTTTGAACACTGCTATTCCCTCTTTAATTCAAAATTCGAAATCTATTTATATAACCACTAAATTTCAAATTTACTCTCGTTTTCCTGTATTCTTCTTTCTGAAAACTAAAAATAAAAAATAAAATCATGGATCCTTCAAACTCCAAAAGGCCAAGAGAAAAATCTACCCTAAACTCTAATGTCTCTAGTCTAGGACCATTTCAAAACACTACCCTAGCCAAAGTCGCTAAAATTGAAGAAGACCCAAAGCATGTCGTCAGTATGCTTTCTAAAATTAAGGTTGTCTGAATTCATCTCTTGGAAGAACAAGAGAAACAAGGCAAAATTCTTCAAAACCTTCAAAAGCATCGTTGGATAACGAGGCTAATCCAATAGCGATTGAGGAAGATAACCACAATCTTGTCATTCATACTCCAATGGATGGTGAGGAAGAGGAGGAAGATGGTGAAATAGATGGGGACGAGGTCAAGTGTGTAGGGGAAGTTATCTTTGATTGTAATGGAAACCTCGTAAAATAAAATGGAAATTTATGCCTCCACTATCCCAATTGCTCTATTTATAAGACTCCAATAATAAAAAAACATTGAATTGTATGTGGTTTGTTTGGTTTGGTTTGTCTGTTTATATATATAGTTAAGTTGATTTTGATTTGGATTGTATAGTTTGAATTTGTTTGGTAGGAATTGTTGAAATTATGTAAAAGTTTGACTTATTAATAAAATTTGTTTTGTCTTATGATTTAGTATTTAAATATTGGTTTTGACTTTATAATTTATAAGTATATCATGTTTAGGGGGAGTATTGTCGTTCACCCATTTTTGTTGATGACAAAGGGGGAGAAAATATATAATATAACACATGCATTTATTAAGGGGGAGTTATTTAACTCAGAGGGAGTTATATTATATTTTATAAACTTGAATATTTACATGGTTGCCATCATCAAGAAGTGGGAGATTGTTAATATCTTAGATATTGATTTTGATGAAAAGAACCACATAAATATAGATACTAACATTTTGTCAAGTTGTATAGTATATATTGTAGAATATTAAACAGGTACAAAATGATTAAACTTGAAGATTGATCAGTATAGAGACCAAGAATGAAGATTTAAAGATGATGCTCAAGACTAATGAGTTTACAGATATAGGAGTTGAAGAGTTTAAGACTTTAGTATGGTCATTAGAATAAATTGTTATAGTCCCTGATAGCAGATTCTGATCTTTATTACAAATTTCGGATCTTTGATATTTTAGTCAAAATAAATAATTTTAAATTCAAAATACATTTTTACGAATATTATATAAAAGTTTTTATGTATTCCAAGTATTTGCAAATATTCTATAAAACTCATTTAAATATTCTATAAAAGTTATAAACCTATCCCTAAAGTGTTGTGGCTATCTTAGGTTTTAGGCATAGTACTAGAATGTTTAAACTATGATTAGTTAAAGAGCTCGGTTTCCAAGCTTGCTACAATCTTGAGGTTTTTGCACAGTACTGTTCCGATTTTGTTCTTGCTTCCTTTCCGTATTTTGATGCTTATTGTGGGAGCAATTATTTCGGCTCGGCGTTCGTATTAATTTCACTTTGACAACGTCTAGAAATTAGGGTCCTGCCCAAGGAATAACAGCATATATATGCAATACTAGCTAACAAAATACATCCATTAGCAACCATCATCCAAAACATGTCCTAGTGACATGTTCACTGTAATGACCCATATTTTACGTATAGAAGGATTGTAAATTATTTTTATTTTACACATATGAGGTCATATGACTCTAAAAATTTGGGAAATGGCTCTTAGGGACATTTTCCATATCTACGATTTTTATCGAATTTCTATGTGACCATTTTGACCCTGAAAATCATATTTGGACTATAACTTTTGATAGAAGTTGAGTTATGGTCTTAAACCACTTCCATTGCTTCAGAACGATGGTTTCTCATTCCATAAAGTGGTCATAATAGAAAAAACGGACTTGCTATTTGAAAGTTATAGCTGTTTTATGTTATAGCTGCAATTGGTCTGCATTAGTGGGTAAATAATTAAGCCCATACTTAAGTCCACTGATCCATCTCAAAAATTGTGATAAGGGATGGCTATTGTGATTGATCTAAGTCATTTCCATCTCCCCCAAAATAGTTCTGAACCTCCATTAACCCTAATTTCATCAAAAATCTTACCTTTTCCTTAGTAATCTTACCCTAAATCATAATTAGAGGGGAAATTAGCATAGAAAGATTAGAGATTATCATTTTGGCTAAATCGCATTCATCTCCTTTGTTATCCACTTCATACGCAAGAGGAGAAATTGGTATTTTGGGTATGAGTGGTTCTTGACCTCTCATTATCCTATGCATATTTACATATTTAAAATTGTTGTTTTTAACATGATTTTGATCCTAAAATATTTTCTAACTTTAAGCACACTTTTATACATGTTTATGGCCAAAATTAAATTAATTTCAAATAGTTTTTAAATAGTTTTTGTTCGTATTCATATGGTAGTGTAAAAGTTAGATTTAGATTAGGATTTGCTTTACTATCATGTTGTTATGGATTTCATATATGAATGGATGTATATGTATGATATTTCATGTTAGTGTGTTATGCTTTGATATGGTTTACTAGTGATTTTTGATAGTTAGGAAAGAGGTTGACAAATTAGGCAAATCAGAGGCAAAGATGGTCATAATTGGATGAAACTTGGAGGAGGGCCTCTAGAGGATGGGAGGAGCCCAAGATTCAAGTCACATCAAGTTTGGAGAAAAGTAAAGGACTTGGTACCGAGAGTTTTAGTCGGTACCGAGAGCTTTCTATTGGTGGAAACCACTCAATGGGTGATCATTCTTTAGGTTGGGGGCTAGGAGTGAGGAGTTGAAGTCAGATACCAAGGTTTGGCTAAGTATTGGATCAAGCACTGATAGCTTTTGGATTTAGCACCAAGTGTTTTGCAGTTGATGCTAAGAGGTTTTATGAGGAGTGGTCGAGGTCCAAACTCTTAGAAAATGGAGCACTAGAAGAGAGGGAAGGAACTTATCCAAAAATTGGCTAAGTATACCACTCGATACCGTGAAGTCTGGTCGGTATTGAGAGGTCGGTTTTTGTTGGAATCGAGGTGAAACTTCCAGGAGGGTGAGCTTAGGCTCTAGAGGTCATGCTGAATGTGTTTGTTTTCTCACTTGGGGTTTGATGGTGATATAATAGCACAATGAAAGCTTCGGTACTTCGATGATGACAACTTGACGTGAATGGAGTTAGGTTCCAAAGATGGTGGGTCAATGTTGAAAGGAGTTGTGAGAATGGTTATCCACAAAGGGTGGGTTCTAGGAAGGGTGGTCGGTGGATAAAATGTTGAATGATGGAATGTGGAATGATACCTTGAAATAATGGAAACTAGATGGAGCAAGGAAAGGGGCTCAGATATGCGTTCTAAGAGATCATTGATACTCATAATGTCTTCTAATGTACTTGAAAGCAGGGGTATTATGCGAACGCTCATGGGTACTTTGTTCAGCTACCCCAGATCGGTTTTTTAGATCTGTATACCATGGACTGAGGGAAAGGGTAAAATATCAGCTTTAGGCTAACGATGAGTACACTAAAGACCAGGATTTCCATTAGTCCCTAGTGGAGAAAGGCCCTACGAGATATCATATATCTAAAGTACAATAAGTGATAGTGAGGATTTTTTGAAGGAGCTATGGTTGATTTGATTATTCTCTTTCGTAGTCTATCACTCTGGCAATGTTATTTGAGATAGGTATTGGGGATAGGGACACTTCGGCATCCGACATTAAACTTAGTTTGTAGTATACCTTTATGATACTAATAGAGTAATATGTTCGTTATATGCTAACTCTTTGGTGTAGGGATAGGTCAGGTATGGTTCGTATAACCTTGTTCCTTACTATATTGACTTGTATAATATTTTGAGATTCACTTACTGCTAACACTAGACTACTGTCTCATGTGAGTTTTTCTTCTTTTCTCCTTATTATCTTAGGTACTCTTAAATGAGTAAACTAGATAGCATGTGTAGGTGAGATGCAGTAGCTGCGTAAAGGATGAGCGGAATAGAGGTTTCTCGTATTATATATGGATATCATGTTTTTTTTGCTGTACAACACCGTGGATCCTTGACAACGTCTGGGTATTACTATTTCTATGAGACAGTTATTTGAGTTTATTTCCATTTTGTATAAATTCTATTACTTTGTTGTAAAACTTTGTGGATCAGTGTTATGATATTTGGTTTACTTAGTTATTACTGTTTCTCCTATTTTATATATGTGATGTATATGATATTTTAGCTCATGAACTGTGAGATTTTCGACAGGTTCTGTGATTTGTTTTACCTTCTTTTAACCCTTGACAATCGTCCTACATCGGCCGGGCACATTAGCAGCATACTATACCGTTGTATTGAGCTTCAATGGTGTATAACAGTCATCGCATTTGGTATCAGAGATTAGGTTAACGATTAACTTAAGTTGATAATGTGGTCCAGTAGCGATAGGGAAGGAGTTATCATCCTAGAATGGATCAAGAGTGTATAGACACGAGAGAGTGTGTTAGTAAATATACAATATATAAGTCGCATTCACACACGAGTACCATAGGTGTAGTTTTCTTTTTGAGAGACTGATCAGTCTTATTATAGATCAAAAATGAGCCAGTAATAAAGATACTTTATGAGGAACTCCGTTTCTAGAGTTGAGGAAGGAGCGGGTTCGGGGGCTGCTTACCTTGACTTGCAAATGAAGTTCAACGTAGTGACTGAGAACATGCAACAAAATGCCCACATAGAGGCTCCAAATGTTGTTGTTGTTGGTGGTGCTCAGGTGCAGGCATCGAGGGCTGACTTTGCCAAGCTATGCAAGGATTACTGCACCTTAAGAGGCAAACCATTTCTCGAAACATAGTCGACCCTCGAAGTGCAGGATTGATTGAACATTTGTGAGTATATCTTCGGTAATATGGAAGTAGATGATGCCATGAAATGGAAGCTAGCCTCTAGGCAGCTTCAAGGGTGGGCCATGAATTGGTGGAATGCCATTACTATTGTCACCCTAGGGATTAGTTAACTTGGGACCAGTTCAAGGCCAAGTTCAAGGAGAAGTTCGTTCCAACTGCTCAGAAGTCGGTGTAATTCAAGAGATTCGCTAATCTAAAGCAGGGAGATATGTCTGTCTTCGAGTATATTGTTGAGTTTGATGCTTTGTCGAAGTACGAGATGTCTTTCATGGACACTCTATTGAGGAAGAACGAGAAATTTCTTATAGGTTTGGACACTACAAGAAAACTTGTTTTCGCTTGCATTGATTAGCAGCGTTTCAAAGCCAACTGCTGGTATTAATATTTTAGAAACGCGGACAATGTTTTCCCGCCACTAAATCACTAACATTTCACGAAATTTTTCTCTGCCGCCCTCTCTTAATAAAAGTAACGTTTCTATTAGCCTTCTCCTTCAACATTTCCTTTAAAAAGAAAAACATAGAATTTTTCTTCAATAAAACTAAAATTATGATCCTCTTCTTCAATAAAATAAAATTAGGGCTTAAAATTTTGAAAAGAGAAAAGACATGGTTGTCAGTTTGCTTTTACTGTTCAACACCACAAAAACTGCTAAAGTAGCGAGTAGTGTTATCCTCTGTTGTCAAATCGCATGCTTTCTCGGATAAGGTAGTTTTGTGGCATTATAGGTTCGCTTTTTCTCCCTTTCCATTTTGTTCTGGCATAGCTAACTATTTTTGGGTCTTTTGGGTTCCTTGTTTTGCTTTTGGTAATGCTGTCATTGGAATATGGTTTGTCTTATAGCTATTGCTTGTTGTTGCTGGCCGAGTAATCATGAGTGAAGGTTTTTTCTTCTAGCAGTCATGTAAATTGGAAGATTTTTCTTATATTTGCTTGCTTGCTTGCTACTACTGGCTGTTGCTTGCATGCTTGCTTGTTGTAACTTGTCATGAATGTTAGTGTGGTTAATGTTTGATGTCATAATGTATGTGCTTTATATGTCGCTAATCCTACATTAACTAGTATATTTCGAGATGTGGTAGGATCTTATGACAATGGGGCAGTTGTTATATCCTCGCTATTGCTTATATTTTACTTGTTTATAAAGGCGATGAATCATGGGTCTTTGTGATGGGGTTTGGTTCCGCACTTGGTTACTTCCACATGGTGTCGGCATGGGGTGGGGGTGTTTACATTTTAACTCTTGGGAGATTGATTTGAAGAAAGCTATTAAGATCGATCCTCGGAACAGGTGTGTAGTAATTTTTTTTCTCTTTTTTTAACTTGCAACATGCACAACATTAAATGGTATTTATAGTACTTTGTGTTTCATTCAATTCAACGATGTGAAGCTAGAATGTGAAGCACTTGGAAGAAGCAGTATTATTCCCTAAGAGTATGTTGGTACTTATACTTAGCTAGAGTTATCAAATGTAGCTGATATCCATTCATAAATATAACTTATTGCTGATTTTTTATGCAGCCGATTTGATATTATCCAAATCTCAGAGGTTTACTATTCATTTAAGTTAGAGATAATCAAAACTTGAGAGTATATGTCTATATTTGCATACGTTTATGTTTATATGAAGTGTGGTTATATATATAGTAATATTACAAACTCAAATACTAGAAATACATTGAAAACGAGTGCAAGATGGTGTGATGGGGGGTCGTTCCCATAAATTATGATTTGAAATGCAGTGATAACTATACAAAGCCTTTTGAGTCATTGTTAATCATTTGAAGAGAGGCAATCGCTCTTATGTTTGCATTTTTAGTTGACAAATATCAGATGTCGGACTGATTTTAATTTAAAGCTATGCTTATTATATTTTTTTGCTTAGCTTTAAAATGCAATGAAAGATATATATCTTTTTTTATGGTTTGATCAATATCATGTTAAATAAATGAGTTTTCTAAGAAAATAATATCCATTTTTCTTAATTCAAGCTGTTTCCATTATTTTCCCAGTAATTTATCTTTTTGATGATTTAAAATCATATATGGTTATAATAATTTTACGATTTAACTTAGTATTTGAAATACTTTACAAACTCAAAAGGAAGATTTTAGTTAAACTCAATAAATAGTTTATCATTCAAATTCTAGATGTGCTTTTAAAAAAGGGTAATTTTGACATGTTGTAAATAAATATTGGAATAGTGGTGTTTCATTTTTATAAGGTGCTGGTGTTGCATAGAATAAAAATGAACTTTGTGGTATGAGGCAGAACTCCGGTGGTTGTTTTACAACAGTATCTAATCTTGTTCGTTTTATTTTTTCAATCGTGTCAAAGTCATTGTGTTGAACACCCAGAGTCTATTTAATGGTAATAAGGATATGCATAATTTTGATACTTGCAGACAACATTTTTTTTTATGTCTAAGGAAAAAAGTA
This sequence comes from Allium fistulosum, assembly GCA_030737815.1. Taxonomy (NCBI): domain Eukaryota; kingdom Viridiplantae; phylum Streptophyta; class Magnoliopsida; order Asparagales; family Amaryllidaceae; genus Allium; species Allium fistulosum. Next base: position 325,502,383 of record CM060903.1, on the reverse strand, counting down.
TAACCGTAGTTTCATCTTCTTGATTTACTTGTAGAAAACAATTTAAGGGTATACTTGGTAAGTTTAATTTTATAAAAAGAAAATAGTTAGAGCTTAAGGTTAGACATTTTATATGCAATCCTTGTAGCCACCAACTGTATGCCTATTGTTGACATGTTTAAAAGGTGATAATTTATTTTGTTTCATACACTCATGGAAGGTGACAAGAAGTGGAGGGTATTCAAAGGAGGAAAGCTAGTTTAGTGTGTTCATCTTCTGGAACAGTCTCATCCAAAGGTATGTGGCTCTCAGGTTCAAATTATATATGTGTGATGTAATAAATAATAGATACCTTTATCTCTCCACTGCATGGGTCATCTTGGAAAGCATAAAAGATCTCTGGTGTAAATATATACACTCCATGGGTAATGTGATCACTTACCTGAACATATAAATTAAGTATAGCATACAATAGTTTACAAACACCAGGGGAATTAGCACACATACACAACTGAGTACTTACAAAAAAAATTAGGCTTCTCTGTGTAATGCAACAATTCTTTTGATTTAGACTCAGGTACCAACTCGCCAAACCGATGTGCTAATTCTATAGAGACCTATTTGTGTATATATAACAGTAAAGAAAATATATGAAGCAAGAATTAAAAATACAACTCAGAATTATGTTTAGGTTTTTCAAAAAGGTGAAGTTTTATACAAAATTATGTATAACTAAATTCATTAAATCTCTGACTTTAAATAAAATACAACTCATTAATATTACTTCCAATGATGTCTTGATTTAGTATGTGATTGATATGATGTATTTCTTAACTTGAGAAGGAAACATGGGTTAAGATGTGAGTTGCACAGAGGGATGAGAAATAAACTAGATATGATTTGAAATAGACTTATAGCTGAATTGGATTTTACTAATAAAAAAGAAATATCTTTTAGGAATTTCTCTTCAGTTCACTTACTCAAAGCAGATGACAAAGATGATAACTGTGAAGAGGAGCACGATATATATGGTGTAGTCAATTGTTATAGTACAGAATGTAGGAAGAATCCAGTTCCTGATAGTACAATGTATAGAATTACAAATGTTCTGGTAGTTTCTTTGATTATATTATATAATATATAGTAATTTAAAGTAAAGTTTCTTTACTTTATTATATAATATACATCTAACAGTCAAATAAAGTATGTGTTGTAGGTTTATTGCCGACTCTCTCAGATTTTACAAGCAAACTTTCGTTTTTTTATTGATACTAGCGATAAATGAGTCTGCAGTCTTAGTGTAGATCTGTATTTTGGCAATTAATGGACAATAATGTTGTTGATTAAATCGGGATGAATTGGAGTTCATGAAGTCCACCATCTTCTATAACTAGCACAGTTAAAGACAGCAAAGACATATGCAGAGTCATTTAGCTGTTAAAAACACATAAAATTGAAGTACCTCAGTCTTGGTAGTCAGTTCGTTGACTTTCTTCTCTACATTGGCAAGCTTGCAGTCAGCTCTCTCTTCTCGTGTTGGAGCTCTTTGCTTTGCCTTCTAAGCTCGACGACTTCAAGTTCAAGTTCTCTTATTCCATCAGTTTCCTTTGAAGCTCAGCATTTTTTCTCGCTGCTGCTTCTTCTTTTACGTGTAACAGGGAAACTTGCTGCTTCAGCAGCAGCAATTGGCCTTTGGTCTGTCCTGAGTTGAGCTGTATCTGCCTTTGCAACTCCTTTATTTTGTTCCTTGCAACCTCTAATTCTTTTCTTGCTGCGACTCTTGTAACTACCTCTTCCTGTAACTTCTTCCTCTCCACTTGCGTTGAATTGATTGTTATGTTTAACATGTCCACTTCAGCTGTCTTCAGTTTCAGTTGTTTGTGCAACTCAGTGAAGTCGATTCTTGTTCTTTAAGACCGTAATATTCAAGTAATTCACCTTCGAGCTTGACTTCACGGTCTTCGAGTTATTTAACAAGGGTGAGTAGTTTTTTGACTTTTGATGCATAGATTGCTATCTCTATGTCATATTGGGATATGGCTTTTGTAGTCATCATAGGCTGAGTCGGGTAGTGGGAAATCGATCTCTCCTGAAAGAAGAGATTCGAATTCGGGTATTAACTCTTCATCGTCTTTGGTGGATGTAGCTATAAAATTGTTGATTGTTTTGACTTCCTCTTCTTCTTCCTTTTCTTCTTCTTCTTCCACCGCCTGCTATGTTTTGATTTAGAGAATATAGTTGCACCACTACAATAAGTCAAACAAGAAGGAAAATATTTGTTTGTCTTTGCCAAAGGATTAGGTATTTTATACTGATAAATATTAGGTGACCTTGAGAATCATTTTCTCTGGTTGAAAATCGAGATTCATCAAAAGTGTTGAGCATTTTAATTAACAAATGCAGTCCAGATCAATCAATACATTTTCGCAACTTTTGTGCTGCTATATGTAGGCTAAATGCATTAATTGATCCGAACTATTAGATATTTTGGTTTAAAAGTATAATTCATTCAATGAATAGAGTAGATGATGTAAAACATATGACCATACATAATCTGCATTAGATTGAATTCACATACCTTGTTCTCCCATTGAATGAAACTACCATGTTCATGTCTTTCTTTATCGAATTCTTTCGCAGTTCCAGTGTTCGGGACAGTTTTGTCATGACCTATTTATCATCAACACAAGTTATAAGCTAAGACTGTACAGGAAAAGCAAGCTATAACCTAACCAGAATAAAAATACAAAACTAATGAAAATTTCGCAAGTTTTGTATTTTTATTCTGATTATATCTCACTTTTCGGGATGATTTATATAACACGAAATGCATAATGCAGATACCTGGTAGTTTTACTGGGCGCTTATGCTTTTTCTCTTTCTGTACTGCAAAGGTTGCAGCTGATACAACTGCAACAAAGACAATTCTAACAAGCATGAAGAGATGTGGTGAAAAGCTATCGTCTAATTTTAAACGCTTTATTCATTACTTCTTGTCTAACAATTCTAACAAGTCTAATTTCATGGTCATGAAAGGTGATTATCGGGCTGGATGGATTTGGATGAGCGGGACTAGCGATTTGCACTTTTCATGTTTATAAGGGAAACCATTTTTTCTAAAAGAATTTACACTTTGTTTATCACTCTCTAGACCGTTTCCTTGCAGATTAATGAGTGGCTTGATTATGCTTTGTTTTTCTCATCTTGTTCTCAATTTGAGAATGCATGCGGGCAAGTTGACAACCATCTAACTCTCCAAACTTTCCTAGTTGACTATAGTTTGTTGGTTATTGATGTGGTTGTCTGGTCTGCTCTCGCAGGTGAATTTTTGATTTGTCATTGTTTGTTTCCCATTCTTTTTCCTCCTTAATGATGTAACTTTATTTTCCCAGCACTGATCTTCGAATTTGATCTTTTTGTTGGTGAAATAATCATGTTTATACTCAATGATGTAACATATGAATACATCCAATGTTATATGTTTCATAAAACAAACATGTTGGTCAAATTCCATTTGCACTTGACTATTGTTCAGATATGCTTCAGAGTTATTGACTAGGGTGCGATCTTCAAATGATAAATCCTTTTCCAGCCATTTTGTGTATATTTGGAGCATTATTTAACATGAGGATTGCATTAGGTGCTTTCCCTTTACAAAAAACTGGGTTTGAAGTAATGTGGTACGAGCTATTTCCAGTTTATATTGTTATGTTCTGTATTGCCTGAGGCTTTAAAGCTTTTTGTGGACACTTGAATTTCATAGTTTTACTAGACCATTTCATCATCGTGCACTTGTAAGTTCTTTAGTATCTCAATGAAAATTTCATTATTTTTACAATTTTTTCATAAAACAATGGACTAAAGCTCATTTTAACGTGCATTTTTGTGCACTTTCATAAAATCTTTAAAGCTAATTTTTTATTCAATTGCTTGAAATATATTATTGATGGTTAAACTCGTTTGCAGGTAATTAGCTATTTCGAAGCGAAGATTGTCGACAACAAAGAACTATTGGTAATCAAGCAACGAACATGAATTTAATTGTTATATATGTTGTCGTATTTTGTCAGTACCATTTGTGGAAATTTGTCTGTGAATGCTTGTAGTATGTGACTTATTTTGTTGAAAAACTACTATCGAATTGATTATGGATATTATATTTGATTGTAAGATTAGCATGTTTTTGCAATTATTTGAATATGATGATCATATGATTTATTGTTTGTATATGCTAATTATGTGATTTAATTGTTTGTTTGAATATATGAAAATTATGCGATTGATCGTTCGTTTTAATATAAACAAAAAATGCAACAAAAAAATGAAGACTTATGGTAGCTTTTTTTAACCCTACAGAAAAAACCTATAGCTGCATTTAAAAGTGACTTTTGGTAGCGTTTTTTAAATCCTACAGAAAATACTTATAGTTGCATTTAAAAGTGACTTTTGGTAGCGTTTACTACAACGCAACAAAAAGTTTTAGACTTTTAATTGCATGTCGTAAAGCAACGTTCTCTAAAACGCTACCATAAGTTATGGTAGCGTTTTTTCAACGCTACCAAAAGTCTTTTCTGGTGTAGTGGGACGACTATCTTCGGGAGAAGTTAGTGAGTCATATGGAGAGACTTGTCAAGAAAGCTCTATGACAGGAGAGTTTATACCCTAAGTCCAAGTTAGCTGTTGTCGTTAAGTAAGAACCAAAACCGCGACAAGGCCGTGGAGGCTAGAAGAAATGGACTGGAAAGAGGAAGCAGTTTCAGGGAAAGAATGCTCTGAAGAAGACCAAATGGGATCCTATCTGTTATGGTTATGGAGACAAAGGTCACTTAATCAAAGACTGCAAAGCTGATGGAAAGAAGAAGTGCCATAATTATGGCAAGTACGGACACATGCAGAAAAGTTGTCCAAAACCAGCACAGCAGAAGCAAGTTGCGAAGGCATATGCTGTGGATGTTATCCCGAATTCATCGAGTGCTCCTCAGCGAAGGAGAAAGGGAAGGGCATCGTTATTCAAGGTATGCTTTCCATTTATGATGTTTCAATATGTATTTTTTTCGATACCAGGGTATCACATTCCTTCCTATCTAGTGACCTAGTAAATAGATTGGGATTGAAACAAAAAATAGTTGACCGACATTTAATTGGGACGAACCCAATTGGTGGCTCCACTAGCATGTGTATGGTTTGGTCTTATCGAGTCATGGATGCTCATTTGTTTGTGATTGCTTTGTTTTGAATTTCATTAGGTGAGGGATTATTTTAGGGATGGACTGGCTAAGGAAGTATGCTGTAGTAGTGGATTGCGAGAAGCTGTTGGTGACAATCAGGCCTGTGGAGGCGCGAACGATAGTGATTGGCTGCCTATCGAAGGATGGGGTGATTGTTAGCTTTCTATATTCGCTCGAGGTTCCACGGGATGGGTTTTCATCTATGCCTACTGTAGAGGGTATTCAGACGTGTTTTAGGAGGTGACCGGATTTCCTCCACACTAGGAGATTGAGTTCCGTATAAACTTGGTGAAGGATGCTAGACAAATAGTTATGCCTTTGAGGCATATGGCACCTAGAGAGCAAAAGGAGTTGAAGGTGCATGTAAATGACCTGTTAAAGAGAGGGTTCATTCATAGGATTATACCTGAGAGGGGTGCACCTATATTCGCCACTGAGGTGGATGGCTTTTAGAGGTTGTGTGTAGATTACCGTGAGCTAAATAAGGTGATGAAGAAGAACAAGTATCCACTCACACATATTGACGACTTGTTCAATCAACAACATAGTGGAAAGGTGTTCTTTCAACTAGATTTGGCGATGGGATTTCACCAGTTGAGAGTAGCGAAGGAGAGTGTGCCGATCACTGCATTTCTTATGTCGTCTGGTTTTTATGAGTGGTTGGTTATGCTGTTCGGGCTAACTAATGCTCTGGCATACTTTGTTGATCTCATGTACCACGTCTTTAGGGATCAGCTAAACAAGTTCGTACTTGTATTCGTGGATGATATTCTAGTTTATTCTAGGACAGAGGAGGAACACAAGGCGTACCTATGGGTTGTACTAGAAGTGTTAAGGAAGCATAAGTTGAAAGCAAAGTTTTAGAAATGTCACTTCTGGAGAAGTGAAGTGAAACTCTTGGGTCATGTTATCTCTGAGCAGGGCATCACAGTAAATCCTACCAAGGTGCCAACAGTTTAGGATTGGGGCCAACCCAAGAATGCTACTGATGTGAGGAGTTTCCAAGGATTGACGGGATATTATAGCCGCTTTATTAAAGACTTGTCAAAGGTAGTCGCACCGCTAACTAACTTGACGAAGATGAAGCGGACTTCTGTTTGGGATGGGAAGTGTAAGCCTTTGTATGTCTAAAGGGGAGGTGGACGAGTACACCAGTATTGATCATTTCGAGTAGGAATGAGGAGCTGACAATGTACACATACACTTGTGGCAGTGGATTAGGTGCGGTATTGATGCAGAAGGGGAAAGTTGTTGCCTATGCTCTGAAGCTGCATGAGAGGAAGTATCAAGTCATGATTTGGAGTTAGTGTCGATAGTGTTTGCTTTGAAGGTTTGGAGACACTACTTATTAGGATAAAGGTTTGATGTGTCCACGGGCAAGAAATCTTTGAAGAACCTTTTCTCCCAGAAGGATCTCAACCTTCACCAGTAGCGATGGTTGGAATTCTTAGCCTCTTACGACTTTGACATTTCCTATATGTCTGACAAGGAAAATGTGATCGTCGATGCATTGAGTAGAAGACATGACAGTTTGGGGGCGATTTTCCTAAAGTGGAAGCAGTTGGAGTACATTACCGGCTATTACTTCATACCTTGTGAGTTAGAGCCATTGGCAAGCTTGACAATCAAACCTAATTTGATTGAGTGGATCATTACTAGTCAGAAGCGAGACGGTAGACTAGCAGAGATCATGGTGAAACTAGAAAGAGGTTAGAGTTTGATGACATGAAGTAGTATAGACTCGATCGAGATGGTTGGATCCGTGAGGATGGGTGATTACTTGTGCATGAAGTCGATGGGTTGAGAGATGAGGTGCAACAAGAGTGCCATCACTAGAAACTGACTATACATCCCGGTGGTAATAAGATGTACCGTGATATGAAGCGGTCCTATTATTGAGAGGGGAAGAAGTAGGATGTTAGGACATTCTTCTAAAAGTGTATGAACTGCCAGTTAGTGATAGCAGAACAGAAGAATCCAAGTGGATTATTGCAACCGCTTGGACTTCTTGAGTGGAAGTGGGACCAGATATCGATGGATTTCATCGACGGATTACCAAGGACCAAAAGAGGGTATGATAGCATCTAGGTCATAGTCAACTGATTGATGAAAAGTGCTCGGTTCATACCCATCAAGTCTACGAGAATGACATCCAAGTTGGTCGAGTTGTATGTAAAGTGGATAGTATGATTTTATGGTGTGTCGAAGAGCATTGTAAGCGACCAAAACCCGTTATTCAATAGTCGGTTTTGCAAGAGCTTACAAGAGGCGCTGGGGATCGAGCTCATTTCAGTACAGCTTATCACCCACAAATAGATAGGCAGACCGAGAGAGTAAATTGTACATTTGAGGATCTCTTGCAGGCTTGCATTCTCGTTTTCAGATACTCGTGGGATGATCACTTACATTTAGTAGAACTCGCATACAACAATAGCTATCTGTCTAGTATCGGTATGGCACCATATAAAGCACCATGTAATGCTCCTTCATGTTGGTAGGAAGCAGGCGAGAAACTGATACTTGGGCAAGATATAATTAGAGAGATCTCAGAGAAGATAGAGATCATTCATAGAAGAGCTACACTGATAGAAGACGTAGAGATTTAGAATTTTCTATTAGTGATATGGTGTTTATGAAGATTTCATCATTGAAGAATGTTATTCGATTCGGTAGTAAGAGGAAGTTGGTATCAAGATTCATAGGTCCTTTTCCAATAGTAGAGAGGATTGGGAACCAATCATATAGGATCAACTTACCTCAGAAGGTGGTGGGCGTGCACATCTTCAATGTTTCTCATTTACGAAAGTTCATGCATGACTCAGGCATGATGATTTCACCGAATCAACTTGATGATATCGAGATTGAACTAGAAGCTTCGAGACCTCGTAGGCCGGTTTGTATTGTCGAATATGGTAAACAGCTTAGGAGGAAGTCGGTGAAGTTAGTGAAGCTTCAATGGGGCGAAAGTGAAGGCGATTACACGTGCGAAACCGAGGAGAGCAAGAGGGCCACATATCCGGAGCTCTTTGCATGGTAAGACCTACTGTTTATCGTATTTACTTTCACCTTGGATGTCTAGGGTAGTTTAGTATCTCGCATAATAGGATAGGCTTACCTACACTGTTGGTTGCATGGCTGCTTATTTGGTATGTATGATGGTTACATAAGATTATTAGGCATACGGGGTAACTATATTTGACTATTCTTAGCTTTATTAGGGGATTTCGTGGGCGAAATTCCTAAAGAAGGGGAGAGCATAACGCCATGTATTTTATGTATTGGAGGATCGTAAAATATTATTATTTTACTCATATGAGTTCATACGACTCTAAAATTTTGGGAAATGACTCTGAGTGAAATTTTCCATATCTATGATTTTTGCCAAATTTCTATGTAATCGTTTTGACCTTGAAAATCTTATTTGGACTATAAATTTTGATAGGAGCTAAATTAGGATCTGAAACCACTTCCATTACTTTTGAATGATGGTTTTCTATTTCGTAAAGTGGTCATAATAGAAAAACAGACTTACCGTTTGAAAGTTATAACTGTTTTAAGGTTTAGCTTCTACTGGCCTGCATTAGTGGGTAATTAACTAAGCCTATACTTAGGCCCACTAACCCATCTCGAAAATTGTACTAAGGGAAGGCGGTTGAGACAGATCTAAGTCATTTCCATCTTCTCCTAAATATCTTTAAACCTCCTTTAACCCTAAATTCATTAAAAATCTTACCTTTTCCTGACTAATCTTCGCCTAAATCATAATTAGATGGGTAATTCGCATTGAGAGATTAGAGATTATCATTTTGGCTTATTTGCATTCATCTTCTTTGCTGTCCACTTCAGATCTAAAAGGAGAAACTTGTATTTTGGGTATTTGGTGACTGGCTCTTGACCTCTCACTATCATATGCATGTTCATATAGTTAAAATTGATGTTTTCAATATGATTTTGATCCTAAAAAAATTTATAACTTTAATCGCACTTTTATACATGTTTATGGCCGAAATTAAATTAATTTGAAATGGTTTTTAAATGATTTTGCAACCCCATTAGTTCATATTCATTTGCAAGTGAAAAAGTTAGATTTAGAGGAGGATTTCCTTAATTATCATTTTCTTATGGATTGCATGTATGAATGGATGTATATATAGGATATTTTATGTTTGTGTGTTTTGCTTTGATAAGGTTTGCTAGTGCTTTTAGATAATCAGGAAAGAGGTTGGCAAATTAGTCAAATCAAAAGCAAAGATGGTCGAAATTGGATGAAACTTAGAGGAGGGGCTCTAGAGGATGGGAGGAGCCCAGAATTCAAGTCGCATCAAGTTTGGAGCAAAGTAGGGGACTCGGTACCGAAAGCTTTCGGTCGATACCGAGAGCTTTATATTGGTGGAAACTACTCAGTGGGTGATCGTTCTTCAGGTTGGGGGCTAGGAGTGAGGAGTAGAAGTCAAATACCAAGGTTTGGCTAAGTATTGGACTAAGTACAGATAGGTTTTAGAGTTAGCACTGAGAGTTTAGCAGTTGATGCCGAGAGCTTTTATGAGGAGTTAGCACCGATAGTTTGGTAGTTGATGCCGAGAGCTTTTATGAGGAGTGATCGAGGTCCAAGCACTTAGAAGATGGAGCACTAGAAGAGAGGGAAAGAACTTACACAAAAATTGGCTAAGTATACCACTCGGTACCGAGAGGTCTGGTCAGTACCGAGAGGTTGGTTTTTGTTGGAATAAGGGTGAACTTCCAAGAGGGGATGCTTAGGCTTTACAGGTCGTGATGAAGGTGTTTGTTTGCTTGCTTGGGGTTTGACGGCAATATAGTAGCATGATGAAAGTTACGGGACTTCGATGATGATAACTCGACGATGAATGGAGTTAGGTTCTGAAGATGGCGACTTGATGTTGAAAGGAGTTATGAGAATGGTTATCCCCAAATGGCAGGTTCTATGAAAGCTGGCTCATGGATAGAACGTTGAATGGTTCTATCATGGAATGAAGGAATATGGAATGGTTCCTTGAAAATACTGGAAACTAGATGGAGAAAGGAAAGGGGCTTGGATACGCTGCTAAGGGATCGTTAATACTCAAAGTATTTTCTGATGTACTTGAAAGTAGGGGTATTATGGGGATGCTCATGGGTACTTTGTTTGGCTACCTCGGATAAGTTGTTTGGATCCGTATACCATGGACCAGAAGAAAGAGTCTAGTATCAACTTCAGGTTAAAGACGAGTACACTAAAAACCGAAATTTCCATTAGTCCTTGGCAGGGGAAAGGCTATACAAGTTATCATATATCTAAAGCACAGTAAGTGATATTGATGACTGTTTGATAGATGTTATGGTTGTTCTCTTTCATAGTCTATCACTCTAGCGATGTCATTTGAGATTGTTATTAGGGATAGGGATACCTAGGCATCTGACATTATACTTACTTTGCAGTATACATTTATGATATTCATAGAGTTGCATATTATGTTCGTTATGTCCTAACACTTTGTTGCGGGGATAGGTCAGGTATGATTCGTAAACTCTTGTTTCTTACTATATCGACTTATATAGTATTTTAAGAATCATTTACCACTCACACCAGACTGTTGTCAGACCCGAGATTTTATGCTTTGCTTTTAATTATCTTGTGTGCTCTTGAATGAATAGACTAGATAGCAGGTCTAGATTAGACGTAATAGCTGTGTAGAGGACGAGCAAGATGGAGTTTTCTCGTATTATATATGGATATTATGCTTAATCTGCTATGCAACACTATAGAGGCTTGACAGGGTCTGCTTATTACTATTGCTATGAGAAAGTTACTTGATTGATTTCAATTTTGTATAAACTCTATTACTTTGATGTATAACTCTATGGATCTGTACTCTGATGTTTGTTTCACTTAGGTATAATGTCTCTCCCATTTTATATCTATGATGTATAACATATTTTATTCCATGCGCTATGAGATATACGTCAGGTTCTATTATTTGTTTCCCTTCTTTTAACCATTGACAATTGTCCTACGTCGGCTAGGCACGTCAGCAGCACGCTATATCGTTATATTGGGTGCTGATGATCTAGAGCGGTCGTCGAATTTACATCCAGGCCTATCATCCATATACTTACCTACCTATGGAATACACTAAGCTAAGTACTATGCATCTAAGTAATTGTACTAATTTGAATGGAAACTTACCATAAAAGAGCTATGGATGGGTAGATCGGATCTTCTCCTCTGGCTCCCAAGTGCTCTCAGCTGGATCGTCTCCCCACCAGACTCTAACTAGTTTGACTACTTTATTTCGAACTCTAACCAGTTTTGTCAAAAAGTCCAAAAAATAACTTTTGCTCTAATACCAAATTTAATAGCCCAACCTCCAAACACACCGATTCAATGCCCAAAAGTGGCTTCTGAACTACCGTCATGCTAAGAAGTATGAATTATTAGGTTTTAAAATGGTTCACATGATATATAGACAATTATATATTAAAATAATTCTACACTTTCAGATCTCTAGGAAAAATAAAATATAGGTACATAAAATAATTTTAGTAACATAGTCTCAGAATAACCATGGTCCATAAGATAAATGACAAAACAAATTCTGCAAATGCCAATACAACATAAATCTGATAAAGGTAAAGTCTCCAAATAATGCCATAACAATAGCCTGACTATAATATACAATAAGGTACATGGAGAAAGACTGCAAATAACTAGATCTCTGTCCTCACTCATGGTAGTTGCTTGATTTGTCTGAATATACACCAAATGCCCAGCCCGTTCATTGAATCACTATCCAATGGTTCTTTCCATCTATTAACTAGTGCACTTAACCGAATATACATCTAATGCTCAGCCCATTAATCGAATCATAGTCCGATGGTTCTTACCATATTGCATTGGTATACTAATGCAATGTCCTCAATTTTGGCTAACATTATTAGGACATTTAATTTGATAAATAAATGAAATAATGTAGATGATTAAGGGATTGAGATTTGTAAATCAATGAAGGGGCCGTGCCTTAATGAATATACAAGTAGAAGAGAGTTAAAAAGAAGTAAGTGGGAGGAATATGGTAAGGGAAAAATAGGAATAGCCTTTGTTCTTATACCCTAAACCTTTATTACCTTCATTCCTCATTCATTTCAACATTCATAAACAAAATTAAAACCCCTAAAGAGCTCCGCCGACCACCATTAAGAGGGATCAAAAGAAGATAAGCTAGAAATCAAGTAGAAAGCTTGAAGAAATTAAGTAAAGAGCAAATCTCAACCTTCTTAACACCAAGCTAAGGTGAATAATTCGATTTACATCTCACATTTGATAATGATTTCGGTTACAAGGTTTGATCTGAATTATTTTGAAAATAATATGCCATGTTATATTTGTTTATATGGATATATATGCTTGTTAATAATTTATATTGTGTCACATAGATTTTATGATAAGTTTAGAATTGGAAAAGGCCATTAGTTGACATCCAAATGACTTGCGTTTTTTTATATATGATCAAAAATATTATATTAGAAGTGAATTTAAAGTTTCATAATTTTCTATGTTATTGTGGATTTATTATGAATTTTCTATGAGAGAAAATAGCTAATATTTTGTTTAAATTATTTACGGCAATTATATATTGATTTTGGGTTTAAAATTTAAATATGTTAGAAAACATATTAAAAGAGAATTATGGTAATTTTTGAGGGATTTTCCTAAATATTTTGCCATGGTTATAAAATTATTTAAGTAAAGGGACTTTTAAAATGTTTTATATGTTTTATTAAGGAGAAGGGCTTATTTATTAAACATTTTTAATTGATAATTTCTGAATTCGGCAGCACTTTTAGAAAAGGATTTTTGATAAAGAAATGGCAATCAATTACATTTTGACAAATAAGGCAAGTTAGGTAAAAAGAAATTTCTTTTAATAGGCTAAAAGTTAGTTTTTCTTGAATTTACTACTTCGCCACTGTCATATATTAGCTTTCGACACCATACCTCCACTGAAGAACCCATTCGACACTAATGCACATGGTATCAGGCAATTGATACGTAGTGCATTAGAGAAAGGTGGAAGGAACAGTGTTGAAATCTTACTTTCAAAGGGGTAGAAGTTACTCTTATTAACTTTGAATTAATTCCATTTATAAAGGATGCCTTCAAGGGGTTGTATTGACTTTCAAATCAATCAGCTTTCTTTTGTTTTAGAAAAGAGTTTTTGAAAACGTTTCTGCCTTTTTGTTTTAAAAGAACCTTTCAAAAGGATAGGCGCTTTAAACCTATTCGAAACCCATTCTGCCGCATTCTTACATTTCAAACTAGTTAAGGCCGCTTTCTTTATAGCATTAAAACAATGGTTTTAAAAGGGCGCTTTCGGCCTTTTGTTTTAAAGCCACCATCTCAATGTTTTCAAAAAGGTCCTGTAGCTGTTTTCAAAATGGTTTCGGAGGCAATGGTTTCGAAACTATCCTCTTTCTTTTACTTAGGATCAATGCTTTCGAAAGTAATGCTTTCGCCTTTGTTCTTTTATGACCCTTAGTGATATTAAATATTAAATCCAAATGTTTCAAAAGGAGTGATTTTAAATGGTTTTGAAGCAATGTTTCCACAAACCTTTACTTGAACCCAATGCTTTTGAAAGGTATATAGTATGTGTTTCAAAGGGGAGATCCCCAACATTTTCGAAAGGATTATTTTAAGTGTTTGAATGGAGGATTTCCAATGCTTTCAAAAGACAAGTTTAAATGATTTTGAAAGAGTCTAAGGTTTTAGTAAAGCTTTCGAAAGGGTGGTTCTCAATGATTTCAAAAGGTATCGTTTAAGGTTTCAAAATAAGAGTTTCAAAGATTTTACTTTGGCTTCATGGCTTAAAGTCTTTTAAGTTGAGAAGGGTTTTAACTTACTTTGAAGGGACAGATAATCTCACTGATTAGATTTCGTCAACATTATTTTGTGTAAAGCATATATCATGGCATATGTGTTTTGACTAAAGCAAAGTATATGACTTCCTTGTTTTATAAAGATATGATTTCAGGGGTAAATCATTTGTAAAGATTATTTACAAGGAAATGAAATTTTAACGGGGTATTCAACCTTAAGTATAAAATAGGAAATAAAACATGAATAAGGTAGTTAACCCTAAGTTTATGATTTAGATATTTAGAGATCAGATGGGACTGGTGTAGGGTCGCGCCGTATACTTTAGCTATTAGCCCCTAGCTAAAATAAGTCCAAAATTCCAGTGTGTAGGGCTTTGTCACAGGTGGGACCAAAATGAGGTTACACACAGAAGGGAGTATACAATGTAAATATAGGTTATTGGTGAGACAACAAAACCTTTAGGATCAGTTGACCCTAGAAGAAGATAGTTAAGGGTAGATAGCCCAGTATTGTGTCTAACAGAAGTTAGATTGTTGATTATGTCTACTAGGCCCGAGTCAGCCAATGGTTAATAGTTAGCCAGATAAAACTATAGTGTGGATAGATGGTCCATTGATTTCCTGATTATTTTGCATATATATACTTGTTATCATTGTTATATAATCAGGTTGATTATAGGATTTTGATTTGCAAAAGATATGATTTAAAAGGATATTAGTGAGGGAAAACCCGTTTCGCTAAGCAGCGTGGTCTCACTTAATATCAATAAATCGAGATGTAATAGTATTATTCAAACTAGGCTTTATGTTTGACTCCAAGTTTATATTTTCAGTTTAAACTCTTGGGTGCTCAAAATTTAATTTGAGTAGATTGAGGGTTAAGGTTTTTCGGGTTTAGTAGGTTGGACGAATAAGCTTCCGAAGATGTGCAGGAGGCAAAGTTAGCTATGCAAGAGCTATTTGGTTTTATTTCCTCTATGATGAATTTATGACTGACATGTTTATCTAGTACTCTGATCATCCATGGGGTCATCTTCATATGTCGCTCTTGGAGTACTTTGTAATAATTATATTTGATCAAAACTTGGGATTTGTTTTGGGATTATGTAATTGAATATGGTATATTATTTTGCAATGTAATCAATTTTTTTTGAAATCTATGATTTTATTTCATATTCATGTGCTTTGATATTATGGATACCATTAACATTACCGTATTTTTTCATTAGGAGTTAACACTATAGATGACTGCAGCATCTATAGCGCTTAGATTCAGGCCTCAAAGTAAGGGATGTTACAACTTGGTATCAGAGCATAGGTATATGAAAACTTAAAAGAAATTTTAAACTTAAAATGATTTTGAAAACATAATTCTAAGGAATTAGAGAAAAGACTCGGGTATGGGATAACACTACAGTAACATACTTGTATTTGCTATACACATAAGTATATGCTTTATCTCCATTCTCCATCTTTCTTAGGCTATTCTTTTGTATCTTACAAATGCTCAAATGCAGATTTCAAGGACGTAAGATTTGGATGCTAGGAGTGGAAGAGTTAATATTGGTGGAGGAAGCACCACAACTAATGGAAATGCCAGACCAAACACTAGAAGGAATCCAGGTCGGGCACAAGCTGCTAATGTGGGTGTTGGAGAGTCGTAAGCTGATATGGGAGTTATGTATCAGTTCTTCGTTAACAAAATGCAAGCTGGAGTTGCTGTGGGTTTAGTCGGAGAAATGTTGAAGGAGGAATTCAAGGAGCTCCGGTGGTCAATAATATGCAATATTGAGTAGAGACTATGCTAGGCTTGGAGGAAAACCGTTTATCGGGACCGAGGATGCAATTGAAGTGGAGAATTGGCTGCTTTATTGCGAAAGGATCTTTGCGGATTAAGGCTTAACGATGAGCAGAAGAGGAGGCTTCGTTCTAGATAGTTGCAAGGAGCAGCACTGTACTGGTGGAATGGTGTTACTGTGGGAGTTAATGAAGAGACCATGACTTGGGGAGAGTTCAAAAGGAGGTTTGAGGAAAGATTCATGTCAGAGATTGCTAAGTCAACTCTGCTCGGGATGTTTATTGAGTTGGAGCAGGGAGACATGACAGTGCTTGAGTATGCAACCAAATTTGAGGGCTATCGAGATATGGATATGCTACGGTTGATACAGTTATCAAAAGGATTGAGAAGTTCATCCGCGGACTGAAACCCAAACTTGCTAAAGAAACTTTGCTACATATTAGGGATTCGTGTGATGTAGTTGTTGAGATAGCTTTGAGGCAGGAGGAGATGCTTTCTTTTCATGATGGTAACAAAGTAGGGGAAGCTCAAGGAGGGCAGAACCAGAAGAGAAAGTTTTCCCATAAGAAAGGTGCTCAGAAAGGAGGAGCAGCCAAGAAAAGGAAGGCCGATGTAGTTTGCTATAAGTACGATAAGAAGGGACGCTATGCTCACAAGTGTCGAAGAGGCTAAGGGAAAAAGGCTGCTGGCAAGAAGGAAGTGAGATGCTTCAACTGTGATCAGGTTGGACATTATAAGAACCAGTGCAAGGAACCGGCCAAGGATGGAAAAGGCAAGATGTTTGCATTGGAACCAACTGCCTCAAGACCAAGAGCTGAGGAGAAAGGAAAATCTGTGTTGGGAGGTGGGTATGCGACGCTTGGGATGAGATGTGACCACTTAGAGTTTGAATTGTCAGGTCATATACTTGCTTGCAGTTTTCATGTATTTGATTTTGTAGGGTTCAGAATTATTTTCGGTATGGATTGGTTAAGTAAATACAATGCTAGAATATTTTTCCATGATAGGAAAAGATCACTTAGACACCCCCATTGTAGTGATCAGATTATATATTCCGTAGAAAATCCTAATTTTGAGGTAAATGCTTTATTGGGTGTTACGGAGGAAGAAGACGAGTTGAACCATGTTTTTGTTGTTAAAGAGTTCGCAGACGTCTTTGAGCCCATAGTAGGACTACCGCCGAAACGAGCCATTGAGTTTTGGATAGATTTAGTACCAGGACTAGAACCGGTGAGTAGACCGCCAAGTAAAATGACACCTACCGAGATGAAGGAGCTAAAGGTGAAGTTGGTGGATTTGGAAAGTAAGAACTTTATCAGACCAAGCAGCTCGCCTTGGGGAGCAGCTGCGGTGTTTGCAAAGAAACCGGATGGATCGTTAAGGTTGTGTATCGATTATCCTAAGTTGAATGAGAAGACGATAAAGAATCGATATCTGCTAGCTAGAATTGACGATTTGTTTAACCAGTTGAGCGGAGCCAAAGTATTTTCCCAGTTGGATTTGGCAACAGGATTCCATCAGCTTAGAGTGGCTGAGGATAGTATTCCTTTGACGGCATTTACGACAAGATATGGATTGTGGAATGATTAGTGATGCCGTTTAGACTAACTAATGCGCCAACATTTTTTGTAGACTTGATGAACATAATCTTTCGGGAGCATCTGGACAGATTCGTTTTAGTGTTTAGTGTTTATAGACGACATTTTGATATACTCTAAAAATGAAAGAGAGCATGAATTTCATCTTAGAGTGGTGCTTGAGACGTTGAGGCAACATCAACCGGAGGTAAAAATTTTGAAGTGTCATTCTGGAAGAAGGAATTAAAGTTTCTTAGTCATGTAGTCTCAGAGAATGGGTTGTCCGTAGATTTGGCTAAGATCGAGGTGGTGAATAATTGGAAGAGACCTGAGACAATAACTGAGATAAAGAGTTTTCTTCGATTAGCTGGTTATTATCGGAGATTCATTAAGAATTTTTCACGGATAGCGGCACCAATGACTAGGCTAACTCGGAAAGACGCGAAGTTTGTCTGGGCTGATAAATGTGAGGAGGCATTCTAGAAATTGAAACACTTATTGACTAATGCACCTCTGTTAGTTGTTCTAGAGGGGAATCAGGACTTAGCGGTGTACACTGATGCATGTGGAGCAGGGTTAGGAGCTGTGTTAATGCAAAGAGGTAAAGTGGTTGCCTATGCTTCTTGACAACTTAGACCGCATGAAATTAGATATCCAACTCATGATTTGGAATTAGCTGTAGTAATTTTCGGATTGAAGGTGTGGAGACATTACCTTTTGGGAGAAATATTTGAGATGTATATGGATCATAAGTCACTAAGATATTTATTCTCTCAGAAGGAGTTGAATATGAGACAACAGAGATGACCGTGTATCCCGAATGTGGAAAACATTAGGAAGGAAGTTCTTGGACAATGCCATCGTTCAAAGTTCACTATTCATACGGGAGGAACTAAGCTGTATCGGGATATGAAAGGGAGTTTCTTCTGAGAAGGTATGGAGAGAGATATAGGCTTATGGGTGAGGCAGTGTTTGAACTGTTAATAGGTAAAAGCTGAACACCAGAAACCGAGTGGGTTACTTCAGCCTTTAGATATTCCAATATGGAAATGGGATTCTCTCTCCATGGATTTCATAGATGGGTTGCCCAGGTCGAATAGAGGAAATGAAAGTATATGGGTTATGGTGGACAGATTAACCAAGAGTGCCTATTTCATTCCAGTTAAGTCAACCAGGACGGTACCTGTTTTAGCAAAATTGTTTATGATGAACATAGTTAGACTGCATGGAATTCCTAGTAGCATAGTAAGTGATAGAGATTCCTTATTTACTAGCAAGTTATGGAAGAGTCTACAGGAGACTCTAGGTACCAAGCTTAGGATGAGTACCGCTTACCATCCACAGACAGATGGGCAAACAAAAAGAATTAACAAAGTCTTAGAAGATTTGTTAAGAGCTTGTGTGCTAAACTTTGGAGGATCATGGGAAGACCACCTACACATAGTCGAGTTTTCGTATAAGGACAGTTATTAGGCTAGTATAGGGATGACACCATTTGAAGCTGTGTATGGAAGGCCATGCAAATCTCATGTTTATTGGTTAGAGACCAGAGATAGGTTAGTTCTTAGTCTAGATTTGGTTAGAGAAGCTGCATAAAAGATTGAGTTAATTCGAGCTAGAATGAAGGAAGCTCAGTCTAGGCAGAAGAGTTATGCTGATAGGAGATGGAAAGACTTAGAGTTCTCAGTTGGAGATCATGTTTTCATCAAGGTATCACCGAAGAATGGTGTAATCAGATTTGGAAAATCAGGAAAACTGGCACCGAGATTCATTGGACCATTTCCTATTATAGAAAGGATCGGGAAACTTGCATATAGAGTAGAGTTACTGAATAGTTTGGTAGGATTACATAATGTTTTTCATATTTCTCATCTAAGGAAGTGTGTTCGAGATCCAAAAACTACTATTGCACCGACTGTGTTAGATGATCAAGTAGTGGAACCGGATATGACTATAGTTAGGAAACTAGTTCGTATAGTCGCGAGAGATGAGAGGAGACTAAGGAACAAGACAGTTAGATTAGTCAAAGTCCAGTAGAGTGACGACGAGAGAGACTGTACTTGGGCAACAGAGAGCAGGACCAGAGAAACTTATCCTGACTTGTTTCATGGTATGTTTTACCGTTATGTTTGATTGCTATGAATAATTATCGTAATTTCGAGGACGAAATACTTTAAGAAGGAGAGCCTATAATGACCCCAATTTGACTAACATTATTTAGGACATTTATTAGATAAATTAAATGAAATAATGTAGATGGTTAAGGGATTGAGATTTGTTAATCAATAAGGGGGCCATGCCTTAATGAATATATAAGCAGAAGAGAATTAAGAAGATGTAAGTGGGAGGAATATGGTAAGGTCAGAATAGGAATAGTCTTTGTTCTTACACCCTAAACCCTTCTTACCTTCATTCCTCAATCATTTCAACATTCATAAACAAAACTAAAACCCCAAAGAGCTCGGCCGGCCACCATTAAGAGGAATCAAAAGAAGATAAGTTAGGAATCATGTAGAAAGCTTGAAGAAATTAAGTAAAGAGCAAATCTCAACCTTCTTAACACCAAGCTAAGGTGAATAATTCGAGTTACATCTCACTTTTGATAATGATTTCGGTTATAAGGTTTGATCCGAATTATTTTGCAAATAATATGCCATGTTATATTTATTTATATGGATATATATGCTTGTTAATGATTTATATTGTTTCATATAGATTTTATAATAAGTTTGGATTGGAAAAATCCATTAAATGACATCCAAATGACTTGCGTTTTTTATATATGGTCAATTGGAAGTGGGTTTAAAGTTTCATAATTTTCTAAGTTACTGTGGATTTATTATGAATTTTCTATGAGAGAAAATAGCTAATATTGGGTTTAAATTATTTATGGCAATTATATATGGATTTTGGGTCTAAAATTTAAATATGTTAGAAAATATATTAAAAGAGAATTACGGTGATTTTTGAGGAATCTTCTGAAATATTTTTCTATGTTTATAAAATTATTTAATGACTTAAATGTTTCATATGTTTTACTAAGGATAAGGGCTTAATTATTAAATGTTTTTAAATTTCTGAATTCGACGGCACTTTATAGAAAAGGATTTTTGATAAAGAAATGGCAACCAATTACATTTTGACAAATATGGCAAGTTAGGTAAAAATAAATTTCTTTTAAAAGGCCAAAAATCAATTTTTCTTGAATTTACTACTTCGCCACTTCCATATATTAGCTTTCGACACCGTACCTCTACTAAAGAACCCATTCGAAACCAATGCACATGGTATCAATAAATTGATACGTAGTGCATTAGAGAAAGGCGGAAGGAACAATGTCGCAATCTTGCTTTCGAATGGGTAGAAGTTATTCTTATTAACTTTGAATTACTTTCGTTTATAAAGGATGCTTTCAAAGGGGTTGTATTGGCTTTCGAATCAATCAGCTTGCCTTTATTTTAGAAAAGAGCTTTTGAAAGAGTTGCCGCGTTTTTGTTTTAAAACAAGCTTTCGAAAGGATAGCCACTTTGAACCTATTCGAAACTCATGCTGCCGCATTCTTACCTTTCGGACTAGTTAAGGCCGCTTTTCTTTATAGCTTTAAAACAATGGTTTCGAAAGGGTGCTTTCGGCTTTTTATTTTAAAACCGCCTTCTCAATGCTTTTGAAAGGGTCCTGTAGCTGTTTTCAAACATGTTTCGGAGGTAATGGTTTCGAATGGGTGGGTTTTGAAACTATCCACTTTCTTTTACTTAGGATTAACGCTTTCGAAAGTAATGCTTTCACCTTTGTTCTTTTATGACCCTTAGTTATATTAAATATTAAACCCAAAGGTTTCAAAAGGAGTGATTTTAAATGGTTTCCAAGCAATGTTGCCATAAACCTTTACTTTAACCCAATGCTTTCGAAAGGTATATAATATGTGTTTTGTAACGACCCTAATTTTTACTAACATTATTTAGGACATTTTATTAGATAAATTAAATGAAATAATGTAAATGGTTAAGGGATTGAGATTTGTATGATTATAGGGTAGCCATGCCTTAACTAATCAATAAGTCAAAGAGAATTAAAATGAAGAAAGAAGGGGTAATAAGATGAGGGCAAAATAGGAATACACTAAGTTCTTATACCCTAAACCCTTATTCCAATTTCATTTACAATATTCACAAACAAAAACTAAACCTAGAGCTTGGTCGGCCACCATTAGAAGAAAACAAGGGGAAGATAAGAAAGAATTCAAAGAGGAAGCTTAATCAAATCAATTCAAGAGCAAATCTCAACCTCCTTAACAATAAGCTAAGGTGAATAATAGACTACATCTCATTTTTATTGCTTTTGGTTTCTAGATGAGATCTGAATTTATTTTGGAAGAAAAATGCCATGTTTTGATTGTTTAAATGGTTATATATGCTTGTTGATGATTTATGTTGTTTCATATAGATTTTATGATAATATTTGATTTAAAAAATCTATTAAATAACATCCAAATGGCTTGCGTTTTTGATATAAGGTAAAAAACATTAGTTTAGAGATGTGTTTCAAGTTTCATAATTTTCTAAGTTGTTGTGGATTTATTATGAATCTTCTAGTAAAGAAAATGGTTAAATTGGGTTTAAATTATTTTCGCTATTATAATTTAGCTTTGAGTCAGAAATTTTGAATATGTTAGAAAACATATTAAAAGTGATTTATGGGAATTTTTGGAGAATTTTCCTAAGTATTTTATTAAAGATATAAAATTATTTAAGGTATGGGACTTAAATGTTTTATATGTTTAAAAGGGAGAAGGGGCAATTTGTTAATGTTTTAAAATTGTTAATTACTGAATTCGGCAGCAATTTTAGAAAAAAGTTTTGTAAAAGTATTGGCAACCAATTAAATGTTGACAAATAAGGCAAGTTAGTTGGAAAGATATTAATTTAAAAGGTTAAAAATGAGTTTTATAAAGGATTACTGCTTCGCCACTTATAGGAACCACCTTTCGATACCACACATCCGCCTCCTACCCAGTCGAAACCAATACACATAGTATCAATGCCTTGGTATGTAGTGGATTGGAGAAAGGTGAAATGTCGAAACAGGCTTTCGAAGGGGTAGAAGTAGCTCTTATAAACTTGGACCTATTTTGGTTACAAATAAGGCTTTCGAAGGAGTTAGAGCTTCCGACTTAACGAACTTGCTTTTGTTTATATAAAGAAAGTGCTTTCAAATACGTTGCTGCCTTTTATTTTTAAAACAAGATTTCAAAGGGCTCGAAACCCCTACTGCCGCATTCAACCTTTCGAATCAATGCTTTCAAATGGATATTTTTGCCTTTAAACTTTGAAGCCGCTTCTCCATGCTTTCAAACGGGTTGGTTTCGAAGCCATCCACTTTCTTTTACTTAGGATTATTGCTTTCGAAAGCAATGCTTTCGCCCTAGTTCTTTTAAGACCCTATTGTTCCACTAAAAGAAAAACCTAAAGGTTTTGAAAGGAATGGTTTTAAATTGTTTCGAAGCTATGTTCCACAAACTTTTATTTGAACCCAATGCTTTCGAAAGGTTTGTTTTAGTAAGGGACTTCAATTCTTTTGAAAGGTATAAATGAAGGTTTCGAAGGGGAGATTCCTAGTGTTTTCGAAAGGTTTACTTGAGTCTTTATATGGAAGGTTTCCAATGCTTTCAGAAGGCAAGTTCAAAGTGTTTTGAAAAGAGGATGTCTAAGGTTTTATAAAGCTTTCGAAGGATACTTTCAATGATTTTGAAAGGTCTATTTTTAATGGTTTCGAAAGGTATGTTTTGGTCTTTCGGCCTAGTGTTTCAAGGTAAAATAGTTAACCAATTTTGAAAGGGGTATTTTCAATGGATTCAAAAGGAACTGTTTAAAGTTTTTAAATAAGGGTTTCGAAGGAGATATCTTGGATTTAAAACCTAATGTTTTCTAAGTTAAAGAAGAGCTTAACTTGTTTTAAAGGGATAGATAACCCTATTGATTTAGGTTTTCATCAGCATTGTTTTGTGCAATGGATATATCATAGCAAAGATATTTGAGTAAAGCAAAAAGTATATTTTCCTTGTTTAAGTATGATTTAAAGGGCTAAATTAATTTGAAAGAAATGTTTTAAAGGAAAATTTGATATGTTAGTTAACCCTAAGTGAATGACTCGGATATTAGAATACTGGATGGGACTGGTATAAGGTCACGTCCTATACTTTTGCTAATAGCCCCTAGCTAATATAGGTCCAAAATTCCAGTGTGTAGGGCTTTGTTACAGGTAAGACTAAAATGATGTTACACATAGAAAGGAATATACAGAGAAAGATAGGTTATTGGTGAGCCCGCAAAACCATTAGGATCAGTTGGCCATAGGAGAAGTAAGTTAAGGACAGACCGTCCAAGAGTGTGTCTAACAAAAGTTAGATTATTAATTTTTTTGGTAGGCCCGAGTCAGCCAATGGTTTGTAGTTAGCCAAAAAAACTACATTGTTCGAACAGATGGTTCATTGATTACATGATTTATAAGCATATATGATATTGCTATTCTTGCTTTAATCAGTTTGATTGCTGGATTCTGATTTGCAAAAGGTATGTTTTAAAAGGATATTAGTGAGGGAAAACCCATTCCGCTAAGCGGCGTGTTCTCTTAATATCAGTAAACCGAGATGTAATGGTATTATTCACACCACGCTTTATGTCTGACTCGAAGTTTAGGTTTTCCCCTTAAACTCTTGGGTGCTAAAAATTAATTGGAGTAGATTGAGAGTTAGGTTTTTTTAGGTTAGTAGGTTGGACGAATAAGCTTCCGAAGACATGCAGGAGGCAAAATTAGGAGATATTTAATCTTATTTCCGTTGTGATGAATTATGACTGATATGTCTATTCCATACTCTGATCATCTAAGGGGCATCTTCATATGTCGCTCTTGGCGTAATTTGTAATAATTATATTTGATCAAAACCCGGAAATCGTTTTGGGATCATGTATCTGACAATGAAATATTGATTTGAAATGTAATCAGAAAAGTTATTTTTAAATCTATGTTGATTTTTATTTCATATTCATGTGCTTCTGATATTATTGATACCATTTCCATTACCGTATTTTGTCACCGAAGTTAATACTATAGATGATTGCAACATTTGTAACGCTTAGCTTTGGGCCTCAAGATAGGGGATGTTACAAATTGGTATCAGAGCATAGGTTTATGAAAAAATTTGAAAGAAATTTCAAACTTGAAACGATTTTGGAAAACATAATCCTAAGGAATTAGAGAAAAGATTGGGGTATGGGATAACGCTATAGTAACATGATTGTATTTGCTATATATAAGTATACGCTTAATCTCTATTCTCCCATCTCTCTTAGGCTATTCTTATGTATCTTACAAAGACTTGAATGCAGATTTTATGGATGTAAGATATGGATGCTAAGAGTGGAAGAGTTAACATTGATGGGGGAAGCATCACAACTAATGGGAATGCCAGACCAAACACTAGAAGGAATCCAGGTCAGGCACAAGCTGCTAATGTGGGTGCTAGAATGCCTTAGATATGGGAGCTATTTATCAGCTCTTCATTAACATGATGCAGGTTGGAGTTGTTACGGGTTTAGTTGGAGGAAATGTTGAAGGAAGAAATCAGGGAGCCCTAGTGGTCAATAACTATGCAGTATTGAGTAGAGATTATGCCAGGCTGGGAGGAAAACCGTTTATCGGGACTGAGAATGAAATTGAATTAGAGAACTGGTTACTTCATTGCGAGAGGATTTTTGCTGATTTGTGGCTCAATGATGAGCAGAAAAGGAGGCTTGCTTCTAGGCAATTATAGGGAGCAACACTGTATTGGTGGAACAGTGTTACAGTAGGAGTTAATGAGGAGACTATGACTTGGGCTGAGTTCAGAAGAAGGTTTGAGGAGAGGTTTATGTCGGAGATAGCAAAGTCAACTCTGCTCAGGAAGTTTGCTGAGTTGGAGCAGGGAGACATGACAGTGCTTGAGTATGCAACCGGATTTCAAGAGCTATCAATATACAAATATACTATGGTTGATGTAGTTATTAAAAGGAATGAGAATTTCATTCGTGGATTGAAGCCTGAGCTTGCTAAGGCCACATTATCACATATTAGAGTTCTGTGCGATGTAGTTTTTGAGATGGCTTTGAGGCAGGAAGAGATGCTTACTTTTCTTGAGGTAACAAAACATGGGAGCACAAGGAGGGCAGAACCAGAAGAGGTAGTTTTTCCATAAGAAGGGAGCTCAGGAGAGTGGAGCTGCTAAGAAGGGAAAGGCGGAAGTTATATGTTATAAGTGTGATAAGAAGGGACACTATGCTCATAAGTGCTGGACAGGCAAAGAGAAGAAAGCTGCTGACAAGAAAGGAGTGAGATGTCTTAAGCGATCAAATTGGACATTATAAGAACCAGTGCAAGGAGCCAACCAAGGATGGAAAAGGCAAGATGTTTGCATTGGAACCAGCTACCTCGAGACCAACAGCAAAGGAAAAGGGAAAAGTTGTGTTGGGAGGTACGCCTTTGATTCATGGTGTATCAGTTAGATTTCTATTTGATACCAGTGCATCGCATTCTTTTATATCTCATTATTTGGTAGATAAGCTTAACCTAAAACCCTCGTACCTAGTTACTTCCTTAAGGGTTGCAAATCCAATAGGAGAGTACGCGACCCTTGGGATGAAATGTGACCACCTAGAGTTTGAATTGTTAGGTTATGTATATGCTTGCAGTTTGCATGTGTTTGATTTCGTCGAGTTCGGAATTATTTTTGCTATGGATTGGTTAAGTAAATACGATGCTAGGATATTTTTCCATGATAGGAAAATATCACTTAGACACCCTGACTGTAGTGATCGGATTTTATACTCCGTAGAAAACCTAGTTTTGAGGTTAATGCTTTGTTGGGTGTTCTGGAGGTAGAAGACGAGTTGAATCGAGTTTTCATTGTTAGAGAATTCACAGATATCTTTGAAATCTTAGTGGGACTGCCGTCGAAATGAGCTATTGAGTTTCAGATAGATTTAGTACCAGGACCAGAACCAGTGAGTAGACAGCCAAGCAAAATGACTCCTACCGAGATGAGGGAGCTAAAGATGCAGTTGGTGGATTGGGAAAATAAGAACTTTAGTAGACCAACTAGTTCGCCATGGGGAGCAGCCGTAGTGTTTGCAAGGAAACCGGATGGATCGTTAAGGTTATGTAGCGATTATCGTAAGTTGAATGAGAAGACGATAAATAATCGATATCCGTTACCTAGAATTGACGATTTGTTCGACCAGTTGAGTGGAGCCAAATTATTTTCCCAGTTGGATTTGGCAACAGGATTCCATCAGCTTAGAGTGGCTGAGGATAGTATTCTTTTGACAGCGTTTAGAACCAGATATGGATCGTACAAATGGTTAGCAATGCCGTTCGGACTAACTAATGCGCCAACATTCTTTGTAGATTTAATGAACTGAGTTTTTCGAGACCACTTGCATAAGTTCGTATTGGTATTCATAGATGATATTTTGGTATACTCTAAAGATGAAAGAGAGCATGAAGTTCATCTTAGAGTGGTGCTTGAGACGTTGAGGCAGCATCAACTGAAAGCGAAATTCTTGAAGTGTCATTTCTGGAAGAAGGAAGTGAAGTTTCTTGGTCATGTAGTCTCAAAGAAAGGTTTGTCTATAGATACGGCTAAGATCGAGGCAGTGAATAATTGGACGAAACCCGAGACAGCGAGTGAGATAAAGAGTTTTCTTGGATTAGCTAGTTATTATTGGAGATTCATTAAGATTTTTCATGGATAGCAGCACTGATGACTAAACTAACACGGAATGATATGAAGTTTGTTTGGACCGATAAGTGTGAGGAATCATTCCAGAAGCTGAAACACTTATTGACAAATTCACTCAAGCTAGTTGTTCTAGAAAGGGAATCAGGACTTAGTAGTATATACGGATGCATGTGGAATAGGGTTAGGAGCTGTGTTAATGCAAAGAGGTAAAGTAATTGCATATGCTTCTCGACAGCTCAAACCGCATGAGGTTAGATATCCAACTCACGATTTGGAATTAGCCGGAGTAATTGTTGCATTGAAGGTGTGGAAATATTACCTTTTGGGAGAAAGATTCGAGTTGTATACAGATCATAAGTCATTGAAGTATTTATTCTCTCAAAAGGAATTAAATATGAGGCAACAAAGGTGGTTAGAGTTTTCAGCTGCTTATGACTTTGGTATTGAGTACACACCAGGAAAAGGCAATAAAGTTGTAGATGCACTTAGTAGAAAACATCAGAATGCAGTATTGGTAATGATAGATGAGTGGAAAGATTTAGAAGCATTGACTACATGCGCAGTATAGTGGAGATCTGAGGCTAGATCTAATAAGGAAACTGCTATGTTGTCATGTTTAGAATTTCGACCAGTGATGATCGAAAAGATTTCTTCTAAGAAAGGGGAGGATCCATTATTAGCTGAACGGATCAGAAGGTTAAGGAATGAAACGGAGAGCGATGACTTAAAAGATTTCAGTCTTGACCAGAATGGGTGGTCAAGGAAGAAAGGAAGACTGTGTGTTCCGAATGTGGGAAACATTAGGAAGGAAGTTCTTGGAGAACGCTATCGTTCAAAGTTCACTATTCATCCAGGAGGAACTAAGATGTATCAGGATAATGAAAAGAAGTTTCTTCTGGGAAGGCATGAAGAGAGATGTAGGCTAATGGGTGAAGCGGTGTTTGAACCGTCAACAGGTAAAAGCTGAACATCAAAAACCAAGTGGGTTACTTCAGCCTTTTGATGCTCCAGTGTGGAAATGGGATTCTATCTCAATGGATTTTATAGATGGGTTGCCAAGGTCAAGTAGAGGAAATGAAAGCATATGGGTTATAGCGGACAGATTGACCAAGAGTGCCTATTTCATTCCAGTTAAGTCAACTAGGACGGCACATGTTTTAGCAAAGTTGTTCATGAAGAATATAGTTAGACTGCATGGAATTCCTAGTGGTATAGTAAGTGATAAAGATTCCTTATTCACTAGCGAGTTCTGGAGGAGTCTACATGAGACTTTGGGTATCAAGCTCAAAATGAGTACCACTTACCATCCGTAGACAGATGGGCAAATAGAAAGAGTTAACAAAGTCTTTGAAGATTTGTTATGAGCTTGTGTACTAGATTTTGGGGGATCATGGGAAGACCACCTACACTTAGTCGAGTTTTTGTATAACAATAGTTATCAGGCTAGTATAGGGATGGCACTATTTGAAGCTTTGTATGGAAGGCCATGTAAATCTCCCGTTTGTTGGTTAGAGACCGGGGATAGGTTAGTTATTGGTCCAAATTTTGTTAGAGAAGCTGCAGAAAAGATTTAGTTCATTCGAGCCAGAATGAAGGAAGCTCAGTCTAGGCAGAAGAGCTATGCTGACAGAAGATGGAAAGACTTAGAGTTCTCAATTGGAGATCATGTTTTCATTAAGATATCACCGATTAAAGGTGTAATTCGATTTGGGAAATCAGGAAAACTGGCGTCGAGATTCGTTGGATCGTTTCCTATTATAGAAAGGGTCGGGAAACTCGCGTATAGAGTGGAGTTACAAGTTGTTTGGCAGGAGTCCATAATGTTTTTCATATTTCTCATCTAAGAAAGTGTATTCGAAATCCAGAGACTACTATAGCACCGACCGTGTTAGATGACTTGGTAGTGGAACCGAATTTGACTATAGTTAGAAAGCCAGTTCGTATAGTCGCGAGGGATGAGAAGAGACTAAGGAACAAGATAGTTAGATTAGTCAAAGTCCAGTGGAGTGACGATAAGAGAGACTGTACTTGGAAACTAAGAGCAGGGTTAGATATACTTATCCTGACTTGTTTCATGGTATGTTTTACCTTATGATTGATTTTATGAGTACCTTATCCCAATTTCGAGGATGAAATTCTTTAAGGAGGGGAGTCTATAACGACCCTAATTTTTCCTAACATTATTTATGACATTTAATTAGATAAATTAAATGAAATAATGTAAATGGTTATGGGCTTGAGATTTGTATGATTATAGGGTAGCCATGCCTTAACTAATTAATAAGCCAAAGAGAATTAAAATAAAGAAAGAAGGGGTAATAAGATGAGGGCAAAATAGGAATAAACTAAGTTCTTATACCCTAAACCCTTATTCCAATTTCATTTACAATATTAACAAAAAAAATAAACATAGAGCTTGGCCGGCCACCATTAGAAGAAAACAAGGGGAAGATAAGCAAGAATTCAAATAGGAAACTTAATCAAATCAATTCAAGAGCAAATCTCAACCTCCTTAACAACAAGCTATCGTAAATAATATATTACATCTCATTATTATTGCTTTCGGTTCTAGATGAGATCCGAACTTATTTTGCAAGAAAAATGCCATGTTTTGATTATTTAAATGGTTATATATGCTTGTTGATGATTTATGTTGTTTCATATAGATTTTATGATAAGGTTTGATTTGAAAAACCTATTAAATGACATCCAAATTGCTTGCTTTTTGATATAAGGTCAAAAACATTATTTTAGTGATGGGTTTCAAGTTTCATAATTTTCTAAGTTGTTGTGGATTTATTATGAATTTTCTAGTAAAGAAAATGGTTAAATTTGGTTTAAATTATTTTCGGCTATTATATGTTAGCTTTGGGTCAAAAATTTAAATATGCTAGAAACATATTAAGTGATTTATGAGAATTTTTGGATAATTTTTCTAAGTATTTTATTTAAAATATAAAATTATTTAAGGTATGGGACTTAAATGTTTTATATGTTTAAAAAGTAGAAGGGGCAATTTGTTAAATTTTTTATAATTGTTAGATACTGAATTCAGCAGCACTTTTAGAAAAAGATTTTGTAAAAGAATTGGCAACCAATTAAATGTTGACAAATAAGGCAAGTTAGTGGGAAAGATATTACTTTAAAAAGTTAAAAATCAGTTTTGTAAAGGATTACTATTTCACTACTTATAGCAGCCACTTTCGACACCATACATCCGCCTCCAACCAAGTCGAAACCAATACACATGGTATCAATGCCTTGGTACGTAATGGATTGGAGAAAGGCAGAAGGTATAGAGTCGAAACATGCTTTCGAAGAGGTAGAAGTAGCTCTTACAAACTTGGAACTATTTGGTTACAAATAAGGCTTTGGAAGGAGTTGGAGCTAATATAAGTCCAAAATTCCAATGTGTGGGGCTTTGTCATAGGTAAGGCTAAAATGATGTTACACACAGAAAATAATATACAGAGAAAGATAGGTTATTAGTGTGCCCACTAAACCATTAGGATCAGTTGACCCTGGAAGAAGTAAGTTAAGGACAGACCGTCCAAGAGTGTGTTTAACAGAAGTTAGATTATTTATTTTGTCTGGTAGTCCCGAGTCAGCCAATGGTTTAGTAGTTAGCCAAACAAAACTACATTGTTCGGACAGATAGTCCAATGATTACCTGATTTATGTGCATATATGATATTGCTATTCTTTCTTTAATCGGTTTGATTGCATAATTATGATTTGCAAAAGGTATGTTTTAAAAGGGATATTAGTGAGGGAAAACCCGTTTCGCTAAGCGGCGTGTTCTCTTAATATCCATAAACCGAGATGTAATAGTATTATTCACACCATGCTTTATGTCTGACTCGAAGTTTATGTTTTCCCCTTAAACTCTCGTGTGCTAAAAATTAATTTGATTAGATTGAGAGTTAAGGTTTTTCAGGTTTAGTAGGTTGGACGAATAAGCTTCCGAAGACGTGCAGGAGGCAAAGTTAGGAGCTATTTAATCTTATTTCCGTTGTGATGAATTATGACTGATATGTCTATTCCATACTCTGATCATCCAAGGGGCCTCTTCATATGTCGCTCTTGGCGTAATTTGTAATAATTATATTTGATCAAAACCTAGGAACCGTTTTGGGATTATGTATCTGAATATGAAATATTGATTTGAAATGTAATTAAAAAAGTTGTTTTTAAATCTGTGTTGATTTTTATTTCATATTCATGTGCTTCTGATATTATGGATACCATTAACATTACTGTATTTTATCATTGGAAGTTAATACTATAGACGACTGCAGCATCTGTAGCACTTAGCTTCGGGCCTCAAGATAGGGGATGTTACATTTTTCGAAGGGGAGATCCCAATGTTTTTGAAAGGTTTATTTTAAGTGTTTAAATGGAGGGTTTCCAATGCTTTCGAAAGACCAGTTTAAATTATTTTGGGAGAGGATATCTAAGGTTTTAGTAAAGCTTTCGAAAGGGTGGTTCTCAATGATTTCGAAAGGTATTGTTTAAGTTTTAAAACAAGGGTTTCGAAGATTTTACTTTGGCTTCATGGCTTAAAGTCTTTTAAGTTAAAAAGGCTTTTAGCTTACTTTGAAGGAACAAATAATCCCATTGATTAGATTTCATCAACATTGTTTTGTGTAAAGTATATATCATGACATAAGTGTTTTGAGTAAAGCAAAGTGTATGACTTCCTTGTTTTATAAAGATATGATTTCTAGGGTAAATCATTTGTAAAGATTATTTACAAGGAAATGAAATTTTAACAGGGTAGTTAACCTTAAGTACAAAACAGGAAATGAAACATGGATAGAGTTCTTAACCTAAGTTTATGATTTAGATATTAGAAGACCAGATGGGACTGGTGTAGGGTCGTGCCCTATACTTTAGCTATTAGCCCCTAGCTAAAATAAGTCCAAAATTCCAATGTGTAGGGCTTTATCACAGGTGGGACTAAAATGAGGTCACACACAGAAAGGAATATACAGAGTAAAAATAGGTTATTGGTAAGCTAGCAAAACCTTTAGGATCAGTTGCCCTTAGAAGAAGATAATTAAGGGCAGAGAGCCCATTATTGTGTCTAACGGAAGTTAGATTGTTGATTATGTCTGGTAGGCCCAAGTCAGCTAATGGTTAATAGTTAGCCAGATAAAACTATAGTGTGGACAAATGGTCCATTGATTTCCTGATTATTTTGCATATATATACTTGTTATCATTGTTATATAATCACTTTGATTGCAGGATTTTGATTTGCAAAAGATATGCTTTAAAAGGATATTAGTGAGGGGAAACTCGTTCCGCTGAGCGCGTGGTCTCACTTAATATCAATAAATCGAGATGTAATAGTATTATTCACACGAGGCTTTATGTCTAACTCGAAGTTTATGTTTTCCCCTTAAACTCTCGGGTGGTAAAATTTTAATTTGAGTAGATTGGGAGTTAATGTTTTTTAGGTTTAGTAGGTTGGACGAATTAGCTTCCGAAGACGTATAGGAGGCAAAGTTAGCTATGTAGGAGCTATGTAGTTTATTTCCGCTGTGATGAATTTAGGACTGATATTTCTATCTAGCACTCTGATCATCTAAGTGGGCATCTTCATACGTCTCTCTTGGCATAATTTGTGATAGTTTTATTTGATCAAAACCTGGGATTCGTTTTCGGATTATGTAATTGAATATGGAATATTATTTTGCGATGTAATCAGAAAAGTTGCTTTTGAAATCTGTGATTTTATTTCATATTCATGTGCTTTGATATTACGGATACCATTAACATTACCGTATTTTGTCACTAGACGTTAATACTATAGATGACTGCAACATCTGTAGCGCTTAGCTTCGGGCCTCAAAGTTGGGGATGTTACAACTAAGTGGAGCATGCATTAAATGTACGACCTATTCATTGGATGGATCACTATCCAATGGTTCTTGCCATCTTGCATTGGTGCATCTCCTTGTTAATTTGCTTCCTAAGTTCCATATCATTACACAAGTAGTAGTCAAGGGATGATCCACCATGTTGGAACTGGACCAGCTCACAGTGGAAGAAATGGGTGAATTTCAAAAATTTTACCATTTCGAATCTTTTGGGCCTATGAAATCTATAGGTATATAGATCCAATCTAATAATGTTTTTAAATAAAATCTAATTTTATTTAAAAATTGGTTAAAAAATGTTTTTAATTAATTTAAACTTAAATATACAGTGTATCAAATACACCCAGCAATTACGTATAAGAGTAAACTAAGAGTAAGAAACTTTTAATTTCTTTCTCCAAAACTTATGTAATTTAGAGAAGGAAACCTTTTGTCTCTTTCCCTAAAAGTTATGAAATTAATTAAGGGCATACTATGCTTTATATTGAGACAGAAACCTTCCATTTCTCTCTCTTTTAACTAAATTGATTGATACATTAAATGCCATTAATTAGCAATTAATACATGGCATAAAATGTAAGTTTGTCCAAATATATTCCAGTGTGAATTATGTATGTGCAACATTGTGGTGTTTATAAATGATATGAATTTTCACATTTATTTATATATATGCATACTTAAAAAAATTGTGGTATAAAATGTCAGAATTTCTAACCATCAATACAATACTTGTAAATTATATTGTAGTTTTAATTTTAAGATATCAATCACAAATAAAGCAATCCTTTAATAAGTAATAATTGGCAACAAATGACTATTTATATTCTATATACTTATGACCATAAATGAAAGTTTTAAAATACACATAAAGACACTTTGAATGCATATTAAATACACTTAAATGCACTTTAAATTACAAAATAATTTTATAACTAAATAGATGTTTGTATGTATGTATATAAATATACAGATAAAAAATATGTAAATATTTACATATATACCTATATATATGTTTATATATATAGTCACATATATGGTTACAAAATATATGAACAAAACTTTGCTTACACTAAAAAAATAACAAAACTTCCATTTACATATAATCAGATATATGGTTACAGAACACCTTAATAAAACTTTCCTTGCACAAAATAAATAAACAAAACTTTCCCTTTTTATTTAAATCACATAATTAGTATCTAATAAAATATGCATGTGAATTTAATTTAACAAATGTGCAAGCAAACAATTAAACATGTATAAACATATATGATTAAATTTAACAACTACATATTAAAAATGCAATTTTCTTTGTAATAAAATAAAACAAATGAACAAATTCTATTGATTAGCAAAATCATGTGATTAACAGTTATATATGAAACTGTTTGTATAGATTAAAGTTAACCTAATAAAACTCATTTCAAAAATTGTCAAAATTAAAGTTAAGAAGAAAAATAGAATTATGAATTTAACAACAAATTTACATCTCTAAACATATAAACATAGCAGATTTTAATCAAAAATATAGACATACATATGTTCATGTTAGCATCTCATTTTGACAACATATATGTATAAGGAAAAGTGATAGTGGATAAATTAATTAGCCAAATGCGTGTGATAATCAGTTATAAATAATTATCAAAATTGTAAATCAAGATGATACCTTGCTATTGCCCAAGAAAATACCTTGAATGATGAATCAAAGCTCTTACATTCTGTGAATCGATCTTATTACCCAAAGCCTTAAAGCACACATCGAAAATGAATTTCCTTTAGGATGTTGCCTAGAAGTCACACCGTGAATGATGATATCTCCTTAGATCTTCAAGTTCCCTATCCAATCCTTCCAAGAGATGGATGAACCGCTTTTGTTTTATTTTATTTGATCCTTTTTTATTTGGAGTTAAAAGATTTTGGAAATTTTATCTTTTGTTTTCTGCCATAAAAAGTTAGGAGGAGAGAAAGAGAAAGAATGAATGAGAAAGAAAAATGAATTGTACGTACAGAATGAGTTAGAGAATATGTCTTAATTAAAAGAATGAAAACTTTCTCATTCTTTAATTAAAACTTTCCTAATTAATTCCCTTGATTATTTCTCTCTCCAATCCTTACTTTTCACATGATATGTCATCAAACGATATAAAATCTCCATAAATTATGTCATCAGATGACATAAAATTTCCATAAATCATTTCATGTAGTTATCTTTAAATTACATCGATATTGTATATCAATGAGCTCAAAAATAACTTTTATAAACGCATTAAAATAATTACAAACAACTTCCAAACATCAAATAAAAAATACTTGATATTTCTCAAATATCAATTAATTTAATCAACCTACAACATTTTATAAATTAATTAAATCATGTGATTTTTCAGAGAATTCATCATTACGGTCGTGCGACTCAAAGGTGTAAATCCAGTCAACGATTAATATCGAACTATTCAAATATTGACATTCACACGTCACTTAGCAGGTAGTGTGACATTTTGGCAAAATTTATCGCTACACATCTTTTGGTAAAATCTAATTTTACTTATTATAAGCGGTACCCAATGTTGGTAATTAATTACACCAAATCTCTTCATCAAAACTATATCACATTAGGACTTATGGGATTTGGTGATGGTTAAAATTCCAATATCATTAACATACAACTTTATAGTTCAAACACAAAGTCCTTGGTTCAATAATAATAATAATTATTAACCGAAATTCTCTGACCAGAGGCTTTGACTTTGAGTTGACTTCAGTTGATTGTGATATTAACCTCATATAACTGAGGAGGTGAATCCTATCTTTTATAGCGTTTCACTTTCAATGCTTCCACTCGACCCTACTGTAGTCGTTAGATGGACGCTATTCCACTATCTAACTATAATCAAAGCAGGGCTTCCACATTGAAGATCAATAGCATTGTCAAGTCGAGAGAACTGTGTAAATTAGTCATATCGATATTTTCTACTTGACTTAAATTTTATTAGCCAATAGAAAACTATCGAGTGAATCATTCCATTGTTATCTAATAACTATCAGTATGTAACCCCTTGGTGCCCCCAGCAGTGATGAGTAATACATTACCAACATTTGGAGAGTGTTACGTACTCTAGTCTCAACGGATGTGTCGATATGCAGTCTCGATACATTTTGACTAGGAATATTTAAAATGGTATATTTATTTTCATTATGATAAATTACTCACGGTTACAATACTTTGTATGTACTATCACAAAACATACCATTTATAGTTTTTCTATTAAATATACTTTTAGTTAAATTAATTAATATAACCATATAATATCAAGTATACGATAGAAAGAAAACATCTTTATTTCAAGCAAGAATGGTCAACGAGTTAGATATATGTGACAAATTACATAATTGGCCCTAGGGTATACCCCTAATTCTATCAGCCCCTCATCTAAGATTCACTAATTTTTCTGATGAACATCTTCATCCACTCTTTCCATATTCCACCAATCTGTGGTTAAGACTTAGTATGAATGGTATTAACTTCGACTTTCTACATAATCGTGCTCCATTTGAGTGTCACGTTCCAACTTCATGAAGTGGGAGCCTAGGACTTCACCAAAGGACGACTCCAGCTTACTGCTGACTTCATTCAGCTGCATGCACTCGCGAGTGACAAAGAAATGGAAATTTTTTTACTCAATCTAATCTAGTTGGCCTGTACCAGGTCTAGGTTCAATTTGGCCTGTTGTAGCAACTCAAACGTCTGATTCTCCAAGTATGAAGTCCGACCCTATACTATATATAATCAAACAATTTCTAGTATTCAGACGTTTGGACCTTTAATTCAGACTTCTAAATCCTTCTTAGACATCTGGTTGGGGTTTTCAAATGTCTGAATTGAGTCTATTCTACACTTTTTTCCATTCGAAAAATCTACATATTTAGTTGTAACAACCCTAATTATAGATTACCTTGATTAGAATTTCATAATAATTATTTTGGAAATAATAATGGGAATTTAACATTTTATTTATTAAAATAAGGCAATTAGAAGGTTTTATTGTTCCCCAAAAAGAAGATAATTTGTTTTATAATGAGTAACTCTAAATTAATGTAAAATCAGAAAATTTTATTTTTATCTTCTTAAATAAGATTTAATTGGTTGGAAAAATGCAGATTTTTTGTTGTTAAACCTTTTGTAAAGAATAAAGGAGTCCTCAAAGTGTTAGTAATAAAAAATGATTTATAAGTAAAATTCTGAATTTTGAAATGAATTGTGTTAGGTTTTGAGTTTTATGAAATAAGAACAAAAGTTTTAAAGAATATAGAAAAGAGGCCTTTGGTTAGGAAGAAAGAAAAATTATTTATTTCCTTTTATTGGGCATCTTTGCAACCCAAGCCTATATAGAATTATAACGAATGAGAACTTTCTTTTCTTCTGTTTTAACGCAGGCCTTTTGTTAACCAGGTTTTTAACCCAGCAGAATTCGAAAGGAGTTAGAACATTTAGATTAAGCTAGAACAACTCGAAACATGACCGAAAGACCTAAAAGAGCATCACAAAAGTCTCCAAGAAGTATGGTGTTGGGTGAATTTTCTTCACCGGACCACTCCTTTCCTACCACCGAACCGGGCTCCACCGAACCACTCCTCTCCCACTACCGGACGAAGCTCTACCGAATCAACATACCAAACCTCACCTCCCACAACTACCGGTCCGGGCCACCTCCTACCGGACCAGTTCATTACCGAATGAAGCATCTCCAACCACTACCGGTCCAGGCCACCTCCTACCGGACCAGTTCATTACCGAATGAAGCATCTCCAACCATTACCGGACCAAACTACGTCCTCACCACCGAACCAACCTGTCACCAAGGTCCTACCGAGCCAAAGCATTGCCAGGCCAGATCGTGGCAGCCCAGGCCCACCAGCTGCTATGTACCTCCAAGACCCCTACCCCTAGCCTCACTCTATAAATAGAGGGGCAGGGGTACAACAATGGGGGACAAGTTTGAGAGCTCAAGCACGGAAGGAACTTTCAAACAACTTTCTTTTACTTATATCAAAGCTTTGTACTTGTAATCAGAATAACTGAAGAGAAATAACATATAAAGTGGACGTAGGCACATTCTGGCTGAACCACTATAAATCTGCGTGTCTTTTTACAGTTTAGCCCCTGTTTTTTACGTATTTGCATAAATCGCTCGAATCACTAAGAATCACATAAGATCTACTAAATCATACAACTTCGAGGTGTTTGTCCATTTTTTGTGCAAACATTTTTGGTGCTTTCACTGAGAACTAGAAGCTCGAAGCTTCAGCTTCATCCGCTTAACAAGTTTTCCTAACAGCATCGTCCGCCACTTGGAAAATATGCCTCCCAAACAGAGAAAAGATGTTAGCAAAGGAAAAAACATCGCATCCAGCAGTCTTCCAGATCCAGCTGTCACGAATCAAGTAAATCGTCCTCCTCCAGCAACAGTAACAAATGAAGAACAGGCTAACCCAACTACTCCTGCCACAGAACAGCCTGCAGCAATTACTAGAGCAGATCTGGACAGAGTTGTGGTTGAAGTAACTAACCGCTTCACGTCCCAGCAGGAAGCCTTGG
This sequence comes from Allium fistulosum, assembly GCA_030737815.1. NCBI lineage: Eukaryota > Viridiplantae > Streptophyta > Magnoliopsida > Asparagales > Amaryllidaceae > Allium > Allium fistulosum. Next base: position 325,463,672 of record CM060903.1, on the reverse strand, counting down.
TGGACCATCTCATGTAACGCTTAAGGGACGCTGAAGAATCCAACCGCAACACTGAATCATGGGGCGAGTCCCAGTCTGGAGGATCTCAGAGACAACAAAGATCTTCCTTCTTCGAAGGAGCTAACGGCAGAAGTAGCCGTGGTAGGAGCCGAGACCGAGCACAGCCCGAAGTTAGGCCTGAGGAAGCGTTTGGTACCGAACCCAACGGGGAAGGTACCGGGCGAAGGTCAACTGTAGCTGAGCCTGTCATGCTGCCTAACCTCAGAAACGCCAGTGAACGGGGCTGAGCCAGAGTCCAGCCCGAAGTTGGACCCGAGGAAGTGCTTAGATTAGAACCCAATAGGGGGAGATCAAGGCAAGGGCCAACTGTAGCTGACCCAAGCATGCTCCCAGAAGATCAAAGGCAGCCACTGGAAAATATGAGGAATGATAGACGATACCATCCCTACAGGTCATCTGGACGGAATCAATCCCACAGAACAGAACCAAACTCATTTCTATCTGCTCCAAGTTCTGATGAAAGGATGGCACGCTTATTCAGAGAGTGTGTCCAACGGGAGCAAAGAGATCGAGGGATAGGCGCTAGGGTAACCAGCCCTTTCGCCCGCAATATCGAAATTGCTATCACCCCCCGAGAATGGAAGATGCCAACAATGGAACCCTACAAAGGAACCTCCGATCCCGTTGTACACTTACAGAGGTACACGCAGCATATGCTCATGAGTGGAGCAACAGAGGGAGTACTATGCAAATGCTTTCCGCTCTTCTTGGCTGATCTTGCTACCTCCTGGTTCTGTCATCTACCCCAAGGATCCATCAGCTCGTGGGAAATGTTGAAAGAAAAATTTATCAGTCAGTTCCGCATTCATGTGGAGCAACCTAAGGACGCTTATTCCTTATCCAGCGTCAAACAGAAACCTGGAGAAAAGCTGCAGCAATACCTAACCAGATTCAACGCCGCAGCAGCTGCAGTTCAAGATGCCGATGAGAAGCTTATCCTAATGGCCCTCTGCAGTGGTGTGCATCCGGACACTAAATTTGCTAGAAGATTGACAAAAGAAAAACCAGCTACTTTACCCGATTTCTTCCATGAAGCCGGAAAATACATGAGGCTTGAGGATGCTGCCGTTGAGGGGCAGTCCGGACAGCAAAATAAGACGACCCATGGCAATGCCCCTGCTGCGGCAAGGGACGTTCGAAGAAATGATTCCAGAGACAATGCTGGGGGCAAGAAGGGAGAAAAGCGCCTATATCGGCTAGGACCAAGGTTCGACACTTACACCCCTTTGAACGAGACCGTCGAAAATATCTTCCTTGCCACCCAAGGCGAAGTTAGATACAAACGCCCACCATACAAGAAAGAATCAGATAACGCACAGAAGTCTGGAAAATTCTGCCGCTTCCACGAATCTCACGGACATGATACCAACGAATGCCATCATCTCCGAGATCTGATTGAGGAACACATCAGAAGGAAGAAACTGGAACGTTATGTAAAAAGTCAAGACAGGACTCCAGCTCCTGCCAATGAAAACCCAAGGCTACCCTCACCAGGGACCGACAGAGGAAACCGCAACGCTAGCAGCTCTAGTCAAGAGAAGATAGTGGTCCATACCATCTCAGGAGGTCCGCACATCGCAGACAGAAGTTGGAGAGAGATGGAAAGATATGGGAAGTCGCTTAGAGACAATAAAGACTGTGTCAATACGGTTATAGAAGAGCGCCACCCAAAGCGGAAAGAAAGTGATGACATCACATTCAGTAAGCGTGACCTAGAAGGAAGATAGTACCCTCACATGGATCCCATGGTTATCTCTGCCCGACTCGGTCCCGCCGAAGTTTACCGAATCCTGGTAGACACTGGAAGCTCTGTAAATATCCTGTTCAAACACGCATTCGACAAAATGAAGCTATCAATGAAGGATGTATCTCCCTGCGATAAACCACTACACGGTTTCACTGGAGATGCGAAGATGCCCCTCGGGCAGCTGGACCTCTTTGTTGAGATTGGAAGCCATCCCCGCTCCGTTGTAAGGAAACAGATGTTTGTGCTGATAGAAAACCATTCGGCCTACAACGCCTTCTTAGGAAGACCAGCCTTGTCTGACTTCCAAATTGTCCTAGCCCCATGGTGCCTGAAAATGAAATTTCCAACAGACAATGGGGTAGGGGAAGTGGAAGGAGACCAGGATATTGCACGAGACTGCTATGTAACCGAACTTCGCAACAACCACAGGAAGGATAAAGGGAAAGGTGTAGAGATGGCCCTCTGCACAAAAAGCCTTGAAGCATAGCAACTAAAGAAAGCCCCTCCTCTTCGATACACCAGCGACCCTTTCAATGAATTAGACCCTAGGGACAAAGAGGAGGAGGCCACCGCCGAGCCTGCAGAGGCTATGGAGTTTATATCTGTAGACAAGCACGACTCAAGTAGGCTACTGAAAGTTGGGTCCCAGCTGAAAGCTGAATTGAAGGAACAACTCATTGATTTTCTCCGCCACAACTTGGATGTATTCGCTTGGTCACACGCTGACATGACCGGAATCTCCCCCGACATAGCATGCCACGTATTAAACATTGATCCTACCAAGGCGCCTGTAAAGCAAAGAAAGAGAAGTATGGGGGCAGAGCGATCAGCAGCCCTCGATGAAGAAGTAAAGAATCTACTCGCCAATGACTTCATACGAGAAGCTATCTACCCGGAATGGATCGCAAACCCGGTGCTGGTAAAAAAGGCTAATGGGAAGTGGCGCACCTACATTGACTTTTCCAACCTAAACGATGCCTGCCCAAAGGATTGCTTCCCACTTCCCAGAATCGACCAACTTGTAGACAGCACAGCCGGGCACGAACTCCTATCCTTTATGGATGCATACTCGGGATATAACCAAATTCCTATGCATGCTCCCGACCAAGACCACACTAGTTTTATCACCGACCGGGGCTTGTACTGCTATAAGGTAATGCCTTTCGGACTCAAAAATGCAGGAGCCACCTACCAGCGCCTCGTCAACAAGATGTTTGCAGGGCTGATAGGACAAACTATGGAAGTATATGTGGATGACATGCTAGTAAAGTCAAGGAAAGACATAGATCACATGAGCCACCTAGGCAAGATGTTTCAAGTACTTCGACAATTTGGAATGAAGTTGAATCCGCTAAAATGCTCCTTCGGAGTGTCATCTGGAAAGTTCTTAGGATTCATCGTTCATGCCAGAGGGATAGAAGCAAACCCTGAACAAGTCCGAGCGCTAAGGGATATCAAGATACCTTCCACTCGGAAGGAAATGCAAAGTTTGAACGGAAAAGTGGCCGCTCTAAGCCGATTCATCTCCAAGGCGACGGACAAGTGCGTCCCCTTTTTTGAAGCTCTAAAGAAAGACAAGGGAAAGTTCGAATGGACTGACGAATGCCTGACCGCTTTCCTCCACTTAATCGAACACCTCCAGAAACCACCGGTGCTCTCAACTCCAAGCGAAGGAGAAGAATTATACCTATACCTCGCTGTGTCATCCCACGCCCTAAGCGCCGCCTTGGTAAGGGAAGATAACCGCACGCAGCGGCCAGTTTACTTCGTCAGCAAAAGGTTTACTGGGGCAGAAGTCAGATATCCTAAACTTGAAAAGCTAGCATACTGTTTACTTATCACATCACGGAAGCTGCGTCACTACTTCCAGTCCCATTCCATCAAAGTTCTGACCGATCAACCACTGAGGCAGGTACTCCATCGCCCCGACACTTCTGGGCGACTACTTAAATGGTGCATTGAACTGAGTCAGTATGATATCACCTATCACCCTCGCACCGCCATCAAGGGACAGGCCATGGCTGACTTCATTGCAGAATTCACTACCAACGAAGATAAGGAGCAATTGGAAATAACAGGAGACATCAAATGGAATCTATTTGTGGATGGCGCGTCGAACGAACAGGGCTCGGGGGCAGGTGTTGTAATAATCACACCCAGGGGAAATAAACTGCACTATGCTATAAGGTTGGAGTTCGCTGCCACCAACAACGATGCAGAATATGAAGCAGTGATAGCCGGACTAGAAATTGCCATCGAGATCGGAGCCAATTCATTGTGTCTTCACAGCGATTCTCAGCTTATTGTTAATCAAATACTAAGGGAATTCCAAGCTCGAGAAGAACGACTCATAGCATATCTAAAGAAGACCAAATTACTTCTCAGCCGATTGGACCACTACTTAGTCAAACACATCCCTCGGGAGGAGAACCGAGAGGCCGACGAATTAGCAAAGCAAGCAAGTGTGAGAGACATCACCATCTTCGGGGCAGTGACCATCTCAAAGCAAATGGCGCCAAGTTTTGAACAAGTGAATCTGATAATTGCAACCGAGGAAGCAACTTGGATGACTCCCATCCGAAACTACCTACAAAGTAGCACACTACCCGACGGGCGTAATGAAGTCAAGAAAATCTTGAGGAAAGCGTCCCGCTATACAATACAAGAAGACATCCTCTATCGGCGCGGTTTCTCTAACCCATTATTAAGGTGTGTCGCCGGAAGGGAAGCCAAGGAAATCTTATCCAACATCCATCAGGGGAGCTGTGGAGATCACACCGGAGGGCAAACATTAGCAAAAAAGATACTCCGATACGGATATTTCTGACCCACCTTAAGCAAGGACGCCTTAGATTTCGTCAAGAGGTGTGACAGATGCCAAAATTTGCTAAGATTCCACGGCTACCAACAACTGAGATTACTCAAATGACCAGCCCTTGGCCCTTCGCAATATGGGGAATTGACTTAATCGGCGAGCTACCGATGGGCCGAGGCGGGGCCAAATATGCTATAGTGGCAGTTGATTATTTCACCAAATGGGTGGAAGCAGAACCTCTGAATAAAGTATCTTCAGCAAAAGTTATTAACTTCTTGATCAAAAATGTTCTATGCAGGTATGGAGTCCCACTCAAAATCATATCAGACAATGGACTTCAGTTTGACAGCGAGGAATTCGCCAACTGGTGCCGAGAGCACGGAATTCATAAAAGCTTCTCATCCGTAGCGTATCCCCAGGCAAACGGACAAGTCAAAGCAGTCAATAAAATTCTGAAGACTCTGATCAAAAAGAAGCTCGAAAAGTCAAAGGGCGCTTGGGTGGACGAACTCCCTACGGCACTGTGGGCTTACCGCACGTCTTTCAGAACATCAACGGGGCACACTCCTTTCTCTTTGGCTTACGGATCGGAGGCTATGCTCCCAGTTGAAACCGTTATGCCTTCCCATCGTAGGATCCACTATAACCCAGAAGAGAATGAAGAGCTCCTCAACATGTCTTTGGATCTAGTCGAGGAAAGAAGAAATGATGCAGTCCTTAAAGCAGCAGCCCACAAACAAAAAGTGGCGGCACACTACAACTCCAAAGTCAAGCATCGTACCTTACAGGAAGGGGATCTTGTCCTCAAGCGAATCTTCCCTCGCCCCGGAGCACTAGACCCAATCTGGGATGGACCATATGTAATTCATAAAGATCTCCACAACGGAGCCTATATTTTGTCAACAGTGGACGGAGAGGTGTTCCAGAGGGCATGGAACATCCAACACCTCCGTCGATACTTTTCTTAACTTGTATTGCCCATATGAAGTGAATTAACAAAGAGAATCAGTGGACGTAGGCATTTTCGTGCCGAACCACTTTAAAAAACCTTGTCTCTTTTTTAACTTGTTCCTTTGTATCTTGGCTGCTTGTTAACTTTATCCTTTTCTGTTGAACAAAATCCTGAGTATATAGCATTTCTATTCAAAGCACTCCACAACGCAACTTCACCTGGACAAGACCCAACAGGTACTATGCGAATCTATGCCCTCGCCAATGAGACACTTTTGCTCCAGCATCCCTCTGCTGCGGGTTAACTCATTGCTCGCGACGGCCCTTAAAGCCAACTGTAATGAGCCGATTATAAGCCACCGAGAAGGCCGACTATAGCCAAGGCAGCTCATTACGGCGTTAGGCTCGCCGGCAACTGTGAACCGACTATAAGCCCCAACATAAGGTGTGGCCAGCCAGGGGCAGTTCACAGTTGACGATCGGCACCCACGCTAGCCGGCCACAGTAAATCGAATAATACCCACGATTACGGGCCATAATGGCCCGGGTAGTTACTGTGCGCGATCTCGGCTCCGATGTGTCTTAAGTGCGGCTGTGGTAAAAAAGAATTAACTCCCCACGGAGGCGTAAGATGGGTGACGAATGTCTCCAAGACCCACAGCTAGGGAAAGTGACTACAAAACCCGTTTGCCACGAACTTAAGCACATCGAAGGCCTTCCGTGATTGGAAGTTTTACCTTTTCACGTATTTCAATTTTACTTAAAAAGCTTTTTCCCTATCCTCTATAACAATCCCTAAAGTACATGATACAGAGTAGGAGATACTCGCCAATGGGTGTAGGGACTCACAGTGGCAGGACATTCGACTACATTCCATGCTCGGTCATACAAGATATTCAAGACTGCCATCTACGATTAAAACATGAAAGGCGGTATTTTCTTCTTTTATGTACAAATACATGACTATAATTTGTTCACACCACACGCTAATATTGCAAGTCATGAAATTATGATTTAGAACCAGAATCTAACATCAAACACAATTTAATTACGAGAATATACATAGCTATATTTCTCATACGATATGCCAAAATAACAGCAAACATTCAAAAGACGACAAAATCAGCTTAAGTTAAAAAATTACACGTTAAAAATAAGACTATTTATTACAAGTGGCAAAATATCACAACCTAAAGGCTACGTTACTATTTTTCGACTAACATATACAACACTGTCGAATCCACAAAAGGAGTTTTTCCAGGTATAATCAAGGAGACGGCTGCAGTGGAGCTTTATCCTTGCCCTGTTGACCCCCTGTCCAGTCAAAAAAAAAGGGACTCATTAGCAATAAGCAACCAAGTTGATGGAGAAACTAAAAAGGGAGACTTACCAGCGCCTGCTTCCTGACTATCCTGATCGTCATCCTCTACCTGCACGCCTACCTCCTCAGCGGCAAGCAACCGCATACCTTCCTTCACCGCCACCTTCTCCTCCTTGGCAAACTGGGCAGTGACCGCATGCATGCTGAAGGCCACGCCACCATCTTTATCCGCATCGGCCTTGGACTCCTCCAGAGCCCGAAGATAGATCTTAGCCATGATCCTGGGATAATCATCCATCCAGGATAGGTTGCCCTGCTTCCAGGTTCGGAAGTACATGTCCTGAAGCATTTCATCCATCATCCCCTCATTCTCCTCAAACTCCCTCATCCGGGCCTCGGAAGCCAACAACCTCCCAACGGCAGCATCTCTCTCCGATCGGTATCTCGAACAGTCGGCTAGAAGGGATCCCCACATTGCCTCCATCTCCTCCCTCAACTTGGCTTGAGCAAGCTCTGCAGCCTCAAGTTTCCCGGACAATTCCTCCACCTGCTCAAGATCCGCTTTCCGAACCTCGTCCACCGTGGCAATAACCATGTCAATCCGTTCTTTGCAAGTAGCTTCCATTCTCCGTAGTTCGGCCCGACTGGCCTCTTCCATGGTTTTCCTTAGTCGTCCAGAAGCTGCCTCATGCTGAGAAATCTGAATAGCCTGATCCGCAAGCTGTTTGGCCTGATCCGAAACCACCAATCGAAGTCAGATGTTGGCACTCCCAATCTCCTCTCCGGCCTTAACCAGTCGGGCATGATGCCCCATCAGCTTCTTAGTCTCCTCCGCCACCCGATCAATATTAGCCTTGGCCTCGTCTCCCATAGAAATTATACGAGTAGTGAGTAAATCGAGATCTAAGGACTTAGCTTCATCAAGTACTCGTACCATGGGGTTGCGGGGAAGAAGGTGTTCACCGGTGACCTCGTCAAAGGTAATATCATGGGAGCTTGGATCCAGGTCAGGATGACCCGCAAACGGATTACGAGCCAAGTCAGGACGGTCGATATGAATAACGGTAGGGTTTCCGGGCGGGCGCGGAGAGAGTGCAAACTCGCTGTCCTCCCCTGTGATATCATGAAGAGGCTGAGCCGGGAGCTGAGGACCAAGTGAAGGTTCGGATAAAGGACGACTCCTCTTTCTCTGCTGAATACCCTCTTCGATAACCCCGAGAAGAGGACGGTAGCCGACTACATCCCCGGAGCGGTGGGTCGAAGGCTTCGGCTTGACAGAAGTTTTGGAAAGCTTGTACTGTTCAAGCCTGTGCCGAAAATCTAAGGCTTTGACCGTTTTACCTGCTCCTGATATGAAGAAAAAGTGTCACAAGCATATATTGTTCTATACTTCGAGAAAACACGGCAAATTAAAAGGAGAGAAACACATCTGTGGTTGTACAAACCCTGGGGAGGAGTAGGATACTGCAATAGGTCCTGGATTTCATTCCAGGACGGGAGCGGGTCATAAAATATTCCTAAGTCCCTATCATTAGTGAAGCATGCAGGAGTCAAGAGTTCACCTTGAGTCATCGGAGCCACCTTGGCTGGAAGGGTCTGAGAAGACTCGCTTGCACCAGTCCCGGTCTTGTCCGCTTTCCCGGTTTTCTCTACCAAAGCCGGATCTTCGTCCAGCCCCTCGAAAGCCTGGTGGAACGCATCATCCGTCCACTCCTGAATCTCGCCCGCTTGCCCAGGAAGCAAGGCCCCGATGCCATCGCCACCTTTATCACCTTCCCGACCATCTCCACCCTCACCTCTTTCCTCCTCTATGTCTTCCTCCTCCTGGGTAAGTGGACAATTGCTGGGGGAGGGACCGTCCGACTTCTTGAGTTTCTTACCTCCGACGGCTGGAGGTTTTGTGAAAGGTTTCCTCTTGCTACTCTCTACCGTAACACCTTCCTTGGTCTGAGCAGCCGCCCTCTCCTCCGCCGTTTCCCTCAGCTTAACTACTGACTGCTGTGGAAGGATTAAGTTATACTCCAGAAGGATCGCATTTCTGATCAAGAAGGCAGATGATCTATATTTCCCGAGAATAGCTTCTATCTCAGCCGCCGTCTGAACCAGGCGGTCAGTCTCCACAATCGCAAAGCCACCTGTCGCTAGCAAAAATGAGAAAGTATGAGAAGAAGCATCGCAATCGGAATAGAAATTATAAGTAAAAGCATCAACTTACATCCAGAAGTAAAGCGCCGAATTGAAACGGAGTCGTCCCTGACAAAGAACCACTCTTTCTTGAACATGCTGAATTTAGAATACAGATCCAAGACCGGTTTGAAGGTCACGGCTGACTCCAAGCTAATGTATGGGGACCCCTTCTTATAGCCCCTCAAATTATACAAGTACCGGATCTCCCGGTTGGAAGGAGCACGACCATACTTCCTCTGGAAAATGACGAAGAGGCTCACCAGTATAGCATAGGAGTTGGGTTGAAGCTGGAATGGGGCCACCTTGAGATATGTGAGGAAGCTGATTACCCAAGCATTAAGAGGCGGAATGGCACCATACATGCAGTGGTATCTGCTGTAAGCAAAGTACCCTTCAGGGGGGTCGTATGGCATAACATCTCTCCCTGGCAACAGCATTTGCGCCCTATCGATTCCGAAAGAACGAGAGATGACATCAAGCTGCTCCTCCTTGAGGGAACTAGGAAAACAATCGGGCGGGGAGTTCAGAATTTCCTGAGGGCCGTACCCGTCCACTAGTGATCTCGGGATTGGTCCGTGACGTTCGGGATTCGGCTGAGCTGGGGGCACGACAGGGGAGCTTCCTTCGCCCCCAGATTTCTTTTTATCCGATCGAGTTTTCGCTTTACGAGACATTATCTGCAAACACAAAGAAGAATGTCGTTAGAATAGAGGAAGTGAAGGAGCGAGTGTGTGCAATTTGGAATTTCGCTCAGGACTCAAGTCGTACAAAAGTTCATTCGGTAGGTCATTACAAAAGTTCATTCGGTAGGTCATTACAAAATTTCATTCGGTAGGTCATTACAAAAGTTCATTCGGTAGTTCATTACAAAGGTTCATTCGGCATTCCCAGAATCAAGGTTCGTTCGGCGTAGACTCATTCGATAGTTCCAAATATGAGAGGCATTCGGCAACTACCTGATTCAGCAGTCGAAGATGACCCGACAATAACTTTAGTTCGGCAGACGTGAGTTCCGATTCGGCTATCTTCAAACGATGGAGAATGGTAGAAACACATGTCCCATACTTATAAGAGGAGGTTGTTTGACCGGTCCAACCGGTTCGGTTCTCAGACCGAATGAGGTCGATGAACAAAGCACAACATATGTAAACATATGCCCTGCTTTGGGGGGCAAATGCTGGGTGAATTTTCTTCACCGGACCACTCCTTTCCTACCACCGAACCGGGCTCCACCGAACCACTCCTCTCCCACTACCGAACGAAGCTCTACCGAATCAACATATCAAACCTCACCTCCCACAACTACCGGTCCGGGCCACCTCCTACCGGACCAGTTCATTACCGAATGAAGCATCTCCAACCACTACCGGTCCAGGCCACCTCCTACCGGACTAGTTCATTACCGAATGAAGCATCTCCAACCATTACCGGACCAAACTACGTCCTCACCACCGAACCAACCTGTCACCAAGGTCCTACCGAGCCAAAGCATTGCCAGGCCAGATCGTGGCAGCCCAGGCCCACCAGCTGCTATGTACCTCCAAGACCCCTACCCCTAGCCTCACTCTATAAATAGAGGGGCAGGGGTACAACAATGGGGGACAAGTTTGAGAGCTCAAGCACGGAAGGAACTTTCAAACAACTTTCTTTTACTTATATCAAAGCTTTGTACTTGTAATCAGAATAACTGAAGAGAAATAACATATAAAGTGGACGTAGGCACATTCTGGCTGAACCACTATAAATCTGCGTGTCTTTTTACAGTTTAACCCCTGTTTTTTACGTATTTGCATAAATCGCTCGAATCACTAAGAATCACATAAGATCTACTAAATCATACAACTTCGAGGTGTTTGTCCATTTTTTGTGCAAACATATGGGCTAAAAATAGCCTAACTTTTCAAATCGGCACCGATTCGATCCAATTGGATCGGTATCGATCCGAATTAGTTGATCGTTGGTCTTCCAAATCTCTTGCATCATACTCATATGACTCCACTAAGCTCGCCCAACAAGTTTGGTAACATTCCAAGCAATCTAGTTCAAGAAATGAAGACTCATCTGATCCATTCTGTTGTTAAATTTGAAGGAAGATAAGAACAGGAAGAATAAGATGATTTATTATGTATGTAAACACCATTGATACAATCTGAGAATTCTCTTTTCTATTTCTTTGGTACAGATACTATAATATTTATATGTATCAGTGATACAAGTAACAACAATGATCAGGAAAGTATTATATTAGGCAAGTCTTATTTTAGGCAAGGTCTATCTCCCAGTCTGACTGCAGCAAGTAGATTATCTCATAACTCCAACCAGTGATTTACTGACTTTGTGTGTTTCATTACACTCCTCCTCAAGTTGGGTTATATATATATATCTATTAAGCCCAACTTGCTTTTCAAGTATTTAATTCTGTCTCCACTTAAAGCCTTGGTTAACAAATCAGCTGGTTGCTCTTGAGTATGGACATAGTGTGTAGTCACTTCTCCTTCTTGAATTTTGTCTCGAATGAAATGGCAATCAACTTCTATATGCTTAATCCTTTCATGCAATATAGGGTTTGAAGCAATGTGAATAGCTGCCTTGTTGTCACACCATAGTTTTGTAGGTTGTTCAAACTCAAGGTTACATTCTTTCAGGAGGTGTTTGATCCACATTACTTCACACACTGCCTTAGACATTGCTCTATATTCTGATTCTGCACTTGATCTTGATACAATATGTTGCTTCTTAATTTTCCATGAAACCAAATTCCCTCCAATGTATACACATAATCCAGTGGTTGATCTTCTATCATCTTTTGATCCAGCCAAGTTAGCATCAGCATAACTTTCAATCTTCATATGACCATGATTGGCATATATAATACCCTGGCCAGCAGACCCTTTTAGATATCCTAATATATGTTCCAATGCTTGCCAATGTTGCTTTGTTGGTGATGCCATAAACTGACTTACCATACTCACAGCAAAGGCAATATCAGGCCTAGTTATAGTTAGATAGTTCAACTTGCCTACAAGTCTCCTATATCTTTCTGGGTCTTCAAAAGGTTCTCCTTCAGATGTCAGATAATTACCAGGTAGGATAGGAGTGCTTTGTGGTTTAGTGCCAAGTTTTCCAGTTTCTAATAATAAGTCTAAAACATATTTTCTCTGACATAATAAAATTCCTCTATTACTCCTCAGAACTTCCACCCCTAGGAAATATCGTAATTCTCCTAAATCTTTAGTTTGGAATTTATTATGAATAAATTGCTTAAGTAAGGCAATTTCTTGTTCATCATTTCCAGTTATGATTATATCATCTACATATACTACCAATAGAAGTATACCTTTTCCAGATTTCTTGTAAAACACTGAATGATCACTTTTGCATTTGGTTACTCCAAACCCTTCCAGAGTTTTACTGAATTTCCCAAACCAAGCTTGTGGACTTTGCTTAAGTCCATAGAGATTTTTTTTAATTTACACACAAGCCCACTTTCTCCTTGTGCAATAAAGCCAGGTGGTTGTGTCATATAAATTTCTTCTTTGAGATCTCCATGTAGAAATGCATTTTTAATATCTAGTTGATGAAGCTTCCATTTATAATGTACTGCTAATGCTATGAATAATCTAATAGAAGTCATCTTAGCTACCGGTGAGAAAGTTTCCGAGTAATCCATACCATATACTTGTGCATATCCTTTGGCTACTAATCTTGCTTTAAATCTTTCAACTGTTCCATTTGGATTCATTTTAACTGAATATATCCATCTACATCCAATTGCCTTTTTATTCTTTGGTAGTTCAACCAAATCCCACGTATTATTCTTTTCTAGAGCATTCATTTCATCTATCATAGCTTCTTTCCACTCTTGTTTGGATAGAGCTTCAGTAACTGTTTTAGGAGTGCAGACAGAGTCCAAAGAAGTGGTGAACATGTAAGATAATGGTGAGAGATTATCATATGATATGTAGTTAGAGATGGAATACGTGCATTTTCTCTTTTCTTTTCTAATAGCAATGGGTAGATTTAGACTTGGATCTGTTGGAGTTGAGTCTTCACTGCTAGTTTTAGTAGTTGTATTATTCCCAGTTCCTGGTTCAGATTCTTGGGATGGACGTGTAGTGTAGCCTATATACTCTTCAGTCTCTTCCTGATTTAGGGGGTGTGATGTTTGATAGAATGGTCGGTCTTCCATAAAGTTTACATCTATTGATACTATATATTTATTTAAGCTTGGACAGTAACACCAATATCCTTTCTGTAGTCTTGAATACCCAACAAACATACATTTTAAGGATTTAGGATCTAGTTTTCCTACTTGAGGATTTGTGTCTCTCACAAAGCAGATACACCCAAATATTCTTGGGGGAATAGGATATAACTCTTTGTCAGGGCATAATACTTTATAAGGAATCTTGAAATTAAGAACTGTAGACGGCATTCTATTAATAAGAAAAAAAGAAGTTAGCACTGCATCAGCCCATTAGACTTTTGGAACATTCATCTGGAATATTAATGCCCTGGCAGTTTCAAGGAGGTGTCTATTCTTTCGTTCGGCCACTCCATTTTGTGCTGCAGTATCCACACATGATGTTTCATGTGTAATGCCATGCTGGCCTAGATATGAACTAAAAGTATGGGCAGTATACTCCTTTGCATTATCACTCCTTAGTGTTTGAATACATGTTTTAAATTGGTTTTGAATTTCTATATGAAAAGTGCAAAAAATAGAGAATAGTTCAGATCTATTTTTCATTAAGTATAACCAGGTAACTCGAGAGTAATCATCCACAAACGTCACAAAATATTTATAACCAGATTTTGAAATAACAGATGATGGTCCCCATATATCAGAGTGTACAAGTTCAAATGGTGCGCTTGCACATTTATTTATTCTAAGTTTTAAACTAGTCCTATGTAATTTTGCATACTGACAAGACTCACAGTCCAGTGTAGAGATATTGTTGTACTGAGGATAGAGATGCTTCAATAAAGTGAGAGATGGATGACCAAGTTGTTGATGAAGTTTGAGAGCATTATTCATACTTGAGCAAGCTACTGGTTGATTTTCCAACACATAAAGTCCCCCTGATTCACATCCTTTACCAATAATCTGTCTCATGGTAAGATCCTGAAATACACATGTTTCAGGAGAGAACACTATACTACAGTTCAGGTCTTTAGTCAGTTTGCTTACAGATAATAAGTTGAATGATAAGGAGGGTATAAACAATGCTGATTTTAATGGGACAGTAGTATCAATATTTCCATGTCCATGAACCTTAGATTGTGACCCATCTGCTAAAGTTACTGCTTGACTATTTTCATGTGCCTTTAAATCTGTAAATAATTTAATGTTACCTGACATGTGATCTGTGGCTCCTGAATCAATGATCCATTTTGAAGTGGATTGTTCTGAACTGGCAATTGTAGATACTGGGTGGACAGCTGTAGATACCATTGGTTTATTTTGAGATTCCTGATATTTGGAATATTTTTCAAATTCTTCAGTGGACATCAGAACAGTTCTATGAGAATTGTTACTGGATGCTCCTTGATTCCTGAATTGATTATTGTATTGTAATTTTCTACATTCAATGATTAAATGTCCAGGCTTTTTACAGTATGAACACACTTTGTTATTTGGACTCCCTCCACTTCTTTGAGGCCTCCAAGACTGAGGTAGTGGTGGTCTCCATGCAGTAGGATGTGTGCTATTTGTGGTTACTTGATGTGTGATTCCAGATTTTGGGTTAGTGCTAGTTAGTGCACTACTGTTTGTGTTTACACTTGGTGATATACTTTCAGTTCTGAGAACTCGACTAAACACTTCCTGAAGAGATGTTAATATGGATCCAGCTAGTATTTGTGATTTGGCTGCCTCAAATTCTGGTGGTAAACTAGCAAGGAAGGACATTATGGCCATCTGTTCACGCTGACTTTGCTGAATCTTCACATCTGGGCTTATAGGTAATAGAACATTTAATTCTTCATAAGTTCTTTTAAAATTCATGAAGTAATTTGTAAGTGATTGATCATGCTTCTCTGATCTATAAAATGATTTGCATACTTCAAACATATGGGTGAGGTTGCCTTTTCCAGAATATAAGAATTCAAGATACTCGATTAATTCTTTTACAAACTCACAATGATTTATCAAGTTAATAACTTCATCATCAATTGAGTTTCTGATTTGTAAGAATAATCGAGCATCTTCTCTTACCATATAAGATCTTTCTCCTCTGTAGTTACTGGTGGCTGTGTAGTTAGGTGATCATCTTTGTCAATGCTTCGGAGATACAATCTAATTGTCTTACTCCACTCTAAGAAGTTTGTATGATTTAACTTGCAATCTGTGATTTTTGACATTATTGGAAGAACATCGACCATGGTAGAAGTCTTGTTTTCAGCCATAGTTCTGAATTTAGGAATTTAGTAGATCTGAGTTGATTTGAGAACCGCGATTTCGAGAAGCCCTAGATCGATCTCTGATGCTTTGATACCATGTTGTTAAATTTGAAGGAAGATAAGAACAGGAAGAATAAGATGATTTATTATGTGTGTAAACACCATTAATACAATCTGAGAATTCTCTTTTCTATTTCTTTGGTACAGATACTCTGATATTTATATGTATCAGTGATACAAGTAACAGCAATAATCAGAAAAGTATTATATTAGGCAAGTCTTATTTTAGGCAAGGTCTATCTCCCAGTCTGACTGCAGCAAGTAGATTATCTCATAACTCCAACCAGTGATTTACTGACTTTATGTGTTTCATTACACATTCAAATATTTACCCGCTTTTGGACCAGAGCAACCTAAAATGAACATACAGAACTCATACGGACTCGGATTGACTTGGAATTTGGAGGGAATTCACTTAGAAAACATAAAAGAAGCTTCATACGAAAAATAAACTCAATTGGCAAAGCCAATTCGAGTAGGTACCTATCCAAAGGTCAGATCGGATCCGACCCAAATAAGTTGGTCCACACAACCTGAGATTCATTGTGTAGGACCCACACACCCTCTAGAAGATACCTGAAAAGTTTCATCTGATTCAATAAGTATTGAGCGAGTTATGGACGTATCTCCTCCAAATTGAGCCAGTTTAATGAATCTGCTCCGACTAATCTACGGTGGTCCCCACCACCTGAGATCTAATTGGGAGGCTCTCCTACTCATCTACATTGCATGTATGAAGTTTCATCTCATTAGGTTAAGTATTGAGTGAGTTATGGATGGATCTTCTATGAACGGATGGATTGGATGGTCCATGAAGACGGATATCAAACTAAATCCAAACAACTTGATATTTAAACAAGGCATTCAAATAGAAGATAGAAAGACAACTAAACTAAGAACATTCAAAATTTCACTAAGTATTCTGATAGGTACCGATCCGACCCAATCAGATATGTACCGATCCGACCCTATCGGATATGTACCGATCCGACTCCATCGAATAGGTACTGATCCAAATCCTTAGCTTGGATTGGCTCCAAACTTTCTGGACTCCTTCTATGTGCTGAGTACAGGCTTCTAACAAAGCGGCTCTGGCCCAATTGCTCTCCAACCCTTATAAATACCATCCCATTTGCAACATGAAATGGATCTTTAGATTGGCTGTTGCAACTCTGCCAGTACTATTCTTCACTCTTGTTCTCCCACACAATAGTCACAAAGGAGCAACTGAGATCCTCCGATTGCCTCCGAGTACTTGTGATGTAGATCTAACTTAGGCGATTCAATCATATTGTAATCCAAATCAATCCCTTAACAGCGGTTAGTTAATAAAACCTATAAAGTGGACGTAGGCTTCGTTAACAGCCGAACCACTATAAAAATCTTCTTGTCTCTTTACTATTTCTACTCTTTTTTCATTCATTTTCTGTATTGTTTGCTCTGAGAAATAGGGCTGGTGCTTTCACACTCAATATAGGGCATTGATCCATTTTTTAGGTTAACATTTTGGTATTTTCACCGAGAATCGAAATCCAGTCTTAGATCTAGCTACCCACTTTGGATTGCTTTGATCCAAAAGTTAGATCCGAAAAATTAGCTTGAAGAATGTTAGAGATTTGTTGTTCTTATAGCGTCCAAAAATAGATCTACATTTGGTAGTGATGAAGCAAACACCCACCAAACTGAAGCTAACATTGGAAACCTCCTCCAGGCTATGCTATCTATTCAACTATCTATTTAATTATCAATTCTTGGATTACCTACGGATGATTAGGGTGAAAATCTTTGATTCAACAAAATCATAAATCCAAACTAATTGAAAAGGAAGAAAATTGACTTAAATGATGTAGAAACTCGACTTTTGATTCTCTTGCTACTCATGTAACACATGATACAAAAGATAGTAATACAAAAAAAGAAAACAAAAAAAAATCCAACGCACTATAATTGATACAACATGGTTTCACAGTTTCAAATAAAATCAAAAGTGCAAATATGTAGTGCTAAAGGAGATTCAATAAAAAGGGGCCCCAGCAATTTGCCAAAGAATACACCAAATGGTGAAGGAGCTACAGGCCCTCGAGGACTTTCTACTCAAGAAAGACCACTAAGACCCAACAAAGAAGCATCCGGCCAATTGACGAAAGGTTGACTATCGAATAACACTCTGGCTAGCTAGCTACGGAGGAAGGGGACAACAACCTGAGGCGATGCCTTCTCATCCATCCTTATCTACTTTCCTTTTCCAAATGAGCCTTACCAGGACACTGTGGGCAATGCAGACAACACAACAAAGGAAACACCTCTATGCCCTTGAACTATGAATGAAGAGCGCATGCCTACTAACCGCTGGATCGTCGGGCTATATCGGTCCTCCTTCTAGGAACTGGCATTGATTTGGTAGCATTGAAAAGGCCTATCCAAAGGATCGTCAAATGAACAGATCCAACCCTTGGTCTCTGGGTACCGATAAAACTATGTTCCCGCAAGCTGAATTCCAAAACTCTTCGTGTAGTCGATGAATTATCACTCCAAGGCCATCTAGACGTCGAACATCCGACCAAAATTCTTCTTGGATTCGATGAATCATCACTGTATGGCCATCTGGTTGCTGGGCATAGCGTCGTGGAGGCAAACCGGTAGATCAGCGGTCATTTGATCCAAAAATTCTCTGCGAACATGAAGGTCCTTCATGAACTAAAGCGTCGTGAAAGCGAAACGGTAGATTAGCGGTTATCTGATCCAAAAACCCTTCACAAACGTGAAGGTCCTTCATAAACTAAAGCGTTGTGAAGGCATATCAGTGGATCAGTGGTCATTTGATCCAAAAATCCATTCGCGAAAGTGAAGGTCCTTCATGAACTAAAGCGTCGTGAAGGCAAACCGGTAGATCAACGGTCATCTAATCCAAAACCCTTTGCGAATGTTAAGGTCTTTCATTAACTAAAGTTTCGTGAAAGCGAACCGATAGATCAGCGGTCATCTGATCCAACGCGAACATGAAGGCCCTTCATGAACTAAAGCATCATAAAGGCGAATTAGTAGATCATCGGTCATCTAATCCAAAAACCATTCACGAACGTGAAGATCTTTCATGAACTAAAGCATCGAGAAGGAGGATCGATATATCAGTGGTCACCTGATCCAAAAACCCTTCGAGAATGTGAAGGCCCTTCATGAATTAAAGCATCATGAAGGCAAACTGGTAGATCACCGGTCATCTAATCCAAAAACCCTTCATGAATGTGAAGGTCCTTCATGAACTAAAGCAACGTGAAGGTGAACCTGTAGATCAATGTTCATCTAATCCAAAAACCCTTTGTAAACGTCATGGTCCTTCATGACCTAAAGTGCCATGAAGGCGAACCAGTAGACCAGTAGTCATCTGATCTAAAAACCCTTCGCGAACGTGAAGGTCCTTTATGAACTAAAGAATCATGATGGCGAACCGATAGATTAGTGGTCATCTGATCCAAAAAATCCTTCATGAACTAAAGCATCGTGAAGGCGAACCGATAGATTGGTGGTCATCTAATCCAGAGCTCCTCGAAGTCAACGAAGTCACGCTCCGAGGCCATGAATCGACACATTAGTCACTCCGCAGAAGTAACAACGACAGATGAAACTAACAGTGCTGAATTCCAAAGCTTCGAAGTCGCTAAAAAAACTACACCAAAACTAAGCCGACCCTATAGTTAATCAAAGGCCGACTTGAATCAATCCAAGATTTAGAACCTGGGAGAACCAAGTATCTTGGATCCTTAATATATAAGTCTCCGAAGATAGAGGCTTTCCCATGCTTTCATCATCTAGAGGACACAGCCACTGGAATGGGGACAACTAGACAAGTTGTGAAGAAACCCTAGACACAGTTCAAGCATGCGAATAGACTTGCGGCATGGGGGGCACCACACACACTTGAATAACCACAAGAAAGGAGGAGACTAATCATACCGTAGTTCTGTTACGTCCGATAGAAAATTCTGGCATTCTAGTAATTTCGGACTTAATGACTGGCTAGCACAACAAACGAAATAAAGGCATAATACTCGCTTACTCCTTTCCAACTCTTCCTTTACCACCTTTAGTTACCAGTTTCTCTTGGAATCTTAGATCGTGTGCTAGTTGAAGACCCAATCTTTGAAGGCAGTTTGAACCAAAAGCTATGAGTGTTTCCCTGAACTCCCATAGGCTCTTCTTCATATCCATTTTCACACGATCAGCTATACATCTCTCCACCATGGCAACCCGATTTGTTTGGTTGTGCACGTTGCCTCGAAACATAGAAGGATCATCCAAGCCATGGTTACCCGATTCAAAAACCGCTTATCTCTTAGAACCGATGAAGCCGCGTTCTAGTGAAGTCAAACTGTCGGATCGAGGGAAAAATTCAATCCTCGCCTCCCAAAAACTAATGTCTCTCTGGTGGCATTGGGGAGGGCCAAATTTCAAAAGCCACGCACTTCCTAGGCCGCGCATCTCATAAACCGCGCACTTCCTTGGCCGCGCATCTCAAAAGCGACACACTTTCTAGGCCGCACATCTCATAAGCCGCGCACTTCCTAAGCCACAAATCTCATAAGTCGCACACATCCTAAGCCATGCACTTCCTAAGCCGTGCATCTTAGAAGCCGCACACTTCCTAGGCTGCCATCTTATAAGCCGCATATCGCTTCTTGAATCAGTGAAACCACTTCCAAGAGAGCATTTGGTAAGCCACGCATTTCATAAGCCGCACATCGCTTCTTGGGCCAGTGGGATCGCTTTCAAGCAAGCGTCAAAACTCTTCCGCGCGTGTCCACATGTTGCACATCGCTTCTTGAGCCGTGGAACCACGTTCTTGAAGAACGAGCACCTTACATTGCCAGAAGGTTGGCGATGTCGAGAAGGTCTCAACCATTCCGGATCGACGAGTTATATCGATCTCATGTCCTTCTAAGAACCAGTGTCGCTCTGGCAGCATCAGGAAAGCCAGAAGATTTGGCATGCATCCCATAAGTTGTGCATCGCTTCTTGGATTAGTGGAACCACAATCAAGTAAGCACAATCCCACTATGCACATCCCGTAGGCCGCATAGTCACTACTTGTCACTCCAAGTAGTCGATGTCGCTCTAGTGTCATTGATGACTTGTTAAAGTTCTTTAACTATCGGTATTATCCCGACAACACCGGGAAACTTGTTTATTTCAGGATTAACGGGAATCGATCCCTACTACCCAAAAGGACCGACATTGCTCCGGTAGTGTCGCAAAGCTCTCAGACCAAAAGATCGGCAAAGAAATCTGATCTTTGACCTCAATACACAAAATCTCTAAAGTCAAGGCATTCAAGTGACCAGAACCATCGGAGATAGGAGCTGCGATGCAACTTTGACTTGGGGCATCCAGATAACCACCTAGAACATCAAGTGTTTGGAATAGCCTACCCCATGGATTGGGGCACACATAACACACTAATACTTGGTCAGGGTAAAAAAATCGCTACATGGTTCTATTACGCCGAATAGAGAATTTCGGCAATCACAACAGAGAAGAAGTATAGTACGTTGAATGACTCTAGAATTGAAAGAGAAACTGCTCCAACCTGCTAGACATTGATATTGCCTCAACAACATCGAGAACTCCAGACCGTCATTTCAAAGAGAAAATCGAACTCCTTAAATTCATCATCGCTCAGAAGTAGGCGATAAAAGGAGGAACTTACCATCGACAGATATAGACGACGATGGAAGACGTTTCCAGAATTCAAGTCATCGATGCACCGATTTCCAAAGACAGAAGTAGGTGCTCGACTAAGCTCCCAAACCCCAACTTGCAAGAATCTAGTGCAGCCCAAAGATTGGCAACACTCTAAGGGAATAACTCACCTTTCAGCAATCTAACATCATCCGGAGACTAGCGATGTTGGGAAGGATAACTCCTGATCGTCATAGATTCAGTGCGGCTTAGACTTTAGCTACGCTTGATATAATCAACCATGTAGAGATCGATTGGATACCTCGACTCCTGCTTGTGGAAAACCAACCGAAGATAGACAACGACAAGGAGAACACTTAGAATCGAGAAGCTAATCCATTGATTCTCGAAGATTGAAACAAAAGAATAAGGAGGATACTTGCAACAACGTTAGCACCCTAGCAGAGCATATATGGCATCAAATAAGAAATTTTAATTATCATAGACTCAAGGCAAGAACTACCAAACTCTTCCAATCTAAGATCACGATGGGAAAAGTGCAAGTGTACTGGGGGCAATGTAATGACTCGCCCCATAATATCTAATCTTCTATAAGTGCTTAGAGTTTAGCACTTGGGAATAATAGGTTTCACAAATGGAATTCATTTTGTAACAAAAATCGGTCGAAGGAATTTCGACCCTGTACAAACAAGAGTAACCATGGAATTGGTTAAGCAATGACCCTGTACCGCCAAAGGGAGCCCTTGACAGTTATAAACAAAGCTAAGTAACAGACATGCTTGGGACTCTCATCTTTCCAGAATGTGGCGTATCCAGTAGTTAAGTTACATTGAGAAAGCATCCGAATTAGGTTAAAAGGAATCTACTCAACTTTATAGGATCGAATAAATGATTCAATCCTAATTAATGTGACTTTAATGCTGACCAAGGACAAGCAGCACTATGAAAAGTCTTCTACATTTTAATCATCAAAGTGTTAGTCTCCAAAGACCGAAACTAGTACCCAACTAGATTAAAGGCACCATTAGACAGATGGGAAAACCGATCCCAACCTCTTGAGTAAAGATATTTCCCCAGCAACACCGAGGCCTTCTCTCATTTCCTAAGTATCGGTGTTACCCCGGCAACGCCGAGAAACTTTCTATTTCATAAGTACCGGTGTTGCCCCGACAACACCGGGAAACTTTCGATTTCTTAAGTACCGCTGCTGCTCCGGCAATGCCGAGAAACTTTTTGCTTCCTAAGTACCACCCCAGCAATACCGAGAAGTTTGTTATTCAATAAGCAACAACGTTGCCCCGACAACACCAAGAAAAATTTAATCTACAGTTTCAATGAGAAACACTCAACGTAGTGAACCATCGATGCACCAGCTTCCGAAGATAGAAGTTGGTCCACAACTACTGTTGTCTTCGGAAAACCACTCTTGCCCGAAGATAGGCAACAACAGGAAGACATAACCTTCCAAAGGTCAATCGGATGGTTTGACCTTACATCGTAGGAATCAGCCATTTCCTGAAGATAAGGCGGTGCCAAAAGGAAATCCCAAGGATCAAGCCGCTCACGTGCTGGTTTCCAGAGATATAAGCTGGTACACGACCGAACTTCTAATATTTAACCTAGGAAGAAATTTGATGTCATCCAAAGATAAGCAGCTTCAAGAGAAGTTTGCTTGGAACCAAGCAACTAAGTTGTCAACTCTCGAAGGTAGGAGCTGGCACATGAACATGACTTCCCTAACGATGTTGGCAGTTAAGCAAGGCACGCATGCTAAGGATAAGCAGGGAAATTTCCTGGATAATCCAGAATTGGATTGGGAGCTAGATTGGGGGCAATTGAATCATTTATCCCACAACTTTCCATCTCTCACAAACACCCAGATATAGGCATTCGAAATAGCTAGTCCCTTCAATAGGGATGAATGCATAAATACTTGACCGAAAGTAGCGTCGCCAAGTCCAAACATGAATAACCATGAGATTGGCAAGATAACAGTTTAGTCCAACAAAATAGAGCATCCCGGCAATGAAATTACTAACCAAGGAAATGAAGGATTTAACGTTTAGAAATTTACCGTCGCTCAAAGCCCCACGATCATTAGAAGTGTTGATGACCTACTTAAGGTCCAACTAGATCACTTGGTCCCAACTCACAAAGGGAATGCCATTGCCCGAAGATTGGAGATGCTAAGAAGAGACCCCAAAAATGAAACAATTAATACATTGGCTTTCGAAAATAGAAGTAAGAGCTTGATCGAGACTTCATCTCTACCTTTTCTAATCTCGTGTTATCCGAAGATCCACAACATCAAGGAAAAATCAACAGAGTTGAGTCATTCATACATGAGTTTTCGAAGATAGAAACCAACACATGATTAGGATCTCAACACTGGACTTAGAAGAATTTACTTTAGCAAAAGATGCTAGAAACGCGTCTTTCCAATACATGCCGACATTACTATAAAATGTAGAGCTTAGAATCAAGTAATAAAGTCCCTAGTTCTTGAAGATAGGATCTATCGTGTCAATCAAATGTATTACTTTGGAGACCTAGTCTCCCGAAAACATATCGACTTAGTATTCGTAGTAATCAGCCGAATGGATCGGGGCATATACACCAACCCTTTGTCGAATGAACTCAACTGAGCATGAACTTGACTGAGCATAAACAAGAACAGTCACAGAACTAGCTAAAACAAGCTACCTCATAGTTCTAGAAAAAGAAATTCTTGAAACCAAGCAATTAAGCCAACAGTCCTCGGAGACAGAAGCTGGCGTGCAGGTTGAATTCCAAAGAACACAAAGGAAGGATGTTTGCAATCAAAAATCTCATGTTCCAGTTTCCAAAGACTGAAGTTGTGCCAGATCGAACTTCAACTACAACTCTACAAGAGCGACTATGCCTTGTAATTTAGTTGTAATCAATCATCCTGTCATAATAGGAATAAAAAGCTAAGTTCGACTGCGAAGGATCCAGCTTTTTGAGGAGTGGAAGTTCCTCCGCCAAATTAAGGATTGGATGACCGAAAAGTCATTTTCAATAATAAATCATGGCATTCAACATTGTTAAGTATGCTTTACTTAAATAATATCTATGCAAAGTTAGTCCGATGACCCGAGCACCATGAACAGACTATCATGTGTACATAGCTGACTCTGTTGTACTTTAATATTATCTTTCTTGGAACTTAGCCGTTAGCGATGAAAAATCGATAGCGGAATCGCTGTCTAAAGCGACACGGAAAGCTTCTCTTTTCAGGATTACTTAAAGTGCATAAACAAGAAAAGCAATATGATGGAATCATCCACTGTATCCAATTCTGAAATAAATTTTCACGCTGCCATTCAAAACGACGATCAAAACTTAGGCCATTCCTCAAAAAGAGACAGTTGAAGACAGAAATCAAGTTTTGGCTCTGGAACGGTGTATACTCATCCGAGACAAAACTCAGCTTCACCGCCGACGAGTACAGTCCAAGATTCTACCATCTCCCTTTGAGATTACCGTCGTCCTGAAATCATCGCAAGGAGTTTCTATACCAAACTAAAGCACTACGTAATATCCACAGTGTAGATAGCTTTGCTAGTATAGATGAGCTGAATTCTAATTAAAACTAGAATAAACGATTAATGAACAACCAACCAAGTAACATATCAAAAGTTGTATAAGTGAAGGAAAATTCCTCCGAAATTTTTTTAACCCCGGTCAACTCCAACTCATCATGTTGAAACTACTTACCGACCAAAGGGCCCATGTAAATTTCGGTGCAAAGATTGCATCCTCGGTATTGAGAATTAAAATTCGAATTGAAGTCAAAAAAAGATAACTAGTCAAATATGAAATGACTCGGTTCGGAGTAAGGTTTAAGTGAGCAAAAATTCACTGAAAAATTCAAGGTGTTCGAATCGGTGCCGATCCAATCCAATTGGATCGATACTGATCCAAATTAATGATCCTAAATTCCTCTAACATGTTCTACATGATGTTCGTATGCATTCATGAAATTATCAAGTCAAGATCACTGTGTAATCACGAACAATGAGGATTCACACTAAGGATGAACAAATAACTAGTACTTCGTAGATAGATTTCCAAGATAGCTCAACACGAAAGTCAAAACTCCTCGAAATAGAAACCCGAAGATAATTAATACCAGAGCACACCTTGTCTTCAACGAAAGTGTACTCTGAGGGGCAAATGTTAAGCGGGTTTTTAACCCAGCAGAATTCGAAAGGAGTTAGAACATTTAGGTTAAGCTAGAACAACTCGAAACTTGACCAAAAGACCTAAAAGAGCATCATAAAAGTCTCTAAGAAGTAAAGGCTAAAAATAGCCTAACTTTTCGGATCGGCACTGATCCAATCAAATCGGATCGGTACCGATCCGAATCGGTTGATTATTGGTCTTCCAAATCTCTTGAATCACACTCCTATGACTCCACTAAGATCAACCAACAAGCTTGGTAACACTCCAAGAAACCTAGTTTAAAAAAATGAAGACTCATATGATCCATTCAAATGTTTACCCGCTTTTGGACCAGAGCAACTTAAAATGGACCTATAGAACTCATATTGACTCAGATTGACATGAAATTTGGACGGAACACTTAGAAGACATAATAGAAGCCTCATACCAAAAATAAACTCAATTGGAAAAGCCAATTTGGGTCGGTATCGATCCAAAGTTTGGATTGGATCTGACCTAACTAAGGTGGGCACTACCACCTGAGATTCATTATAGTGGCCCTCACACACCCTATAGAAGGTACCTGCAAAGTTTCATCTGATTATGATAAGTATTGAGCGAGTTATGGATGGATCTCCTCCAAATTAAGCCAGTTTAATGGATCTGCTCCGACACATCTAGGGTGGTCCCCACCACCTGAGATCTGATTAGGAGGCTCTCCTACTTCTATACATTGCACGTATAGATTTTTGTGTCATTTGGTTAAGTATTAAGTGATTATGGATGGACCTTCTATGAACGGATGGATTGGATAATCCATGAAGATGGATGGTCAAACTATCTCCAAACGACTTGATATTTGGACATGGTACTCAAATAGAAGATAAGAAGATAACCAAACTGAGAACACTAAAAAATTCACTAACTATTCAGACAGGTACCGATCCGACCCAATCGAATAGGTACCGATCCGACCCTATCAGATAAGTACCGATCTGACTCCATCGGCTAGGTACCGATCCAAATCCTTAGCTTGGTTTGGCTCCATACTTTTTAAGCTCCTTCTACATGTTGAGTATAGTCTTCTGATAAAGCGACTGTGGCCCAAGTGCTCTCCAACCCTTATAAATACCATCCCATCTACAAGATTAAAGGGATCTCTGGACTGGCTGCTGCAATTCTGCCATTTACTATTCTTCACATTTCTTCTCTCACACAATATTCACAAAGGAGCAACTGAGATCCTCCGGTTGCCTCCAAGTACTTGTGATTTAGATCTAACTTAGGTGATTCAATCATATTGTAATCAAAATCAATCTTGCAATAGTGGTCGGTTAATAAAAGTTATAAAGTGAACATATGCTTCGTTAACAGTCGAACCACTATAAAAATCTTCTTATCTCTTTACTATTTCTTCTCCTTTTTCATTCATTTTCTATATTGTTTGCTCTGAGAAACAGGGCAGGTGCTTTCACACTATATCCAGGGTGTTGATCCATTATTGGGTTAATACCTTCCAAAAATCAAAACAAATTCAATAAATTTCCTAAAATCACCAAACCTAGAACATAGCTTCTCAACACCACTCTCCATCCTTTAGACACAATAGGTTAGAGTTTTATCCATGGTTGGAGGTCGAAATTGGTTGAATAGCAAAGAGGGAAAGCGAGAAATTTGAATCTAAAAACGCAGGTTAGTAGAAAATCATAACTAATTCCAGAAAAATTATAAAAATCAATTTTTTTTATGTTGTTTGTAACTCATATATACATCTTCTATGAAATTTCATAGGAAATTATGAAGTTGTGCTATGTTAAATCATCACTGCACTGAGGACAAAATTCAGGAAATTTAGTTGATTTGGCTTGAGATTGATGCATGCGATTTGGTGCTTTTAGGATGTTTAATGCGAGTAATCCTGACCGCTCACTCTGGATTGATTGCGTATTTGGATATTTATGATTTTAGTAGTAAATTGAATCAAATCGCAATGGTTATGTAGTAATTGAAAGCAATTCATTTTTGAAACATAAGGCGGTAGTTGAAAATTTATTTGGAAAGTATGTTGTAGTAAAACAGCGATTACTTGCACTTCCTAAACCCTTTTGGGTCAATCATTTTGGGTTAGAAAGTATATTCAATGTGAATTAATTTCTCTTTTTGTCGCTTTTTGATATTTAGCCGTTTACTTGAACTAAAATGGATTTGAAAGTATAGTCATAATTCTGTTTTTAAAGTAATTTTCTAAGTTTAAACCTAAAATTGATTTGAATTGTAAGCCCAAATTTGATGATCTATTTATTGCTAGAAAGTCTAGACTATCATCTACAACTTTCATCTTTTGAGGTTTGCAAAATTTTGAGGTTTAAAGGATCGTAGCTGCATTTTTTGTTGCATTTTTTGTCGCAGCTCTGAGACTGTAGTGGTTCGAGTAATTTTGCTCAATTGTCGTTGTTTGTGTTTTCTTTGACCGTTCTTGTGTTTCCTCATGGTTGCTTGTTTTTTGATGTGTTTTCAGATTTTCAGTATCTTTTAATAATATTAAAAGTGTTTATAAATGATTTACATGTAGAGGGAAATTGTTTAATTAAAGTGCTTTTATATATAAGCACACTTCAAAATTTCCAAGGAATGCATTATAAAACATCTTTTCAAAATATTTTAAAAGTGAGAATATTATTCTTATTTCTATGATAAATAAATTTGGTTTTAAATTTCTTTTCTTTTGTTTTGGAAACTGAAATTTTGATTTGTTTGATTTTGTTTCTATGAGAAAGAAATATTAATAAATGGATCAGAATTAACGAGCGGCATGTGAAGTTTTTAAATCTATTCCACTTATTTTTATAACTTGTTAAATAGTGAAATGAGTGGAATCTACGGTCTTTTAGTAAATATTCAAGTGTCACCAAGTGGGACACTAAAGGAAACTCGAGTATTTAACATTAGAAAGTATATAACACTTTAGATCAGAAATGATCTTTGAAATAACACGCATCTAGATATGTATGACAAGTATCGGCTTGTCTTATTATGGCATGCATTCAGGCATAATCGATGGGTATCAGTTCGTCTTTTAAATAACATGTTTTTAGACATGTTTGGCAAGTATCAACTTGTCTTATTATGGTATGCATCTAGGATGTACGGCAAGTATCGGCTTGTCTTATTATGGCATGTACCTAGGCGTTATCGGTAGGTATCGACTCATCTTGAGACGACTTGCTTTCATGCGTGTCCTTTGGTTTGTGAATTTATTTATGAGATTTTGATTCGACTTGCTTTTATGCATTTTTTAGTTTCGACATGCTTTCATGTATGCCTGACTTACTAAAGGCTTGCCTATTGATTTTCGACTTGCTTTCATGCTGTCTTTGGTTTTGACTTGTTTCCATACTCGTCATATGGTTTTGACTCGCTTCATGCTCGTCTTTTAGATTTGACTTGCTTTCATGCTCGTCTTTTGATTTTGATTGGTGAGATATTTTGATTCACTATATTTGAGATGATTGCTTGTAATAAACTTAATATGTTTTATGACATGGTGAACTATTATGATTATGGCATTTATTATGTGGATGCTGGTATATTATATAGTTATAACTGTATTATTGGCCTTTACTTTTGTTACATCTATGATCTTACATTTGTTAAACTAGAGATAGTTTGACCCATTTATTATTTATTGATACTCAGGTCAGGCCAAGACATTTCGGGTACTGTGACTCATTGACTGTGGATGTGGAGCTAGATCGTGGATACATATTTATATCATATATGTATGTATGTATGTATGTCGTTAGGTCCTAGAGCTTTGTGCATGTTGTATACTTTGTATGAGCTAATGACTTTTTATATCATGTATATTTTTGAGTCATGTTGTAGTCGATCTATAACTGTATTATGCGAGTCTAGTATTTCTATTTGTAGATTCACTTATGTATGTATATATTTTCATGTCAATATTATATATTCTACTCCATGATATTATATGTTGTTCTGAACATCTTTTTAGCCATCATGTTTATTGCATTGTGCCAATACCATACATGTCATATATGAAATTTTGAGGTATAGTAAAACGTGTCAGTGTTAGCTCACGGGAATATCCACGCTTGGTCTCTCCTAACCAGCCTTATTCTCCGTATTAGCAGACAATATTACTATGTATATTCTTTGCTATTATGGGTATAGAGGTGGGGCGTAACATCTTGGTATCATAGCAAAGGTTCAGAACAATATAAATTATTTATGACACGAATCTTAGCCTATACAGGCTTAGAGTCTCATCCTTTGGGGTACAAGATAGAATTTAGAATCTATTCCTATTTAGGATATAAATATAAATGATTATTAGGAATAATCATCAAGATGTATTTGTAAAAAATTTGAATTACTATATAAATTATTATTTTTATGAAAACGATGGTAAATTTTGGAACTCACTTGTGTCTAGAGTGAGATTTAACAAATAACATATGTTAGACCTTTGATGGCTTAGAATTGAATTATTGTGTCATGATCCATTAGTGATCAAAGTTGCACAATGGAAGTTGATTGACTACCTTTCGATGGGCACATTAATTAGTTTGTTTATATATGTTTGATTGGTTGATGTATGCTTGATTGTTTTGAAATTGTAAATAATTGTTTAAAATTAGTATTGAGTAGGAATCAACACTTGAGAGTTTGAAACCTACTCGATATTAGTAATAAGACCTTACGGTGTCTTCGGTAGTGTAGCTACCGCAAGGGAAATTGGAAGTTTGTTCCTCTATAAAAATAAAATATTAATCCATATGTATGATTAATTAAATACTAAGATGAAATTAAAATTTTGATGGTTGCTTAATGTATGTATGGATAAATGTGTGTATTATTGAATCATTATTGCTGAATTATTATTTGTATTAAAATATATAGATTTAGTGAAGTAGTTTAATGAAAACAAGCATCCATTTAAATTAAAAATCCCTTTGATTAAAGAAACCTTTGGAAATATAATTTGTGTTAAATTGGCAATTGGGTTCTTTATGAATTATGGTCGTGGTGTTTGGCCAATATTCTCGATAAGTATTCCTAAACACTAGGATGAGACAGTCAAACATGGTACTTTGAGTTATAATATTTTCAATATTATAAATAATTATGAAAGTGTTACAAATAATATTCAAAGAGGAAATGAAGTTTTAATGTGAGTAAATATTACTTTAACATGAAATGAATTGTTTGGAAAAAATGTATGTATACTTATGTAATGATTTTGGAAGAAAATGTCTTGAAGATAGATAATATTTTAAGAAGTGTTGAGCTGTATATTTTACTTTTGAAAGGAGTTATCTATGAAGTTTTAATAATAATATAAACTGACTGATATAAGATTTGAATATTATTTGGGAAGATTTTTTTTGAACATTTGAGAAGAATAATATATCTACTATGAAAATAGTTTTTTTATGTATCATAAAATTTTAAAGGTTGAAAGTAAATATAATGAAAGCGATAAGGATACTTATAAGTATTGTTTTTACTTTGAATGGCAAATGCAAATATCGATCACTAGCGATAGTCGAGGTCAGTGGCAAGACGATGTTGATCACACGATCAACATCGTAGTCAATTGGCGAAGCAATTCGCTATAAATGGATGCAAGGCTATATAATTATATTATTTGGTATTTATGAAATGAATTGGTATATGTTCATTGATAAGGTATAAGCTTAAGTGAATTGTGTATATTTCTTTTAGTTGGTTATGTATAACCTACGATAATCAAAAAGAAGGTTAGAGCATATGCTTATAAGTTTTTAAATTAAGAAAAGTTTGGAATATAACCATAATACAATTATAATTGATAAGATTTTGAAGTTTGGATAATTTGATTTTGTGGATAAGTAATATTTCATGTAAAATAGTTTTATATACATATACAACTTAGTTCAAGAAGTTTGGAATTTTACAATTCTTAAAATTTAAAAAGTGGAAATTTAATTTGAAAATACTAAAGAGTTGAGCGATAATAAGTTTGTCATGATTCCTCAATTAGATAGAAATATAACCCCTCAAGAAATACAATTTTGTGTTAGAACTTTTTTAAGTTGTAAAGGGTTATAATATTATAGAGAAGACTTTTCATGTATTTCACATTCTTGTTTATAAATCGAGATATTAAAGAAATTAAATATCTTGAACATCTTAGAGTGTTCACATTTTAGACTCGTAAATGATATTGGGGTTTTGAAGAATGTAAAGTAAATGTGTAAATAAATTTTGGAAATTTTAAAATAAGAAAATATTTAAGGAGAAAGTAACTTTGTATTTTTAATGATTTGAATTAAAAGAATAGGTTGCATTAACAAAGTAATTTTAATGATAAATAATTTAGGAAGCAATTATATTATTTGTAAAATATAATTAGGAACTTATTACTGAGATAGAAATCTATCTAGAATGAGATATGAAAAGCTTTAAAAAGCATCTTGAAACTTTGTTAAAATAGAAATTACGATAAATGAACCTTAAGGTAAATAAAAATGGAAGTAATTCATTTAGCTTATAGTTCTAACTTTTCAAGTAAAAGTTAATAATAGAAGTAAGTTAACTTTAGTCAATATGTATAAAGATTTCAAGGTAAGAAATTTATAGAAAAGAATAGTAGTATTATTATTGTTTTTGGACTATGTTCAAAATTTGAAACTAATGGTTTGTTGTGATAACAATAAATATGGAGGCGTTTGATTTAAATAAATTACCTCTTAAAAGTGTTTATTTGTTTTCTTTTCATTTGAAAGATTAAGATGCAATTATAATCAAGTTAAGTCCTAAATATATCTTAGAAATATAAGTAAGTATATTTGAGTTTCTACTCAATACAAGATTATTTTTAGGCATGCTATATGTATAAAAAGTAGTTTCATAATTATAAACTTGTTAGCTACCAGAAATTTGAATTTACAACTCTTTTATCGGATTTCATCGAATCTTTTTGGGATTGAAAGATATTTCAGTAAGGAACAACCCTTTTTTAGACAACTTCATCAAATTCTACAATATTTTATTGCTAAATGCTGCTTTGCTGAACCAAAAACTCGGCCTGCTATTTATTTCCTAACTTAAAGTATCAACTTATTTGATCATAACTTTTGAATGGTAAATCCAATTTCAGTAATCTTGCTCATTATGGAAATTTAAGACCGTAAGGAAAAACTTTTCTTTTATGAATTTTCCGGAATTTTGATATCTTTAATATGAAAACTGATGATTAGTAAAGAAGGTCTGAGGAGAAAATTAAATTTCATAGTTGGTAAGAAGGAATTTTAATGAAATTATTTTAAAGTAACTTTATTTCTAAAATTCAAAATGTTTCAGATAATTTAGTAAACATTTTACAACCTTAATTGATCATTTATGGTTGTTATGTAATTATGATTTGTATATTATTGTTTATATGGCATGTTTGAGCATAGGTTTTGAAGGCGATCAATAATATAAAGGATAAATGCGCTTATGCTCGCTAAAGGTAAGTAAGATGTAACATCCCCCATTCTAAGGTCCAAAAATAAGTGCTACTGATGCTGTAGTCATCAATAGTATTATTCTCCGGTGATAAAATGAGATCAGTTAATAGTTTCATTAACATCAAAGCACATGAATTTGAATTTTTTTTGAAACACAGATTTCATTAATTAATTTCCATATTCATTACATAAACCTAAAACGTTGCCCGGTTTCAGATAAAATATAATTATTACAAAATACTCTAAAAGCGACATATGAAGATGCCCTCTTGGTTGATCAGAGCTAACTACTAGACAAATACACTTTCTATCATTACATACATATAGATAAAAGTCATAACAACACAGTGGATAAATAAATAAATAAATAGAACCCTACATAGCTAGCTCTGCCTCCTACATGTCTCCGCAAGCTTTATTCGCTGAACCTAAAAACTTGGAAACCTTACTCTCGAGCTACTCAAATGAGTACCCGAGAGTTTAAAGGGAAACACCAAAAATTCGGATCAGACAAAAATTCCGATGTGAATAATAATATTCCATCTCAATTAATAGATATCTAGTTAGACTATGCAACTGAGTGGAACGGATTTTCCTCTCACTAGTATCCCCAAAAATATGTCTTTTATAAATCAAGAACCTGCACCTACAATGGTTAAACTGGACAATATAAACAATCATATGTATGGATGCAACCTGGATATTCATGACCAATCTATCTAAATAAATGGACTATCTGTCTCACATCATAGTTTTCTCAGGATAACTACAAACCTACATGGCTGACTCGAGCCTACTAGATATATCAAATTATCCAACTTGCTTTTAGAAGAAAACTGGCTGGTCTGTCTGAAACTTACTATTCTTAGGTTCACTCTGATCCTAATGGTTTTGCAGGCCAAACAATAACCTATCTCATCTTTGTGTATTCCTTTTTATGCGTAAACCTACTTTTAGTCTTACCCTTAACGAAACCCTACGCACTCGAATTTTGGACTAATATCAGCTAGGGGCTAACGGCTGAAGTATAGGGTGCGACCCTACACTAGTCCCATATAAAATTTTAATCTCTGAGTCAATTCATCCCATCATAATTTATCTAAAGGAAACAAGAACTATAATCTCCTTAGTAAAATCCTAAACTAAATACCTATTTTATTTCCTTGAAAACATAAGTCTTTATAATTGATTTTAACTCTTGATATCATACTTAAAACAAGGACACTATAGCCCTTTCCTTTATCCAAAATATTATGTCAAGATATATAAGCTTTATAAAATAAAATTGATAACTTTGAAATCTCTTAGAGGTTGTCGAAACTCAAAACTTTAGACTATGAATCCATATAGAATAAATCCATTTATATTGATAAAGTGTGGCATTGATATTACCTATATGGGTTATCGCACCCCTTCTATATTGAAACTATGTTAAAGTATCTTATTTATAAAACATAAGGCCATAAGGCCAAAACCCTTTATGTCGCATAGCATAAATATAAAGGTTGCTAATTATAAGTGGCATAACTATTGGTTTGCATAGTATAAAGCTTTAAAACTTAGAAATATGGGAATGTCGAAATTAAGGTTAGGAGGCATCATTGCCATATAAAATCAGTGTCGAAAACAGCATATATCGGCATCATAGCCAAAACACGGTGGCAGAAGAAACTAGCGAGATCATTGCCTCTTTATAATCAATGTCAAAATTTATATATGCGGTATCAAAGCCGTAACATAACTAATGTTGAAAATATACTTATTGCGGCATTGCTACCGTAGTTGATGTTTGTACAGAAAACATGCGACATCGTGGATGTCACTATAAAACTTGCAGCATTATTAATACTGACATAGATACGCAGCAATAATATGCGGCACTGATAAATGGCATTGAAACATGCGGGATAGCCAACGTCGCATGCATCAATGTCGACATCGAAGCTATACTTCCCACATCAACCAATGTTGATTCATTTCATACCAACCTGGGTTGATATTGTATGCGTCACCATTATTTAACGTGACAAAGATGCGACACAGATAAGTTGCGGCATCAATGAGGCAATGGCAACTCCCGTATTATTATAAAATATGTAAATTTTCTCTATAAAGTAATATTGTTTTACCAATTCATATTCTTTGCCAAATTGTTATTGGATAATAACTTTCTTTACCAATTCATTTCAAAAAACTGCTATGGATCAGATTTCTCATCCCCGAAATAATTTGCAAACCAATAATTTTATAATAATATTTTAATATAATTATTAAGCTTTTCTAGCCTAATAAATTCGTAATAAATCATGAACACTTGAGAAAAATCCCAAAATATCACAATAAATCAGATTTAGTATATTATTTAATTTTTAAAAATTTCAGGATCAAAAAACATTATTTTTTTATTTTTTATAATTAAAACGTGAAATAAACCATTTTCTCCACTTAAGAAATTCATAAAATATTCATACTTAATTGGAAAATTATGAAATTAAAAACTCACTACTAAAATAATGTTTCTAACATCATATCAAAATTTCAAGTCGAATGGATGCTATAGACTAGGTTTTCACTCTTAAAACCTACTAAATAATTTCATAATAAATCCAATAATTCATCATTTAAGCATATATTCAAGCAATCATTGAAAACATGGCATAAAACAATCATAAGATTTGGGTTGATCATAAAACTGAAAAACCATGCAAGTAGTGAGATGGATAACTATTATTCACCTTGATTTGATAGTCAAACTTGAGATTTGAATATTGATTTCGTTTCCTTAAGCTTTCTCTTTAATGCCTAGATTTTCTACTCCTTAAAGCTATTAACAATGGCCGATCTTTATTAATATTTAGTTTGAATGAATGAATGCGAGGGAGGAATTGAGAATGGGAAGGTATACGTTAAGGA
This sequence comes from Allium fistulosum, assembly GCA_030737815.1. Taxonomy (NCBI): domain Eukaryota; kingdom Viridiplantae; phylum Streptophyta; class Magnoliopsida; order Asparagales; family Amaryllidaceae; genus Allium; species Allium fistulosum. Next base: position 325,427,817 of record CM060903.1, on the reverse strand, counting down.
AATAAGGTCTTTCCCTATTTTTCCCTTCTCATAAATCCTCCTTCTTATTAATGATCTAACCAATCTTATTAGTTCATTAATTAAGGCTCGATCCATATTATAATTATCAAATCACAATCACCTTATCTTTTTACATTATTTTATTTTATTTATCTAATTAAATATCCTAAATAATATTAATCAAAATTAGGGGTATTACATAAGAATACGCTTAAAGGTGGTAAGAGAATGCATATTTTATCAAGCCATGTTTTAATTGTTTTATTTCCCCATGTTTTGGATGCCTCTTCGAAGATATGTATATATTTCTATGTTTTATAAAATTTCGGAATGCTCTCTGTACAAAAGAGACTCTGTTGAAATTTATTGTAAATTACTACACTTAGAAATTTTAGTTCGTACGCAAGAATAGAAACTTTTAATAAAGATAAATTAAATGTATAACATGCGAAATAGACGAATTCTGGATGGACTTTAGTAGTTAAAGTCCCATAAAGGGATTGTATGGTATGCTTTAGTAGGTGATATAATAAGGAATTTTGGGTTATGATTGTTTGATGAATGTGTTACTAAGAGTAATATGAATCTATAGCACACTTTAATCTAAAATTAAATTACAAGGATGCAATTTCTTGAAGGAGGGGAGTTCTGTAACAACCCTGATTAGAATTTCGTAATAATTATTCTGGAAATAATAATGGGAATTTAAAATTTTATTTATTAAAATAAGACAATTGGAAGGTTATGTTGTTCCTATAAAAAGAAGATAACCTGTTTTAGAATGAGTAACTCTTAATAATGTAAAGTTGGAAATTTTATTTTTATCTTCTTCAATAAAGTTTAATTGGTAGGAAAAATGTAGATTTTCGGTTGCTAAACCTTTTGTAAAGAATAAAGGAATTTTCTAAGTGTTTGTAAGAAAAAATGATTTATAAGTAAAATTGTGAGTTTTGGAATGAATTGTGTTAGATTTTGAGTTTCATGAAATAAGAACAAAAGTTTTAAATAATATAGAAAAGAGAACTTTGATTAAGAAGAAAGAAATACTATTTATTCCTTTTTGTGGGTTTGTTTGCAACCTAAGCCCATATTGAATTTAAACTAAGGAGAAGTTTCTTCTCTTATGTTTCACAATATGTTCATTTTTTAAAAGAGGAAAATTTTCCCTAAGTATTATCTTTCAAAACCCTAGGCCTTCCAAAAATCAAAACAAATTCAATAAATTCCCAAAAATCACCAAACTTAGAACATAGTTTCTCAACACCACTCTCCATCTCTAAGACCCATAAAGCTAGAGTTTGGCTATGGTTGGAGGTTGAAGTTGGTTGAATAGCAAAGAGGGAAAGTGAGAAATCTAAAGCTGAAAACATGGTTTAGTAGAAAAATCATAACAAATTTCAAAAAATTAAAAAAATCTGAAATTTTGATATATTGTTCGTGTAACACCCCAAAAATTCTCTGGAATAAATAAAAATAGATATAAAAGTTAATAATGAACATAAAAGTCAAACTTTCACAAACGTCTGAATTTGGCTACGGGGCTTGCACCATTGTATCTGTAGCAATTTCTAGACAATTTTCTTATATAACTTGTCAGAATTCGAGTTAGTATAGGAAGTTACAAGTGCCGGAAATATAAGTAAGAAATTAAAATAGAAGAAAAGAAAAAATTATATAATACAAGGGGCCAGGTCGACCCTCACTGGGCCTAGGTCGACTAGGGGCGATTGACCTAGCCTAGGGGCGGTCTACCCAACCTAGTGTAAAATCGTATGGATAGATGCCTGTGTCACTTTGTTTTGATGGTCGAGATGTTAGGCATTGTAACGACCCTGAATTTTTGATATTGGAAATCAGGATATTTAATTGATTTTTAAATATCTGGAAGTTAGTTTAATTTGAAAATTGAAATATCGGAATGAAAATGGAAATTTAATTATTGAATTTAATTATTGAAACTGGGTAAAATATTGTACCTTCAGTTTTGAGCTTGTTAAAAATATTTTCAAGGCTTAGAATATTTATGTTGATAATACTGAAGATAATAAAAGCTTCAGAATTAGATTTGGAACTGTTTTGTTCAGTTTTGAATTTTATCGTTTAAATCGATATTTGAAAATAGCCTTCCGGGGCACAGTCTCGGAATTCGACGAAACCAGTTCCATTGGATCCGAAATAATGTATTATTATCAGATTTGAATTTTCGTAATGTTTGGAGTGATCGTTTGACCGTACGATATATAAACGCGCTGAAATTAAATCGAAAATTTAATATTATAACTGGTCCAAAAAGCTATCTTCTCCATACGATCGAATTTGGAGTCGAAACCTTTTCCACTGCATTTGGAATAGGGGTATTACCTTACAAATGCTTGGCGGCATGCCTTGATAGGAGATCACGATTTTGAGTTGCAAATTTAAAGGCAATTTGAATTTAAATTTAAAATATATATATTATATTGGTCAATTCCCAGCTGCATTATTTCACATCAGTGCCTTTTCCTTTCACCTTAGAAGCACTGTAGCCTGTCAATTGAGCACGTGAACGTGTTCTCTTGTCTCCTCTCCATTTCGTTCAAATGGCCAGAGAAAATTATTTCGTTCAAAACAAACGAAAAAAAAACTTTTCTTCTCGTTCAAATAAAAATGGCCGCTGCCTTTTTAAAATTTTCAAATCGAATTAGTCAAAGAAAATGTCTGCCTCTTTTCTTTTCTTTCCCAAAATCGAAACCCTATTCGAGTTTGCCTTCGATTGACAGAGGGTAATCGTGATACACTAGAGGAGAGTGCACGCGCGAGGAGGTGGAGGCATCTTGGCGAAATCGAGGCAGTGGATGGGACAACGGCGGCGTCGAACTCTCGTCTGTCGAAGGCGTCACGAATTGGTCAAACACACTCGAGAGGGAGATTGGTGTCGTACCAGAGGGATTCGCGAAGCCAGGTGGGAGGCCGCAACATTGATGGGTGCTCGCGATGGAAGTCAAGAGGCAGCACGCTCGATTTGGAGATGGCGTGGAGGTCGAGGTCTGGGCTGCAGTCAAATCAAGGAGCATGATGCTCGGTGTCACTGGTGGCTTGTAGTGGGAAGGTAAAGTTGCGAAGGCGATGTCGTCATCATTGAGGCAGCGATGAAGGGGCTCTGGTCGAGATCGAATCGCTGTCGATTTCAGGTGGGGTTCATTGGTAGTAGGTCGAGATGCAGTGTCGTGGTGAAGGCTGCGATGATGGTTAGGTATAACATTTTATTTTATTTAACAAAAATAAAATAAAATTACTATGATGATTATTATAAACAGAAAGTGTTTAGTCAGAGAATATATATACAGATTTGAAAGCAAGATTTTAAAAATCAGATTTGTATTTTATTTTGCGAAAACATACTTTACAGTAAGTAAAGGAAATAAATGAGAAATAAAAATGTATATGCTTATATCCATTCTAAGCCTACTAGTTTAATTTTTAAAAATTAATAATGTGTTATGGAGATTTATTTGTTAAATAAACTTATTTAATTATTTAGCTACTAAAAGAGTTAAAAAAATAGTTTAAATGAAATCATTTGTTTAAATTAAAATTATTAAATGGGAATTTAATTGTTCGATTTATTCGAATATTAATAAATCATATAATTATTTATACAAGGTCAAAATCGTGAAGAAAGAATGCTAATTTGGAATGCATTGCAAATTAAAAGCAAAGGTGAGATCTTCTCACTCAAATTAAAATTGGAATTTCAGTATTTGATTGATTGCCTGATTGTGATAGTATATATATTAGTATATTGCAATATATACATATATATATATATTGGAATATATATATATATATATATATATTGGAGTTGTTGATTTCCCGCATTATATAGCGGATGAGACCCTATGCGCCGCATAATAGCAGATGATATTTTATAAATCCCATATACCGTGATATTCCACCTCGAAGTGGAATTGGTATTGTGCTAACGTCTGTGGATGCAGGGAAACAGGTTGGAGGGATCCAACTGGATTCCTCAAATTATGTGAATTTGTTTCATATATTGTGTGTGATTATATTTGTGATTGGAATTGTTGAAGGCTATAATTTAGCCGAATGTATTTTTGGTATCGCTGGATACCAGAAATAAATAAAATTGGATTTTTGAATTTAAAGTTGGAAATTTTAAGAAAATTCCTTTTAAAAGAATTAGGTGAATTTAAAAGAAGTAATTAAAGTATTAAAATTGATTTTTGTAATCTTATCGAATAAATTCCAAAATATGGGAAAAGATATAAATAAATGGGTTTTGAAAAATATTGTTTAAAAGCAGAAGAATTTATTGAAAACGGAATTTTGAATAATTTGGAAAGAATAAAGGGATTTGTTTTTAAAGGTGATAAATTTGTTTGAAACCCATTTGATAATTAATCTGGTATTGGGAAATAATTTTTTTGGAAATTAATAAGATAATTGATTTAGTGTTTGAAAAATAAATTGGAAGAATCAATTTGTAAAATTGATTTGGTATGGGAAATAAATGGTAGAATCAATTTGAAATTTGATTTGGTGTTGAAGTAAATTTAGAAATCAATTTGGAATTTGATTTGGGATTTGAAATGAAATTGAGAAATCAATCTGAAAGTTGATTTGGAGTTGAAAGTGAATATTTGAGAAATCGATTTGAAAATCATATAAAAAGTGAATATTTGGGAATGTAAATTCAAAATGGAATTTATAAAGGAAAGGGAAATTGATTTGAAATTTATTTTCAAAAGTTTGACAAGTGAAAAGTTATTTGAAATTAGTTTTCAAAGTGATGAAGTGTGGAAAATATATATCTTGTGAAGATATTTTGAAAATAAATAATTTGGAAAAATTATTTAAATTGGTTGATTGTTGTGAATGTCGTTTGATAGTTAAATAACCGACTATCAATATTTGCCTTTGAAATGGCACTTGAAATTGTTTTTAAAATAAGCGCTCATTATTCGGTTAAGCCGGGAGAGGACTTTGTGTCATATAAACCATTCCGAATAATGATACGACGTTATGAATTGCAATTGAAGACCAGTGTGAAGACTGGGTATTTTCGAAAATGAAAGGAAAACCTGTCGAATGTCTCTGCACCGAGTTTCTCCGGTATAGAGATTTATATCACTCTTCTTGTGATGGGAAGTCTGGACGTGATTAGTGAATATCCAGATTGCAAGGGCTTCTTTGGAAGTGCCTTCGGTTCTGTTCGAACCCGGAACAGACTTGTATGGTTGATTGTCTGACATTACACTTTGAGATATAAAGCTGATTTCTTTCAAATACATTTCTGTTTGGTGGCGGAGAATTTATTCTTTAGCTTAACACCCTTCTCTAAGACGTACGAGCTCAAAGGTTATGTAGTTGAAAGTTATCAGTGATATACTCCCAATTTGGTAGTGTGGCATGTTGAGTGCTGCTGTGTGCTGATCAATTGTTGATCAAAGCATGGCTTTCGTGTAAAGCGTAGCTTTGTGGACGAGACCTCATCGAACCTCACAAACCAGAAATGGTCGAAACAGGAAAGATGCGGCAAGGTTTCAGGGGTAGCTCCCCTAGGGTATGACCATTCCTTCTGGAAAAAGGTGATATCATGGTATGGAGCCCAGATATTTACCTGTGTGGTTGCTCCAATCTCATTTACTTTGTGTGATTGTTGCTGTGTGATCGAGGCGCCTCGGATAAAGGTCGCAAACGACCGGGGGTGGAATATTTCAGGTTTACTACCCGGGAAGGGGGTAACCGGCCTTGTGTTGGCAGAGAGCCAGGTGGTTCTCGGGGCATGCCTCCAGAGACATTCCTACGTGGCATAGGAAGTTCCTTAGCCTGACGATTTGTTGGAAAATCCAAAGAAACAATACGAGCCCTTTACGATTGCAGTTGTATAACCTATCTCCTCAGGCAGCAGCTATAACAGGCATAATATAATGGTACCTATGCTGGCTAAGATTAATATTGTATTTTTGAAAGAATTTTCACACTATGCACTAGCAATAATATCAAAAGAGTTTTTCTTCCATAGTAAGCATATTTGACTATCATAAGAAGAAATCTCCTCCAAGCCTGCGATTGCATTGTGTGTGTGGTGGGAGGTCTTATGGTAGTTTCATTTTCCAAAAGCATTGTGGATTTCAATGTTTAAAATTCTTTTGTTGTTGTTTTAAAGATAATAAATGTTTTAAGTTCTCACATCAGTCCCATGACTGACCTAGAGTTTATTGTTCCCTTCCTAAACTCTGGGTGCCCATAATTTTCCACACGGGCAGCCTAGAGTCAAGTTATCAGGTCATTCTGGATTCAGGAGATGCTGTGGAGCTCAGTGGCGAGCTGGATGGCGAGGCGTAGCATTTGTATATGATATTATCTTTTTCGCTGTGTATTCTGTATGAGGACAAGTTTGTATAACTGTCCATTGATGTATTGTGTTGTATATTGACTCTGATGATGTAATGTATAAAATGATATAATTCTTGATTTAAAGATTATTCATCTATCTATTATATGTTGTTCTGCTGTGAATGTGAGATTCTGATATTGATTCTGTTTCTGTTTTTCAGTTCTTTCTTTTCTTCTGTCTTCTTCTACCTCTTCTTTTTAACCCTAATGGTTCGGTTTTCCGGCATTCGATTGCGCGGCATTTGATACAGTGGACGTATTAATGTCGACTTTCGAGCGTCGAAAAGTCGAAACGTTACAGGTGGTATCGGAGTGATTGGTTAAGCGACAACCCTGGCTCTGTTGGGTGTTACTCATTAGAGATAGAGTCAGTAGTATTCTAGAATGAACCCGTAAATTTTTAATAATTTTATTTGTTTTATTAATATATTCAATTGAAATTTTGTGAAATTTTAAATAATAAAATTTTGAAATAAAAATTTAATATTTGAAATGCGTCTAGTTAAACATAGCAACTGGTAAATTTTCATCCAAAAATTTGGAAGTTACTTTCGTGTGTAATTTTATTTCAATTTAATCAGTTAGGAATTGATGAAAATAAAAATTTTTTGAAACCTAAATATTTTTACATAGAAAAATTCTAAATCATCTTCCGAGCAAGACGTCATTTTTTCGTTTTTCCAAATTTGGGCTTCTTTAGCTCCGTCGATCTTATTCTTCTGCGTTTTTGCTGCATTTTCCGCTAGTAGAAAATTCGGATTTTTATAATTCAATCGTACCACTGATATCTGTATACCGTTTTGACCGTCTCGTCGTGCTGATCTCAGCGGTATATTCACTTTTGTGTTTTGAAATTCGGTATGCGGTGAAACCGTGAAACGGTCAATCGTATTTGTTCCGCGTTTGGAATCTTTTGGTTTCCGTATGTCTTTTCGTCTGTCCAAGCTAACAGCTGTTCACATTTAATATTTCTAGAGATTAGTGTACCTGACATCCACCATTTCACTCTTTCAAAAATATTAGAATGTTGATTCGTTTTCCCCGGTTCATTTTATTTTCATTTATAACTTCGTTTCTGTTAGGAAGGCAAAGCTTCATTCTTCTTTTTGGTTGCTGTCACCCTCCATCTTCCCTTCTTCATTTCTTTGGATTCACATGGCCTCACGCACCCAGATTCCCTCTCCAAACAACCGCCACTCGCGCCTTCACCCACGCACAGCCGCAACATCGCGCAACCCCTCATCGTTCCCACTTCCGCCTTCCCTCCTCCTACTTTCGACCTCAACCCCGTCCTCTCCAAGCATGCATCACCATTCCCGAGCATCCCCATGATCTCACATCCACCGTGCTCGGCCACCACCATAAGTAATTCACCTCCATGCTGCTAACTCTGCCGCCTGCAACCGGAACCGCCTATTCCACTTCTCCTCTACCTGCCGATCTGCCATACAACGAGCACAACCACCCCAGGACCTCATCCCACTCACCTGGGTCGTGTATATTAATATATATGAAATTGTTTGAAAGGTAATAATCATTTACTAAGTTTTGATCTCTAAAAGTAGTATATATATGAAAATTATAGTTATCTGCTTGTATATGTTATGCGCAGATTTTTAAGTATTCGCATATGTTGTATTAATATATTTTAATGTCATATATTTTCTGTATGTAAATATAAGCTGTAAAGAAATCTAGTTATAGAGGCTTATGTAGTTTTCTTTTATAGTACAGTTTTGTTTTAAAATCTCTATTATAATTTATATATATTTGGTTATATAGTAGTTCGTATACACTTTTTGTATATTTAGTATAATGTAATAAGGTATATATTTCAGTATATATGTTATATACTTGGTCTGTATATTTATAAATTTTTGAAAAAAAAAATTGATTTTTAAAAGAATATGTCTTGAACAGTAAAAATGAATTTAAATAAAAGTTTGGACACTCTGTACCTGTTTCATTTTAAGTATGTATAGTTATAGTTAAGCTTGTATATAAAGTTATATGATTCTGCTAGGTTATAAAATTTAAGTTACGAAGTTGGTTTTATATTTGTTCTTATTTTTGAAATTGTTGTAATAACTTTATAATGCGGCAGTATAGATCTATATGGTCAGTGTATATTTTTGAACATAATACATAGGTAGAATGATTTAAAATAAGTATATATTGATAAGTGTTGATTTGAAATATAAGTTATATCTATTTTAAATGTATGTGACAGATTTAACAACGATCTTAAAATATATATATAGGTATTATTTTGATAGGTGTTTTAAGTTGAGTATTGATTTTAAAAAAAACTTATAATATTATATATATATATATAACAGTTCACTTATATCAAATTTCCTTCATCGATCCAGTTCTAATTTGATTTTGTCTATTTCTTATCTATCAGCTCTATCTATCGAATTCGTACCAATTTAGCTTTGCTTTGGATTCGTAACTCATCTCATTGTTGAATCTCTCTAGCCTCGAAAGGTGAGCAATCACTCACGATTAACGTTCTTTTATTTATTAAATTTGATTTCAATTGAAACGATAATTGAAATATGCTGATGTTAGTTATTTACACTGTTATATATATGCTATTACCTGTATCGGTTCACCTGTGACATATGACCCCATTACCTGCCAATTGAATTAAGACGATGTTAGTTATTTACACTGTCGTATATATGCTATCACCTGTATCAGTTCACCTGTGACATCTGACACCATTATCTGTTATTTATATTGATGATATATGCCTGTTATATTATTATCATGTCTGTTATCACTCTGCAAGTTCCCTGTTAGTATAGAATCACTATGGGTTGAAATGATACATACCCGAACGGACTTTAGAATAGGAGAAAATTGTTATGGGTTGAAATGATAAACCCAAGCGATTTTCAATTGAATTGAATTTGGGATTACGGGTTGAAATGATAAATATCCGTATCACTTGACCATAGGGTAGAAAATTATATACAAACACCGTTGGTCTATATATAAATAATTTGAAATGATTTCTATGGTTTTGAAAAGAAATATATGGTTTTAATAAATATTGATTTTAAAGATTTATTAAAGTTGATTTGAATCAATATAAAAATATGTTTCGAGTATTTATGTAAAATTTATATTTTCAAATATAAAGTTTATAATGTTTCAGGTTGAAAGATAAATTTGAAATTGATTTGGAATTCTTAATTAATTAATAATTATACTTAAATAAGTTTGATTTGAAATCTATTAAATTTGAAATTTTAAGATATGTTTTATAACTTGAACTTGATTAAAAAGTGGCTTAAATGAATATTTCAAACTTATATGAATTTAAATGGGATATTTTGTTTATATAAATTTGTAAATTGAAGTTGTATTTGGATGTATTGAAATGATTAAAGAAATATCTCAGAAACTAAATGTAATGAAATTTAATTTAGATATAAATGGAATTATCAAATTTAGTTTTTGAAATGTGGAATATTTAAAGCTTTGAAATATATTGAAATTTAATGGTTTATTTTGTGTTTCAAATCTGTATTTGAAATCGTTATAATTCGAAATGATTTATTGAGAATTGAATTGAGTCAAAATTTATGAATTGAGATTGAATTAAGTTGAATTTGGAAGTCGAGATAATTTGAATCGGTTTGTGAATTTGTGGAAGCTATTTTATTGTATAAAGTATCTTTAAACTATATCTAAAACTATTTATATTTTACTTTATAAATCATTTTAATATAAACTATTTTATATAAATCATTTTCAATATATATTATTTTATTATAAACTATTTTAACTTATAACTATTTTATATAAACTATTTTTATTTTATAAACTATTTTATTATATACACTAATTTTAATATCTAAACTGTTTAAGAGGAAAGTGTTATGGATTCCAAAATGTTATGATTTCAAACTATAGTTTCAAAGTGTTATGAATTTCAAGGTTTTGATTCCCAAAGTGTTTTGATTTTAAAAGACTTACGATTTCGAAAGCGATATAACTTTGGAAAGTGATATGATTTTGGGAATGGATTTATTTGAAGTGAAAGTGATATCGTATTGATATGGTTTTGAAATGGCAATGATATTTTGGTTTTGAAATATAAACTATTTTGAAAGTTTATTAAATGACCAATCGGTGTAATAATTACATAGTTATTGAAGAGTCCGGGATCGGTTAGGGACATACTCTTTTGTCCAAATCAAAAACCACTTTAATAACTATTATACGCGGAGTGTGATCCAAAATGAAGTGGTTGGAATGATGACGTTGCTGGATTTTGAAGAAAGAGAACGATAATGGATGACCTTGACACTTGTGTCAAATTGGAAATGACTTAAACAGGAGCCGTGCCGGGCCAGTGAGGTTAGCTACCTCTAGCGGACACACTTCTTCGTAAACTACTCATTACTTGTTTTTGATTGGTGTGCACCCTTGATTTGGGAGTGTTGTTTCGTGGTGTTGCGATCGTTGCGGCGATGCATTCTCACCAGTCCGAATCAGGAAAACGTTAGTTTCACTACCTTGGGTATTGCCTCATGTGCCTTGTCATACTTATATCCCTATGCGCGACCGCTACGATTTGTTTTGTGTTATACCTATGGAGTACTCCCTGATAGCCCACTAGTTTACGGTGGAGTTTACAGTGCTGTATAGACTATGACGCTTATATAAAATGTGTTAATGGGGATAATGGTAACGCCTTAACGCTATTTTGATATTTTATATTACTGATAGGCATTATCTACTTAGCGTACACTACTACATAGTAGATAGTTTAACGGATCCTTAGATGATGGTTATCCCAAACATCCTTTGAGTTGTATTTCAGTCGTTATTTCACTTGAGTTGGATTTAATGATATAAGAATGTTAATCCTGACTCGAGTGTTTTGTGTTTTCTTTACGCTCGGGTCAGACTGAGTGTACCAGTATTCGAGGCTCACCTTTGGAGTTGGAGCTTCACTTGGAGATCCAGCTATCTATCGATTCCACTATCAGTTATCCAGTTGATTCCACTAATGTATTCAGATCTTGTATTTGACTATTGTATTGAGATATCTATGTATTCGAGGCTTCTGTTGTATCTTGTTTAACTCTGTTATATATATATAGTAGCTTCATGAACTACTATTCTTTTGTTTCCGCTGCACTATTGTTATATTACTCTATGTCTCTGATCTGTGATTATTTTATTTACTGTATATGCTGAGTTTTGCCAATTTAAATTAACTATTCGGTATTTTGAATTATTCAAGTTTGACATGTGTGTATGCCTATGCACTTGGCGGGTGCAGCATGATATGGGGTTCTCACATTTGGGTTTGGTAGCGAGCGGATGACTCTTACTCCTACATGTCCCTGCGGGGTTGGTGCAGTCGAGAGGCTGGCCGTAAAGGTAGAACACAGGTACAGCTGTTGGGTGTTACTCATTAGAGATAGAGTCAGTAGTACTCTGGAATGAGTGTGAGTGTAATAATAGATATGAGCGCGTATTTGTTAGTGAATACAAAATTTTGTCTTATATTGTGTTGACTTACCGGTTGATTGTTTATGGATTCTGGTCGGTGCAATCTGGCCAACTGTAATCGATAGGGGTTTCTAAACTCTTAAACAAGATAAACTGACACAATATTGTTTTAAAATAGGGTAAATGAAATAATTTTACCCAAAACTATTTTGTATAGAAAGGAAATGATTTTATATGAATTGTTATAGTATATGGATGCTTGGTTGTTAGGAAGTGATAATATTGAATTATTATCATTGTTATATGGAAATTGAATAAGAAATAATGGTATAACCAAAGATTTGGAGATAAATTCATTTGACAAATGAAATTTATAAATATGAATTGAAAGTATAAGGAAATAAATTCATATACGAATGTGATTTGTAAATGTAAATTGTAAATGAGATTTATAATTTGAAATAGAATTCCAGAGAAGTATTTGAAATAAAATTCATTAATGGAATGTAAATAAGTTGATAACTTATAAAATATTTGAAATTTGATTGGAATGAGATTCAAATTTAAAAGGAATGAATTTGTGAATGAACAAATGAAGCTACATTTGTAAATAAATGAATTGGAAATTGAATAATATAATGAGATTTGATTTGAATCAAGTCGAAGAGAAAATTCCAACTTGGAAAAATAAAATAAAAATATGGATTGAATTCAAGTAAACTAACTTGATAATTTATTAATTCATGAAGTTGAATTAGTTAAATTAAAATTGAATTGTGAGCTGAATAAAAGTGGTTTGAATTTGCATATAAATTCAAGTAAGTAGAAAAAATAATAAATTGGAAATTTCCTTGTTATAGATAAAATAAATTCGAGATGAATCAAATATGAAAATTTGAAATTTAAAAAGGATAAGTGAATATACTAATTGAGTTAAGTTAGTAGATGGAATGGATTTGATTAAATGAAAAATCAAATCAAAGATTTAAATTGGAAATTGTTTACAAGGAAATATAACTTGAGTTTGAGTTGAAATGACTTAAGAAATATTTTGACAAAAGCGTTGTTGTTGGGTTTTATGAAATGGTTTCAAATGAAATGAATGTGAATATGAAATGCAAATTAAATTGTATGTGAATTGGTCGTAAGAAATTTAATTTGTATCGAAACCATATAAATTGCTAATGGAAATTATTTTGAATGTATTGCTTATGAAATATATGTATTTGCTATTGAAATGAGTGAAATGTTAATAGATTTCCTATATTTGTCACTTACATATTTGAATTGAGTAAGCACAGGTTTTTCGAAGCCATTTGGCTGCATTTGGGTTGCGCAAAATGCTTAAAAATAACTGCTTTGCTTAAAATGCTAAAGGTACGCCTACGCAATACAAAATAGGAAATATGAACTGTTTTTGCTTTTCCGACCGAGTGGGTCGATGTATATATATTTACATCTTTTGTCAAATTGCAAAAGCTCCTCCGTACAAAGGAGACTCTGCCAAAATTTTCTGAAAATTTTGGGAGTTAGAAAAAATTTGGAATTTTTGAAAATTTTCACTTAACGACAAATGATTTCAAATTGAATTTGAGATAAGGTAAATAGAATTCAATATCTAAAATGAAGTAAATTGAATTCAAATGGAATTGAAAATGCAAAGTTGAATGGAAATGAATATACAACTTTGTTTGTGAAGTGAAAATAAATATAAGAAGTATGTAAATACTTATATTGAACTTAAGAAATGAATGGTGGAAATTCTTAAGTAGAATGGGTATTGGGAATCCAATAAGTAAATTTGGACATTGTTGTTAAGTAAAGTATACAGGGATTATAAAGGCTATAGGAAAATGGAATTGGATTTTGATTTCAAAGGTAAATTTGAATTTGTTCGACAATAAGGTATGTATTTAAAATTTCAGTATGAAATTTGATGGGATTCTGATTTTGCCACTTGGCATTTTATTTTCTATTAGGATTTGAGAGTCCGTAGGGACATTTTGTAGTCGTGCCGAGTTAGCCGCGCAAAGGAGACGCTGGCGAAATTTTTCGGAAATTTAGGGAGTTAGAAAATTTTTGAGAAATTTTGGGATAATTTAAAATTTGAATTTAAACTTAAATTTGAATTGTGAAGTAAATAAAGTTTTTGGAAACTATGGTTAAGATTTTGGAAAGTTAGTTGAAATGATAATAGATCTTTAATAAAAGATTATTTTAGCAATTTGATAAAACTATTTGGATTTGAGAAAATAGTTAACGGGTTGAGGATCATTCTTCTTAACTTGTAATTTCGGGACAAAATTCTTTTAAGGGGGGAAGATTGTAATGACCCTGAATTTTTGATATTGGAAATCAGGATATTTAATTGATTTTTAAATATCTGGAAGTTAGTTTAATTTGAAAATTCAAATATCGGAATGAAAATGGAAATTTAATTATTGAAACTGGGTAAAATATTGTATCTTCAGTTTTGAGCTTGTTAAAAATATTTTCAAGGCTTAGAAAATTTATGTTGATAATACTGAAGATAATAAAAGCTTCAGAAATGTATTTGGAACTGTTTTGTTCAGTTTTGAATTTTATCGTTTAAATCGATATTTGAAAATAGCCTTCCGGGTCACAGTCTCGGAATTCGACGAAACCAGTTCCATTGGATCCGTAATAATGTATTATTATCGGATTTCAATTTTTGTAATGTTTGGAGTGATCGTTTGGCCGTACGATATATAAACGCGCTGAAATTAAATCGAAAATTTAATATTATAACTGGTCCAAAAAGCTATCTACTCCATACGATCGAATTTGGAGTCGAAACATTTTCCATTGCGTTTGGAATAGGGGTTTTACCTTACAAACGCCTGGCGGCATGCCTCGATAGGAGATCACAATTTTGAGTTGCAAATTTAGAGACAATTTGAATTTAAATTTAATATATAGATATATATATTATATTGATCAATTCCCAGCTGCATTATTTCACATCAGTGCCTTTTCCTTTCACCTCAGAAGCACTGTAGCCTGTCAATTGAGCACGTGAATGTGTTCTCTTGTCTCCTCTCCATTTCGTTCAAATGGCCAGAGAAAATTATTTCGTTCAAAACAAACGAAAAAAAAAACTTTTCTTCTCATTCAAATAAAAATGGCCGCTGCCTTTTTAAAATTTTCAAATCGAATTAGTCGAAGAAAATGTCTGCCTCTTTTCTTTTCTTTCCCAAAATCGAAACCCTATTTGAGTTTTCCTTCGATCGACAGAGGGTAATCGCGATGCACTAGAGGGGAGTGCACACGCGAGGAGGTGGAGGCGTCTTGGGCAAATCGAGGCAGTGGATAGGACAACGGCGGCGTCGAACTCTTATTTGTCGAAGGCGTCGCGAGTTGGTCAAACACACTCGAGAGGGAGATTGGTGTCATACCAGAGGGATTCGCGAAGCCAGGTGGGAGGCCGCAACATTGATGGGTGCTCGCGATGGAAGTCAAGAGGCAGCGCGCTCGATTTGGAGATGGCATGGAGGTCGAGGTCAAGGCTGCAGTCAAATCAAGGAGCATGAGGCTCGGTGGCACTTGTGGCTTGCAGTGGGAAGGTAAAGTCGCAAAGGCGATGTCGTCATCATTGAGGCAGCGATGAAGGGGCTCTGGTCGAGATCGAATCGCTGTCGATTTCAGGCGGGGTTCGTTGGTAGTAGGTCGAGATGTAGTGTCGTGGTGAAGGCTGCGATGATGGTTAGGTATAACATTTTATTTTATTTAACAAGAAAAAAAATTAAAATTACTGTGATGATTATTATAAACAGAAAGTGTTTAGTCAGTGAATATATAGATTTGAAAAACAAGATTTTAAAAATCAGATTTGTATTTTATTTTGCGAAAACATACTTTACAGTAAGTAAAGGAAATAAATGAGAAATAAAAATGTATATGCTTATATCCATTCTAAGCCTACTAGTTTAATTTTTAAAAAAAATAATGTGTTATGGAGATTTATTTGTTAAATAAACTTATTTAATTATTTAGCTACTAAAAGAGTTAAAAAAAATTAGTTTAAATGAAATCATTTGTTTAAATTAAAATTATTAAATGGGAATTTAATTGTTCGATTTATTCGAATATTAATAAATCATATAATTATTTATACAAGGTCAAAATCGTGAAGAAAGAATGCTAATTTGGAATGGATTGCAAATTAAAAGCAAAGGTGAGATCTTCTCACTCAAATTAAAATTGGAATTTCAGTTATTGATTGATTGCCTGATTGTGATAGTATATATATTAGTATATTGCAATATATATATATATATATATATATATATTGGAATATATATATATATTGGAGTTGTTGATTTCCCGCATTATATAGCGTATGAGACCTTATGCACCGCATAATAGCGGAAGATATTTTATAAATCCCATATACCGCGATATTCCACCTCGAAGTGGAATTGGTATTGTGCTAACGTCTGTGGATGCAGGGAAACAGGTTGGAGGGATCCAACTGGATTCCTTAAATTATATGAATTTGTTTCATATATTGTGATGTGATTGTTTATAATCTATGTGTGATTATATTTGTGATTGGAATTGTTGAAGGCTATAATTTAGCCGAATGTATTTTTGGTATCGCTGGATACTAGAAATAAATAAAATTGGATTTTTGAATTTAAAGTTGGAAATTTTAAGAAAATTCCTTTTAAAAGAATTAGGTGAATTTAAAAGAAGGAATTAAAGTATTAAAATTGATTTTTGTAATCTTATCGAATAAATTCCAAAATATGGGAAAAGATATAAATAAATGGGTTTTGAAAAATATTGTTTAAAAGCAGAAGAATTTATTGAAAACAGAATTTTGAATAATTTGGAAAGAATAAAGGGATTTGTTTTTAAAAGGTGATAAATTTGTTTGAAACCCATTTGATAATTAATCTGGTATTGGGAAATAAATTTTTGGGAAATTAATAAGATAATTGATTTAGTGTTTGAAAAATAAATTGGAAGAATCGATTTGTAAAATTGATTTGGTATGGGAAATAAATGGTAGAATCAATTTGAAATTTGATTTGGTGTTGAAGTAAATTTAGAAATCAATTTGGAATTTGATTTGGGATTTGAAATGAAATTGAGAAATCATTGTGAAAGTTGATTTGGAGTTGAAAGTGAATATTTGAGAAATCGATTTGAAAATCGTATAAAAAGCGAATATTTGGGAATGTAAATTCAAAATGGAATTTATAAAGGAAAGGGAAATTGATTTGAAATTTATTTTCAAAAGTTTGAAAAGTTATTTGAAATTAGTTTTCCAAGTGATGAAGTGTGGAAAATATATATCTTGTGAAGATATTTTGAAAATAAATAATATGGAAAAATTATTTAAATTGGTTGATTGTTGTGAATGTCGTTTGATAGTTAAATAACCGACTATCAATATTTGCCTTTGAAATGGCACTTGAAATTGTTTTTAAAACAAGCGCTCATTATTCGGTTAAGCCGGGAGAGGACTTTGTGTCATATAACCCATTCCGAATAATGATACGACGTTATGAATTGCAATTGAAGACCAGTGTGAAGACCCGGTATTTTCGAAAATGAAAGGACAACCTGTCGAATGTCTCTGCACCGAGTTGCTCCGGTATAGAGATTTATATCACTCTTTTTGTGATGGGAAGTCCGGACGTGATTAGTGAATATCCGGATTGCAAGGGCTTCTTTGGAAGTGCCTTCGGTTCTGTTTGAACCCGGAACAGACTTGTATGATTGTTTGTCTGACATTACACTTTGATATATAAAGCTGATTTCTTTGAAATACATTTCTGTTTGGTGGCGGAGAATTTATTCTCTTAGCTTAACACCCTTCTCTGAGACGTACGAGCTCAGAGGTTATGTAGTTGAAGGTTATCAGTGATATACTCCCAATTTGGTAGTGTGGCATGCTGAGTGCTGCTGTGTGCTGATCATTTGTTGATCATTTGTTGATCAAAGCATGGCTTTCGTGTAAAGCGTAGCTTTGTGGACGAGACCTCATCGAACCTCACAAATCGGAAATGGTCGAAACAGGAAAGATGCGGCGAGGTTTCAGGGGTAGCTCCCCTAGGGTATGACCATTCCTTCTAGAAAAAGGTGATATCATGGTATGGAGCCCAGATATTTACCTGTGTGGTTGCTCCAATCTCATTTACTCTATGTGATTGTTGCTGTGTGATCGAGGTGCCTCAGATAAAGGTCGCAAACGACCGGGGGTGGAATATCTCAGGTTTACTAGCCGGGAAGGGGGGAACCGGCCTTGTGTTGGCAGAGAGCCAGGTGGTTCTCGGGGCGTCCCTCCAGAGGCGTTCCTACGTGGCATAGGAAGTTCCTTAGCCTGACCATTTGTTGGAAAATCCAAAGAAACAATACGTGCCCTTTACTATTGCAGTTGTATAACCTGTCTCCTCAAGCGGCAGCTATAGCAGGCATAATACAATGGTACCTATGCTGGCTAAGATTAATATTGTATTTTCGAAAGAATTTTCACACTATGCACTAGCAATAATATCAAAAGAGTTTTTCTTGCGTAGTAAGCATATTTGACTATCATAAGAAGAAATCTCCTCCAAGTCTGCGATCGCATTGTGTGTGTGGTGGGAGGTCTTATGGTAGTTTCATTTTCCAAAAGCATTGCGGATTTCTGTTTAAAATTCTTTTGTTGTTGTTTTAAAGATAATAACTGTTTTAAGTTCTCACACCAGTCCCATGACTGACCTGGAGTTTATTGTTCCCTTCCTAAACTCTGGGTGCCCATAATTTTCCACACGGGTAGCCTAGAGTCTGGTTATCAGGTCATTCTAGATTCAGGAGATGCTGTGGAGCTCAGTGGCGAGCTGGATGGCGAGGCGTAGCATTTGTATATGATATTATCTTTTCCGCTGTGTATTCTGTATGAGGACAAGTTTGTATAACTGTCCATTGATGTATTGTGTTGTATATTGACTCTGATGATGTAATGTATAAAATGATATAATTCTTGATTTAAAGATTATTCATCTATCTATTATATGTTGTTCCGCTGTGAATGTGAGATTCTGATATTGTTTCTGTTTCTGTTTTTTTGTTCTTTCTTTTCTTCTTTCTTCTTCTACCTCTTCTTTTTAACCCTAATGGTTCGGTTTTCCGGCATTCGATTGCGCGGCATTTGATACAATGGATGTATTAATGTCGACTTTTGAGCATCGAAAAGTCGAAACGTTACAGGCATGCAGGCTAAATAATCAGTGAGTGGTTAGGATCTTTTCTAGCTTGGATCAGATGGCTGAGAATAGTGAGCTACCTCTATAAATAAATAGCTAGGGTTAACCTAAATTGTTAGTTTTCCACCATTGTAGCAAAGCTCAGCCAAAATTAAATCTAACCCCTAGTTCCCAAATCAATTACTAATCCCCAAATCAAATACAAATCCCAATCTAAACTAAAATTAAAAGATAGATTAAGCACATGTAAGGAAGGCTAAGTAGAACTAAGGGAAACATGCGGAGTTGGAATAAGATCTAGAACTAAGGACAGAGGTGAGTGGGCATAGATCTGATTAAGTGGTTGAATTAATTAATTTTAAATTTATTTTCAAATTGATTGGATAGTTAAGAACCCATATTAAACTGTTAATCTAAATAGGATATTAGTCAATTTTTAGATCTAATTGATCTAATTAGAAAATTACTTTTGAAATCGTAAAACCTTGATCTAGACCCCAAATTGACTATAATTGAAATATCAAAAGAATAGAGAATTGAAATTTAGGCTAATTACTGTTGCTAATGACACAAAAAGTAATCGGATTAAATTAACAACCGAAATCGAATTAAATTAATCGCACATTAATTAAAAATTTAACCGGCAGTAAACCCTAATGAAAACAGACTAGAATGCTCGATTGTGAGGACCCTAGGTCGACCATGGGCGGTCGAACTATGGTGCTTCCAGGTTGACCGTCCAACTTATTATTGAACTGTTTTGGATTTTTTGTCTTTAGGCCCAATTAGTGAACTAAATGGATGAATGTTGAACTGCATAGGGAAGTTTGTTAGTTCCCTATTTGAGTTGTAGGGCCAATTTTATTTCAGTAAGTGGGTAAGATCCAGAAGATCCATAAACGTAGGTAGTTAGGCAGTCCATTAGGTGGATGTCGAAACTGGATTTAGTGAGATGAGGGCGATTTATTCGTGTTAGTTTCAGTGAGTGTTACGTACGGGTGGATGCAGCACGGTCAGGAACACTTCCTGAGGGTAACCCGATCCTAATAGGAGATACTACGTCAGTGATTTGCATGCGGTGAACACCGGATTAGTCATTAAGCAGCATTTTTCCACTACGATCGAGAGATAAGTACGGATGCATGTGATGAGTCACTATGCGAGTGTGCATTTCGTGTCCTCCCTTTCCAGACATAGCATGAGTTGATAAAGAATAACAGATCCTGATTCGGCCAATCGATGGTGTAAGGTTATGACCTGTAGTTCTGACCTAGTGAGTTAGATAACTATCCTTAGGTATACGACCTTAGGAATGCATGGACACACTGTATACAATCTATGACGCTTAGAGTAGATTTGGAATTAATTTCATTTAATCAATTTATTAGTCTTGTTCTCATTCACCAGACGTATGTCCAACCCATTACTCTTTTCCAAGTTTCCCCACCATAGGTAGATAGGCAGCAGGTGACTGGCCCATAGTTGCTTTAGATTATCGTGCTTAGAGTTTAGCTTTCCATCTTTATCCTTTATCGTGTATTTTCTATTAGTACAGCTATTTTAGTACTTTGCTTTTGAGGGATTTGCTTTTATGATACCATGATTTTGTGATTATGTATTGATATTTTATGAGACTACGATATTATGTTGTTTTTAGACTATACTGTTTTCCTGAAATTTTCTATATATCTGATATTATGTTTCTACTGTGATGACGTTAGGATTAGATAGTTTATTTGTCATATTGATATATTAGTCTCTATGATACTAGATTTACTTCAACCCGACGATGCATATTTCTTGATATGACGATTTTTGGTATGTCGAGGAATGTGGGTTGTCACATCTAGTATCAAAGCATAGGTTCAATATTCCTAGGATTAGGAGTGTATTTGACCTATATGGATACACAAACACACACACACACACACAATTTTGATAAAAAAATGATTTCGAAATTGTTTTCAAAAATGGGTTTTCGAAGAGTGTGTGTTATAAGTATTTTCAGAAGTTTGTCAACAATCCCCTCAAAATTCATGCCTATGCTTATCTCAACTCTTGCCTGTATTATCTTTTATCTCTCAATCTTGTTGAGCTATCTATGGAAGTAACTAATTGAATCATTACTATTTGAAGATAGAGATGGCCGATCCCGTAGGGTCAAGCTCTATCGACGTTCCTAAGATTCAGGGCATGAACATGCCCGTATGGTTTCATCGGTACTTACAAGCTAGGGGACAGGTTGAGAAGCTACCAATTAAAGAGTCTACGAATGCAACGACCGGTGGGGTTCCTGCCCACCCACCTGTTGCTCTTGACTTTGCAAAGCTGTGTAAGGACTTCTCTAATTTAGGAGGCAAGCCTTATTTGGAGACTGCGTCCTATATAGAGTCGAGATCATGGATCT
The DNA here is from genome assembly GCA_030737815.1 of Allium fistulosum. Classification (NCBI taxonomy): domain Eukaryota; kingdom Viridiplantae; phylum Streptophyta; class Magnoliopsida; order Asparagales; family Amaryllidaceae; genus Allium; species Allium fistulosum. The sequence goes on along the minus strand of CM060903.1, from coordinate 325,406,313 downwards.
GTTCTTGTGAGCGGATATTTGGACTCATAGGTTTAACAGATGGAGTTAGGAGGCAGCTTGCTACCTGGCAGATGCAAGTTGACTTTGAGGTGGTGGGAGGTTCTTGAGGCTAAGACTAATGGTGGTGAGATGACTTTAGGAGAGTTTAGTTGGGGGTTTGAGAGGATGTTTCTGTCACATGCTAAAGAAGGTGTTCGATTAGAGAAGTCTATCAATCTTAAGCAGGGTGATATGTCGATTAAAGAATATGTGAATCAATTAATGAGCTTGTAAGGTTTGATATGGAGTTAATTAGTACATCGCACAAGAAATCTCTCAAATTTGCTAAGGGTTTGAATCGGCCGCTTCAAGATATAACTGTGAGTCATATTGTGATGGGAGCTACTTTGAGGGATTTGTTGAGGTGGATTTACTTGCCTCCGTTGCTAAGAAGGAGGTGAAGGAGGAGGCTCTAAAGGTTGTAGAGAAGATTTTCAGTAGGGCAAGAAGGGAGGATGTAACAATCCGAAAAATTAAACTATAATAATTAATTAACGAATAAATGATATGATAAAATAACTTTGTGAAATTATCAGAATTGAGCCATGAGAGTTGCACCATTGTGTCCGTGGTAATTTTCTGGTCAATTTCCATATATAGAACGTTAGAAACAAAGCTAATACGAGCAAGATACGAGACAAACAAGAAAACAATATATATATATATATATGTATGTATGTATGTATGTATGTATGTATGTGTGTATATGTATTTATGTATGTATATATATGGCCAGATCGACCGACCAGTCGACCTGGGCAAGGGGGCGGTCGACCCGCCTCAGGTGAAGGAACGAAGAACCGTTCCTTCGTTCCAGTATGTTCCAACGAACCTTTTGCTCGTCATTTGCATTCTTTATTTCAATCTGGTCCTTCCAGTTTTGCATCCGATGGCTCCTATTCAGCCTATGACATGGTTGCATCCTATTCAATCCCCAAATCCAACGTTCTGAGATCCACTTCTACCCCTATAAATAGACCCTAGACCTAACACTTTTTCTCATTCTAGGTTTTCTCCAATTGAGTTCACCTTTCTAGGAAGGATACTAAACAGAATAATCTTTCCAAAGGGAAAATTGTTATAAATTAAATTATTTTACAACTCCAAGTGGATCCGGGAAGACCAAAGGAGGAGCTTAGGACCGGAGGCGAGTGATTGTAATTATTCTAAGATTTCTTTAAGTAATTTAAAATAATAGGGTTTCCAATAGTTGTAGTTTTACTATGATTTTTGGAATAGCCTTTTCAGTAGTTTATTTACAGTTTTTAGAATTATTTTCGGTCTATTTCCTTTCAGCTATTCTTTTCAGTAATTTTAGTTTATTTTTGTTAATTATAATTTATTACTGTTAAGCATAGCTTTTATTTACAGTTTATTTATAGTATTTAATTTTATTTACTGTTATTTATTTCTTATTTACATCTTTTTCGACATTTTGGATTTTATGCAAGCGACTATTCTCTTCATCCTCATTTTCCTCATGTATGGATTAGAATAAATTAAACGCGAATATGGATTATATAAGTAAGAATATTGAATGAAGAAAATAAGATGTAAATTATAAAGACTGTAATAAATAATGGAATTGGACTGCAATAAATAATGGAGTTGGACTGTAATAAATAATGGAATTGAACTGAAATTACGCCTAATTATAATTAGAATTGGACTAATTAAAGATAATTGGCATAGTTATAACTTAGAATTATAACTAAATAGAGTAAAAGATGAAAGAAGCTTATTTTCACACTTAGACCTTGGATTAAGTAATAAGCACGATTATAATGTAGGTTATAATAAGAAAAAGAAAAGAATAAGGCTTATCTTAAGACTTAGGATAAATTAATAAGCACAGATAGTAGAGAAAAGTGTAAAGGCATTTATAAATAATTTACCTAAGTTAATAAGCAAAGATGAAAGTGAGACCTGTACCAAATAGCGTTCCCTATTAGATGAAACAGTGATCTCATGTTAGCCTAAAGTGAGATGAGGGCACACTTATACTAAGAATGGTAGTAATTGGTCAAAAAGAAGTCTAAATCATGGGGGATTTGGATAAGGGCGCGCAACTAGATATTGTTTGGATGATGGGTCAGTACCAAAAACATTTCCCCTATAGATTCTATGGACACACGGTGATCTCACGTTAGCCTGAAGTGGGATGAGGGGCACGCTATGCTGGATGTTAGAGGTAATAAGAAGACCCTATAGGTGGAGCAAAAGGTAGCATGGGCATGGTGGTAGTTACGCATGCGACTTCCATTCAGGTGCTCAGTAATAGCTATGAGTTCCAAGTGCTTAGTATGAGTGTCTTTCGTAGATACCATTGCCTTTTGTGTAGGGAGCTATATATGTCGTCTGGATCCATAGTGGTTGCTCTGTGCATCTTTCGTAGATACCATTGGCTGCTGTTTAGGGAGTTATATAGCGGCCGGTCCGTAGTAAGGTCTATGGAGTAGCAGGCCGATCAAAAAGGGTAGAATTAGGGTTACATCCTAATTACAAGATTAGAAATTCAGCCTAATTAAAGCAGAAATTAAGGACAAGTGCAAGCAATCAAATTTAACCTATCTTATAAATTGAGCAATATTTAATCGTACTTATTTCCAGTTTATCTCTTTCCTATTTTCTTTATTATCCTTATTTATGCTAGAACTGTTGTAGAGTCTATTACTTTTATCTTGCTTAAAGACTCTAGTAATTCTATCATTCACCAGACTTTTAGTCTGACCCACTCCTCTATTTTCCCCTTTCCCCCCATGGGCAATCAAGGGAGAAGTCAGTAGATTGTTGTTGCTTGGAGTTTTCTTGGAGGATATTTCTACTATGTATTTCTTTTATTTTCAGCTTTTGTTCTTTCTATGTACTGGCTTTTTATGAGGGATATTATGTACTCTGATTTTTGAGACTATGAGTTTTTGTTTCATGAGACATATTGGATTTTTAGACATGTATGTGGGATTTGGTATTTGACTTATTTATGAAGCAATTATGAAGTTTTGTTTTAATTAAGTTATTGTTTTAAATTTCCGCCGTTTTTATCTATTTTTGTCTTGTGAATCTTAGTCTTTGTTAGTTTTAGTTATACCTACAACGCACCATGCCTCTTAACGTGTCCTTTTGGGTATATTAAGGGGTGTGGGGTGTTTCACTTGGTATTAGAGCCTAAGGTTACAGGATTCCTAAAAATTTATTTTAAAAGTAAAGTATTTTCCAAAATAACTTGTTTTGAAAGTATTTTTCAGAAAAGAACTCTTAGAAATAATTTTTTTAGTATAAAAGATTTTTATAAAAATCCCCTCAAAGTCCAATTCAACCTTCTTTCGATTCTTTTGAGCCTAAGTTTCCTTTTCTTTGCATAGTAAGACTGACTGGTTCCGTAGAGCTATGGTACCAGGGGTGCAAGGGCAAGCGCCCAATAGAACAGCGGTAGGTGGAAATCCCTTTAATCCACCTACCCCAGCCGTTTTTCTAAGCTATGCAAGGACTTCACTAGCATAGGGGGCGGAACGTTTTCTGGCATGAAGGACTTCAAGGAGACACAAGCTAGGTTGGAAGATATTGAGCGAAAGTTTAGGCGGTTAAGTTTGGAGGACCTAAAGAGTGGTCAACCTATATCTTGGCAGCTGGAAGAAGGGCTTAGGGCGGTTCCTACAAGCTCTAAGAAGCCATGTTGGAAGGGCAAGAAGGATAAGAGGAAAAGGGAAGGCCCTCAAACACAAATCAATAAAAGAGGGAGATGTAACCGTTGTAGAATGAATGGTTATTACGCAAGAGACTGTAAGAGAGAGAAGGTGAAGAAGTGTTACAGTTGTGAATAACCCGGTCATCTTAGTAAGTTTTGTCCTCAGAAGATGGGGCAGGCAGCAAGTGTACATGCAGCGCAGATTCAGGCTTTGGGTGCAACACCTTCCAGCTGCGGACCGGATCAAGGTAGGAAAATTTGGTTTCTATTTCTGATTTTCCCATTCAGACTCTTTTCAATCCTAGAACATCACACTCTTTCATCTCTAGTTCTTTGGTAGATTGTTTGCACTTAGACACCTCTTTAGTAGTAGACCCCATTGTTGTTTCAAACCCCATTGGAGGATCGGCACGCTTGTCTATGGTTTATAGGGGTTTGAAAATTTACATCTTAGGCGTAGAATTTGACTTTGACGCCTATGTTTTGGGATTCTCGGGGTATGGGATGATCTTAGGGATGGATTGGCTATCCATATACAGAGCTATCTTAGACTGCGAGAGGAGAGTCGTTAGACTTGAAACTTGTAGTGGTAGGACTCTAGAGAATGGATTGGTGAGCTTTTGGAGAAGGGATTCATAAGAAGGAGCATATCGGAGTGGGGAGCACCGGTTGTCTTCACCACTAAGGCGGATGGTTCTCTCCAACTTTGCGTAGATTATAGAGAATTAAATAAGCTCACCAATAAGAACCGATATCCACTCCCTAGGTTTGATGATCTTTTTGACCAGTTGGTAGGTTCTTCAGTTTTCCCTTAGCTTGATTTAGCCACTGGATTTCATCATCTTAGGGTCGCTGATGATAACATTGATAAGACCGCATTTAGGACACTAGACAGACTCTTCGAGTGGTTAGTCATGACTTTTGGGCTAAGCAATATCCCAGCCTATTCTATAGATTTGATGAACCATGTTTTTAGAGATGTCCTAAAATAAAGTTCGTGGTGGTATTCGTGGTCGACATTTTGGTGTTTTCCAAGAAGTATGGAAGAGCATGTTATTCATCTAAAGGAGGTTCTTTATACGCTCTATGTTCGTCAGTTGAGAGCAGAGTTCTTGAAGTATCACTTTTGAAGTGCGTTTATTGGGGCATAGAGAATGTCTACACATGATAGGGATTTAAGAAATGGTTTTGTACATTTAGGATTGGGATTATGGAAATCCAAAGAGAGGTAGGCAAAGGTTAGAGATGTACAATAAAATTCAGTAGATAAGCGGAGAAGAAAGTCCATGTGTAGGTAATTGCAGAAATTATAAATGTCCCAGACAAGTGGTTTTGACGGTGATGCCTTAGAATAAATATGAGTATACAAGAGGAATAGGAGTAAAAGCCTTCAGTTTAGGAAAAGTACTCCAAGGGTAGTAAGTAGGAAGACCCACTTTATGCTAAGCCTAATAAAATGAAATTTTCAAAATTTAAAAAGTTGAAAAAAAATTGTAATTGTTGGAACTGAAAATTTTCATTGTTAATATTTTCTTTCGGAAAATAAACATGGGGTATTTGAAGAATGGTATGATATTTAAGTTGGTTTTTATATAATGAAAAATTGAAATTCTTTTTAAAGAATTATGGAGTGTGTGTATATATATATATAACTCACTAGTTTCATTATAAGTAAACAAAGATTTTAAACATAAAAACCTAGAGTGCATCAAGTATGGAAAACGTAGATTACAACTTTTATTGTTGTAATAAATGTTTTCATGGAAAATAAGTGGAGTATAGGCTATAACACTATTGTTATAGTAAGTGACTTTCAAGAGAAATGTTTTTACATAGGTATACGAGATTATCTTTTTTTGGGTTATAGTAACGGTGTTTTACGCAACATCCATCTTAACCCAAATAAAAATGTATTTTAAAAGGTAATTTCTAAGTAAAGAAACAAAATGGTTTGTAAACTACACTTATTATTAATAAGTATAAGGAAGTGTTTTTGCAGTTATGGAAATATTAAAATAGTTTTGAAGATGAGTTTTTCAGGAAGGAAAATGTGTAAGTTAGATATTAGAAAATATTTATCATGGAAGAATAGAATTTAAACATATTTTAATCTATTGGAATGAAAAGACTAATGGTATGTTTATCTATGAAACCAATAAAAATGTTTTGTGCAAGTTACAAGGAATACATGAAAGAGATATACAAGGTATGAAAAGCACCATAGTTTGTATAGCCTATTTCGAAAAATATAAAATAAGTTCCTTGTAATTTCACATAAACATGAAATTCTCTTTTAAAAGGTTCATAGAAGATTTTAGCGTTAATAACTTCTCATAAGAGAAAGTAGTTCAAATACATTACGATATGAGACTGTTAGGTGTAATGAGAAGCTGTTTTGAAAACACATAAAGGATATTTTAATGATATTTTAAAAGAAAATGGTTTGGTGAAAAAAGCAATAAGTTTTTGAAATGAAAAATTTAATAAAAGTAAAATTTTAAAATTCAAATTTTTGTAGAAAACTGTAAAAGTCTTTAAAAGAAAGAGAGATAAGTTTTAGACTTAAAAATTTGGAAGTTTTTCCCTTTAGGTTTGGGAAATAATATTAAGTGACCAGGTATTTTTGAAATGAATAGAAACTGAAAGGATAACACTTTTAAAGGCAAAGATTTTGGGGTTTGATGTTTTAAATTTTTTTGAAACCTTAGTTTTTAAAAACAAGGTGATAAATACCAAACCAAACTCTTAAATGTGGAGTAGATAAGAATCATTTACTAGGAGTAATGGAAAAGGTGTAAGGAGATAACAGTAATTACTTTTAGAAGTAATAAGGGAAGTTTCCGTAAAGTGCATATGACACTAGTAAGAACCTAGGAATGTTGATTCATGAAGAACAGTAAAATGAAATTAGTAGGGTAGTAAGACAAGCATGGTTGAGAATGAGTATTCTTGATTTTGGAAGAACTTGGAAAAAGCATCTTTCTTTAGTGGAATTCATATGGTAGTAGTTTTCAAGCTAGCATTGGAATGGCACCTTTTGAAGCTCTTTTGGGAAGGCCGTGTAAGACGCTTCATGTTGGTTGGAGTTTACGGAAAGGTTGCTTCTTGGTTTCGACATGGTTAGAGAGATTTCGGAGAAGACTAATTTGATTAGGAGAAAATTTGTATCTCATATTCATGTCTCTTTAATAATAGGTTTTAGAATTTTCACTTTCCATCTTTAGTTTTGAATAGGTTCTTTCTTTTATTATCCTTTGGGAGGGTAGAACTTAGGATTTAACCCATGGATGGTAGGATTTGATGCAAATGTATTAATAGAACATGTTATGAATGATGTATGCTAGTGATTGCAAGTGTTTGCTAGTGGATGCTAATGGACGCATATAGGTACACTAGGCACTATTATTCTTTAGGGATCGTCCTAACTAGGACACTAGAGCATATGCATATGGATGTGTGCGCATTTTTATTTTATTTCCATGGTTGCTATAAATGGATGATTATCACATGATTATTGCATTTGTATGCTGTTTGAAGCACGCATGTATAATTATTAGTTATCATTAGGAAATTTAACATTCATTTCGATACATGGCATGGACATGATTGCATAACAGGAGTTCAAATGATTCAGTGGACCGCCTATCCTTGCATTAGTTAGGGACATTTACACTACACTAATTGCATAAGTATCATAAATTGCATTAGAAAAACGTAAGGATAATGGATGAATGGTTGATGATTGAGTAGTTGGTTGTAGAATTGGATGAAAACATTTAGTAAATCCTTTATCCTTAGAGATTTCGAGGACGAAACCCTTTAAGGAGGGTAGAATGCAACAACCCAGAAAATTAAACTATAATAATTAATTAACGAATAAATGAAATGATAAAATAACTTTCTGAAATTATCGTAATTGAGCCACGGGAGTTACATCATTGTGTCCGTGGTAATTTTTTGGTCAATTTCCATATATAGAACGTTAGAAACCGAGCTAATATGAGCAAGATACGAGACAAACAAGAAAACGATATATATATATAGCCAGGTCTACCGACCGGTCGACCCGCCTCAGGTGAAGGAACGAAGAACCGTTCCATCGTTCCGGTATGTTCCAACGAACCTTTTGCACATCATTTGCATCCTTTATTTCAATTTGGTCCTTCCAGTTTTTCATCCGATGGCTCCTATTCAGCCTATGACGTGGTTGCATCCTATTCAATTCCCAAATCCAGCGGTCCGAGATCCACTTCTACCCCTATAAATAGACCCCTAGACCTAAAACTTTTTCTCATTCTAGGTTTTCTCCAATTGGGTACACCTTTCTAGGAAGGACCCTAAACGGAATAATTTTTCCAAAGGAGAAAATCGTTATAAATTAAATTATTTTACAACTCCAAGTGAATCCGGGAAGACCAAAGGAGGAGATTAGGACCGGAGGTGAGTCATTGTAATTATTTTAAGATTTTTTTAAGTAATTTAAAATAATAGGGTTTCCAATAGTTGTAGTTTTAATACGATTTTTGGAATAACCTTTTCAATAGTTTATTTACAGTTTTTAGAATTATTTTCAGCCTATTTCCTTCGGCTATTCTTTTCAGTAATTTTAGTTTATTTCTGTTAATTATAATTTATTACTGTTAAGCATAACTTTTTATTTACAGTAATTAAGTTTATGTACTGTTATTTATTTCTTATTTACATCTTTTTCGATGTTTTGGATTTTATGCAAGCGTCTATTCTCTTCATCCCCCTTTTCCTCCCGTATGGATTAGAATAAATTAAACGCGAATATGGATTATATAAGTAAGAATATTGAATGAAGAAAATAAGATGTAAATTATAAAGATTGTAATAAATAATGGAATTGGACTGCAATAAATAATGGAGTTGGACTATAATAAATAATGGAATTGGACTGAAATTACGCCTAATTATAATTAGAATTGGACTAATTAAAGATAATTGGCATAGTTATAACTTAGAATTATAACTAAATAGAGTAAAAGATGAAAGAAGCTTATTTTCACACTTAGACCTTGGGTTAAGTAATAAGCATGATTATAACGTAGGTTATAATAAGAAAAAGAACAAAATAAGGCTTATCTTAAGACTTAGGATAAATTAATAAGCATAGATAGTAGAGAAAAGTGTAAAGGCTTATTTAAATAATTTACCTAAGTTAATAAGCAAAGATGAAAGTGGGACCTGTACCAAATAGCATTCCCTATTAGACGAAACAGTGATCTCACGTTAGCCTGAAGTAAGATGAGGGCATGCTTATGCTAAGAATGCTAGTAATTGGTCAAATATAAGTCCAAATCATGGGGGATTTGGATAAGGGGGCACAATTAGATATTGTTTGAATGAAGGGCCAGTACCGATAGAATTTCCCCTATAGATTCTATGGACACACGGTGATCTCACGTTAGCCTGAAGTGGGATAAGGGTCACGCTTATGCTGGAAGTTAGAGGTAATAAGAAGACCCAATAGGGGAGCAAAAGGTAGCATGGGCATGGTGGCAGTTACACGTGCGCCTTCCATTCGGGTGCTCAGTAATAGCTGGAGTTCCGAGCGCTTAGTATAAGTGTTTTTCGTAGACACCATTGCCTTCTGTGTATGGAGCTATATATGTCGTTCAGATCCACAGTGGTTGCTTTATGCATCTTTCGTAGATACCATTGGCTGCTGTGTAAGGAGTTATATAGCGACCGTTCCACAGTAAGGTCTATGGAGTAGCAGGCTGATCAAAAAGGGTAGAATTAGGGTTACATCCTAATTATAGGATTAGAAATTCAGCCTAATCAAAGCAGAAATCAAGGACAAGTGCAAGCAATCCAAGTTAACCTATCTTATAAATTGAGCAATATTTAATCGTACTTCTTTCCAGTTTATCTCTTTCCTATTTCCTTTATTATCCTTACTTATGCTAGAACTATTGTACAGTCTATTACTTTTATCTTGCTTAAAGACTCTAGTAATTACTATCATATACCAGACTTTTAGTCTGACCCACTCCTCTATTTTCCCCTTTCCCCCCGATAGGCAATCAAGGGAGAAGTCAGTAGATTGCTGTTGCTTGGAGTTTTCTTGGAGGAGATTTCTACTATGTATTTCTTTAATTTTCAGCTTTTGTTCTTTTTATGTACTGGCTTATTATGAGGGATATTATGTACTCTGATTTTTGATACTATGAGTTTTTGTTTCATGAGACATATTGGATCTTTAGACATGTATGTGGTATTTGGTATTTGACTTATTTGTGAAGCAATTTTGAAGTTTTGTTTTAATTAAGTTATTGTTTTAATTAAGTTATCGTTTTAATTAAGTTATCGTTTTAAGTTTCCGCCGTTTTTATCAATTTTTGTCTTGTGAATCTTAGTCTCTGTTAGTTTTAGTTATACCTACAATGCACCACGCCTCTTAATGTGTCCTTTTGGGTATATTGAGGGATGTGGGATGTTTCAGAGGATTTCAGCCGAAATAAAATATTTCGAAGAAGGATCTGAAGTGCCATAAGTGTGGCAAACCTAGTCATTTTTCAAAGAATTGCAAGGCAGAACGTCCTGGAGTGAAGTGCTTCAATTGTGATCAGTTCGAGCCTATGAAGCAAGCTTGTCCAGCACTACCCAGTGCTTCTTCTTAGGCTTCAACTCTAGTGGTTCAGACTTATGCTCTTGAGGCAGTCCCTACTTCTAGTATGCAGCTAGCACTGGATAAATGGAACATGTATGCCTTAGTGGTAAGGCAATTGGTCAAGCATTTTCGACAAGATAGATCATAAACTCGATCTTTCTCTTGGGTGGAAGACCGGTAACCTAAATAATACATCCGGAAAATCTCTAACTACCGGTATAGAATCAAGATCGTCTAATAATGGGTCTAAGGAATAAAGGTAGCTCAACATAACTGACCCTCGTGGATCATAGTAAACATCTAAGCTTTGCCCACTACAAGTGCCCAATCTAACAACCATCCTATCACAGTCTAATATAGCCCCATACATGGCTAACCAGTCCACGTCTAAGATCAACCCAAATTCATAAAATCCTAGTACATAGGCATCATAATCAAACTCGACTGCCAATATCATTAATTTCAAACCCCGACACATAATAGACAAATAGGCCGATCCTCCTACATGGTTTGACACAACTATAGGGTATGTCACAATACTAGTGTCTAAGTGCAATTTATCAACAAGTCCACAAAAGATAAATGAATGAGAAGCACTATAAGAAAATGAAGTACTAATGGAAAGACCGAAAAGATATAACACGCCTTCTATACCTCTAAGAGAAAGATGCGGGTTAAATAAGCAGGTGAATGAGTTATTAGAGAAAGGCTTTATTAGGAGGAGCATTTCTGAGTTGGGAGCGCCAGTCGTCTTTGTCACCAAGGCGGATGGTTCTCTTAGACTCTATGTCGATTATAAGGAGCTTAATAAACTAACGAAGAAGAATTGCTATCCTTTGCCCGACATAGATGATCTCTTCGATTAATTGGTTGGAGCTAGAGTGTTTTCCCAACTTGATTTAGCCATAGGTTTCCATCGGTTGAGAGTAGCTTAGGATAGTATTCAGAAGACAACATTTAGGACTCCCGATGGGTTGTATGGGGGGTTAGTAATGCCCTTCAGATTAACTAATGCACCCGCATATTTTGTTGATTTTTTGAGCCAAGTGTTTAGGGGGTTACTAAATAAGTTTGTAGTGGTGTTTATGATGATATTTTGGTATACTCGAGGATTAGAGAGGAGGAGCATGCTTTGCATTTCAAGGAGGTGCTTAGGACACTCTGTGAATGTAAGCTTAAGGCTCAGTTTTCCAAGTGCCACTTTTGGAGAGAGAAGATTTGCTTTTTGGGACACATCATCTCAGAGAGTGGTTTAGCAGTGGATCCGAGTAAAGTGGCAGCAGTTAAGGATTGGCATGTTCCAAAAACTGCCATGGAGATGCGGAGTTTTCTTGGTCTCACAAGTTATTATAGGAAGTTCATTAAGGGCTTCGCAAGGATTTCTACTCCACTAATCCGCCTTACTAAGAAAAATCTTGTCATTTCATAGGATGCTAGGTATGAGGAGGCTTCCATTAAGATGAAGGAAGCTTTGACTAGTGCACCAGTGTTAGTGTTGCTAGATGGGACTAAGCCCTTTACAGTTTATACTGATGCTTGTGATACGAGGTTAGGAGTAGCCTTGATGTAGGAGGGTAGGGTAGTGTGCTATGCAAGTAGGTAGTTGAAGACCCTTGAGAGGAACTACCCGACACATGATCTTGAGTTGGAAGCTATAGTTTTTTCACTTAAGTCTTGAAGGCATTATCTTCTAAAGGAGATATTTGATCTTTTCACTGATCACAAGTCATTGAAGTACTTGTTCTCCCAAAAGGACATGAACTTAAGACAGCAGAGATGGATGGAGTTTTTGGCATCTTATGACTTTGAGATTTCTTATACCTCGAGCAACGGTAATGTAGTAGCAGATGCTTTATGTAGTAAGAGATCGACATTGAGTCCTCTATTCTTGGAGTGGAGACATTTGGAGTATATTTCTACTTTCAACTTCAGACCATCATCAGATATTACCTCTGGATTACTGGAAGCTTCGGACGTTCAACGAACTTTGATGGAGCGGATTAGGTCTAGGCAGTGAGAGGATGTTAATCTAGCTGATACCTTAGATAAGTTGTGCATAGGAGAGTCATTGAGTCATCCGAGGCATTACGCCATAGACTCGAGAGGATGTTTGTAGAGAGATGGTAGGATTTGTGTTCCTCGTAGTGTAGGTCCAATAGATATGGTATTAGTAGAGTCTCACCATTCTAGGATGACTATTCATTCCAAGGGATGTAAGATGAATCGTGATGTGGGGTAGTTTTCTTTTGGTCTGGAATGAAGAAGCAAGTGGAAAAGTATGTAGCTAAGTGTATGACTTGCCAAAGGGTGAAGGCAGAGCAAAAGAAGCCTGGAGGGTTGTTACATGCATTAGATATTCCTCAATGGAAGTGGGTGAACATCTTCATGGATTTTTTTAATGGATTACCCAAATCTAGGAGGAGGAATGAGAGAATTTGGGTCATCATGGATAAATTGACCAAGTGCTCATTTCATACCTGTGAGGAGCATGAGGATAGCAGCTTCACTGGCAGCTTTGTATGTGAGAGAGGTTGTTAAGCTTCATGGAGTTCCTACCAGTATAGTTAGTGATCGAGACCCACTTTTACTAGTGAGTTCTGGAGGAATCTAAAAGAGGCTTTAGGGAGTGAGCTAAATTTGAGTACAACATACCATCCACAGACTAAAGGATATACCGAAAGGGTAAATCGAGTTTTAGAGGATTTTCTTAGGACGTGTATCATCGACTTTGGAGGTTCTTGCTAGGATCATTTACTACTGGTTGAGTTTTCCTACAATAATAGTTACCACGATAGCATAAGAATGGCACCATTTGAGGATTTGTATGGTAGACCTTGTAGATCACTATCGTGTTGGTGGGACATGATGGATAGGATCATTCTTGGACCCGATATGGTTAGGGAGACATCAGAAAGAGTGGATTTGATTCGAAGGAGGATAAAGACTGCTTAGGATAGGAAGAAGTCATATGTAGATAGGAAGGCTCAAATTTGGAGTTTGAAGTGGGGGACGTGATGTTCGTCAAGTTTCCTTCAGGCATGCGATGAGGTTTAGTAGGACGGGAAAGTTAGCATCGAGGTTTGTCGAACCCTTTTCGATTTTCGATAGGATTAGGAAGTTGGCATATGGGTTGATGCTTTTAAAAAAGTTGGCTGGGGTGTATGATGTTTTCCATGTTTCGCACTTACGAAAGTGCTTACATAATTCTTCTATTATAGTTTAGCCTAGTCAATTGGAGGAGGTTGAGGTGGAGATTGAGTCACTCATTTGCCATGCACCTATCCGTATCTTAGAGCATGGCACAAAGCGACTCCACAATAAGGAGATTAGATTAGTTAAGGTTCAGTGGAGAGATGACCCAGCTGAGAGTACATGGAAGCCCGAGGAGAAGATTCGAGCTTCCCATCCACAACTATTTTATAATATGTCTTAAATTTCAATCTTTCTCTAATTAGAACCCTTAGGTAGAACTTGAGTGGGGTAGACAATCTTAGGTAGAGATCTTTGGATGACAGGCATGTTTGTAAACATGTTGATGGGACATGTTATGGGTGATGGATGGATGTAAATGGGTGCATTTCTACCGTTAGAATAATTGGCCATATTGGTACACACACTCATATCATGTGCATATTGTTTCTTGATTTATTGCTACATATGGATTTTATGCACATGGATGTCGCATATGGTGGATGGTTGAGCATACATGTAGAATTATTAGTTTATCATTAGGATCTTGCATACATTTGGATGCATGGCATGAGCATGCTTGCATAAACATGAGGTCGACTGAATCAGTAGACCGACCACTCTTTTTCATTAGTTCAGGTTCATATGCATTCCATGTTGCATAAATACATGATTGCATTAGAAATATTAAGGACTATGGTTGTCGTGGATGATGGATGAGTGGATGGATGTAGAGTTGGTTACTGGTTGTTAGTTGCATTTCTCTTTCGTCAGAGATTTTGGGACGAAATCCTTAAAGGGGAGAGAACGTAACACCCTGGATTTTTTTCGGAATAAATAAGTATATATATAAAAAAGTTAAGAATGAATTTAAAAGTAAAATTTTCACAAATATCAGAAGTTGGCTATAGACTTGCACCATTGTGTCCGTAGCAATTTTTTGGATGATTTTCATATATAACTTATCAGAACCGAGTTAGTATGAAGAAGTTACGAGTGTCGAAAATATAAGTAAGAAATTAAAATAGAAGAAGAGAATATATATATATATAATACAAGGGCCAGGTCGACCCTCACTAGGTCCAGGTCGACCAAGGGTGGTCGACCTAGCCCTAGGGGCGGTCGACCCGACCTAGGGTAAAATCGTATGGATAGATGCCTGCATTGCTTTATTTTTATGGTTGAGATGTTAGGCGTGCAGGCCAAGTAATCGTTTAGTGGTTGTGATCTTTTCTAGCTTGGGTCTGATGGCTGAGAGTGATGAGCTTCCCCTATGAATAAAATGCTAGGGTTAACCTAAATAATTAGTTTTCCACTATTGTAGCAAAGCTCTGCCAAAATAAATACTAAACCCTAGTTTCCAAATTAATTACTAATCCCCAAATCAAATACAAATCCCAATCTAACCTAAAATCAAAAGAGAGATCAAGCAGTTGGAAGGAAGGCTAAGCAGATTTAGGGGAAACAAGAGGTGTTGGAACTAGATCTAGAGCTAAGGACAGAGGTGAGTGGGCACTGATCTGATTAAGTGTTGAATCAATTAATTTTAAATTTATTTTCAAGTTGATTATATTGTTAACCACCTATATTAAACTGTTAATCTAAATAGGATAGTCAATCTGTAAATCTAATTAATCTAATTAGAAAATTATTGATGAAACTGTAAAACCCTGATCTAGACCACAAATTGATTACAATTGAAATATTAAAAGAATGGAGAATTGAAATTTAGGCTAATTATTGTTGGTAATGACACCAAAACTAACCGGACTAAACTAACAACACAAATCGAATTAAATTAATCACACACTAACTAAAAATTTAAACGACACCAAGCCCTAACGAAAACAAACTGGAACGGTCGACCATGTGGACCTTAGGTCGACCATGGGCGGTTGACCTATGGTGCTTCCAGGTCGACCATCTAGCTTATTATTGGACTATTTTGGATTTTTGGGCTTTAGGCCTAATTAGTAAATGAAATGGATGAATGTTGAACTATATAGGAAGGTTAGTTAGTTCCCTATCTGAGTTGTAACACGAATTTATTTTGCTAAGTCGGTAAGATCCAAAAGATTCGTAAATGTTGGATATTGAGCGATCCATTAGGCGATGTCGAAACAAGATTTAGTTAGATGAGGGTGATTTATTCGCGTTAGTTCCAAGGAGTGTTATGTATGGGTGGGCGCAGCATTGGTGGGAACACTTCCTAAGGGGGGCCCAGTCCTAACAGGAGATTCAAGTATGACACATTTTCATAAGCAACATAGTACTGGTGGGCGCTGGACAAAAAGTGGTCATAGGAAACATGATGATACTAGGTGGGGGCCCGGTACTAGCGGTGATTTGCAGGCAGTGAACACTAGATTACTCAATAAGAGGCATTTTGCCACACGATTGAGAAATGAGCACGAATGCATGCCATAAGTCACTATACGAGTGTGTATTTCGTGTTCTTCCTCTCCAGGCATATTGTGAGTAGATAAGGGACAATAGATTTCAATTTGGCTGATCAATAATGTGAGGTTATGACATGTGGATCTGATCAAGTGAGTTAGATAACTATCCTTAGTTATATGACCTTAGGAATGCATAGACACACTATATACACTCTATGACACTTAGAGTAGATTTAGAATTTTTTTTGGCAAAGCCAGTGGGGTTAGAAATGGGCCCCTACCATTTATTGATATACCAGGAACAGAGAACAACAAAGGAACTAAGAAAACAAAGAAAACAAGCATATCAAAGAAAAGAAATAAAAACACATAAAACAAAACACAACACAGAACAAGAAGACCACTAGGATCTGGATAGGGCAGACAGGAACCTAGGTTCAAACCGATGACTTGAAGCAGCAATACCAAACTTCAATCTCCCAATGATATTGTCTTGCATTTGAATATAAGATTTCCTTTAAGCACAGAAAATTATAGCATTTCTCTCTTCCCATATCGACGTAATGAATATCTTAAGCGTGAACAGCAAAACGTAGGTTGATTCACCTCTCCATCTAGTTGCCTTAAATATGATATCCCACTCTTCGTCACTGTCATTTGCTACACACCTACTAGATATGAAGGAATTTGTTAAGCACCATAAACTGTGAACATAAGGGTAGATTTAGAATTAATTGCATTTAATCATTTTATCGGCCTTGTTCTCATTCACCAGACGTATGTCTGACCCATTCCTCTTTTCCCATTTTCCCCACCACAGGTGGACAGGGCAGTAGGTGACTGGCCCATCGTTGCTTCAGATTATCGTACTTGGAGTCTATCTTTTCATCTTTATACTTTATCATGTATTTTCTATCGGTGCAACTATTTTAGTACTTCGCTTCTAAGGGATTTGCTTTTATGATACTCTAGTTTTGGGATTACGTACTGATATTTTATGAGACTATGAGATTATGACATTTTGAGACTGTTATTAATGTTTTCTTGAGATTATCCATATATCATCATATTATGTTTCCGCTTTTATGACGTTAGGATTAGATAGTTTATTTCTTATATTGATATCTTAGTCTCTATGATACTAGTTTTACTTCAACCCGACGATGCATATTTCTTGATATGACGGTTTTTGGCATGTTGAGGAATGTTGTCATAGTTTGTAACTCATATATACACCTTCTGTAAATATTTCATAGGAAAATATTAAGTTTTGATGTACTAAATAACTAGTGCATTGAGGACGAAATTCAGGAAATTTAGTTGATTTGGCTTGAGATTGAAGCATGCGATTAAGAGCTTTAAGGAAGTTTTATGTGAATAATTCTCACAGCTCTCTCTAAATTGATTGCATGTTTTTATAATATGATTTCAGTTGTAAATTGAATCGAATTGCTGTGGTTATGTAGTAATTGAAATTAATTTATTTTTGAAACATAAGGTGCTAGAAGAAAATTTATTTGGAAAGTGTGATGTTGTAAAACAGCGATAATTTGCACTTTCTAAATCCGTTTGGGGTCAATCGTCTTAGGTTAGAAAATAGATTTAATGAGAAATAATTTTTCTTTGGTCACTTTTAGATATTTACCTATTTACTTGACCTAAAATGGATTTTAAAGTATAACACTAGTTATGTCTTTAAAGTAATTTTCTGAGTTTAAATATGAAATTGATTTGGCCATAACTTTTGAACTATAACTCCAAATTTGATGATCTTTTTCTTACTGGAAAGCCTAGTGTTAACCCAAAAAATGGATCAACACCTTGGATTAAGTGTGAAAGCACCAGCCTTGTTTATCAAGGAAAACAAAATAGAAAAAAGGAATAGTAACTTGCAAATAAAGTAAAGAGACGAGATTTTTATAGTGGTTCGGCTATTAACAAAGCTTACGTCCACTTTATTCAATCTTTATTATGATTATACTAGTTGAATCTCTCAGGATATAACTAGTTAGTCCTTAGATCTAAGTTACAATGAGTTAGAATAAGTCATAAGTACATGGGTTGATTGGAGAATCATAGTAACCCCCTTGATGGCTGTTGTGAGGGAGAAGAAAGTTGAAGAAGTAAAGAAATTCCAATAGAATAATGGTGGCTCTCTCCCTGAAAAAGTTCCATCTCTAGTAGAAGGTAGGTGAGTATTTATAGGGAAATTTAGTGAGTGTTGTACCAGAAGTCCAAGTGTAGAAGAGTCCAGTTGTTATGCCAAGTCATCACCGAAAATCTCAAATCAATCTGAGTCATTTCTATGGATCGCTAGCTATCCATAGACGATAGATTGCTAGCTATCCATAGGGGTTGGATCGTTAGCTATCCATCAACTTAGCATATTTTTCTACTAGAAGCCTTTACTTAGTACTACGAAGGAGCTCAGAAAGTTTGATGGTGATCCGACCTATCTTGATGGATCGCTAGCTATCCATAGGGAATGGATCGCTAGCTATCCATCCACTTAGCATATTTTTGAGTGATCATTGGTTTGGTTGTCTTCCTATCTTCTATTTAAGTGCCTTGTCCAAATATCAAGTCATTTGGAGTTAGTTTGATCATCCGTCTTTATGGGTCATATGATCTAGAAGAATCATCCATAACTCGCACAAATCTTAACGAAATCAGATGAAACTATGCAGGAATACTCTAGAGGGTGTCAGGGACCCACCATAAAAATTTAAGGTGGTGGGGCTCATGGTAGATGGGGTCGCTAGTGATCCATCTAGATGGATCGCTATTGATCCTTCAAATAAACTCCAAATGCTCTTTTTTTGTGACCCTTCTTCTATGTCTACTAAATGTTCTCCCAAAAATTCAAGTCAATCTGACTTTGTATGAGTTCTATAGGTCCATTTTAAGTTAGATGCTTTTGGTCAAACAACTTGAATCCGATGAGTCTTCACTTCTCGAGCTAGATTGTTTGACATGCTATGAAACTTGGCATGCGTCTCTAGGGAACATATTAGATCATGATGCAAGAGGATTGGAGGATCCACAAGCAAGCTTTATGGATCGGTAGCGACCCATATGCGATGGATCACTAGCGATCCATCGCGTTAGCTTGTTTTGGCATTTTTCTTCTTTGGTTTTTGTCTTCTTTTCCTTCTGGTTTTCTTGTCGATCCTTGAGATATTTTGACTTGTTGTAGATGTTCTAATTCCCTTTGAATTCTATTAGGTTAAAAACTCAGTTAACATTTGCCCCCAAAAGTACGCCTTTTGAATGAAAGGTGTGCTTTGCTCCAGAACAAGTTCTGGTAACAAGTCTTTGATTGTTGAGCTTTCCAGCGGCTTTAGCCTTGGCAAACCGTCCAGTTCCTTTGGATTCTTTGGTCAATTACAAGTCGCTCCAAACCTGTTATATCCTAGGACTCTAACTCTGCTTAGGTGTAATCTATACATCACAATCGTTCTGATTTCATTCGGAGTTATTACATCATATATCTCTAATTAAATCACATGTTTCCTATTACATCACATATCTCCATTTACATCACATATCTCTAATTGTCCCATGTTCATTAGGGATTTGCATCACTATCAATTTTTGCTTCTCATTCAGAGTTGACATATCGTATATCAAAGTCACATTATATATCAAAATCACATCATATATCAGAATTGCATCATATATCGAAATCTTCATGTGTTCATCTAGGATTTATTAGCTTTATTCTGTTTATAAGGCATTCAAATCCTTTTATTAAATCAAATCTGTTTTAAGTCTCGATCTCTCCTGATTGTTTAAGTTTAATGCGTGATCTCTCTAGATCGTTTATTTGTTAAGTTAAGGGGGATGATCTCTCCGGATCATTTGGTTATTAAGTTAGGGGGGATTAACCAAGCCTATCCACTCACTCTCCGGTGAGGGGACTTACTTCTTGCACTCTGGTCCCGTCTCTTCGGTCGGGACTCTATGGCGTTCGATATCGTACAAGTCCATTCACTCGCTCTCCGGTAAGGGGTCTTGCACCTTGCACTCCGGTCCCGTCTCTCCGGTCGGGACTCTATGGCGTTCAAAATCAGTTATCACATTAAATATGGATTTTACAAATTTCAAATCAAAGCAAACAAGCAGAAATTAAATATGCAGAAATCTTGAATGTCTATCCCAGACATCCGACTCAAAGCGTGGCAAGGGACCAATCTAGGTTTTGTGCACATCCAAGCGGTCTGAGATTATTATCATAAGTAATTATCCTGGATATCCAACTCAAAGCACGACTAGAAACCAATCTAGGTTTAACACACATCTAAGTGGTCTGGGATCATTATTGTTTTTACTGTTAATATACAAAAAGAAAAGTGCAAAAAAGAAACCAAAGCAAAGAGTTGCAGCTGGATCTAACTTCCCATCCATCCTGGTTATGGGATTATCTGCCTTGGCCCAGATCCTTGGGAATTCCTTGAAGCCTTTGTCGTGGGTGGTGGCTACTACGGCTATGCTATCGCAGCTCTATTGCTCATGTACTGCATCAGCCGGTCATTTCGAACCAGTTCTTTTATCAGATCACGAAGGTGTCAGCACTCATTTGTTTCATGTCTACCTAGCACATGGAAGATGCAAAACTTTGTGGATCCTTTCTCTCGATCAGTGGGCTCTCTTCTCGGGGGCTTTCGATAGGGAATTTGCCCCATGGTGTCTAGGTATATCTTTTCCAGGGTTTCAGTCAGCTCAGAGTAGGAAGAGAATTTGGGCTCCCTCCTTTATCGTTTCGGTTCTCTAGAATAATCATCATCTTCTCTTTTCCCTTTTTCTTTTCCAAATCCTACTCCGGAGGATCCCTTACCATCCACATCATAAATTTCGGCATCTTCAGCTTCATCTTTAGCGTCAGCATCCTCTTGATGTAAATATTTCTCAGCTTCATAGTAAAACTCAGCAAGATCCATTGGTGGATCCCTCTTAAGTGCAGCCCTGAAGTCAGTCTTGCTCGCGACTCCCGACACTGCCACCATCAAAATCACTGATGGGTCCGCCTTATCGACTACAGCCCATGCTGCATTGAATCTTGTTAAATAACTTCTTAAGGCCTCCCTGAGCCTTTGTTTCACATTTTCCAATGTCTTCGGTTGTGAGACGTGAACTCGGAACAATCTTCAAAATCTGCCTACTAACTCGGTCCATGTGCTAATGGACCCATTATTCGGTTGTCTAAACCACATCGCCGCCAAATCCGTCAAGTATAATGGGAAGCACCACCCCATTACTTCCTCAAAAGCACCCAACACCTCCATATGTCAGATTTATCTCATCAGATGAATCATTGGATCGGTCTTTCTATCATACATTTCCAGCGCAGGAAGCTTGAAATCGGGAGGATTTCTTGCATTTCGGATATTAGTAGTAAACAGGTTTCTATTCACATCTTCCAAACCTTGATCTGTGGGTCCTCCTCTAACCAACCTTCTTACCAATTCAGCGATTCGATTTTCACCATCCAATGAAGTTCTTCATCCGAAAGCAATGTTCTGCCCCCTATCTTGGCAAGGGAAATCCAGTGCATACTCCATTGGTTGCACACTAGTGTTTTGCCCTACTCTTCTAGTCTCATTCTGTCCTCCACTCCCCTGGGGTATCCCTATCACATATTCCTCCATCGGTTGCACTCTAGTATTCAAATTAGCTCCCGTACCACCAGTTTCCAGAGTTTCAACTATCACTCCATTGTTGGCCCTTTCGGTGCCATCTCCAATATTGATCCCATCATCAACGTTGATTCCTGTGTTGCCCCCAAGTATCGGTTGCTATGGGCGTGGATGCAACGTTCCATCTCGTTCTAATCCAACTCTAGTAACTCCTGTATTATTCCCTAGGTTCTGAATGCCTATATCTCCTGTAATTCCTTGTTGTCCCATCCTTTGGAAGAAACCCTGCATCATCTCTTGTTGCCTAGCCAAGATTCTATCCTGCATCTCCTTCATCAGCCTTTCCATTTCTTCTCTAACTACATAGTTGGATAGGTGAGAATTTGAGGATACTTTCTGACTGTCCCCAGGCTTTGGTTGACTTGCTCCAGTTTTAGATCTAGTGTTAAGTGTTTACGCCAAAATTGGTCATAAACCCCAGAAGTAGTGAAAGCATCGGTGTCTGCACACAAATCCTCGATATCAAGTCGCAGATCTTAGATCTAGATGATGTAGAGAGAGAAATGAAGAAATAACCAAATTAAAATGAAAGAAAGTGATAAAAGACATGAGATTTATAGTGGTTCGGCTATCTCCGGCCTACGTCCACTTTGAATTGATCCTTTTATTCCTTTTGTATTGAGATTACAGTTACAAGCCTTCGAAATCAGTAAACAAAATGGCAGAGTTTTGCCTAGAAAAGTAGAAGAAGAAGATCCCCTTTTAGTTGCCATTGAGCTACTATTTATAGGTGCAGATCTGAAAACATATGCCCCAAAACCTAGAATACCTCTTCTCATGCGCAGGTGGGCCCACCAGATCGATCTGGAGTCGTTTGGGACCGATCCTGATCGATCCAAGTATAATTCGTATAGATCCAAAAATAGCCCAATGAAGCTGAGATCGACCATGGACATTCTTGAGCGAATAAGCAAGCTCCTGTGAAAATTTCATAGCATTTGGACTCGTAGAATGAGAGTTATGATCAATCCAAGATTGTATTTTTCAATGTAGGCTGGTAGCTTTGAATCCATCGATGCTTCGTATCCATCACATTCCATTGCCTCGTGTCCATCATTTCATATCGATCCCTGAATGCTCGCTGCCCTTCGTATCCATTACTTCTTCGTACCGATCCCAAGTGTCCATGCTGTTCGTATCGATCCCCTGATTTGCATTCCATCTTGACCGCTTCGTATCGATCGATATGAACACGATCGATACAAAGTGTGCCTCCATATCCAACAACTGTCGTCCTTCGTGTCCATTTCCACTCTCTACCTCGTATCGATCCCTAACTTGGATCGATATGTACTATGATTGATCCGAAGAAAAGTGCATTTTCCATATCCATACCCATGTTGATCGATATGAAAGCATCGATCCGAAGTAAATAGCCGATCCCATGTTGATCGATATGAACCATATCAATACGAACTAATTTCCCATGAATATTGATCCATCTATATCTTGAGCATACAAACTCCCTTTGACCTGAAATTTGAAATGTAGCATTTTCTAGCCTTGTTCATCATTCCCAATCGATCCCACCTTGATTGGAGCTTAGTCCAATTTTTACGGTATCGATTATAGCCTCGTTTCCAATCGACATCCAATCTCGATATCCATCCTTTTTAACCAATTTGTTGATATCCCGGCCTTGACCAAAAAGCGGGGTAACATTAGGCCTCTTCATTTTTGCCCAATCACATATTCAAGCTTCAAGTTTCCGGATCTGCCTTTGTTCTTAGTGAAAGCACCAAAATGTTAACCAAAAAATGGATTAACACCCCGGATTAAGTGTGAAAGCACCAGCCTTGTTTATCAAGGCAAACAAAATAGAAAAAAAGGAATAGTAACTTTGCAGATAAAGTAAAGAGATGAGATTTTTATAGTGGTTCGGTTATTAACGAAGCTTACATCCACTTTATTCAATCTTTATTATGATTATACTTATTGAATCTCTTTGGATATCAACTAGTTAGTCCTTAGATCTAAGTTACAATGAGTTAGAATAAGTTATAAGTACATGGGTTGACCGGAGAATCACAGTAACCCCCTTGATGACTATTGTGAGGGAGAAGAAAGTTGAAGAAGTAAAGGAATTCCAGTAGAGGAATGGCGGCTCTCTCCTCAGAAATAATCCATCTCTAGTTGCAGGTAAGTGAGTATTTATAGGGAAATTCAGTTAGTATTGGGCTAGAAGTCCAAGTGCAGAAGAGTCCATTTATTATGCCAAGTCATCACCGAAAATCTCAAATCAATCCAAGTCATTTCTATGGATCGCTTGCTATCCATAGACGATGGATCGCAAGCTGTTTGCACAAAAAATGGACAAACACCTCGAAGTTGTATGATTTAGTAGATCTTATGTTATTCTTAGTGATTTGAGCGATTTATGCAAATATATGAAAAACAGGGGCTAAACTGTAAAAAGACACGCAGATTTATAGTGGTTCAGCCAGAATGTGCCTACGTCCACTTTATATGTTATTTCTCTTCTCTTATTCTGATTACAAGTACATAGCTTTGATACAAGTAAAAGAAAGTTGTTGTTAAGTTCCTTCCGTGCTTGAGCTCTCCAACTTGTCCCCATTGTTGTACCCCTGCCCCTCTATTTATAGAGTGAGGCTAGGGGTAGGGGTCCAAGATGTGTATAGTTGCTGATGGGCCTGGGCTGATGTGATCTGGCTTGGTACGTCTTGGTTCGTCATTGCTTGGTTCGGAGGTGGTTGGAGTGTAGAATGGACCGGTAGTTGCTTGGACCGGTGGTAGGATGGTTCGGCATGGGCTGGTCCGGTTATGGAGTTGGTTCGGTGGTTCTGTGGAGGAAGAGGTGTGGAAGAAGAGTTGGTTCGGCAGGAGGTGGTTCGGTGGGAATTGGGAAGGGTCTGGTTCGGTGAGAAGTATGTTGGGTGGTCTGGCTTGTTTGGTTCGGGGAGACCAGATGAAATATATCCAACACTTGCCCCTCAAAGTGGGGTACGTGCTTATAGGTTCCGCGCTTTGTTTTCTTGTGGCTGGAATGGCTTCGTTCGGTCTTGGGTGTTTGGAAGGATCTGGTTCGGTGGGAAGCATGTTGGGTGGTCCGGCTTGTTTTGCTTATAAATAGAGGCATTAGGTTACTATCATTCTTCATCGTTTTGAGATAGCCGAACCAACTTGATTACTGAGCCAACCTGATTACCGATCCAGGTATGTTTAAATGCCGAATGAACACGAGTGACGTGAATGCCGAATGAACTCACGTATGTGAATGCCGAATGAACACGAGTGACGTGAATGCCGAATGAACACGAGTGACGTGAATGCCGAATGAACACGAGTGACGTGAATGCCGAATGAAATCGCGTATGTGAATGCCGAATGAACACGAGTGACGTGAAAGCCGAATGAACACGAGTGACGTGAATGCCGAATGAACACGAGTGACGTGAATGCCGAATGAACTCGCGTATGTGAATGCCGAATGAACTCGCGTATGTGAATGCCGAATGAACACGAGTGACGTGAAAGCCGAATGAACTTTTAACCTTCACCTTACCGAATGACAATGGGAATTTGAGCATTTATGAGTGAAACTCTAGACTGCACACACTCGCTTCTTTACTTCCTTTAGTCTAACGACATTCTTCTTTGTGTTTGCAGATAATGTCTCGTAAAGCGGAAACTCGATCAGACAAGAAGAAATCTGGGGGCGAAGGAGGTTCCTCTGCCGTGCCCCCAGCTCAGCTGAATCAAGAACGTCACGGACCAACCCCGAGATCACTAGTGGACGAGTACGGCCCTCAGGAACTTCTGAACTCCCCGCCCGATTGCTTTCCTAGCTCCCTCAAGGAGGAACAGCTTGATGTCATTTCCCGATCCTTTGGAATCGATAGGGCGCACTTGCTATTGCCTGGGAGAGACATTATGCCGTATGATCCTCCTGAAGGGTACTTCGCCTACAGCAGATACCACTGCATGTGTGGTGCCATTCCTCCTCTTAACGCTTGGATAGCCAGCTTCCTCACATATATTAAGGTTGCCCCATTCCAGCTTCAACCCAACTCCTATGCTATATTGGTGAGCCTCTTCGTCATTTTCCAGAGGAAGTATGGTCGTGCTCCTTCCAACCGGGAGATCCGGTATCTATATAATCTGAGGGGCTATAAGAAGGGGTCCCCATACATTAGCTTGGAGTCAGCTGTGACCTTCAAGCCGGTCTTGGATTTGTATTCTAAATTCAGCATGTTCAAGAAGGAGTGGTTCTTTGTCAGGGACGACTCTGTTTCAATTCGGCGCTTTACTTCTGGATGTAAGTTGATGCTTTTACTTATAATTTCCATTCCGATTGCGATGCTTCTTCTCATACTTTCTCATTTTTTGCTAGCGACAGGTGGCTTTGCGATTGTGGAGACTGACCGCCTGGTTCAGACGGCGGCTGAGATAGAAGCTATTCTCGGGAAGTATAGATCATCTGCCTTCCTGATCAGAAATGCGACCCTCCTGGAGTATAACTTAATCCTTCCACAGCAGTCAGTAGTCAAGCTGTGGGAAACGGCGGAGGAGAGGGTGGTTGCTCAGACTAAGGGAGGTGTTACGGTAGAGAGTAGCAAGAGGAAACCTTTCGCAAAACCTCCAGCCGTCGGAGGTAAGAAACTCAAGAAGTCGGACGGTCCCTCCCCCAGCAATTGTCCACTTACCCAGGAGGAGGAAGATATAGAGGAGGAAAGAGGTGAGGGTGGAGATGGTCGGGAAGGTGATAAAGGTGGCGATGGCATCGGGGCCTTGCTTCCTGGGCAAGCGGGCGAGATTCAGGAGTGGACGGACGATGCGTTCCACCTGGCTTTCGAGGGGCTGGACGAAGATCTGGCTTTGGTAGGGAAAACTGGGAAAGCGGACAAGGCTGGGACCGGTGCAAGTGAGTCTTCTCAGACCATTCCAGCCAAGGTGGCTCCGACGACTCAAGGTGAACTCTTGACTCCTGCATGCTTCATTAATGATAGGGACTTAGGAATATTTTATGATCCGCTCCCGTCCTGGAATGACATCCAGGACTCATTGCAGTATCCTACTTCTCCCCAGGGTTTGTATAACAGACGTGTTTTCTTTCTTCTTTTACTCTGCCGCGTTTCTCGAATTATATAGTGATGTAAGTTTGTGACACTTTTTCTTCATGTCAGGAGCAGGTAAGACATCCAAGGCCTCGGATCTTCGGCACAGGCTTGAGCAATACAAGCTTTCAAAAACTTCCGCTAAGCCGAAGCCTTCGACCCACCGCTCCGGGGATGTAGTCGGCTACCGTCCTCTTCTCGAGGTTATCGAAGAGGGTATTCAACGGAGAAAGAGGAGTCATCCTTCATCCAAACCTTCACTTGGTCCTCAGCTCCCGGCTCATCCTCTTCATGATATCACGGGGGAGGATAGCGAGTTTGCACTCTCTCCGCGCCCGCCCGGAAACCCTACCGTTATTCATATCGACCGTCCTGACTTGGCTCGTAATCCATTTGCGGGTCATCCTGACCTGGATCCAAGCTCCCATGATATTACCTTTGACGAGGTCACCGGTGAGCACCTTCTTCCCCGCAACCCCATGGTACGGGTACTTGATGAAGCTAAGTCCTTAGATCTCGATTTACTTACTACTCGTATAATTACTATGGGAGACGAGGCCAAGGCTAATATTGATCGGGTGGCGGAGGAGACTAAGAAGCTGATGGGGCATCATGCCCGGCTGGTTAAGGCCGGAGAGGAGATTGGGAGTGCCAACATCCGACTGCGATTGGTGGTTTCGGATCAGGCCAAGCAGCTTGCGGATCAGGCCATTCAGATTTCTCAGCATGAGGCTGCTTCTGGACAACTAAAGAAAACCATGGAAGAGGCCAGCCGGGCCGAACTGCGGAAAATAGAAGCTACTTGCAAAGAACGGATTGACATGGCTATTGCCACGGTGGACGAGGTTCGGAAAGCGGATCTTGAGCAGGTGGAGGAGTTGTCCGGGAAACTTGAGGCTGCAGAGCTTGCTCAAGCCAAGTTGAGGGAGGAGATGGAGGCAATGCGGGGATCCCTTCTGGTTGACTGCTCGAGATACCGATCGGAGAGAGATGCTGCCGTTGAAAGGTTGTCGGCTTCCGAGGCCCGGATGAGGGAGTTTGAGGAGAATGAGGGGATGATGGACGAAATGCTTCAGGACATGTACTTCCGAACCTGGAAGCAGGGCAACCTATCCTGGATGGATGATTATCCTAGGGTCATGGCTAAGATCTATCTTCGGGCTCTGGAGGAGGCTAAGGCCGATGCGGAAAAAGATGGTGGCGTTGTCTTCAGCATGGATGCGGTCACTGCTCAGTTTGCCAAGGAGGAGAAGGTGGCGGTGAAGGAAGGTATGCGGTTGCTTGCCACTGAGGAAGTAGGCGTGCAGGTAGAGGATGACGATCAGGATAGTCAAGAAACAGGTGCTGGTAAGTCTTCCTTTTTAGCCTCTCCATTAACTTGGTTGCTTTTTACTAATGAATCATTTCTCTGACTGGACAGGTGGTCAACAAGACAAGGATAAAACTCCAATGCAGCCGGCCCCTTGATCAGACCTGGAAAAACTCTTTTTGTGGACTTGACAGGGTTGTATATGTTAGTCTTAAAACAGTAGAGTAACTTTTAGGTTGTAATATTTTGCCACTTGTAATAAGTAGTCTTATTTTTGACGTGTAATTCTTTAACTTAAGCTGATTTTGTCGTCTTTTGAATGTTTGCTTGTTATTTCGACATGTCGTATGAGAAATATAGCTATGTATATTCTTATAATTGAATTGTGTTTGATGTCGGGTTCTGGTTTAAGACATAATTTCATGACTTGAAATGCTAGTGTGTGGTGTTAACAAATTATAGTCATGTATTTGTACATAAAGGAAGAAAATACCGCCTTTCATGTTCTGTTTGTAGATGGCAGTTTCGAATATCTTGTATGACTGAGCATGGAAAGTAGTCGAATGCCCTGCCATCCGATTGTGAATCCCTTCATCCATTGGCGAGTATCTCCTACTTCGTATCCTGTACTTTAGGGATTGTTATAGTGGATAGAAGGAAAACTCTTTAAGAAAAAATTGAAATATGTGAAAAAGTAAAACTTCCAATCACGGAAGGCCTTCGATGTGCTTAGGTTCGTGGCAAACGGGTTTTGTAGTCACTTTCCCTAGCTGTGGGTCTTGGAGACATTTGTCACCCATCTTACGCCTCCACGGGGAGTTGATTCTTTTTTACCACAGCCGCACCTAAGACACATCGGAGCCGAGATCGCGCACAGTAACTACCCGGGCCATTATGGCCCGTAATCGTGGGTATTATTCGATTTACTGTGGCCGGCTAGTGTGGGTGCCGATCGTCAACTGTGAACTGCCCCTGGCTGGCCACACCTTATGTTGGGGCTTATAGTCGGTTCACAGTCGCCGGCGAGCCTAACGCCGTAATGAGCTGCCTCGGCTATAGTCGGCCTTCTCGGTGGCTTATAATCGGCTCATTACAGTTGGCTTTAAGGGCCGTCGCGAGCAATGAGTTAACCCGCAGCAGAGGGATGCTGGAGCAAAAGTGTCTCATTGGCGAGGGCATAGATTCGCATAGTACCTGTTAGGTTTTGCCCAGGCGAAGTTGCGCCGTGGAGTGCTTTGAGTGGAAATTCTATACGCATAGGATTTTGTTCAACAGAAAAGGATAAAGTTAACGAGTAGCCAAGATATAAAGAAACAAGTTAAAAAAGAGACAAAGTTTTTTAAAGTGGTTCGGCATGAAAAGGCCTACGTCCACTGATTCTCTTTGTTAATTCACTTCATATGGGCAATACAAGTTAAGAAAAGTATCGACGGAGGTGTTGGATGTTCCATGCCCTATGGAATACCTCTTCGTCCACTGTTGACAAAATATAGGCTCCGTTGTGGAGATCTTTATGAATTACATATGGTCCATCCCAGATTGGGTCTAGTGCTCCGGGGCGCGGGAAGATTCGCTTGAGGACAAGATCCCCTTCTTGTAAGGTACGATGCTTGACTTTGGAGTTGTATTGTGCTGCCACTTTCTGCTTGTGGGCTGCTGCTTTAAGGACTGCATCATTCCTTCTCTCCTCAACTAGATCCAAAGATATGTGGAGGAGTTCTTCATTCTCTTCTGGGTTATAGTGGATCCTACGGTGGGAAGGCACAATGGTTTCAACTGGGAGCATAGCCTCCGATCCGTATGCCAAAGAGAAAGGAGTGTGCCCTGTTGATGTTCTGAAAGATGTGCGGTAGGCCCATAGTGCCGTAGGGAGTTCATCCACCCAAGTGCCCTTCGACTTTTCGAGCTTCTTTTTGATCAGAGTTTTCAGAATTTTGTTGACTGCTTCGACTTGTCCGTTTGCCTGGGGATATGCTACGGATGAGAAGCTTTTATGAATTCCGTGTTCTTGGCACCAATTGGCGAATTCCTCGCTGTCAAACTGAAGTCCATTGTCTGATATGATTTTGAGTGGGACTCCGTACCTGCATAGAACATTTTTGATTAAGAAGTTAATAACTTTTGCTGAAGATACTTTATTCAGAGGTTCCGCTTCCACCCATTTGGTGAAATAATCAACTGCCACTATAGCATATTTGGCCCCGCCTCGGCCCATTGGTAACTCGCCGATTAAGTCAATTCCCCATATTGCGAAGGGCCAAGGGCTGGTCATCTGAGTAATCTCGGTTGTTGGTAGCCGAGGAATCTTAGCAAATTTTTGGCATCTGTAACACTTCTTGACAAAATCTAAGGCGTCCTTGCTTAAGGTGGGCCAGAAATATCTGTATCGGAGTATCTTTTTTGCTAATGTTTGCCCTCCGGTGTGATCTCCGCAGCTTCCCTGATGGATGTTGGACAAGATTTCCTTGGCTTCTCTCCCAGCGACACACCTTAATAACGGGTTAGAGAATCCGCGCCGATAGAGGATGTCTTCTTGTATTGTGTAGCGGGATGCTTTCCTCAAGATTTTCTTGACTTCGTTACGCCCGTTGGGTAGAGTGCCACTTCGTAGGTAGTCTCGGATGGGAGTCATCCAAGTTGCTTCTTCGGTTGCAGCTATCAGATTCACTTGCTCAAAACTTGGGGCCAGTTGCTTTGAGATGGTTACTGCCCCGAAGATGGTGATGTCTCTCACACTTGCTTTCTTTGCTAATTCGTCGGCCTCTCGGTTCTCCTCCCGAGGGATGTGTTTGACTAAGTAGTGATCCAATCGGCTGAGAAGTAACCTGGTCTTCTTTAGATATGCTATGAGTCGTTCTTCTCGAGCTTGGAATTCTCCTAGTATTTGATTAACAATAAGTTGAGAATCGCTGTGAAGACACAAAGAATTGGCCCCGATTTCTATGGCAATTTCTAGTCCATCTATCACTGCTTCATATTCTGCATCGTTGTTGGTGGCAGCGAACTCCAACCTTATAGCATAGTGCAGTTTGTTTCCCCTGGGAGTGATTATTACCACACCTGCCCCCAAGCCTTGTTCGTTTGATGCACCATCCACAAAGAGATTCCACTTGATATCTTCTGTTATTTCCAATTGCTCCTGATCTTCGTTGGTAGTGAACTCTGCAATGAAATCAGCCATGGCCTGTCCCTTGATGGCGGTGCGAGGGTGATAGGTGATATCATACTGACTCAGTTCAATGCACCATTTGAGTAATCGCCCAGAAGTGTCGGGACGATGGAGTACCTGCCTCAGTGGTTGATCGGTCAGAACTTTGATGGAATGAGATTGGAAGTAGTGACGTAGTTTTCGTGAAGTGATTAGTAAACAGTATGCTAGCTTCTCAAGTTTAGGATATCTAACTTCTGCCCCAGTAAACCTTTTGCTGACGAAGTAAACTGGCCGTTGCGTGCGGTTGTCTTCCCTTACCAAGGCAGCGCTTAGGGCGTGAGATGACACAGCGAGGTATAGGTATAATTCTTCTCCTTCGCTTGGAGTTGAGAGTACCGGTGGTTTCTGGAGGTGTTCGATTAAGTGAAGGAAAGCGGTCAGGCATTCGCCAGTCCATTCGAACTTTCCCTTGTCTTTCTTTAGGGCTTCAAAAAAGGGGACGCACTTGTCCGTCGCCTTGGAGATGAATCGGCTTAGAGCGGCCACTTTTCCGTTCAAACTTTGCATTTCCTTCCGAGTGGAAGGTATCTTGATATCCCTTAGCGCTCGGACTTGCTCAGGGTTTGCTTCTATCCCTCTGGCATGAACGATGAATCCTAAGAACTTTCCTGATGACACTCCGAAGGAGCATTTTAGTGGATTCAACTTCATTCCATATTGTCGAAGTATTTGAAACATCTTGCCTAGGTGGCTTACGTGATCTTTGGCTTTCTTTGACTTTACCAGCATGTCATCCACATATACTTCCATAGTTTGTCCTATTAGCCCCGCAAACATCTTGTTGACGAGGCGCTGGTAGGTGGCTCCTGCATTTTTAAGTCCGAAAGGCATTACCTTATAGCAGTATAAACCTCGATCGGTGATGAAACTAGTGTGGTCTTGGTCGGGAGCATGCATAGGAATTTAGTTATATCCTGAGTATGCATCCATAAAAGATAGGAGTTCGTGCCCGGCTGTGCTGTCTACAAGTTGGTAGATTCTGGGAAGTGGGAAGCAATCCTTTGGGCAGGCGTCGTTTAGGTTGGAAAAGTCAATGCAGGTTCGCCACTTCCCATTAGCCTTTTTTACCAGCACCGGGTTGGCGATCCATTCCGGGTAGATAGCTTCTCGTATGAAGTCATTGGCGAGTAGGTTTTTTACTTCTTCATCGAGGGCTGCTGATCGCTCTGCCCCCATACTTCTCTTTCTTTGTTTTACAGGCGCCTTGGTAGGATCAATGTTTAATACGTGGCATGCTATGTCGGGGGAGATTCCGGTCATGTCAGCGTGTGACCAAGCGAATACATCCAAGTTGTGGCGGAGAAAATCGATGAGCTGTTCCTTCGATTCGGCTTTTAGTTGGGACCCAATTTTCAATAGTCTACTTGAGTCGTGCTTGTCTACCGATATAAACTCCATAGCCTCTGCAGGCTCGGCGGTGGCCTCCTCCTCTTTGTCCCTAGGGTCTAATTCATTGAAAGGGTCGCTGGTATATCGAAGAGGAGGGGCTTTCTTTAATTGCTATGCTTCTAGGCTTTTTGTGCAGAGGGCAATCTCTACACCCTTCCCTTTATCCTTCCTGTGGTTGTTGCGAAGTTCAGTTACATAGCAGTCTCGAGCAACGTCCTGGTCTCCTTCCACTTCCCCTACTCCATTGTCTGTTGGGAATTTCATCTTTAGGCACCATGGGGCTAAGACAATTTGGAAGTCAGACAAGGATGGCCTTCCTAAGAAGGCGTTGTAGGCCGACTGGTTTTCTATTAGCACAAACGTTTGTTTCCGTACAGCAGAGCGGGGATGGCTTCCAATTTCAACAAAAACGTCCAGTTGCCCGAGGGGCATCTTCGCATCTCCAGTGAAGCCGTGTAGTGGTTTATCGTAGGGGGATACATCCTTCTTTGATAGCTTCATTTTGTCGAATGCGTGTTTGAACAGGATGTTTACCGAGCTTCCAGTGTCTACCAGGATTTGGTATACTTCGGCGGTACCAAGTCGGGCAGAGATGACCATGGGATCCATGTGAGGGTACTGCCTTCCTTCTAGGTCACGCTTACCGAACGTGATGTCATTACTTTCTTTCCGCTTCGGGTGGCGCTCTTCTATAACTGAATTGACATAGTCTTTATTGTCTCTAAGCGACTTTCCGTATCTTTCCATCTCTTTCCAGCTTCTTGCTGCGATGTGTGGCCCTCCTGAGATGGTATGGACCACTATCTTTTCTTGGCTAGAGCTGCTAGCGTTGCGGTTTCCTCTGTCGGCCCCCGGTGAGGGTAGCCTTGGGTTTTCATTGGCAGGAGCTGGGGTCCTGTCCTGACCTTTTACATAACGTTCCAGTTTCTTTCTTCTGATGTGTTCCTCAATCAGATCTCAGAGATGATGGCATTCGTTGGTATCATGCCCGTGAGATTCGTGGAAGCAGCAGAATTTTCCAGACTTCTGTGCGTTATCTGATTCTTTCTTGTATGGTGGGCGTTTGTATCTAACTTCGCCTTGGGTGGCAAGGAAGATATTTTCGACGGTCTCGTTCAAAGGGGTGTAAGTGTCGAATTTTGGTCCTGGCCGATATAGGCGCTTTTCTCCCTTCTTGCCCCCAGCATTCTCTCTGGAATCATTTCTTCGAACGTCCCTTGCCACAGCAGGGGCGTTGCCATGGGTTGTCTTATTTTGCTGTCCTGACTGCCCCTCAACGGCAGCATCCTCAAGCCTCATGTATTTCCCGGCTTCATGGAAGAAATCGGGTAAAGTAGCTGGTTTTTCTTTTGTCAACCTTCTAGCAAATTTAGTGTCCGGATGCACACCACTGCAGAGGACCATTAGGATAAGCTTCTCATCGGCATCTTTGACCACGGCTGCTGCGGCGTTGAATCTGGTTAGGTATTGCTGCAGCTTTTCTCCAGGTTTCTGTTTGACGCTGGATAAGGAATAAGCGTCCTTAGGTTGCTCCACATGAATGCGGAACTGACTGATAAATTTTTCTTTCAACATTTCCCACGAGCTGATGGACCTTGGGGTAGATGACAGAACCAGGAGGTAGCAAGATCTGCTAAGAAGAGCGGAAAGCATTTGCACAGTACTCCCTCTGTCGCTCCACTCATGAGCATATGCTGCGTGTACCTCTGTAAGTGTACAACGGGATCGGAGGTTCCTTTGTAGGGTTCCATTGTTGGCATCTTCCATTCTCGGGGGGTGATAGCAATTTCGATATTGCAGGCGAAAGGGCTGGTTACCCTAGCGCCTATCCCTCGATCTCTTTTCTCCCGTTGGACACACTCTCTGAATAAGCGTGCCATCCTTTCATCAGAACTTGGAGCAGATAGAAACGAGTTTGGTTCTGTTCTGTGGGATTGATTCCGTCCAGATGACCTGTAGGGATGGTATCGTCTATCATTCCTCATATTTTCTAGTGGCTGCCTTTGATCTTCTGGGAGTATGCTTGGGTCAGCTATAGTTGGCCCTTGCCTTGATCTCCCCCTGTTGGGTTCTGATCTACGCACTTCCTCGGGTCCAACTTCGGGCTGGACTCTAGCTCGGCCCCGTTCACTGGCGTTTCTGTGGTTAGGCAGCATGACAGGCTCAGCTACAGTTGACCTTCGCCCGGTACCTTCCCCGTTGGGTTCGGTACCAAACGTTTCCTCAGGCCTAACTTCGGGATGTGCTCGGTCTCGGCTCCTACCACGGCTGCTTCTGCCGTTAGCTCCTTCGAAGAAGGAAGATCTTTGTTGTCTCTGAGATCCTCCAGACTAGGACTCGCCCCATGATTCAGTGTTGCGGTTGGATTCTTCAGCGTCCCTTAAGCGTGACATGAGATGGTCCACCAAGGCTTCCTGCTGGGACGTGAAGCGGTTAGTTACTTCAACCACAACTCTGTCCAGATCTGATCTAGTAATTGTTGCAGGCTGTTCTATGGCAGGAGTAGTTGGGTTAGCCTGTTCTTCATTTGTTACTGTTGCTGGAGGAGGACGATTTACTTGATTCGTGACAGCTGGATCTGGAAGACTGCTGGATGTGATGTTTTTTCCTTTGTTAACATCTTTTCTCTGTTTGGGAGGCATGTTTTCCAAGTGGTGGACGATGCTGTTAGGAAAACTTGTTCAGCGGATGAAGCTGAAGCTTCGAGCTTCTAGTTCTCAGTGAAAGCACCAAAAATGTTTTCACAAAAAATGGACAAACACCTCGAAGTTGTATGATTTAGTAGATCTTATGTTATTCTTAGTGATTTGAGCGATTTATGCAAATATATGAAAAACAGGGGCTAAACTGTAAAAAGACACGCAGATTTATAGTGG
Source organism: Allium fistulosum (assembly GCA_030737815.1). Classification (NCBI taxonomy): domain Eukaryota; kingdom Viridiplantae; phylum Streptophyta; class Magnoliopsida; order Asparagales; family Amaryllidaceae; genus Allium; species Allium fistulosum. The sequence continues at coordinate 325,370,808 of CM060903.1, read as the reverse complement.
TTCAGCCAGAATGTGCCTACGTCCACTTTATATGTTATTTCTCTTCTCTTATTCTGATTACAAGTACATAGCTTTGATACAAGTAAAAGAAAGTTGTTGTTAAGTTCCTTCCGTGCTTGAGCTCTCCAACTTGTCCCCATTGTTGTACCCCTGCCCCTCTATTTATAGAGTGAGGCTAGGGGTAGGGGTCCAAGATGTGTATAGTTGCTGATGGGCCTGGGCTGATGTGATCTGGCCTGGTACGTCTTGGTTCGTCATTGCTTGGTTCGGAGGTGGTTGGAGTGTAGAATGGACCGGTAGTTGCTTGGACCGGTGGTAGGATGGTTCGGCATGGGCTGGTCCGGTTATGGAGTTGGTTCGGTGGTTCTGTGGAGGAAGATTGGTCCGGTGAGGTGTGGAAGAAGAGTTGGTTCGGCAGGAGGTGGTTCGGTGGGAATTGGGAAGGGTCTGGTTCGGTGAGAAGTATGTTGGGTGGTCCGGCTTGTTTGGTTCGGGGAGACCGGATGAAATATATCCAACACAAGCTATCCATAGGGAATGGATCACTAAATATCCATCAACTTAGCATATTTTTCTACCAGAAGCCTTTACTTAGTGCTATGAGGGAGCTCGGAAAGTTTGAGGGCAATCCGACCTATCTTGATGGATCGCTAGCTATCCATAGGGGATGGATCACTTGTTATCCATCCACTTAGCATACATTTTAGTGATCTTTGTTTCTTTGTCTTCCTATCTTCTCTTTAAGTGTCTTGTTCAAATATCAAGTTGTTTGGAGTTAGTTTGATCATCTGTCTTCATGGGTCATCTGGTCCAGAAGAATCATCTATAACTTTCTCAAATCATAGCGAAATCGAACGAAACTATGCAGGAACACTCTAGACGGTGTCAGGGACCCACCATAAAAATTTGAGGTGGTAGGGCCCAATCTAGATAGGACGCTAGTGATCCATCTAGATGGATCGCTAGCGATCCATCAATTCAACTCCAAATGCTCTCATTTTTTTGTGAGCTTTCTTCTATGTCTTCTTAATGTTCTCTTAAAATTTCAAGTCAATCCAACTGTGTATGAGTTCTGTAGGTCCATTTTAAGTTAGCTGCTTTTGGTCAAACAGCTTGAATCCGATGAGTTTTCACTTTCTCGAGCAAGATTATTTTGCATGCTATGAAACTTGGCAAGCGTCTCTAGGAAACATATTAGATCTTGATGCAAGAGGACTGGAGGATCCACGAGCAAGATTTATGGATCAACAGCGATCCATAAGTGATGGATCAGCTAGCGATCCATCGTCTTAGCTTGTTTTGGCAATGGATCGCTAGCGATCCATCACCTTAGCTTGTTTTGGCATTTTTCTTCTTTGGTCTTTCTCTTCTTTTCCTTATGGTCTTCTTGGTCGGTCCTTGAGATATTTTGACTTGTTGTAGATGTTCTAGTTATCATTGAATTCTATTAGGTTAAAAATCCAGTTAACACCTAGACTAATATCTACAACATTTAAGTTTTTTGTTTTACAAAATTTTGAGATTTAAAGGGTTGAAACTTCAATTTTTGTCGCAGCCCTGAGATTGTAATGGTTCGGTAAATTTTGCCTGATTGCCATTTTTCATGTTTTCTTCGACCATTCTTGCGTTTCTTCATGGTATCTTGTATTTGATATGTTTTCGACATTCCGAAATCTATTTATAATATTAAAAGTGTTTTTAAATAATTTTACATGTAGATGGAAATTTTTTAATTAAAACATTTTTATATATAAGTAAATATATACACAATTCAAAATTTCCTAGGAGTGAATTATAAAACATCTTTTCAAACTATATTAAAAGTGAGATTATTATTCTTATTTCGAAGATAAATAAATTTGGTTTAAAATTTATTTTATGTTATTTTATTTTGGAAATTGAGTTTGTGATTTGTTTGAATTTCCTTTCTATGAGATAAGGAATATTAATAAACTGACTAGGATTAACGAGTGGTATGGGATGTTCCTTATAACTATTTCGCTTTATTTTTATAACTTGTTAAATATATAAAAGAGTAGAATCTACAATATTTTGTCAAATATTCAGTGTCACCAAGTGGTTTTGGGATATTAGGGGAAACTCGAGTATTTAACATTAGAAAGTATGTAACACTTTAGATCAGAAATGATCTTTGAGATAACATGCATCTAGGCATGAACGACAAGTATCGGCTTGTCTTATTATGGCATGCATCCAGTCGTGATCGATGGGTATCGGCTTGTCTTTTAGATAACACATTTTCAGACGTGTTTGGAAAGCATCAACTTGTCTTATTATGGCACACATCTAGGCATATACGGCAAGTATTCGCTTGTCTCATTATGGCATTCATCCATGGATGACCGAGGGGTATCAGCTCGTCTTAAGATGACTCGCTTTTATGTGTATCCTTGTATTTATGAATTTATTTGTTAGATTTTGATTCGACTTGCTTTCATGCATTGTTGAACAACAGTGTAGTAGTGACTGTTGTATTGTTGAAGGCAGAGGGCTGTTGACAATGGTAGGTGAGTCAGTGAAGAGAATATGGTTTGTAGTGTGGAAGAGATGTGGTGATATGGTGGTAGATCAGTAGTTTGAAGGTGGAAATGATGCCAGTGATGTACACTGTGCAGGCACAGAGAAGCACAGAGAGCAGTAAGAAAAGATGTAGTATTGAAATGCAAATGTAATTGAAATTTGTAATTGCAAAGATGAAATGCAAAATTGTGAATGCAAATGTATTTGAAAATGGAATTATTTTTTTTTCTTTTTCAATTGAGATTGAGTGAATGTTTTTTTATAATAAAATATGCAGATGCAAATGCAAAAACAAACAAGAAACACAAGCACACAACAAAATGCACACAAAAACAAATAAACACACAATATTTTTTTTATGCAAACACACACAAAATATAAACACACAAAAATTAAATAAAACTAATTTGAAGAATAGAGAATTAAAATCAAAATGATTCCCCAGCAATGGCGCTAAAAACTTGTTCGGACGGCTAAATGTCTGTCCAGTTAGAAAATAGCCGAACGAATTTTGAAATAAAAATACCGCAAGTGCACGGCGTACTATCGTAGTACGTTGTGAGTACGGGTCGATCCAGAGGGAATTGTTAGATTTTAAAAATCTAATCAATCAAATTAAACCAAAGTTGAGGGATTGTTAACTAACTAAAAGAAAGTAAAAACAAGCTAAAACTAAGGAGAATAAAAATATGAGATTAAAGAGCAATTTAGAGGCAAATCCCCTCTCATGATCACATAAATCAACATGATGAAATTATGATCTCTTTTTGGTCATTTGTGAGTTTAGTTGATGCATTTATCATAAGCATGGCCTAATTGTGTTATTAATTAACACACTTAAACCATCAAACTTTAATGCACCCTCTAACCCACTTACTAACCTTAATGAAAATGACATGAAATTAAAAGTAGAATCTATTTTATGTATGGCTTATTAACTATTGAATTAGAAATATAAACCATCGAATTTTGATTCTAAATCCACTTCCATTACCATGATCATATATAGATGAAGAGGTAATTAGTGATTCATATGATTAAGCATTGCCTATTTGTTTTGAACAACATAAGCTATCAAACTCAATATTAAACACAAAATCACACAAACATCTAACTTTCCATTAAGCACAAAAGAGACATAAATGAAAATTTATGTTGCATCTACATGATTCAAGAGAGCTTCATTACCCCTAAATTTTAGGGATTAGCCTCTCATATTTGTTATTAAATCAATAAATGTAAAAGCAACATGAAATAAACAAGAGGAAAAAGAGAGTAAAATGAAAAGAAAAGCTAAGTAAAAAGAAATGAACACTAAGCTACCAACAACATAAGAAAGAGAGCATGTAAATGTAAAGAACATTAACTAACATTGCATAGAAAGAAAGATTACATGAAAGAAAAATGGCTAAGTAGCCATGAAAAGAGAAAGAGAGCTTTCTTTTATTTTTAAGCTAAAAACTAACTAAGAGGAAGATGAGGTTACATGAAGATATAGGGTTTTTAAACAAGTTAGAAACCCTAATCCATATTTTTGGGGAATGCCCAAATTTCCCTTGTAGGAAGTGTGGTGGCCAAGTTATCATTAGCTTTAATAATTACCCATTAAGTGTGCATGAAAGTGTAATGGCCATTAGCATGTGGATTAGCTTCTAATTTGTACATGAAGAATGGTGGGTAGGTGGGGTCCTCCATGATCATGGCTTTGAATTATTTCCATCTCCATTCCTTTGTATTCACTCTTGTGCATGTATCTATCTTCATGAAGCCATTTGTATATGAAGCCAAATTCCTACAAAATAATATAGAAATTTCCAATTAAATTTTCTCAAATTAATATATGCACAAAAATGACTATTTTGCTCCCATATGGAGATGAATATGTGACAACTTGAAAATAATTTGAATTTGGTTTAAACAAGTTAAAATACCCGATATGATAATTTGTTTAATTTAAATAGATTAAATATGGGGGTAAAAATATGCACATTTACGTGCACATCAAATAACCCCACACTTATCTTTTTATTCGTCCTCGAATAAAGTAAAAAAACTAAGATAAATCTGTTTTTGTAGGAAACACGATTGCATTGAGCGTATGCAACAAGCCGTTAAACCTCTGGGTGTCCCCAGTAGGACGAGTGTTGTCTCATGAGGATTTTCAGCGGATACTACCCACAAAATCCAAATGCAAAGTGAAAATAATTACAAAATGCAAGATTTATTTACAAAGAGATGATGCAAGTTTTTGAAAATATATACAAATGAAGGGTTTACTTTTAAATTGACACAAATAAGTTAAATATAGGTTTTGGTCATTATCTTGAAATTTAAGTCATTTACTCGTCAAAATTTCCAATAAAAACGAAGTTATCAAAGCAACTATACTATAGTTTAACTCGTTGTTTCGGTTGATAACACAGTGTAAGTATGAAATAGATCCTTAGTCGATTATCAAAGTTTATCAAAGTGGTATTTTCATTTCTTTTCAATAACAAGTCAAATCACATAAGTTAAAATAGTGCTTGGATTTCATTTTCTTACACTCTCCATTTTTTCTCTTGAAAATTTTATTGATATTAACAATGTTTACATATGCCTAACTCAGATAAACCAAGGCCAGATATATTACCCATGCACTGCTCTGCGAACTGATGTAAGGGGAATACAGAGCGTGGCGAGTGAACATACAAGTGTGAACACTTATTGACTGTATGCGTTTTTAGTAAAAGAATTTTTATATACACACCTAACTCAGATAAACTGAGGCCAGATATACCGATCGTGCACTGCCTTTCGGGCTTACGTGAGAAGGGTACAGAGCATGGCGAGTGAACACATGAGTGTGAACACATGACTCTAGGTGTTTATTAAAAATATATACATATATGCAAGAAATATTTTTTTTTATTTTATTATTTTTTTAAAGAGAGTTTTGCAAAATCATCTTAGCACCATTTAACTTAGAAGACAAAAAAATGTTATATCCTTTACTTTAAATCAACCACTTTTTAAAAAAAGATTTTCAATTAGAATATATTTCATAGTTATCTCCATGAATCTTCCTATATACTAGTTAAACCATCGTTATTTGTAATTAAACTTTATTTTTATTTTTGTTAAGACAAATAAATTTTCAAAATTTTCAAATTAATTAACCAAAACCATATATTTATCCTATAGTGTTTCTTCAAAAGTAATTAAAAAAAAGAATTTTTATTTTTTGGATTTTTTTCTGCTTTTTGTTTTTTATAGTTTTTTGAAAGAAAATGCAAAAAACTAAACCATGAAAAATTGAAAATGAAAATGATGAGACTCCCCCTACACTTGATTTTGACTATGTCCCCACAGTCAACCCAAGTGGAAGGAGAAAAATAAAAAGATGACCTATATTTACATGAAGGTGAATGGTATTTACACTAGATCAGAAAGTATATTGTCAAAGCGTAAATGAAACGGTCTTCCAAAAACCGATTCATTTGCCTCGTCAAGTATGCGAGACACAGCTTAAGCACGGAAAACCAAACCGTAAAAGATTTCAAAGTTGAATGTTGATTGGGAAAAACAAATGTCGTTTTATTAAAAATTGATTGAGTTGTTCTATTTTCGATGATTTTTGGGGTTGATAAAACGATTGGTTGAAATTCAAATTTATTTTCACCAAATTGAAATTCAAACTCATCATTGACAAATTTTTCGAAATTATTGATTTCAAAATCAAAATGGTGTATTAAATCTTCCCCTTTAGAATTCGACAACTCGTTTTCGAAAAGTCCAAAGAATTCGTGTTCGTTAAATTCATCTTCCTTTGTTGGATTATCAACAACTTCATTGTGTATCTCAAGTTCAAAATCCACAGTTGTTGTATTTCAAATTTTGAAATCGAGAAAAGGAAGGTTGAATTTAAAATTTTGTTCCACACCCTCAAAAGAATTGAAATCCAACTCAATTACTGTGTTTTCAACAACTTCATTAAGATCATCATTTTCAGTTTCAAAAGTTGTTGTTTGAAAATCGTCAATTGTGGTAAAAGATGGATTACTATTTGACTCATCACACATTGGAATTTGATTTTGTTGCTCATGTAATTTTTTGTATGTTTCAATCAACAAATCCATGTGATCATCGTAAATTTCGTTCATTTGTTCAACAAAATCCAATTTATAATTATTAGCATGAGAATTTTCACTTTGAAATTGTTGAGAGCAAAAATTTTCAATTGTAACGTGGTTAAGATTATTCCCATTGCCAAAGTCGTTTGAAAAGTTGTTTCCATTTTCATTTTGAGTTTGAAATTCATTTTGGAGTTTGAAATTGAATTGGCATGGGTTATACTCGAAATCGTTTGAATTTTGAAGTGAATTTGAATCTTGATTACTTTGAAAACTTTGTCTTGAATCATTGCCCAAATATGAATTACACAAATCATTTATCATTTGATTTTGTTGTGTAGAGATTTCAAGTAAAGACGAAATGCTATTTTCAAGATTTGAGGGTTGTTCGTTATTTTGAAAACTTTGTGGTGCAAAATCTGAATCGTTTGAACAATAGTTGTTGTTAAAATATCCATACGAATTTAGTGTGAAATTATATGGATTATATTGATTTTCACAACTATCGTAGAATTCATGTAAGTAGGGAAACTCGGACATTTTCAAGAATGTTTTTGGGTTTTTTTTATAAAGGAAAAATATTTAAAAATAGAATTTAATTTTCAAAATGGAAAATTGAATTTTTTTTTAATGATTTTTTTTGGATTTTGGTTTTTCTAAATTTTTTTTTGATTTTCGAAATTTTAAAGGAAATAAAGAGGAATATTTACAATTATTTTTAGTTTTGGATTTTGAAGTTTTTTTTTAAAATATGCATGAACTAATGCAACTAAATGAATGCAAGGTTAATTAAAAATGATTTACCCTAAGTTAACACAAAATTGTACAATCACACTTTGTCTTAAATCAACAAGATAGTTCTTAGCCAGGTAACAGACAGGATTTATCGATGCACCATGAATCATCGTAGCTATGCAACCGAAGGTTTAAGTACCTTCAGAGAAACAACCACTATAATATTTACGAATCACCGTAATATTTATAAATGGTTATTGCTCTGCCGTAGCCTAGACACCAAGAAAGTAAATTGTTTAAAGAAGACAACTTGTCAATATACAATTAAGTGTTATTGATGTCTAACCGTTATTATTAATCAAATTCTAAGGTGAAATGCAAAGCATAAATTAAACGTGTATTAACAATGCAACTATAATGAAATTTGTTTTTGTTTTTGATTTTTTTTTAAATGCAAGCAAACAACAATGCAAGGCAAATAAAAACAATAGATAGAGGTTAAAAGCAACAAAAAAAATTATAAGCAAGCAAGCAGTTATTTTTTTGATAAGTTAAGTAGAGCAAGCAATTTATTTTAGGAAGCAGTTCTTTTCCTTGCGATTTTCTGCTTCGACAACCTGAAATTTCAAACAAGATATATATACAATTGTGTCTTTTTTTAAAACAACTCGTTTGTTTGTTTGTTTTTAATGGCAAAAAGAAAATTAAGGCAATCTAACTCAACCCAAAAGTTTTTTTTTAATATTGAAGAAAAAGAAAGAAGAGCTTTAACACTCAAAACCTATTTTTTTTAAAGAATAAGGAAAAAAAAGCTAAAAACAAATATAAAAAATTTAAGCAAACAATTTTTTAATAAGGATGGACTTAAGAAAAAAAAGAAAACAAAACAAAATAAAATACAATAAACAAAAAAGGAAAAAAATTGTGATGAGCCTACCAGCTAAACCCGACCCACCAAAACAAGCGAACTCCGTTTCTTTTTTTAAAAAAAATTTCCATCGAACTTTGTACTTCGTTTCAACACAAAACTTCTCTTAAAATCCCAAATTAGAATCGAAAATTTAAAATCGCTTCAAGTTTCAGAAGATCTTTTCAGGGAATTAAGGGCAGCGATGCGTCGATTCGGTGAAAGCGATTTGGTTTCATGGGGTTCGAATGAGGCGATGGTAGATGTTGCGGCGATTTAGGGTGATTGCAGTGTTCAGGAGTGGTCGCGAGGCAGTGTTTGGTCAGGAATTAGAATTTGGGTTTGGATGGTGCGGAGGTGCTCGTGGTTGTAGGAGGTGATGGAAGATGTCGTTTAGTGAATTCGTGGGGATGATGGGTTCGGTGATTGGGTTTGCGAATTTCCTTCAGGCGAATGATGGTTCGATGGCGATGGAGGTGTCATGATCGAAGAAGGCAGTGGGAGTTTGTGCTATCGCCAGTGATGCTTGTGTGGTAGGGTTGTTGTATCGTCAGTGAATTTTTTTCTTTTTTCTTTTTGTTTTTGTTTGGGAGAAGTGAGTAAGGTGGTCTGAAATAAATAAGGTGAAGTCAGGAAGTGAAGTTTTTCTTGGCAGAGGATGGTGGCAGGCACTGATATGCCAGGGGACTGATGAAGGGGGTAGTGTATGCAGTTTGGTTGCGGGTTTGTTGTGTGGAGTTGTTGAATTGATGTCTGTGGTGACAGGCAGTGGTAGAATGGCAAGATTAAAAGGGGATGCAATTGCCTGTAGTGTGAAGGATTGCAGTATTTGTCTGAAGTAGAAATGTGGTGTTTGAGTGATGTTTTAATGAACTGTTTTGAAACAGAGAGGAGTAAGGAAGTGGTTGAAGTGTAGTTGACAGTAGGCAGGGGAGGAAATTGTAGAGCAGTGGTATCAGTGGAGGAGTTCGATGATGTGATGGGGGTGTTGTAGTGATATGTTGATCATGTGGAAGTATTGAGTTTATGGGGATGGTGATGGGGTCAGTGAACTGTGATATGGTTGTAGAAGTGAGGTTGTAATAAGGCAATGATGACTGATGAGTTAAATGAGTTATGGTGGTCGTGGTGGTTTGGTAGAAGATGTATGAAATGAGGCTGTGATGCAAGTGGTTTTGCTGTTAGATGAAGGGGATGGGAATGAACGTAATTGAAGAGGATAACAACAGTGTTTATTGACAGGGGACTAGATTTCCTGGTGATGATTGAGTGTGTTTTTGCAATTGATGAGTGGTATTGAAGAATGGTGGTTTGACTGACAGTTTTGTTGCTCTGATTGCAGTAGTGCACAGTGGTGAAAGATGGTTTGGGTGGAATGGTGAGAAGTTAGTGATGTGTAGATAAAGGAGTAGGAGAGGGTTTGATGTTGAGGCAGTATTTGTAGGAATGGAAGAAGTTGAGTTGAATGCAGTGTGAATTGGATGAACAACAGTGTAGTAGTGACTGTTGTATTGTTGAAGGCAGAGGGCTGTTGACAATGGTAGGTGAGTCAGTGAAGAGAATATGGTTTGTAGTGTGGAAGAGATGTGGTGATATGGTGGTAGATCAGTAGTTTGAAGGTGGAAATGATGCCAGTGATGTACACTGTGCAGGCACAGAGAAGCACAGAGAGCAGTAAGAAAAGATGTAGTATTGAAATGCAAATGTAATTGAAATTTGTAATTGCAAAGATGAAATGCAAAATTGTGAATGCAAATGTATTTGAAAATGGAATTAATTTTTTTTTCTTTTTCAATTGAGATTGAGTGAATGTTTTTTTATAATAAAATATGCAGATGCAAATGCAAAAACAAACAAGAAACACAAGCACACAACAAAATGCACACAAAAACAAATAAACACACAATATTTTTTTTATGCAAACACACACAAAATATAAACACACAAAAATTAAATAAAACTAATTTGAAGAATAGAGAATTAAAATCAAAACAATTCCCCAGCAATGGCGCTAAAAACTTGTTCGGACGGCTAAATGTCTATCCAGTTAGAAAATAGCTGAACGAATTTTGAAATAAAAATACCGCAAGCGCACGGCGTACTATCGTAGTACGTTGTGAGTACGGGTCGATCCAGAGGGAATTGTTAGATTTTAAAAATCTAATCAATCAAATTAAACCAAAGTTGAGGGATTGTTAACTAACTAAAAGAAAGTAAAAACAAGCTAAAACTAAGGAGAATAAAAATATGAGATTAAAGAGCAATTTAGAGGCAAATCCCCTCTCATGATCACATAAATCAACATGATGAAATTATGATCTCTTTTTGGTCATTTGTGAGTTTAGTTGATGCATTTATCATAAGCATGGCCTAATTGTGTTATTAATTAACACACTTAAACCATCAAACTTTAATGCACCCTCTAACCCACTTACTAACCTTAATGAAAATGACATGAAATTAAAAGTAGAATCTATTTTATGTATGGCTTATTAACTATTGAATTAGAAATATAAACCATCGAATTTTGATTCTAAATCCACTTCCATTACCATGATCATATATAGATGAAGAGGTAATTAGTGATTCATATGATTAAGCATTGCCTATTTGTTTTGAACAACATAAGCTATCAAACTCAATATTAAACACAAAATCACACAAACATCTAACTTTCCATTAAGCACAAAAGAGACATAAATGAAAATTTATGTTGCATCTACATGATTCAAGAGAGCTTCATTACCCCTAAATTTTAGGGATTAGCCTCTCATATTTGTTATTAAATCAATAAATGTAAAAGCAACATGAAATAAACAAGAGGAAAAAGAGAGTAAAATGAAAAGAAAAGCTAAGTAAAAAGAAATGAACACTAAGCTACTAACAACATAAGAAAGAGAGCAGGTAAATGTAAAATAACATTAACTAACATTGCATAGAAAGAAAGATTACATGAAAGAGAAATGGCTAAGTAGCCATGAAAAGAGAAAGAGAGCTTTCTTTTATTTTTGAGCTAAAAACTAACTAAGAGGTAGAGGAGGTTACATGAAGATATGGGGTATTTAAACAAGTTAGAAACCCTAATCCATATTTTTTGAGAATGCCCAAATTGCCCTTGTAGGAAGTGTGGTGGCCAAGTTATCATTAGCTTCAATAATTACCCATTAAGTGTGCATGAAAGTGTAATGGCCATTAGCATGTGGATTAGCTTCTAATTTGTACATGAAGAAAGGTGGGTAGGTGGGATCCTCCATGATCATGGCTTTGAATTATTTCCATCTTCATTCCTTTGTATTCACTCTTGTGCATGTATATATCTTCATGAAGCCACTTGTATATGAAGCAAATTCCGACAAAATAATATAGAAATTTCCAATTAAATTTTCTCAAATTAATATATGCACAAAAATGTCTATTTTGCACCCATATAGAGATGAACATGTGACAATTTGAAAATAATATGAATTTGGTTTAAACAGGTTAAAATACCCGATATGGTGATTTATTTAATTTAAATAGATTAAATATGGTGGTAAAAATATGCACATTTACATGCACATCACAATCCATTTTCGATTCTCTCCACTTATACTACAAACGAAACCCCCCTAAGCAATGCTCCATCAATACAACTATCTACCTCCTTAGACACAACACACACGCTACCCCTCCAAAAACAATCCACTAATTATCCCCAAGAAAATGCTTTTGATATGCCAACCCACCTCCATAGTCCCATCAATAATATGGGACCTGCATCTACTGCTACCTGTTAGGACCCTAACTGTAAGGACCTGATTCTTCGACTTCTGAATATCGACATCAATACGTCCATTGTATCGACTGCCGAGCCATCGAATGCCGGAAAACCGAATACTTAGGGTTTTAAGAAAGAAGAGGTAGAAGAAAAGATAGAAGAAAAAGAAAGAAGAACAACATAACACAGAAACAATATCAGAATCTCACATTCGCAGCGGAACAACATATAATAGATAAATGAATAATCATTAATAAAAAAACTATATCAGTTTATACATTACATCACATCAGAGTTTACAACAACAATACAACTCTGGACAGTTATATAAACTTGTCCTTATACAGAATACACAACGGAATAAATAATATCATATACAAGTGGTACGTCTCGCTATCCAGCTCGCCACTAAGCTCCACAGCATCCCGAATCCAGAATGACCTGATAACCAGACTCTAGACTGCCCGTGTGGAAATTGTTGGGCACCCAGAGTTTAGGAAGGAAACAATAAACTCCAGGTCAGTCATGGTGACTGGTGTGAGAACTTAAAACAGTTTTATTTATCTTTAAAACAAACAACAGGAAGATTTTAAAGTCAATTTCGCAATGCTTTTGGAAAATGAAACTACCATAAGACCTCCCACCACACACACAATGCAAACGCAGAATTGGAGGAGATTTCTTCTTATGATAGTCAAAGATGCTTGATACGCATTAAAAAGAAACATTTGATATTATTACTAGTGCATAGTGTAGAAAAATCATTTCGAAAGTATAATATAAATCTTAGCCAGCATAGGCATTCTGCACTTATGCCTACTATAGCTACCATCTAAACAGTGGTGACCACCATAAGTAAATGGCAGGTTCTACAACTAATACCATACAAAGTTCGTATTGGAAGATGGATTTCCAACAAATGGTCAGGCGAAGAAACTTCCCATTGCCACATATGTACGCCTCTTGAAAGACGACCCGAGAAATAACCTAACATTATGGTTAGATCTCTGCCAACACAAGGCCGGGTTACCCGTAACTGGGTAACTACTGACATGAATATGTCATCCCCCGATCGTAACCGATCTTCCCGAGGATCCTCGATTCCAACAACCACAAAGTAATAAATTTTGCAGCAACAACATAGGTTAAATATCTGGGCTCCATACCATGATACCACCTTTATCCTGAAGGAATAACATACACTAAAGGGGCGGTACCCCCTAATAACCTTGCTGCATCCTTCCTGTTTTGACCATTTCCGGGTTATGAGGTCCGACGAAGTCTCGTCCACAAAGCTACGCTTTGGTACAAAGCCATGCCTTGGGTCAACAAATGATCAAAGTAATGATCACAAAGATAAATGATCAAACAAATGATCATATCACAAATGATCAAACAATGATCATTACACAGCAACACTCAGCATGCCACATTAAAAAGTTGGGAATATATCGCTGATAACCTTCAACTACATAACCTCTGAGCTCGTACGTCTCAGAGAAGGGTGTTAAGCTAAGAGAATAAATTCTCCGCCACCAACATAAATGTATTTGAAAGAAATCAGCTTTATATCTCAATTTGTAATGTCAGACATACAATCCATACAAGTCTGTTCCGGGATCGAACAGAACCGAAGGCACTTCTTACGAAACCCTTGCAAATCCGGATAATTTTCTAATCACGTCCGGACTTCCCGTCACTATGGGTGATAAAATCTCTATATCGGAGATCAGCCGATGCAGAGTAACCCGACGGTAATCCTTCCGTTTTCAAAAATATCTGGTCTTCAACACCGGTCATCAAATGCTATCCATTACGACGTATCACATATTCGGAATGGGTTATACGACCCAAAGGTCCTTTCCCGGCTAACTCGAATAGTGAGCGATTATTCAAAAAAATAAGTGTGGCATTCAAATTCAAGCAAATCACAACAAATACCCATTCAAGGTAATTATTGATAGTCGGTTATTTAACTATCAATAAAGATGCGCAACATCATCAGATTCTAAATAAATTTCCAAATTATTCATCTTCCAAAAATATCTTTACAAGATATATAATTTCCACACTTCAACCATTTGAAAACAAATTTCAATTATTCACTTTCAATTTATCTTTAAAAGATAAAATTTCGAACCTTTCATTTCATATTGGAAAAGCATTTCCATACTTATTTAATAATAAGTTATTCACAAATCATCTATTTTCAACACTTGAAAAATATTCGATATACTTAAATCATAATTAAGTATATATTTCATTCTTTAAGGAATACGTTCTCTTTCACAAATTTTATTTGAGTCAAAACGAATGTTACGTAAAATATCGTTACGACAACTCAAAATCACTAGTATAGGGATTCGAAATTTAGATAGATATATAAATCCCAATACTATACAAAATATTTCCTTTCGAAAACCATTTACTATAACAACAGTGTATAGTCCACCATTTCCTTATTCCTCGAAACGTCTATTTCAACAATAAATGTTGAAATCTACGTATTCGATACTTAATGCATTTTAAAACGTCTTTAAAACCATTAACTTCATTTTCAAAATATCACTTCTCCAAAACATATCCATTTTATTTAATAATATATTCACTGTCCAAAATCATAAATATACTTCGTTAACACATTTAACGTTTCTACACATTTTACTTAAAAGATTATCCACTGTCCAAAATCGTGGATAAAATTCCCAACCAAACTCTTATTATTACAACATTTAACTTAAAGGATAATTCGCTGTCCAAAATCATGAATATATCTCCTTTATTAAACTTCTATGTTTAATTTATCAAATTCAATTGGTTTCGGATTTATAAAACAATGTTTATAAATCCCATTACTATTTATAAAACTTCGATTTATAAATCTCCTTTATTATCCAATTCAATTTATATAACTCAATTATATACCGGAAGTCTATATTATAAGTTAAGAACTTATAATCCATTTATTTACAACATCTATTCATTTTATAATTTCACAAATTATAAGTCTATAAATTTCGTTCACTTATGAAATCCATTTTTTTCCATTTTAACACTTATAAAAACTCGTTTTATAATCCCAGTATTCTTAATTTATAAAATATCAATTTTATACATCTTTTAGATAAATCGTTCATAATAATTCAAAAATCCCAATTTAAACTATTTTATAAATCAATCAACTATTTATTTCAAAAATCACACTTTGGTTATATTTCACAAATCTCTTAATTTTCATAACATAAAAATTATAACATTTATTTATTTAAAATGAATCAATTCCAAAATTCAATAAAACGTATATTTTCAAAAATCACTTTGAAAATCCTTTATAAATCAATATCGTTATTTTTAAACTTCAAAAATGGATCCGATGATGCAACAGTACCAATCATCAATCACAACAATCAAACATCACATATCATCATATGATAACATAATATATCACAATATCTGTAAATAAATCAATACGGTGAGGAATCCAGTCGGATCCCTCCAACCTCTTTCCATGCATCCACAGATGTTAGCACAATACCAATTCCGCTCCAGTACGGAATATCGCGGTATATGGGTTTAATAAATATTATCCGCTATTATGCGACGCAATAGGGTCTCATCCGCTATACAATGCGGGAAATCAACTCCAATATATACATATTCCAATATATATATTGCTATATACATATATAATACCAATTCCACTCCAATGTGAAATTATCGCGGTATATGTTTTTAATAAATAACCTCCGCTTAATAACGGCGTATAATGTCTATTTCAACACAACAGATATCAATCATCATTCAGGCATACAATCAACAATTTTAAATCTAACTATTTAAAATTTAAATCGAACAATTTCGATTGAGTGAGAAGTTCTCACCTCGCTGTAGTTGTCGCGATAGCGATTTATTTCGGTTAAAATTAAACGAACGTTTAATTTTACTCAAAATTTTCACTGACTCCAATCCAGCTCCATTGCGTTGTGCTCGTCAATACGAAGCCAACGCAATTTGTTTCGTCAGTTTTCAACCTCGTATGAATAAGTTATGGCTTTTTAAAGTTTACACAATTATAATATAATTAACATTTACAATTCTTTTATTATTTTTAAACCTATTCAATCAGAGCCGTTCCTTTCTCTTCTTCCCCCACACGAACAAAACTTCCAGGCTATGTGCGTTCGAACCCATTCCCCGCCTTCAAACACTACTCGCCGCCATCACCACGAACGTCAGGGGTCCATCAAACCATCGCCAAACGAAGCGTCTCGGCCACCACTACCCACGCCCCAAGCATCTCGAAGCTCGGTCCCCCTAGCAGCTCGAAAAACGTGTTTGAACGACACACGTTCATCTTCATTTTGCCGTTGATCCGCTACTCCATTCTCGATCACAACCGTTCATCTTCAAGATCTCGCCACCCTCTTCATTTTTGTAGTTGAAGTCGAAGTCTATCGGGGAGTGGATGAGGAGATAATCGAGGAGAAATGAGGGAAGACGCCGGCCATTCATTTCGTTAGTGGCGGCCTGAAACCCTAGGCTTGTTTATTTTGCGAAATGAAAGTAAGGGGCTGCTTTTATAGAAAATGGCCAAAACACTATTCATCCCGAATTTTCCGAACTCCAAATCGAGTGTGCCGGCTGACGTTTCTAAGGTTTACCCCACGTTCCGAACACAATGGAACGTGTTTCGGGAGCTAATTCGGTCATCTGTGCGAGTAACGGAATTAAACGATCTGATTTAAATTAAACCGATTTAAACTGATTTCGATGCGTTTTCGCTCGCCCCGGACAAACCGTACATCCGATTGACACGAAATTTGAAACCATACAATAATATCACATTACGGATCCAATGAAATGGGTTTCGTCAAAATCCGAGACTGTTTGAAAAATGACTATTTTAACTTGCCAAATAAATATTAGAACAATTTCAATGCGTTTCGAGCTGCCACGGTCAAACGACAACTTCTATTGCTACAAAAATTGAAATCCGTTAATAATAAACTATTACGGATCTAATGGAACTAGTTTCGTCCAATTCTGAGACTGTTCGAAAAATGGCTAATTTCACTAGTCGGTTAAATATTAAAATATTCAATTTTCACAGATTAACTTTTAATTCAATTTAAAAGTTCTATAACATCACTATAACTTCAATATGATTAAATATAACTTAATAAATCATTTTCATTCACATTTAATCCAGATTTAAATTATTTATGGAATTTCAACTATTAAATTATCGATTTAATTACCCAATTAAATCCAAATATTCGAATTTTAAATTATTCGACTTATTAATTCTACTTATTAATATTTAAAATCAATTAAATATTCCAATTTCAATTAATATAAATTCTGGGTCGTTACACTAACTCACCCTACCTTCACATAACTCCCCCAGCACACCTTATCCTACCACCACCTCCCCACATCAATCATAAGCTTCAATTAACCGAAAGTAGTAAAGAAAAGGCTAAGTCACCTCCTCTTCCCCTTGAAGACCTCAATCTCGCTGAACTCTTTAACCCTAACCAAACTTCCCCGTTCATGGATTATAAAAACTCTACTCTATCAGCCAAAATAAATAAGTGTAAGGCCCTCTCTTCGTCCAGGCACACCAGGAGCAATCCCTCGCCTCTTCACTCCCCTCTTCCCTTATGACTATAGAAAATATTGCTTACTGGAATGTGAGCGGAGCTTACCGCCTCTCTAAGCAATCAGGAATAAAGCACTTTATCAAAGTCAATAACATTCACATTATGTGCATTGCTGAAACCAAGTTTGACCATACCCTTCCCAATCAAGGTGCAAGGTATATTGCTAATGACTGGAATTTGGATCACAACCTAAACGAATCCCCCTAAGGCAGACTTCTCACTCTTTAGAATCCCCTATCCTTTACTCTGAATAAAAAAATTTCTCTGACCAACTCATCCATTTTCAGGCTGCTCACTTACAATCATATACCTTGTTTAAAATCTCCTTAGTGTATGCTCAAAACCAGAAGGACAACAGGAAAACTCTCTTCAACATCCTTCCATGGGTAAATTCGACCTCTGAACCATGGATCATTCCCGGAGACTTCAACTGCATGTAATCCCTTACACATAAATCTGGTGGTTGTCTGCTCTCCCTATTTGACATCTCTCCCCTCAGACGGGCTTTAAACCTCATTTCCATTTCGCCAACCAAATCCTATGGTCCTGCCCTACACCTGGTCTAATAAAAGTATATCTAGTAATGTAACCCTATGCAAACTTGACCACAACTTTCATAACATCAATTCCATCAACCTCTGGCCTAATCTTCACTACCAAATCCTTCAACCATATATCTTTGACCATAGCTATCACCTCCTTACTTGGGGATAGGAAGAGGTACCAAAGAATCACACTTTCAAATTCTTTAGTAACTGGTTAACTTATAAAGATTTCAATACTATTTTTTTGCAGGTTCGGAATAGTCCCCAGAATGGAAATCCCATTTACTCGCTACATGTAATGACTCGTAAATTTTAACTGTTTTAATAACGTAATTAGTTGAAATTTTGTGAAATTTTAAACGATAAAATTTTGAAATAAAAATTTGATATTTGGAATGCGTCTAATTAATCATAGCAACTGGTAAATTTTCATCAGATAATTTGGAAGTTTATTTTCTAGTGTAATTTTATTCCAATTTATATCAGTTAAAAATTGATGGTAATAAAATGTTTTCCAAACCTAAATATTTTTACATATAAAATTTGTAAATCATCTTCTGAGTGAGGCGTCATCTTTCGTTTCGTCAAATTTGGAAATCTATTGCTTCGTCGATCTTATTTTCGGCAAAATAGCAGCATTTTCGTACCGATATCGATTTTTGATAGGATGATCGTACCACTGATATTTGTATACCGTTTTGATCGTTTCGTCATGCTAATCACCGTGGTATATTCATTTATGTGTTTTGAAGTTCAGGTACGTGGCCGAAATCTGCATAACTATTTGTCGTATCGGTACCATTTTGGGCTTGTGGACTTGTTGTGTCCTTTCGTTTGTTCATCTAGTAAAATTAACAGTCATTAGCTATTAATAATTCTTGGAATTCAGCATATGACTTCCACTATTTTCTATTGCCATTTATTATATGCTGGTTCCTATATTTGGTTTTGGCCTCTAGATTCATTTATGAAATATATTACACGAAGTCATATTTTTCGGCTGAAGACTGTTACTCTTCTTCTTCTGCTCTCCTTCTCCTTTCTTCAACCCAGCATCATAGAAGCCTTCCTCTATACATCTCCTTTCGTTTGAAAAAATATAGAAAAGGTAGCTCATTTTCTATCACGCGTCCCTACCCTTCTATCTAGTCACTGCCGAAACCCACCGCTTCCTGTAGCCGACACGTGGCCGCCCATCTGTTCGACCTCCCCTTCATATTGAACCCGACGTGTCCAGACCTCTGCAGTAATCGACGAACAAAGCATCAGCCACCTCCATTCCTCCACCGTCTATGCTCTCCTCTCTTATATAAAATGGTAATATATATATATTTATTTATGCATATTTGTGAAGTATAAATTTTCTGTTGAGTTTGTTATATATGCAAGTTAATTTTATTACTGTAAATATAAGTTTAAAGTTCTGTTGTTTATATATGAATATTTTAATAAAGTGGATTATTTATAGTTTGCAAATGAGGTTACATCAATTTTATAATGAAAACCGTTTTATGATGTGTACGTGTGTTAGATTTTATGTTAGTTACTAGGTTATATTATACTTTAGCTGTGTATACGTATAGTTTGTGAGAGCTTATATATGTTTGAAGATATGTAAATTTTATGTTGGTTTTATATAAAGATCTTTTTGCTTTTATTATATAAATTTATACCAGTTTTATATCTTTCTGTTGGTTATGTATAGTTTATATGGAAGTTGAAATGTAAAACTAAGACTTTGTTTTAGAATATACATATGGATGTTAGTTGACAGGTTTCTATATATATATATATAATAGGTTAAAGAAGTTTCGTATACTTATAGAGGTTATTTTGATGTTTAAAGTTGTTGTTTAAAAACTAAGTAGTGATGTCGAAATATTATATACATATCTGAGTATATAAGTATATTCGAAAATCTGTTGGTATATTATTATTATATAAGTAATCTATAATAGCTTGTAGAGCTTATACATTATATGTTAGTTTAGCTGTGAAATTTCATGTATATGCAGATATATGTTTCTACTGTATATTTGAAAGGAAAGGAATAGTTTGTATATGTATGTTTAACTATTAATATTTTGTAGTTATATATATGTACTGTTTTTTTGTATAAGTTATATTCTGTTAGATATTAAAAGTATATACATTGTTTATTTGATGACTAGATGTCTTATCTGTTGGGTGTTCATACATGCTATATAAATTCGTTTGAATGTTTAAAGTTTAGATATAGAGTTTATTAAAATTTTGCATATTTACATATATTATGTAACCTTCATGTATACGTATATGTTAGTCTGCACACTTTACATCATTCGACTGCACATGTATTTGTATATTTTATATATAAGTCTGTGTATAAAGTGTTATATATATAATTGTTAATGTATATAAGTTATATAAGTGGTTGTATATATATAGTTTGTATATATATATCAGTTTGATTTTTGAAGATAAAGCAGGGGTTTATTTGACGTTATATTTATATATATATAGACTTTAAATATGTATTTTAATTGATCAATATTGGTTTTGGGGAAATTTATAATATATATATTTTTATATATATATATATATATATTGGCTGTTCCTATTAAATTGCTCTAATTGTTTCAATCGATTCCTTATCTATTAGCTTTATTCGTCGATTCGTGTCAATCCTGCCTTGCTTTGGAAATCGTCATTTGGATTTGGTCAATTTCGCAATTCAAAGCGTAGCCTGTTGTGTTGTCTATCTTCTTATGTTCTCTAGCCTCGAAAGGTGAGCAATCACTCACGATTAACGTTCTTTTATTTATTAAATTTGATTTCAATTGAAACGACAATTGAATATGCTGCTGCTAGTCATTGACATTGCTATATATATGTCATCATCTGTATCTGTTCACCTGTGACATCTAACACAATTATCTGTTATTTATATTGCTATATAAATGCCATTATATGTATCTGTTCACCTGTGACATCTGGCACCATTATCTGTTATTTAAATTGATGATATATGCATGTTATGTTATTATCATATTTGTGATCACTCTGCAAGTTCCCTGTTAGTATAGAATTCACTATGGGTTGAAATGATACATACCCGAACGATCTGTAGAATAGGAGAAAATCATTATGGGTTGAAATGTTAAACCCAAGCGATTTTCATTGACATGGAATTTGAGATTACGGGTTGAAATGATATATATATATATATATATATACCCGTATATATTTAAATTACGGATTGAAATGATAAATATCTGTATCACTTGACCATTGGGTAGAAAATTATATACAGACACCGTTGGTTTTTATATAAATATTTGAAAATGATATCTATTGTTTTGGAAAGAAATATATGGTTTAATAAAATATTGCTTTTTAAAGACTTATTAAAGTTGATTTAATAAAGTTGATTTAACCAATATAAAATATGTTAAGTATTTGTTTAAAATTTATATTTTTCAAATATAGAGTTCATAATGATACAAGTTGAAAGATAAATTTGAAAATTATTTGAAATTATATTTATTTAAGAATTTTCCTTAAATAAGTTTGATTGGAAACTATTAAATTTGAAATTTAAAAACATGATTTTTTAACTTGGATTTGATTAAAAGTGACTTAGATGAATATTTCAAATCTACATAACGTAAAATGTGATATTTTGTTTATTTAAAATTTGTAAATTGAAGTTTTATTTAAAATGATATTGAAATGATTAAGTAAATAATTCAAAACTGAATAATAGTAAAGTGAATTATATATATATATATTTATATGCAATTATCGAATTTAGTTTTGATATGTGGAATATTTGAAGCTTTGAAATATTTTGAAATTGAAATGGTTTATTGTGGTTCAAATCGGTATTTGAAATCGATATAACTTGAAAATGTTTAATTGAAATGGGAATTGAAATTGATGATTTAGATTTTGATTAAATTTGAATTTGGAATTTGAATTGATTTGAATCGATTTGTGAAAGTCGAGGAAACTATTTTATTTTATAAAGTAATTTTAAGTTATTTTTAAAACTATGGATATTTTACTTATAAATTATTTTAATATAAACTATTTTAATATAAATTATTTTTAATATAAATTATTTTATTACAAACTATTTTAACTTATAACTATTTTATATAAACTATTTTATTTTATAAACTAATTTATTATATATACTATTATTAATATCTAAACTGTTTAAGGGTGGAAGTTATGATTTCAAAGATAAGGTTTCCAAAATATTATGATTTCAAAGTGTTTTGGTTTCGGAAATGTTATAACTTTGAAAAATGCTATGATTTTTGGAAATGAATTTATTTGAAGTGAAATTGATATCGTATGGATATGGTTTTGAAATGGCAATGATATTTTAGTTTTGAAATATAAACTATTTTGAAAGTTTATTAAATGACCAATCAGTGTAATAATTACGTAGTTATTAAAGAGTCCGGGATTTGTTAGGGACGTACTCTCTGTCCAAACCGAAAACCACTTTAATAACTATTATACGCGGAGTGTGATCCAGAATGAAGTGGTTGGAATGATGACGTTGCTGAATTTTGAAGAAAGAGAACGACAATGGATGACCTTGAAACTTGTGTCAAATTGGAAATGACTTAAACAGGAGTCGTGCCGGGCCAGTGAGGTTAGCTACCTCTAGCGGACACATTTCTTCGTAAACTACTCATTACTTGTTTTTGATTGGTGCGCACCCTTGATTTGGGAGTGTTGTTTCATGGTGTTGCGATCGTTGCGGCGATGCGTTCTCACCAGTCCGGATCAGGCAAACGGTAGTTTCACTACCTTGGGTATTGCCTCATGTGCCTTGTCATACTCGTATCCCTATGCACGACCACTAAGATTTGTTTTGTGTTATACCTATGGAGAACTCCCTGATAGCCACTAGTTTACGGTGGAGTTTACAGTGCTGTATAGACTATGATGCTTATATAAAATGTGTTAAGGGGGATAATGGTAACGCCTTAACGCTATTTTGATACTTTATATTACTGATAGGCATTATCTACTTAGCGTACACTACTACATAGTAGATAGTTTAATGGATCCTTAAGGGATGGTTATCCCAAACATCCTTTGAGTTACTTGTATTTCAGTTGTTATTTCACTTGAGTTGGATTTATTGATATAAGAATGTTAATCCTGACTCGAGTGTTTTGTGTTTTCTTTACGCTCGGGTCAGACTGAGTGTACCAGTCTTCGAGGCTCACCTTTGGAGTTGGAGCTTCGCTTGGAGATCCAGCTATCTATCCAGCTTTCAGATATTCAGTTGATTCTAGTGATGTATTCTGATCTTGTATTTGACTATTGTATTCGAGACTTTTGTTGTATCTTGTTTAACTCTGTTATATATATAGTACCTTCATGAACTACTATTCTTTTGTTTCCGCTGCATTGTTGTTATATTACTCTGTGTTTGTGTTCTGTGATTATTTATTTACTATATATGCTGAGTTTTGCCAAATTTAAATTAACAATCTATTATTTTGATTATTCAAGTCTGACATGTATGGATTATTGTCGATTTGAATGGTCCAAAATAGTGGGTCGTTACAGTTGGTATCAGAGCTCTGGTTTTAGGCAAAACTCAGCATATAGAGTAAATTCAATTACAGAATCACGTTCGTTCGAGCTTGAATTCCTTCTTCTTTGACTCGGTTTCTTTGAATTTTGGAACGTTCCCTTCGGTTCCAAAGTCCATTCGTGTCTCTCCTATTCGTGTCTTTTTAACTCTGGAGTATCCCATAACTCCACTTCGAATGATCTCTATAATAAATCGGCGGTCTCGTCAAAATCTGAATAATTTGTAAAAGAGTGAAACTCCTGTACAACCAGTATTGATTCACCGAAGATTTTTGTATCCTCGGTTTACGATGCTGTTATCTTTTGCTATACACGAATTCTATCTTTGGCGATCGAATGTCTATTTGTCGCAGAATTCTACATCGAATTTATTCTTGGAATCACGGTTGACCCGGTTAAGGTTACCCGCGATTTATATATGTTTGTCCATCTTCTGTTTGAAAACTCAATTATCTTATCTCCCTATCGAGTCTACCTTTTAGTTGAATTTTTTTAGTTAGAGTTTCTCTAATCTGAATCTCTATCTTTGTTTTGAAATCCATTCGAGGATATCCGAGTGAGGGAGTGTATTTGTAATTAATATTAAAATGTTTTATATATTGTGTTGTTTGAGTTGTTGATGTTGATTTGGGTTTTCGATCGATTCGTCTGATCAACGTTATCGATAGGATTTCCAAAACACTTGAATAGAGCAAACTGATACAATATTATTTTCAAATTTGGTAAATTGAATAGATTCGTATGATTATATTATATATATATAAGTATAGGATTTTCTAGAATTAAATAGTTAATTAAATTGGTTGGTTGAAATGATAATATTTGATTATCATTTATTGTTCTAAATGAATTTATAAACATGGTTTATAAATTGATTTGGAATTTGAAATGAATTTAATTCAGAAATTTGAGGATTTAGTTTCCGGTAATTTAGAACTTTGGTTTTAACTTTTTAAAGTATATATTATTGAAATTATTTTTGAATAGAAATCGTTTTCAAAGAATTTTAAAATGTTGAAATCAGTGCTCTTCTCTTTGTCGCTAGAAAATAATTTCGGTGATGGCGGCCGCATCATCGACATTCATTTTCGAGTTTCGAAGTGGAGAGACTATTATGTAGCTTTGCTATGGTTTTGTTTTGAAAGAAAAAAAAAATATTTTGATTGAATTTCTTCAGTATAATTTGATTTATATATATAGGTATCTTATTTTAAAATTTAATTTGATTTGATATAAATATATTATATATATCTCTAAATTGTTTGAAGTAAATCAGAGATTTAAATTCTTAAATTTTAGGTTAACGATGATTTCAATTATAAACTGAAGTCAAAATTCTTGGATAAATATTTAACTGGGAATAACTGAATTGTAAAATCTTATTTGTATAATACTCAATTACATCTCAACATAACTTACCTAAAATTTTCAGAAGTTAAAAATGTAATTGGATAATATACAATATAAAATGACTTTATAAGGAAAGATTTGAGTGTTATAGTAAATGTTATACACTTAAATTTTATTATAAAGATGTTAATAGAGAGAAATAGAATAATAAGTTAATTGGATAATAGATGAGACAAATAAATTTGTTTTAAAGGAATTAATAAATTGAAATTTGATTAACTTATGGAAATACCATGAATTTAAAATCAATTATTGAATATAAATTGATTTAAACTGAAATTTATATGTTTTAAATTAATTTATATGGTTTAAATATATGTAATAAGATATATTAAGTGGAATAAACTTAATAATAATTTGAAATAAAAGAATTAAATTTGTTGAATAAAAATATGAGTACAATAAATGATTATACAAATTGATGATTTAGAAATTGTTAATTGAGGATGACTAGATAATAAGATAATGAATTTAGAAATAAATAGATTGATTTAACTTAAGTGAACTCAAAGGGATTTAACCAAATTGTTAAATATTTATTAATTTAAATTGAAATTTATATGGTTTAAATTAATTGTTTTACTTGTATTCCAATCTATTTTCTTTCTGGTTGTTTCTATTCTCCTACCTCCTTCCTTTTAGGGGACGAAATGTTTTGAGTTGGGGAGAGTGTAACGACCCATAAATTTTAACTGTTTTAATAACGTAATTAGTTGAAATTTTGTGAAATTTTAAATGATAAAATTTTGAAATAAAAATTTGATATTTGGAATGCATCTAATTAATCATAGCAACTGGTAAATTTTCATCAGATAATTTTGAAGTTTATTTTCTAGTGTAATTTTATTCCAATTTATATCAGTTAAAAATTGATGGTAATAAAATGCTTTCCAAACCTAAATATTTTTACATAGTAAATTTGTAACTGAGTGAGGCGTCATCTTTCGTTTCGTCAAATTTGGACATCTATTGCTCCGTCAATCTTATTTTCGGCAAAATAGCAGCATTTTCGTACCGATATCGATTTTTGATAGGATGATCGTACCACTGATATTTGTATACCATTTTGATCGTCTCGTCGTGCTGATCACTGTGGTATATTCATTTATGTGTTTTGAAGTTCAGGTACGTGGCCGAAATCTGCATAACTATTTGTCGTATCGGTACCATTTTGGGCTTTTGGACTTGTTGTGTCCTTTCATTTGTTCATCTAGTAAAATTAACAGTCATTAGCTATTAATAATTCTGGGAATTCAGCATATGACTTCCACTATTTTCTATTTCCATTTATTATCTGCTGGTTCCTATATTTGGTTTTGGCCTCTAGATTCATTTATGAAATATATTACACGAAGTCATATTTTTTGGCTGAAGACTGTTACTCTTCTTCTTCTGCTCTCCTTCTCCTTTCTTCAACCAGCATCATAGAAGCCTTCCTCTATACATCTCCTTTCGTTTGAAAAAATATAGAAAAGGCAGCTCATTTTCTATCACGCGTCCCTACCCTTCTATCTAGTCACTGCCGAAACCCACCGCTTCCTGTAGCCGACACATGGCCGCCCATCTGTTCGACCTCCCCTTCATATTGAACCTGACGTGTCCAGACCTCTGCAGTAATCGACGAACAAAGCATCAGCCACCTCCATTCCTCCACCGTCTATGCTCTCCTCTCTTATATAAAATGGTAATATATATATATATATATTTATTTACGCATAGTTGTGAAATATAAATTTTCTGTTGAGTTTGTTATATATGCAAGTTAATTTTATTACTGTAAATATAAGTTTAAAGTTCTGTTGTTTATATATGAATATTTTAATAAAGTGGATTATTTATAGTTTGCAAATGAGGTTACATCAATTTTATAATGAAAACCGTTTTATGATGTGTACGTGTGTTAGATTTTATGTTAGTTACTAGGTTATATTATACTTTAGCTGTGTATACGTATAGTTTGTGAGAGCTTATATATGTTTGAAGATATGTAAATTTTATGTTGGTTTTATATAAAGATCTTTTTGCTTTTATTATATAAATTTATACCAGTTTTATATCTTTCTGTTGGTTATGTATAGTTTATATGGAAGTTGAAATGTAAAACTAAGACTTTGTTTTAGAATATACATATGGATGTTAGTTGACAGGTTTCTATATATATATATAATAGGTTAAAGAAGTTTCGTATACTTATAGAGGTTATTTTGATGTTTAAAGTTGTTGTTTAAAAACTAAGTAGTGATGTCGAAATATTATATACATATCTGAGTATATAAGTATATTCGAAAATCTGTTGGTATATTATTATTATATAAGTAATCTATAATAGCTTGTAGAGCTTATACATTATATGTTAGTTTAGCTGTGAAATTTCATGTATATGCAGATATATGTTTCTACTGTATATTTGAAAGGAAAGGAATAGTTTGTATATGTATGTTTAACTATTAATATTTTGTAGTTATATATATGTACTATTTTTTTGTCTAAGTATATTCTGTTAGATATTAAAAGTATATACATTGTTTATTTGATGATTGGATGTCTTATCTGTTTGGTGTTCATACATGCTATATAAATTCGTTTGAATGTTTAAAGTTTAGATATAGAGTTTATTAAATTTTTGCATAGTTTACATATATTATGTAACCTGCATGTATACGTATATGTTAGTCTGCACACTTTACATCATTCGACTGCACATGTATTTGTATATTTTATATATAAGTCTGTGTATAAAGTGTTATATATATAATTGTTAATGTATATAAGTTATATAAGTGGTTGTATATATATAGTTTGTGTATATATATCAGTTTGATTTTTGAAGATAAAGCAGGGGTTTATTTGACGTTATATTTATATATATATATAGACTTTAAATATGTATTTTAATTGATCAATATTGGTTTTGGAGAAATTTATAATAATATATTTATTTATTTATTTATTGGTTGTTCCTATCAAATTGCTCTAATTGTTTCAATCGATTCCTTATCTATCAGCTTTATTCGTCGATTCGTGTCAATCCTGCCTTGCTTTGGAAATCGTCATTTGGATTTGGTCAATTTCGCAATTCAAAGCGTAGCCTGTTGTGTTGTCTATCTTCTTATGTTCTTTAGCCTCGAAAGGTGAGCAATCACTCATGATTAACGTTCTTTTATTTATTAAATTTGATTTCAATTGAAACGACAATTGAAATATGCTGCTGCTAGTCATTTACATTGCTATATATATATGCCATCATCTGTATCTGTTCACCTGTGACATCTGACACCATTATCTGTTATTTATATTGCTATATAAATGCCATTATCTGTATCTGTTCACCTGTGACATCTGACACCATTATCTGTTATTTAAATTGATGATATATGCATGTTATGTTATTATCATATCTGTGATCACTCTGCAAGTTCCCTGTTAGTATAGAATTCACTATGGGTTGAAATGATACATACCCGAACGATCTGTAGAATAGGAGAAAATCGTTATGGGTTGAAATGATAAACCCAAGCGATTTTCATTGACATGGAATTTGGGATTACGGGTTGAAATGATATATATATATATATACCCGTATATATTTAAATTACGGATTGAAATGATAAATATCCGTATCACTTGACCATCGGGTAGAAAATTATATACAGACACCGTTGGTTTATATATAAATATTTGAAAATGAATTCTATTGTTTTGGAAAGAAATATATGGTTTAATAAAATATTGCTTTTTAAAGACTTATTAAAGTTGATTTAACCAATATAAAATATGTTAAGGATTTGTTTAAAATTTATATTTTTCAAATATAGAGTCCATAATGATACAAGTTGAAAGATAAATTTGAAATTGATTTGAAATTATATTTATTTAAGAATTTTCCTTAAATAAGTTTGATTGGAAACTATTAAATTTGAAATTTAAAAACATGATTTTTTTTAACTTGGATTTGATTAAAAGTGACTTAGATGAATATTTCAAATCTACATAACGTAAAATGTGATATTTTGTTTATTTAAAATTTGTAAATTGAAGTTTTATTTAAAATGATATTGAAATGATTAAGTAAATAATTCAAAACTAAATAATAGTAAAGTGAATTTGATATATATATATATATATGCAATTATCGAATTTAGTTTTGAAATGTGGAATATTTGAAGCTTTGAAATATTTTGAAATTTAAATGGTTTATTGTGGTTCAAATTGGTATTTGAAATCGATATAACTTGAAAATGTTTAATTGAAATGGGAATTGAAATTGATGATTTAGATTTGATTAAATTTGAATTTGGAATTTGAATTGATTTGAATCGATTTGTGAAAGTCGAGGAAACTATTTTATTTTATAAAGTAATTTTAAGTTATATTTAAATCTATGGATATTTTACTTATAAATTATTTTAATATAAACTATTTTGATATAAATTATTTTTAATATAAATTATTTTATTACAAACTATTTTAACTTATAACTATTTTATATCTAATTTATTATATATACTATTATTAATATCTAAACTGTTTAAAGGTGGAAGTTATGATTTCAAAGTTAAGGTTTCCAAAATATTATGATTTCAAAGTGTTTTGGTTTCGGAAATGTTATAACTTTGAAAAATGCTATGATTTTTGGAAATGAATTTATTTGAAGTGAAATTGATATCGTATGGATATGGTTTTGAAATGGCAATGATATTTTAGTTTTGAAATATAAACTATTTTGAAAGTTTATTAAATGACCAATCGGTGTAATAATTACGTAGTTATTAAAGAGTCCGGGATCGGTTAGGGACATACTCTCTGTCCAAACCGAAAACCACTTTAATAACTATTATACGCGGAGTGTGATCCAGAATGAAGTGGTTGGAATGATGACGTTGCTGGATTTTGAAGAAAGAGAACAATAATGGATGACCTTGACACTTGTGTCAAATTGGAAATGACTTAAACAGGAGCCGTGCCGGGCCAGTGAGGTTAGCTACCTCTAGCGGACACACTTCTTCGTAAACTACTCATTACTTGTTTTTGATTGGTGCGCACCCTTGATTTGGGAGTGTTGTTTCATGGTGTTGCGATCGTTGCGGCGATGCGTTCTCACCAGTCCGGATCAGGCAAACGGTAGTTTCACTACCTTGGGTATTGCCTCATGTGCCTTGTCATACTCGTATCCCTATGCACGACCACTAAGATTTGTTTTGTGTTATACCTATGGAGAACTCCCTGATAGCCACTAGTTTACGGTGGAGTTTACAGTGCTGTATAGACTATGATGCTTATATAAAATGTGTTAAGGGGGATAATGGTAACGCCTTAACGCTATTTTGATACTTTATATTATTGATAGGCATTATCTACTTAGCGTATACTACTACATAGTAGATAGTTTAACGGATCCTTAAGGGATGGTTATCCCAAACATCCTTTGAGTTACTTGTATTTCAGTTGTTATTTCACTTGAGTTGGATTTATTGATATAAGAATGTTAATCCTGACTCGAGTGTTTTGTGTTTTCTTTACGCTCGGGTCAGACTGAGTGTACCAGTCTTCGAGGCTCACCTTTGGAGTTGGAGCTTCGTTTGGAGATCCAGCTATCTATCCAGCTTTCAGATATTCAGTTGATTCCAGTGATGTATTATGATCTTGTATTTGACTATTGTATTCGAGACTTTTGTTGTATCTTGTTTAACTCTGTTATATATATAGTAGCTTCATGAACTACTATTCTTTTGTTTCTGCTGCATTGTTGTTATATTACTCTGTGTCTGTGATTATTTATTTACTGTATATGCTGAGTTTTGTCAAATTTAAATTAACAATCTATTATCTTGAATTATTCAAGTCTGACATGTATGGATTATTGTCGATTTGAATGGTCCAAAATAGTGGGTCGTTACACTACATAACAAACTCAAACTTCTGAAGCAAAAAATCAAACCTTGGGCCTTCCAAAGCTATGGGGCTGGCAACAAATTGTCTTTTGCAATCAGGAAGCAGCTTTTACAAACTCAAACAAGCCTGTATACTGACCCTTATAACCCTGATCTGGCTAAGCTCAAGGACCACCTGGGAACCAAACTTCATCAAGCTCTTCATGAAGAAGCAATCATGGCAAAGCAAAAAGCCAGATCAAGCATGAGAGCCAAGCTGACAGAAACACAAGCTACTGTCACAACTTATTAAAAATCAAATTAGCTAATGACAAGATCCACATCATTTAGGACATGGATGGTATTAACTACTCTTACCTTGAGCACATTGATACTGCATTCATCAATTACCTCTCTTCCATTTTGCCAACCCTATTCCTCACTTACCCAACCTAACCCCCTTCTTCCAAACAACACTCCCATGCTTATCACAGGAACAAGCCTCCAACCTCATCTTTGTAATCTCTCCTGGTAAAATCAAGGATGCAATATTCTCCCTTAACCCCACTAGTAGTGGCAGCCTCGATGGATACAACTCTTATTTCTTCCAACCTGCTGTCGTTGGCACTAATGTCACAAAGGCGGTCCAATTTTTCCACAGTTCCAAAAAGCTTCCTGCTGGCCTAAATGCTACGGCTATTACCCTTGTCCTGAAGATAGACTGCGCTATTAGTGCTGCCGATTTTAGACCAATCCCATGCTGCAATGTTTTATACAAGTGCGTAGCCAAAATTCTATCAACAAGACTTCAATGTGTTCTCCCTTCCATCGTCTCCAGGAATCAAACGACATTCATCCCTCATAGGTCTGTAAGTGACAACATGCTTCTAACTCAAGAGCTCTTTTAAGGGTACGACAGATCCAACACGTCCCCAAGGTGCATTCCCAAGCTTGACATTAGGAAAGCATTTGACACGGTGGCTTGGAGCTCGATCCTAGCAATCACGTCCAAAATGAATTTCCCAAAACCTTACCTTGCTTGGATCTACACATGTATTTCCTCCCCACATTACTCAATCTGTAGGAACGCCAGCCTCCATGGTTTCTTTAAGGGCACCCAGGGTATTAGGCAGGGTGATCCCATCTCTACCCTTCTCTTTATTATTGTAATGGAACTCCTCAACTCTCTCCTTATTCAACAAATATCCTTAAAACGCCTCAGTCTCTACCCTAGATGCAAAACCCCAATGATCACTCACCTGCTATTCGTGGAAGACCTAGTCATATTTACCAAACATATGAAGAAGAACATATAATGCATTCTAGAAACCCTTGATTTATTTCACTCTATGGCTGGCCTGAGCATCAAACTAAGAAATTCCTACCTCCTTGTAGTTGGCCTTTCTCCCCTTGATAAACGCAAAATTATTTCCTTCTCTAGCCTCACTGACATGCCCCCAAATGCCTTTTACTTAAGATTGCTCCTAGTTACCTCACGCCTAACAAAAATTAAGTGCCTCCCGTTGTACAAAAGAATCACGCTTAGACTCCACCATTGGCTTAACAAAAAGTTATCCCAAGTAGGAAGACTTACTATTATGAAATCTATTGCAATTACTATGACTACTTTCTAGTCCAGGCATTATGTTCTACCTTCAAAACTTATAGCCATGATCAAAAGCACCTAGAAACGATTGCTTTGGCATGGATTTCCTTTCTCCAAAAAGATGATCCCCATTGCATTTCACAATCTTTAGATTAGGAAAAACC
This sequence comes from Allium fistulosum, assembly GCA_030737815.1. NCBI lineage: Eukaryota > Viridiplantae > Streptophyta > Magnoliopsida > Asparagales > Amaryllidaceae > Allium > Allium fistulosum. The sequence goes on along the minus strand of CM060903.1, from coordinate 325,337,894 downwards.
ATGTGGGACTCGGCATTGTTGACCAGTCCAAATGGAACAAAGCTGCAATATCCCATTACTTCAACAAGCTGCTTTTTCTTGATGATAACTTATGTGTAGGTTGGGTTCATATTAACCTAGTAAAAATAAGGAACTTCTAGAGCATGAGAATTGCAAACAACTACAGCTGGAGTTGGAGAAATATTCTAAATCTAAGGAACTTCTTCCTTCCCTTCATCCAATGTAACCCGATGCACATCCACTCCATTGGGCTCTGGACAAGCCCATGGGAAAGGCCTAGCATTATTCTGGAAAACCTTGTAAGCAGCAACCAGAAACAGCTCACTAGGATTCCTTACATAGCCCTAGCAAAGGACTTCATTACTGACAACCGCATGAACCTCCCCTACAATAGTACTTAAACTATCAGGCAGATATGGAACTTAATCTTATAGAACCCTCTACCATCATCTCGGCATGTTGTTCTATAGACTGACAATAGGAAGAGTCATTCAATTTCTCTAATTTACAAATTAATCAGTGCCAATTCTTATAACCGGTATTTCCCTTGGCAGCTAGAATCTGATCTATTGGAAGCCCAGTAAAGAAAATTTTCCTCTATGGAAAGTCATGTCGAATGCCCTCCTTACCAAAAACAAACTAGCAGCAATAGGGATTACAAATGACAACCATTCCTTGCTTTATGGAACTGAACTAGAATCTAACGTTCATATCCTCTTCCAACATAGCTATGTCCATCTCATTTGGGCTCGTTTACATGCCGATGGAAACTTCCATCATTCGTCTCAATAGTAAATCAGAATGGTTCAACATTTTCAAAGCCATGAGGTGGAAGACCGCTAAAACTAAGTTCCGGCTTCGAATTCTTAAATGCTGCATATACTCAGTTTGGTTAGAGATAAATAATAGAGCTTTTGGTATCGACACAAGAACGCATGCAGAATTATATCATCACATCCATAGGAAATTGTTGCGTGATGGCAAAGGGGAATATTGAAATATCTGCTTTTAATAGGTTTTAATTATACTCAATGTGAGCTTTTAGTTTTTTAGGCCTCGGGTTTTTGTTTATTTCTACCTGGACTGCTCACTTGATATGTACAGTGACCTTTTAATTTAGTAGATGGGTCGGGCTCCTTTCCTCTATCTTCATTTGTTGAATCATTCTTTCTCTAGTTTCATTTCTTATTTTTGGTCTACTTATTATTTTATTTGGAATTGGAATCTCATTTTGAAAGAAGAAAAGGAGAAAGAAGAGATGTTTAGGAGGTGGAGGCTAAGGTTTCTAAACGAGAAGAGTGGAGGCTTATGCCCTTATTTTTAGTTGAGAATTATGGTTTTTAGTCTAATTTCCGAAGTGCATAATTACGACAATGCTACTGATGCACTATTCAAAAATAAGTTATAAACGATGTTTTGGACATAATGGAATAGATCCCAAGGCCTAATTCCATTATAGAAATTTATTATTTTCCCTTTTATGTAAAATTACATTTTTTTCTCTTATTCGTATTTTAATTTATTATTATTTTAGGGTGTTACATTCTTCCTCCCTTAAAAGGATTTCGTTCCCAAAATCCACAAGGATGGAAAAATGTAATTTGCTTTGCAACCAATAAATACAACCATCTACTCAATCATTAACCACTTGCAATCATTGTCCTTAATTTTAGATTTCTAATGCAACATGTACATATATGTATGTAATGCATATGAACATGTAGGTAATGTAAGGAATGCAAGTGCTTATGCCATGTATCTAAATGTATGCAATGTCCTAATTACTTGCAATTCTATATGAATGAGCAACCATTCAATACATATGCAAGAATGCATCAACCATATACATATAACTGATAAAATAAAGTGGTTAATGTGATGTGTGTCATAGGCCAATAGGAATAACAGCCTATGTATGCAATACTAGCTAACAAATACATCCATTAGTGACCATTATCTAAAACATGTCCTAGTAACATGTTCACATCCATGCCTAGCATCCATATACTTTCCTACCCATGAATATACTAAGCTAAGTACTGTGCATCTAAGTCATTGTACTAATTTAAATTGAAACTTACCAGTAAAGAGCTTTGGATGGGCAGCTCGGATCTTCTCTTGTGGCTCCCACATACTCTCAGCTGGATAGTCTCCCTGCCGAGCTCTAACTAGTTTGACTACTTTATTACAGGGTCTTTTTGTTCCATGTTCAATAATATAGGTAGATGCAAGGCAAACTTGTAACTCTTTTTCTATTTTAACTTCTTCCAATTAACTGTGCACAACTACAACAACTGAATCAGGTAAGCACTTTCGCAAGTATGACACATGGAAGACCATGTGAACTCCCACCAACTTTTTAAGAAGATCCACTTTATATGCTAACTCCACTACTCTCTTCGAGATCGGAAAAGGACTTACAAATCTCGGTGCCAACTTTCCCAAATCACCAAATGCCATAACGTGTCTAAGTGGCAAGATCTTCAAAAAGACCATGTCGCCCACTGCGAACTCCAACTCTGCGTGTCTCCTGTCAACATAATATTTATATCTATCTTGTGCAGTCTTCATTCTTCTATGGATCAAATTACTTTCTTAGAGGTCTCCCTACTCATGTTTGGCCCAATAATGATTCTATCAATAGTTTCCCACCAACTAGATGTAGATTTACACGATCTCCCATACAACCCCTCGAATGGTGCTAGTCCAATACTTGCTTAATAGCTATTATTTTATGCAAAATCTACTAATAGAAAGTGATCCTCCTAAGAACCTCCAAGATCTAAAATAAACATCCTCAGCATATCCTCCAATACTTGATTCACTCTCTTAATCTGCCCATTTGTCCGTGGGTGATAGGCGATACTCAAATTTTAGTTCTGTGCCCAAAGCCTCCTAAAGACTCCTCCAAACCACTCGTGAAAATTGGATCTCGATCCTTAACAATACTAGAAGAAACTCCGTGTAGTCGAACCACCTCCCTCGTATGTAAGATTTTCAAAGATGCAGTTGTCCTTGTGCTCCTAACTACAATAAAATAAGCACATTTGGTTAATCAATCAATGATGTCCCAAATACTCTCATTCTCATTCCGCTCCTAGGTAGTCCATCAATAAAATCTATAGAGATACTCTCTCATTTCCACTACGGGATATCCGAAGGTTGTAATAATCCACCGGACTTCTTCTGCTCTACCTTTACTCGTTAATGAGTTATATACTTGGAAACAAACTCTGCTATATGCATCTTTATTCTTGGCTAGTAAAATACTCCCTTCAAATCATGATACATTTTGTCACCATCGGGATGAATGGTCATCCTAGAACGATGGGACTCTAGTTGCATCGCGTCAATCAATTCCTTAATGAAAGGAACACACAACCTACCATATCTCCTCAGTCATCCTCTCGAATCAATAGAATAATTGTCCAAATGAATTGAGTATTTTGCTTATTTCAGCTTCTCAAAAATATCCAATAACTTTGTATCTTGCCTCTGACTTGAACTAGTACGGTCCATAGGTGAAGGCTGAACATGTAAAGCTGCCAATAATCCTAGTCTTTACAATCTTAAACACGGAAATAGCTTTGTTTCTTGACAAAACAAAGCTTTTATACCAAATGTAACAATCTGCAACATCAGACACGTCGATTCAAAGCCCAAAAGTGGCTTTTAAACTGCCTTCATGCCAACAAGTATGAATGGTTAGGTTTCATAATGGTTTAAATGATATAGAGACAATTATATCTTTACATAGTTCTACACTTTCAGATCTCACAATAGAAGAAAATAAAATATAAGTACATAAAATAACCCAAGTAACACAGTCTTAGAATAACCATGTTCCATAAGGTATATGACAAAACAATGTCTCCAAATGTCAATACAACATAAATTTGATAAAGGTAAAGTCTCATAATAACACCATAATAATAGTCCGACTAAAAGATAAAATAAGGTACATAAGAAAGACTGCAAATAAATAATCTCAATTATCATGTCGCCTTCTCCACACACCTTGGCCAAATCACCTCACTTACTGCCATGTTCTCCTATATAGGTAATAAGAGAGAAATAAAGGGAATCATACATTGTCTGGTGAAGGTATTATATCATTAGTAGTATGGATTAAACAAGTGATTGAAGTTTAGTTATATCCTGCAACTAGGGCATTCCCTAGTGTGTGTGTGTGTTATAAGGAGCTAGTTATTTTACATTTTAAGTTATATATATTCTAGATGTCCAACTATAGTTATTAAAGTTCCACTCACAGATGGAACATACTAAAGTAGAGAAATTCCTAGAGGCGTCTCTAGTGTATGGTCTCAATGGTAGACCACCTAACTATACAACAACTAACATCTTTAATAGCATTTACTAAGGTTATTCCTATCTGGATATATAGCCAGTGCCCAGCCCATTCATCAAATTATTGTCTGATGGTTCTTTCCATCTATTCAATGGTGCTCCTAACCTAATATAAATTCTATGCCTAACCCGTTCATCGAATCACATTATGATGGTTCTTGCCATCTTGCATTGGTGTACTAAATGGAGTATGCAGTCAATATTCGACCCATTCATTGGATCATTGTCCAACGATTCTTTACATCTTGCATTTGTGCATCTCCTTGCTAGTTTGCTTCCTAAATTCTATATAATTACAAAAGCAGCAATCAAGGGTTGATCTACCCCTTACCTAGGATTTACAGATCCTTTTTTGACGAACGCCTTCATCCACTCTTCCCAGCTTCCACCAGTCCGTGGCTAGGACCAACTAATAATGATACAAACTTCTAATTACAATAAATCACCCACCAGTGTCACATTCGAATTTCATGAACTGAGAGCTTAAAATAATACCCAAAGGTGTTACATTTCCACCTTGTTGGCCGACTCCATTCAACCTTGCACACTTCTCGAATAATTAAAAATTGGGAACAAGTTTCCCCAACCAAGTCAACTTGGCCTATTATAGGTCCGAGTTCAATCTGGCTTGCTACTTTAGCTCAGATGTCTAACTCTACTAGTTAGACATCTGACTCTATGTTGTTTTAAAAAAAACAATCTCCACATATTCAAACATCTAGATATTCCATCAAAGTTTGACTCTTTCTCAGGCATCTGGTTTTGGAACTCAAACGTTTGAATACAACCTAATTTGAGTTGTATTCCTTTTGTTTTTGAACTCCACTCATCGTGGAATTGTTAACTCTGACGTCTGACCCTTTAGCTCAAACATCGGTTAGGTTATTCAGATGTCCGAGTCATGCTTTATTTGCATTGTTTTCTTTCTGGTTTGTATTCAATCATCTCTAGTCTAATTCAGACGTCAAACCACCTAATTCAAATGCCTAACTTGGCATTTTTCCATATTTTTAAGTTTTGTCGCTCTTGTTTATTTTTCTTGTTTCTTCGTCAACACGAGCATAGGTTTCAATGTTTATCTTTACAAAGTTTCATATACAATTTCTATTATATATTGTCCAACCTTGAATGATTCATTCCAACATTTATCGATGTTTTTTCAGTCAATTATATGTATATACATATTCAAAGTATTTTACATGTGCTCAAATCGATTGTCTATTTCTACGTATCCAACATCATTTTCGATTATCATATGAACCAAAATGATTTCGATAGAAGCTATAGTCGCTTCTTACCAACACATGCCTTATGATCCCAAGTTGAATGAGGAGCTATTGTTGGCTTCCCTTGGCTTGTTGGAGGAAAAGTAAGAAAAGGAAGATTTAAGGGTCATTGCTTACCAATAATGAGTGGCACGACCATTCAATGTGAAGGTCCAGAACCACAATTTTAAGAGAGATGACCTTGTCTTGAAATTGGTCATTCTGAACTCGGATCACTTTGGCCAAACTAGGAAGGACCCTATGTGGTAAAGTAAAAGCTTGAGATGGTAGCTTCATACTATCTAATATGGATGAGGTTCATATTCCGTGAGCATGGAATAATGACAATTCACCATTATTTCAACCGGTTTATCCTTTTTAGGCACTTATTTTGGATTGACTTAAATTTTAATTCTATGTGATAAGATGACTTTTCCCTTAGAATCTTCAAATAAAGATTAGCCTTTTGAATGAGTGGAATTTATTCATTTAGTTAAATCGTGCATTGCAAGATCAATAATGCTTTCATCATGCATCTTAGAGTAGAGCAGATGTTAAATGGTACTCGATAATAAGTACCAAAAAACTCCTTCGAATCGAGATGGATACGTTGGATTATAATAAAATCGGGGGTATATTAGATAATTCACTCTTATACTCATGCTCTTAATCGACGCATGGAGATAGGAAACATTAGAAATGGTTGCCCAAAGATAAACATCAATTGAAATAGACATCAAGAGTAGACATCAATGGAAAAAGGTGCTTGGAGATTAGCATCCGTGTATAAAAGCACTCAAGTTTAGATGTTCTCAACATATTAATCAAAGGGCATTGATTAAATATGAGATGAATAACTTATGATAAAAGAACTAAAAAGGGAACATTGTTTTGCTTATAGTTGAACATGATCGGTTTAAGCAGGAAGTAAGTGAAACAAAATGGTTGACATCGTTTAAATGTGACATTCTAATTATTTATATGGAATTAAGTCTCGTAATAGCATTAAAATAGAATTACATAAGTAGGAAAGTATAGAACAGTATAGTAAATTTAATTACACTATTGGCACATAAATGTAGGTATGGTAAGGATGATAACAAGAAAGGAGTAAAGGAAATATAGATGAATATGGGGAAAATGCCTATATTGATCATTTTCTTCTGGTTACGAAAAGTAGGGGCTGAGCCTGTATAGAACTATAAAACAAAACAAATAAGGTACAAGTGGCACCTATTTATTGGACTCTTTTAGCATAAACTTCATTTGCTTCTTTTGTAGAGTCCCTTTTTGTGGAGATTCTTAGGAGTTGGATTATTTGGACTTGCGCTTCTTTTTATCTTTGTGTTCTCTGGCTTTTAATTCACTAAAGATGATTTGGGTTTATGGGCAACTACCTCCTCTATCCTCTCTTTTGGCACCTTAAGTAGGATGACTTCTTATGGGGTGAATGAAGTAGTGCTAGAATAAGAGGCCCTTATAATAGGTTTTTCACTTTCCAAGGTCAATAGTGGTACTATCATCGCCCTCATCCTCAATATCTATGATATGGTCTTCTCTATCATTAGACATGGTTATTCTTTTGGTTCTGTTAGATCTAAGTTTAAACCCATTCAATATATACATGTGTATTGCAAGAGAAGAGCCATCAAAGTTGTCTCCAAGTGTCCTGAAAATGAAGGATAGAAGTGTAAAGATTACGAGCCTTGGATGGGGAAAAATTCAGCATTTTCATCAAGGGAGAGAATATTAAAATACCTTAGGCTGATTATACGTCATTACTTGTGTAGTTATTTGGTCGAGGTATAGCGACTCGGAAATTCGAACACTTCATCTTCGAATATCGCAACATTTTGAAATATAATTAAGTGTTGTAAATATGATTTTATAATCTTGTAAGACATCACTTAATTAATGAATAATGATAAGAAATTTATTTTTGAAAATTGTTTATAAAAATATATTCTTCAAAGAAAAATCGATAATGTGACCAAAACTCGGTTTATCGATATACAGCTTGTCGATCAACATAAGTTGTTCAAAATCTTTGGAACTTGTCTAATAATCAAATGAACATATTAGCAACTAAATAACACACTCTCCTCTTTATAAAGCATGGAAGGTTCTAGAAGCTTTCATCAGGATAAGAGATATTATCATGAGAAGGGTTGCGTGAATAGCATAAAGGAGAAGTGATGTAAACGAGAAGTGATGAGAGGTGAAGCTTCCATGGCATGGTGGGGGTAAATGCAAGCTTAAAGAATAATATGAAGCTTATAAAAGGAGGGGGCATACCCATAGTAATAAATCACAGATTCACAAAGCCAAAACCAAGCTTTTTTAATGGCTTCTTCTTCTCCTCCTCTAAATTCCTAAAGCAAATTAATTGCAAATTAAATCCAAGTCAACTCAAACTTGGAGTGAAGCCTTTGGGAAATATTAGACCACCTTCCAACATGTCAAAACTCAAAGAAGTGAATCCATGTACTCCCCACAAGGATAGGCCATGAGAAATATGGAGTTTGGGAGGGAAAAAGGAAGTGGAAAGCAAGGAGAAGGAGGAGGGAAAAGGTGGTTGCAAGGTAGAGGTTTGACTTGAGTGCTTGTAATTGGTTGTTTATTTGGTTAAAGGTGAGTTAACACACCTTTTTGAATGGAAACTATAACATATATATGTTGTTTTTTAATTGTGTTTAAGTTGTTGAATTGTTATTGACATTGTTGAAAACATTGGTTTAATTTTTGTTTTGAAAACAAGAAGCGTATGTGGTCCATATGAATGAAATTGCAATGGACTTGTATGACTTGTGACAAGACCTTGAAACAAAGCATATAGGTTACAGATGGGCCTTGGTTTAGAACGGACTTGGATTTGAAAGTGCACTTATAGCGATAGTCGCTATAGGATGCGGTTCGGAATTACCTTATTTTCGACGAGTTCTACAATACTTTGTAGAGAGACCCTTAGAGGTTTCTCACCATATTTATAATTTTTTATGTGTATTTTTATTGCTATTAAGAGCTTGGATAGTAAAAAGTTAAGTAACATCTTGAAAAGTGGCCAAAACTTCACTTGTGCAAAATTGCCACGTTTAGCCTTTATTTTTGGACTTTAAAGGTTTGAAAAGATATTTAAATTAAAGTATTTTGTTTCATTTTTTACAAGTGTTTACTAACTCATATTAGAGTATTTCAAAAGTGGTTTGAGATATTTATGAATTTTTAAGAAGTAGTTGTGAATTTTTAAAGAAGAGGATTTTATAATAAAAACTTGTTTTCCCAAGTTTTTAAGGAAATTGTAAAGTTGTTATTTTCAAGTAATATTTTAAGAAAATGTTTTATAAACTATTATAAGTATTACAAAGTATTTTAGAATCATTTTTAAGTATACATAATTTTTAGAAAATATGTTGACTATTTTATATCTTATGGAATGAAATATCTTTTGACTTATTTATTTAAAATATCAAGTTTCACAAGTAAATCATTCAACACAATGGCGTTTGTCCCAACGTCTGTCTCGCCCTCTCTTCCCTTACAATCAATCGTACCCATCGTCCTTCCCTCCTTACCTCCCACTGTTTGCAACCAGTCACTTCTCGTCCCTCCCGTCCCCCTCCCGCCGGACCCACTGTTTCTACCCCCGCTACCATCTCCAACCTCATCGGTTTTCCACCATCTTCCTCACCCTGTACCTGCCCCCCATCCCATTCCTGACCCTCCTCAACTGCCTAGTTCTCCCACTCCTGTCATCCCTGCGCGTTGGAACTCCCTGTTCAAATCCAAACCACGCAATGCGGGTCTGCACTCTCCTGTTCCTGTTCCTCTGACTTTTGACGGCAAGGTTCTGGTCCCAACAGAAAATGTGATAGCTGTAGGTAATGAAGTATGGGGTGATTATCTGGTTGGATTTTTTCTGGATAAGCCTCTTTCTTACCTTACTGTCATTTCTCATCTCAAAAGAGCTCGGAAACTAAAAGGCTCAATCAAAGTTAAATCCGATGGATATTTGTTCCTATTCAATCTGTCTTGTGATGAAGACAGAAGGAATATTATTGCTTCAGACCCGATAATTATGAGGAACAAAATTTTCATTGTTAAGCAATGGGATTCCACTGTAGGAAATAGTTGTAGCACGATACGTTCTGTTCCAGTTTGGATCAGATTATCCAATATCCCCCTTTACGCTTGGTCTCATATGGGAATTAATTGGCTTGCTTCTCGAATTGGTAAATTCATGTGCATGGATGCGCAAACTGAAAAGCTGGAGAGAATAGGATATGCAAAATGTATGGTGGAAGTTACACCAGACGAGGATTTGATTGATGAGTTTCCTGTGCGACTCATGGATGGTTCAGATCAATTCGTCAAAGTTAATTATTTATGGAGACCGGAAATTTGCACCAATTGAAAAGTATTTGGCCATGGAACTCAGCAGTGCTTAATAATGACAAATGAAAATATAGGGGAGGCAGTAGCTAAAGGTGATGATAATAAAAATAAAAGGGAGGGACGTGAACATGAAAAAGAATTGGTTTCAAAAGTCATCAAACAAAAACAAGTTTGGAGAAGAGTTGAAAAGAAGGGAACTAACTCAAATAGAGAAAATGAAAAAAGAAATGAATCTGATGGCACAAAACTCTATGCTGCAAATGAATGTGGAGGTGAGAATGCTACCATCCTGAATAACAATAACTTGAAGAACATGACAAAAAGAAATAATGAGGAAGATAAAAGAAATAACAATAGATTCAAAGTTTTAATGGAAGATAAGTTGTCTGATGCAAGCAATCGAAATGGGGACAATGGAAGAGGGAAAGAGTACTGTGTCATGACTTCACATTTTGAAGAAGGAGAAATAGTGGAAAACAGCATTGTTGAAGTGCTAGCTGAAACTGACCTTGTGCAAGTAGATATTACTATGCAACCAGAATCACATTTTCTTGAAAGAATTATGACCTCTGCAGATTACATGAATAAACACGATACATTGCAAAAGGATAACAGTTTATCAGACATTGCCATCTCTTCACCAAGCCAAACCCTAAAATGCACAAATTCTCTCACTCTAAATACTTTAAACAGCAGTTTTATCCCCATCTCCAACAATGTTGAATCTGAATTCAGGAACTCTCTACAAAAAGAAATCATTGCATTGTTGATGCCACCGCCGCCAGAAAATGCCTACTCTTTCTCTGGTGATCTACCTGGGTGGAAATCTCTACCCACCTCTCCAAAATCACAATCAAATAAAGGAACAGGGAAACTCAGTGATACAAGACTGAAACAAAACAAACATCATATGATTGATAAATCATCAAAACTCAGGCGATCTCCTGCAACCAGGAGCATGAAAAATGTCACTCACCAATCTCTGTAGTATACTTAATGATGCACAACCTTGCTAGTTGGAATATTAGGGGAGCCCACTCCTCCAACAAACTTGATCAAGTCAAATATCTAATTAAACATCATGATCTCTCCCTTGTCGCCATTCTAGAAACCAAACTTAATGAGACTCTAACTGTTAAAGCCGCTAGATATATCAATCCATCTTGGAGCCTGCACCATAATCTGGAACATGCTTCTTACGGTCGCATCATGATCATTCATAACCCTCTAGTCATCTCTCTCTCCCCTATCCTTTGCACTGACCAAGTCATGCACCTTCAAGCCAAACTAATTATCTCTTCATCTACTTTCTTCATTTCCATAGTTTATGCTCACAACTCAGTCAACTCTCGGCAAACCCTCCTCAACCTTCTGCCTGCCTTTAGACAAAACTCCCACCCCTGGATTGTTCTCGGGGACTTCAACTGTTGTTTCAATTTGCATGATAAGCTTGGTGGTTCACCTCTGTTGCAAAAGGACATCTTCCCTCTCAATAAAGCAATTGATGATGCTTGTCTCCTCCCAATTCCGACCTTTGGAGCAGAATATTCATGGAACAATTGTAGTCGGTCTGGCACCAGGACTTTCACAAACATCGACCACTCTTTTGCCAATCTTTGTGCCTTATCCTCCTGGCCAACCATGTCCTCCTTTATTCCTCACCCAGTGCTGTCTGATCACTCCCCTATCATTTTCTCTACGGGACAGATGTCATCAAAAAAACAAAAAGGCTTCAAATTCTATAGTACCTGGGTCCATGAACCTGGGTACACTAGTACAATTAATAAAGTATGGTCTGAAAATTATTATGGCAATCCCATGTATATTCTTTGCAGGAAACTAAAAGCTACTAAGGGAGCGCTGAGGGTATGGGCAAGGAAAAACTTTGGAAATGGAACCCTAAAGTCTACTTTGTTGAGGCAGAAGCTCATTGAAGCTCAAAAATATATGGTGAGCAATCCAGATAATGCTGATGCTGCTACAGATGAGAGAAGCATTCATGGCCAGCTCCATGAAGCACTGAAAGTTGAAGGAAAGATGAAGAGACAGCAACTGAGACATAAGTGGGTTCAAGATGGAGACAACAATACTGCATACTTCCATGCCGCCATCAAAATCAAACAAGCAAAGGAAAATATCACCCACATATATGATGAACATGGAGTGCTTCATTCTGACCCTGCTGGTGTTGACCAAGCCTTGCTAAACTACTTCAAATCTCTGCTTGGTAACAAAGACAATTTCAAACCTGATCTTGATAAACTTGACAATGTGTAGGTTCCTCTAGTCCAAATGGAGGAAGCTTTCAATCTTGTTGCCAAAGTTACTGACAAAGAGATAAAAGACACTCTGTTCTCGATGAACAAAAATTCCAGTGGTGGTCCTGATGGTTTCAATCTTGTTTTCTTCACTCACAGTTGGGATACTATCAAGGAGGACTTCCTAAAGGCAATTCATAATTTTTTCAACAAGTCCAAACTGTTATTGGAAGTTAATGCCACCAATCTGGTTCTAATCCCTAAGTCTCACCATCCTTCTTCTGTTGAATCCTTCAGACCTATCTCCTGTTGCAACGTCATATACAAATGCATCTCAAAAATCTTAGCATCTAGACTTGTTGTTGTTCTCAATAGGCTTATCTCCAGGAATCAATCCGCCTTCCTGCCTAAGAGAAATATAATTGATAATATTCTTCTAACTCATGAGTTGATTAAAGGATATGGTCATGCCCAAGCTTCAAAGAATGCAATGCTGAAACTGGACTTAAAGAAGGCCTTCGATAGCATTCACTGGAGTTCAATTGTCAGAATCATGGCTCTCATGAGATTTCCTAAAGTCTATGTAGCTTGGATATACAATTGCCTATCAACTCCTTCTTTCTCCATCTCTCATAATGGTTGCAATACAGGATTCTTCAACAGCAAGCAAGGGATCAGGCAAGGAGACCCCATATCATCATACATTTTCATTCTTGTGATGGAAGTCTTAAATGTTCTGCTGATTAATAGCTATGAACAGAAGAACATTCTATTTCACTCTAAATGCAGATCCCCACAAGTTACCTCTTTATTCTTTGCTGATGACATACTATTATTCACTAAACCTGATCAGACTTCGCTGGAAAACATTAAAATTATATTACACAACTTCTACCTTATGACTGGTCTAGAATTCAACTTAAGCAAATCTCACATGATCACCTCTGGAATCTCTTCTGATCATGAAACCCAATTACTGTCAACTTCTGGCCTCCAAGCTATGAATAATAGCATGTGCTATTTGGGTCTTCCACTTTGCTCTTCCAGAATAACCACTGCGAACTGCTTGCCGTTATATGACAGAATATGCAGCACCATGAATTGTTGGGACAACAGATTTCTTTCTCAAGCTGGCAGGCTTGTGCTTATTAGATCTGTCATTTCCTCTATGATAGTGTACTGGTCTAGGGCTTTCATTCTCCCCATCAAACTCATTAAAATGGTACAAAAAGCAATGTTGAGGTTCTTCTGGACTGGATCCATCCACTCTAGGAAATTAATTCCTTGCTCTTTTGGCATTATGGAGCTACCTAAGAATAAAGGTGGTCTTGGCATTCTTAACTTACAAGCTTGGAATAGAGCTGCCATCAGTACTCTCTTGAATGCCTTGCTAAGCAATGCGGACAACTTGTGGGTTCAATGGACTATAACCCATAACTTGGGTAGAAATTTTTTTTGGACAATGACAGTGCCACAAAATTCTAGTTGGACTTGGAGAAGCCTCCTGAAGTCAAGAACTACTTTTCTACCATTTATCAAAGTCAACCTTTCCACTTCCAGTGCTGCTAACTTCTGGAATACTCCCTGGATGGATGATGGTCTGATCTTATGCAAATTCTTCACTCCACAGCAGATCATGCAATCTGGTATCAATAGTGTAGCTAAAGCAACTGATTTCATTATTGATGGCAAGATATCTCTACCATACACCAGTAACCAAGACATTAGAGCTGTTTGGAATAAGTATCAATCTATAACTTTCAATCCCACTAATACTGATGTGATACTTTGGAAAGGAAAATCCCACTCTATCTCTTCTGTTTATAAAATGCTCGTGGTCCATCCTGCTTCTACTGACATTAAATGGCACAAAGTTCTATGGACCAGAAAATCAACTCACAGAGATAACCTAATGCTATGGAAGGTCATTAACAGTGCTCTGCTAACCAAAGACCGACTGTTTAACTATGGGATGCCCGTTGACCCACTTTGCTTCTTCTGCAAGATCCATCCTGAGACTGTCAGCCACCTTTTCTTTGAATGCAGCAACCTTCTGGGTTTGTGGAGTAAGCTCATGACTGCGATGAATGTTAATCATATCCATGGCATATCCAGTGTTGAGTGGGCTCTCATAGGGAAGGCTACTAAGTGGAAGAAAAATGAAAGCTTTGTGTACTTTTTTCTGATCAAGAGATATCTCAACTTCGTCTGGGAAGAAAGAAATTTGAGGAGCTTTGAAAACAAGATAAGGAACAGTGACCAACTTTTGAATGCCCTACTAGCCAACATTAAGATGGGAATTAAGGACTGTGAATTTGATTTCACATCCCTCGTTTCGTCTATTTGGTTATAGTGCTGTTCTCCCCTCTGTGTATTTATTTTTCTCTTTGTTTGTCTTGCTTTTCTTTTTTCCTCGGTGTTATATTTTTGTGTGTCTGTTTTTCCTTTTGCGATAGTGAGCTTGTTCATTGTCGCCTTTCTTTCTCTTTTTTAATAATAGTCTGGTAGGGGACCAGTCAACCCCGCTTGCCTTTCAAAAAAAAAAGTTTCACAAGTAAATTACTATACATATATATCATTTTGAAAAGGGTTTCAAAAGTATAAACAAAAGGTTTAGAAAGGGGTTAGAATTACTAAAGTGCCAAATGGTTAATTGTTTAATTACTTGTTTGAAAATAATTAACTATGCTTAACACCAAAAGCCGATGAAGTAAGGCTTATCTATTTACGAGAGTTAAGATTGATGTTCGAGTAGGGATGGAGTAATAGAGCTCTAACCTACCGACTTCTCTCTTTACCAAGAAATAGTGAGTCAGAAAATGTCAGAAATGTGTTAATCATGTTGATTTTCTACTTGTTTATGGAAATCATTAATACTATAATTAACACTAAAAGCCGACGAGGTAAACTTATCTATTTGTGAGATTCAAGATTAAAGAGCCTAAGCAATGCTTCGATGCGACTAGTAATCTCACTTACCTGGCCTCACTCTTCAACGAGGATCAGTTAAGTTGGAATGTCGGAAATGAGTTAAGTGCACGAATCTTGATTTGTATAAGCAATTGCGTTTAACTAGATAGTCGACTATCGAACTCGACCAAATATTGACTTAAGAATATATTGAAAGGCTTCGCAATTTCATACCAATAAGAAACCCATGGAGGAGTATTGGTACGAAATGTCTCTAGCTTTCACTTACTTATGAGAGAACTGGAATTGAGTTAACCTAGAATTCATTGATTGGTTTTGGAGAGTCCGGTAAGCGAGAATAGTTTACTCATATGAGATGACTCAAAACCATAATCACTTCAAAACCATATATGCAATCTATGTTCTCAAAGTGGTTGTGAAATGGAATATTATAGAGTTGAACCACCTATCCTAAAGTTAATTCCAAGGGAAAGAACAACGTTAACATTTTGAACGATGCTATCGTGTGGGGCTGTCTATCTTAAGGAGTATTCCAGGAAAGAAGATAGCGTTAGCATTCGTCGAAGGACTTGTGCGAGGAACCTATGTGGAGATTCGAGATCTATTGGAGATGCTCTGATCCATGTAGTGATTTGTGATTAGTTCGAGATGAATTAATCCAATGGAGGATTCGTATACTGCTTGAGTGATGAAGACTTGTGTGAAAGACGCCGAACGTAGCCTCGACATCGGAAATGACTAAAACTAGTGTAAGATGCACAATCTTGGGTTTAGCTTACCCATAAGGATATATGAACTCCAGATCTAGAGTATGCTTATTGATATGTTGCATATGGGAGTTGTGGATACTTGCTGCCATTCATCGTTGCGCTAGCTGTGTTTACCTTAAAGTATATCCTATCAAGAGATATACGATGCTCGGAATGAAGTTTCTTATCCTGGTCATGGAGTTCGGATTTGGCTTGATCCGAGGAGAGCTTCATGGGAATCCTTACAATTATGCGGACGCATCTTAGTGGTATTGACTGTATACCTATTATTGTTGTGGCATTCACACAGTAGCTATTTGATATGATTTATGTGCTACACACTAGACATTATTTATTATATCACTATATGTTAAACTTAATGAATGGTTGGTTTCGTTTGAGGTGAAAACCATTATGGTAATCCGTACGGTCTCAAACAGGTGATATTATATGTCACTCTTATTTCTTGAGTTTCTCATGCTGGTTTACTGTAACATCCTACTTCCGGAGGCTGAAAACTAACTGCTACGGATGCTGCAGTCATCCATAGGTGTTATTTCTGAGTGACCGAAATCGGAATCTTGAAACTATTGGCAACACAGAAACACAAGAATATGAAAAATTTTAAATTTCAACAAAATAGAATTTCTCATTTCTTATGAATTTCAATTTAAGATTTAATTACATAATCCCAGAAGTTAACCACGTTCAGATCACATATTCATGTACAAAATACGATAAGAGCGACATACGAAGATGTCCCCTTATGATGATCAAAGAAGTAATAAATATGAACTTTACCATTCTTAGTACATCACAGCAGAAAACACAAAATAGCTCCATATAGCTAACACTACCTCCCACACGTCTCCGAAAGCTTATTCATCCAAAAGACTGAAAGTCTCCTACTCTCAGACTGCTCAAATTAATTTTGAGTACTCGAGAGTTTGTGGAGAAACACAAACTTCGAGTTAGACAATAAGTCTGGTATGAATAATCCCTTATCATCTCTTATCATAAATAGATAGCTAGTGAGACCACTCCGCTTAGCGGAATGGGTTTTCTCCTCACTAGTATCCAAAACAAAACATGCAAATCATTTACTATGGCCCTACATCCAAAATGATTAGTCTTAACATAATATGAAATAAAGCCATAAATCATATGTATTGGATATCCCATCCACCCATTTATTAGATATCCCATCTAAAAGCAATTTATTAGATTTCCCATCTAAAAATCAATTTATTAGAGTTCCCCTCTAAAATCTATAAAATCACTATCCGTCATAATTTAATAGGACTATCCATCCCAAATCCATTTAAAATAAATGCAGATTATCCATCGTACATTGTTTTATAAAAGTTGGTATGGGCTATCCACCGCACACTCCATAGTTTTCCTAGGATGACTATGAACCCTTGGGTGCCAAACCCCAAGGCTAACCACCTCTGGCAAAACATTAGTTAGAAATTTGATGTGGGATATCCACCGCACATTCCATGGTTTTCCTAGGTTAACCAAGAACCCATCACTTGGCCAATAAAAATATCATGATCCCCATGATTATTTATAAAAATTCATGATCCCCGTGATTAATTATTTTCCCTAGGTATACCACCTGTTTAACCTATTTCCATTGGTAGTCCCAATTTGGTTAAATTAAATAAAAACACATTGGTAGCCCCAATGTATATTTTTGAAAGCATATTTCTGTTTGTAACCCCAAACTATGTATTGAAAACATTAAAGCCACCCTGTTGTCCCCATGGTTTTATAACATTCATTTTATATAAAGTACCCCCTTACATATTCAAACAAAGATAAGTATTTTATGCTATAACCCTTCGAAGTAACCCCTTCGACTTAGCAAAGTTTTACTTAAGAAAAATGGCTAAAAATAGCACTTTTAAAGCCCTTCGAATGAAGTCCCATTCGAAAGCAAATAAACATCTAAAGTTAGCCCCTTCGGAAACCTTTCTTTCGAAAGCATCACAAAATCATACCTTTCGACCTTGTCGAAAGTCTGGGGTATCCCCCTTTATAAAACCATTTATAAACCTTTCAAAAGTATTCAAACACAAAACCTTTCGCAATCATTGAAGATAACCCCTTCAAAACTATTATCCCGCCTTTTGGCAAGGCCGTGACACCAAGGACTTAATTGGAACCGAGGACAGTTCGTCCCAAAGATCGGTTATATGCAGGCTCACTATGAATATCGACGAATTTTGTCCAAGTTCGGATCAGGCTACAATTAACATGACATGACATGCAAAGCTATGGAAGCCAACGTTCCAAATTTCAAGTCAATCTGAGTTTGTATGCTCAAGATATGATCGATACAAACCAAGGAAATTGATTCGTTCGTATCCATCTGTTCGCATCCATTTGTTCGCATCCATCTATTCGCATCCATTTGTTCGCATCCATCTGTTCGCATCCATTTGTCCGCATCCATCATTTCACATCCATCTGTTTGCATCGATCAAGTATCCATCTGTTCGTATCCATCACATACACTCAACTTCGTGTCCACTTGGCCTGGTTCGACTTTGAATCCATCGATTGGAGTCAATTCATATCGATCGATCAACGATCGATACGGATGAAACATCGATACGAAAATGACCTCCAACTATCCATACGAAACGGCCGCCAACCATCGGTACGAAGTGAGATGAAATCGATCGATACGAACAAAGCAAAGACAATCGATACGAACAGAACA
Organism: Allium fistulosum; assembly: GCA_030737815.1. Lineage (NCBI taxonomy): Eukaryota > Viridiplantae > Streptophyta > Magnoliopsida > Asparagales > Amaryllidaceae > Allium > Allium fistulosum. The sequence continues at coordinate 325,319,200 of CM060903.1, read as the reverse complement.
GTTGTGATCGATGTGAACATGGCTCAACTGGATCGATATGAACAAGGTACATTCCTATGAAAGACTCAATCACTCGGCATGAAAAGTGGATCGATCCGAGGAGTTAGCACCACGTCAACATGCTGGCACGTGCTCGGATCGATACGAACAGAGCGATATGAACGGCATCGATACGAAGGAGACAGCCTTTAATAAATTCGAATTTGCATCGATCATAACTCAAATCTACAAGTCCAAATGCCACCAAATTTTCACAGGAGCTTGCGTACATCCTCAAGAATGTTCATGATCGACTTCGACTCGATTGGATGGAGTTTCGATCGATACGAAATTCGTTCGTATCGATCACGGACCAAGTGCAAATGTCATGGGATCGATCGTGTGGGCCCACCCACATGCAAGAAGAGGTCTCCCGAGATCTGAGCGAGATATTTGCAACCTACGCCTATAAATAGCGACCTAGAACCTACAGAAAAGGGACTTTTGGCTCTTCAACGTCCAGACTCTGCCGAAATCATTGTTGCACTCAAAAATCACGGTTGTACTCAAAATTTACTGTTGTAATCCGCTGTAACCAGCAAGCAAAAGTTAATAAAAGTCAATTATTTCATAGTGGACGTAGGCAACACACCGAACCACTCTAAATCTCTGTGTCCTTTTGCTGTTTTTATGATTATTGTTTGGAGTGTTTGCTAGATAATCCTCTTTTTACATTTATTTGCTTCATTTTATCTCTTCAAACACTTCCGAAGAGTGTTGTGCCCAATTTTGGTACAAACACTTTAGTGCTTTCACTGAGAAAACCTAGTTTTTCTCCTGCTCGTTGGATCTACTATCGATATCGGATTGCCTAAATCTAAGAAGAAGATCCAGATTTCAAAGATTAAAGTTCTTCCATCCTATTCGGATTTGCATCAAGTCTAGGAAAGAGCTTTGCTACCATCATGGTTAACACCAGGACTACCTCAAATGCCGCAGATCCATAAGGACGGGACAGACAAAACGCCGTACAACCACCTCCTGCCGACCAGAATGCTGTCGGACCATCAGATCTGCAAGGCCCTGTCACCAGGAAAGAATTCCAAATGCTAATGCAAGAACTGACTCAGAGCCTCTAACAGCTCACTCAACAGCTCCGTGCTAATGCGGAATTGACTGACCATCTGAACCGTCAGCGACGAAGGAGATCCAGGAGGGATCAGGCTTCCTATTCGTCCACCGAGAGTTCAGCCTCTTCTGACTACCATCATAGATCTATGCGCCCATGACTGGATGGAAGTTACACACAGGCCACTGGGCATCAGCATACATTGAATCTTGGGAACCCGAGAGTTGGCCCGTCAACCAACCATCAGACTGGACCCTCCTCCCGAGGAGGTGCTACCCCATACCATATTACTGACAACCGCACTACCACCGCTACCAATTTGGGAGTTGACGCTCGGAACCGAACGGATCCAACCCACCACCAACGCAACCATACTCCTGAGCCTTATGTCCCCGAAGACATCGAACCAAGGAGGCGAGACATGGACCGTCGATGGCGACCGGCCCCTCCTCGCATTGTGGAACCCGACTACACCTTTGCCCAACGTGCTCAAAATGTCCAGATGCCCGACATTCCGACGATGATCTGTCAAATGATCCGTGAAAGCCAGGGTCTTACCAATGACGACTGGGGAATCTCCCAAAGTCATACCCCTTTTACAGATGAGATACTCTATGCTGAACCACCTCGTCGATTCAGGATGCCGACTTTACCCATTTATGAAGGGAGCTCTGATCCTAATCAACATATCCTGAAGTATGAATGGTTAATGAATGCTGCACGAGCTGATAATGCAGTTAAGTGCCGAAGCTTCCCAATCTCTCTAGGGGGATAGCAACTATGTGGTTTACCCGTTTACCACCTCGATCTATCTCTTGTTTTGACCAGTTGGAAACAAAGTTTATTGAGCAATTTCGCATGCATGTCGCAAGACCGAAAGATGTTAATACTTTATCTAGTGTCACTCAGGCTCCAGGAGAGACACTCAAACGTTATTTAGAGAGATTTCATGCCGTGTGCGCTGAGATCAGCAACCCTAATGATAACTCCATTCTGATGGCATTGACTAAGGGGATTGATCCTGATTCTGAGTTCGATAACTGGTTGGCCGGAAAACCTCCTGCGTCATTAGATCGTTTCTATTCCAAGGCAGCCCAATTCTTGAGAAGGGAGGATGCTAAACAGTCTAGAAAAAAGGATGACGTAGGGCCTAGTATGGAAGGAATTCAGAGCAATGTCGCTATTAAACAAACCGGTGAGAGCTCCGGGAAAGTGCTATTGAACATTCAGAATAAACAAAATCAGCAGAAAGGCAATGGTAATCAAAATGGGAAACGGGATCAGAATCGTGGTCCACGACGTAGGGCTCCTATGTTTGATAATTACACTGCTTTGATTACGTCGCTGGAAAATGTGTATTTACAGACCTGCAATACTATTCAGTATAAGAAACCTGCTCTGAAACAGTCATCGGAGAAACAGATTCAAATAGGGAAGTTTTGGAGATTCCACGAAAGCTACGGCCATAACACGAATGAGTGCCGTCACTTGCAGGATCTCATTGAAAAGTTGATAAGAGAGAGAAAGTTGGAGCATTTTGTGTGGGCGCTGCAGTATGGAGGTGTGGGCCCATCAAATCAGAATCATATACCGAATTAGGCAAGACAGGAGGAACCCACACGCACTGGCAGGAGGTTAGTGATAAATACTGTTAGTGGTGGTCCTCATCCAGCAAACCGAAGCTGGAAGGAAATGGAGTCGTATGCCAGTTCTATTAGGCATGCGAGCTTCGAGTGTTGTAGTAATTTGGAAGATGGGGCTCCGGGCAAGCAACATAAGATGATGACTGACGACATTGTCTTCCGAGATAGAGATGCCGACAGGATCGAAGCCCTAACCATCGATCCACTTGTCATATCAGCTCAAGTAGGTCCTGCTTGGATGAAGAGGATCTTGGTAGACAGTGGAAGTTCTGTGAATATATTATTCAAGCGAGCCTATGACCAGATGAAAATGGAGACCAAGGATTTGAAGCCTTGTCAGTACCGTGTCCACGGCTTCAATGGAAGTGCGACAATACCCACCGGGATGGTGGAGCTGCCAGTGGAATTAGGAATTGGAGAACGCCGGGGAGTCCGGATATTACAATTTGTGGTGTTGGATATAGACTCGCCGTATAATGCTTTCTTGGGCTGACCGACCCTAGCTGAGTTCAGGGCTGCTATTGCCCCATGGTGTCTAACTCTAAAGTTTCCCACCGATCATGGGGTTGGAGTCGTTCAAGGAGATCAGGCTACTGGACGAGCCTGTTATTTTGCCGAACTGCGAGATGCGCAAAGAAGAGAAAAAGGAAAGGGCATAGAGGAATCTCTCTACATCCGCTTTGTTGAAAATTGACAATTGACTCCTGGGCCCAGGCCCGGGCACCCCAACTAATTCCCAAGGGATCTTGACCCGAGAGATATTGTAAGTGAAGATGAAAGTAAAGACAGTCAAGCTTCTCCAGCTGAACTGACGATCGATGTCCCGATCGATGATAGCGATGATTCTAAAATGATAAAGGTTGGATCTCAATAGAGCCAACAAATGCAAGAGGAATTGGTTGAATTTATCCGGGCAAACCTTGACGTGTTTGCCTGGACGCACTCTGACATGTGTTGGATCTCGCCGGACATCGCGAGCCATACATTGAACATTGACCCATGACACGTACCGGTCAAACAAAGAAGGCGTGGTATGGATCCAGAGAGATCTGCCGCCCTTAAGGAAGAGGTAGATAAGCTTAAATCTAATGGATTTATTCGAGATGCATTGTACTCGGAGTGGGTATCCAACCCTGTACTTGTCCGAAAGCCAAATGGGAAATGGAGAACATGCATCGATTACTCTGACCTGAATAAAGCTTGCCCTAAAGACAATTTTCCACTTCCTCGAATTGATCAGCTCGTAGATTCGACGGCCGGGCATGAACTCTTATCCTTCATGGATGCGTATTCTGGCTGAAATCAAATACCCATGTACTTGCCGACCAGGAGCATACCAGCTTTGTAACCAATACGGGGCTTTACTGCTACAAAGTTATGCCTTTTGGACTCAAGAACGCCGGGGCAACTTATCAACGGTTAGTTAATCGAATGTTCGCTAACCAGATTGGGAGAACCATGGAGGTATACGTGGACGACATGCTAGTCAAATCTCGATTCTCCACTGGTCATATCAAAGACCTGGGGTCAATGTTTAATATCCTCCGAGAATACAGAATGAAGCTTAATCCATTGAAATGTCACTTTGGGGTCGCATCAGGAAAATTCTTTGGGTTTATCGTCAACGCTCGAGGAATCGAAGCCAATCCCAAAATGATCTGGGCGATTAGAAACCTTGAAACATAGAGAAATATAAAGCAAGTCCAGAGCCTCAATGGGAAAGTAGCAGCACTAAGCAGGTTCATTTCAAAATCTACTGACAAATGCATTTCCTTCTTCGATCTGATCCGAAAAAGGAAACAAAACTTTGAATGGACTACGGAATGTGAGGGCGCATTCTGAGCACTAATTTAACACCTCTCCACACCGCCAATTTTTTCAAAGCCTGTTGATCATGAGAAATTGTACATTTACTTAGAGGTATCGGAAAATGCAATCAGTGCTGCCCTAATTCGGGAGGAAGACCGAATACAAAAACCGGTCTACTATATTAGCAAACGACTAACCGAAGCTAAGAGAAATTATCCGAAGCTAGAGAAGTTGGCTTTTTGTCTTGTTATTGCCTCAAGGAAGCTCCGTCCGTATTTCCAGGCTCATCCTATCATCATTTACACTGACCATCCGTTACGATAGGTCCTTACGCGGCCTGAGACGTCTGGTAGGTTACTCAAATGGAATATCGAGTTAAGTTAGTTTGATATTACTTACACTCCAAGGCGAGCCATTCAAGGATAGGTCCTAGCAGATTTCATAGCTGAATTTACCATCCCAGAGGACTTGCTCGAAACTAGTGAATCTCCCAAGTATATCTGGAAGCTGCATACTGATGATGCATCAAATGACCGTTGCTTAGGTGCAGGGGTTGTACTTGAAACTCCTGAAGGTCGATCTATATGCTATGATGTAAAGTTTGATTTCCGTGCAACCAACAACGAAGCCAAATATGAAGCCCTGCTTGCCGGATTGAGACGCTGTGAAAATTTATTATGACTCGTAGTTAGTCGTGTGTCAAGTTCGGGGGGAGTACCAGGCCAAAGACCGAAGGTTGGCTGCTTACCTAGCTCGGGCTCAGGAAATATTGAATTAATTCGATTATTATGCCATTTATTGCATACCCCGAGAGCGTAATCAGAAAGCCGACTCATTAGCAAAGTTAGCCAGTTCAGGCAAGGCACAACAAATGGGACTCGTTCCCGTAGAGACGTTAGCTTCCCCGAGCATCGACCGAATGGAGAGATTGGGTATTTGAGGTTATTCCCGATAAGGAGTCATGGATGACTCCATTCAGAAATTATCTCGAGTATGGAACCCTGCGAGAGCGCAGGAGTGAAAAGAGACAAATTCTTCGAAAAGCTTCGTGGTTCACTATTCAAAATGGAGTCATGTATAGAAGTGGATACTCTGTTCCTTCACTCCAGTGTATCACTCACGATGGAATAAACTCGTATTCCATGATGTGCACGAAGGAGAATGTGGCGATCACACCGAGGGGAAGCCATTGCCAAGAAAGTGCTCCAATATGGATACTATTGGCCAACCGTAAATCGCGATGCATCAGATTATGCCAGAAATTGTGACAAATGCCAGAAGCACGCTCGGATTCCAAGAGCGCCACCTACCGAAATAACTTAGATGGTCAGTCCATGGCCGTTTGCAGTATGGGGCATTGACATTGTTGGCTCTCTACCTCTAGCCAAAGGTGGTGTGAAGTATGCCATCGTGGCAGTTGATTACTTTACCAAGTGGGCGGAAGCTGAACCCCTCGCTACAATCACAACAAAGAAGGTGATCAACTTTGTAGTGCGCAACATCATCTGCCGATTTGGTCTCCCATATACTATCATCACTGATAACGGGACCTAATTCGATAGTGTTGAATTTAAGGATTTCTGTCAACGATTCCACATTCAGAAGAAATTCTCCGTAGTTGCACACCCTCAAGTGAATGGACAAGTCAAAGCTGTTAACAAAGTTATAAATTCTATTCTGAAGAAACGACTGGAAAAATCCAGGGATAAATGGGTCGATGAGCTTCCTATTGCCTTATGGGCCTACCGAACAACCCATAAGTCCACGACCGGCCACACTCCATTCTCTCTTTCTTATGGTTCAGAAGCTGTTATTCCAATCGAACTAGAAGTGCCTTCTCATCGTGTGACATACTATGATCCGAAGACAAATGATATATTACTTGCCGAATCTCTGGATTTATTGGATGAGAAGCGTGAAGAGGCTGGTTTGAGGGCAGCCGCATGTCAAAGTCAAGTCGCCCGATTATACAATGCCAAGGTCCGACCCCGAACCTTTGAACTCGAGGATCACGTCCTTAAGAGAATTTACCCGATCCCTTCGCATATGAAGCCAACTTGGGAAGGGCCGTATGTTATTGAACGAAAGCTCGGAGATGACACATTCAAATTATCGACCGTTGACGGCCTCACTCTTCCGAGAGCCTGGAACAGCGAAAGTATTCGTCGCTACTACACATGACAAGCTCTGTTTATTTATTCAGTCTATTTTTCATTTGCAATTTGATTCCACTTTTCGAAATTTGAATTTGTAATAAGGCAACTGATTTTGCCGTATTTTCTTATTTCAGCAATAAAATGCAATCTCTTCGAGCCATAGCTGTGATTTATTGAATGCGTCATACAACTATCACTATGCATGGAGAGCTAAATTCCATCCGACGGTGGAATTTATTCAAATAGGGAGTGACTGTGATACGACCGGTTACTCGCTAAGTGAAACCCGAGCTCGGGGGGAAGTCATCACACTAAAGTCAAAAAAGTATTGATACACGACAATCCTTTAACCAACTCCAGATTGCCAGAGTGTGCACCGGAGTATAAACTTACAAATACAGCCTCGAAGAGGGTAGATCCGTCCACATAACGACTTCACCCGTATCTTGACCAAGTTTGAGGAGGATGGATCCATCCATTTAACGACCTTGCTTGTTAACTCAGGGTGGATGTGAACCGACCATCCATGATCCTGATAGATACGTCGTTCTCGGAGTGCGAACGAAATCCTAAAGCCTGAACGGATGTGATTGACCATCTGTCGGCCTACTCCAGGTTCCCAGAGCGCGAACTGGAGTATAAATACCAGCTCCAAATTCCCAGAGTGTGAATTGGAACATAAACACCAACTCCAAATTCCCAGAGTGCAAATTGGAGTATAAACGCTAACTCTAAATCATCGGAGAGTGGATTGGAGCTTAAACACCAATCGGATTGGAATCGACCATCCGTGAAATGACTATGAGTCCCTAGAGTGCGGTTAGAGTATAAATGCAAATCGGGTATGACTGACCACTCGCAAATCGATCTGAAGTCCCCAGAGTGTGGACATGGTTACAAACATTAAACGGGTGTGACTGACCACCCGTGAAAATGACTTAAGTCCCCGGAGCATGGACATATCCTTGAAACTTAAGCAGGCGTGACCAATCGCCAATGTTCAAATTCAAATCCCCGGAGTGTGGATGTAATCGTCGATAAATGAGCGAGTGCGATTCAACCACTCGAATTTCCTTGTTTCAGCATCAATTCAACGACGTTAAGCTCAATGTATTGAAGGCGAAGTACAATTGCCACCTGATCTTTACAATTCGTCCCCGAAACTGAGGGCAGAACTTAAGTGCCAATCATTGACCGAGACAGTGCAGCATCGGATTCTGGCTTAACGCTCGGTCACCACTCATAGTCGTGGTTTCAGGACTTAACGGATAAACTCGGATCCAATCCAAAGGTCGAAACTCAACAAGTGTACTGGATTGGAGTTTAAATGCTGAAAAACTTATCCAAATAAACGAAAATTGAGTTGAAGACAAAATGTAATTTTATTTCGACTATTTGTGGAAGAAAACTAAGTACAAGTTTATCCCAAAAAATCCTACTAGCAGGGGCCGAACCTGCATCTATACACGGCCTACTAAAGCTAAAGAAATTCCTATCTACTCAAAAATAAGTCGAAAATATATATCTACTCTTTTTTCTTTTTCGGTTTCCTCTTCGGTATGGACCCGCTGGAGCTGTCACTCAGCTTTCTCTTTGAGCCCTTGCCTTTCGGCGGCCGATCTCCAGCCGGGGGCATTATATCAACTTCCTCCTCCGAACTCAAACGTATTGGAACGCATCCTGAAGGCAGAGTTGGAGGGACGGGATGAACAGTAGGAGGCCGGATAGGCACACTTGTCTCAACGACCGTTCCTCCCGGAGATATCATCCGCAATGGGGTTGGACCAGGTCCCACCATTCCACCTCCAAACCCACTACCCCGCGCGGCTGCCTCCATTTTAGCGTTGATTTCAGCTAAGATTTCCTCCTCATGAAGTGTTTGCGCATCGCCGGGGACTCTCGTAGTTGGGGCCGAAGAACTTGTCATTGGAACGCTTCCACCCATAACGAATGGAAAATCTGCAAAAGGGTCACTGTGATGACCGAGAAGTTCCTCCATCATCTGCTCATCAAAAAAAAGTGTGCTTCCCTGTGCTCCATCAGCTGGTGCGGTGGTCGTTGTGGTGGTCGCTTCTGTTATAATGACCTCCTACACATGATGTGATTCTTGAGTTGTAGGAGACAACTGCGGTTGATCCGGGTTATAAGCAGGAACGGGCTGAGGATCAATCTCAGGTGTGGATTCAAGCTAAGTTGGCACAAAAGTTTCAGAACTTGTATCATGATACTCGACACCAGAGCCTTCTCCAACTTCTGAATGTTGAGCGCCAAGATTCTCCTTTTCATACGAGATCATTGCCTCGTGAAGAACTTTCTATTCATCTTCGCTCAACACCCGAATCTCGACTCGAACTCATCGATCGATTCAGCTGGTGAGCAACCTTCTCATCTCCTACTAATCGACCCCAAGCATTAAACAGATGTGTTGGATAGTTATCAAGCCAGGCCAGGTTTCTGTGCCTCAAAACATTGGCATTGTAAGTAACAAGAAGATCTTCGATATCTGCCTCTGGCCTGGCTTCGGCCATTTTAACTTCCTCCTCACTTGGCCTCGACCTCCCGAACTTTAAGTACGGCCGCATCCTTTTCATCCCGGAGCACCACCGCTTGCTCACACGCCTCCTGGGCTGCTTTATTTGCGTCATCCTTCTCCTTGATGTGTTTGTACCAAAATTGGGCACAACAATCTTCGAAAGTCTTTGAAGAGATAAAGTGAAGAAATTAAATGTAAAAAGAGGATTTATCTAACAAAAACTCCAAATTTCAGAAATGAGAATAACTAAAATGCAGGGAGACATAAGAATTTAGAGTGGTTCGGCGTATTTCCTACGTCCACTATGAAGTAGTTTGCTTTATTGATCTTTCTTTGATGTTTACAATTGATTTCAATGACTTACAGCGAATAACAATGATTTGCAGCAGTGAAATTTGCTGTTAGTAGCAGCAATGGAGTTCAAATCTGGATCTGGCAGAGTCCGAGCGTTGGAGATCTCAAAAAGGAAGAAGAACCCCTTTTTTGTTGGCTTTGGGGGTCTATTTATAAGTGTAGGAGGCTGATATTTCGCTGAGATCTTGGGAGACCCTCTATGGAACATGACCAGGCCCGCACGCCCAAGCCCGTGAAGTTTCGGTCCGATCCGTGATCGATACGAACAGATTTTGTATCGATCAAGATTTCACCCAATGGAGTCGAAATTTGGCGTGGACATTCTTTAGCATGCACGTAGTCTTCTATGAAAATTTCATAGCATTTGGACTTGTAGATTAGGAGATATGATCGATACAAAATGCAATTCTCGGTGGCTATTTGGTTCGACTCGCTTCTATTTCGACTCGCTCTGTTCGATTTGCTTCCGTTCGACTCGGTGACGTGGCGCTTGAATCTCACTCTGCCCTTGACGCTGTTTTGATCGAGTCGAATCTGTGCATTGATTGGGCGTGTCGAAGGAAGCCTTTCTGGTGGTTGCGAAGTGAGTCGAAGGAGGCCTATCTGGGGGTTGCAAAGCGAGTCGAAGGAGGCCTATTGCGAAGCGAGTCGAAGGAGGCCTATTGCAAAGCAAGTCGAAGGAGGCCTATCTGAGGGGTTCGAACGAAGTCTCCGTGATGGACACAAAGTGAAGCGAGTCGAAGCATGGCTCGAGGCGAAGCGAGTCGAAGCGGGCTCCTCTGAGGGATGCGAGCGAGTCGAACTAATCACTTCTGAGGGATGCGAAGCGAGTCGAAGGAAGTGAGTCGAAGGGAGCGAGTCGACCGGTGATTGGCTTTCATCCAATTTTGTATCGTTCATAACTTGAGCATACGAACTCGGATTGACTTGAGATTTGGAACGTTGACTCTCATGGATTAGCTTGTCATGTCCTATAAAATTTGGCTCGATCCGGACTCGGACAAAATTTGTTGATATCCATAGCGAGCCTGTGTATAACTGATCTCTAGGATGGGTCGTCGTTGGTTACTAGTCAATTCCTTGGTGTCACGGCCTTGCCAAAAGGCGGGATAACATTTGCCCCCCAAAGTACGTCTTGTGAAAACATGATGTGCTTTGAAGTGCTGCAATCTTTATTCTGAATAGTCATCGTCTTTTCGATGAAAGCGGTAATCTTCGACTGTTTTTCTCGATAATGTAAACTGTTGACGGTCAACCGCTGTACCCTGTATTGTTGCGACTGATTGCTGTTTGCCAATGGTTACCCGTTTGTTGTTGCAATCATTATTGGATGAGTTTCTGATTCCTGAAAATCTGGAATATCGAATATTAGTCCGACATTCATGCATATATGTTAACCTAACTCTCGTTGATGTTTGTACGTCCACAAGTCATTGTCAGTTTATTTTATTTTTGAGTTACGCATCGATCCTCTCCTGAACCGATGTGAAATTCACTGCAACAACGCTCGATGGTTGCTTTTGAATGTTCCTTCATATTGATCCTTTCCTGAATCGATGTGAAGGGTTGAAACACCAAAGATGATTTTCATTGGATTTATGGATGCGGAGAAAGTATTTCGTGTTGATATGGATGGAGTCACTGGATACGAACATGCAATTCGTATCGATTGAGTTGTCCTCTGGAAGCAGTGATTTGATGGAGTCGATGGATGCGACACACTTTTCCGACTTGGTGATGGATTCGAACTGAACAAGTCGAAGTGGAGCGAGTCGAAACGCACAGGAGACGGAAGAGCGAGTCGAAATGCACAGGAGATGGAAGAGAAAGTCGAAATGCACAGGAGATGGAGGAGTGAGTCGAAATGATGGCTTGTATTGCTGCATCGGAGACAGAGTCGAAGGCAAGCGATACGAAGGAGTGCTTCGTATCGACGCACTAGAGAGGGAGTCGAAACGCGTGTTCGAATCCACCGGGATACGAAGCGTTTATTCCCTTTGCTTTCAAGTCCATATAAATACTTTGTACTTAGCCATTTTTTCACTTATTACCTTTCGTTTTCCTTCCTTGCCTTTGTATCGCTCAGAAACTCGAGAAGAACGAACGAAACATTCCTGCCTTCGAACTGATTCCTATCTTCAATCACTTGAACTAACTGACAGATCTAGGTAATCCAATAAGAGAATCCACGCGTAAACGATGAGGCTTGAGTTTTCTTAACACCAAATCAATCAGAGTCATGATCGATCGAAAGCTCTCTGGCCTCAGCTTCGTGTCGATCCAGAGTAGGAGTTTCGAGATGATGAGGTGAAGGTCTTCGTATCGATCGATGGTGGAGCTTTGCATCGAATCGAGTGCTTTGAATTCATGGATCGATATGAAGGGGTCGCGCCTGATGGACTCGAAACGATGGCCTTGGATTGAGTCGAAAAGGATGGTTTTCAATCGAGTCGAAGTGTGTAGTCTCGGGAGCGAGTCGAACTTCGTGTTCTTGGGACCGAGTCGAACTCGATGATCTTGGGGAGCGAGTCGAACTTCGTGTTCTTGGGACCAAGCTGAACTCGATGGTCTTGGGGAGCGAGTCGAACTGCGTGTTCTTGGGACCGAGCCGAACTCGATGGTCTTGGGGAGCGAGTCGAACTGCGTGTTCTTAGGACTGAGCCAAACTCGATGGTCTTGGGGAGCGAGTCGAACTGGGGGCTTTTAATCGATTCGAAGTGTTGTGCTCTGATTGATTCGAAATCCCCATCCTCTTGTTCGAGTCGAACTTGCATACCAACCTTTTGACTGAGCCTAACTCATACGCAGATGATCATGACTTATTGATGCGAACACGACTCTCGTGAGCGATACAAATTTGATCATTAAAAAGTTTGAAACTTCTCACACACTTGAACAATTGCCTCCGACGAGCTTCAAATTTTCATAACTGGACTTAACCATTTCACTACATATCTGATTGCCCATCGAAGCTCGTCGATGAAACTGAAACTTATCAAAATGACAACAAACTTTAACTGGGAGTGATAGTCAATAGTTGGATGGTACGGTTGTGACGGTTAGCGATGACGGTCTTTCCGACCGAATTCCAAAATCTCATCGCTTACACGCTTCCTTCAATACTGTTGATCTTCTTAAATAATATACAGTATTGCACTGCACAACACACTCACACACTTTACACTGGGGGATACACGAGTGTTATTTGTCAGTTTAACAATGATTTTTTATAAGCTAGCTAGTCATGGACTCTTCAAGTTCTCAACAGTCGGAACTCCCAAGTTCTATTCCTCCAACCATAGAGAAATCGGTTATTGAAGCCGAAATTATAGAGCCAGCTCCGGATGAGCATCTGGGTGCTCGGTTTATTTGTAGTCCGTCAGATTCAGTGCCGTCGGGTATCTCCGAAGATATGCTAGGGCGGATTTTCTTAAGGCATGGTTTATCGCTCGACGACATGCTACTTCCTGGGCCAAATGATAGGCCACATAATCCCCCGGAGGGGTTTACTGCTTTCAACCGTCACGCTTGCATAGCGGGGACACTTCCTCCCTTCAATCAATATATAAGGGAGATGTTATCATTTCTTGGCATAGCTCCATCTCAGCTACATCCCAACGGGTATGCCTTGTTGAACAGCACCTTTGTCCTCTTTATGGAGATCCTCTTTTGACCGCCGAAGCCGATTGAAATTAGATATTTATTCAACGCCAAGAGTCGTGGAGACAGCCCTTCTTTCACCTTCCTAGAAGCAGTCAGAAACTGCCACATCGTACTAGGCTCCTGGGGGAGGCTAAGTTACTATAAAACTTAATGGTTATACGTCTGGTGCCCCCTTGGATTTGTTAGGCGGTGGTTGGATAGACGTAAGTGTTTCCCTTTCTCTCTTGAATCATTGAGATACTAGTAACTGACTTCAAAAATGATATACTTTTCCTTTTATAGCCGCAATCTCTCATCCTGACGGCGCATACTTCAGAGAGCTTGTTCGAATTCTTCAAGCGTTTCCGGGCGAAGAGAGGCACATAGAGTTAGTCCTGACCGATAGGAATTTGAGGATTGTCGGGCTGATAGAACGGAGACAGAGCATACATCTGGAAGGGATACATAGAGTGGTCCCGAAGAAACGGGTGAAGTGCAAAGCGTCCGCGGTGGTGATCGCCGAAGAAGTCGATCCAGAAAGAACGCCTATTGATACCGAGGTTCCAGCTGGGCCTTCTGCCGACATCCAGGATTTGGGAGGAAGAAGAAAAGGCAAGGCTGCTGCTCACCAACGGCCTAAATCTGAGAGATTTAAATCGTGGTCGTGTCTTTACCTTTCCCGGGGATTAGAATTTCGGAGGCTCCTACTCCGCAAGTAGAAAGTCCTTTTGTAGGGCTTGCTGATATTCCGATCCCGGATTTTGTGTCATCTCCACATGACGCCGGGACGGAGGAGCTTGATAGTTCTTTTGAACTGAGCGGGTCGCTTGCTACGAGTACGGCTGACATTTCCGGTTGTTCGGGGGGTTGCACATGCATACACTTCACTACACTACATGATTCACAACTGTACTTCGTCCAACTTAGGAAGTTACTAACTCTTTCCTCGTTTCTCATTTTCAGGTACTATGTCTAGAAGGTGATCGATGCTCGGGAATCTTCGCTCAGCCCGAAAGGCTTCTGGTTACTATGATTCTCGCAGGAGGGATTCAGATAGAGATCGCGATCGCGAATACTCTAACCAGGACAGGTATGGGCATGACAGAGAGTATAGACATCGATCCAGATCACGCTCTCCTCCTCCTAGACTTCCGTCTCCACCCCCTGTTTATGTCTCACATCCGCTTGAACCTCCTCGTCACAGGCCATCTTCTCATTCTTCTAGACCTGAGTCTCATCTTCAGAGAATCAAAACTACAGCCTCTATGATTACTGAGCAGGTCTCAGCCGAACCCACAGGAGAAGGGGCTCTTAAGTTGGCTCAGATGAGGAAGGATTTTCCGAATATCTGCTTCGACGGTTATGTCTTCCCACCACACTTAAAGAGAATTCCATCAGGGGTGGAGAACACGGTGCACGATTACATTCACGACATATACACCCAGTACCGAGAGTGGGCAAAGGCTGCCGAAAAAGCTTCCAAAGTGGCCTTTGAGCGAGCCAAAGCGCTCGAGAAGATGGAGACCGAGCTTGCAAAAAGGGATCGGATTATTCAGGTACTCACCGCTGAATCCGAGTCTTCTTGGAAATCTGAGATTGAGGCCATTAAAAAGGCTGACGAAGCGAAGACGGAAATGGAGAGGTTGGGGCAGACACACGTTTCCTTGGTGGAGGAGATGGGCCACCGGAACACCAAAGTCACCGCCGAGCGGGACGCGGCGGTCAAGGAGCTTAATGAACTCAAGGCCAAATTTGTTGATATGGCCAAGGAGAAAGATGACACGAACAA
The DNA here is from genome assembly GCA_030737815.1 of Allium fistulosum. NCBI lineage: Eukaryota > Viridiplantae > Streptophyta > Magnoliopsida > Asparagales > Amaryllidaceae > Allium > Allium fistulosum. Next base: position 325,304,166 of record CM060903.1, on the reverse strand, counting down.
CGCAGCCCAAGAGGCGTGCGAACAAGCTGTTCTGCTCAGGGGTGAACGAGATGCGGCTGTGGCTAAAGTCCAGAAGGTGGAGACTGAGGTCGAGGAGAGGGTGAAGTTGGCCGAGTCCAGGCTAGAGGCTGACATCGAAGACCTTCTTGTTGTTTACAACGCTAATGTGCTGAGGCATAAGGGTCTAGCCTGGCTCGATGATTTTTCGACGCATCTCTATAATGCTTGGAGCCGACTGGTTGAGGAAGAGAAAGAGGCTCATCAGGGCGAGTCCATGGATGAATTCAAACTCGAGAATCGCATTCTGACTGATGATGAGAAGAGGATTCTCCACGAGTCGATGATTCTACGTGAGAAGGAAAAACTTGGCGCCCAGCACTTTGAAGTGGGAGAGGGTTCTGGAGTTGACCATCATGAAGCAAGTCTTGAAGTTCCAACTCAACCCAGCCCGAATCCTCATCTGCGCTCGATCCCCAGGCTGTTCCTGCTTAAAATCCAGATCACCGCAGATGTCACCGGCTGCAACGCAAGTTATCGATGCCGCTCTGCCACCTACGAGCCAAACTGAGGAAGGTATTCTCGACATTCCACATATTTTTCTTAAATCGAAATCTTTGATCGAGTTAAGTCCTAACAGTTCTCTTATTCTTTGTCCAGTGATTGATGCTGTACCGGCCATGCCTTCTGCTACTCAAGAACCATATCAAATGCAGGAGGCTATCGTGACCAAAGCAATCACCATGAGTACAGCTGCCCCGCTTGACGATCTGCAGGGAGGTACGATTATGTTTGACGAGCAGCTGATGGATGAACTTTTTCGTCGTCACGGCTATCCTCTTGCTTACTTGTCATCTGTCATGAGTGGAACTGATCCTGCCGCAAGTTCTTCGATGCCGACTGCTGATGCTTCTAGCGGGGCTCGAGCAGTAACTGAAGAGGAGATGTTTGCTCAAATCGACACTGAAATGGCAACAGCGACTCATGGTGGCAGTGTTGGAGGTGGGATGGCAGCACCAAGACCTGCTCCGCTTAGCATGATATCTCCCAGTGGCACTGTTTTCATTACTAGCGTGCCCATTCCGCCTCCTGTGCTCGATCATGTTCCTCTGACACTGCCCGCGGAGAGCATTCCTATCCACTCGGGTTCGGAGGAGGATGTTGATATAATGCCCTCACCTGAAGACCAACCGCCGAAAAGCAAAGGCTCGAAGAGGAAGATTAGCGGTGGCTCCAGCGGGTCTACACTAAGAAGGAAGCCAAGGAAGAAGAAAGATTAAGCATGTTTTCCCAGTTTGATTTTGACTTGAATTTTGTTAGCCGTGTATAGATGCGGGTTCGGCCCCTGCTAGTAGGAATTTTTGGAAACTTGTACACGAACTTCTTTTATAATCAATAGAAATGAAACTTTTCTTTTTTGACTTCTTTTTTGTCATTGTGTATTTGTCTAAGTGTTCCAGTGTCTGAAATGCACTTGTGAAGTTTCAGTTTCCGAATAAAGTTTGTTTATGTTCACCAAGTTCGGGTATTGTGGACATGGTTTGTGACCGGGAAGCGAGTCGAATTTTGACGTCGCATTGCTTCAGTCGATGGTTGATGCTTAAGTCTTGCCCCCCAGTCTTGGTGGTGTGTTGTAAAACATCAGTCAGCGATCGCCCTTTTCTTATAGCATGCCGAGTCTAGTGCCGCTGAATGGGTGTTTGAGACAAACGGGGATTGAGCGGTTTATTCAGGCTTGTCCGATCGTCGATGATCATATCCGCGCTCCGGGGATCCTCATTCGTTTACTGGCGGTTGGTCACGCCGACTTGAGTTTCAATCATATGTCCGCTATCTGGGGACTTGGAATTGGCATTTGTACTCCGAATCACGCTCTGGGAGTTTGGAGTTGATAATTATACTTCGATTCATGCTTCGGGAACTTGAAGTTGGTGTTTACGCTCTGTTTCGCATTCTGGGAATCCGGAGTCGATGTCTATGCTCCGACTTGCACTCTGAAAGTTCGGAGTTGTCGTTTATACTCCAATTCGCGCTTTGGGAATTTGGAGTCGATGCTTATACTCCGCTTCACACTCTGGGAACTCGAAGTTGATGTTTATACTCCGACTCGCGCTCTGGGAGATCGGAGTTGAGGTTTATACTCCACTTCGCACTCTGGGAATACTGAGTTGATGTTTATACTCCGACTCGCACTCTGGGAGTTCGGAGTTGATGTTTATACTCCGGTTCGCATTCTGGGAACTCGGAGTTGATGTTTATACTCCGCTTCGCACTCTGGGAATACGGAGTTGATGTTTATACTCCGACTCGCGCTTTGGGAGTTCGAAGTTGATGTTTATACTCTGCTTCGCACTCTGGGGATACAGAGTTGATGTTTATACTCCGACTCGCGCTCTGGGAGTTCGGAGTTGATGTTTATACTCCGGTTCACACTCTGGGAACTCGGAGTTGATGTTTATACTCCGCTTCGCACTCTGGGAACTCGGAGTTGATGTTTATACTCCGACTCACGCTATGGGAGTTCGGAGTTGATGTTTATACTCCGACTCACGCTATGGGAGTTCGGAGTTGATATTTATACTCCTCTTCGCACTCTGGGAATACAGAGTTGATGTTTATACTCCGCTTCACACTCTGGGAATACGGAGTTGATGTTTATACTCCGACTCGTGCTCTGGGAGTTCGGAGTTGATGATTATACTCCGCTTCGCACTCTGAGAATACAGAGTTGATGTTTATACTCCGACTCGCACTCTGGGAGTTCGGAGTTGATGTTTATACTCCGACTCGCGCTCTGGGGTTCGGAATTGATGTTTATACTCCGCTTTGCACTTTGGGAATACGGAGTTAATGAAGGATTGTCGTGTATCAATCCTTTTTTGACTTTGATGTGATGGCTTGCCCCCGAGCTTAGGGTTCACTTAGCGAGTGATTGGTTGCATCGTAGTCAACTCTATTTGAATAAATCCCACCGTATGGTGAAACTTAGCTCTCCGTGCATAGTGATGGTCATATGAGGTATTTCAAGTAAATCACAGCTCTGGCTCGAAGAGGTTGCATTTTATTGCTGAAATAAGAAAGTATGGCAAAGTCAGTTGCCTTATTACAAGTTCTAATTTTGAAATGCATAAACAAATTGCAGAAAAGGAAAGTAAACTAAATGGATAAAGATAGCCTGTCAGGTGTAATAGCGGCGAAGGCTTTCGCTATTCCAAGCTCTTGGCAGGGTAAGACCGTCGACGGTCGATAACTTGAATGTGCCATCTCCAAGCCTTCATTCAATAACATACGGTCCTTCCCATGTCGGCTTTATATGAGAAGGAACCGGATAGATTCTTTTTAAGACGAGATCGCCTAGTTTGAAGGTTCGCGGACGGACCTTGGCGTTGTACAATCGGGCGACTCGACTTCAATGCGCAGCTGCCCTCAAATCAGCTTCTTCACGTTTATCATCTAGTAGATCGAGAGATTCAGCAAGTAATATAGCATTTGTCTTTGGATCATAGTATGTCACACGATGAGAAGGTACTTCTAGCTCGACTGGAATAACGGCCTCTGAACCGTAAGAAAGAGAGAATGGAGTGTGACCGGTCGCAGTCTTGTGGGTTGTTCGGTAAGCCCATAAAGCCATAGGAAGTTCATCAACCCACTTGCCACGGACCTTTTCCAGTCGTTTTTTCAGAATGGATTTTATAATTTTATTAACAGCTTCGACCTGTCCATTTACCTGAGGGTGTGCAACTGTAGAGAATTCCTTTTGGATGTGAAATCATTTGCAGAAATCTTTGAATTCAGCACTATCGAATTGGGTTCTGTTGTCCATAATAATGGTGTGTGGGAGACCGAATCGACAGATGATGTTACGAACCACAAAGTTGATTACTTTCTTCGTTGTAATGGTAGCGAGAGCTTCGGCTTCAGCCCTGTAAAGTAATCAACTACGACGATTGCGTACTTCGCACCACCTTTTGCCAGAGGTAGAGCACCGATGATGTCGATGCCCCACATTGCGAACGGCCATGGGCTGACCATTTGTGTTATCTCAATAGGAGGAGCTCTAGGAATTCGGGCATGTTTCTAGCACCTATCACATTTCTTTGCATAGTCCAACGCATCACGATTCATGGTAGGCCAGTAATATCTGTAGCGAAGTATTTTCTTGGCAAGTGCTTGCCCCCCAGTGTGATCGCCACATTCTCCCTCATGCACATCGCGCAACACTTGTTTAATTTCATCATGAGCGATACACCGAAGTAGGGGAACTGAGTACCCCCTTCTGTACATGAGTCCATTCTGGATGGTAAATCTTGAGGCCTTTCGAAGGACTTGTCTCTTTTCACTCCTGCGCTCCGGCAGGGTTCCGTGCTCAATGTAATTTCTGAGTGGGGTCATCCATGAATCCTTTTTGGGAATGATTTCGCATACCCGGTTTATTTCTGTCCGGTAGATACTTGGGGAAGATAGCGTTTCTACGGGAACGAGTCCCATTTGTCGAGCTTCACCTGTGCTGGCTAGCTTTGCCAATGAATCGGCCTTTTGGTTGCGCTCCCGAGGTATACAATAGATGGCGTAGTAATCGAAATAATTCAGTACTTCCTGAACTCGAGCTAAGTAAGCAGCTAACCTTTGATCTCTTTCCTGATACTCTCCCCGTACTTGACACACAGCCAATTGTGAATCACAATAAACTTCCACAGCGATGATTTTCAGATCTCTGGCGAGTTTCAAGCCAGCTAAGAGGGCTTCGTATTCAGCTTCATTATTGGTTGCATGAAAGTCAAACTTCAAAGCGTAGCATATAGATCGACCTTCGGGGGTCTCGAGCACAACACCGGTACCCGAACACAGGTCGTTTGATGCACCATCGGTATATAGCTTCCAGACATATTCGGGGGATTTACTGGTTTCGGGCAAGTCCTTTGGAATGGTGAATTCAGCTATGAAACCAGCGAGGACTTGTCCTTGGATTGCTTGTCTTGGAGTGTAAGTAATATCAAACTGACTCAGTTCGATGTTCCACTTGAGTAGCCTACCAGACGTCTCAGGCCGCGAAAGGACCTGTCGTAACAACTGGTCGATGTAAACAACTATGGGATGTGCTTGGAAATACGGTCGGAGTTTTCTTGATGCGATTACAAGCCAGTAAGCCAACTTTTCTAACTTTGGATAGTTCCTTTCAGCCCCAGTTAATCGTTTGCTGACGTAGTACACTGGCTTCTGTATTCCGTCTTCTTCTCGAACCAAGGCAGTGCTGATAGCATTTTCTGATATCGCCAAGTATGCATACAACTTCTCATGATCAATAGGCTTTGACAGTATCAGCGGTGTGGACAGATGTTGAACTAGTGCTTGGAAAGCGCCCTCGCACTCCGTGGTCCATTCAAAGTTTCGTTTCCCTTTTCGAATCAGATCGAAGAAGGGAATGCATTTGTCAGTGGACTTTGAAATGAACCTGCTCAACGCTGCTACCTTTCCATTAAGACTCTGGACTTGCTTTATAGTCTTGGGAGTTTCAAGATTTCTGATTGCCCAAATCTTTTCAGGATTAGCTTCGATTCCCCGGGCGTTAACGATGAACCCAAGGAACTTTCCGGATGCAACTCCAAAGTGACATTTCAGTGGGTTGAGCTTCATTTTGTATTCTCGAAGTATGTTGAACATAGTTTCTAGGTCTTTAACATGGTCGGTGGAGAGTGGTGACTTCACAAGCATGTCGTCTACATATACTTCTATTGTTTTCTCGATTTGATTGGCAAACATCCGATTGACCAATCGTTGATAAGTAGCTCCGGTGTTCTTGAGTCCGAATGGCATAACCTTGTAGCAGTAAAGTCCCAGGTTGGTCACGAAGCTGGTATGTTCTTGATCGGGTAAATGCATCGGTATCTGATTGTAGCCAGAGTACGTGTCCATGAAGGATAAGAGTTCATGCCCAGCTGTCGAATCTACTAGCTGATCAATTCTGGGAAGTGGGAAACTGTCTTTGGGACATGCTTTATTCAGATCGGAATAATCGACGCATGTTCTCCACTTTCCATTCGACTTTCGGACGAGCACGGGATTCGACACCCATTCAGGATATAACGCATCTCAAATGAATCCGTTCGCCTCAAGCTTTTCTACTTCTTCTTTAAGGGCGGCAGATCTCTCTGGATCCATAACACACCTTTTCTACTTGACCGGGACATGCTGCGGGTCAATATTCAGCGTGTGGCTCGCGATGTCCGGCGAGATCCCACACATGTCAGAATGTGTCCAGGCAAATATGTCAAGATTTGCCCGCAGAAATTCAACCAATTCCTCTTGAGTTTGCTGGCTTAGCTGTGATCCAATCTTTATCATTTTCGAGTCATCGTCATTGTCAACCGGGACGTCAATCGTCAGTTCGGCCGGGGATGCTTTAATTTCTCTAGATTCTCCTTCGTCTTCCGTTTCTCTCGAGTCAAGATCCTTGAGGAATTGGCTGGGGTGCCCGGGCCTAGGCCCGGGCGTTAATTGTCAATTATCGGCGAAACGGACGTAGAGAGATTCCTCTACACCATTTCCTTTCTCCTTTCGCTGCGCCTCCCGCAGCTCAGCAACATAACAGGCTCTGGCAGTATCCTGATCTCCCTGAACGATTCCTATTCCATGATCAGTGGAAAACTTTAAGGTCAAACACCATGGGGCAATGGCTACCCTGAATTCAGCGAGGGCCGGTCGGCCCAAGAAAGCATTGTAAGGGGAGTTTATGTCCAAAACAATGAACTGCAACATCCGTACTCTCCGACGTTCTCCAACTCCCAACTCTACTGGCAGTTCCACCATTCCAGTGGGTATAGTGGCACTTCCATTGAAACCATGGACTCGAAATTGACAAGGCTTCAAGTCTGCGGCTTCCATCTTCGTTTGATCATAAGCTCGCTTGAAAAAAATATTCACAGAGCTTCCACTATCAACTAAGATCCTTTTCATCCAAGCGGGACCTACTTGTGCTGAGATGACTAGTGGATCGATAGTGGGAGCTTCGACTTTATCAGCGTCTCTGTTCCTGAACACGATGTCATCCGTCATCGTTTTCTGTTGCTTGGCCAGAGCCCCCTCATCAAAGCTACTGCAACACTCGAAGTCCGCATGCCTGATAGAACTGGCATACGACTCCATTTCCTTCCAGCTTCGATCTGCTGGGTGAGGACCACCACTTATTGTATTGATGACCAACCTCCCATCTGCACGAGCGGGTTCCTCCTGTCTTTCCTGATTTGGCGCACGATTCTGATTTGATGGGCCCGCACCACCGGATTGCGGCGCCCGTACATACTGATCCAACTTCCGCTCACGTATCAGTTTTTTAATGAGGTCTTGTAAGTGACGACACTCATTGGTGTTGTGGCCATAACTCTCATGGAATCTACAGAATTTTCCTGTTTGGATTTGTCTTTCAGTTGGTGGTTTCGGGGCAGGTTTCTTATACTGCATGGTATTGCAGGTCTGCAAATACACATTTTCCAACGACGTGTTCAATGGAGTATAATTATCGTACATGGAAGCTCTACGCCGTGGTCCATGATCCTGATCGCGTTTTTTGTTCTGGTTTCTATTGTCCCTCTGCTGATTCTGTTTATTTTGGACGTTCAACTAAATTTTTCCAGAACTATCTCCGGACTGTTTAACAGCGACGTTACTTTGGATACCTTCGATGTTGGGCCTTGCGTCATCCTGCTTCCTAGACAGTTTCGCATCCTCCCTTCTCAGGAATTGGGCTGCCTTGGAATAGAAACGGTCCAATGACGCAGGTGGTTTCCCAGCTAACCAATTTCCATACTCAGAATCAGCATCAATCCCCTTAGTCAGTGCCATCAGGATAGAGTTATCATTGGGATTGCTTGTTTCTGCACACGCAACATGGAATCGCTCTAAGTAACATCTAAGTGTTTCTCCGGGAGCTTGCGTAACACTAGACAGAGTGTTAACGTCCTTAGGCCTTGCCACGTGCATACGGAATTGCTCGACAAACTTGGTGGCCATCTGGTCAAAGTTAGAGATGGATCGCGGTGACAAACGAGTGAACCACATGGTAGCGATGCCCCCTAGGGAAATGGGGAAACTACGGCACTTTACTGCGTCATCAGCTCTAGCAGCATTCATCAGCCATTCGTATTTCAGGACGTGTTGATTAGGATCAGAACTTCCTTCATAAACTGGCAAAGCTGGCATCCTGAAGTGCCAAGGTGTTTCAGCATATAAAACGTCATCGGTGAAAGGGGTATGACTTCGGGGGATTCCCCAGTCGTCATTAGAGAGACCCTGACTTTCACGGATCATTTGGCGGATCATCGCTGGTATATCCGGCGTTCTGATACTTGGATCATGTTGTGCCAAGGTGTGGTCGGGTTCCACAGCGCAAGTCTGGACCGGACACGGTCGACGGTCCGTGCCTCGCCTCCTTGGTTCAACATCCTTAGGGACATAAGGCTCAGGAGTCTGCTCTCATTGGCTACGTTGAGGATCAGCTTGGTTTCTAGCATCACCTCCCCATCCGGCAGTGGTGGCAGTAGCAATGTTGCTGGTAACATGATAAGGAGCAGCTCCTCCTCGAGTTGAAGGTTCTGTACGGAGACTAGTGGATGGTCCAACTCTAGGTTGCCCAAGGTTCGAACCAGGTTGGTGTCCCATGGCTTGGGTGTAGCTTACACCTAGCCATGGACGTGTGGATCTGGTTTGGCCATCGGAGGAGGCTGAACTTTCTGTGGAAGAATGAGAACCTTGGTCTCTTCTGGATCTTCTTCGCCTTTGGCGATTTAGCTGGTTAATCAACTCCGTGTTGGCGCATAGTTGTTCAGTTAGCTGCTGTCGACTTTGGGTCAACTCTTGAAGCAATGTCTGGAATTCTTGTCTAGTGATTGGACCTGATGGATCTGAAGGTCCTGCAGCATTTTAGTTGGATGGAGGTGATTGCACGTGATTTTGTCGGTCCCGTGCTCCTTGTTCAGCAGCTGCAGAAGTGGTACGTGTGCTCACCATAATGAATTAATGAAGTCCTTTCCTAGATCTAATTGCAAATCTGAATAGAATGGGAGGACTTCAAAGTTCTAGATCTGGATCTTCTTCTTAGATTTATGCAATCCAATATAGATAGGAGATCCAAAGAGCAGGAGAAAAATTGGGTTTTTTCTCAATGAAAGCACCAAAGTGTTTGTACCAAAATTGGGCACAACACTCTTCGGAAGTCTTTGAAGAGATAAAGTGAAGAAATTAAATGTAAAAAGAGGATTTATCTAACAAAAACTCCAAATTTCAGAAATGAGAATAACTAAAATGCAGGGAGACACAAGAATTTAGAGTGGTTCGGCGTATTGCCTACGTCCACTATGAAGTAGTTTGCTTTATTGATCGTTCTTTGATGTCTACAATTGATTTCAATGAATTACAGTGAATAACAATGATTTGCAGCAGTGAAATTCGCTGGTAGCAGCAACAATGGAGTTCAGATCTGGATCTGGCGGAGTCCGGGCGTTGGAGATCTCAAAGAGGAAGAAGAACCCCTTTTCTGTTGGCTTTGGGGGTCTATTTATAGGTGTAGGAGGCTGATATTTCACTCAGATCTCGGGAGACCCTCTTTGGCACGTGACCAGGCCCGCACGCCCAAGCCCGTGAAGTTTCGGTCCGATCCGTGATCGATACGAATAGATTTCATATCGATCAATATTTCATCCAATGGAGTCGAAATTTGGCGTGGACATTCTTTAGCATGCATGTAGTCTTCTGTGAAAATTTCATAGCATTTGGACTTGTAGATTAGGAGATATGATCGATACGAAATGCGATTCTCGGTGGCTGTTTGGTTCGACTCGCTTCTATTTCGACTCGCTTTATTCGACTCGCTTCCGTTCGACTCGGTGATGTGGCGCTTGAATCTCACTCTGCCCTTGACGCTGTTTTGATCGAGTCGAATCTATGCATTGATTGGGCGAGTCAAAGGAAGCCTTTCTAGTGGTTGCGAAGCGAGTCGAAGGAGGCCTATCTGGGGGTTGCGAAGCGAGTCGAAGGAGGCCTATCTGAGGGGTTCGAACGAAGGCTCCGTGATGGACACGAAGTGAAGCGAGTCGAAGCATGGCTCGAGGCGAAGCGATTCGAAGTGGGCTTCTCTAAGGGATGCGAGCGAGTCGAACTAATCACTTCTGAGGGATGCGAAGCGAGTCGAAGGGAGCGAGTCGACCGGGATTGGCTTTCATCTAATTTTGTATCGTTCATAACTTAAGCATACGAACTCGGATTGACTTGAGATTTGGAACGTTGACTCTCATGGCTTAGCTCATCATGTCCTACCAATTTTGGCTCGATCCAGACTAGGACAAAATTCGTTGATATCCATAGTGAGCCTGTGTATAACTGATCTCTAAGACGGGCCATCGTTGGTTACTAGTCAATTCCTTGGTGTCACGGCCTTGCCAAAAGGCGGGATAACATTTGATTTCGGAAAATCTGGCTCTAAGCTCATTAATTTCTTTCAGTGCAGCGTCCCTTTCGTCTGTGATGGTGGTGTTTCGGTGGCCCATCTCCTCCACCAAAGCGAAATGCGTTTATCGCGTTCTCTCCATAGATTGAGTTGCCTCGTCAGCTTTTTGGATGGCCTCCATTTTAGATTTCCGAGAGGATTCAGCTTCAGCATTGAGCACTTGGATAATACGATCTTTTTGGGCGAGGTCGGTCTCTAGCTTCTCAATTACCTTCGCTCGCTCAAAGGCCACTGCCGACGCCTTATCCCCGGCTTGCATCCACTCCTTGTATTGGGTATAATCATGAATGTAGTCGTGCATCGTTTGTTCGGCCTCAAATGGGATTTTCTTTAAGTGAGGAGGGAAGATAAAGCCGTCGAAGCAAATGTTCGAAAAATCTTTTCTTAACTGGGCAATTCTGATAGCCCCTTCCCCAGTGGGCTTAGTGATGGCTTGTTCAGCAACAGTGGGAGGTTCGGCCTCAGTCCTATGACGTTGAGACTCAGACCTTGGGGCATGAGAAGATGGTTTATGACATGGAGGCTCCGGGGGATGTGAGCTGTGAATAGAAGGTTGTGTAAGGAGTCGGGGAGGTGGAGAACGCGACCGGGATCGATATCTATATTCCATGTCTCTATCTCTATCCCTCTCATAACGCTCTTGGCTGGAGTAACCGCGATCGCAGTTTCTATCATCTTCCCTCTGGCGGGACTCATAATACGAACTCGATGATTGGCGTGCTGAACGGAGACTTCCAAGCATAGAATCTCGCATGTTCATCGTATCTGAAAAGTAAAAGAAAAATGAAGTTAGTAATCTCTCGAACCGGACAACATAAGGTTAGAAATCGTGTAGTGGCGTGAAGTGTATATGTGTGTGCTACCCCCCGACCAACCGGTAATGTCGACCGCATTGATGGGAAGAGACTCGCTTAAATCTAGAGCACTTTGAAGCCCCTCTAATCCGGTGTTGTATTGAAGTGACACATAGTTCGAAATCGGAATATCAGCAAGTCCTTCAAAAGGATTCTCTATTTACAAGGGAGGAGCCTCTGAAATTCTAACGCCGGAGGCTGGCAGGGACACAACTACATATTTTCATCTCAAAAATTTATGGCGCTTATGTGCAACTGCCTTGCCTTTTCTCCTTCCCTCTGAACCCTGAAAACTGTAAGAAGGCCCGGCCACGGGCTCGTCGTTTGTAGGCATGTGTTCTTCATTACCCTCCTCAGCTATTATGACCCCGGGCGCTTTACGCTTCACCCGCTTGGTCGAAACTGCCCTAAGCGCTCCTTCGAGTCTTATGCTTTGTTTTCGTTCGATCAGCCCAACGGTCCTCAAGTTTCTGTATGTTAGCACCGAGTCCAAATCTCTCATTTCGCTCGGCACTTCCTGAAGAATTCGCACTTTTTCTTTGAAGTGAGCACCTTCGGGTCACGGAATTGCTGTTGTAAAGGAATTATGATATTAGTTTCAACATCAACTATGGCTATCTCGTTAAATACTAGAACAAGTGAAACACTTACGTCTGGCTAACCATCGACTAGCAAACCCTGGGGGCATCGAACATAGAACCACTCGGTTTTGAAGTAGGTCAGTCTAGCCAAGACCCCGTCACAACTTGGCAGTTCCTGACCGCCTCTAAGAACGTGAAAGAAGGGCTATCTCCCCGACTCTTAACATTAAAAAGGTATTTGATTTCGATCGGAGTCGGGGGTCGAAAAAGATGCTCCATGAATACAATGAAGACTGTTTAGCAGAGCATATCCTTTGGATGTAATTGTGAGGGGGCGATTCCGAAGAAAGCTAGCACTTCTCTAATATACTGATTGAATGGGGAAGCGTCCCAGCTGTACATGAATGCCCGTTGAAGGCAGTAAACCCTTTCGGGGGAGCATGCGGTCTGTCATTCGGACCCGGTAATAAGACGTCGTCGAGCGGCAGACCGTGCCTTAGACATTTATGCCCCAACATATCTTCGAAAACGTTGGACGGCAACGAATCTTGCGGATTCCCGATAAACGTGGCCCCTGGTAGCTCGTCCGAAGCTGGATAGATAACTTCAGCCGTGATGACTGGTATCTCGATTACTAAGGGAGCTGGACTTTGAAGCTCCTGCTGTTGCGAACTTGTAGGTTCCATAACTAGTTAATTCAGTAAAAACCATCGTTAGATGATGATAAGCCCGTGTGTTCCCCAGTGTGAAGTGCATGAATGTGTTGTGCAGTGCAGTGCTACATAATATTTAAGAAATTTTGCAAAATTTGAGAAAGTGTTCAAACGACAAGACTTCGAGATTCAACTGGAGTGACCGTCATCGTTAACCGTCACAACCGAGCCATCCAGACTTTAGAGACCGATCCAAGTTAAAGTTTAGTAGGTTCAGTTAAGTTACAGTCCCATCAACGAGCTTCAAAGGGCAGTCAAATATGCAAGAAAAAGGTTAAGTCCAGTTATGCAAGGCGGAAGCTCGTCGGAGTCGAATGTTAGAGTGTGAAAAGTTTCATATCTGTCAAGGTAAGGACTTGGACCGATCGCCAGAAGCTCTGTTCGTATCGATCGTGGGGAGTACTATTTTGCATCGATCGCCAGAGAGTAAGTTCATATCGATCTTAAGGTTTTCCTTTCATCTCGGTCATGGGGCAACGTCTTCGCATCGATCAACATACCCGATGCTTCGTATCGATCAGGTAGTTAGTCTTTCGTATCGATCGCTCCAAATCGATGCGAACTCCCACCACCTCCTATCGATACGAAGCCGCTCCTTTACTCAATACGAAGTCCTGATGTATTTGATCGATACGAACCCCATGCACTCAGATCGATACGAATCACTTTCCTTCGATCAATACGAACGCTACCTTCATAACCCTCGACACTTCTTCTCCAATCGGTCTAAACTTTGTTCACTTCTCCTTCAAATGTACTCCAACCCAATTCCGGCCCCGTCATCGTCTGAAGTGGCCATGATTATGGATGAATTGGCTTCAACCTCGACTCTCATCGTTCTAGAAATGATTATTTCAGTTAATTACCTAATTAAAGCAATCGATTCGAAAGGTTTGAATGGTTTGGAGTCAAAGACAGTTTCTTTCTTCGGAGCAAATGATCGATATGAAAGCAATATATGGGAATGAAAGCAGACAAAAATTTTCTAAGTCCAAACTATATTTATATGGACGTGAGATAAAGGCGAAGGGCGATTCGTCTTCAGGTCAAAGTGACCGGTACAAGCAGTCCCAAAGATCGTCGATGCGAATAGTCATCTTCGTATCCATCTGCCCAGATCGATCTGGAATGTAGCTGTTCGTAACCATTAAATCGAATCGATCCAGAGCATGCTTTTTCGTATCCATCGGTAACCGGTCTTCAAACCCATCGATACGAGGTGCCATTGCAAAATTATGTATCGATCACTCAGTTCCATCGATACGACACGCCATCCATTTAAGGACTACAATAAATCATATCCATCGATACGAATCACCTTGCAAAACCATCTACTTTGTATCGATAGCCATCGATACGAAACGCATATCCCAACATCTTAAATCGATCCAGGAGAGGATCAATATGAAGGGGTGACCTAAAACAACCACCAAGCATTGGTACAACTCGAATTTCACACCGATTCAGGAGAGGATTGATACGAAATTTGATGCAAGAAAACTGACAATGACTCATCAACGTACAAACGTTAGCGAGAGTCAGACCAACATACATACATGAATGACGGGTTAACATTCAATTTTTAAAATTCAAAGGGAGCGAATGCTCAACTAATGACAAATAACAGTTTACTATCGTTCAATACTCAGTTACAACAGTGCATAGTACAACAATTGGCGGCCAATAATTCATATTACTGAAGAATCAATCAAAGGTTACATCTTTCGATGAAGAGACAACAACCATTCAGACAAGTCAAATAAAACTGTCCAAGATGAAGATTGCAACTTTTCAAAGCACGTCATGTTCTCACATAACGTACTTTAGGGGGCAAAATGTTATCCCGTCTTTTGGCAAGGCCGTGACACCAAGGACTTAACTGGAAACCGAGGACAGTTCATCTCGAAGATCGGTTATATGCAGGCTCACTATGAATATCGACGAATTTTTTCCAAGTCCGGATCAAGCTATAATTAACATGACACGACATGCAAAGCTATGGAAGCCAACATTCCAAATTTTAAGTAAATCCGAGTTCGTATGCTCAAGATATGATCGATACAAACCAAGGAAATCGATTCGTTTGTATCCATCTGTTCGCATCCATCTGTTCGCATCCATCTGTCCACATCTATCATTTCGCATCCATCTGTCCGCATCCATCAAGTATCCATCTATTTGTATCCATCACATACACTCAACTTCGTGTCCACTTGGCCTCGTTCGACTTCGAATCCATCAATTGGAGTCAATTCGTATCGATCGATCATCGATCGATACGAATGAAACATCGATACGAAAATGACCTCCAACTATCGATACGAAACGACCCCTAGCTATCGGTACGAAGTGAGATGCAATCGATCGATACGAACAGAGCAAAGACAATCGATACGAACCGAACAATTGCGATCGATGCGAACATGGCTCAACTGGATCGATACGAACAAGATACATTTCTATGAAAGACTTAATAACTCGACACGAAAAGTAGATCGATCCGAGGAGTTAGCGCCACATCAACATGCTGGCACGTGCTCGGATTGATACGAATAGAGCGATACGAAGGAGACAGCCTTTAATAAATTCGAATTTGCATCGATCATAACTCAAAATCTACAAGTCCAAATGCCACCAAATTTTCACAAGAGCTTGCGTACATCCTCAAGAATGTTCATGATCGATTTCGACTCGATTGGACGGAGTTTCGATCGATACGAAATTCGTTCATATCGATCACAGACCGAGCGCAAATGTCATGGGATCGATCGTGTGGGCCCACCCACGTGAAAGAAGAGGTTTCCCGAGATCTGAGCGAGATATTTGCAACCTACGCCTATAAATAGCAGCCCAGAACCTACAGAAAAGGGACTTTTGGCTCTTCAACATCCAAACTCTGCCGAAATCATTGTTGCACTTAAAAATCGCTGTTGTACTAAAAATTTACTGTTGTAATCCGCTGTAACCAGCAAGCAAAAGTTAATAAAAGTCAATCATTTCATAGTGGACGTAGGCAACACGCCGAACCACTCTAAATCTCTGCGTTCTTTTGTTGTTTTTCTGATTATTGTTTGGAGTGTTTGTTAGATAATCCTCTTTTTACATTTATTTTCTTCATTTTATCTCTTCAAACACTTCCGAAGAGCGTTGTGCCCAATTTTGGTACAAACAAAAACCTTTCAAAATCAAACCATTCGAAATCAAGTCTTTCGAAATCAAAAACTTTCGAAATCAAACCTTTTGCAACCATTGAAGATGACCCCTTCAAAACCTTTCGAAATCAAACCTATCGAAATCAAACCTTTCAAAATAAAAAACTTTCGCAATTATTGTAGATAACCCCTTCAAAACCTTTCGAAATCAAACCTTTTGAAATCAAACCTTTTGAAATCAAAATCTTTCAAAATCAAAACCTTTCGCAATCATTGAAGATAACCCCTTCAAAACCTTTCGAAATCAAACCTTTCGAAATCAAACCTTTCGAAATCAAAACCTTTTGCAATCATTCAAAAACAATGAAGTGCTGGTGTTGGAACCAACCCTTCAAAAGTACACCTCCGACCTTGTCGGAAGGTTAACTCTTAGACTTTGCCAAAAGGTATTAAAAAACCTTTTTAGAAAACATTTTAAAACAATACTCTTGAAGGTTTAAGCTTTCGAAGATCCCCTTCGAAACCTTTTCTTTAATACATAAAATTTTTAGTCTTTGGTTAAATGATAGAGTCGAAAGATCCCCCTTCAACTTATTCGAAAGCAATTATGTTTCTATTTGAAAGCAAAGGAAGCAGCCTCCCCATCCCTTTGCCCCTCTTTCCTTCGACACCGTGCCTACCTTTCGACTTAGGCGGAGGGTAATTGTTTACCTTCCACCTTAGACGAAAGGTACCTTTCGACTTCGACAAAAGGGTAAAAGAGGGCTTGTTGGAGTCGAAGGCAGAACTGGGCCTACTGAAGTGATGTTTTATCTTGCTTGTCTAATTTTGATTGGCTAAGGAGCCTTCTCCTGTACTTCCAAATAGTAAAAAGTATAAAATAGTCAACCTTTTTCTTAAAACACTATACTTCTTCCCCAAACCAATTTTTTGAAAGAAATTTCCCTCCGGCTTTGACCAAGACGGAAGCAATATTGCAGTTTAGCCTTATGCTTAAATAATTTAATTACCTTAGTAAATCACTAAGGAAAATCCCCAAAAATCACCAAAAATCTGATAAATCATATACTTCAACATATTAAAATTTCAAGGCATGTGAAGATCAAATCAACTCGGAATTTAACCAAAACCGAATAAAAACGTGTTAATTAGCTTATTAACATTTAAAACACCTATGTCTTAACCAAACAAAGGTTTAAATGGTTATATCCTAACCAAAATCAAAAATATGAATCGGGTATAACGCATAACCGACCCAAACACAAAAAATGAGATGATAAACATGATTATTCACCTTGATTAGTTAATTGGAGAATGAGATAATTTCCTAGCTTTAATTCCTTAGCTTTTTCTTCAATTTATTGCACTTCCTGGAGCTTTTAACGGCCGACCGAAATATATGCCAGGAGTTATGAATGAGAAAGTGAAAGTTTAGTAAAGTGGAGGAAGAGATTTATACTAAGAAATGTAGCCCCATTTCCAAGTTTACCCCTTAAGAAATTCCTCCTTCTTAATTTAGTTAAGTCTTATTTTAGTTCATTCATTTAGACACGGCCATTAGATTTATTATTCTCATCTCCCTAATTATTAACATTATTCTATTTAATTTATCCAATTAAATATCCCGAATAATGTTAATTAAAATTCAAGGGCACTACAAACTCCCTCCCTTAAAGAATTTCGTCCTCGAAATTTCAGTAAGGACACAACAACAAGCATATAGCCCATGCAAGCAAAGCTAGTATAACCTACCAGCCAAATTCTATATAAACCCTATATAGAACATACCATCTAAAACAGCCCAGGAAAAGTAACCATAATCTTGTCTTCTGCCTTCTAAGTACAGTCCTTCACGTTGTCACTACACTGAACTTTCACCAACCTAAATATCTTGTTCCTTAGCCTCTTCTCATCTTTTGCCACAACACAAACTATTTGCCTCACAAAAGTCATATCCGGTTCCACAACTAAGTCCTCCAGTGCCGTCGGAGCGATAGATATTTCTGGATCATGAACATACTTCCTAAGATGAGAAACATGAAACACATTGTGGACCCCAGCCAAACTGTTCGGTAAATCTACTCGGTATGCGAGTCTCCCAATCCTCTTTGATATAGGAAATGGTCCAACATATCTCGGTGCTAGCTTACCGGTCTTCCCGAACCGAACCACACCTTTCATCGGTGATACCTTGATGAAAACTCTATCTCCAACTGAGAACTCTAGGTCCTTACGCCTTTTGTCTGCGTAACTCTTCTGCCTAGACTGAGCTTCCTTCATTCTTTCCCGTATCAACTCAATCTTTTCAATCGCCTCTCTCACCGAATCTGGACCAAGGACCAACCTGCCTCCGGTCTCAAACCAACATACTGGTGATTTGCATGGCCTTCAATACAAAGCTTCAAAATGCGCCATTCCTATAATAGTCTGATAACTATTATTATAGGAAAACTCCACTAAGTGCAAGTGATCTTCCCAAGAACCACTAAAATCCAGCACACAATCTCTCAACAGATCTTCCAGTACCTTTTTGACTCTCTCTGTTTGCCCATCCGTCTGAGGATGATATGCAGTACTCATCTTGAGCTTAGTGCCTAACACACTTTGCAGGCTCTTCCAGATTTTGCTAGTAAACAAAGTATCTCTATCACTGAAGATACTACTAGGAATTCCATGCAATCTAATGATGTTCTTCATGAATAACTTAGCCAAAACAGATGCCGTCCTGGTTGACCTTACCGGAATGAAATGGGCACTCTTGGTCAATCTGTCCACTATGACCCATATACTTTCATTACCCTGGTTTGACCTTGACAACCCGTTAATAAAATCCATGGATATCGAGTCCCACTTCCAAACTAGAATTTCCAAAGGCTGAAGCAAACCACTTGGCTTCTGATGTTCGGCTTTTACTTGCTGACAGTTCAAACACTGTTTTACCCATAAGCCAACATCCCTCTTCATTCCTTCCCAGAAGAAACTTCTCTTCATATCCCGATACATCTTGGTTCCTCTAGGATGAATCGTAAACTTCGATCGATGATGTTCCCTAAGAACTTCCTTCCTTAGGTTTCCAACATCCAGAACACATAACCTTTCCTTCTTTCTCAACCAACCCCTGCAGTCAAGAATAAAATCCTTCAAATCATCAATCTCGGTTCCAGCTTCTAACCTTCTAATCCCTTCGGCTAACACTGGATCCTTTTTCTGCCTAAAAGCAATCCGTTTGATCTGAACTGATCGAACTTACAAACAAGACATCATGGCGATATTCCGACTAGATCCAGCAGTCGACCTCAACTGCACACTGCAAGTAGCCAGTGCTTCCACATATTTCCATTCCGCCAACATAGCTAACACCACATTTTGATGTTTCCTGCTAAGCACATCTGCCACCTTATTTCCTATTCCCAGTGTATACTCGATGCTAAAATCATAATCTGCAACAAACTCCAGCCATCTCTGTTGTCCCATGTTCAGAACCTTCAGAGAGAATAAATACCTTAGAGACTTATGATCCGTAAAAGCTCAAACCTTTCTCCCAAAAGATAATGTCTCCACACCTTCAATGCGAAGATACCGCTGCCAACTCCAAATCATGAGTAAGGTATCTCACTTCATGCGGTCTAAGCTGTCTCGAAGCATAGGCAATAACATTTCCATTCTGCATTACCGCAGCACCTAACCCGGTACCACATGCATCGGTGTAAACTACCAACCCCTAATTCCCATCAGGAACTACTAACATGGGCGTATTGGTTAACAAATGTTTCAACTTAAGGAATGCCTCCTCGCATTTGTAAGACCAAACAAACTTCATGTCCTTCCTGGTTAGCGTAGTCATTGATGCCGCTATCTATGAGAAATCCTTAATGAACCTTTGGTAGTAACCTGCAAGACCAAGAAAGCTTCTAATCTCACTTACCATCTCTGGTCTTTTCCAATTGTTAACAGCTTCGATCTTATCCGGATCAACTGCTAAACCTTCCTCGGAAACTACATGACCAAGGAACTTCACTTCCTTCTTCCAGAAATGACACTTTGAGAACTTTGCTTTCTGCTGATGTTGCCTTAGCGTCTCTAACAATATTCTAAGATTATCCGCATGATCCTACTCATTCTTAGAATATACTAAAATGTCATCAATAAAAACCAACACTAACCTATCCAAGTACTCTCGGAAACCCAGGTTCATCAAATCCACAAAGAAAGCTAGCGCATTAGTAAGCCCGAATGGCATAACCAACCATTCGACCCATATCTGGTCCTAAACGCCGTCAAAGGAATACTGTCCTCTACCACTCTTAGCTGATGGAAATCTATCGCCAAATTCAACTGGGAAAAACTCGGGCTCCACTCAACTGATCGAACAAGCCGTCAATCCTCAACAAAGGATACCTATTCTTGATCGTCCTCTCGTTCAGCATACGATAGTCGATACACATCCTTAACGACCAATCTGGCTTCTTCACGAATACCGCGGCCGTTCCCCAAGGCGAACTGCTTGGCCAGATGAAATTCTTTCCTTCCAATTCAACTAGGTGCACCTTCAATTCCTTCATCTCGGTTGGTGACATCCTACTAGGTGGTCTACTTACGGGTTCAGCTCCCGGTATGAGAACTATCCAAAACTCGATAGCTCTTTTCGGCAGCAAGCTCGAAATTGGTTCAAACACATCCGCAAACTCTCTTGCTACATAAACCTGCTTCAACTCTGCTTCTGTTCCCATAGCATCCAATAACGCATAAGCATTTCCGTTCGAACTCTTTACTGAGTAAATGACTCAGTTAGGGTGTCTCAATGATATTTCCCTCTCCTGGTAAAATATCCTAGTATCATATCTATTTAACCAATCCATACCCAATATGATCCCGAAACCCACGAAATCAAAAACATATAAACTGCATGCAAATATATGACCTAACAAATCAAGTTCTAACTGGTCATATCTCATTCCCAGAGTTGCACACCCTCGTATAGGATTCGCAGTAATAAGGTATAAAGGTTCTAGACATAAGCAATCTACCAAATACTAAGATATAAATGAGTGTGATGCACCGGTATCAAATTGTATCCTAACCGGAGTACTATGAATCATAAGCATACCTTCCATCATAGCTTTCCCTTTCTTAGCAGTATTTGGTCTGGAGGATGATGGTTCCAACGCAAAGACCTTTCCCTTTCCATTTTAGCAGCCTCAGGACACTTGTCCTTGTAATGCCCCATCTGGCCACAGTTGTAGCACTTCACATCCGGCCTCACTGCAACTGCTCTTCCATCACCCGAGCGACACTCATTAGCATAGTGCCCATTCTTATCACACTTGTAACAAACAATTTCAGCCTTGCTCTTCTTAGCTGTTACCCACAACTGGGCACCTTTCTTCTTGAAGAGCTTCTGCTTCTTACCTTGAAAATTCTGAACCTCAACTGGTTTCCCTTTTCCAAAAGTAGAAAGCATTTCTTCCTTCCGAATAGCCATCTCAACAACAATGTGACACGAATCCCAGAGGTTTGGCATGGTTGCTCTGGCGATCTTAGGATTCAACCCCCTGATAAACTTATCATTCCTCCGAATGACCGTATCCATAGTAGCATATCCGTAATGGGACAACTCATCAAACTCGATAGCATACTCAATCATCGATCTATCCCCCTGGACTAAATCTGCAAATTTCCTGAGCAATGCTGACTTAGCAACCTCTGATAGAAATCTTTCTTTGAACCTCCTTCGAAATTTAGCCTAAGTCAGGTCTTCCTTTGGCTCTCCTACATTAACTCCGTTCCACCAAAACAACGTTGCTCCCTGCAATTCCCTTGAAGCAAGTCTCCTCTTCTTCATATCCGTCAAGCCGAGATCTGCAAATATCCTTTCACAATGCAATAGCCAGTTCTCCATTCCTATTACATCCACGGTTCCCAGAAAATCTTTTATTCTATGACTAGCGTAATCCCTGCTCAGCTTGGCATAATTATTTCCAACAGGGGCCACCGAGTTAGCTCCTCCAGAATTCCCTACAGCCACTCCCGCAGTTGCTCCAGCTTGCATCATATTCAAGAAGAACTAATACATTATCCCCATATCAACCGACGGGATCTCAGCACCAACATTAGCATTTGAATCTGGGTTTGCATTTGCCTGTCCACCCTGGTTGCTCCTAGTATTGGGTCAAATGTTTCCACGTGTTGCGGTGCGTCTCCCACCTTGATTCACTCTTCCGTTTCCTGCCTCCATATCTTACTTCCCTACTACCTAAATTTCAATCTTGGTAAGATACAGAAGAACAGTCTAAGGGAGTGGGGAATACATACTTAGGTATTTATAGCAAAGTACATATACGTTACTATAACGCTTACCCAAGCCCAACCATATTTTAGATTCATTAGATTATTCTTTAGAACTCTTTTAAGATTTAAATTCCTTTTAAGTACATAAACCATGCTCTGATACCAACTTGTAACATCCCGCTTCCGGAGGCTCAAAACTAACTGCTATGGATGCTGTAGTCATCCATATGTGTTATTTCTGAGTGACCGAAATCGGAATCTTGAAACAATTGGCAACGCAGAAACATAAGAATATGAAAACTTTAAACTTCAACAAAACAGAATTTCTCATTTGTTATGAATTTTAATTTAAGATTTAATTACATAATCCCATACGTTAACCACGTTCAGATCACATATTCATGTACAAAATACGATAAGAACGACATATGAAGATGTCCCTTTATGATGATCAGAAAACTAATAAATATAAAGTTTACAGTTCTTAGTACATCATAGTGGAAAACACAAAATAGCTCTTATATAGCTAACACTGCCTCCTGCAAGTCTTCGAAAGCTTATTCGTCC
The DNA here is from genome assembly GCA_030737815.1 of Allium fistulosum. Classification (NCBI taxonomy): domain Eukaryota; kingdom Viridiplantae; phylum Streptophyta; class Magnoliopsida; order Asparagales; family Amaryllidaceae; genus Allium; species Allium fistulosum. The sequence goes on along the minus strand of CM060903.1, from coordinate 325,281,516 downwards.
AAAAACATGAAAGTCTCCCACTCTCAGACTACTCAAATTAATTTTGGGTACCCGTTTGTGGAGAAACACAAACTTCGAGTTAGACAATAAGTCTGGTATGAATAATCCCCTATCATCTCTTATCATAAATAGATAGCTAGTGTGACACACCGCTTAGCGGAATGGGTTTTCCCCTCACTAGTATCCAAAACAAAACATGCAAATCATTTACTATGCCCCTACACCCAAAATGATTAGTCTTAACATAATATGAAATAAAGCCATAAATCATATGTATTGGATATCCCATCCACCCATTTATTAGATATTCTATCTAAAAGCAATTTATTGGATTTGCCATCTAAAAATCAATTTATTAGAGATCCCCTCTAAAATCTTTAAAATCACTGTCCATCATAATTTAATAGGACTATCCATCCCAAATCCATCCAAAATAAATGTTGATTATCCATCGTACATTGTTTTATAAAAGTTGGTGTGGGTTATCCATCGCACACTCCATAGTTTTCCTAGGATGACTATGAACCCTTGGATGCCAAATCCCGAGGCTAACCACCTCTGGCAAAACATTCTTTAGAAATTTGATGTGGGTTATCCACCGCACATTCCATGGTTTTCCTAGGTTAATCAAGAACCCATCACTTGGCTAATAAAAATATCATGATCCCCATGATTATTTATAAAAATTCATGATCCCCATGATTAATTATTTTCCCCAGGTATACCACCTGTTTAACCTATTCCCATTGGTATCCCAATTAGGTTAAATTAAATAAAAACGCATTGATAACCCCAATATATATTTTCGAAAGCATATTTTTGTTTGTAACCCCAAACTATGTATCAAAAACATTAAACCCACCCAGGTGTCCCCAAGGTTTTATAACATTCATTTTATATAAGGATCCCCCTTACATATTCAAACAAAGATAAGTATTTTATGTTATAACCCTTCGAAGTAACACCTTCAACATAGCAAAGTTTTACTTAAGAAAAATGGCTAAAAACAGCCCGTTTCAAACCCTTCGAATGAAGTCACATTCGAAAGCAAACAAACATCCAAAGTTAGCTCCTTCCGAAACCTGTCTTTCGAAAGCATCACAAAATCATACCTTTTGACCTTATTGAAAGTCTTGCGTATCCCCCCTTATAAAACCATTTATAAACCTTTCGAAAGTATTCAAACTCAAAACCTTTCGCAATCATTGAAGATAACCCCTTCAAAACCATTCAAAATCAACCTTTCGCAAGCATTGAAGATAAACCCTTCAAAACCTTTCGAAATCAAACCATTCGAGATCAAACCTTTCGAAATCAAAACCTTTCGCAAACATTCAAGATAACCCCTTCAAAACCTTTTGAAATCAAACCTTTCGCAATCATTGAAGATAACCCCTTCAAAACCTTTTGAAATCAAACCTTTCAAAATCTAAACCTTTTGAAATCAAAACCTTTCGCAATCATTCAAAAATAATGAAGTGTTGGTGTTGGAACCAACCCTTCGAAAGTAAACCTCCAACCTTGTTGGAAGGCTAACCCTTCGACCTTTTCGAAAGGTATTAAAACACCTTTTTAGAAAACATTTTAAAATAATACTCTTGAAGGTTTAAGCTTTCGAAGATCCCCTTCGAAACCCCTTCTTGAATACATAAAAATTTTAGTATTTTGTAAAATGATAGAGTCGAAGGATCCCCCTTCAACTTATTCGAAAGCAATTATGTTTCTATTCAAAAGCAAAGGAAGTAGCCTCCCCATCCCTTCGCCCCTCTTTCCTTCAACACTGTGCCTACCTTTCGACTTAGGCGGAGGGTAATTGTTTACCTTCCATCTTAGACGAAAGGTACCTTTCGACTTCGTCAAAATGGTAAAAGCGAGCTTGTTGGAGTCGAAGGCAGAACTGAGCCTACTGAAGTGATGTTTTATCCTGCTTGTCTAATTTTGATTGGCTGAGGAGCCTTCTCCTGTACTTCCAAATAGTAAAAAGTATAAAATAGTCAACCTTTTTCTTAAAACACTACACTTCTTCCCCAAATCAATTTTTGAAAGCAATTTCCCTTCGGCTTTGACCAAGGCGGAAGCAATATTGTAGTTTAGCCCTTAGGCTTAAATAATTTAATTACCTTAGTAAATCACTAAGGAAAATCCCCAAAAATCCGATAAATCATATACTTCAGCATATTAAAATTTCAAAGCATATGAAGATCAAAACAACTCGGAATTTATCCAAAACCGAATAAAAACGTGTTAATTAGCCCATTAACATTTAAAACACCTATGTCTTACCCAAACAAAGGTTTAAATGGTTATATCCTAACCAAAATCACAAACATGAACTAGGTATAACCCATAACCGATCCAAACACAAAAAATGAGATGATTTTCTAGCTTTAATTCCTTAGCTTTTTCTTCAATTTATTGCACTTCCTGGACCTTTTAATGGCCGGCTGAAGTATAGGTGAGGAGTTATGAATGAGAAAGTGAAAGATTATTAAAGAGGAGGAAGAGATTTATACTAAGAAATGTAGCCCCATTTCCAAGTTTACCCCTTAGGAAATTCCTCCTTAATTTAGTTAAGTCTTATTTTAGTTCATTCATTAAGACACGGCCACTGGATTTATTATTCTCATCTCCCTAATTATTCACATTATTCTAGTTAATTTATCTAATTAAATATCCTGAATAATATTAATTAAAATTCAGGGGCATTACATTTATCAAACTGATTCGGGTGTTATTTTCTTATAATGCTCGGGTCAGCCTATGTATATTTCCAGATTTAGCCTTGGACGCTTGGAGCTTATGAAGAGGAGAAGGATGATTATCTATCGTAGTATTTATTTCTTTTGCACTACTGTATTGTATATATCAACATTGTGAGGACATGTAGTTATAACTGTCCAGGCTAATAGTAGTACTTAGGTTTTGGTAACTCTGAAATTTCTCTATTTGGAGTGACCCTTTGTACTTTCCTTTGATATTATATATTACCGTTCCATTGCGAGATTCTGATGTTGTGTTCACTTCTTCCTTATTCTATTTCCTTTTCTTTTATTTTCTCTAACTTTCTGTCTTTTTGGCACTTGGGTGTTCGGCATACGAATATCGTGGATGTATTTAGTGTTGACGCTCGAGGGTCGAAAAGTCTAGTCGTTACATTTGGTATTAGAGCACAACGTTGAGTGAACACCTTGTCTTTGGTTAGGTATGAATCGTTATAGATACGTAAGAGACATCCTAGGATGAGTCGAGTGTATTATATATATGAGAGCGTATTTGTATTTTGAAAACTTGATTTTTAAAATTATTCCTTAGGAATATCTCTTTCTTTGTAACCCTCTATTTAGACTAACTTTGTCCTTTAGTTTCCTAAAGTTGGTCTGCTTTGATTAAGTAGTAAGAACTATGAGTACCATAGCTGTCAATGCTAGAGGTGGTCAGGGTAGTACTATCATGAATGGCGAGAATCGAGCATCGAGGAATGTTGCTCCAGTTGAGGAATCAAGAATAAATGCCGTAGAGGAGATCGTGTAGGTTAAACCTTAGATGGGTTTTGCTTTGCTTTGTCATGAATATGAAAAGCTGGGAGGTAAGAGGTTTAGTGGCCAGAGGCTATTATAGTAGTCCAGTCTTGGCTTAGATTATATGATCAGATATTTGAAGACATGGAGCTAGATGACGCAATAAAGTGTAGGTTGGCATCATATCATATGATAGATGCATCCATGGATTGGTGGAGTTCTATTATAGCTATTGTCCAACAAAATGACTTCTCTTGGGCCCAATTCAAGGACGAGTTTGAAATGAAGTTTGTTGCAGAAGCCAAAAAGATTTTTGTTAGCACCAAAATTGGTCACTAACCTCGTTCAGAAAGATTGTGTAGAGATATAAGTGATGAAAGCAAATTAAACAGAGAAGACAATGCTAATTTAAATGCAGAAAGTAAGAACACCAAATTTATAGTGGTTCAGCGTAATTGCCTACGTCCACTTTGTTCAACTTTATTGATTCCCTTTATGGTTGATTACAAATACAATTCGTGAATCAAATGCTTAAGTGAAGTTGTTGAGTAGAGAAGATGAGTCTTGAAAATGGCAGAGTCTCCCCGGTCTCTTCTCTCCAAAAAAGGATCCATTTCACTGTGACCCTGCCCCTCTATTTATAGGCAACGATGGGCTGGACTTCCCAAGCGGGCTTGTTAGCCGAACGTTCGAGCCCAGGCGCTGCGTGCCGAACCAGGTATGCCGAACGCTTCTGTGCCGAACGGTCCTTCCCATGCCGAACGGTCCTTCTCATGCCGAACGGTCTTTCCCATGCCGAACGGTGCTCCTGATGTATGGGAAGTGTAGGGTGATTGCAGTGAAGCCGAGCGTATCTCCCTTTGAAGCTCTTGACCAACCAATGTATGTAGTTCGAACGCTCTCGTTGCCGAGTTATCCTACCGCCGAGCTCCACTGACGCCGAGTGCCTCTGAATGCCGAGTACCGTGGGATGCCGAACACTAGTTGACGCCGAGCATAGGATGTTGCCGAGTGCTCTCCTTGACGCCGAATGCCCTTACGCCGAGTAGTCTTGACGCCGAGTACCTTGTTATGCCGAGCGGTCTTGACGCCGAGTACCTTGTTATGCCGAGCAGTCTTGACGCCGAGCACCTTGTTATGCCGAGCAGTCTTGACGCCGAGTACCCTGTTATGCCGAGCGGTCTTGACGCCGAGTACCCTGTTATGCCGAGCAGACTTTTCGCCGAGCGCTCATGGATGTCAGTTGCTTCGCCGAACACTCCTGGATACCTAGTGCCTCGCCGAACACTCTTTGATGCCGAGCCCTGATTGCCGAGTACTAGTTGCCTGGTCAAATCCCCAGGAAACACTTGCCCCCCAAAGTGTATTGCGTGGCCGAACGTGATGCGCTTTGAATCTGGTACGATCTACCTCGGTGGTACCTTCTCGAGAATGCTAGTGAAGGAGGTGCAAGACGAACGAGATGCAGACGCCGAACGATACGCTCGAAGCCGAACGTACCTTGTGTGCCGAACGTCACACTGCTACGATGCCGAACACTTCGGTGTTGACCGGTTCTACCGGGTATAGCCTCTTCAACTTCTACCTTCCTCTATATAACTAGGCCCTCACCGTCTCTCTTCCCTTTACGCCTTCTCTTCAGCCATTCCTTAGAGACTGTCAACTCTTCCCATCCTACCAGATATAAAGCCTTCATAACATTTTCAACTTCGATCGTCGAATTAGGTATCCTTCCTCTAACAATCGCACTACGTCCATTTTAGGTTCATCGTGGTTTGCTCGTTTTGAGTTGTCTAAATAGCTCCTCTGTGCCGAACGATAGAAGGGTAGATGGGGTGTCGAACGGCGTAGTCTTTGCCGGGTGATCCGTCTCTGTCGTTCGGTGTGGATGGAGAAGGTGTAGGGTAGAATTGAAATCGTGGCGGAGCACAACCTTTAGCCGAGCGATGACATTAGCCGATCAATACGATTGGTACGCCGAACCCTGATTTTAGCCGAACAACATACTTGACATACCGAACAATGACTTTAGCCGAACAGCATATTTGACGTGCCGAACGATGACTCTAGCCGAACAGCATATTGACATGCCGAACGATGACTCTAGCCGAACAGCATATTGACATGCCGAACAATGACTCTAGCCGAACAGCATATTTGACGTGCCGAACGATGACTCTAGCCGAACAGCATATTTGACATGCCGAACGATGACTCTAGCCGAACAGCATATTGACATGCCGAACACTGACTTCAGCCGAACAACCCCTAGGTCGAACCATTACCTTAGTCAAACAAAGCAACTGCCGGACAATTCTTGGGCCGGATAATGTCTTTAGCCGGTCAATACAAATGCCGAACAACATTAAAAATGCCGAACAACATTAAAAATGCCGAACATGATAGGTGTCTAACTACATTTTAAGCCGGTCACTCTAGAAATCATATGTCTTCTGAATCTGGGACTATAATCCCCTCTAGGCGAGCTTTCTGAGACGGTCAGCGATGACGGTCTTCGAAGGCGATGATTCGAAGCTAAATATTACATCCTTAGAACCTTTAGATTCTTATTGCCTGCACACAATCGCTTGCACTAGTTCACACACCACATGGGGGGGAAAATCGTGTTGCTAATTCTAACGTTCAACATTTTTCAAGTATAGCTCTCTCAAGCATTTAGCCAGGTTCATTATTTATTCGGGATGTCGGGAAAATCTAGTTCTGCCACCATATCTGACAGGCCTGGGCCGTCAGCAAAGCAAGGAGCCACAGATGCTTCCAACCCGTCAATCTCTCCCGCTCATAACTTGGCGCCCGATGCTCTGGAGTCAACCATCTTACTGGACAATCCGGTCGATTCTCAATCCTCGAAGATCAATGAGGCCGCTCTGCGACGGATATGTTCCATTCATGGGATTCCCTTTGCTGACGTGTTAGTTCCTTCGAGACACGACCGCCCTCATCTGCCCCCAGTCGGGTACACGGCCTGCAACAAGTTCATGTGCAGGATGGGCAGCGTGCCTCCATTTAACCTATTTCTCCGGGATGTGCTGCAGTATATAGACATTGCTCCGTCGCAGCTGCACCCGAATGGTCATGCGTTCCTATATGGGACTTATTTACTCTTCATGGCTGTCTTCTCCAGACCTCCAACCCCCGGTGATATCCGATACATTTATATGTTCAAGAGACGGAAAGATAGCCCTTCGTTCATATTCCTCGAGCCATATCACAAGTGCCAGATCTTGACAGGGGCCTGTAGCAAATTCGCCTTGTACAAACAGGAGTGGTTCTATGTGCGATGCCCGTCTGGTTTTACTAGGAGATGGGTTGAAGGCAGTAAGTCTCTCTGCTGAACTGTTATTCGTACTTAATGGGAGTCACGTTTTTCCTAACTCTTCATTTCATCTTTTCAGGTATTAACCCGCGTCCGGAAGGCCGAGGATATTCTGACGCTGTCGACGCGATTAGAGCTCTTTCGGCCGAGGATCGAGATATTCGAGCTATCATTTCAAATGAATCGCTGTCGGGGTTCGGCTTGCTAGCTCCTGATCGTCGGATCAGCCTTCCAGAAGGTGTTACAATTCCCAAACCTCCATCTGGTAAAGGGAAAAAACTGGTCGGCCCGTCGTCGCGTCGCGCTCCCGACACACACGAAGAAGGCGAGCGCAAAGAGGATGATGCACCCGAAACTCAGGGCGAGAACGTGGGTCCCGCTTGGAATCCGGCAATCGAAGTTCAGGATATTGAGACGTCATCCTCCCCTTCGAAGGGAAAGAAAAAGCTGAAATATACGGTTCAGAAAGAGAAAGTTGGTGACACCTCAAAATCTACGCCTATCCCTCTTGAGAAAGAGGCTTCTTCGCAGCATCTGGAGAGTTCTCTGAGGGGTCTCTCGAACCTCTCTATTCCCGAAGACATACTTAATTACGGGTTCGATGATCCTGAAGCTCTCAAATTCTCCTCGCCCGCTAGAGGCAATGTTGGAGTTCAACTCCCGGCTCACAGAGACAATACTCCGATTAGCAAAGATAAACGAACGGGTCCGTCGGGGGGAACACTTAGGACACACATGCACATGCGCATTCCATAACATACTTCAAGTCTTTTTAATTCGTGAATTCTCCTTAATTCGTTGTTATCTTCCTTCTTTGCAGGTGATATGGGCCGTTCCCACGGACTTGATCGCCTTCAGGGGTCCTCAATATTTCATCACTCCGGACGGGATTCCGGTTCAGGCAGACGCCGGGACCGAGGTGATTATGAAGATAGGGACAATCGTCCGCGCGAGTCGTCTCACCGCAAGAAAGCACACTATCAATCTTCCCAGTCCCGTGATCTTCCTCCTACAACTGAGCCGGATAAAGAGAAGTCTTTGCAGAAGGGTTATCAGTCTGATGCTGCTCGAGAACAACATTCCAGTTCATCGAGTACGAGGCAAGTTCGAGAGCCGCGTAAAAGAATGGAATTCTCTAAGCCTCCTCCTCCTGCTCCTGCCGTGGACCCAACTGTTGCGGAAAAGATGGTCGACCTTAAGGCCAAGTTTCCGAAAATTTGTTTTGACGGTTTGAAATTCCTCCCGGCCATCCATCACATTCCTGGGCACGTGAAGCAAAGTGCCATTGCCTGCAACAATGACGTCTATGTTCAACATGACGCATTCGTGCACTTGGTGGAGAAGATCTCAGAAGTATCTGTTGAGCGTCAACACGAGATTGACCGTCTGAATCTGGAGGCTGACAGCGATAAGAAAATCATCAAACTCCAAGACGAAGAACTCGCCTCTTATAAGTTAAAGCTAGAAGCCGCTGAACAAGGTGCAAAAGATACTGCCGAGGCAGTTACTCGCTTAGAGGTGGCTCACAAAAAGGAGCTTGACGAAGCAGTTCAGCGCAGCGGCGCCCTTGCCCTAGAAAAAGACTCTGTCCAAAAAGAAAGGGACGCGCTTGCTACTCAAGTCAAAGAGCTGAAAGAACAACTCTCCAAGGAGAAAGAAGACAAAATAGCCGCTCAGGAAGAATCACAGAGGTATTGTGATGAGATTGTTGCTACCCGGCTCCTGAAGGCAAAGCTCGACGGTGAACTTGCCGGGGTCGAGAAGATGAAGGATGAGGCCCGTGAGGAGGGCAAAAGAATGGCTGTGGAGGAGCTTGATTCTCGCCTTGAGGCGGCCACAGAGACCGGCAGGGAAGAAGTCAAAAGTATGTTTGACCCGTTGATCGCCGAGTACGGGGCCCGCGTCCTTATGCACCGCGACCTAACATTCTTGGGCGACGGCTACCATGAATCCCTGGCTGAGGCATGGGAAACTCTGATAAAGATCAAGAAAGTCGAGTCAGGCTCCAAAGAAATCGACGAGGATGCACTGGTGAAGGAGTTCCTGAGGGGGAATGAGCCATCGGATTTATCCGTAGCATTGGCTCTCTATGGCAAAGGCTCTTCCCCTTCGAAAGAGAAGAATGACGAGGCTGGCCCGTCAGAGGCCGACGCTACTACTCCTCACATCGTCGCTCCTTATGCTGCTCAATCGGCTGGTCGGTCGACGCTTGATCCATTCGAGCAGCATGCCAGTTACGATCCCGAAGATCCCGGGCTCGGCGTTCATGTGCTGTCACCTATCCTGGAGGGTGAAACCCCGCGCGCCACCGACAGTCAACCTGATCCTGGTAGGAGATTCTTCTTTCTCTAGAAGTCGAAGAGATCCCGTCATTTTTCAGCAGTGGTTATTCATTCTAATGCCCACTTCTTATATTTTCTCACAGGTTGTTCTGACACCGAGCTAACTCCGAGGAGCGATGACGCCAAGGAGGAAGCGGGGAAAACAAGCGACGTTGCTCACGCAGGGGTAACTCCCGGCCCAGACGCTCAAGTGATCGGGGCGCTTGATGATGACAAACTTGATACTTCGTCTCCTGTCGAAGGAAGCGACGAAGTTAAAATCACTGGCGCCTCTGAACATACTTCAGAGATGAGCATGAAGGATCGTCTTGCCGACGAGGAGAAGAGAAAAGTCAAAGTCAAAGTTGAATCTGAAGTCCTGGAACTTACTGACCCGCGGAACAGACCTTTGAAAATCATTCTCCCGGGCAGGTCCAAACCACTAGATGTTCCGTCTCCTACTCCTGACTCCGTCTCTCTAGCAAGCAAAAAGTCCAAGAAGAAACGTGAGGGAGAGGAGTCGTCGGAAACACCGAAGGCAGACAAGAAGAAGAAGTCGAAGAAATGATCGATGCACTTGTTCAACAAGTTTTTGCTTAAGTTTGTAACAGTTTCCATCTTCCATAACTTGTAGTTTGTATAGGCCCGAATTTTGTAGGAGTGATCTTGTATCCCCATTTTGGGCTTGTCGAATAAAATTTTAGTTTCTTCTTGTTTGAATGATTCTTTTGTCTTTATTTGGTTTGCTGACACTGTGCTCCGAGGACTCGGAGACTTGAGACTGTTCATACTCTAGTCCGCGCTCTGGGGACTTAGAGTACTCGACTCCGCACTCTGGGGACTTGGAGATTTGAAATCGTTTATACTCTAGTCCGCGCTCTGGAGACTTAGAGTGCTCCGTTCCGCGCTCTGGGGATTCGGAGATTGGAATCGTTTATACTCTGGTCCGCGCTCTGGGGACTTAGAGTACTCCGTTCCACGCTCTGGGGATTCGGAGATTGGAATCGTTTGTACTCTAGTCCGCGCTCTGGGGACTTAGAGTACTCCGTTCCACGCTCTGGGGATTCGGAGATTGGAATCGTTTATACTCTGGTCCGCGCTCTGGGGACTTAGAGTACTCCGTTCCACGCTCTGGGGATTCGGAGATTGGAATCGTTTATACTCTGGTCCGCGCTCTGGGGACTTAGAGTACTCCGTTCCGCGCTCTGGGGATTCGGAGATTGGAATCGTTTATACTCTAGTCCGCGCTCTGGGGACTTAGAGTACTCCGTTCCGCGCTCTGGGGATTCGGAGATTGGAATCGTTTATACTCTAGTCCGCGCTCTGGGGACTCAGAGTACTCCGTTCCGCGCTCTGGGGATTCGGAGATTGGAATCGTTTATACTCTAGTCCGCGCTCTGGGGACTTATAGTACTCCGTTCCGCGCTCTGGGGATTCGGAGATTGGAATCGTTTATACTCTAGTCCGCGCTCTGGGGACTTAGAGTACTCCGTTCCGCGCTCTGGGGATTCGGAGATTGGAATCGTTTATACTCTAGTCCGCGCTCTGGGGACTCAGAGTACTCCGTTCCGCGCTCTGGTGATTCGGAGATTGGAATCGTTTATACTCTAGTCCGCGCTCTGGGGACTCAGAGTACTCCGTTCCGCGCTCTGGGGATTCGGAGATTGGAATCGTTTATACTCTAGTCCGCGCTCTGGGGACTTAGAGTACTCCGTTCCGCGCTCTGGGGATTCGGAGATTGGAATCGTTTATACTCTGGTCCGCGCTCTGGGGACTTAGAGTACTCCGTTCCGCGCTCTGGGGATTCGGAGATTGGAATCGTTTATACTCTAGTCCGCGCTCTGGGGACTCAGAGTACTCCGTTCCGCGCTCTGGGGATTCGGAGATTGGAATCGTTTATACGAGCCTGTATGTCGCGCAAAATAGTGTAACTTATCATCCAATTAAGAGATATAGAAACTTCATAGAAAATGTGGCTTCAAGCCTTTATTAATGAAAATCAACTAAATTGCTCGATTACAACTTTAAAAGGAAACTAAATCATTATTGAATGGAAACATGCAGGAAACAATAGTGCCTATAGCAAGAAAGGGAAACATGCTAAATGTAATAGTGCCGTAAATGTTCACTGTTCCATGCTCGGGGGAGTGTCGCGCCATCAACGGTCGCTAGCTTGAATGTTCCTTCTCCAAGCTTCCGTTCAATGGCGTATGGACCTTCCCAGCTGGGATTCATGCGTGATGGTACCGGGAAGACTCGTTTCAGAACGAGATCTCCCACATCAAAGATTCTTGGACGGACTCTGCCGTCATAGTAACGCTTGACTCGATGTCTGTGCGCCGCCGCCCTTAATTCAGCTTCTTCCCGTTTTTCATCGATGTAGTCCAGTGACTCCAGCAAGAGGTTTTGGTTTGCCTTGGGATCGTATTACGTCACTCGGTGCGATGGAACTTCAAGTTCCACAGGTATAACGGCTTCAGAGCCGTATGCCAAGGCGAACGGAGTGTGGCCGGTCGCGGACTTGTGGGTAGTTCTATACGCCCATAATGCTGTCGGAAGTTCATCTACCCATTTGCCTCCAACCTTCTCCAGACGCTTCTTTAGTATGGACTTGATTATCTTGTTAACGGCCTCGACTTGTCCGTTAGCTTTTGGGTGTGCAACGGCGGCGAACTTTTTCTCGATGCCGTACTTTAAACAGAACTCTTTGAACTCTCTACTTTCGAATTGCGTTCCGTTATCTGTAATGATGGTGCGTGGAAGGCCAAAGCGGCATATAATGTTTCGTACAACGAAGTTAATGACTTTCTTAGAGGTGATAGTGGCCAAAGGTTCTGCCTCAGCCCATTTCGTGAAATAGTCGACTACAACTATCGCGTATTTCGCACCACCTTTGGATAGAGGCAAAGAGCCGATTATGTCGATTCCCCAGATCGCGAATGGCCAAGGACTGACCATTTGTGTGAGTTCCGTTGACGGAGCCCTCGGGATTTTTGCATATCTTTGACACTTGTCGCATTTTCTTACGTAGTCCGCGGCATCCCGGTTTACGGTGGGCCAGTAATACCCATAGCGGAGGATCTTTTTTGCTAGCGTTTGCCCCCCAGTATGGTCGCCGCATTCCCCTTCGTGGACTTCCCTCAAGACTCGCTTTGTTTCATCATGAGCGATGCACCGTAACAATGGGACTGAGAATCCTTTCCGGTACATGGATCCATCCTGCATTACGTACCGCGCAGCCTTTCGAAGGACCTGTCGTCTTTCGCTTCTTCTTTCTGGTAAAGCCCCGGTTGTCAGGTACAGTTTGAATGGGGTTATCCACGAGTCCTTCTCGATCTCTGTTTCCAACACAAGATCGATTTTCATCTCGTCCGCACTCGGGGCATGCAAGACTTCCACGGGATACAATCCCATTTGTTGAACATCGTCGGTACTTGCGAACTTAGCCAACAAGTCGGCTTCTTTGTTTTGTTCTCGCGGGATATGTGAAATGTCATAACGCTCAAGATTTGATAGTAGTTCCTGGACCTGAATGAGGTACGGAGCAAGCTTTCGTCCTTTTGCTTGGTAGTCTCCTCGTACTTGGTAAACTACTAACTGCGAGTCACAAAAGATTTCGACTGATTTGATTCCGAGTTCTTTGATAAGCTTCAAGCCAGCGATCAATGCTTCATATTCAGCTTCGTTGTTTGTAGCCGGAAAATCGAGCTTCAGGGCATAACAGATTGATCGGTTTTCCGGAGTTATAAGAACTACGCCCGCGCCGGAGCAACGGTCGTTTGATGCACCGTCAGTGTATAATTTCCATCGAATGGGGGGAATGATGTCGTGATCGTCCGGTTTGATGGGTATGGTAAATTCAGCGATGAAGTCTGCTAACGCTTGCCCTCGGATAGCTCTCCGTGGTAAGTACGCGATATCGAATTGGCTCAACTCGATGTTCCATTTTAGCAATCTCCCAGAAGTTTCCGGTCGTTGAAGTACCTGCCTCAGGGGTTGATCGGTATAAACGCCGATCGAATGCGCTTGAAAGTACGGGCGCGGCTTGCGTGATGCAATCACCAAGCAATAAGCCAATTTCTCAATTTTAGGGTAATTCTTCTCTGCCCCCGTTAAACGCTTGCTAACATAATATACCGGCTTCTGGACTCGATCCTCCTCACGGACCAAAGCTGTGCTTATCGCATGAGGGGATATAGCCAAGTAAACGTACAGCATCTCATGGTCAACTGGTTTAGATAGCATTGGTGGGCTCTCCAGATGCCTTACCAGGTTCTGGAAAGCTTCCTCGCAGCTAGACGTCCATTCAAAATTCCTCTTTCCTTTCTTTATTATGTCAAAGAACGGGATGCACTTGTCAGTTGCCTTGGATATAAATCGACTCAGCGCAGCCACTTTTCCGTTCAAGCTCTGTACCTGCTTTATAGTCCTGGGCGCTTGTACATCTCGAATGGCTTGGATCTTTTCTGGGTTGGCTTCGATTCCCCTAGCGTTGACGATGAATCCTAAAAACTTCCCTGATGCAACGCCGAAAGAACACTTCAGTGGGTTGATCTTCATTCCATAGGACCTGAGTATGTTAAACATTTCAGCTAAGTCTTGAATGTGGTCGTTTGACTGCCGTGACTTCACGAGCATGTCATCCACATAGACTTCCATGGTTTTGCCCAGCTGGTCCTTGAACATTCGATTCACCAGACGTTGGTAAGTTGCTCCAGCATTCTTTAATCCAAAGGGCATCACTACATAGCAATACAGCCCGACATTTGTAACGAAGCTGGTGTGTTCTTGGTCCGGAATATGCATTGGGATTTGGTTGTATCCCGAGTACGCATCCATGAATGACAATAATTCGTGTCCCACTGTGGAATCGACCAACTGATCGATCCTAGGCAACGGGAAACTGTCCTTAGGGCATGCTTTGTTCAAGTCGGAATAATCTATGCAAGTCCTCCATTTCCCATTTGCCTTCTTTACTAGCACGGGGTTGGAGACCCACTCCGGGTAGAGGGCGTCGCGGACGAACCCATTTGCTTTGAGTTTGTCCACCTCCTCTCCAAGAGCGGCGGATCTCTCTGGATCCATTCCTCTCCTTTTTTGCTTGACTGGGACGTATTTCGGGTCTACGTTCAACATATGACTTGTGATGGCGGGAGAAATCCCACACATATCAGAATGCGTCCAGGCAAAAACATCAAGGTTTGCCCGGAGGAAGTCGCTAAGGTCTTCTGTCATTGCGGGGCCTAACTGTGATCCGATCTTCAGTATTCGCGAAGGGTCGTCACGGCTAACTGAAATGTCAATTGTTAATTCAGCCGGTGCCGCCTTCTCTTCCCTGGGTTTCTCATCGTCGTCTCTTGGATCTATATCTCCGTAGATCCGTGAACTATGCCCGAGCCAGGGCTCGGGCACTACTTGTCAATTATTTGTATTAAGGATGCGGACGGGATTGTCCGCAACCTTTCCTTTCTCCCTCCGGTGGGCTTCTCGGAGCTCGGCCACATAACAAGAACGACCAGCTGCTTGGTCACCGTGAACAATGCCTACTCCTTTGTCAGTCGGAAACTTCAAAGTCAAGCACCACGGGGCTAGTGCCGCCCTAAATTCAGCCAGGGCCGGCCGACCCAAGAAAACATTATATGGAGAGTCCACATCCAAAACTACAAAGGGTAGAATTCGTACCCTCCGACACTCGCCTTGTCCCAGTTCAACTGGTAACTCGACATATCCTACTGCATCAGTCGCAGCGCCGTTAAAGCCGTGGATACGAGCCTTGGATGGTTTCAAGTCTTTTGTCTCTAGCTTCATCTGATCATAGGCCTACTTGAAGATGATGTTGACTGAACTTCCACAATCAATCAAAATTCTTTTTACATATGCTGGTCCTATTGTTGCAGATATGACCATGGGATCGATGGTCGGAGCCTCTACCTGATCAGCGTCTCTGTTTCTGAACACAATATCGTCTGTCATCACGCGCTGCTGCTTAGCAGGGGCCCCGTCCTCTACGTTCGAACAGCACTCAAAATCTGCATGCTTCAAGGAGCTCGCATATCGTTCCATCTCTTGCCAGTTCTTATCTGCGGGATGAGGTCCGCCGATAATTGTATTTATAACCAGTCTTCCAACAGTCCGGGCAGGTTCCTCTGGATGACGTGGAGCCGGTGCACGACCTGGGTCGGACGTTCCATGTCCTCCATCCTGTGGATCCTTTACAAATTCTTGCAACTTCTTTTGTCTGATCAATTTCTCGATAGCGTCATGCAGGTGTCTGCATTCTTCCGTGTTGTGTCCATAGGTTTCATGGAAGCGGCAATATTTCCCAGTCCGTTTCTGTTCTTCAGTTGATTCTTTCGGACGTGGTTTTCTGTATTGAAAAGTATTGCATGTGGATAGGTAAATGTTCTCAAGCGGGGCGTTTAGCGGAGTGTACTCGCTGTAGCTTGGAATTCTCGACTTCCACTTTCCTGCTTCTTTCCTCTTTCCTTGACTTCTTCCTCCGGACTCTTTGGGCTGCACAGGCTTACTCTGGACGTTGACTTGGACCTTTCCTGAATTGTCTCCAGATTGCTTCACAGCAATGTTGCTCTTAATTGACTCTTGGGCAGGTCCCGGTGCCTTGTCTCGTCGTACCCACCTAGCTTCCTCTCTTCTTATGAACTGGTGTGCCTTGGAGTAGAAACGCTCTAGCGTAGTCGGAGGTTTTCCTGCCAGCCAATCTCCGAATTCAGAATCCGGATCTACACCTCTCATTACAGCCATTAGAATTGCATGGTCGTTGGGATTACTGACTTCAGTTGCCGCAACGTGGAATCTTTGTAAGTACTCCTTCAGCGACTCTCCGGGATTTTGGATTACACTTGACAGAGACATCACGTCCTTCGGGCGTGTAGTGTGTATCCTGAATTGCTCAATAAACTTCTTTGCCAATTCCTCGAAATTTGATACGGATCGCGGAGGAAGTCGGGTGAACCACATAGTAGCGATCCCAGATAGAGTAATCGGAAAGCACCTACACTTGGTGGCATCATTTGCTCTGGCTGAATCCATCATCCATTCATACCTCATTACATGTTGTCTGGGGTCAGTCTTTCCTTCGTATGCAGGAATGGTTGGCATGCTAAACTTCTTGGGGTAGGCCGCTTGCAGCACAACATCCGTGAACGGAGTATGACTTCTTGACACTCCCCAATCGTCATTTGACAAGCCCTGATTTTCTTTCATCAGTTGCCTGATCATGGCTGTCAGATCGGGTGTCTGTATGGAAGCTGGGAGGTTGGAGTCAGTTCTACGCGCCTGTCCATGCTGATGCCTCCTTTCCTGGTGATCTGCCAATCGTGCGTCATGAGGTTCAACATTGTTAACATCTTGATGATCTGGAGCTCCCTCCTCCATTTGTACTCCGGTTCGTAAGTTTCCAGTTCTGGCTTGGTCGCGGTCTCCTGCTGTTCGAGCAGCAGCATCTGCCCTTGCAGCTTCAGTCTTACGGCGTCTGCGCCTGGGTGGCTCATCAGAAGAAGTTGAGCTGTCAGAAGAGGAATAAGCAGCTAGATTGCCCCCAGCATTCTGTTGCTGCTGTTGAGTGAGTTGTGCCATCAGGTTGGCATTAGTTTGCATCTGTTCTCCCAGTTGTCTCCTGCTTTCCCTAAGTTCTCTCATCAAGTCGTTGAACTCCACTCTGGTGACAACTGGAGTCTGTTCTTGAGCGGCAATCCCTGCACTCGGGATCGCTGGTTGATTGCTAGGTCCTGCTTGTTGCACGCTAGCAGTCTCTCGGGCATCCGCATTAAGAGAAGCTGACCTGGTACGTGGTCTTGCCATTGTAGAGTTATTGGTATGAACTCTGAGTAGAATCAGCGGATGTTCTATCAGTAAGTCGGATCTTCTTTGGGGGATTTGCTCAATCCAGTAGCTTCAAAGCAGATCCTTGAGGTCTGAGAATTCGATTCTCAGTGAAAGCACCAAAGTGTTAGCACCAAAATTGGTCACTAACCTCGTTCAGAAAGATTGTGTAGAGATATAAGTGATGAAAGCAAATTAAACAGAGAAGACAATGCTAATTTAAATGCAGAAAGTAAGAACACCAAATTTATAGTGGTTCAGCGTAATTGCCTACGTCCACTTTGTTCAACTTTATTGATTCCCTTTATGGTTGATTACAAATACAATTCGTGAATCAAATGCTTAAGTGAAGTTGTTGAGTAGAGAAGATGAGTCTTGAAAATGGCAGAGTCTCCCCGGTCTCTTCTCTCCAAAAAAGGATCCATTTCACTGTGACCCTGCCCCTCTATTTATAGGCAACGATGGGCTGGACTTCCCAAGCGGGCTTGTTAGCCGAACGTTCGAGCCCAGGCGCTGCGTGCCGAACCAGGTATGCCGAACGCTTCTGTGCCGAACGGTCCTTCCCATGCCGAACGGTCCTTCTCATGCCGAACGGTCTTTCCCATGCCGAACGGTGCTCCTGATGTATGGGAAGTTTAGGGTGATTGCAGTGAAGCCGAGCGTATCTCCCTTTGAAGCTCTTGACCAACCAATGTATGTAGTTCGAACGCTCTCGTTGCCGAGTTATCCTACCGCCGAGCTCCACTGACGCCGAGTGCCTCTGAATGCCGAGTACCGTGGGATGCCGAACACTAGTTGACGCCGAGCATAGGCTGTTGCCGAGTGCTCTCCTTGACGCCGAATGCCCTTACGCCGAGTAGTCTTGACGCCGAGTACCTTGTTATGCCGAGCGGTCTTGACGCCGAGTACCTTGTTATGCCGAGCAGTCTTGACGCCGAGCACCTTGTTATGCCGAGCAGTCTTGACGCCGAGTACCCTGTTATGCCGAGCGGTCTTGACGCCGAGTACCCTGTTATGCCGAGCAGACTTTTTGCCGAGCGCTCATGGATGTCAGTTGCTTCGCCGAACACTCCTGGATACCTAGTGCCTCGCCGAACACTCTTTGATGCCGAGCCCTGATTGCCGAGTACTAGTTGCCTGGTCAAATCCCCAGGAAACAATTTTGTTATTTAAGAGCTTCTTGGATCTGAAGCAGCGGACCATGACCATGGCGGAGTATGAGAATTGACTCATTGCATTGCATCAGTTAGGGTAGGGGTTAGTAGACACGCCACTGAAGAAGAATGAGATGTTTATCGCTGGTATGTGTCCGGAGTTCCATAGGGACATGATTAATCACGTCATGAGGTCTTTTATGGGTTTTGTGAACATGGCTTTGAAGTTTGAGAGCTTTGCTCCAAAGCCATCTATTTCTGCATCAATGGAGAATAACAAGCGTAAGTTTCAGTCGCCAAAGAATAAGTCCACCCTCATTTGCTACAAGTGTGGGAAGAAGGGTCACTTTTCTAGAAGTATAGGTTGGGTGGAGAAGGGCGGATAGTTAAAACACCAATTGAGAAGCTTTCAAAGTTTGAGCCCAGTTTGCACCGAAAGGTTGTTATGGTTGCCACCAGCATGGCCAATTTGTTAGAGATTGTCCTATACTCAAGAAAGGGGTGTAGCCTTGGGTTTTTGCTATTTCTATAGCACCTTCCACTTTGACGGCTGCGAAGGGGAAGTAGATTCTTAAGGGTATACAATTTATTTATACCTATTTGTGTTTGGGTTGATTTTAGTGCTTCTCATAGTTTTATATCATGTAACCTTGATGATTGTTTAAATCATGCTCGGTCAGTTTAAGAGCATTGCTTGCTATTGATTTGTGCTCAACCAACTTATGAGCAGTTTTACCTTTCTACATCATGGGTTGGGTAAACAGAAATTTTGGATAAATTGAAATGAACACCTTGTGAATTAAGTTTTATGGTTTGACTATAAGGCTTCAGTTATAATGTTGGATTAGAAGTTAAAATTTAGTAAAAGATGTTTACTACAATAAAAAGGGGAATGGTAGAATATTTTGGAAGTAATATTTCCGAAAGATTTATTTAAGAAAGTGATTTATATAAAAAAAATTATGAAATATGATTTATAAACGAAAAAGGATTTAAACAAAGAATTTGATAACTTAAATCACTGTCACGACCGGGATTTTTGACCTTTGAAAATCGACATCAATATGTCCACTGTATAGAATGCCGAGCAATCAAATGCTGGAATACCATATCGCTAGGGGAAAGAAGAAAGAGGTAGAAGAAGAAAATAAAAACAACAACACAGAATCTCACAATCGTAACGGAACAATATATAATAGATAACAACTGATCTTTATACAAAGAGAGCTATAACTTTTTTTATACATTACATCATCAGAGTACAACACAAACCAATAGCACAATACTGGACAGTTATAATAACTTTTCCTCACAAAAGCTGAATATACATCCCACAATACACAGCGGAATAAAACCCATGTACGTGTGATATGTCTCGTCATCCAGCTCGTCTCCTGAGCTCCACAGCATCCTATCATGTATCTGTAATACTCGGTCTGACCTGAGCATTATAATAAAATAACACCCGAGTTGGTTTGGAAAACCAGCATGAGAAAACACACTCAATTGGAATTATTAAAGTTTTCAAAATCCTTTGAAAATCAAAGGTATGTCGTAAGACCACGCCACCAATAAACACGATGGGTTTTTACCTTACGATAACCAAAAACATTTCATATCAAATCCTCTGATATTATAATAGTGTCTAAGTACAAATACTTATTCAAATAGTTGAAATGCTTGCATCTGACGTTTCAGCATAGTTGGTCACAATCAAAACCGTACGGTGCTTATTGGGGAATGGATTCCATCTGAATGACTAGGCACTGGGGTACCACCTGTCACAGTACACGTCTAGAACAGTGTACAGAGGACCGTGCCGGGATCCCCTGCATCATAAGACCGGACTATCCCTGACCTGGACAGACCGAATATGCTACCACCCTAGGTGTTCCCACCCATTTTCGAGCTCCTTCCATAATCGTAGTAATAATATCCGAGGGTATCTAGAAAGGTGATCAACATATCCTAATTGGGTGCTACCCACTTAGCCTTGCTGCATATCCCCTGCTTTTCAGTCATTCCCGGTTGATGAGGCTATAGGTTACGATTACCTTTTTAGAAATATTCACTTAGAATGCTCATTGTCCTCCAATGACAATGTACTGATTGCATTCATCCATACAAGTCTGTTCCCGGTCCGAACGGAACCGAAGGCACTATTCCTACTACACCCATTTTGGAATCATCCTCAGGATTAGAAACGATTAGCCCTTGCACTTCACTACTCCATCTTCGACTCCATGCCCTTGTCTTCATTCCGAAAACGTACTCGTTGGATCGAAGTGGTTTTCGGATAACAAATCCGATCCCCGTCTCTTCGAAACAACGTTCGCTATTTCCTGTATACTCAACTGTGGTTCTTTAGGAAATAAATAGATGAAAATAAGATCGGAGATCACCCCTAACCGTTATTGGACGGATTTCCTTATAAACGTCCTGGAAGAACGAAGTGAGTTTATATGTACAGTATAGCACCTCGAATGGTAACTGCACCATATAATTTCTGAATTTCTTTCAAATATTTCCAAAGTTATACTTTGGTCCAGATTTTGATAGTCGGTTATTTAATTATCAAATAATCAGTCAATTCAACCAAATACTCCGTTTCCCATTGAAAACATTAAATCTCTATTTAATTTAATTTTAAATATATTAAATCTCTCTTTAATTTAATTTTAAATATATTAAATCTCTTTGTCCAAAAATATACTTATCTTATCGAGTTAAGTAAACTCACCAAAACTATTCTTCAAAGATATTTGGAAAAACCTTTAAAATAACTTGGAAAGTACCACAGCGGTATCAAACCATGGATTCACAACTCAATGGTTACGTCTCTATCCCAGAGAAATCCAACACTTAACTGCAGGCACTCACTGCCTCCGATTTCGCCATGCGAGAATACCCATACTTCCCGAAAACTTTATTTAATAATTCTCAAAATAATACTTATGAAATATCTATAATAATTTTCTAGGTTAAAATTTAGGCAAACTACTTTTAAAAATAGAAGTTATTATATAAAATATTAATATTAAATAATTTACCCTTTTTGAAATAATAATACTGATAAATTCTTTAAATAATAATTAACTTACTATAACTAACTAAATTTGATATTTAAATATACTTCAAACAATTTATAAACAACTACATAATTAATTTTTCTGAAATATTCCTTAAACCCGTTTTTAAATTACCAAATCAAAATCCTCCTTTATAACCAAATCAATTCCTTGATAAAATGTATTTTCCAATTCAAATATAACCAGTCCAACATTTATAAATCCCTTTCGATTTATTTCTAATTTGATTTACGTTCTAAATTCCGTAAATTTCTTTTTTCACATTTCTAAAAAAAAATTACTATTTATTTTTAAACCGATTTACCCCTCCATATAAATCACCATCGTGTATTTATGATTTCAATTTATCCACTGATAATCACTTCACTTTATTTACAAATCTTGTTTATCGCGGTTCCACAACACTTAATCGATTTCTAAAATTAAATTCCATTTTTAATTTAATTTCTTAAATAACCCAAATATACTCAAGACCCAACTAAATTCAGATTTTCCTTCTATTTTATAATTTAAAATCTTATTTAAATCTGAAACATCAATTTCATATTTTATTTTCAAATTCCCTTTTTATTTTTCCCAAACTATTTAAATCTCGATTTTAAACCTCTTTTCCACTTAAACAAAATTGCTTAAGTTATATTTTTAACAGTTTTATTCAAACATTCCAAAATCTCTATCTTCCCATATTCAGGAATTATCAAGTACACTTTAAAAATTAAACCATTTATTTTGTGAAGGTTCATTTCTCTAATTTATCCAAATTTCACTATAAATATTTTTACTTCAAATTTTCATTTTTATTTTCTTTCCAAATTTTAACATTTTTCATTGGTATTTAAAAACACCAAAATCTAACCCGTAATTCCACAGTACCAAATAAATTCAAAATCACGCTATATCTATCACAGATTAAACAATATATCATATCACAAAGTATGAAAATAAATTCACACTTTTGAGGAATCAAGTTGGATCCCCCAGCCTGTTTTTCTGCATCCACAGATGTTAATACAATATAAAAATACCAATCTCACTTCGAGGGGGTTATCGCGGTATATAGGACCATCCGCCATTATGCGGGGCGCATAGGGTCTCATCGGCTATATATATATATGCGGGAATATCAATCACTCCAATATATATATATATATACTACCATATATGATATCACATTCAGTTGATAATAATTATCAATTTCAACAATCAACCAATAATTAATTTTAACTATTTAAAATTAATTCCAGTAATCCAAGAATTGAGTGAGATTAACTCACCGTGATTTTCTATCGCTTTCGCGTTCCGTTTTCAATTTAATCCAGATGCGTTTTAAATTGTATGAAATTTTCAAAAGCTCAAATTTCGCTCAAACCAGTTTCATTTCGAAGCTCTCTTTATCACGATTGCTATGTAAAAAGTTTTGTCCAAAACGGACCTCGTATGCATGAGATATAAATTTTTATATAAGTTCATTGCTTTTTAAAATTAAAATACAAATTCAATTTTTTTTAAAAAAAAGGAACCCATAACCATGGCTGTAAGACCCGGCCCAACAAGCTTTTCCCCCTCCCTTCCTTTCTTCTCCAATTCCACTTCAACTCTAGGAAACCCACGCAAAGACAAGGACGTGCACGCGATATCATTGACACACCCAGATCGCTCGCCTCCGGCCAAACCACCATCGCCAAACAACTCGCCACCCTCCCATGACCCTGCCAACACCTTCGCTTCGCCAAGCATTGGCCTAAATCGAATTGCGATAACACCGACCTCGTCATTTACTGTGCGAAGTCGCACTCCGCAATACGCCACCGGACCACCCAATTCTTTGACCACGTGTGCGTCTTCGCCTCACGATCCAAATTCCGGCCTCTACTTCACCTATCGTCGCCCCAAAACCCAAGAACAAGGAACCCTAGCTGAGAACTATGAAGGCCGAGCAGCCTCAAGTGATGTCGCACTCAACATAACACACACCAGATCAAAGCTCAGAGAAAAATAGGAATTTTAAAACTAGTTTCGAAATTTTTCGTTGAGTAGATTTAGAGTATTCGATTTTTAAAGTTTGATTTTGTTTTCTTTTTCTGAGTTCGGCCTACTGTATAAAAAGAGAGGGAGGAAACGTGTTTGAAATGCTTGCGTGTTAGAATGGGTATAGTACGGTGATTTGGAAAGGGAAAAAGAGTTGATATGAATAGATTTGTCAAATCAATTATATATATTATTTAAATTTTTAAATCGTCTCGAATCCACAGCTTAAAATTTTGACCTCCTATCGAGGTGTGACGCTGGGCGTTTTTAATGTTATACCCCTATTCCGAATGCAATGGAAAAGGTTTTGAGTCCTAATTCGATCGTATGGAGAAGATAGTTTTTGGACCCAATTATTATATTGAATTTTCGATATAAATTTCAGCGCGTTTATATCCCGTACGACCAAACGATAACTCCAAACACTACGAAATTTGAAATCCGATAATAATACACAATTACGGATCCAATGGAACTAGTTTCGTCAAAATTCGAGACTGTGCCCCGGAAGGCTATTTTTAAATGTCAATTTAAACGATATATTTTTAAAACTGAACAAAATACCTTTAAATTCAATTTTAAAACTTTCATTATCTTTATTATTATCAATATAAATTTTATAAGCCTTTAAATTATTTTTAACAAGCTTAAAACTCAAGATTCAATAATTTACCCAATTTCCAATTATCAAATTCAATAATTAAATTATCCGGTAAATGCTTATATTTGAAATTCAAGTTAAAAATTAACTTTTAAATATTTAAAATCAATTAAATATTCCAATTTCAAATATCCAAAATTCCGGGTCGTTGCAATCACGGTATCTTTAAAAATGTTTTTTTCAAGATTTTGGAAAAAATAACAACAATATTATTTGAAAGTAAATATTTGAGAAGTTGGTTTAGGAAATTAAGATCATGATACTTAGTATTATTATACAAAGCATTTGATACCACTTTGAAAAAAATTTGGTTAAATACCAAAAGTATGGTTTAGATGTACTGAACTCACTTATGTCGATTGGAAATAATTTCGTTGATGACTGCAGCATTATTGGCATTCATTTTTGAGTTTCTAAGTGTAGGATGCTACAAAGTTGCTTTGGTAAAACGGATTTATGTATATATTATTTTAAAATGATTCGAAATGAAAACCGATGTTTAGTTCAAAAGTTTTCTTGTTAATTTGTTTCATGGACACTGTTTGCAACCAAAATGGCCACAAACACCCAAGAATAAGTTTATGTAGAGAAATAAATGAAGAAACTAAATTAAAACAGAGGAATATAGCGATATAATAATCAAACCAAAACAGAAATCAAGAAAAATAGGATTTATAATGGTTCGGCGTTGATTGCCTATATCCACTTTGAATATTCTCTTTATTGATTCACTATAATCTTGATTACAATAACAAACAACAAGAAGTAAGAGAATAATGGAGGAAGTTGATTACAACAAAAGAGCTATGTAACCAGCAGCGTCAAGATCCTTAGAATGACCCCCTAGGCGACTATTTATAAGTGAAGGCGACCACCAATCTCTCTGAAACTTCGGCTACATGACCTCCTCATCCATATGGGCCCACCATAGGGGGCGCTAGGCCCAAATCTCAATGGAGAGGCATCGGTACCAATCCCTCCATTTGTTGATTTTGGGGCAGCGATCCCTATGGTGGCTTCTTCATGCTTAAACATGATGGTATCTCAAATATCACGTTGATTGGATATGTGGAGATTGTGCTTTCGGTTAATCTTGGGTTCAGTTCCATTTCAAAGTAGTTCCTGCCGAACCCTTCATTTGATATCATGCCAACCCATGCTTACATGTCCATCCTTATCCTCCGAGTCACATAATTCTGATCCCTATGGTTCCATAGTGCTTTGCTGATTCATCATCATCTATAACATTACGCCGATCCATCTTGCTTCGTTAGGGTATGCCAATCCCTATTATAACTTAACATGCCGACCCCTCTTACTCTACTACAATTTTCCGATCCCTCTAATAATTATTTATGCCAAGCCAAGCTCCATCAACTATGTTGATCCCTCTATTACTAACAAATCATGTTGAACCAGGCATCATCACCAATGCTGATCCCTCCAATACCCTATCCATATTGACTATCCATCTAAATGACTATGCTGATCCCTAGTGCTTTACCTTACTATGTCGATCCCTTGCTAATCCAAGCTATTTTCCGTACTTTTAACATCCTGTATCATTTATCTATCAACTCCATCCAATTCGGGCTTCGTATAACCATCTAAACTCTTCTTCCGAGTCCTATAGTCCATAGTCATCCTCCTTGATAACAATCGAATCTGTCTTGCGCAATTAGTCCAACATAGCCGTGTCAGAATACCGGGTAACACTTGCCCCCCCCCAAAGTATGTCTTATGAGTAACATGACATGCTTTGAATCTAAAAAGTCTAAATTGTCGGAAAGAAGTCCATCTAGCTTCCCAATTGATTGCTATTCCTTTATCGACTTTCAATAATATATGTCCGATGTCGTATTTCGTTAGCATATGCGAATTCGGTCATGCGGGACTTATAAGCCTTATATTATCTAATCCAATCTCGAACTTGAAAGTTTCTGGTTTGATTGCAATTCCAATTGATTTCAAAAGGCTGAACTTTTAAATCATTCCCGTGCATATTCATATACACATTTCTGTTGTTGGCTCCGGGACGTGTTCGAATGTTCAAAAGTCATCGCCAATTTTTATAGTGTTTTATATGTTCATGTTTGCAGTCGAACCTTCATGACAGCAACCGTCATTTACTTTTCAGTTGTCCATTTTTTCCTCGTTTTCATTTTTCATTCATCATTTATTTTTATGGAGGGATCGACATTTGACATGCTGACCCCTTGCTAGGGCTATGCGAATAAGGATCGACAAGTCCCAATGCCGATCCCTCCACATTCTTGACTTGGTCAACCTGCTACCATCAGTTCACGTGCCATATCTTCATATATATACAAGCTTTCATTCTTTCCTTCCTTTACTTTTTTACTTATCCATTTTCACTTCACTAGCATTTGCATAATCGTCTCTGTCGGACCCAAGACATTGCCGAACAAAAGTTCTTCAATCCCAGACTCTAAATCCTAACACGAATTCAACTAGTTCCCAAAGTTGTTCTCCCTTTGTCATCAATCCAAAAACCCTAGCCGTTCATTCCCACTCTAACTCGAATTCCACTTCTTTACATAGGTACGAAATTGCAATAGTTCTTTTATATTTTCCTGCTTCGAGTTGTTGATGCGAGAGAGAGTGTTTCTCAAGCGTATATGGCTTGATGGGTTATTTTAGGATATAAGGGAGAGGTGGAGAAGAAGAAGAGGGAAAAAGAGGGTACGGCCGAAATTTTTAGCGGGGAAGGAGCTAGGAAGGAAGAAAGGTAGGGTTCGGTAGAGATGATACTTTTTGGCTGAAGGGATGAAGAATAGTGAAGTTCTAGAATTGGAAAGGAGAAATTTGGAGAGGGATCGATAGGAAGTAGTTTAGTGAGGGATCGGTAGAAAATAGTTTTGTGAGGGATTAGTAGGAAGTGGCTTGGGAGAGGGATCGGTATGGAGTCTTGGGGAAGGGATCAACAATCAGGTTAAGGGATCGACATTTGACATTAAGGACCAATCCAACTCATTTGAACACATAACACAAATTTTCCTTGCTGAACTCGAACGTAAGATGACAACGGACAATATGACTTGCATACTTGGACTGTTGATGTTAAGATTAAATGAGCAAACTTCTAGACTTCTCAATATGGACTAAGTAATAAATTTGCTAATGAACTTAGATAATAGACTTCATAATTCAATATGCCGATAGTCGATCCAAAACCTTTCATTACCGATCAACTTTCTTGCAAATTGAGACGGTCTCAAGAGATAAAACTCCAAGTCTCATCATTTCATTTTTGGCTTTCTAATTTCATATTGGTTATGTCTGTTTTGCACTGCACTACACGGCACTAGTTCACACTTAACACGGGGGGAATAGGTTATTATTTCTAATCTTGATTGTCTACTGAGTATAGCTGATATAGATTCCAGACACACGAAGCATTAAATTAACATGTCTTCCAGCTCGACGACAAGACACATCAATTCTGAAGCGAATTCAAGTTCTACCACTATATCCGAAAGGCCTTCTCCAAGCAATCATGCAGAACAGCCAGAAGTTTCTAATCCACAAATTGATCTCTTTTCTGATATCCTTGTCCTTCCGACAGAAACCATCAGCCCTGCTCTTGATGCCGTTGAGAGAGCCATTGTCCTTGATAACCCTACTCACAAGCTTCTCAAATCGGCAAACGCTCTTCTTCGGTTGTGCTCAATCCACGGGATTCTGTTTGAGGATGTTTTAGTTCCTACGAGGCAAAATAGACCTCACTTACCCCCAGCCGGATATACAGCATGCAAAAAATTTATGTGCTGGGCTGGATGTGTTCCACCTTTTAACTCCTTTGTCCGAGAGATGTTGAGATATCTTAGGATTGCCCCTACACAACTACATCCCAATAGTTATACCTTCATTTACGGGACTTTCTTGCTATTCATGACTGTTCTGTTTCGTCCACCCACTCCTGAAGACACCAGTTTTATTTATAACTTCAAAAGATGATCGAGAAGCCCTTCTTACGTCTTCCTTGAACCTTCACTGAATTGTTAGGTCTTGACCAGCGCTTGGAATAAGCTTTCATTATTCAAAGATGAATGGTTCTACATGCGATGCCCTCCCGGATTCGCAAGAAGATTGTTAGAAGGACATAAGTGTTACTTCCACTTTTTTCTCAAGTTCACAGACCCAAGTCATAACTTCTCCTTTGCATTTTCTAATATCCGAAGTTCTTTCAGGTGTTTGTCCACGTCCAGAAGGCACTGAGTTCTCTAGAGCCGTCGTCGCCATCTACGCTACCCCCGTTGAAGATTGGGATATCAAACTCCTCGTAACTGACGAACTGCTATCTTTGTTCGGGCTTTTGGAAGATGGGCGCAAAATAAGACTTCCCGGAAGCAAGGCAATTCCAAAGATTGTTTTAGAACGAAGAGAGGAAATAATCAACCCCGTCGTGCCCCCTGGTGAGGGGACTCGGGAAGATACACCAGAGGGTGAAATTAAAGGTTATCACGTTGAAAAACCAGGAGATGACGATACAGGACTTGGAAAAGCGCTGATGGTTGGTCTATCGCAAGTCAGGCAATCGCAAACACCTCCAAAGAGAAAAAAGAAGTTAGTATACTGGCTACGCAGAAGAAAGACTTCATCAGACCCGGAGTTTGTTATTACTCCTCCCGAAGAGGAATCATCTTCTCAGCATTTGGAAAGCTCATTAAAAGGACTCTCCAACCTTCAAATTCTGGATGACATTATGTCTTACGACTTCCCAAATATAAACATCGAAGGACTTAACTCCCCTACAAGAAGCGGTGAAGGCATCCAACCTTCTAATAATGGGGAGAGCATACCCATGAGTAAAGTTACTATTACCGGTCCGTTGGGGGGAACGCTAGGACACTCATAATCACTTGCACTCCACTATACATTTGTTATTGGTTTCTCGTACGACAACTTCTAATATGCTCTTATTTGGTCTTTAAAGGTACAATGTAACAATCACGAGCCTTCGATTGCCTTCGAAGCCCTTTTGCTTATCGTCGCCCAAGCTGGGATTCTGAGTCCACTCGATGTAGAGATAAGGACGAAGGGCGAGACAAAGATTATCATTCGAGGGAGTCTGTTTCCTCTTCCAAGCGAAAGTCTCAATCTCATGTGTCTCATCGGGGCGAACATTCTAATCTTCCGGTTCAAAGTGGAGGAAAATCTTCTTATCGCGGCCCTCACGGGCAACACTCTAACTCTTCAAGTTCAAGACATTCTCGTGAGCGCCGATCTGGCAAGCACCCACTCACCACTTCTGAACCACCCCTGCTAGCTACTGCGCCGGACTCTTTTACAGCAGAAAAGTTGGCTGAACTTAAATACTTTCCCGAAGATTTGCTTTGACGACCTTAAATTCCTCCCTTCTATTCACGTTATCCCTAGGCATGCCAAGGAAAGCTCCTTAGCATATGTGAACGACGTATTCGTTCAACACGAATCATTCATTCATTTGGTAAAGAAAGTTCCTGAAGTTTCCATAGAGTGTCAATATGAAATAGATCGTCTCAAGTTGGAGGCTATTCACGACAAAGATATAGTCAAGCACCAGGATGCTGAGTTGCTTGAATTCAAAACCTAACTTGCCAAGTCTGAAAAGAATGCCAATGATACGGCAGAGGCAGTGAGCCATTTGGAAACTTCACACAAAAAGGAACTCGGCGTGGCACTTCACTACAGTGGCACGCTTGCTTAAGAAAACAAATCCTTGCAAAAGGAGAAAGACGCCTTAGCTCCCCGCGTTAAGGAGCTGGAAAAAATTGTTGAAGAAGGAGAGGGAGAAGAAGATTGAGACCCAGGAGGAGTCGCAGAAACACTGCGAAGCTTTGCGAAGAACTTGTTGCCTTTCGTTTCTTCTTTTAGGCAAGATTCCATATGGTAAAGAATTTTTAAATGGAGTCATCCATGATTCCCTCTTGGATTCGACTTCCATCATATTTATACTTGGGGTATGTAATTTCTCGATCGGAACTAAGCCCATCTATTGCGCATCGCCGGTACTGGCGAACTTTGCCAATGAATCAGTCTCTCTGTTTTTCTCGCGTGGGATATGTGAAATGTCATAGTGTTCAAATTCTGCCAAAAACTCCTGAACTCGGGTAAGATACGGGGTAAGTCATTATCCCTTAGCCTGATAGTCTCCTCTAACTTGATACACCACCAGTTGCGAATCGTTAAAGATTTCACTCCGAGTTCTCTAGCAAGTTTAAGTCCAGCAATCAACACTTCATACTCAGCCTCATTGTTTGTAGCAGGAAAATCAAGCTTCAAAGCATAACAAATCGACCAGTTTTCAAGGGTCAAAGCACAATCTCTGCTTCGGAACAATGATCATTAGATGCTCCATCAATATACAATTTCCATTGCATGGTAGAGATTTCGATGCCTTCGGGAAGATCGTCTTGCATGGTAAATTCTGCTATAAAGTCTGCCAACGCTTGACCCTAGATAGCCCTTTGAGGAAGATATGTTATGCCGAACTGACTAAGCTCAATGTTCCATTTAAGCAACCTTCCAGACGTCTCAGGTTGCCGTAGGACCTATCGTAATGGATGGTTGGTGTAAACTTTGATCGGATGTGCCTGGAAGTATGGACGAAGTTTCCATGATGCAATTAGCAAGCAGTACGCCAATTTCTCAATCTTCAGATAGTTCCTCTCTGCCCATGTTAACTGTTTACTGACGTAGTACACTGGCCTTTGAATCTGGTCCTCCTCGCGAATCAAGGAGGCACTTATAGCATGTGCTGATACAGCCAAATAAACATACAACTCCTCATGATCTACCAGTTTTGACAAGATAGGAGATCTCTCCAAATGATTCACCAGAGCTCGAAACACGTCTTCGCAATCCTACGTCCATTTGAAATTTCTTTTCCCCTTCCTTGATCAAATCAAAGAAAGGAATGCATTTGTCGGTTGCTCTGAAGATAAATCGACATAAGGCAGCAACCTTCCTATTCAGGCTTTGCACTTGCTTAATATCCATTAGCGCTTGGATATTCGAATTGCCTGGATCTTCTCAGGATTGGCTTTTATTCCATAAGCATTGACAATAAAGCCCAAGAATTTTCCTGACGCAACACCGAATGAACACTTCAAAGGATTGATCTTCATCTTGTAATATCGGAGGATGTCAAACATCTCTGCCAAGTCTCAAATGTGGTCGTTTGATCATCGTGACTTCACAAGCTTACCATCCCATAGACTTCGATTGTCCTCCTAATCTGATCTTTGAACATCCGGTTTACCAAGCGTTGATAGGTTGCTCCGACGTTCTTCAATCCAAATGGCATCACCACGTAGTAGTACAACCCAACATCCGTAACAAAGCTGGTGTGTTCCTGATTGGGGACATGCACCAGAATTTAGTTATACCCCGAGTACACATCCATAAAAACGACAATTCATGTCCTGTAGTCGAGTCAACTAGCTAATCAATGCTTGGAAGGGGAAAACTATCTTTGGGGCATGCCTTGTTCAAATCCAAATAGTCAATGCACGTTCTCCATTTCCCGTTTACCTTCTTCACCAGTACAGGATTGGATATCCATTCAGGATAGAGGGCGTCGCGAATAAACCCATTGACTTTCAGTTTATCCACCTCCTATTTAAGAGCGGCGGAACTCTCTGGATCCATGCCTTGCCTCTTCTGCTTTACCGAAACATATTTTGGATCAATGTTCAATGCATGGCTCGCAATGGCAGGCGAGATCCCACACATGTCAGAATGAGTCCAAGCGAACACGTCAAGATTCGCTCGAAGAAAACCAGCAAGTTCTTTCATCATTGAGGGGTTGAGCTGCGATCCGATCTTCAAGACCCGTGATGGGACGTCGTGGCTGACCGTGATATCAATTGTCAGCTCAACCGGCGCAGCCTTGGTCTCCTTGGGCTCCTCTTTGTCATCCTTTAAATTTATATCTCTGTAGAACCGACTGTGGCGCCAAAGCCATGGCTCAGGCGCCAATTTTCAACCTTCAGTAACTTCGATGCAGATAGATTTTTCCATACCCTTGCCCTTCTCCTTATGTTGAGCTTCCCTCAACTCAGCCACATAATAGGCACGCCAGTCGCCTGATCACCATGAACAACTCACCATTATTGGTCGGAAACTTTAAAGTTAAACACTACGGGGCAAGAGCTGGCCAAAATTCAGCCAGGGTCGGTCAACCCAGAAAAACATTGTACGGTGAATCAACATCCAAAACAATGACCGATAGGATCCGCACTCTCCTACGTTCACCTTCCCTCAATTCAACAGGTAACTCCACATAACCGACAGCCTCAATTGCCACACCATTGAAACCATGTATGCAAGCTTTAGATGGTTTCAAATCTTTAGCTGCCATTCTCATTTGGTCATAGGCTGTAACGCCCCACTCTGAGACCCACTGTAACAAAGAGTATTACGGGAGTAATACTGTCTGTTAAAGTGGAGAATAGAGTATAGTGGAAGCGACCATTTGTAATCAAGCTATAACTATCTACTAAATACGTCGAAAGGATGGTATCTATATTTTTTTTTTCAAGTGGTTCGACATATTCAATAAATATTTATAACGAAATTACAATGGCTAAAGACCTATCAGAACAAGCATAGTAA
Source organism: Allium fistulosum (assembly GCA_030737815.1). Classification (NCBI taxonomy): domain Eukaryota; kingdom Viridiplantae; phylum Streptophyta; class Magnoliopsida; order Asparagales; family Amaryllidaceae; genus Allium; species Allium fistulosum. The sequence goes on along the minus strand of CM060903.1, from coordinate 325,248,947 downwards.
TAAACTATAAAACATCACATAACAGAATCACATGACAGATATAAAATCCCAGAACAATACATCGTCAATACAGATCCAAATACTATAAGTGGGTACAAAGCCACTGCCCACACATGTGAGTCAAAAATATGTACATATCAAAGTCTAAATAATAACAGAGTAGCGGAATAGTGGACAAATAAAAGCGCTATCTATCAGCATAGCAGATAATGTCCAAGCGGAAGCACAGAAGCTAAGTCCAGAGACCTAACCTAAAACAACTCGGTCTAACCCGAGCGAAAAACACTCGGGTTAGCCTAGCTAAAAATTCAGTAATAACTGAGATATATAATAATGCGGTACATAAATGAAACAGTACTTTTCCTAAGAGAAGAGTATTTTGGACCACATGAATATAATGACGGTCCCTAATCATCAATCAACAGTACAAATCTCCAAAGAGAATATCATCACCAAAGTGTTGAATAAATAAAATCACCTCATATCATCGGCGTAACCAAAGCTATATAAAGTTGCCCATAGGCAATAATCCCAAGAGTGACCAGAGTCTGTAATCAATGCCCAAGCAAAGATCGATGCTCCAAAGAGCAATGGGGATATACTGAAAAGTCAATGAAATCAAACACTGAAAAGCAGTGTCCAGAGACACTGTGAATCCACAAGGTAATCGCACTTACATCGTATGGTTCCATAGAACCAACACCGAATGGCGGTACTCGAATGGATATAAAAATCATCAGATAATACAAGTATAGCATGTGCACCGACCGGAGTCGTTATTGCCAAGTACTGTAGAGTTGTGATCGATCACTCGCACAGATGCGGAGCGCGCGAGACGGCAAGATCCTTCCCAGAAGGATAAAGGCCCAGAGGCACATGCCGAAAAAAGAAACTGCTCCATAGAACAGGTATCCAGAGACGGTTGCCCAGAGGCGTGGTGACCCAGAGGTCCAGTACTGGCCGCCCAGAGGCTAATGTGTCACAAACTTCTTGGAGAGGAACCCGTAAAGTGTTAACAATGAGTCCCATACCCCACGTTCGCACTAAACGGTTTACTAACCAATAGCAAGCTCACATTCCAAACAATAAAAAGTCCACCTCGTATCATCGGTAAACTAGGCCCAAAGGTCAAAACGATCAATCGAATAGGTCGGGGATTAACCGGAAAGAAAATACACTCGGTTCCATAGGCCGGAGATTTCCTAACCGTTTAAGCACCTTTCCACTTCGCTCGACGTGCTAAAAAGTGAGTGTGAGATTTTTATTATAGAAAATAATGGTTCGAAATGGATTTATAATTGATTTTGAGAACACTTTAAAACGGCTTTTGAAAACTCTCCTATTATGGAGTAAATAGTTTACTAATTAAAAATAATATTATATAATAATTTCGAAAGCCATTTAGGAGTGAAAAATCCTTTGAAAATAATTCATAAAACCCGTGTACGAAATCTAGAGACAGATCTCAAAGAAATCGATAAATCAGAGAATCACTGAAAACCAATATTCGTGTTGGAAAATATTCCGATTGGTTGTGAACCAAAGTTCAACAATTTCTGATTCGCAATTGAAACCCAAAAGTTCATTGTAGAAACAATCAATTTGAAGCGTTTGCACCAAAATGGTGCAACCCGGACTCGGTTGCACCAAAATGGTGCAACCGGTGGGTCGGAACCCGGCTGCACTAAGTGGGTGCAGCCCATTAAATGGAAGCCGGCTGCACCGCATGGTGCAGCCAGTTCTTGTAAACCAGGCTGCACCAGGCGGTGCAGCCGGTTTGATCAAGCCCCAGCCCGCTTGGGCTCGGGAGAATTAGCAAGCCCCAGCCTAGGCGGGCTGGGGAAAAATGATAAGCCCCAGCCCGCTTGGGCTGGGGAAGAATAACACGCCCCAGCCCAGGCGGGCTGGGGAAAAATATTAAGCCCCAGCCCAAGCGGGCTGGGGTTCAGTCAAGCCCCCAGCCCGCCTGGGCTGGGGAAGTAACAAGCCCCAGCCCGCGGGCTGGGGAGAAATACAAGCCCCAGCCCAGGCAGGCTGGGGAAAAACATTAAGTCCCCAGCCCGCCTGGGCTGGGGAATAATTAGTAAGCCCCAGCCCAGGCGGGCTGGGGAAAAATGGTAAGCCCCAGCCCGCCTCGGCTGGGGAAGATTTGGTAAGCCCAGCCCGCTTGGGCTGGGGAAGCAGCAAGCCCCAGCCCATGCGGGCTGGGGTTCAGTCAAGCCCCAGCCCGCCTGGGTTGGGGAAATAACAAGCCCCAACCCATGCGGGCTGGGGGGGCAAATAGCGGGCCGCACTGTGCGGACCCGCTCTGTGCATGCACGCCAGCCCACTAAGGGCTGGCCTGCTACCGACTAGCCCAACTGGGCTAGCCCGCTGCGCCCAGGCAGCAGCCTGGGTGCAACCCAGGCCTATCCTGGTGCACCCAGACCACTGTTTCAGCCTGTTTCCAGGCTGAAACATTCCAGCCAGCTGAAAATGCTAATTTTTGTGATTTTGGGGTATTTTTTTCAAGTTTTTGGCACCAAATTTCACCAATATCAATCACTAACTACCCTATAATGATTACTACACTATATTAAATGAAACAAAGGGCCAAAGCTTAGCATTACCTTAGGAAGCAATATCACAAGCACCTTATGTGCACACCCCAAAATGAAAGCAAAGATGATCAAAGAGCTATGATTCACATGTTACATAATAAAACATGTGTTACTAACTGATTACCGAAATCAAAAGATGATTAAACACATATTAGAAGAGGTTTTTAGCAATATACCTCTCTAGAAAGCAACAAAGACTACTATAGCATCAATCCAAGTTAGCAAAAGATGATTAGGAGGCTATAAGATCAAAAAAAACACATAAAATACGTGTTACCAAATAAATTTCAGAAATTAAAAAGATATAAAAACGGATTTGAGGTGGGTATTTGCATTACCTTTGCATAGAATGACTTGCATAAGCTAAAACTAGAAGGAGATGAAGATAGAGGCCATTTATGTTAAGAAAGCTTTAGGAAATGATTAGGGTTTTGATTAGGGATGAATGAATGAAGTTAGGAGAGTTTGAGATAATTTATAGAGGAGGTTTAGGGTGGGTTATTGGGCTAGGTTTAGTAACCCAATAAGAAGAGAGTTATTTACATGTTTCCAAAAATTAGTCTAAGTGTTCATATATGTTTATAAAACTCATTTTTCTTATCAAACCCGTTTTAAAATCTCTCCTAAAATATTTAACTTTCCAAAAATAACATTTTATCCTCATTTTAAAATCCCATATTTCCCGTTTAATTAAAATAGCCCTATTCAAATAAATTTTGTTATTCCAAATCCTTTTATGCTTCATTAAAATAAATAAAAATCCTAACTTTTATTTATTAATTGGTAATGCAAATCCCGGGTTGTTACAGACTCCCCCCTTAAGAAAATTGCGTCCCCGCAATTCCCTAAAATAGATGTCGTCTATAACGTCAAATCCACTAAAGAAGTGATAGAGATAAAATAGAGAATTCTCACCCGTAGAAGAAGATGGGAGAAAGCCAGGATAAGAGCGTTCGATAGATTCTCTGGTCTCCCAAGTGCAGTCCTTAGGATTCGGTGACCATTGAATCTTCACGAGTGGAACCTCTTTGTTGCGAAGGCGTCTAACCTCCGAATCAAGCACACGAAGAGGTTGTTGCTCCAAAGATAAATCAGGTAAGATCTCTAAATCAGGCACAGCATGCGACTCAATGATAGAATCAGGATCGCGGACACACATGCGAAGCTGGGAAACATGGAACACGTCGTGCATTCCAAAGAAGTGAGCAGGTAGAGCCACACGATAAGCCACGGGGCCAATGCGTTTCGTAATAGGAAATGGTCCAACATAGCGAGGAGCCAACTTCCCTGTAGAGCTGAAACGCACAACCCCTTTTAAAGGAGATATCCGAATAAAGACATGATCACCAATGGAGAACTCAAGAGGCTTCCTACGGTTGTCCGCGTAGGATTTCTGATGGTTCTGCGCCTCTTTCATTCTGTAGGTTAGAAAGGCATAATAATTATATTAAAATAATTATATAAGTTTAATAGTTTGCAAATTATTTTGGAAACAATAATTTTAATCTATAGCAATTTTTTGAAAAGGATTTGGTAAAGAAGTTTATTATCCAATAGCAATTTGACAAAGGATTGAAATTGGTGAAAAGAAATTGCGTTTTAAAGAAACAAAATAGTTTTTATGTTAATTAAGAGATTGCCAAGTCGTTTTTAATCAATGTCAATGTCCATCTATGCCACAGCTATCAATGGTGCTACATGTTTTCTATGCCACCTATTTTCTATGTCGCATGTTTTCTATGCCGCATGTTTTCTATATTGCATGTTTTCTATGCTACATGTTCCTATGCCGCATGTTTTTATACCAGCATCAATTTTGTAAGGCAGTAATGCCATATTTTCGACATTGATATTAAAAGGTATGATGCGGCATATATATAATTTCGGCATTATTACTTTTGGCAGCAATGCCGCATATAAACCTTACTTTCGACATCGATATAAATGGCATTGACGTCACCTATTTTCTATATATACAAAAACGATATTAGTGACTTTATGATATTGATGCCAAAGGTCATCAATGTCGGCATTCCCATATTTCCAAGTTTTATAGCTTTATACCATGCAAACCACAAACTATACTACTTATATTTGACAACCTATATATTTTCGTTATGCAACATAAATGATTTTGGCCCCATGGCCTTATGCTTTATAAATCAGATGCTTTAACATGATTTTGATATAGAAGGGGTGCAATAACCCATGTCGGCGATGTTGATGTCACGCTTTATCAATTCAAATGGTTTTATTATATAGCTTTATAGCTAAAGGGTTTTGAAGTTAATGAAACCCATTTTGTAAAAGTGTATACATCTTGGCATAAAATTTTGGATAAATTAAAGGGGTATAATATCTTTGATTTTAAGTATGATTTCAAGGGTTAAATCATTCAAAATAATTATGTTTTCAAGGAAAGTGGGTATTTAGCCCATAATTTTACTAGTAAAGTTATTGTTCTTATCATCTTTAGATAAATTGTGATAGGATGAATTTGCTCAAGGATTAGAGAATAGAAACCAGATAATGAGACTGATGTAGGGTAGCACCATATACTTCAACTATTAGCCCCTAGTTGATATTAGTCCACAATTCTTGTGCGTAGGGCTTTGTTAAGGGTAAAACTAAAAGTATGTTTATGCATAGAAAGGAATATAACTTAGGTAGGTTATTTGTGCCTGTAAAATCATTAGGTTCATAGTGAGCCTAGCGAAACTATGAGATCGATAGACGGTCGAGTAAACACTACGATGATTTTGCTTAGATGGACATTCATGTTTACTCCGAATGGTAAGTTGGAGAATTTTGGTATATTTGGTAGGCCCAAGTCAGCCATATAGGTTTGTAGTCACCCTGGGAAAACTACGAAGTAGAGACAGACAACCAGTTAATTAAGACAGATTAGTCAGGATTACCCATGTAGCATGCATGCATTTAATTATCTTGTTTTTGTGTAATCATTGTGATTACAAGAGCATGATTGTGATTGACATATTTTCAGAGATACTAGTGAAAGGAAAACCCATTCCACTATACCGCGCTGCCTCACTAGATATCTATTATCAAGATGGCATATTATTATTCGCACCAGACTTTTTGTATGTCCTAAAGTTTTTGTTTTTCCCCTTTAACTCTCGGGTACTCAATTGAGTAATTTGAGAGTAAGGTTTCCAAGTTTGATGAATAAATCTTCCGAAGACATGTAGGAGGCAGAGCTAGCTATATAGGAGTCTATTTATGTTTGCTATGTTGTTATCATTTTGTTTGAATGTATGTAATGGCAGAAGCTGTATCTGTCTATCAGTAAACTATTATTAGCCAAGGAGGTATCTTCATATGTCGCTCTTATAGTATTTTGTAATAATTATATTTTCTCTGAACATGGTCAACGTTTGAGATTGTGTAATGAATATGGATTATTAATGAAATCTATATTTTGGAAATTTTTTATATTCCTATGCTTTGGATGTTAATGATACTATTAACCGATCTCATTCTGTCACCAGAGAATAATATTGTTGATGATTGCAGCATCAGTAGTGCTTATTTTCGGGCCTTGGAATGAGGGATGTTACAAGCAAGTTCCCATTCCTCAACAAGCTGCACCAGCGGCACCCGCTGCCCGCCTGTCAAAGCAACACCCCGCGCTATAAACTTTCCCAAGATGTGTAAGGACTTCCAGAAGATGGGTGGAATGGTGTATACGGGAGTTGGAGGTTTTGTGGAGATGAAGACTTGGATTAACGAATGTGAGTGTATATTTTGGGAGCTTGGATGGTAAGGCCAGATCAAGAGAAGAACGGCGACATTGCATCTTAAAAGAGAGGCCTTAGATTGGTGGACTATAGTGGTTGTGGAAAATGCTGAGAGAGTAATCACTTGGGCTGAGTTCAGAAACCGCTTTGAGTCGCAATTCATACCTAGGACTGAGGTGAATTTGCAATTGGAAAGGTTTATACAACTTAGGCAGGGAGAATCCACTTTAAAGGAATATATCATTAGGTTCATCGAACTAGCTAAGTTCGGAATGAGCTTGATCGCTACCCCCGTGAAGAAGGCAACGAAGATTGTGAAAGGCCTGAATTCCCCACTTAGATAGTTTCTTTTGACCCAATTACCCACTGGATCTACTTATGAGATGCTAATTGAGATGGCTTTGCTTCAGACGGATAGCTTGGAGGAGAAGGAGTAGTAAGACCGTTGCAAAACCAAGATGGAGTTAAGAAGGGTGGATTCTGGGCAAATAAGAAGGCTAAAGGAAGTTCAAGAAGGAAGGTATAACATGTTGGAGATGCTAAAAGAAAGGACAAGTCGCTAAGGATTGTAAAGTGAGTTTTATGATGGAAGAGTCCAAGGGGAAGTGCTATCATTGCCATGAGGAGAGGTGTTACTACTATAATTCTTGCCGACGGATTCGATGTGCCATGACTTTGCTTCGGTGAACGACATCCAAGACATATAGCCAATGAAATACTTATAGATTAATGTCGAAGAAGTTGAGCACCACACTTTAACCATAATAGAGTATATACAGTATCGCACGTGGTCAAACAAGTGAAGAGGCTAAGTAAAACCTACTTCACCAATTGTTAGATAGTGTAAAAGTGATCATAATGTGTTTCATCAACGCAAGACCCTGTCTGCATCACACCGCACAAGCTCCATGAAGGTTTCATTACACATGGCCATGCCCACTACGTTAATAACCACTTTTCACTTTATCTATGTACAAGCAACATTGCACCTCACAAGCTCTCCAAAGGTATAGCATATCGAAGACATTAAGAAAAGTACAGAGCTATATTGTATTCATGTCAAATATAGTACTTCATCATTGTGTTCATTTCGCACATGAAGACGTTGTATATGCGGTGTTGATAGAGAGCACTATCAACATCCACGAAGACCTTCATATTGCAGGAAGGCGAGATCACATATCAGAGCACTTCGAAGGCATCCCTCTATACCAGTACCAATTGATGCCAGCATCGAAGACATCAAGAATGGGACAATGTCTCCTCTTACATATGACATCTAGCTGTGAAGAGAAGAGCTAAATTAATACAGTCAAAGTCAAGCCTCATTGAAGTCAATCCCGCTAAAGGCATACTAGCGGAGAGGCCAATACGAAACACTGATGAAGTCAAAGCCTACCGAAGACTTGAGATGTGAAGAGAAAGCCGCCCACCTCTATAAATACAACCGTAAGGGTGCCATTTGGGGGATGGATTTTGATTCCTCTCTCCCTCGCTTCTTAGATCAAAGCCTTGTAACCCTAAATTGATTTAGGGATTTTTATAGTCCATTGAACTATTTGAATTTGTACACATAAGGATTGGAAATTAAACAATGGCATAGCATAGCATATTGAACAACATGTTCAATTTGACTTGGATTTTTTAATCCGTGACTTGAATAATTACTTGACTTCGAACCGATCCGTGCATAGTACATTGAACATTGAACTGGTTCTCGTACAATACATTGAACTTTGAATTACCTATATGACTTCAACTATCTCGACTACATTAAGGAACCCTACGAGAAGCCTCTTTGAATTAAAGGATTCAACAAGCTTCTCCAAGACTTCTTATTGATTAGCCTATCTTCCTAATCATTTTGGGGGTTAGCAAATTTATTCGTTATCATTTTAATGCTAGAAGGAGGGCCTGAACCTCTGACTTCTTTGAAACCCTAAGTGGAACCACTTCAACCTACATTGAACTATCCCAGCTTGCATAATTATGGATCAGAGAACTTACCCTACCAAGTATATCCTATTTTGAACTAACCAACTTCAATCCTTGACGCCATGCCGCTTAATCGTGTAAAGAAGTCTGTGCAAAGGTCTTCTGAACCACGAATAATTAGGCCCACTTATCAAGACACAAGTGATCCACGATTCCATGAAGAACAAGTACTGATATTGAAGGCCTTGTAAATCATGAATGAAAAGAAGTAGATGGCCTTTTATGATCCAGACAATAGAGCATAAATCCATTTCATTTGGGTCCTACACCAATTTTTGCCTTGGGAGTGAAAACCCCGAAGAAGGATAATATGTTCTTAAAGATGAGGAGGGCTATCCAATTCCAAGTCCAAGGAACTATATTCGAGAAAGAAACAACAAGTGATTTTGATATGTTCGCTCAGAAATGGCATGGGTTCATGGATTAATTCAAAGAATGTTGAAAAGAAAATTAATCATTGAAGATGAAATACCCATGCCGTGTGGCAAAAGAATTAAACATCAGCCAAGGAAGCTAACCTCCAAATCCTGACTCCCAAAAGATTGCATTCTCACTACCTCTCTTGAAAACATCTAATTCCTAACTCAGGATAAGTTTAACGATTGGCCGTCACAAAAGAGAAAACCCAAGTTTGAAAGAAAACTTGAAAGCTCGTATTGCCACTATCACCTTACAAAAAGGCATGATACCAATCAATGTAGAAGCCTAGAAGGAATGATCATTGAATTTCTAGAGCAAATCAAGCTCGATGAATTTCTAAAAAGATACGACTTTGTTAAAAGGTATTAGACAAGTTCGATAATAAAAGAAGTTCTTCAAATAAGTAATTCTACATGGTTGAGGAGAAAAATTCTCCTTGTATAATGGAAAGCCTAAATCACTACCTAAGATGGTAGTAAGGGGCTAAAGCCTTTGTCTCCAGCTAACACGTGCCTAGAAAAAGTGCCTCATAGAGGGAGGATGGAGTAAGCCTTTGGTCTCGTCCGAAAGGGCTTGGCCATAGCACCTGCCAACCCTGCGGTCCCGCCTACATGGCTTGGATGGAGCATAAGCCCTTAACCCTATCATCAAAGGCCCGGTTAAGGTGCCTCCTAGAGGGATGCCAGAGTAATCCTTTCTCTCGTCCGAAATGGCCAGTCCAATGTTTCTGCAAGCCTTCAATCCATGCCTATGTGGCCTGGTAAGAGTGGCCCCTAGAGGGAGGATGGAGTAAGCCTTTAGTGCCATCATCAAAGGCCTCACTAAAGCACCGGACTAGCCTTCAGTGCCTGCCATGAAAGGCCTCACTAAAGCGCCTCCTAGAGGGGGATCAGGTAAGTCTTTGGTCCTACTTAAGATATCTAACCATACGCACCGGACAGCAGACCTAAACCATCACCTAAGATGGTGATAAGGGGTCCAAGCAAAAGTAATGCTCCCAAATCAATCGAAATCAAAACCAAGTGGTGCTCTCAAATCTATCAAAATATGAGCCAAAGAAGTGCTCTTGAATCAATCGAAATCATAGCCAAGTAGTGTTCTCAAGTCTAAAAAGTTTGAACCAACTAGTACTCTCAACCGATCAGTCATCCAGAGGAAGATCTAACGAAAACAAAGCTAGATAGCGCTTCAAATCTATCTAACCCCCAAGAAAAAAAGATCTTCAAATATTCCATTGCTGGATACAAGTTTCTGATTTTCTACTATTAGTAGATATAGATTTTCGATCTTCTATTATCCTATATACGGATTTCTGGTCTTTTATTATTCCAGACGTGGATTTCTGACCTTCCAGATGGGGATTTCTAATATTATATATTATTACCAAATCTAATATCTAAATAGGGATATCCGTTATTAAACATCTGCGTTGAGTTATAAAAGGCTCAATCAGCAGCAATCTCAATTTTACAAACAAGCAGAAAGTGAGCTCAAATACTCAAAGTATGGAAAAGTGAAATACTAAGCATCATGCAGTTTCAAGTCAGAATCAAAATTCAGTTCTTAGTTGCATATCCGAGGTAATATTCATTTAATTAGAAATTGTTTACAATTTGATACACTATTGACACAGTTGTAGGCACAAAAGACAGATAAAAGAAAGAAAATCTAATCAAGGCCAATTCCTGTTACAGCCCAAGATTCTGTGCTGATTTATCCAAACCCTTGGCAACTAATGGATCAATGATATGATGAATGGACACGTCCACAAGTTCCTTGAGCTTCTTTTCCCTTTTACAAATGGTGTATGCATCATCAGTCGAGTTGATCTACTCTTTTAGGGTATGATGAAGATTCTTATTTGCTTCTCGCAAAGTTCAAATCATACTCATCAGCCTTTTGATTTCTTAATTAAGATCATACTTCTCACGTTTGACTTTCTGAACCTTATTTTCATATTCATTAATGAGTTACTTAGGATATCTTTTCCTCCCACTTCTTGTTGAATACTACATCATTTCGAATTTAACTTGATTACCTAGCTAGAGGTCACTGCATTACTCTAACCTGGAGGAGGGTTTAGTAAGGCAATAAACTCATGATTAGTCGAGGATGTGGATCTTGTTTTCTATTTCGGAGTAGGAGAGGGAAGGCTAGAATCACCCACACTTACAATAAGCTCCAAAGATTGGCATGATTGGCTTTTTTTAGCTCTAATTCGAGATCACTTATTTTCTGATGAAGCTTAGTTATCTCAATGTCAGCTTCGATAGAGAAGTTAGATCTCTGAGTTGTGTCCTTTCTCTTTTTTAGCAACTGAAGCTCGTTCTTCGTTTCTTTAAGTTCTACCTCCATGAGAGTGGTTATTTATTTGTAAGCACTAAAAGCTGATTTTAATAGAAAATAGTTCATATGCCACTTTCGTGCCTCAGGGTTATTTGAGAATCGTAAAGCCGAGTCATCTTGAGATGATCATTTCTCCTCCATATATGCAAACAGTCAATCTTTAACTTCAATAACTCGCAAGGTGTCTAAGGAATCAGATTTACACGCTAACTAAGCATCCTATTAAAAATAAAGAAAACAAAATTTTACATGAAGGACAAACTCTTCCATTAATAACAAACGAAGTTTACAGATAATAATAAGAGTCAAGGTTACATTGCAATTCCATTTCAATAACACTTAATTAATGTTCAAAGTTTTGAAACTGCGGCGTTAGCCTTTTGAATGACCTATCAAGCAAAGTAAGTGTAGAATCAAAAGAAGCCTTGATTCCATCTGGAGTATAAATTGGAGGAAAACGATGATAATCTCATTCCTCGACTGGAGGGCTATCTCGACCACATATTAATTTTGTGTGCTAGGATCGGATTTTGCCAGGTAATTTCTCCTTCTCATCACCCATAAAGTAAAAGTGGAAACGGGAAAACTACATTTAAATTTCTTGTAAATCTCCGAGGAAAAAGTGCCTTGCTAATTGTGATGTTTTGAGAATTGAAGATTTCTCATTAAAATCCTTCCTCAACTTAAAATTTTTACTCAGGAGATCCTTAGGGACCAGACTGCATGAGAAGTCTTGAATATGTTCAACGTAGAAAACTAAAACAATGAAATCCATAAGTAAACCAAGTAACATATCATTATTGTACAATCATTTAGGTTCATACAAAATCGATTTCTTATACATGTCAAAGATAAATCTCTTCCTATTATACTTAAGTTTTTCAGGGGCGGGAAGAGAAAGAGAAGAAAGAGGAATTGGAGTAACTCTAGGAAGATTCGAACATGCTCTGGGATGGGGATCAGACCCATACTCGTCCAAATATCTGCGATGAAAGCATCTAAGCAAACCTCCATAGTTTAAACCTAAGTATGAGAAATAGACAAATCTACCCCAACAATAAACTTTGTACAATAACTCAACCAGGGCATCTCTGTCACCAATTAGCACCCAAAATAGGGGCATCGGTTGGGAATTTTCTTTGATAAGTCTTTCTCGGTGATGACGAGCTTTCCATATCCGAGGAGCAATTTATTTATCTTTGATGCACCATAATCTTGATGTGCTCCTAGCAAGCTTCTCGTATTATTTATATAACTTATTATAATCCTTTGCTTGTTTCTCCAGTTCCCTATTTAGGCAATCTATATCTGATTATTTCTTATTTAGCATGACATCATAAAGATATTTTGACTTTCTCCTTAAATAAAGTAGTTAATGTTTAATTAAAGGTTATCTAATAGTCGAAAACATTAAATGAGATCCATAACTGTGAGAGCAGAATAGTAAACGACAAGATTTTTTCTTTGTCTTTAGGCTTTGGGCCTAGGGAAGTGTTGTCCTTCCTGGGAGAACTTGTCCAGGAAGGATCAAGAATTTCAATAGCCCCCGTACCTGGGAAAATTGGACCTGGATTAGCACCTCCTGACCTGTCCTTTCCAACCGATGGTCCAGAAATGCCATTTCCACGACCTCCACCATTGTTGTCATTATCATCATCATCATTGTCACCTGGACCATCACTATCATTATTACTCCCATCCTTATACTCATCATCATCCTTCTCCTCTTCATCTGAATCTGTCTCCTTATCAACGAATGGATCATCAAAAGTTAGCAGATTTACAGCATCGATCTCCTCCTCTTCCTCAGGAACATGAGATCCCTATGACATCTCTTTAAATTTTCTTATGAACTTGTCATTCCATTCTGAAGGAAGGGAGGGGAAACCGAAGTTCGGATACTTATAAGCGTTGTCATCATAAACAATGAAGAGTGCCTTTTCATGAGATCTCTTGATAATGGTATCGAGAGGCATGTCGATAAAATAAGACACTTTTTGCTTTGTGTGTTTAATCACTTCTGCTGACTTGCTTAGGAGATCTTCTTTCGTCTTTAGCTTTTTATTAAGAGACGTGTTCTCTACCACAAGCCTAGCTTCTTTCATCTCGACTTCCTTAAGAGTGAGTTTTAAAGCTATTACCCTATTCTTTGAAGTCTGAAGTAAGATTTTTGTCTCTTCAAGAGAGGCAGCCAACTTTCCTTTCTCTTATATAGCTTTGTCTCTTTCGGTAGTTAAAACAATAACATGGTTATTAAGTGAGGAGTTTTCCTCCTTTAGCTTTGAAATTTCACTTGATGACTCCAAATCCTCGTCTTGAAGTGAAAGCAGATGCTTGGCAACATAGAATGGATAATGAAACCTAAATACATGGGATAGTAATAGTTTAAAGCTGCTAGAAATAAGGGGTACATACCACTAAATGTTGTCTAAGAAGAATGAATCGATGATCTCGGGTGTAGGAAGAAGGTTGCAATGGCTAGGAAGTAGCAAAAGAAGGGGATTGGATTACTAATTGAAGAAGGTCGTTAAATTTATTGATAAAAACTGACGATTGGGACTTAGAAGGAAGAGAGCTCTTTGGAGTACAAGAAAACCCAAACTCTTCACAAATACGATTCAAGGGTTATAGACAGCTTGGGACGGTAATATGGTGGAACAAGTCCTGAGAACCCTCTGCTTTAATCACTTGTCGGGTCCCATCTACGGCAACATTAAGATTCATTTTGTCTCCAGCTGCATCAAGATTTTGAATTTCAGGGTTTGAATCAGCACCAACCAACCCTTTTTCTCCTATAATGGTTGGGATTTGCGTGTCCCCAGTCTTAAGCTTCTTGCTAGGAGTAGACGCAGCAATAGAACTATCATCCATCTTTCTTTTGAAAGAGAAAACGAACTGGAAATAGCATCTTTAAGAGATCGAGTCTTGGGAGCTTGAACCGAAATAGAGGCATCATCCTTCTTTGGTGTATCTTTGGAGGTATCAAATGTGACTTCCTTCCATATGGGAGCAACAACCAAAGCGGATGAACATAGACCAATGGAATAAATTTGTGAGATGATATTATAATAAATTTTGAGTGATTGCAATGATATCTTACTAGGAATCCCAAGCTGAACTGGGGAATTATATGAAAAAAGTTTGGGCTTGCCCATTACCAACGAACCCTTTCCCCTAGAGTTACGTTTTAACATTAGAGGTTCCCCTAGGAACCTATGTCCATCTGAAATGATAGAGTGTTGGTAAAGCTTGGTCGGGATTAGCAATCTGAGCTTATACCCTTGTAACACCCTTAATTTTTATTGACATTATTTAGGAGATTTAATTAGAATAATGTAGATAAGGAGATTGAGGTTGATAAACTAAGTGGCTGTGTTTATTTAAATCAAATGAACTTATAAATGGTTAAGTGTTAGCTAAAATAAATATAAGGGCATAAGGGTAATTACTACCCACATTCTCCACCCTTATACCATTTTCTTTAGGCCATACACGGTCATTCTATCACAAGTAAAATTTTAACCATAAGAAAGAAGAGAGCCTGCGATTAAGAAGATAGCAAAGAAGAGAAAATTAATCTAAAGCTTAGGATCAAGCTAGAAGAAATCAATCTCAATCAATCATCAATTTCCTTATCCAATCTATGGTAAATAATAATCACTACATCTCTATTTTGGTTATATAATCATATGGTTTTGGATTTAAGGTTAGATCTGTTTTTATGATATATTGAGTGATGATATGCTTGATTTATGATTATATGGTTTAAACAAGGTTGTTTAAAGGAGAGATGAATGGTTTTAGGGTAAAACCAAGATTAAATGATTTATAAATGCCATGAAAAAATTATATGTTATGGAAAGCATAATTTTGGAGTTGGGTTTCAATTTTTATAATTTTCCAAGCCGTGGAGAATTAGTAATGAATTTTCAAAGGAAAATATGGTTATTTGGGTTTCTAAATTTATTTTGGAAAATATAATGAGAATTTGGGTCTGAAATTTTGATATGTTAGATAACATAATTAAAGTGAATTTCTGGAATTTTTGGGGATTTTTACTAAGTGATTTAGTATGGAAATTAAATTATTTTGGAAAGAAGGACCTAAATGATTTAATTGTTTTATTAATAAGAAGGGCTTTATTATTAAAAGTTATAATGATTTTAGATCTAAGAAAATGCAGCAAAAATTATCCAAGTTACTTAAAAGTTTACCAAAGCCAATCAAATGTTTACAAGTAGGCAAGTTTGTTACAAAAAGTATACTTTATTTGGTAAAAACGACCTTTTGCTCAGAAAAAGGGGTTCCGCCTTCTTTAGAAGGTCCCTTCGACCAAGACCTTTCGCCTCTAACCTAGTCGAAACCTTCTAGATCGAAACCAGTAACCTTCAGAAAAAGGGGTGTCGAAAGGTAGCTTTCGACGGAGTTGGTTCCTTAGTTTATTTTGGTTTGAAAAGAAAAGCACTTTCCTGTTTTTAAAGGGGTTTCGGCATAGTCGAAACCTATGGTTTCAAAAGTGAATTTCAAAGAGGATTTCGAAAGAGAACTGCCGCCTTTTTTTTAAAGAAGTAACTTCCGAAGGAGTTACTTAGATTATGTTTAAAGCTTTCGGAAGGGGTAGCTTGGACCAAGTTGAAACCCTTCTGTGAATTGGTGACCTTCCGATGGCATTGAAGGCATCAATGTTGTCGAAAGGTTCAGTTGCTTTATAAATACAATCCACTTCCTAATGCTTTCTAAAGGGGTTAAGGGTTTCGCAGGCAATGGTTTCGGAAGGGGTTTCGAAGCTAACCTTCAATTGTTTTACCCAGATATTTTAATGCTTTCGAAAGTATGGTTTCGACACCATCAACCTTCCCTGATACATTTTGAATTAAAGAGTGGTTTCGAAAGAGATGCTTTTGCTTATGTTCACTTTGACCCAAAAATGATGTTTTAAGTATAAACCCAATGCTTTTGAAAGAGGTACTTTCAATGGTTTCGAAGGGTAACCTTCAATGGTTTCGAAAGAGCGCTTTCAAATGGTTTTGAAGCTAAGTTTCTATACTTACATGATAATACTTTAACATGGTTGAAAGGCTTCAAAAGTGATGTTTTACATATTCGAAAGGCAGGAGCCTTATGATTTAAAGATGGATTTTTTAAGGATTTCGGAGGAAGTCGTCCTATGTGATCGAAAGCAAAGGTTTCGAGCTGTCGAAAGTTTTTAAAACCCAAACTCAAATGTGGAAAAACCCATGGCTAAATAAAGGAGTTTTGAAAGGACTTTAAGTAATAAAATTTGAAGAAGTATTGCCTTAATAAAAATATAAGTTAAAGGGATAAACTATGTTTTATATGAAATGTATTTCAAGGACCTTAAACCCACAGGAGTGGTATTGTTTAATTGTTATATGCTTCTTCAAATATGAATATATTCACATGCAAACCCATAACTGTATTTTAGGGATAAAAAAGGGGTAGAAGAACCAGCTAGGTTAACCCAGTAGTGAATATAAATTGATTAAACTCCAGAATGAGTAGAATTGCATCCAAGGAGTCAGGGAGACCGAAAATATAGGATACTTAAAATTTGAAGTTGTCCAGGAGATAGGTTCATAGTAAACCCATGAAAACTATGATAAGGTAATTATTGGAGGTAACCAACAAGTTCATAGTAAACCCATGAAAACTATGTATTAAGGACAGTTAGCAGGGGCTAATTGGTTTGTAGTGAACCCATGAAAACTATATCCGAATTAAGAATTAACAGCAGTCAATAGGTTCCTAGTCAACCCATGAAAACTAGGATAAGAAAGAATTTAATGAAAGCATCAGTAGGTTCCTAGTCAACCCATGAAAAATAGGATAAGAAAGAAGTTAATGGAAGCATCAGTAGGTTCCTAGTCAACCCATGAAAACTAGGATGAGAAGTCAGTTACTAGATAAATCCATAGGTCCATAGTCAACCAATGAAAAATAGGATAAGGGATTAGTTATTGGAATGACTAATAGGTCCAGGGGGACCCATGAACTGATTAAGTTAACTGGCAGAGGCCTATAGGTTCTTAGTGATCCCATGAAAACTATGAATAGGACAAAGTGTCCATGAGTAATGAAAAAGGTTATTAGTAGACCTGTAACGACCTGCATTTTTAACACTTTAAAAATACGAATTAAAATAAAAAATTTGGATAAAAATCCGAAGGAAATAAAATTTTGTGTTGTTAAATGTGAATTACAAGTTAAAATGCAAAACTGAATTCTGAAATAACTTATTTGTAAATTAAATATGGATGTTAACCTGTATTGAATGTAAGCAATAAATTGAGTTTGATTGTAAACCAAATTGGTTATGATTGTAAACAAAAATAAAACGGTAGATTTAATAGTGGAAGTATATGTTATTGAAACTAATATAAATAAATGTAACTTAATATTACAGTTGATTGAAATCAAATAATAACCGAAACTGTAATTTGATAAAGATGTTAACTGGTAATTGAACGTAAGTAAAGATTTAAATTTGACTGTAACAAGTAATTGAATTGAATTGAATTTGATTGTAAACAACGAAATAAATAAAATGTACATTTAATATTGAAGTTATAATATGGAAATCAACGTAAATGAATGTAATTTAATATTACTGTGAATTTAAATAAGATGATAGCTGAAGAAAATGAAAGTAAATGAATTATAAACTATTGATAATAATGTATAATTAAATGGTTGATTCAATAATGAAAGTGTAAATCGAAATAAAAAAATTCATTTGGAATTAAATAACTTGAATTTGAATTATAATATAATTGAACGCTGAATCTAATATAATCTTTTATATTGGATTTATAATGGAAAATTGCATTGTAAAAGATTGTTAATTACTATGAAATTAAAAATGAAATTTGTGAACAATTGAAATTTGATTTAAAAGTTAATAATTTAAAATTGGGAATTTTATATTGAAATTAAACAGTAAAAATAGCCATTTTTACAACTGTCTCGGATTTCGACGAAACTAGTTTCATCGGATCCGTAACAGTGAATTATTGTAAGGTTTCAATTTTCGTAGCAATCGGACTTGTCGTTTGATCGTACGGACTCGAAACGCCTTGAAATAAATACAATTATAATCAATTAAAATCAATTTGAAATTTTGATTTTAGCATAACTTCTTCATACGATGGAATTTGGACTTGAAACCTTTTCCATTGCGTTTAAAATATTTTAAAACACCTATTTTGATATATGAGTTTACCCAATTTCGTTCCGGGGTCAGAACGGGCTTTTCGGGCCATAGTTTGTTCCGCACGTTCATCTATCCAGTCTATCTACTCTATCTCTAACATACCTATATAAACACAGTTATAAACCCTAGCCTCCCTAATTTTTTTTGTCTGTACGTACAATTCATCTTCTTCTTAGCTTCTCATTCCAATGGCAGACAAAACCTAATTCCCAAATTCCAAAATCTAAAAAAAAAAAATATTCGAGATTTACGCGCTTCGGGTCGCGCTTGGGGTTTCAGGGGGAAAAATCCTGGAGCTACTTCGAGTCGGGAAGAAAACTACTCGGGTCATCGGGTCGTTTTCGCAAAAACTCCAAGCAGGCATCGGGTATTTGAGGTGGGAACTCGAAGTCGACTCAGCACCAGAATTTTCCAATCTTCAAATTTTCATAACTTTTGCATACGGACTAGGATTTGGACGAGGTTTCTTTTGTTAGGATCGTATCGAAATTCCGGACACTTTGACGCTGGTTTGGATGGATTTGGAGACTGTCAAAATTTTGGGTTTAAATTGAATTTAAATTCAATTTAAATTCAAAAGGTGAGTGTTTTATAACGCTCACAATGTACTGAATATTTTTATGGTAGTTAAATTTGACATTATGAAGTGATATGAATTTATTTGTCGTTGTTTGATAAATTTTAATTGTCATATAGATTGTCGTGTGAATTCACCGTTGAAAATTTAAATTGACAGTAAATTGAAATTAGGATTTAATTGAAATCAAATTTCCCGATATTGATAACTATGAAATTGCCGTGAATTGTATTGACTATTGGATGATTTATTTCGATGGATGCTATTGGTTGATATTTAAATGTTTGGATGTTTATTTGCTTATATATATCCTGTTATACATGCACATGACACTGTGATTGGTTTAAGTAATATATATTCATCCCTGACATTTAATTGAAATAACGAACCACTTGGCCATAGGTTAGAGAATTATATACGGACACCGGGTTGGTTAAATTAAATGATTTTAAAGTTGTTTTGAAATTATTTAAATGAATTGAGATTTTAAGAATAAAAATCCAATTTATGGAAATTGAATTATTTTGAATTGAAGCTCAAGATGTTGGAATTTAAACTTGGTAAATGAAATTGTTTAATTATTTGAAGTTTAGATTTTTTTTTAAAAAGAAAAAAAAATTTGAAATACGGCGTAAATTTTCGAAGGTTGATTTGTTTTAAAAGATTGGACTTTTAATCGAACTCTGAATATTTCTGAGAAATTTTTTATGAAATGATATTTCAAGTTTGAGTTTGGAATTGAAAATTTATTTAAAATTGAGATTTAATTAATTTGGAATTTAATTGAAATTCAAAGAAATTTGTGAATTGGACTAAATTGAAACTATTGAATTATTTAATAATTAAATAAGGTTAAATTATTTAATGATTAAATTGAATTGAAATTCTTTAATAAGAAAAAATTTGAACTTTTGAATAAGTGAATTTTTACTTCGTAAATAATTGAAACTGAGTTTCTTTATTAATTAAGTTTTGGAAAATTATTTAAGAAAGTAAATAAGTGAAATTGAATTTTTTTAACAAGAAATGAAAATGTGATATTTTTGGAATTAATGTAAGACTTGTAATTGAAAGAATTGATTTGACGAATTTAATTTAATTCAAAATTGTAAGTTTTGATTTAATGAAGTAGAACTTAAAAAGGTAGTGTAATGGATTTGAAATTTAATAGAAATTGTTTTGAATGATAAAGTACCTTAATGGATATTAAATGAAATCGATAAATGAATTTAAATTGATTTGAATGTTGAATTAAATTAATTTAAATGATTTCGGAATGAAACTTATATACGAACTTGAATCAATATTTAAATTGTTTAAATTGAAATTGAAATTGAATTATAAGATTTTGAAATTTTGATTTGGAAGTTTTGAAACGTAAATTGTGGAAATTGATTTAGAAAGACAAATGAAATGTTGATTTATAAATTCTAATTGAATTGAAATTGATTTGGTTTTGAAATAAATAAACGACCAATCGGTGAAATAATTACGGAAGTTATTAAAGAGACCGGAATTCGGTTATGGATATACTCTCTATCTAAACCGAAAACCACTTTAATAACTATACGCGGAGTGATGATCCAGAATGAAGTGGTTGGAATGATGTTCGTTGATGACTGAAGAAAGTGAACGATGATGGATAGCCTTGACACTTGTGTCAAATTGGAAATGACTCAAACAGGAGCTGTGCCGGGCCAATGGAGGATTTGCTACCTCAAGTGGACACACTTCTTCGAACTACTCATTATATGTTGTCGATTGGTGCACCCTTGATTTTGGGAGTGTTGTTTCACGGTGTTGCGGGCGCTGCGGCGTTGCGTTCTCACCAGTCCGGATCAGGCGAACGGTAGTATCACTACCTTGGGTATTGCCTCATGTGCCTTGTCATACTTGTATTCCATTTATACGCGACCACTACGATTTTGATTTGTACCTTTAGTATATGGATTGCCCTCTGGTGACTTCCGGTTTTGGGGAAACTACGGTCTTGTATATGCTTTTGGGAATAAAAATGTGTTAAGGGTGGAATGGGCCATGACTTAACGCTATTTTAATACTTTTACTTTAATGTAGACATATTATAATAGCGTATTGTACTACATAGTAGATAGTTTAACGGATCCTTGAGAGATGGAAAATCCCGTAACATCTCTTAAGTTATTGCACTCACGTTGACACTGGATAGGAGATGTCAAAACCCGTAAACATCTCTGATGCCGTCACACTCATATTTTCTTATTCGATTTGACTTACATGAGATATTTTAGTCCTGACTCGAGTGTTTTGCCTTTTCATTACGCTCGGGTCAGCCTGAGCATTTCAGATAAGGTTGAAGATCTATTTTGGAGGACGAAGACGGAGTTTGGTATTACATCATTTGTATTCTACTACTGTATTATTTTTCCGCTGCATTGTTGTATTATCTATGATATGTATGTAACTCTGATTTATGATGTATAATAATAATAAAATTTATTTATTTAACAGCTTCATGAACTGTTATTTTATTATTATATCTTGTTCCTTCCGCTGCGAGATTCTGAGTTTGTTTCTGTTCTTTCTTTTCTTATTTACCCCAATAACTATCCGTATTTCGGATTGTTTGAGTCGGCATGTGTGTATGTTTTGTCGACTTGAGCGGTCAAAAATGCGGGTTGTTACAGTTGGTATCAGAGCTTTGGTTTAGATTACCTTGGCTCTAGTGGGGAATAACTCATTGAAATAGGGTTAAACCTTATGAATGAGTTCGAGTGTATATGAGAGAGCATATTTGTAATTTTGATATAAAAATGATTTTATATTGTGTTAAATTGTTCCGTTGAGTATTTATGAATTCTGGTTGGTATCCGGACGCCAAGGCATCGATAGGAATTTCTAAACACTCGAATAGGACAGATTGACATAATATTGTTTTGGACTATATTTTTATATAAAAGAACTATCTTGAAAATTTATAAATTTTGATTGTATTGGTTGTTAGGAGATGATAATATTAGATTATCATCGTTTATTATTGATTAGTCAATATTTCTAACTATTGACTATTGGAAGATTTTAAGAAATGAAACTTGTAAATATGATTGACAATGAATATAAATGGTAAATAAAATAAAATAAAAAAATGAATTTAAATTAAGATGGAGAATTTAAATTCCGGTGTTTTGAAAATTTATTAACAAAAATTCGAAATGTATAATATAAGTATTATATGATAGTATATTCGATTAGCAATTGTTTTCAAAGGATTTTCAAATGAAGTAAGTGTTATACTCCCCTCTTGACACTAGAGAATGATTTCGGTGATGAGTGCACGCATCATCGACGTTTATTTTCGAGAGTCCAAGTGGGGGAGATCACTTAATAGCTTTTTCTAAACCCTGTTTTGATTAAAATTGAATTTTATTTTGTATTCTCTATAGTATGACTTGATACACATTAATATAAGTATATATTATTTCAAACTTGATTTGAAATGAAACCGGAGATGAAATTCTTAAGTTCTTTAATATTTAATGACTTTAAACTATTGAGATAAACAAATACTTGAATCATTACGGAACTTCTAAATTGTGAAATGAGAAATGAACCTAAGAGCTAAGTGAAAATATCAATTGAAGTAGAAATCCTTAGAATTAGGAAATTATGAATTTAAAATAAAATTGAAACTGTAAAACTCGCATAGTATTAAATTTCATTCTATAGCATAAATATAACTTACCAAAATATTTAAGAAGTTCAAAAATGTTATATGAATTGTTAATTGGATAATATACAAGTTTAGGTTTGAATAATGAAATATGCATTTAATTAATGGTTTGCAAATATAAATAAAATTGTTAGTAAATAATTGGAATTTAAAGTAACATTTAAAGGTGATTCACCATTATGTTAATATAAAATGGAAATACTATATGTGAATGTAAATGTGAAATTAAATTATAGTGAAATTTAAGTAATGACTTAAGAATTAATTAATTGAAAATTCAACTTTGAATGGAAAGGGGTTGTATGTTGTTTAACTACATTCTATTTGCATAACAAAAACTTACCAAATACTTAAAAAGTTTAAAATGCTTATAAGGATAAGTAGAGAAATAATATACCAGTGTGAGAGTGAATAATAAAATGTGAAGATTTATTGATAGTTGTAAATATAAAAGAAATTTAAGCTGTAAAATGAATGATATATACAAGAGAATGAATAAAATTTAAAATTCATGAAATATAAAATTTGTAAATGGAAACTAATTAAAGTTGAATATAACTAAATGTCAATAAACTTGGAAGTGTATGAAATAAAAAAATTTGACTTGGAAATGTATAATTGATTTAGTGTAGATTCTGGATGGATGGTAATGTTTGATATGCATTGGTTGTTTGATGGATGGTAATTGATTTAGTAGAATTCATTAGTGTTAATGGAATTGAATAAACGGAATAAAATTTTAAAATAATTAAATTCAAATTTGAAGCAAAGTGAAATTAAATATAATTGAATCCAATTTAAATTGAAGCAAATTGACTTGAATTTAAAATGTGAATGAAACAAACTTGAATAGATCGGAAACAAATTGAATGTAAACGTATTTCATGGATAAATAAGAAAATAAACGACTTTGTGTTTATGATTGTTTCTTTAGAAAATTTAAAGTTTGATGGTTTGTACTTTGAAATAATAAAAGCAAAATTTTGGAAAAAAATCCAAAATTGTCCAATATATGCTGAAACGAAAACAACCATAACTTTTAAATGGCTGGACGAAATTCAACGATATTAGACTTTTCGGAAAGCTTAGAAACTGTAGCACGACTTTTGTTTAGACTGTCTTGAGAAATTCCTTCATTTACTTAGTTAAAAATTTGAATCTTCTCGCTGGCCTGTGTAAAAGGGAGCAAAATCAGTAGCATATACTCTTAGTATTTTTGCCATAACTTTTTACTGGTGTATCGGATTTTGATGATCTTGCACTTTCTGGAAAGCTAAGAACTTAAGTTAAAACTTTTGCTTTAAGTGTTTTGTGTTTTGCTGTCATTTAGAGGGTCGAAAAAGTGACCAAACGTCGCTGACCTGCGCAATTCATTGCCAGGTTGAGGCGTATCTATTTAGTAATACGGTCGTAACTTTTGAACGGAAGGTCCGAATTTAATGATTTTGGACATTCCGGAAAGCCTGAAACGAATGCAACAACTTTTGTTTAGATTCCATTGTTAAATTTTATCGTTTACGTGACCAAAAACTGAGATTCGTTTGCTGTCTTGAAATTGGAATTTCAGTTTTGAAGCTAAACATGTTATATGTGTGTTGTTTATGATAAGTATATCGATCTATCTTTATATGCATAGTTCTAACTTGGTTATTGAGCATTTTAGTAGGTAGCAAAGAGGTTGTGCTTCGCTTGTGGAGCTCGCTTCTGCGCTTAATGCAAAATGTAAGTTAAAATGCTAATAAACGCTAAATAAAAGGTATGTTCTCGGATTACAGTTTATGTTGTTGTATACTATTGTGTTCCCCATGTTTTGGGATGCCTCATTCTTGTAATGAGATATATATCATGCAATTATTACCACTGTGAAATTTTTCGGTCCTAGCCGTGCAAAGGAAGTGCTGCCGAAATTTTTCAAAAATCCAGGAGTTAGAAAATTTTGAGATTTTAAAAAAATCCTATAACTAAATTTTGCAAATAAGTCGAATATTTTGAATGAATTATATCTAAATGATGGTTTCCCCTTCTCCGTTCCTTTTCGAGGACGAAAAGTTTTAAGTGGGGGAGAATGTAACGACCTGTATTTTTAACACTTTAAAAATACGAATTAAAATAAAAAATTTGGATAAAAATCCGAAGGAAATAAAATTTTGTGTTGTTAAATGTGAATTACAAGTTAAAATGCAAAACTGAATTCTGAAATAACTTATTTGTAAATTAAATATGGATGTTAACCTGTATTGAATGTAAGCAATAAATTGAGTTTGATTGTAAACCAAATTGGTTATGATTGTAAACAAAAATAAAACGGTAGATTTAATAGTGGAAGTATATGTTATTGAAACTAATATAAATAAATGTAACTTAATATTACAGTTGATTGAAATCAAATAATAACCGAAACTGTAATTTGATAAAGATGTTAACTGGTAATTGAACGTAAGTAAAGATTTAAATTTGAATGTAACAAGTAATTGAATTGAATTGAATTTGATTGTAAACAACGAAATAAATAAAATGTACATTTAATATTGAAGTTATAATATGGAAATCAACGTAAATGAATGTAATTTAATATTACTGTGAATTTAAATAAGATGATAGCTGAAGAAAATGAAAGTAAATGAATTATAAACTATTGATAATAATGTATAAGTAAATGGTTGATTCAATAATGAAAGTGTAAATCGAAATAAAAAAATTCATTTGGAATTAAATAACTTGAATTTGAATTATAATATAATTGAACACTGAATCTAATATAATCTTTTATATTGGATTTATAATGGAAAATTGCATTGTAAAAGATTGTTAATTACTATGAAATTAAAAATGAAATTTGTGAACAATTGAAATTTGATTTAAAAGTTAATAATTTAAAATTGGGAATTTTATATTGAAATTAAACAGTAAAAATAGCCATTTTTACAACTGTCTCGGATTTCGACGAAACCAGTTTCATCAGATCCATAACAGTGAATTATTGTAAGGTTTCAATTTTCGTAGCAATCGGACTTGTCGTTTGATCGTACGGACTCGAAACGCCTTGAAATAAATGCAATTATAATCAATTAAAATCAATTTGAAATTTTGATTTTAGCATAACTTCTTCATACGATGGAATTTGGACTTGAAACCTTTTCCATTGCGTTTAAAATATTTTAAAACACCTATTTTGATATATGAGTTTACCCAATTTCGTTCCGGGGTCAGAACGGGCTTTTCGGGCCATAGTTTGTTCCGCACGTTCATCTATCCAGTCTATCTACTCTATCTCTAACATACCTATATAAACACAGTTATAAACCCTAGCCTCCCTAATTTTTGTTGTCTGTACGTACAATTCATCTTCTTCTTAGCTTCTCATTCCAATGGCAGACAAAACCTAATTCCCAAATTCCAAAATCTAAAAAAAAAAATATTCGAGATTTACGCGCTTCGGGTCGCGCTTCGGGTTTCGGGGGGAAAAATCCTGGAGCTACTTCGAGTCGGGAAGAAAACTACTCGGGTCATCGGGTCGTTTTCGCAAAAACTCCAAGCAGGCATCGGGTATTTGAGGTGGGAACTCGAAGTCGACTCAGCACCAGAATTTTCCAATCTTCAAATTTTCATAACTTTTGCATACGGACTCGGATTTGGACGAGGTTTCTTTTGTTAGGATCGTATCGAAATTCCGGACACTTTGACGCTGGTTTGGATGGATTTGGAGACTGTCAAAATTTTGGGTTTAAATTGAATTTAAATTCAAAAGGTGAGTGTTTTATAACGCTCACAATGTACTGAATATTTTTATGGTAGTTAAATTTGACATTATGAAGTGATATGAATTTATTTGTCGTTGTTTGATAAATTTTAATTGTCATATAGATTGTCGTGTGAATTCACCGTTGAAAATTTAAATTGATAGTAAATTGAAATTAGGATTTAATTGAAATCAAATTTCCCGATATTGATAACTATGAAATTGCCGTGAATTGTATTGACTATTGGATGATTTATTTCGATGGATGCTATTGGTTGATATTTAAATGTTTGGATGTTTATTTGCTTATATATATCCTGTTATACATGCACATGACACTGTGATTGGTTTAAGTAATATATATTCATCCCTGACATTTAATTGAAATAACGAACCACTTGGCCATAGGTTAGAGAATTATATACGGACACCGGGTTGGTTAAATTAAATGATTTTAAAGTTGTTTTGAAATTATTTAAATGAATTGATTTTAAGAATAAAAATCCAATTTATGGAAATTGAATTATTTTGAATTGAAGCTCAAGATGTTGGAATTTAAACTTGGTAAATGAAATTGTTTAATTATTTGAAGTTTAGATTTTTTTTTAAAAAGAAAAAAAAATTTGAAATACGGCGTAAATTTTCGAAGGTTGATTTGTTTTAAAAGATTGGACTTTTAATCGAACTCTGAATATTTCTAAGAAAATTTTTATGAAATGATATTTCAAGTTTGAGTTTGGAATTGAAAATTTATTTAAAATTGAGATTTAATTAATTTGGAATTTAATTGAAATTCAAAGAAATTTATGAATTGGACTAAATTGAAACTATTGAATTATTTAATAATTAAATAAGGTTAAATTATTTAATGATTAAATTGAATTGAAATTCTTTAATAAGAAAAAATTTGAACTTTTGAATAAGTGAATTTTTACTTCGTAAATAATTGAAATTGAGTTTCTTTATTAATTAAGTTTTGGAAAATTATTTAAGAAAGTAAATAAGTGAAATTGAATTTTTTTAACAAGAAATGAAAATGTGATATTTTTGGAATTAATGTAAGACTTGTAATTGAAAGAATTGATTTGACGAATTTAATTTAATTCAAAATTGTAAGTTTTGATTTAATGAAGTTGAACTTAAAAAGGTAGTGTAATGGATTTGAAATTTAATAGAAATTGTTTTGAATGATAAAGTACCTTAATGGATATTAAATGAAATCGATAAATGAATTTAAATTGATTTGAATGTTGAATTATATTAATTTAAATGATTTCGGAATGAAACTTATATACGAACTTGAATCAATATTTAAATTGTTTAAATTGAAATTGAAATTGAATTATAAGATTTTGAAATTTTGATTTGGATGTTTTGAAACGTAAATTGTGGAAATTGATTTAGAAAGACAAATGAAATGTTGATTTATAAATTCTAATTGAATTGAAATTGATTTGGTTTTGAAATAAATAAACGACCAATCGGTGAAATAATTACGGAAGTTATTAAAGAGACCGGAATTCGGTTATGGATATACTCTCTATCTAAACCGAAAACCACTTTAATAACTATACGCGGAGTGATGATCCAGAATGAAGTGGTTGGAATGATGTTCGTTGATGACTGAAGAAAGTGAACGATGATGGATAGCCTTGACACTTGTGTCAAATTGGAAATGACTCAAACAGGAGCTGTGCCGGGCCAATGGAGGATTTGCTACCTCAAGTGGACACACTTCTTCGAACTACTCATTATATGTTGTCGATTGGTGCACCCTTGATTTTGGGAGTGTTGTTTCACGGTGTTGCGGGCGCTGCGGCGTTGCGTTCTCACCAGTCCGGATCAGGCGAACGGTAGTATCACTACCTTGGGTATTGCCTCATGTGCCTTGTCATACTTGTATTCCATTTATACGCGACCACTACGATTTTGATTTGTACCTTTAGTATATGGATTGCCCTCTGGTGACTTCCGGTTTTGGGGAAACTACGGTCTTGTATATGCTTTTGGGAATAAAAATGTGTTAAGGGTGGAATGGGCCATGGCTTAACGCTATTTTAATACTTTTACTTTAATGTAGACATATTATAATAGCGTATTGTACTACATAGTAGATAGTTTAACGGATCCTTGAGAGATGGAAAATCCCGTAACATCTCTTAAGTTATTGCACTCACGTTGACACTGGATAGGAGATGTCAAAACCCGTAAACATCTCTGATGCCGTCACACTCATATTTTCTTATTCGATTTGACTTACATGAGATATTTTAGTCCCGACTCGAGTGTTTTGCCTTTTCATTACGCTCGGGTCAGCCTGAGCATTTCAGATAAGGTTGAAGATCTATTCTGGAGGACGAAGACGGAGTTTGGTATTACATCATTTGTATTCTACTACTGTATTATTTTTCCGCTGCATTGTTGTATTATCTATGATATGTATGTAACTCTGATTTATGATGTATAATAATAATCAAATTTATTTATTTAACAGCTTCATGAACTGTTATTTTATTATTATATCTTGTTCCTTCCGCTGCGAGATTCTGAGTTTGTTTCTGTTCTTTCTTTTCTTATTTACCCCAATAACTATCCGTATTTCGGATTGTTTGAGTCGGCATGTGTGTATGTTTTGTCGACTTGAACGGTCAAAAATGCGGGTTGTTACAAGACCCATGAAAACTAATAGGTTAATAGTGACCCTGAAACTATGATTTATGACAAGGTGTCAATTTAAAATGGGATGGGAAATCCTAATTGTTTTTATATATGCATATCATCATAATATTTTGAAATGTATGTTTTTAACCATTGTGGATGCATGAGCACAATATATGGTTTATAAAGGTTTTAGGATACTAGTGAGGGGAAAATCCGTTCCGCTAAGTGGCGTGGTCTCACTAGATATCTAAAAGGATTGAGATGTTAGATTATTATTCATACCAGGCTTTATGTCTGACTCGAAGTTTTTATTTTTCCCTTAAACTCTCGGGTACTCAATTGATTTTGAGTAGTTTGAGATTTAAGGTTGTCAGGTTCTCTTCTTAGACGAATAAAGCTTCTAGAGGCGTGCATGAGGCAGTTAGTTATTTAGAGTTATTTTTTCCGCTATGTATTTGGATGTAAAGGCAGATTTATTAGCCTTATTATATACTTTGATCTACCAAGGGGGCATCTTCATATGTCGCTCTTGGCGTATGTGTAATAATTATATTTTGCTGAACGTGGTTATCATTTTTGGGATTATGTAATGAACATCAAATGTTTTGAATGGAATGTAGATATGTGTTTTTAATTTTTTTCCATATTCTTGTAATCTTGTATCATTGAATCTAGCACCGCCGTATTTGGTCGCTGAAGATTAATAACTATGGATGATTGCAGCATCCGTAGCCGTTAGTTTTGGGCCTCCAAGTAGGGGGGATGTTACAAGTTGGTATCAGAGCATAGGTTTATGAAACTTTAAAAGAAAAGTAAAACTTAAAAGCTTTTTGAAACATAATCCAACGAATTTGAAAATATGATCGGGGTTTGGGTGAACGCTATAGTAACGTACTTGTATTTGATATATAGGTATATATCTAAGTACGTATTCCCCTCTCTCTTACATCGTTCTTCTGTATCTTACTAAGGCTCGTATGCAGATTTACGAGAAAGAGGATATGGAAGCAGGAAAAAGAAGAGGCAATCTAGGTGGAGGAAGCACCACAACCAACGGAAATGCTCGACCTAATACCCGAAGAAACTAAGGTCGACAGGCTAATGCTAATCCAAATGCTGAAGCCAATGTAGGTACTGGAAATCCACCAATAGATGTGGGGATGGTGTATCATTTGTTGGCTAATATTTTGCAAGTAGGAGCTGCTGGTAATGTTGGTGGAGTTAATCATGTAGTTCCAGTTGGTTATAACTATGCTAGGCTGAGCAGTGACTATACCAGTTTGGGTGGTAAGCCTTTTGTTGGAACAGAGGATGCTGTTGAAGTCGAGAATTGGCTTTTGAACTGTGAGTGGACTTTTACTGATTTAGGCTTGGATGATGGAGAAAAGAGAAGGCTAGCCTCTAGACAGTTGCAAGGGTTAGCGCTTCACTGGTGGAACAGTGTGACAACTGGAGTTTTGGAGGAAGAGCTAACATGGGCTGATTTTAGAAGAAGGTTGGAGCAGAAGTTCTTATCTGAGGTTTCCAAGTCAGCATTGATGAGGAAGTTCATGGATCTTGTTCAAGGAGAGATGTCTGTGATCGATTATGCTGCTGAGTTTGATGAGCTGTCTCGATATGGTTATGCTTTGGTTGACACAGATGTCAGAAGGAATGGGAGATTCATTAGAGGATTGAGGCCAGAGTTAGGTAGAATGACTATGGCTCATATTAGAGAACCTTGTCATGTGGTGGTGGAGATAGCCATCTGCCATGAGGAGATACTTGTTGTTTCAGCTAGGGAGAAGCCAGTTGAGTCCCAAGGTCCTCAGGGAAAGAAAAGGAAATTCTTTAAGAAGAAGGGAGCATAAAAGGGGAGGATGCCAAGAAGGCAAAGGCTTATTTGGTGTGTTATAAGTGTGATAAGAAGGGTCATTATGCTCATGAGTACCGGACGGGCAAGGGAAAGAATCCTGCAAAGAAGAAGAATGTGAAATGCTTCAACTGCGACCAAGTTGGGCATTATAAGAACCAGTGTCCAGAGCCAGTCAGGACGGACGGAGGGAAGGTGTTTGCTATTGGACAACCATCTTCTTCTAGACCTACTGCAGCAACAGAGAAAGGGAAAACTATGCTGAAGGTACGCTTTTGATTCAGAGTATACCAGTTAGGGTACTATTTGATACTCGTGCATCACATTCATTTATATCACAGTATTTGGTTGATAGGTTATGCATAGAACCTACATAACTTGTTACTTCCTTATGGGTTGTGAACCTAATACGATGGTATGCAACTCTAGGAATGAGATGTGACCAGTTAGAACTTGATCTGTTAGGTCAAAAGTTTGCATGCAGTTTGTATGTTTTTTATTTTGTAGATTACATGATCATTTTGGGTATGGATTGGTTGCGTAGGTATGAGGCTAGGATATTTTGTCAAGATAGGGAAATATCATTGAGACACCTAGATAGTCATAGCCTAATCATCTTCTCAGTGGAGAATTCCAGTAAGAGTATTTGTGCATTTTTAAGTGCCATGGAGGTTGGAGAAGAGCTTAGTCAGGTTCGGGTGGCAAGGGAATTTGCAGATGTTTTTGATCCAGTCACAGGACTACCACCGAAACGAGTTGTTGAGCTTTGGATAGGTTTTGTACCGGGAGCTGAACCTGTCAGTAGACCACCTAGTAGGATGACACCAACAGAGATGAAGGAATTGAAGGTGCAGCTAGTGGATCTTGAGTGAAGGAATTTTATAAGACCAAGAAGTTCGCCTTGGGGAGCGACCGCGGTTTTTGTGAAGAAGCCAGATGGATCGTTAAGGATATGCATCGACTATCGTAAGTTAAACGAAAGGACGATCAAGAATAGATACCCTCTACCGAGTATAAATGATCTGTTTGATCAGTTGAGTGGAGCCAGAGTGTTCTCCCAATTGAATTTAGCGACGGGGTTCCATCAGTTGAGGGCGGCGGATGATAGTATTCCCTTGATAGCATTTCGGACTAGATATGGTTCGTATGAGTGGTTGGTGATGCCGTTTGGACTGACAAATGCACCTGCTTTCTTCGTTGACTTGATGAACCGGGTTTTCCGAGAGCATTTGGATAGGTCCGTGTTGGTATTCATTAATGACATTTTAGTGTACTCGAAAGATGAAAGAGAGCATGAGGTTCATCTTAGAGTGGTGCTGGAGACGCGGAGGTAAAATCAGCTGAAGGCGAAGTTTTCCAAGTGTCATTTTTTGGAAGAAAGAGGTTAAGTTTCTTGGTCATGTGGTTTCAGAGAAGGGATTGTCAATCGATCCAGATAAGATGAAGCTGTGAACAATTGGAAGAGACTAGAGATAGTGACCGAGATCAGAAGTTTTATTGGACTTGCTGGCTATTACCGGAGATTCATTAAGGATTTATCGTGAATAGCGGCGCCTTTGACCAAGTTGACCAGGAAAGATGTGAAGTTTATTTGGTCTGTCAAATGAGAGGAAGGGTTCCTTAAGTTAAAGCATTTGTTGATCAATGCGCCAGTGTTCGTTGTACCAGATGGTAACCAAGGGTTGGTGGTATACACAGATGCATGTGGAACTAGATTGGGAGAAGTATTGATGCAGAAGGGCAAAGTCATTGCTTACGCATTTAGACAGGTTAGACCGCATGAAGTTAAATATCCTACTCATGACTTAGAGTTAGCTACGGTGATATTTGCCTTGAAGATTTGGAGGTATTATCTCTTGGAAGAGAGATTTGAGTTGTTTACCAATCATAAGTCATTGGAGTATTCATTCTCCCAGAAGGAGTTGAATATGAGGCAACAGAGGTGGTTGGAATTTTTGGCAGCTTATGATTTCAGTATCGAGTATACTCCTAGGAAAGGAAATAAGGTAGCTGATGCTCTTAGTAGAAAACATCAGAATGTCGTGTTAGCGATGTTGGTAGAATGGAAGGATTCAGAAGCCTTGGCCAGTTGGGAGTGCAGTTGAGATCTACTGCTAGTTCTAGTCAAGGTACTGCCTTGTTATCTTGTTTAGAAGTTCGACCAGTGTTGATCGAGAGGATAACTTCTAAGCAGAGAGAGGATGCGGATTTAGCTGAGAGGATAAGAAGGCTTGAGGTAGGATCAGAGACCGATGATCTAAAGGACTTTAGTCTTGACCAAAGAGGATGGTTGAGAAAGAAGGAACGATTATGCGTTCCGAATGTAGATAACATAAGGAGGGAAGTTCTGGAGGAATGTCATCGATCAAAGTTTACAATTTATCCTGGAGGGACCAAGATTTATCAAGATATGAAGAGAAGCTTCTATTGGGAAGGTATGAAGAGGGATGTTGGCTTGTGGGCTAAGCAGTGTATTAACTGTCAACAAGTGAAGGTCGGACATCAAAAGCCAAGTGGATTGCTTCATCCTTTAGATGTTCCAGTCTGGAAATGGGATTCGATATCGATTGACTTTATAGACGGGTTGCCAAGGTCAAACCGGGGAAATGAAAGCATATGGGTTATAGTAGACAGGTTGACCAAGAGTGCCCATTTCATTCCAGTAAAGTCGACCAGAACGGCACCAGTTTTAGAGAAGCTGTTCATGAAGAACATAGTTAGACTTCATGGGATTCCTAGTAGCATAGTCAGCGACAGAGATGCATTATTCACTAGCGAATTTTGGAGGAGTCTACAAGAGGTATTAGGTACCAAGCTCAAGATGAGTACAGCATACTACCCACAGGAAGATGGGTAGACAGAGAGAGTCAATAAGGTACTCGAGGATTTATTAAGAGCTTGTGTATTGGACTTTGGTGGATCTTGAGAAGATCACCTACATTTGATTGAGTTTTCCTATAATAATAGTTATCAGACTAGTATAGGAATGACGCCTTTCGGAGCTTTGTATGGAAGGCCATGCAAACCCCCTTCATGCTGGTTGGAGACTGGAGACAGGTTAGTCTTAGGTCCAGATTTGGTAAGGGAGGCGTCAGAAAAGATTGAGTTAATCTGAGGACGGATGAAGGAAGCTCAATCCAGGCAGAAGAGTTACGCAGATAAGAGGTGTAAAAACCTAGAATTCTCAGTGGGAGACGGGGTCTTCAATAAATATGTTGGACCATTCCAAATTATAGAATGGGTTGGGAAGCTTGCATACAGAGTAGAGTTGCCGAGCACTTTGGCAGGTGTCCATAATGTGTTCCATGTGTCTCATCTTCACAAGTATGTGCATGATCCAGAGACTACTATTCCTCAGACAGAGTTGGATGACTTGGTAGTAGATCCTGATTTGACTTTTGTTAGATAACCAGTTCGAGTTGTAGTGAGAGATGAGAAAAGGTTGAGGACCAAGACAGTCAAGTTGGTGAAAGTTCAGTGGAGCGACAACGAGAAAGACTGTACTTGGGAGACAGAGACCAAGATTCGAGATGTTTATCCTGATCTGCTCTGATGGTATGTCTATATTAGATTTATATAGATTAGTTGCTAGTCGGGTAGGCTAGTGTGGATGTTAGGAGTTGTTATAGATGGTTACTATGTTTGATAGTTAGTCCTTACTGAATTTCGAGGACGAAATTCTTTAAGGAGGGGAGCTTGTAACACCCCTAATTTTTATTGACACTATTCGAGAGATTTAATTAGAATAAGCTAAATAGAAAATGTAGATAAGGAGATTGAGGTTTATTAATAAACTAAGTGGTAGTGCTTATTTCAATCAAATGAACTTATAAATGGTTAAGTGTTAGCTAAAATAAATATAAGGGCATTAGGGTAATTGCCGCCACATTCTCCACCCTTATACCATTTTCTTTAGGCTATACAAGTTCATTCTATCACAAGTAAAATTTTAACCATAAGAAAGAAGAGAGCCGGCCATTAAGAAGATATCAAAGAAGAGAAAATCAATCTAAAGCTTAGGATCAAGCTAGAAGAAATCAATCTCAATCAATGATCAATTTCCTTATCCAATCTAAGGTGAATAATAATCACTACGTCTCTATTTTGGTTATATAATCATATGGTTTTAGATTTAAGGTTAAATATGTTTTTATGATAAATTGAGTGACGATATGCTTTATTTATGATTTATATGGTTTAAACAAGGTTGTTTAAAGGGGAGATGAACGGTTTTAGGGTAAAACCAAGATTAAATGATTTTTAAATGCCATGGAAAAATTATATGTTATGGAAAACATAATTTTGGAGTTGGGTTTCAATTTTTATAATTTTCCAAGCCGTGGAGAATTAGCTATGAATTTTCAAAGGAAAATATGGTTATTTGGGTTATTTAATTTAGTTTGGAAAATATAATGAGAATTTGGGTCTGAAATTTTGATATGTTAGATAACATGACTAAAGTAAATTTCTGGAATTTTTGGGGATTTTTACTAAGTGACTTAGTATGGAAATTAAATTATTTTGGAAAGGATGACCTAAATGATTTAATTGTTTTATCAATAGGAAGGGCTTTATTGTTAAAAGATATAATGATTTTAGATCTAAGAAAATGCAATAAATATTATTCAAGTTATTTAAAAGTTTATGAAAGCCAATCAAATGTTTACAAGTAGGCAAGTTTGTTACAAAAAGTATACTTTATTTGGTAAAAACAGCCTTTTGCTCAGAAAAAGGGGTTCCCCCTTCTTTAGAAGGTCCCTTCGTGTAACATCCTAAAATTTAACCCACAATAATTAATTCGTTAATTAACTAAATAATAAAATAACTTTGTGAAATTATCAGAATTGAGCCATGGGAATTGCACCATTGTGTTTATGGTAATTTTCTGGTCAATTTCCATATATAGAACGTCGAAAACCAAGTTAATATGACCAAGTTATAAAATAAACTAAATAAGCAGAAAAAGAAAGAATATATATATATATATATATATATATATATATAGGCCGGTCGACCGCCCGGTCGATCCGCCTCTGTTATTTACGAACGAACGTTCATTCGTTCGAACGTTACAGAGCCTATTGGTGACGTGTTTTGCATTCTTCTGACCAATCTGGTCCATCTATTTTTGCATTTGATGGCTCCTATTCAGCCTATGACGTGGTTGCATCCTATTCAATCCCCAAATCCAATGGTCCGAGATCCACTTCTTCCCCTATAAATAGACGCCTAGACCTAACACTTTTTCTCATTCTAAGTTTCCTCTAATTGGGTTCCCCTTTCTAAGAAGGACTCTAAACGGAATAATTTTTCCAAAGGAGAAAATCGTTATAAATTAAATTATTTTACAACTCCAAGTGGATCCGGGAAGACCAAAGGAAGAGCTTAGGACCGAAAGTGAGTGATTGTAATTATTTTAAGATTTCTTTAAGTAATTTAAAATAATAGGGTTTCCAATAGTTGTAGTTTTACTATGATTTTTGGAATAGCCTTTTCAGTAGTTTATTACAGTTTTTAGAATTATTTTCGGTCTATTTCCTTTCAGCTATTCTTTTCAGTAATTTTAGTTTATTTTTGTTAATTATAGCTTTTCCGTTTATTTACAGTTTATTTACAGTATTTTATTTTATTTACTGTTATTTATACGTTATTCACATCTTCTTTCTACGCTTGGGATTTTCTTCTATTTCCAGTTTTCTTTTATTCCTCCTTCTTCTTTGCGTATGGATTAGAATAGGATTAACGCGAATATGGATTAAATTGTAAGAAAACTGAAATAATGGAATATAAGATGTAAATTTCAAAGACTGTAATATAAATGGAATTGGACTAAAATTACGCCTAATTATGACGTTAATTGGACTGAATTAAAAAGATTGGCCTAGTTATAACTTAGAATTATAACAAAAAGGAGTAAAAGATGAAAGAGGCTTATTTTCACACTTAGACCTTAGGTTAAGTAATAAGCATAATTATAACATAGGTTATAATAAGAAAAAGAACAGAATAAGGCTTATTTTAAGACTTAGGATAAATGAATAAGCACAGATAGTAGAGAAAAGTGTAGAGGCTTATTTAAATAATTTATCTAAGTTAATAAGCAAAGATGAAAGTAGGACCTGTACCAAATAGCATTCCCTATTAGACAAAACGATGGTCCCACATTAGCCTGAAGTGAGACGAGGGCACGCTTATGCTAAAAATGGCAGTAATTGGTCAAACAGAAGTTCGAATCACGAGGGATTTGGATAAGGGGTGCAACTAGATATTGTTTGGATGACGGGCCAGTACCAACAGCATTTCCCCTATAGTTTCTATGGACACACGGTGATCTTACATTAGCCTGAAGTGAGATGAGGGGCACGCTTATTTTGGAGTTCGAGGTAATAAGAAGACCCAATAGGTGGAGCAAAAGGTAGCATGGGCATGGTGGCAGTTACGCGTGTGACTTCCATTTGCGTTCTCAGTAATCGCTATGAGTTCCAAGCGCTTAGTGTGGGTGTCTTTCATAGACACCATTTCATTCTGTGTAGGGAGCTATATATGTCATTCGGATCCATAGTGGTTGCTCTGTGCATCTTTCGTAGATACCATTGGCTGCTGTGTAGGGAGTTATATAGCCTCTAGTCGGCAGTAAGGTCTATGGAGTAGTAGGCCGATCAAAAAGGGTAGAATTAGGCTTACATCCTAATTACAGGATTAGGAATTCAGCCTAATCAAAACAGAACTCAAGGACAAGTGCAAGCAATCAAAGTTAATCTATCTTATAAATTGAGCAATATTTAATCGTGCTTATTTCCAGTTTATTTCTTTCCTATTTCCTTTGTTATCCTTATTTATGCTAGAACTGTTGTAGAGTCTATTACTTTTATCTTGTTTAAAGACTCTAGTAATTACTATCATTCACCAGACTTTTAGTCTAATTTACTCCTCTATTTTCCCCTTTCCCCCCATAGGAAATCAAGGGAGAAGTCGGTAGATTGTTGTTGCTTGGAGTTTTCTTGGAGGAGATTTCTACTATGTATTTCTTTTATTTTCAGCTTTTGTTCTTTCTATGTACTGGATTATTATGAGGGATATTATGTACTCTGATTTTTAAGACTATGAGTTTTTGTTTTATGAGACAAAATTGATTTTTAGACATGTATGTGGTATTTGACTTATTTATGAAGCAATTATGAAGTTTTGCTTTAATTAAGTCATTATTTTAAGTTTCCGCTATTTTTATATATTTTTTTCTTGTGAATCTTAGTCTTTGTTAGCTTTAGTTATACCTACAACGCACCACGCCTTTTAATGTGTCCTTTTGGGTATATTAAGGGGTGTGGGGTGTTTCACTTGATATCAGAGCCTCAGGTTACAGGATTCCTAAACTAAATTTAAAAGTAAAGTATTTTTCAAAATAACTTGTTTTAAAGGTATTTTTCAGAAAAGACCTTTTAGAAATGATTTTTAAGTATAAAAGAATTTTTATAAAAATCCCTTCATAAGTCCAGTTCAATCTCTCTTTGACTCTTTCCTAAACTATCATTTTCTTTTCGTAGAATGGCTGATGCCCCGAACCTTCCCGAGGGCATTCCAGTCCCAGCCTGGTTTCATAGGTACTTACAAGCCATGACTCCAGAGGTGCATGGGCCTGCACCCAATCCTGCACCGGTGGATGGGAATCCCATCAAGCCCATCTGCCGCCATCAATTTCTCTAAGCTTTGTAAAGATTTTGCGAGTTCGGGCGGGAAGACTTTTTCTGGAAGGAGACTTTTGTGGAGGCGAGAGCATGGCTTAGGGACACAGAGAGGATTTTTGGTCTTTTAGGATTGGATGGTCAGCAGCGGGTTCAGCTAGCCGCTTGGCAGCTAAAGGAGGAGGCATCTTATTGGTGGGAGGTGATAGAGTTGAAGGGTAGAAAAGTTACTTGGGATAGGTTTCGGGAGCGATTCGATAGGAAGTTTCTATCTCAGGCGGAAGAGAGTGTTCAGCTGGAGAGGTTTATCAATTTGAAGCATGGGAGTTTGTCTGTTAAGGAATACATCAATCAATTCAATGAGCTGTCGCGAGTTGGTATGGATTTGGTGAACACGCAGCATAAGAAAGCTATGAAGTTTGCGAAGTGATTGAATCAACCCTTTCAGGGATTATTGCTGACTCATGTACCGATGGGAGCTACTTATGAATCTTTGGTCGAGATGGCACTTATGTCGGATACAGTCAAGGAGAGAGAGTCTAAGTCAGAAGGTCCAAAGAAGAAGTGGTGGGAAAAGAATATGAAGAAGAAGAAAGGTGATGGCCCTCAGAAGTAGATTAAGAAAGGAATAAAGTGCCATAGTTGTGGGAATGTTGGACATATGGCCAATGATTGCAAGAAGGATAAGATGAAGGGTAAGTTATATGTTTGCGGGCAGCCCCGTCGTATGAGTAGGAGTTGTCCCCAGAGAGCTGGTCAGGGAGCGAGTGCACCAGTTGTGCAGATTCAGGTGTTAGACACATCACCTTCCAGTAGCATTCCAGATAGAGGTAGGAAAGTCACAGTTGAAGGTTTGATTTCTATATCTGATTTTCCCATTCGGACTTTATTTGATTCTGTAGCATCACACTCTTTTATCTCTAGCTCTTTAGTAGATTGTTTGCACTTGGACATATCATTAGTAGTAGACCCCATTATTGTTTCAAACCCAATTAGGAGGATCGACACACTTATCTATGGTTTGTAGTGGTTTGAAAATCTTTATCATAGGCATAGAATTTGACTGCGACGCCTATGTTTTGGGATTCTCGGGGTATGGGATGATTTTATGGATGGATTGTCTATCCACATACGGAGCTATCTTAGACTGCGAGAGGAGAGTCGTTAGACTTGAGACTTGCAGTGGTAGGACTCTAGAGGTATCTTGCGACCAGCAAGGGTCAGTCATGTTGAGTTTTCTCTATTCCCTCGGTTCATCGTCATCAGAGTTGCATTCGGTTCCTATCGTCAGAGATTTTGCAGACGTCTTTGAGGAGGTTAGGGGACTGCCCCCTAAGAGAGAAATTGACTTCAGGATTTATTTAACCGAGAATGCTAAGACAGTAGTATTATCTGTGAGGCAAATGGCACATAGGGAGAGGAAATAATTGAGCAAGCAGATTCGTGAGCTTTTGGAGAAGGGATTCATAAGAAGGAGCATATCGAAGTGGGGAGCACCAGTCATCTTTGCCACTAAGGCGGATAGTTCTCTCCAACTTTGCATGGACAATAGGGAATTAAATAAGCTCACCAAGAAGAACCGATATCCACTCCCTAGAATTGATGATCTTTTTGACCAGTTGGGATTCCGTCAGCTTAGAGTCGCTGATGACAGCATAGATAAGACTGCCTTTAGGACACTAGACGGATTCTTCGAGTGGTTGGTTATGCCTTTTGGGCTAACCAATGCTCCAGCCTATTTTGTTGATTTGATGAGCCGCGTCTTTAGGGATGTCCTAAATAAGTTTGTGGTGGTATTCGTGGATGATATTAGGGTATTTTCCAAGAATACGGAGGAGCATGTTGTTCATTTGGAAGAAGTTCTTCGCACACTTCGTAGTCATCATTTGAGAGCTAAGTTTTCGAAGTGTCATTTTTGGAGAGAGGAAGTTTTTTTCTTGGGGCACGTATTCTCGAAGGAAGGTTTAGCTGTTGACCCCACCAAGGTTATTGTAGTGCAAGATTGGAAGGCCCCCAAGAATATTACCGAGGTTAGAAGCTTCCAAGGATTGGCTGGCTACTAAAGGAAGTTCATTAGAGACTTTGCCAAGATTTCGGCACCACTCACGCGCCTTACTAAGAAGAATAAAGCTTTTGTATGGGACGTGGATTGTGAGGATTCCTTCACGAAGCTTAAGAGAGCCCTTACTAGTGCACCAGTGTTAGTTTTACCCGATGGAGCTAAGCCTTTCACTGTATACACTGATGCATGCGGAACGGGTCCAGGAGCGGTGTTGATGCAAGAAGGGAGGGTAGTGTGCTATGGTAATAGGCAGCTGTGGATGCATGAGAAGAACTACACTACCCATGATTTGGAGTTGGCTGTCATAGTTTTTGCACTTAGATTTTGGAGGCACTATTTGCTTGGAGAGAGATTTGAGCTTTTTACCGACCGTAAGTCTTTGAAGTACCTATTCTTGCAGAAGGACTTGAATTTGAGGCAACAGAGGTGGATGGAGTTTTTAGCCTCGTATGATTTTGAGATAGCTTATACCCCTGGCAAGGGTAATGTGGTTGCATATGCATTAAGTAGAAAGAAAGCAACCCTTAGTCCTTTGTCCGTAGAGTGGAGGAGCTTGGAGTTTATTTCTACT
The DNA here is from genome assembly GCA_030737815.1 of Allium fistulosum. Lineage (NCBI taxonomy): Eukaryota > Viridiplantae > Streptophyta > Magnoliopsida > Asparagales > Amaryllidaceae > Allium > Allium fistulosum. The sequence goes on along the minus strand of CM060903.1, from coordinate 325,207,744 downwards.
TTTGATTTTAGCCCTCTACGGACATTACTCTTGGATTATTGGCGACATTAGAGGTGAGGCCTACCCTTATGGATCAGATTGGCCTGAGTCAGTGGGAGGATTCAGAGCTCATGGGCATTATGGATAGGATTAGCCGAGGAGAGGTCTCGAGACATCTCCAATGCTATTCCATTGATAGCAGAGGGTGGGTTAAGAGAAATGGGAGGCTTTCTGTTCCACATGCAAGTGACTTGTTGAGAGCAATTTTGGAGGAGGCGCACCATTCCCGTATGACTATTCATCTGGGTGGTGAAAAAATGTATCGGGATATGAAAAGGATGTTCTATTGGGGTGGCATGAAGAAGGACGTGGCGGAATTCGTAGCTAGGTGTCTCATATGCCAAAGGGTAAAAGCAGAGCAGTAGAAACCCAGTGGATTACTTCAGCCCTTAGATGTGTCGAAGTAGAAGTGGGACATTATTTCTATGGATTTCATTGATGGTTTACCCAATTCTAGGAAGGGGAACACTAGCATTTGGGTGATTGTTGATAGATTGACCAAGTATGCCCACTTCATCCCAGTTAAGAGTAAGCGTATGGCTTCATATTTGGCATCCTTGTATATTCGAGAGATAGTCCGTCTACACGGAGTTCTTTCTAGTGTTGTTAGTGATAGAGATCCCATTTTCACTAGTGAGTTTTGGAGAAGCTCTCACAAGACGCTAGGGACGCAACTTAGGTTGAGTACGGCCTATCACCCCAGACAGATGGCCAAATGGAGAGGGTAAATAGGGTGCTTGAGGATTTGCTGCGGATGTGCATTTTGGACTTTGGAGTAACTAGGGAGGAGCATCTTCCGTTGGTTGAGTTTGCATACAATAATAGTTACCAAACAAGTATAGGAATGGCACCATTTGAGGCTTTATATGGGAGACCTTTCAAGTCCCTATCATGTTGGGTAGAGTCTACGGAGAAGTTATTACTTGGACCCGACATGGTTAGGGAGACCTTTGAGAGGGTTGATTTGATTTGGCGAAGGATGAAGACGACTCAAGACAGACTGAAGTCGTATGCGGACAAGCGGAGGAGAGACTTCGATTTTGAGGTTGGAGACTTAGTTTTTATCAAATTATCCCCGCTTAGGAAGGTGGTAAGGTTCGGGTCAAATGGAAAGTTAGCCCCTAGATTTTTTGGACCATTTCCTATCACAGAGAGAGTTGGGGAGATGGCTTACCAAGTAAGGCTACCTGATAGGCTCGCAGGAGTGCACGACATTTTCCATGTTTCGCACTTGCGAAAGTGCTTACATGACTCGACGGAGGTTGTAGAGCCTATTCAGTTGGAGGAGGTGGAGGTAGAAAGGGAAGCTTATGTTCGACGTATCCCCACGAAGATTGTTGGAAGAGACATCAAGCGACTAAGGAATAAGGAGGTTCCACTGGTGAAGGTGCAATAGGGAGATGATGTTGCAGATGCCACTTGGGAAGCATAAGAGAAGATTCGTACTTCCTATCCTCATCTTTTTGATAGTAAGCTTTAGAATTCCCTGATTTCATCTTTAGTTTTGAATAGGTTCTTCCCTTTATTATCCTTTGGGAGGGTAGAACTTAGGATTTAACCTATGGATGGAGGATTTGATGTAAACATGTTAAAAGAACATGTTATGAATGATGTATGCTAGTGATTGCTAGTGTTTGCTAGTGGATGCTAATGGACGCACATAGGTACACTAGGCACTATTATTCTTTAGGGATTGGCTTAACTAGGACACTAGAGCATATGCATATGGATGTGTGCGCATTTTTATTTTTCCATGGTTGCTATAAATGGATGTTTATCACATGATTGTTGCATTTGGATGATGTTTGTAGCACGTATATAGAATTATCAGTATCATTAGGAAATTTTTGCATTCATTTGGATACATGGCACGAACACGATTGCATAAAAGGAGGTCAACTGAATCAGTGGACCGCCTAATCTTTTGCATTAATTAGGGACATTTACACTACACAAATTGCATAAGTATCATAAAATTACATCAGAACAACTTAAAGACAATTGATGAATGGTTGATGATTGAGTAGTTGGTTGTAGATTGGATGAAAACATTTAGTACATTCTTTTATCCTTAGAGATTTCGGGGAAAAAATCCCTTAAGGAGAGGAGAATGTAACAACCCAAAATTTAACCCTTAATAATTAATTCATTAATTAATTAAATATTAAAATAACTTTGTGAAATTATCAGAATTGAGCCATGGGAATTGCACCATTGTGTCCGTGGTAATTTTCTGGTCAATTTCCATATATAGAACGTCAGAAACCGATCTAATATGACCAAGTTATAAAATAAACTAAATAAGCAGAAAAAAAGAAATATAAATATATAGGCAGGTCGACCGGCCGGTCAACCGCCCGGTTGACCCACCTCTGTTATTTACAAACGAACGTTCGTTCGAACTTTACAGAGCCTATTGGTGACGTGTTTTGCATTCTTCTGACCAATCTGGTCCTTTGCATCTGATGGCTCCTGACGTGGTTGCATCCCATTCAATCCCAAATCCAACGGTCTGAAATCGACTTCTACCCCTATAAATAGACCCAAAGACCTAACACTTTTTTTCGTTCTAGGTTTTCTCCAATTTGGCTCACCTTTCTAGAAAGGACCCTAAACGGAATAATTTTTCCAAAGGAGAAAATCGTTATAAATTAAATTATTTTACAACTCCAAGTGGATCCGGGAAGACCGAAGGAAGAGCTTAGGATCGGAAGTGAGTGATTGTAATTATTTTAAGATTTCTTTAAGTAATTTAATATAATAGGGTTTCCAATAGTTGTAGTTTTACTACAATTTTTGGAATAGCCTTTTCAGTAGTTTATTTACAGTTTTTAGAATTATTTCAGTCTATTTTCTTTCAGCTATTCTTTTCAGTAATTTTATTTCTGTTAATTATAGCTTTTCCGTTTATGTACAGTTTATTTACAGTATTTTAGTTTATTTACTGTTATTTATACGTTATTTACATCTTCTTTCTACGCTTGGGTTTTCTTTCTATTTCCAGTTTTCTTTTATTCCTCCTTCTTCGCGTATGGATTAGAATAGGATTAACGCGAATATGGATTAAATTGTAATAAAACTGAAATAATGGAATATAAGATGTAAATTTCAAAGACTGTAATATAAATGGAATTGGACTTAAATTACGCCTAATTATGACGTTAATTGGACTGAATTAAAAATATTGGCCTAGTTATAACTTAGAATTATAACAAAAGGAGTAAAAGATGAAAGAGGCTTATTTTCACACTTAGACCTAGGGTTAAGTAATAAGCATAATTATAACGTAGGTTATAATAAGAAAATGAACATAATAAGGCTTATTTTAAGGCCTAGGAGAAATTAATAAGCACGGATAGTAGAGAAAAGTGTAGAGGCTTATTTAAATAACTTATCTAAGTTAATAAGCAAAGATGAAAGTAGGACCTATACCAAATAGCATTCCCTATTAGGCAAAATGGTGGTCCCACATTAGCCTGAAGTGAGATGAGGGCACGCTTATGCTAAAAATGGTAGTATTTGGTTAAACAGAAGTTCGAATCACGGGGGATTTGGATAAGGGGCGCAACTAGATATTGGTTAGATGGCGGGCCAGTACCAACAACATTTCCCCTATAGTTTCTATGGACACACGATGATCTCACATTAGCCTGAAGTGAGATGAGGGGCATGCTTATGCTGGAGTTCGAGGTAATAAGAAGACCCAATAGGTGGAGCAAAAGGTAGCATGGACATGGTGACAGTTACGCGTGCGACTTTCATTTGGGTGCTCAGTAATCGCTATGAGTTCCAAGCGCCTAGTATGGGCGTCTTTCGTAGACACGATTGCTTTCTATGTAGGGAGCTATATATGTCATCCGGATCCACAGTGGTTGCTCTGTGCATCTTTCGTAGATACCATTGGCTACTGTGTAGGAAGTTATATAGTGTTTGGTGCACAGTAAGGTCTATGGAGTAGCAGGACAATCAAAAAGGGTAGAATAAGGGTTACATCCTAATTACAGGATTAGGAATTCAGCCTAATCAAAGCAAAACTCAAGGACAAGTGCAAGCAATCAAAGTTAACCTATCTTATAAATTGAGCAATATTTAATCGTGCTTATTTCCAGTTTATTTCTTTCCTATTTCCTTTGTTATCCTTATTTATGCTAGAACTGTTGTAGAGTCTATTACTTTTATCTTGTTCAAAGACTCTAGTAATTACTATCATTCACCAGACTTTTAGTCTGACCCACTCCTCTATTTTCCCCTTTCCCCCCATAGTCAATCAAGGGAGAAGTCGGTAGATTGTTGTTGCTTGGAGTTTTCTTGGAGGAGATTTCTACTATGTATTTCTTTTATTTTCAACTTTTGTTCCTTCTATGTACTGGCTTATTATGAGGGATATTATGTACTCTGATTTTTGAGACTATGAGTTTTTGTTTTATTTGACAAATTGGATTTTTAGACATGTATGTGGTATTTGGTATTTGACTTATTTATGAAGAAATTATGAAGTTTTGTTTTAATTAAGTCATTATTTTAAGTTTCCGTTGTTTTTATTTTTGTCTTGTGAATCTTAGTCTTTGTTAGCTTTAGTTATACCTATGACGCACCATGCCTTTTAATGTGTCCTTTTGGGTAGATTAAGGGGTGTAGGGTGTTTCACCTCCACCAAGACCTTTCACATACAACCTAGGTCGAAACCAGTAACCCAATGCAAATGATATCATTCAGGTGGTATGTAGTGAATTGGACCAAGGCTGAAGGTAGGGTGTCGAAAGGTTGCTTCAACGGAGTTGGTTTCGTAGTTTATTTTGGTTTGAAAAGAAAAGTACTTTCCCCTTAAACTATTGGGTACTCAATTGATTTTGAGTAGTTTGAGATTTAAGGTTGTCAGATTCTCTTCTTAGACGAATAAAGCTTCCGGAGGCATGCAGGAGGTAGTTAGTTATTTAGAGTTATTTTTTCGCCATGTATTTGGATGTAAAGGCAGATTTATTAGACTTATTATATACTATGATCTACCAAGGGGGCATCTTCATATGTCGCTCTTGGCGTATGTGTAATAGTTATATTTTGCTGAACGTGGTTTTCGTTTTTGGGATTATGCAATGAACATCAAATGTTTTGAATGGAATGTGGATATGTGTTTTTTGTTAGTCCATGAGATGATGAGATGATGGTTTTGATGACAACAACCTTAGAATAGATTATAAAATATGAATACTAACATTACAAGTTTAGATATATATGTATATGCAGAATCTAATCATGCAGGTATCAAGAATGAAGACTGTACAGTATAGAGATTCAAGATATAGAGATATAAGACTCATGAGTATCAGGAATTTCAAGAGTTCAAGTTTCCAAGATAAGTTATATAGTTAGGAATATTTGTTAAAACTCGTAGAAAAGCACTGGCATCTTAATATCCAATTTATTCATGGAATGGAATCCACTTCGAGCCCGTTAAAGGGATGGAACCCTAAGTAGGATGGAACCTACGAAAATCTAGTGGGACATTGTTTTGTATCCACTAATTTTAATTCAAATGATTTTACAAAATTATCTTGTTTTCAAAATGATTTCAAAACTTTCCTTTTAAAAGATTCAAAACTCTCTATCCTGATTTTAAATAATTTTAGCCTCAAAAACATCTTTAATTTCAAAGTCAAATTACTCCTGATTTTAAACTATTTTCAAATAATATATTTAACTTTTAAATATTTATACTTAGATTTAAATATAAAATTATAGTTAAATTATGTATATATTGTTCTTTATATTTACTTAGGAATTTCAACTATATTCAAGTATATTTATAAAGTTTTTATATAAGATAAATATTATTTTTATAGAAATTCAAAACATCAATTTTGGCTGAGGGATGTCGACATGCCCATAGGCACTATGTCGACATGGTGACAGTTGAGTTCAAAATTTAAATTTCAAATGAAGTGTCTATTCGCCATAACTTTTCACGAATGGACATGACTATTGTTCTTCTATAAATGGGGTTAGTTTCAACGAATTTTTAATCACTTTTCTCTGATTTAACTTCTCTTCTTCTTCTTCTCCACTTTCTTATTTACAAATTACACCATTACTCTGCCGAAATCAATATCGAATCTAACTAGATAATTTCTGGTTTTGATTCTCTCCACTATCTCTACAAGATCCAAGTGCTAATCTGAGTTATAGACTTTTTGTAATCAATCGAGCGAGAGAAGGTGTGATTGTAGCCCTGGAAATCAATTGGGTGAACTTGTTGGCCCGGAAATCAAGTATCTCTACCCAGAGGATTGTTATTCTGGAGGGTGTACCTCGTAGCCTTGCAACCGAGGGTTGTAATTGTTGAATTGAGTTTGAAAGGAAATCCGTACTTAGTTGTGCGGGACTGGATGTAGGGTAACTCCGAACCAGTATAAAATCCGGTGTGTTCTTTCCTTTACTGCTTTTACTTTATATTTGCATCTGTGTTTGATTCTGTGTTCATATCTGTGTCTGATTAGTGTATACATTGTTAACAAATTAAGATAAACTCAAAAAGAATAACAAATTTCTTAAAACACTATTCACCCCCCCTCTAGTGTTAATTCTAGCCTTAAGATCCTTAATCCGCATTTCTCACATTTGGTATCAGAGCCTTGTTTTCAAAAGTTTCATTATCTGAATTTTGAAAATTTTCAAAATGGCTACTAACACTAGTACTGCTATTACCACCAACAATAGTTCATTTGTAGAAGGTCAGCCTACTGCCAGACCACCACTTTTTAATGGCAGTAACTATGCATATTGGGCATGTAGGATGAAAATATATTTACAATCTGTAGGATTAGATACTTGGAATATCACACAAACTGAATATTCTGAACCCACAACTAATTTTGCACAGTGGACTACTGAGCAAAAGACTGTTGCACAAAATAATTCTAAAGCAATGAATATTCTGTTTTGTTCACTTGAAAGAAATGAATTTAATAGAGTGTCAGTTTGTAAGTCTGCATATGAAATCTGGAAAACTTTGCAAGTAACTCACGAAGGAACAAGCAAAGTTAAACATACCAAAATTTCCATGGTCACAAATCAGTTTCAGTTATTTCAAATGAATACTAATGAGTCTATTTCAGATATGTATAGTCGATTTCAAGATATTGTGCATTCTTTAATATCTTTGGGAAAGGAATTTTCGGAAGAAGATCAAGTCAGAAAATTTTTAAATTCTCTCACTTCAGAATGGGATCAAAAGACACTTGCAATTAAAGAGGCAAATGACATCAGTACTTTAAATATAGAAGAATTGATTGGAAATCTAATGTCGTTTGAAGTTCAAATGATCGGGAGAAGAGAAAGCAAAGCATCTGAAAAGAAATCAATGGCATTCAATGCATTAATCGACGGATCAGACTGAAACAGTGATAATGATGAAGAGATAGCATTTATGACCAGGAATTTTTGGAAATTCCTAAAGTACAGAAAATTGAATAGTTCCAAGAGAAACAACTTTAAGAATTCTGGTAATCAGACTACAGAACCAAACTTTATCAAATGCTTCAATTGTGACGAACCAGGTCATATCAAAAGAGACTGTCCGCATCCAGATAAGCAAAACTCTCCTACAAACAATGATTCTGCAAAGAAACGGAAACGTGCATTCACTGCTACTCTAGATGACTCTGACTTATCCTCCAGCGACGATGAACAGAAGAAAGATAATTCAAATCTGTGTTTCACAACAATTCTCGATTTAGTCGATACCAAAGACACAGACTCTGAAAAAGGTACACGTTCACAATACATTGGCTGAAATTGCATGCTTGAATTGATTGATTGATTGGTTGTTTTTGAATTGATTGATTGATTGATTTTGAATTGATATGTTGTTTGAATTTTAAAATTTTTTTTCTATTTTTTTTTATTATTTTATTATTTTATTATTATTTTTATTATTTTTGACACATTCTAAAATATATTATAAGTACAATAATATTTCAAAAATATAGACATTAATAATAATATTTATATATGTATATTAGATAACTTAGGAAAAATCATATCATGAAAATTCAAAGCCACATGTCGACATGGCCCCTACCATGATGTCGACATGCCTACCTGAATTTGAATTTCAAATTTTGAATTCAAATGTTTGAATTTCCCTCCACCTTTTCACTTCATTTATTTCTCTGAAAAGATACCTTTTGACCAGAGAATATGTCCTTTGAAAGTCTATTTATTCACTATCTTTTATCATATCTTTTCACTTTCATTTTCAAATTCAAACTCTCTCTTCATATCTTCAAGCTCTCTACTCTAATGGCTTCTTCAAGCAACCCCTCAACCATGAGAATTCCCAAAAAAATCAAAGAGCAATTATTCAATGATCCGGAGGCAATTAAAACATACATCAATTATGCTAATTATGCCAAAGTCCATTCCGGAAAATTTGCTATTTTTCAAGATTTTTTTTCTTATGAAATTGATTCTCTTTTTGCAAACAATGATGTTTTAAGTCTTATTGACTCTTCTCAAAATGATTTTGTTTGTTATCATAATCTTGTCAAAATCTTCTATGCTAATTTAAACCGTGGTTTTTATATTGGAAATGAGAATGAAATTTGGAGTAGTGTCAAAGGCACTCAAATTGTTTTGAATTGTAATCTTTTGGGTACCATTCTCAATTGCAAAAGCACAGGAATGGATCTTTCTAGTTTTCAAATCGATGAACATGATCGTGAGACATTTCATCATATTTTTGAAGGAGATGAAAACTTTGAATTTAAGAATCGAAACTTTCGTCCTAAAGCAAGAATTGTCAATCTTCTTTTACAACATACTTTGACCCCAAGATCGGGAAATTTTAACAATCCTACTTCAAAACTGTGCAAAGCACTTTTTGCTATTTTCGGAAATTATGATATCAATTGGACATAAGTTATTTTGGATGAACTTCGTCCTAAAAATTTTGAAATGGGAGAAAACACTTTATATCATGGAATTTACCTTACTCGGATTTTCAACTATTTTGGAGTAAATTTCAAAGAAGAAGAATTTATTTCAAGAAAAGTTTTTAATATCTCAAACATTTCTCTCATGAAAATCCCATATGTTTTTCAACCTTATGAAACCCTTACCGAAAAGGAAGAGCGTTTGGCTCATGAAGAAATGGAAGAGGAAGAAGAAGAAGAAAGGGATGAAATGGAAATAGAAGAAGAAGAAGAAGGTGAAACATCTCTAGAAAGTATTGAATATCCATCCAATCCTTCCAACAAAACCCTTCTCAAAAACCAAAAGATAATTGTGGAGAATCAACGGATTTTAAAACGATCCGTTAGTAAGAAGTTGGATAACATTTCTTCGAAGGTGAACAAGTTCTTTTCAAAAGTTAGCAAGAAACTTGGACTATCTTCATCATCTTCATCTTCTAACTATTTTTATCTTTTAGTATCTTATTGTATTTGTCTTAGTTTGTTTTTTCGAATGTTCATGTAGTTCATTATGCTTAATCTTTGTATTATCGTAATGAAATGAAATTTCCTTTCTGTTATCTATATTATCTTATCTCCTGAATAAATGTTAGTATATTATATAAATTTATATATATACACAATTATTCACAAAATCAAAGTTGTCATAAATTTTCACTAACCCATGTCGACATCCCCTAGAAGACCATGTCGACATGTACTGGTCAGAAGTGATTATTGATTTTGAATTTGAAATTTGAATAACTACCAAATGTCTATTCATTTCAAACGAATTTCTACACCTATATATACCTTTTTCTTCTAGAAATCTTCACTGAAATTTATTTCTCATTATCTATATCCTTCATTTCTTTCTCTAATTCAATTATGACCAATCCTATTCACAATCTATCTGAAAATCTTGAAGAAACACTCAATTCATTCAAGAACATTCTCTCTTTTATTCTACGAAACCAGCGTCACTTAGAGTTGAGTTAAATGCATATGATCAAGGAGCAAGAAAGGCATTTCGATGCAATACGGTGGATGATCTCTTCTCTACACAAGGATGATAATGAAGCACATCCTCCTGAGTCTATCACCAATGACAATGAGAATTGGGATGCAATTAAAGCAGACCCTATATTTGGAGAAGATGGATGGGTAGATGTTCCTCGTGACGTTTAATTTTCTTTCTTTGTTTGATTTGTTTGAATTAATTTGTTTGATTTAATTTGGTTTGAATTAATACTTTGTGTGGATTGATTTTATTTGGTTTGAAGTTTGGTGTGTAAAACATATATATACACACTGAAATGAATATAGTCTTTAATTAAGTTATTATGCTCATAAGTATCATTATTTCTTAATCTATATATTATATATTCCGTTGTATAGTTTATCAATGCAGGTACTGAAGTCCAAAAATAAGGGCGAGTAAGTTTTTGTTGATGACAAAAGGGGAGAAATATAAAATAGGGTAGTTATGCATAGATTAAGGAGGAGTTGTTAGTTTTAGGGGGAGTTATTAGGATAGAAGGAATATTTTATAAACAAAGGTTGTCATCATCAAAAAGGGGGAGATTGTTAGTCCATGAGATAATGAGATGATGGTTTTGATGACAACAATCTTAGAATAGATTATAAAATATGAATACTAACATTACAAGTTTAGATATATATGTATATGCAGGATCTAATCATGCAGGTATCAAGAATGAAGACTGTACAGTATAAAGATTCAAGATATAGAGATAGAAGACTCATGAGTATCAAGAATTTCAAGAGTTCAAGTTTCCAAGATAAGTTATATAGTTAGGAATATTTGTTAAAACCAGTAGAAAAGCACTGGCATCTTAATATCCAATTTATTCGTGAAATGGAATCCACTTCGAGCTCGTTAAAGGGATGGAACCCTAAGTAGGATGGAACCTACGAAAATCTAGTGGGACATTGTAATGACCCGTATTTTTAACGCTTTAAAAATACTAAATTAAATAAAATTTTAATTAAAAATTCGATAGAAATAAAATTTTACGATTTATTAAATGGAAATCTCTTTGTATATAAGTTACAAATCGAAAACCAATTTCGATAAGACCGATAATGTAATACATATTAAAAACGTAATGTAATAATATGAAATAGCTGTAACCAATAACAGAAACCAAATTAATAATTTTAACGTAAGAAATGTACGTTTTGCATTAAATGAAATTTTCGTTAAATAAAAAAATAAACAATAAAATTTCGCAACGAAAATTCGATATTTAAAATGCGTCTATTTAAACATAGGAAATTGTAAAGTTTCGTCAGAAAATATGAAAGAAAATTTTAGTCATGTCATTTCAGTTTAAATCAGTTAAAATGTAATGAAAATAAAATGTTTTTGAAACCTAAATATTTTTACATAGAAAAATTCTAAACCGTCTTCTGAGCAAGACGTCATTTTCGTTTTTCCAAATTCGGACTTCTTTAGCTCCGTCGATCTTATTTTTCTGCGTTTTTCTTGCATTTTTCGATAGTAGAAATTTCGAATTTTTATAATTTAGTAGTACCACTAACATCTATATACCGTCTTGATCATCTCGTCATACTAATTTCTGCGATATATTCCCTTCTGTATTTCGAACTTTCGGTACCTGACGATATCGTGAGACAATCGTATCGGTACGTTGCTAAACCTGTGATTTCGAGTACCGTTACTATTTTGTTCACCGTGTAATCACCCCCTAACCTTTAATATTCCTAGATATTATTGACAGGGCATTTACTATTCTACCTTTCCATTGTAATCATCGGTTCGTCTCACCCCTTTCAATTTTCTTGAGAATACACAAATGATATTAATTTATACAAACTGTTCATTTCTTTGCTTGGTTTTTCTCAGTATCTTCCCTCTCAAGCACACTATCACCATAACCATAAAAAGAAAACTCACGCAAGCACTGCCCTTGCCACACCCACCCTCGCCTGCTGTAATTCCTTGACCACAGCCAACAACCCCGCCTTCACGTCCCCTCCGGCCTCCGCCATTTTTCACGCGGCAGCCACCATAGCTGACTTGGCATGCCATCGCCCTATCCGCCTTTGGCAGCCTCGACCAGATTTGTAGCCGGCTTCGCCTACCTCCTCCATACATCGGTGCCTCACAGCCTGTCATGCGACCAAGCGACGGCTCTACGACCATTTCGCCTCACACTCCTTGTCACCATTGCTTCCAGCCTCCTTGCCTCTTCTCCGTAGCCAACTAGCTATGGCATGCAAGCACGCAGCCAATCACGGCTGCATTCCTCCTTTCACCACCTCATCTCTCGAGCTATCCATTGCAGCAGCTTATGCAAACATGGTGGGTTGGTGAGTTAGCGTATGTATTTCCTGACTTACTTTCAGCAATACTTGTAAAATATGTTTATAAATATTGTTTGGGTATCTTGAAAAATATATATACACACTGATTTGTTTATTTGCTTTGAATCTGATTATATCTAATTCTGATTGGATTTTGGAGTATATTAGCAAGTTAGTCCATTTTGTGGTATCTATTGGTATATAGGGCTAAGTGTAAAGATTTTATGTTACAGTAAAATTCTAATATGATATTTGTACATGATTGTACATATTAGTTTATCCATACTATTTTATTTACACTCAGATTTTGTTTACAGTATACTGTTTTGAAGAAGTATGAGTTGGTTTCAAAAATATAGATATTATATATACCAATTTTAATATCTTAAGTATATTCATTTATAGCAAGTTATATTTATATATGAATTTAGATTTTTAACGTAAGTATAGGTGAGTTTACCTTTATTTTTTTTCTTTTCTGAACAGCAGTTAGACTTCATGTTCACGATATCATATCTCACTCATGCTTTATCGGAATGGGTTGATTCTATTTTTAAAAAGGAGTCGAAGTTACCTAGTTTATGCCTGTCAAATTTCAGCAAAATCCGACATCGTTTGATTAGTGGTCGAGGATCTGGAAGTTAGACCCAGGCAGCTGTTCTTTTGTACTTGAAATTATTTTACACTGCTGCAAACACGACCTGAGTTCATGTTTGACGCATCGTATCTCTTCTGTCTTATGTCGGAATACAGTGATTCCCTTTTTGTTTAAAAGATAGAGTTTTCTACTTTCTGTATATAAAATTTTAGCTTCATACGAGGTGGTTCAGTCCTCTGTTTCTTACCTGAAAGTTAGACACAGAGGGGTTTTCAGACCTGAACATTTGACAGTCGCAACATGGCCTGAGTCTATGTTCGTGACATCATAACTTTTCTCGTCTCTTGTCCAAATCAAGTGATTCTTTTGCAGTTTGAAATACAAGTTTTGATCTTTATTCATACCAAATTTCAGACCATTTCGATCTCGGTAGCACATAGAATTATATTGTTAAACTTTGACGCAAGACATGTTTTTTTTTATTTGTTGCTATGTTGAATGTTTTGATTTGATTTCGGCAATTCCTATTTAGCAGCTTTGTTCGTCGATTCGTGCCAATCTAGTTTATTTCGGAAGCCGTGCTTGTAATTCGTAACTCAACTTCGTTGTCTATTCATATCTCTAGCCTCGAAAGGTGAGCAATCACTCACAATTAATGTTCTTTTATTTATTAAATCTGATTTCAATTGAAACGACAATTGAAATATGCTTGTTTGTACAAAAAATGGGCAAACACCTCCAAGTCGTATGATTCAGTTGATTTTATGTTGTTTTTAGTGATCTGGGTGATTTATGCAAATATGTAAAAAGCAAGGACTAAACTATAAAAGACACGCAGATTTATAGTGGTTCAGCCAGAATGTGCCTACATCCACTTTATATATTATTTCTCCTTTCTTGTTCAGATTACAAGTACAAAGCTTTGATACAAGTATATGAAAGTTGTTTGAAAGTTCTCCCCGTGCTTGAGCTCTCAAACTTGTCCCCATTGTTGTACCCCTACCTCTCTATTTATAGAGTGAGGCTGGGAGTAGGGGCCTTGGATGTATATAGCTGTTGGCGGGCCTGGGCTGATGTAATCTGGCCTGGCATTGTTGGTTCGGCAGTGGTTGGTCCGGTGGTGAGTGGAGTTGGGATTGGTTCGGTAGTCTCGGTCCGGTGGTGAGTTGTGAGGATTGGTTCGGTGGCCTTGGTCCGTTGATGAGTGGAGTTGGGATTGGTCCGGTAGTCTCGGTCCGGTGGTGAGTTGTGAGGATTGGTTCGGTGGTCTCGGTACGGTGATGAGTTGTGAGGATTGGTTCGGTGGTCTCGGAGTTGTGAGGATTGGTTCGGTAATCTCGGTCCGGTGGTGAGTGGTGAGGATTGGTTCGGTGGTCTCGGTCCGGTGATGAGTGGACTCGGTGTGGGCTTGGATCGGTGGTGAGAATTCGCCCAACATTTGCCCCACAAAGTGGGGTATATGCCTGCATATGTCGCGCTTTGCTTATTTGGACACCCTCATTCGACCCGAGTGCCGAACCAGTTGGTCCGGCTACCCTTCTTTTGTCTATAAGTATGGGCTCCATGTCTTCGTCATTTCTTACTATTTGAAAGAGCCGATCCAGATTCTTAACCGCCGAATCAGGTGAGGTTCCCCTCTACCGAACGAACCTTATGATAGAGTTACCGAATGTGTTCGGGGAGCATAAGCGCCGAATGAACCTTCGCCTTGTACTACCGAATGACACTTTGGGGAGTACGAGTGCCGAATGGGCTAGAGCATTTTTTACTACTTATTACTATCTACCTAGAGCATTTTTTACTTACTACTTATTACTATCTACCTAGAGCATTTTTTCCATATTATACGATCCTACCGCATAGATTCTTTCAATTGGTATCAGAGCAAGGTCGTCCTATAACCATAACACCGTTATTTGACATATTGATAATATGGAAAACAACACAAGCACAACATCTACCTATAACTCTACATTTGCGGAAGGACAATCTACTCAAAGACCTCCTCAATTCAATGGACTAAACTATAATTACTGGGCTACAAGGATGAGGATTTATATGCAAGCAACAAGTTTTGAAGCCTGGAATGCAACTCAAGCAGAACTCGTTGTACCAACAACGGATTATTCTACATGGACGCAAGCTCAGAAGAATGAAGTTAGTGCAAATGCCAAAGCTATGAATATGCTATTTTGCGCTTTGGATAGAAATGAGTTCAACCGTGTAAGCATCTGTACTACTGCACATCAGATATGGAGTACACTTAAAACCATACATGAAGGCACAAACAAGGTCAAGCAAACTAAAATCTCCATGCTAAAGAACCAGTTCCAAAACTTTAGAATGCGACAAAATGAATCCATCAATGACATGTACTCAAGGTTTCAAGACATTCATCATGCCTTAATAGGACTAGGAGAAAAATACATGGATTTTGATATTGTATCTAAAGTTCTAAATTCACTCACTGATGAATGGGAGAGAAAAGTCTTAGCAATCGAAGAAGCAAATGATCTATCTATAATGAAACCAGAAGAATTAATTGAAAATCTTATGTCATATGAAGTTAATATGCAAGCTAAGAAAGATCAAGCACAAGAAAGAAAAAATGTAGTTTTTCATGCGGAAAAGGAAGAATCAGTCTGAAGATGAGGATTTAGCATTTATAGCCAAAAATTTCAAGAAATTTTTAAGATATAGAAAAGAAAATAAAAACGGATTCAAAAAGAATTTCTTGAACAAACCTTCATCCTCAAATATAGAATGCTTCAACTGTCACAAGAAAGGTCACATGCAGAAAGATTGTCCAGAGCAAAAGAAGGAGAATCAGAACAAAAACAAGAAAGAAAAATTCAAAAAGAAGGCATTCTCTATAACATGGGACGATTCAGATTCATCTTCATCTGATAGTGAAAATGATAGCGACAATGAACAAGCAAATGTATGCTTTATGGCTCAGGAATCTGAGGTTAGTAATTTAACTTTCGACGATTTAATTAATGTAAACACTGAACTTTTGAGTACAATAAAAAATCTTAAAAAGAAACTTAAGGAGACACGTGAAAATCAGAACAAGGCTGAGTTTGAAAGGGATATGTTAAAAGATGAAAAGAAAATTTTAGAAGAAGAACTTGAAAAAGTTCAAGAGTCTCATTCAAATTCGGAAACTCAACTATCACTTTTAAGTCAAGAAATTGAAACTCAAAAGACAAAAAATGATATAATTGTTTCTGAAAATCATGAATTAAAAACTCAGATTAAACAAGTTAAGTTAGATAATAATAGTCTTCAAGTTAGATTAGATAACATCACTAAAAATGTTTCTAACTTTAACAAAGGAAGAGAAAATTTATCTAAAATTTTAGAAAATTCTCAATCTTCCTCAAATAAACATGGATTAGGATATAAAAAGGAGCCAAAAATTCCTAAAAATATAAAAACAAATTTTAAGAGGAATATTGACTCTAAACAACAAGTGTTATTAAGAGAACCTATTAGAACAAAAGAAGAAACCAAGTTTGTTAAAATTTGGGTTCCAAAGACTAATAACATTTTAATTATAAATAAATATATTAAAACATTTATGGATAGTGTTCATAATAATAAAAACTATATTTATAAAAAGGATACTGAACCAAATTGGGTTTGGTTTCCTAAAGTTCTAACTTTTTAGGACCCTATTGAAAGGTGGGTACCAATAATTTTATATTTATTTTCAGGTCCCACACAAAAAGAAGAAATGGATATTAGACAGTGGTTGCTCAAAACACATGACCGGTGACAAAGATATGCTTACAAACATCACATACTTTGATGGTGGCTCGGTTACCTTCGGAGACAACTCAAAAGGCTATATCATTGGCAAAGGAGATGTGAGCAATTATGGTACATCAAATTTACCTTTTATTACAAATGTTTCATTAGTTAAAAATCTAAAACATAATCTACTAAGCATAAGTCAACTTTGTGACAAAGGCTTTAGAATAACGTTTTCGGAAAATAAATGTAGTATTTCTGATCAAAACCAAAATCTTGTTTTTGAAGGAAATAGAGATAGGAATATTTATGTTTTAAATATGAAAATAAATCATATGAATATGTGTTAACTAGCAAAAGATAATGATCCTTGGCTATGGCACAAAAGATTTTGTCATATTAATTTCAAAACTATTAGAAAACTTTCTAAAAATGAATTAGTAAGAGGATTACCTAAGATAAACTTTAAAATAAAAAATCTTTGTGATGATTGTCAAATAGGAAAATTAACAAAATCATCTTTCAAATCTAAGAAAAATATTTCAACTTTACAACGATTAGAATTACTTCATATGGATCTTTTCGGACCAACACAAGTTCAATCCATTAATCATAATCGATATGTATTTGTAATAGTTGATGATTTTCCAAGATACACATGGACCATTTTTATGAAAAATAAAAGCGATACATTTGAGAACTTTAAAACATTTTCCAAAAGAATTCAAAACACTAAAAATTTAAAAATTAAGAATATTCGAAGTGATCATGGTGGCGAATTCGAAAATGAAGCTTTTGAATCTTTCTGTAAAAAGAAAGGAATAAATCATAACTTCTCATTTCCTAGAACTCCTCAACAAAATTGAGTAGTGGAAAGAAAGAATAGAACATTACAAGAATGTGCAAGAACATTATTAAATGGAAGTTATTTACCAAAACATTTTTGGGCAGAAGCAGTAGCTACTGCATGTTATGTATTAAATCGTATTTCTATTAGACCATTAACTAAGAATACTTCATATGAACTTTTTAACAATAGAAAGCCAAATATATCATATTTTGAAATATTTGGATCAAAATGTTTTATTCTAAATACAAAAGACCAACTAGGAAAATTCGATCCAAAAGATGATGAAGGAACTTTTGTAGGATACTCAGAACAAGTAAGGCATATCGAGTTTTTAATAAACGAACAAATACAATTGAAGAAACTTTACATGTAACTTTTGATGAAAACTTTAATAAAAAATTGAGCACAAAAGATGATGATGAATTTATAATAAATACAGATAATACAAATATTGAAAATATAAATAATACCGAACTTAGATCTCCACCTAAAATCTTACGAGATCACCCTGTACAAAACATAATCGGTGAAATAGATTCTCAAGTTAAAACTAGAAGTCAACTAAACCAAATGGGACATGTTGCTTTTATTTCTACAATAGAACCTAAAAATTCTAAAGAAGCATCAACAGATGACTACTGGATTATTTCTATGCAAGAAGAATTAAATCAATTCGAACGCAACAATGTTTGGGATTTAGTTCCTCGTCCTAATAATCAATCTGTTATAGGAACAAAATGGGTTTACAAAAATAAAGTAGACGAACAAGGAAATATAACTAGGAATAAAGCTAGACTAGTAGCACAAGGATATAATCAAGAAGAAGGTATTGACTTTGAAAAAACATTTGCACCCGTTGCACGACTTGAAGCAATACATATTTTATTAGCCTTCGCGTGTTTTCATAATTTTAAACTTTATCAAATGGATGTTAAAAGTGCTTTTCTAAATGGTTTTATAAAAGAAAATGTGTACGTAGAACAACCTCCTTTATTCATACACGAAAAATATCCGGATCATGTATATAAATTAAAGAAAGCTTTATATGGTCTTAAACAAGCACCTCGTGCTTGGTATGAGAGACTTAAAAGTTATCTACTAGATTCGGGATTTCAAATTGGAAAAGTAGATCAAACTCTATTCACTAAAAACACTACTAATGACATTCTAATAATTCAAATATATGTAGATGACATCATATTTGGTTCAACTAATGAAAACTTATGTAAAGAATTCTCAAATATAATGACTAAAGAATTCGAAATGTCACACATGGGAGAATTATCTTATTTTCTCGGTTTACAAATTAAACAATTAACAAATGGAATTTTCTTAAATCAAGAAAAATATTGTGCTAATCTGATTAAATGTTTTAGACTAGAAAACACTTCTGGAAAGCCTACTCCTATGAGTACCACAACTCATCTTGATCGAGATGAAAATGGTAAAAGTATCGATCAAAAATTGTTTAGAAGTATGATAGGTTCCTTACTTTACTTGACCGCTAGTAGACCAGACATAATGATGAGTGTATGTTTATGTGCACGATTTCAATCTAATCCTAAAGAATCACATTTAAGAGCGGTAAAACGAATTATACGATATCTTAACAATACTAAAGATTTTGGTCTTTTCTATCCAAAAGAGTGTCCATTTGAGTTAGTATCATTCAGTGATGCTGATTTTGGTGGATCTCAAACAGATAGAAAAAGTACAAGTGGTACGTGCCATTTCATTGGAAAATCACTTGTATCTTGGTTTAGTAAGAAACAAAATTGTGTCTCGCTATCAACTTATGAAGCAGAGTATATATCAGCTGCTTTAGCTTGTAATCAAGTTATTTACATGCAACAAACACTTAAGGATTTTAATATAAATTTAACAAACTCTACAATATATTATGATAATACAAGTACAATAAATTTATCTAAAAATCCAGTTAATCACTCTCGTACAAAACATATAGATATCCGTCACCACTTTCTACGTGACAATATCGAAAAAGGAATCATAAACTTAGAACATATTTCTACCGAAAATCAAATTGCCGATATATTTACTAAACCTCTTTTAGAAAACTCCTTTATAAAATTACGACGAGAATTAGGGATATTGTCTTTTAAAGATATCATATAAAGAAAATTAAAAGAAAAATCTACACAATTTTTTCAACTAACATTATATGGGAATTTCAATTTATTCTTACATATAAAAGTTATTTACCATACATTCTTAACTAACTTATATTAACCATTAAATCATTAAGTGGTTGAAAAGCATTTAAACTTTATAACCAATCCAAATGATAGTGTTTGGAGTATGGTAGTGTGGAAAGAAAGTTTGGTTCTCTCTTGACCGCATTTCACACATCTTAGGCTCGCCGAACTTTGGTAGCAAACTTGAGGAGATTGACTTTAATCCTCACATTCGTGACAACATAAACCACCAATTTTTGGATGACAATGCCAACATTGCGGATCTTAAGTCCACCTCCTTACGTCCTAGAGCAAGAATTCTCCACAAAGCTCTAATGAGCACAATCACCCCAAGGACGGGCTCATATGAACTTTTATATCCTAACAACTATCGTGCACTATATGCAATTTGGGGTAATTATCAAGTTAATTGGGTTCAATTGATTCTTGACGAATTTCTTACTTTCAATAATGGCAAAATGAGGACAATCTATTTTGGTGAGTATATCATGCGATTACTTCTTAATGTTGACACGCCATTACCTGAATCCGAAAATACAATAGTGCATCAAATAAACCATCGAACTATAAGTCTAATGCAACTTCCGGCAAGACCTCCTCGCATTATATCTCTTGCCAAATGGGAAGCTAGACATCAAGAACAACATCAACCTCCTCCACCTCAACAAGAAGAACCTTTAGATCAAGATGATGAAATTCGTGTCATTGAGCCCGGTTATGCTTCCTCAAATCAATCATTGGGAATCTTATCAAGGAATCAACAAATTCTTGATAATCGTCTCAAGAAGGTAGATCGCAAACTTGATAAAATTAAAGGATTCTTCAACAAGTTATGGGATGCAATCTCGTGTTCAAGCACTACTACCGCTTCAACATCACGTGGAAAACGTCCGGCACCTACCTTTACATGGATGACATCCGAAGAACATACAAGTAGCAGCGCGAGCGGAGCCAGTTGTAGTCAAGGACGAAGAGCTCATAGACCACCAACAGGAGGACCAGTCACTCAAGAACCTAGAGAGAGAGAAGGTTCTTATGATTGGGATAAAGACGAGTAACTTTTTATGGTTTGTTGTTCTATGTGTTTTTAATTTGATAAATCTCTGTATTTATTATGCAAACTCTGTTTTATTTGACTATGCTACTCGTAGAATTCTATTGTTCAGTGGTTGTTTTCTATATATCTATAATTATTACTTCCTTTTTGTCGATGACAAAGGGGGAGAAATCTGTGTAGCTAACTCTATTTTGTAGGAAAGATAGGTGCATTCATTCAGAGGGAGAAAAAT
The DNA here is from genome assembly GCA_030737815.1 of Allium fistulosum. Taxonomy (NCBI): domain Eukaryota; kingdom Viridiplantae; phylum Streptophyta; class Magnoliopsida; order Asparagales; family Amaryllidaceae; genus Allium; species Allium fistulosum. Next base: position 325,186,697 of record CM060903.1, on the reverse strand, counting down.
AGCAAATATATCTCTGTAACACATTAATGTTGTCATCAATCAAAAAGGGGGAGAATGTTGATACACGAAGATTTTGATCAATGACAATGAGCTTCAACAAAAAGGAAGAAATACATTTAAAATCAGAGGAAGATCGATGAAGACCAAAGTGAAAACTTGAGTATGATTTTTATGGGTCCAAGTCTAGATTATTTGTTAAAATCTATCCTCAAGAGATTTGCACGAACACTAAAACACTTCCTTTAAACTTCATTTTTATAAATATTTTTACTGTGCAAATTTTCACAGTTCAGTCGACTGAACAGGCATGGCCAGTCGACTGAAACTGGCACAGAAATAAAAACATGCACAGTGTCAATCGACTGAACTCCCTGAACAGTCGACTGAACACAGACCTGAAAATTTTCCTTTATATTTTCAGTCGACTGGATCTCCTGCTCAGTCGACTGAATTGATAACTGCGAATTTTTTGTGAATAGACACGTTCTTTCTTCCAAGAGATGCAACCCTTCTTCAATGGAAATGGAAGCATCTCTTGCATGCACCTCTAGCAAACAAATGCACCTCTTCTACAAGTATAAATACATGGTTTTAACAATTGCAAATTACCAATTCTACTTGCTTTAATCTCTCTACTTACTTGAACAAACTTTCAGATTCTTTTAAGTTTTCAAAAGCAAACCAATTGCTTGAATCTCTATTTTAACTATAACATATCTTGATTCATAGCAATTCATATTTCCTAAATCTTCACAAACACTTTGTATACTCTCGAGGATAAGATTATAGGAAAGTTGTACTAAATTGACTCATTAGTGTTATCATAGAACACAACAAGTCAGAAATACTTTTTGTATCCAAGTTGAAGTCCTCTTCGGTAGTTGAGGCAAGAAATCCCGTTCGGTTGTTCGGGTAAGTTGTAAACCTATTCCTCCGGGTTAAGTGAGGGTTATTGGTTAGTTGAATTCCTAAGAAGAGCTTAGGGACTGGACGTAGGACAAGAGGTCCGAACCAGTATAAAGTCTTGGTGTCTACTTTACTTACTACTTATTACTATCTACCTAGAGCATTTTTTCCATATTATACGATCCTACCGCATAGATTCTTTCAATCCAGACCTGGACCCGGCCTCTCATGACATCTCCTTCGATGAGGCTACTGGTGAGCACCTTCTCCCTCGCAATCCTATGGTAAGGGTGCTTGACGAAGCTAAGTCCTTGGACCTTAATTTGCTTACCACCCGGGTTGTAACTCTGGGGGATGAAGCTAAGGCGAACATCGACCGGGTTGCCGAAGAGACCAAGAAATTGATGGGGCATCATGCCCGACTAGTCAAGGCCGGGGAGGAAATTGGAAGTGCCAACATTCGGTTACGGTTAATGGTTTCTGACCAGGCTAAGCAACTTGCCGATCAAGTCATTCAAATTTCTCAGCACGAGGCCGTATCCAGGCAACTGAAGAAGACTATGGAAGAGGCCAGCAGGGCAGAGTTGCGAAAAATGGAGGCCGCCTGCAAGGAGTGGATTGACATGGCCATTGCGACGGTGGATGAGGTTCGACAAGCGGACCTCGAGCGGGTACAGGAATTATCGGGGAGACTTAAGGCCGCAGAGCTTGCTCAGTCCAGGTTGAAGGGCGAGATGGAGGCGGTGAGGATATCCCTTCAGGCTGACCGCTCACGATATCGATCGGAGAGGGATGCTGCCATTGCAAAGCTGCGGTCTTTTGAGGCCCGAATGAGGGAGTTTGAGGAAAACGAGGGAATGATGGATGAGATGCTCCATGATATGTATTTCCGTACTTGGAAACAGGGTAACTTATCCTGGATGGATGATTACCCCCGAGTTATGGCCAGGATTTATCTCAGGGCTCTGGAGGAGGCTAGGGCTGATGCAGATAAAGAGGGTGGCATGGTCCTCAGAATGGATGTGGTCACTGCCCAGTTTACCAAGGAGGAGAAGGTGGCGGTGAAAGAGGGTATGCGGCTGCTTGCCGCTGAGGAGGTAGGTGTGCAAGTAGAGGATGATGATCAGGATGGTCAGGAAGCAGGCGCTGGTAAGTCTTCCCTTCTAGTCTTTCCATTAACTTGGTTGCTTATCACTAATGAATTCTTTCTTTGACCGGACAGGTGGGCAACAGGACAAGGGTAAATCTCCGATGCAGCTGGCTCCTTGACTTGACCTGGATACCTTTTTGTTGACTTGACATTGTTGTATATGTTAGTCTCAAAACAGTAATGTAACTTTTAGGTTGTAATTATGTTACTTGTAATAAACAACATTATTCTTGACGTGTAATATTTTTTTTTAAGCTGATTTTGTCATTTTTGAATGTTTTTGCTATTTTGACACGTTGCGTGAGAAATACAGCTGTGCGTGTGCTTGTAATTCAATTCTGTTTGATGTCAAGTTCTTGCTTAAAACATAATTTCATGCCTTGCAATGCTAGTGTGATGTATGCATAAATTATAGCCATGTATTTGTACATAAAAGAAGAAAATACCGCCTTTCATGTTCTAATTGTAGATGGCAGTTTTGAATATCTTGTATGACCGAGTATGGAATGCAGTCGAATGCCCTGCCATCCAATTGTGAGTTCCTACTCCCATTGGCGAGTATCTCCTACTCTATATCCTGTACTTTAAGGATTGTTATAGAGGACAGGAGAAAATTTATTTAAATAGAATTGAAATATGAGAAACAGTAAAACATCCAATCACGGAAGGCCTTCGATGTGCTTAAGTTCGTGGCAAACGGGTTTTGTAGTCACTTTCCCTAGCTGTGGGTCCTGGAGACATTTGTCACCCATCTTACGCCTTTGCGGGGAGTTATCTTTTTACCACAGCCGCACTTAAGACACTCGGAGCCGAGATCGCGCACAGTAACTACCCGGGCCATTATGGCCCGTAATCGTGGGTATTATTCGATTTACTGTGGCCGGCTAGCGTGGGTGCCGATCGTCAACCGTGAACTACCCCTGGCTGGCCACACCTTATGTTGGGGCTTAAAGTAGGTTCACGGTTGCCGGCGAGCCGAACACCGTAATGAGCTGCCTCGGCTATAGTCCGCCTTCTCGGTGGCTTATAATCGGCTCATTACAGTTGGCTTTAAGGGCCGATCGCGAGCAATGAGTTAACCCGCAGCAGAGGGATGCTGGATCAAAAGTGTCTCATTGGCGAGGGCATAGATTCGCGTAGTACCTGTTAGGTCTTGTCCAGGTGAGGTTGCGCCGTGATGTGTCTTGAATGGGAATGTCATTATACAGGATTTTGTTCAACAGAAAAGGATAAAGTTAACGAGCAGCCAAGATATAAAGGAACAAGTTAAAAGGAGACAAGTTTTTTAAAGTGGTTCGGCACGAAAATGCCTACGTCCACTGATTCTCTTTGTTAATTCACTTCATATGGGCAGTACATGTTAAGAAAAGTATCGACGAAGGTGTTGGATGTTCCATGCCCTCTGGAACATCTCCCCGTCTACTGTTGACAGAATATAAGCTCCATTGTGGAGATCTTTATGAATTACATATGGTCCGTCCCAAATTGGATCTAGTTCTCCGGGGCGCGGGAAGATTCACTTAAGGACAAGATCTCCTTTTTGTAAGCTGCGATGCTTGACTTTGGAGGTGTATTGTGCTGCCACTTTTTGCTTGTGAGCTGCTGTCTTGAGGGCTACATCATTTCTTCTTTCCTCAATTAGATCCAAAGACATGTAGAGGAGCTCTTCGTTCTCTTCTGGGTTATAGTGGATCCTACGGTGGGAAGGCACTATAGTTTCAACTGGGAGCATAGCCTCCGATCCGTATGCCAAAGAGAAAGGATTATGCCCCGTTGATGTTCTGAAAGATGTGCGATAGGCCCATAGTGCTGTAGGAAGTTCATCCACCCAAGCGCCTTTTGACTTTTCGAGTTTCTTTTTTATTAGAGTTTTGAGAATTTTGTTGACGGCTTCGACTTGTCCGTTTGCTTGGGGATATGCGACGGATGAGAAGCTTTTGTGAATTCCGTGCTCTTGGCACCAGTTGGTGAACTCTTCGCTGTCAAACTGAAGTCCATTGTCCGATATGATTTTAAGTGGGACTCCGTACCTGCATAGAACATTTTTGATCAAGAAGTTAATAACTTTTGCTGAAGATACTTTATTTAGGAGTTCTGCTTCCACCCATTTGGTGAAATAGTCGACTGCCACTATAGCATATTTGGCCCCGCCTCGGCCCATTGGCAGTTCGCCAATCAAGTCAATTCCCCATGCTGCAAAGGGCCAAGGGCAGGTCATTTGAGTAATCTCAGTTGTTGGTAGCCGCGGAATCTTAGCAAACTTCTGACATCTGTCACATTTCCTGACGAAATCTAAGGCGTCCTTGCTTAAGGTGGGCCAGAAATATCCATATCGGAGTACCTTTTTTGCCAAAGTCTGCCCTCCCGTGTGATCTTCGCAGCTTCCTTGATGGATGTTGGATAAGACTTCCTTGGCTTCCCTTCCGGCGACACACCTTAATAAGGGGTTAGAGAAGACGCGCCGATAGAGGGTGCCCTCTTGTATTGTGTAGCGTGAAGCTCTCCTCAAGATTTTCTTGACTTCGTTACGCCTGTTGGGCAGTGTGCCACTTTGTAAGTAGTCTCGGATGGGGGTCATCCAAGTTGCTTCTTCGGTTGCAGCTATCAGATTCACTTGCTCAAAACTTGGGGTCAGTTGCTTTGAGATGGCTACTGCTCCGGAAATAGCGCCATCTCTTATGCTAGCTTGCTTTGCCAATTTGTCGGCCTCTTGGTTCTCTTCCCGAGGGATGTGTTTGATTAAATAGTGATCCAATCAATTGAGAAGCAACTTGGTCTTCTTTAAATATGCCATGAGTCGTTCTTCTCGAGCCTGGAATTCTCCTAGTATTTGATTTACAATAAGTTGGGAATCGCTATGAAGACACAAAGAATTGGCTCCGATTTCTAAGGCAAGTTCTAATCCAGCTATCACTGCTTCGTACTCTGCATCGTTGTTGGTGGCAGCGAATTCCAACCTTATAGCATATTGTAGCTTATTCCCTCTGGGAGTGATTATTACCACGCCTGCCCCCGAGCCTTGTTCGTTCGTCGCACCATCCACAAAGAGATTCCACTTGATGTCTTCTGCTATTTCCGATTGCTCCCTACCTTCGTTGGTAGTGAATTCGGCAATGAAATCGGCCATGGCTTGTCCCTTGATGGCGGTGCAAGGATGGTAGGTGATATCGTATTGACTTAGTTCAATGCACCATTTAAGTAGTCGCCCAGAAGTGTCGGGACAATGGAGTACCTGCCTTAGCGGTTGATCGGTCAGAACTCTGATGGAATGAGACTGGAAATAGTGACGCAGTTTCTGTGATGTGATTAGTAAACAGTACGCTAGTTTCTCAAGGTTATGATATCTGGCTTCCGCCCCTGTAAACCTCTTGCTTACAAAGTATACTGGCCGCTGCGTGCGTTTGTCTTCTCTTACCAATGCGGCGCTTAGAGCATGAGATGACACAGCAGCTCTTCGCCTTTGTTCGGAGTTGAGAGTACTGGTGGTCTCTGGAGGTGTTCGATTAAGTTAAGGAAAGCTGTTAAGCACTCGTCAGTCCATTCGAATTTTCCTTTCTCTTTCTTTAGAGCTTCGAAGAAGGGGATGCATTTGTCGGTCGCTTTAGAGATGAATCTGCTCAGGGCGGCCACCTTCCCATTTAGGCTTTGCATCTCCTTTCGGGTAGAAGGTATCCTGATATCTTTCAGAGCTCGGATTTGTTCAGGGTGGCCTGTAGGGATGGTATTGTCTATCATTCCTAATATTTTCCAGTGGCTGTCTTTGGTCTTCTGGGAGCATGCTAGGGTCAGCTACAGTTGGCCCTTTCCTTGATCTTCCCCTGCTGGGTTATGATCTAAGCACTTCCTCGGGTCCAACTTCGGGCTGGACTCTAGCTCGGCCCCGTTCATTGGTGTTTCCGTGGTTAGGCAGTACGACAGGCTCGGCTACAGTTGACCTCCGCCCGGTACCTCCCCCGTTGGGTTCGGTTCCAAGCGTTTCCTTAGGTCTAACTTTGGGCTGAGCTCAGTCTCGGCTCCTACCATGGCCGCTTCTGTCGTTAGCTCCTACGAAGAAGGAAGATCTTTGTTGTCTCTGAGATCCTCCAGACTGGGACTCACCCCATGATTCAGTGTTGCGGTTGGACTCTTCAGCATCCCTTAAGCGAGACATGAGTTGGTCCACCAAGGCTTCCTACTGGGATGTGAAGCGGTTAGTCACTTCAGCCACAACCCTGTCTAGAACTGCCCTAGTAATTGCTGCGGGCTGTTATGTGGCAAGGGTTGTCGGATTTGTCTGACCTTCATTTGGTACTGCTGCTGGAATGGGACGATTTACTTGATCTGTGACCACTGGATCTGGAACACTGCTAGTTGCGATGTTCTTTCCTTTGTTAACGTCTTTTTTCTGCTTTGGAGGCATGTTTTCCAAGCGATGAACGACGCTGTTAGGAAGAAGGTTAAGTGGGAGAAGCTGAAGCTTCGAGCTTCTCGCTCTCAGCGAAAGCACCAAAAATGTTTGCACAAAAAATGGGCAAACACCTCCAAGTCGTATGATTCAGTTAATTTTATGTTGTTTTTAGTGATTTGGGTGATTTATGCAAATATGTAAAAAGCAGGGACTAAACTGTAAAAGACACGTAGATTTATAGTGGTTCAGCCAGAATGTGCCTACGTCCACTTTATATATTATTTCTCCTTTCTTGTTCAGATTACAAGTACAAAGCTTTGATACAAGTATATGAAAGTTGTTTGAAAGTTCTCCCCGTGCTTGAGCTCTCAAACTTGTCCCCATTGTTGTACCCCTACCCCTCTATTTATAGAGTGAGGCTGGGAGTAGGGGCCTTGGATGTATATAGCTGTTGGCAGGCCTGGGCTGATGTAATCTGGCCTGGCATTGTTGGTTCGGCAGTGGTTGGTCCGGTGGTGAGTGGAGTTGGGATTGGTTCGGTAGTCTCGGTCCGGTGGTGAGTTGTGAGGATTGGTTCGGTGGCCTTGGTCCGGTGATGAGTGGAGTTGGGATTGGTCCGGTAGTCTCGGTCCGAGGGTGAGTTGTGAGGATTGGTTCGGTGGTTTCGGTCCGGTGATGAGTTGTGAGGATTGGTTCGGTGGTCTCAGAGTTGTGAGGATTGGTTCGGTAATCTCGGTCCGGTGGTGAGTGGTGAGGATTGGTTCGGTGGTCTCGGTCCGGTGATGAGTGGACTCGGTGTGGGCTTGGATCGGTGGTGAGAATTCGCCCAACAATGCTACTGTTATTTATGCTATTAACTGTACCAGTTCACCTGTGACATCTGACACCATTATCTGTTAATTATACGATGATAATCCCGTTTGGTTGATAAGTGATTGATTGTTTGTTGTTTATATTGGAGGTTAAATTGTAATGTATAAAGTGATAAATAGTATGCAATTGAATTTTACGAAGGATAGTTAAAAATTTGAATCGACATATGTGTTGAATTTGATTTGTTAAATTTGTATAATATGACCCCTTGAATGTTTAATTATTTGACACGTAGTAAAATAGTTAATTACCGTTGAACCATTTGAATTTATGTTGTATTAACTTATGAAGTATGAAATTGAATAATTGATGTCAAGGGTAGAATTGCATGGAATAATTTGTATAATAATCTTTAATCTACATGAAATGATAGTGTAGATTCTAGAAATAATTATATTAATTCGCACAAATAACAATGTGAATTAATACGGTTATTTCGGGATTATTTGAATTGATTATTGGATTGATATTGATTGTTGTTCTTGTTTTTTTATTTACTTTGACACCATCCCAGTTATCACACTGCAAGTTCCCTTTGCTATGTTTTGATTTTGAATTAAATTGGAATCGGGTTGAAATGATAAATACCCAAATGAACTTGACTTAGGATAGAGAATTAAATAAAACCCGATTGGTCAATAATTTGATTTAAAAATAAAATGAAGATTTTATTTGAATAAATAATATGTTTTGAAACGAAGTTGGAATTTAAATTTTAATGAAAGGAAATGTTAATATTTAATAATCTGAATCAAAATATTAACATAGTAGATGATGAATGAACGTTGTTTTAAAATTTGGAATTATTAATAATTAAGTTTGAAATTATTTAATAATTAAGTTTTGAAATTATTAAGTAATTAAATAAGATTGAATTATTTAATAATTTAATAAATTGAATTCTTTAATAAGTGGAATTGAACTTCTTGAATAATTGAAATTGAGTTTCTTTATTAATTAAGTTTGGAAAATTATTTAAGTAAGTAAATAAGTGAAATTGAATTTCTTTAACAAGAAATAAAACGTGATTTATTGAAATTAATGTAAGACTTGAAATTTAAAGAATTGATTTGACAAATCTAATTTAATTCAATTTGAAGTTTGATATAATGAAGTTGAACTTAAGTAATTGATTTAATGAATTGGAAATTAAATAGAAATTGTTTGAATAACAAATTTACTTAATGAATATTGAATAAAATCGATCAATGAAGTTAAATTGATTTGAATGTTAAATTAAATTAATTTAAATGATTTGGAACGAAACTTATATACGAACTTGAATCAATATTTGAATTGTTGAAATAGAAATTAAAATTGAATTATAAGATTTTGAAATCATGAATTTGGAAGTTTTGAAACGTAAATTATGAAAATTGATTTAGAAAGACAAATGAAATGTTGGTTTACAAATTGAAATTGAAATTGAAATTGAAATTGATTTGGTTTTGAAATTTATTAAACGACCAATCGGTGTAATAATCATGAAAGTTATTAAAGAGACCGGAATCGGTTAGGGACATACTCACTGTCTAAATCGAAAACCACTTTAATAACTACACGCGGAGTGTGATCCAGAATGAAGTGGTTGGAATGATGTACGTGATGACTGAAGAAAGAGAATGATAATGGATAGCCTTGACACTTGTGTCAAATTGGAAATGACTAAAACAGGAGCCGTGCCGGGCCAAATGGGGGTTAGCTACCTCGAGCGAACACACTTCTTCGAAACTACTCATTACTTGTTGTCGATTGGTGCACCCTTGATTTTGGGAGTGTTGTTTCGCAGTGTTGCGATCGCTGCGGCGATGCGTTCTCACCAGTCCGGATCAGGCAAACGGTAGTTTCACTACCTTGGGTATTGCCTCATGTGCCTTGTCATACTTGTATCCCTTTATACGCGACCACTACGATTTGTTTTGTGTTATACCTATGGAGTACTCCCTGATATCCCACCAGTTTACGGTGGAATTTACAGTGCTGTATAGACTATAACGCTTATATAAAATGTGTTAAGGGGGATAATGGTAACGCCTTAACACTATTTTGATACTTTATATTACTGATAGGCATTATCTACTTATCGTACACTACTGCATAATAGATAGTTTAACGGATCCTTAAAGGATGGTTATTCCAAACATCCTTTGAGTTACTTGTATTTCAGTTGCTATTTCACTTGAGTTGGATTTATTGATATAAGAATATTAATCCTGACTCGAGTGTTTTGTGTTTTGCTTTACGCTCGGGTCAGACTGATTATACCAGTATTTGAGACTCACCTTTGGAGTTGGAGCTTCGCTTGGAGATCCAGCTATCTATCCAGCTTTCAGATATCCAGTTGATTCCAGTGATTGTATTCTGATTCTTGTATGTGACTATTGTATTCGAAACTTCTGCTATAACTTGTTTAACTCTGATATGTATATAGTATCTTCATGAACTACTATCTTTTATTACCACAGCAACTATTACTCTGTGTTTGTGATCTGTGATTATTTATTTACTGTATATGTTCAATTTTGCCAATTTAAATTAACAATTCGGTATTTTGAATTATTCAAGTCCGACATGTGCGGATGCGAATAGTCCAAAATAGCGGGTCGTTACAAACATTGTTTTGTATCCACTAATTTTAATTCAAATGATTTTACAAAATTATCTTGTTTTCAAAATGATTTCAAAACTTTCCTTTTAAAAGATTCAAAACTCTCTATCCTGATTTTAAATAATTTTAGCCTCAAAAACATCTTTAATTTCAAAGTCAAATTACTCCTGATTTTAAACTATTTTCAAATAATATATTTAACTTTTAAATATTTATACTTAGATTTAAATATAAAATTATAGTTAAATTATGTATATATTGTTCTTTATATTTACTTAGGAATTTCAACTATATTCAAGTATATTTATAAAGTTTTTATATAAGATAAATATTATTTTTATAGAAATTCAAAACATCAATTTTGGCTGAGGGATGTCGACATGCCCATAGGCACTATGTCGACATGGTGACAGTTGAGTTCAAAATTTAAATTTCAAATGAAGTGTCTATTCGCCATAACTTTTCACGAATGGACATGACTATTGTTCTTCTATAAATGGGGTTAGTTTCAACGAATTTTTAATCACTTTTCTCTGATTTAACTTCTCTTCTTCTTCTTCTCCACTTTCTTATTTACAAATTACACCATTACTCTGCCGAAATCAATATCGAATCTAACTAGATAATTTCTGGTTTTGATTCTCTCCACTATCTCTACAAGATCCAAGTGCTAATCTGAGTTATAGACTTTTTGTAATCAATCGAGCGAGAGAAGGTGTGATTGTAGCCCTGGAAATCAATTGGGTGAACTTGTTGGCCCGGAAATCAAGTATCTCTACCCAGAGGATTGTTATTCTGGAGGGTGTACCTCGTAGCCTTGCAACCGAGGGTTGTAATTGTTGAATTGAGTTTGAAAGGAAATCTGTACTTAGTTGTGCGGGACTGGATGTAGGGTAACTCCGAACCAGTATAAAATCCGGTGTGTTCTTTCCTTTACTGCTTTTACTTTATATTTGCATCTGTGTTTGATTCTGTGTTCATATCTGTGTCTGATTAGTGTATACATTGTTAACAAATTAAGATAAACTCAAAAAGATTAACAAATTTCTTAAAACACTATTCACCCCCCTCTAGTGTTAATTCTAGCCTTAAGATCCTTAATTCGCATTTCTCACATTTTTAAATTGTTAATTTTTTTTCCATATTCTTGTGATCTGTGTATCAATGAATCTAGCACCGCCGTATTTGGTCGTCGAAGATTAATAACTACGGATGACTGCAACATATGTAGCCATTAGTTTTGGGCCTCCAAGTAGGGGGATGTTACAACCCTATTGCATCCGCTGCTTTGGTCAGCAACTGTACAAGTTTTTGATCTTCGAAGTTCATCTTTTTAAAGGCAGGGTCTGAAAAAGATATACCAGTCAACAAAGAATGGTAAACCAATATGGGTGAGAAAAGGAAAAGGAGAGGCTCACTAATACTAGAAAAATTTTCCCTAAGACCAGAGAAGCATTTTACAAAGAAAATTGGAGTCTCTTATACTTCTTCCTTGTTGAGAGTCTCAGATATTAGGCCTTCTGGATGAAGGTGTATCTGATATAGTTGATGGCCTTGTTGATCACCAACTTTACCAGCTATATGATGAAGGATGTCGGGATTGAAAGACGAGAGACCAGCTTCTCGAGCCAAAACTTCCAAGCAAGTCAAATATGTATAAGAATTTGGTAAGAACTGGATTAGCACAATATCCAAATGCTTCAAGTATCTTAGAAGAAATCCGGGAAGAGGAAGATACCCAGTATGCCAATTATGTATGGCGGAGAAGGCGAAATATCCCTCTGGTGGATTATAGATGCTGTTTGAGTTTCATCGGGGATAGCTTCGACCTCAGTGACGCCAAATTGACTAAGAATAGAATCCATCTTAGCCTAGGTGGTGATATACGACGGGTTGGAAACGATATATTTTTTTACTGCCTAAAGGAGAAGGCTTGTACTCTTTACCAGTGTTCCTAGTAGATTTCTTTCTAGATTGTTGGCCTTCCATTTTACTACCAGGTGATACTGTTCCAAACCTAACATTATCATGATTTATAAAGATTTTTACACTTGTTAATACTGAATCTAAGATTGTTACCCAAGTAGTTTCTAGTTTGTTAAAGTGGCAATTTAAATGTCAATCGCAAAATGTTAACACTTAAGTGGCATGTGATAAGTACATTAAAAGACATGAGCTTCAATCTTAGTAAAGAATCTTATGAAAGGGCTATAAAATAAGGGTTAGCGGGTGAAATTCATAAGTTTACAAGTTAAATAGTTTGCAACCATCGCAATATGAATATCGAGAATAGTGATATAATAAAGAACTCGGTCCATATCAAAACTGATAGCAAATGACCCCTATAACCGTATTTAAGTTCAAAGCAATAAAGACGTCAACACCGATGATTAGCAAAAATGTGAATTGGAAATATGGTAGTTGATTAAAAAATTAATAGCACTCTAAAAGTAATACTGACGAAGTGTTGAAGTCATATAGAACCCCACTCACAATGTAACGACTCGTAAATTCGAACAAATTTTAAAATATTAATTTTAATTGTTGAATAGAATATGGTTAGAAATAAAGAGTTTTCAATTATTACTGTAAAATAATAATAATAATAATAATAAAACATGATCTTAGATAAAATTCTAAAACAACAAATCTTTAATGAAATGGAAGGTGGTAACGCATATTAGAATATAATTTAATTGAATGTAATTGACAACTGTATTAATGCAATTTCAATCAACTATAACAATAAATGTTACTAAAGAATGGGATAAACAATATTCTAAACATGTTAGCATACAATAAGAAATCAATTATTTAGTAAGCAGATTTATACTCCTTGTGTAAATAATAAATTAATAAATATGAATTAATAAGTTGTAACAATTGATTTATTCCTCATCCCATTGATTAATCCGCTTTGGAATTTATTTTGTATGTAACGACCCGAGAATTTTAACGATTTTATAATGTAATTAACTAAAAAAATTCATAAAAATAACAATAAAATTTTGAAATAAAAATGTCATATTTGAAATACGTCTACTTAAATATAGCATATGGAAAATATAAAAGTTAGTTTATGCGTGAAATTTCAAATTTTAATTTTAATCTGTTAAATGGTTGAAAATTTAATATTTTCAAAATATGAATATATTTTTATAATAAAAATGTAAATCATTTTCTGAACAAGGCGTCGTAATTCGTTTCGTCAAATTTGGACTGTTATAGCTCCGTTTATCTTATTTTCGGCGTTTTAGCAGCATTTTCAGCAGCGAAAAATCGAGTTTTTATAACCTGGTCATATCGCTGATATCTGTGTACCATTCTATTCGTCTCATCGTGGTGATCTCCGCTGTATATTCATTCCTGTATTTTGAAGTCCGATACACAGCGAAATCGATGAAACAATTTGTCGTACCGGTGCCGTATTTGTGCCTTTTTGTTTTCTCTGCCTTTTCAATTGCCAGCCGTGTGTTACCAATAGTCTTTACTATTATTTATTTCTGAAAATCAACCGGTGTCCTTTGCTATCTCATTTGATTTTGATATATATAGGCTCGGCTGTCCTTTCACTTCTTCTCTATTCATTCTATAAAAAAAATACTAAAGGTAAGCCGGTCATCTTCTTCTTCTTTGAATACTCGTGCATGCCTCTGACCAAAGTGATACCCGGGTATTCTACCCTCGGACCCAAAGCAAATCCCAAAGCCACCACTTTTCCCCATGACTTTCCCTGACTCGAAGAAAACTCCAACACCAGCACTCACCATCCCCTCAGCCATAGATCCCCATCATCGACTCGAAGCACTGCTCGAGAAATCCCCTCAGTTTCCCGGAGCAAACCACCCCACACCCATAACTTCGTACTGCCTTCCCTTTCCACCAACCCACCGCCTGAGGCTGCTCGGCCTACCAAGCACAGCCGCCTGCCACGCCTCGACCCGTGCCAACCCAAGCCTGACTCGTAGACAACCCCGATCGCCCCAAGCCCAAACCCGAAGATACCCAGATCCACACGCCCTTTCTTCTGACCCGATCACCCGCTGCCTTGACCCGAAGCCATCCCAATGCAAAACCTCCCCTGTCTCGAAGCTTGACCGCAAGCAAACCCACTTTCCCTGACAGCCTTCTCTTCTTGCTTATATATATATACGCGTTATATATATATATGGGTGGTCAGAGGCTTTAAACTGCTTGTTTTCATGTTTTTGCAAACTGCTCCGTTGATATATATAAGCGAGATTGTCCATCTCTATGGTGTTCCTTCTAGCATTGTTTGTGATCGTGATCCTGTCTTTACCAGTAAGTTCTGGAAAGCTTTTCAAGAAGCTTTGGGAACTCATTTGAACCTTATTATGGCTTATCATCGCAGACTGATGGTCAGACGGAAAGGGTGAATCGGATTCTAGAAGATCTCCTTCGTGCTTGTGTTCTTGATTATGGAGAATCTTGGGAAGATCATCTCCACCTCGATGAATTCACCTATAATAACAGTTATCAGGTATAACACTATCTTTGAATTTTCAATCGTCTTAAGCTTAATCCATCTATTAATCCCAATCTTTTGAAATCAGGCAAGTATCGAGATGTTACCATTTGCTGCTCCTTATGGACGATCCTGCAAATCTCCATCTTGCTGGATTGAGTCCGGTGATCGCCTAGTTCTTGGACCTGATATAGTCCTGGAAGCATTTGAGAAGGTCGAGGGGATTAGGAGGAAGATGAGGATTGCTCAGGATAGGCAGAAGAAGTATGCAGACATGCGTAGAAGGGATTTGGAATTCTCAGTGGGTGATCGGGTCTTTCTTAAGATCTCGCGCCTGAAGAATGTGGTTCGATTTGGTCGGTGAGGGAAGCTTGCTCCCAGGTTCATTTGTCCTTTCCGCATTCTGGAAAGAGTTGGTCCTTTGGCTTATAGAGTTGATTTGTTGGAGAAGCTAGCGGGTGTGCTCAGCGTGTTTCACGTATCTCACCTTCGCAAGTACCTCCATGATCCATCCTTGATAGTTCAGCCAGGTTTATTAGAAAATTTGGACGTCGACCCAAATCTCACTATCGAGAGGAAGCCACTTCGTATTGTCGATAGAGGTACGTAACAGCTTCGAAGGAAATCTGTTAGTTTGGTCAAGGTACAGTGGAGTACAAATGATCGGGATTGCACTTGGGAAATTGAGGAATCCATGCGTGCTTCGAATCCTAAATTGTTTGACTTAGGTACTATTCGTTTGTTTTATTTTAGCTTATCTTTTAGTTTGTTTCTATTTCTCCTATCTCATTCCTTTTCGGGGAGGAAAAGTTTTGAGTAGGGAAGAGTGTAATGACCCGAGAATTTTAACGATTTTATAATGTAATTAACTAAAATTTTTATAAAAATAACAATAAAATTTTGAAATAAAAATGTCATATTTGAAATATGTCTATTTAAACATAGCATATGGTAAATTTTATTTGGAAAATATAAAGTTAGTGTATGTATGAAATTTCAAATTTTAATTTTAATCAGTTAAATGGTTGAAAATTTTATATTTTCCAAATTTGAATATTTTTATATAATAAAAATGTAACTCATTTTCTGAGTGAGGGGTCGTAATTCGTTTCGTCAAATTTGGAATTATATAGCTCCGTTTATCTTATTTTCGGCGTTTTAGCAGCATTTTCAGCAGCGAAAAATCGAGTTTTTATAACTTGGTCGTATCGCTAATATCTGTGTACCATTCTGTTCGTCTCGACGTGCTGATCTCCGCTATATATTCATTCCTGTATACGTCTGATACACAACGAAATCGATGAAACAGTTTGTCGTACCGGTGCCGTATTTGTGCCTTTTTGTTTTCTCTGCCTTTTCAATTGCCAACCGTGTGTTACCAATAGTCTTTACTATTATTTATTTCTAAAAATCAACCGTTGTCCTTTGCTATCTCATTTGATTTTGATATATATAAGCTCGGTTGTCCTTTCACTTCTTCTCTATTCGTTTTATAAAAAAAATACTGAAGGTAAACCGATCATCTTCTTCTTCTTTGAATACTCGTGCATGCCTCTGACCCGAAATGATACACGGGTATTCTACACTCAGACCCAAAGCAAACCCCAAAGCCACCACTTTTCCCTACGACCTTCCTTGACTCGAAGAAAACTCCAACGCCAGCACTCACCATCCCCTCGGCCATAGATCCCCATCATCGACCCGAAGCACTGCCCGAGAAATCACCTCATTTTCCAGAAGCAAACCACCTCGCACCCATAACTTCGTACGGCCTTCCCTTTGCACCAACCCACCGCCGGAGGCTGCTCGGCCTACCAAGCACAACCGCCTGCCACCCCTCGACCCGTGCCAACCCAAGCCTAACTCGAAGACAAACCCAAAGATATCCAGATCCACACGCCCTCTCCTCTGACCCGGGCACCCGTTACGTTGACCTGAAGCCGTCCCCGTGCAAAACCTCCCCTGTCTCGAAGCTTGACCGCAAGCGAACCCACTTTCCTTGACAGCCTTCTCTTCTTGCATATATATATATACTCGATATATATATATATATATATATATATATGGGTGGTCAGAGGCTTCATACTGCTTGTTTTCACGTTATTGCAAACTGCTCCGTTGATATATATATATATATATATGCTTTTCCTTTGCTTTTGTTCCAGTTCTTGTCATTTTAGCCTGCGTGAAGCCTTCTTAAGTTGTTTATGTGATATATATATGCAATGTGTATATATATATGTGTAGTAGTGGTCATATACATATTTTTCTTGAGTACTTGTATATGTAGCAACTTTTGTTATATTGAGTTCTGTCCAGTTCATAAATGACATCTCATATTATAGGCTGCTGTGTACTAGTGGCAGAGGATTTCAATTGTTTCAAATCCAACTTGAACATGTTATATACAATACATATATATATTGTTGACAAAAGTTATATATATGTCACTTTTGGAATTGTCGACAAAATTATATGTGTTGTATATATAATTGTTCTTATAAATTTTTAAAACAAATGTGTGTATATATATTGCATATGTATATATATTTGTTTTCATCAATTCTCGTTCTAAAATCTATTTTTTGCTTGTCACAGCCATTTGAAGTGTCGTGCTAGTGTTCGTGTCCGTATCCGCGGATCGTCGCATCTTGTCCTTGTCATTACTCTAGCCTCGAAAGGTGAGCAATCACTCACGATTAACATCCTTCTATTTAGTAAATTTAATTCACATGAAGTGAAGATTTAAATATGCTGTTAAATTTGAATTATTAAGTTATTTAATTGTTAAATATGATATGCCATTATCTGCAATTGTTTACCTATGACATATGACATGTATATATTATATCTAATTTGTTACTGATGATATATGCATGTTGTTGATATGTTATATTATTATCATATTTGTTCTCACTCTGCAAGTTCCTTGTTAGTTTAGAAATTCCCTGTAACAACCCGCATATTTTATGATTGTATATTTAAATATAGCATCGTTAGTCGGATTAAAGTCCGAAAAGCTACTTTTTGCAAACAGTCGAATTGGAACTCGAGACCACTTCCATTGAGTCCAAAATGGCATTTGCGACTTTTTTGAGTATAAACATCGATATGTTTGGAGTTGAGTGAATTATGCTATTTTTCATTTAGGGCTTTGGGTTAGGTTTCAGCCCATCAACCATCTAATACCCTAACACTCCACTCTCCTCTTCATTTCATCTCAGTTTTCCTAATACCTTCAAGCTTAAGTAAAAATGGGGAGAGGAATGGGAAATTAGAAATTCCAAGCCCTAGTTTCCTTTGAAAATTCAAGCTCTTGCTCCAAAATCAAAGAGAAGCTTAGATAAGCATCCTCTTCATCTTATCCATCTCTATTCCTCTTCAATTTCAGAATTTCCTAAACCCTAACTTAGGGAATGTTTTTCTTTTGAGCTTAGATTGAAGCTTCTTGGGTTAAAATTGAAGAGTTATTGTTCTTGCCTTGCTCTATAGCTTGTCTCTTGTGTTTTTGGGTTTATAGGTGAGTTCTTTAACTCACATCTACGTCTATAGCTATCTTTGTTGTTAGGTATGAATTCCTAATACTTGTGCATATTCATTTGCTTTTGATTTGAATTGATTTGGTGAATTTTCCAAATTTTGGTGTTTTGGTCCAATTTTATGAAAATCCTACTATGGATGTTTGGACATTGATATTCGTTGTGTATCGAAGAGCCTATAAGGCTGGGTTGTCGCTTGGCGTAAATTCTTAGTCGTCGTTGCTCGTCCGATCGCTCCCGATACGTTTTGGCCACTTTGGCCTAGGCAAAATGTTGCCCAGATCAGGTGACCAGACGTCTGGTGACCAAGTCCAGACGTCTGGTTTGGACCAGGAGAGCAAAATGTATGCACGCAGATTATAAA
Organism: Allium fistulosum; assembly: GCA_030737815.1. Lineage (NCBI taxonomy): Eukaryota > Viridiplantae > Streptophyta > Magnoliopsida > Asparagales > Amaryllidaceae > Allium > Allium fistulosum. The sequence goes on along the minus strand of CM060903.1, from coordinate 325,168,384 downwards.
AATATGCCAGAAACTATTAACAGACGTTTGAAATTCAAGATCAGACATCTGGATGAGTCTCAGATGTCTGACTTGAAGTTTTTAGACGTTTCGGGGTTCTCTGGACAATTTCCAGAGAACGAAACCAGACGTCTGGATTCAAAACCAGACGTCTGGTCATGGTTCAGACGTCTGTTTCTATTTTTCAGACGTCTGAGTGGTTTTCTGAGCTATTACCAGAAAAACTAATCCAGACGTCAGGATTCCAAACCAGACGTTTGGAAATGTCCATTTTCGCCTATTTAGGCTGTTTTGTGTGGATTTACTATTTTAATCGATTTTAGTTGATCCGGATTGTTGTTATCACTTACTTTCGACTTTGATGACTTCTTTCTTGGGATTTTTGGGAATATCCATTTTGATGGATTTGGTATCAATTTCGTTGGATTTGATTCACGTCTTCGAATGTGAATCTTTGGTGATTGATTGTTTCTACAATCATTTTTGTGATTTGTCACTTCTAAATACAAAGGTTTCTATACTAGTAGTAAACACTCAAACTCTTTCATCAAAACGATTTCAACACTATTTTAAATATAAAGCTTGTTTTCAAAACCGTTTTCCAATCTATTAGTATATACAAACCTTTACCTTATTCGTATGAGAAATCTAATTAAATGGCTTAGTAAAACAAGTGGTATGAAATGCTTGCATTTACTTCATTGGTTAATTCTCGGACTTGTTCGATTGAACTCTTGTGACAACTTTCGAGTGGAAATTTACAATCTGTTCGTAAATATTTGAGTTAAGCAAGTGGTTATGGGACATGAAGCTAAACTCTTATATTTACTAGCTTAGTGTAATCGACACTTCTTGATGATAGATGATGATCATTTTATGGTTTAGACTAGCAATGTGCGATGTCTCTTTGTCCACGTGGGGGACTGTACCTCGTTTTATTGAGCTTCGTCTCATTTCTTTTGTGGGCTAGCGACCCATGTTCTTTTACGGTTTTGGTTCATCGGATGTACCATTATTGTACTACATCGATGTCCCGGCTTTTTGGTTCATCGGATGTACCATTATTGTACTACATTGATGCTTCGGCTTTCGAGTTCATCGGGTGTACCGTTATTGCACTACGTCATTGTTCCGAATTATTTGAGTTTCGAGTTCATCGGGCGTACCGTTATTGCACTACGTCGTTGTCCCGAAATATTTGAGTTTTTTGTTCCTCGGGCGTACTGTTATTGCACTACGCCGTTGCACCAGCTCTATGGTTAGCGACCATGGAATAGCATTCCATTTGTGATACACGTGTTGGTGAGTTTTCATACTCCCGTTTGTGATAGGCCTTCCCCCTTTGTGATTTCAAGATTTCTAATTGATGATTTCAATATTTGTGTTTGGTGAATAATTTAAAGAATATGACATTCTTTTGGTGTTTGAGAATACTTGAGATATTGTATGATTTTGTGTTATTTGATGTATACTTGACACAGTATGGCATTTTTGGTTATCATACTTTTTGGTCATATCTCTTATCCTATCTCATTTTATCTAATATTTATAGCTAGACTGATCCGTTTATTATTTTCTTCTTAAATAATACTCGGGTCAGACTGAGATATTTCAGGTGCTTCTGCTTGACTTCTTATCAGGGCTTGTCACCTGACTTTTGGCTAACTACTTTAGCTTATTTGTTTCTGTTATTATACATTCGAGATTGAGACTCCTTGATGTATATATAATTATTCTTTTGTCTAGCACTTGTATCAATTCTTTTTTGATGTAGTGGATCTTGTTTGACCACTACTTTGATGTACACTTTTATGTGATATATTCATATCTGATTCCGCCTTTGTGATATGAATCTCTGGGACTGATTTTTGTTATGTTTATTTCTATATTTGTTTTCGAGGTCCTCATAGCCATTGTGTGGTAGCTTTGAGTTTGTATTAGATATGTCGGATTTCCTCTAGAAATGAAATGTAAGTTATATTATCCAACGTATCGGTACTCGCACAAAGCAATTACACAGATGGTCGCTCCTCAACAGCCTTATTCTTCGTGCTAGTCGACGACATTACCCCGTAGTGTCCTTGGCTAGCGTGAGTATAGAGGTGGGGCGTCACAGCATGGTACTAGAGCCAAACTTCGAAACAATGTAGAATAATCTAGCAAGGATCATTGTCCTAAGTCTTTCTTAAGAATCGTGCCATAAGATTTAATTCGAGTCTTCGTACCATTCTATCCTATTTCTTTTTATGATGCCTTGTTTTATCAATCTAGTTTGTTTGATATTCATTTTATGAATAACCTTTTTCCTCTTCTTTCTTTCTTAAAGAAGAAAAATTGTTAGACCAGGCCGTCCCAGCGTCGGTCAGTCTAGTGCTACTCCCCAGGATGGAGTATTTATGTCAGCTCAACAACTTTTAGATCTTGGGAACAATGCCAAGTTGTCGGACTCGTTCCAGCGCCTACTCACCCTAAATCCGGATTTGCACGCTTGTGCAGAGATTATACCTCTTTGGGTGGAAGGCCATTCAAGGGATCCGAAAACGTTATAGAAATCCAAGCTTGGCTTAGATCATGCGATCGCATCTTTTCCCGCATGGATCTTATTGATTCACTTCGAGTCCAAGTGGCTTCTAGCATGCTCCAAGAAAGAGCATTAGATTGGTATGAGCTTTTGAGTTCGGAAATTATCAAAGAGGATCTTACTTGGGAGCAATTCCGGGAAATATTCGAATTGAAGTTTGTGCCGGAGGCTGAAAAAGTAACTTTAACTCGGCGCTTTATTGACCTTGTTCAAGGTGAATCTTCTGTGACGGATTACGTCGCATCTTTTGAATCTTCATCTAAATATGGGGTCGAATATATTAATACCCCATTGAAGAAAAATCAAAGATTTTTCTATGTGTTGAATAAGAACCTTAAAAAGCCTTTACTTCTGAAACTAGAAGTTTCTTTCGATCAGCTTGTAGATATCGCTCTTCGACTTGAAGAGACCAATAGAGAAAGTGACTTTGAAGTTGTGCGTGCCAAACAGAACTTCAACAATAACATGAAGAGGCCTATTAAGTTCAAAGGCCCCAATCCCAACAAGAAAGGAAAGCAAGAAACTTCGATAGCAAAGTCTCCTACCTCTAGTCGTGGACGATGCTACAATTGTGGTTCTACGGACCACTATGCAAATGAGTGTCCGAAACCTTTTTTTGTCGTTATTGCAAAGGTTCGGGACATCTTTTATCTTCATGCCCCGACTTCCAAAGAAGAGAGAGGGAAAGGTTCAAGCCCCCTAGTGACACTTCTTATGGTCAAGGTATTTCTCCTTCTATCCTTGACGGCATAATTTTATTTCGTGATCTTTCTATTTGATTTATTTTGATACGGGTGCGTCCCACTCTTTTATATCAAAAGAACTTGATGATTCTTTTTCTTTAAATATTATTGGCTTGATGACTTCACTGAAGATTGCGAATCCGGTTAGTGGATCCGCAACACTCAGTTTGCTTTGTGAAAAATGTCGAGATTATTTTATGTGATTATTCTTTTCGAGCCGATTTGCATGTTATGCGTTACTTAGGCTTCAAAATTGATTTTTTGGGAAAGGATTGGCTTGATCATTATGAAGCCCACATCCTATGTCCTGAGCGGACTATATATCTTCGACATTCTCAATCGTTTAAGCAGATTTCTATTGTTCTTAAAGATTTTGGTTTACAAATTTGGTGGCATCATTTTATTCTTTAAACCCACTTGATGAGGAAAGTGTTATTTCTCTCACTCAAGTAGTTTGTGAATTTTCCGGTATTTTTGAGCTTGTCTTAGGATTACCACCTAAGCAATCTATTGAGTGGTGTTAAGGTCTTTTCAGCTCGACCTTGCCACCGGTTTTTATCAGCTACGAGTTGCGGAGGATAGCATTCCACTTACCGCATTCCGCACTCGTTATGATTCTTATGTGTGGTTCGTTATGTCATTCGGTTTGACGAACCTTCTACCTTATTTCATCCATTTTGTGAATCGAGTATTATGCGAATATCTCCATGAGCCCATCCTTGTATTTATTGATTATGGATGAAAACAACAATTTAAAATTTGCAAATCTTTTTAATAAGATATTTATAAGTATGATTGAATTTTGTTCTCAAAACGAACAAAGAATGATTGTAAATTTTAAAGAGACTTGTTTATCATATAGAAGATGATTTTGTGTTATTTTGCCCATTGAGTGCTTTAAGAATTCTGGTCGGTGCGCTTGATCAACGTTATCGATAGGAATCTCCTAAACGCTTTGATGAGATAGTCAGACACAGTAAATTGACTTGTAATAAGTAAATTTTTCTAAAAAGATGATTACATAAAGTTAATGGTAATTTTGAATGTTTTAGCTTTTCGGGGAAGAGAATGAGAACTCTTTTCCGATGCCTTTATTCTTGCGATTCTCGAAGGGAATCAAGACTTTATTGTTTGTATGGATACTAGTTGTATTGGTTTGGGTGCCATTCTCTTGCTAAGGGAATGTGTTATCACATATGCTTCTTGACAATTAAACCTCGTCGAGACTAGATATGCCATTCATGATCTAGTGCTCGCGGCTATTGTTTGCGTCCTTAGAATTTGGCGTCATTATCTTTTGGGAGAGAAATTTGTTCTCTACTCCGATCATAAATCTTTGAAATATTTATTTTCTTAAAAGGAACTTAATTTGCGTCAACAACGTTGGCTCGAGTTCCTTGCATCTTATGATCTTGTTATTCTTTGTACTCCGGAAAAAGATAATCGTGTTGTCGATGCCCTTAGTCGAAAGCAACAAGCAATTGTTTCTATGATGATATCCGAATGGAATGATCTCGAGACTTTATCCACTTGCGAGATTCGAGATCGTGAATCCAATTCATGTTCATCTCTTCTTTTGTGTAGCCTCGAGGCCCGTTCTTCTCTTTTGGACCGTACCTATTTTGGCTAAACTCTATGTCAAATTAAATTACATGGAGTTACTACTTCTATTGTTAGCAATTGTGATCCATTATTTTACTAGTGGATTTTGGTAAGGTCTTCAAAAGATTTAGGAACAAAGCTTAATTCTAGCACCGCTTATCATCCTAAGTCCGATGGACAAACTAAGCGTGTGAATCAAACTCTTGAAGATCTTCTTTGTACATGACTTCTTGATTTTGGTGGAAGTTGGGAAGATCATATTCCTCTTATTGAGTTTTCTTCCAATAATAGCTTCCAATCTTGTATTGGTATGGCACTTTTCGAGGCACTCTACGGAAGGCCATGCCGATTTTCTTCGCGTTGGCTTGAAGCCGGTGAGAAGCTGGTTTTAGGTCCAGATCTTATTGGTGTTCATTTGTGTTTCACCTATGAAGGGTGTTGTACATTTCAGTTGATCGGGAAAAATTAGCACCTCGATATGTTGGTCCCTTTCCCATCACCGAACGTATTGGTTCCGTGGCTTATCGCCTTTTATTACCGGCTCAATTTTCTGCTATTCATGACGTTTTCCACGTCTTTCAACTACGGAAATACCTTAGGGATTCTGATTCTATTCTTAAGCCCGGTGTTATTGAAGAAATTGAGGTTTCACCAAGTTTGACTTTTGAGCAACATTATATTCGTATCATTACTTCGGAGGTTAAACGCCTTCGAAATAAAGATGTTCTTCTTGTGAAAGTTCAATGGTCCTCAAATCCTAAGGATTGCTCTTGGGAATCTTGAGAATTCATCGAGCAAACACATCCAGACTTACTCTTTCGTGCTATTTATGGTGAACTTCTTATTTCAAATTTTCTTTTGTGTTGATATGCTTTTATGGTTGTTACTCTTAATTTTCCTCTTAATTATTGTGAGGACGCAATTTCTTTAAGGAGGGGAGTCTGTAACAACCCGCATATTTTACGATTGTATATTTAAATATTTTATTTAAATATAGCATCGTTAGTCGGATTAAAGTCCGGAAAGCTACTTTTTGCAAACAGTCGAATTGGGACTCGAGACCACTTCCATTGAGTCCAAAATGGCGTTTGCGACTTTTTTGAGTATAAACATCGATATGTTTGGAGTTGAGTGAATTTTGCTATCTTTCATTTAGGGCTTTGGGTTGGGTTTCAACCCATCAACCATCTAATACCCTAACACTCCACTCTCCTCTTCATTTCATTCTCAGTTTTCCTAATACATTCAAGCTTAAGTAAAAATGTGGAGAGGAATGAGAAATTAGAAATTCCAAGCCATAGTTTCCTTTGCAAATTCAAGCTCTTACTCCAAAATCAAAGAGAAGCTTAGGTAAGCATCCTCTTCATCTTCTCCATCTCTATTCCTCTTCAATTTCAGAATTTCCTAAACCCTAACTTAGGGAATGTTTTTCTTTTGAGCTTAGATTGAAGCTTCTTGGGTTAAAATTGAAGAGTGATTGTTCTTTCCTTGCTCTATAGCTTCTCTCTTGTGTTTTTGGGTTTATAGGTGAGTTCTTTAACTCACATCTACGTCCATAGCTATCTTTGTTGTTAGGTATGAATTCCTAATACTTGTGCATATTCATTTGCTTTTAATTTGAATTGATTTGGTGAATTTTCCAAATTTTGGTGTTTTGGTCCAATTTTATGAAAATCCTACTATGGATGTTTGGACATTGATATTCGGGGTGTATTGAAGAGACTATAAGGTCGGATTGTCACTTGGCGTAAATCCTTAGTTGCCGTTGCTCGTCCGATCACTCCCGATACGTTTTGGCCACTTTGGCCTAGGCAAAATGTTGCCCAGATCAGGTGACCAGACGTCTGGTGACCAAGTCCAAACGTCCGGTTTGGACCTGGAGAGCAAAATGTATGCACGCGGATTATAAAAAAATGCCAGAGACTATTTCCAAATGTCTGAAATTCAAGATCAGACGTCTGGATGAGTCTTAGACGTCTGACTTGAAGTTTTCAAATGTCTGGGGTTTCTCTGGATAATTTCCAGAGAACGAAACCAGACATCTGGATTCAAAACCAGACGTCTGGTCATGGTTCAGACGTCTGTTTCTATTTTCCAGATGTCTAAGTGGTTTTCTGAGCTATTACTAGAAAACAAATCCAGACGTCTGGATTCCAAACCAAACGTCTGGAAATGTCCATTTTCGCCTATTTAGGCTGTTTTGTGTGGATTTCATATTTTAATCGATTTTAGTTGATCCGGATTGTTGTTATCACTTACTATCGACTTTGATGACTTCTTTCTTGGGATTTTTGGGAATATCCATTTTGATGGATTTTGTATCGATTTCTTTGGATTCGATTCACGTCTTCGAATGTGAATCTTTGGTGATTGATTGTTTCTACAATCATTTTTGTGATTTGTCACTTCTAAATACAAAGGTTTCTATACTAGTAGTAAATACTCAAACTCTTTCATCAAAACGATTACGACACTATTTTAAATATAAAGCTTGTTTTCAAAACCGTTTTCCAATCTGTTAGTATATACAAACCTTTACCTCATTCGTATGAGAAATCTAATTAAACGGCTTAGTAAAACAAGTGGTATGAAACGCTTGCGTTTACTTCGTCGGTTAATTCTTGGACTTGTTCGATTGAACTCTTGTGACAACTTTTAAGTGGAAATCTACAATCTGTTCGTAAATATTTGAGTTAAGCAAGTGGTTATGGGACATGAAGCTAAACTCTTATATTTACTAGCTTAGTGTAATCGAGACTTCTTGATGATCGATGATGATCATTTTATGGTTTAGACTAGCAATGTGTGATGTCTCTTTGTCCACGTGGGGGACTGTACCTCGTTTCATTGAGCTTCGTCTCATTTCTTTTGTGGGCTAGCGACCCATGTTCTTTTACGGTTTTTGGTTCATCGGATGTACCATTATTATACTACATCGATGTCCCGGGTTTTTGGTTCATCGGATGTATCGTTATTGTACTAAATCGATGCTTCGGCTTTCGAGTTCATCGGGCGTACCGTTATTGCACTACGTCATTGTTCCGAATTATTTGAGTTTCGAGTTCATCGGGCGTACCGTTATTGCACTACGTCGTTGTCCCAAAATATTTGAGTTTCTGGTTCCTTGGGCGTACCGTTATTGCACTACGTCGTTGCACTAGCTCTATGGTTAGCGACCATGGAATAGCATTCCGTTTGTGATACACGTGTTGGTGAGTTTTCATGCTCCCGTTTGTGATAGGCCTTCCCCCCTTTGTGATTTCTGGATTTCTAATTGATGATTTCTAGAATTTGTGTTTCACCAATTTTCGTGGATTACATTGATAAGCTTTATCAATATTTGTGTTTGGTGAATAATTTAAAGAATATGACATTCTTTTGGTGTTGAGAATATTTGAGATATTGTATGATTTTTGTGTTATTTGATGTATACTTGACACAGTTTGGCATTTTCGGTTATCATACGTTTTTGGTCATATCTCTTATCCTATCTCATTTTATTTGATATTTATAGCTAGACCGATCCGTTTATTATTTTCTTCTTAAATAATACTTAGGTCAGACCGAGATATTTTAGGTGCTTCTCCTTGACTTCTTATCAGGGCTTGTCACCTGACTTTTGGCTAACTACTTTAGCTTAATGGTTGTTGTTATTATACATTCGAGATTGAGACTCCTTGATGTATAATTATTCTTTTGTCTAGCACTTGTATCAATTCTTTTGTGATGTAGTGGATCTTGTTTGACCACTACTTTGATGTACACTTTTATGTGATATATTCATATCTGATTCCGCCTTTGTGATATGAATGTCTGGGACTGATTTGTGTTATGTTTATTTCTATATTTGTTTTTGAGGTCCTCATAGCCACTGTGTGGTAGCTTTGAGTTTGTATTAGATATGTCGGATTTCCTCCAGAAATGAAATGTAAGTTATATTATCCGACATATCGGTACTCGCACAAAGCAATTACACAGATGGTCGCTCCTCTACAGCCTTATTCTACGTGCTAGATGACGGCATTACCCCGTAGTGTCCTTGGCTAGCGTGAGTATAGAGGTGGGGCGTCACATTCCCTATGGGTTGAAATGATACATACCCGAACGATTTATAGATCAGGGGAAAATTGTTATGGGTTGAAATGATAAACCCAAGCGATTTTATTGAATTTTGAATTTTGGGATTGCTGGTTGAAATGATATATACCCGTAAAATATTAAATTTAAATTGCAGGTTGAAATTATAAATACCTGTATCACTTGATCATAGGATAGAAAATTATATACGGGCACCGTTGGTCTATATTTGAAAAATGATTTCCAAAGTTTTGGAAGGAAATATATGGGTTTTAAATAAATATTAATTTTTAAATATAATATAAAGGTTTTGTTTTAATTTTAATATGTGTATAAATTTAGATTTTTAAATTATATGTTTGGAAATTTTAAAATTATAAGTTAAAGTTTAAAATGTAATTTATAAAATTTTACTTATAACTTTATTATTATTTTTAAAATATATAAATAGGATTTTAAATAGATTTAATAAAAAGGTTTAATTTAATTTAATTTAATAAAATTTAATTTAATTAATATATATATATATATGTTTAAGTATTTATTCAAAACTATATTAATATTTTAAAAGTAGATTTTGTGATAACTTTAATAAATTAAGGTTGGAAAGATAAATTGAAATTGATTTGAAATTTTATTTGTTTAAGAATTTATTTAAATAAAAATTGATTTGAAACTTATTGATTTTGAGAATTTGAAAGGCATGATTTTATAACTTTCATTTAATTAAAGGTGAATATTTTAGAATTAAATATAATTGAAGTTAGATATTTAATTATTGATTTTATTTAAATTTTTAATTTGAGATTTTATTTAAATGTTATACGTAGGGTTTATAACAACATATATATATAGGCAGGGTTGGATCGAAATGATAACAACAACCAGAAAAGCCCGTTTCGTTCCCAAAACGAAAATAGGTTATCCAATATATTGAAATATAGATTTTCAATATTTTTAAACTCAATGGAACAAGTTTCAAGTCCTAGTTCCATTGTATACAGAAGTTATCTTTTAAAATCAGCTTATTCAAATTGATTTCATTAAATTTATTTCTACGCGTTTCGAGCCAGCACTATCAAACGACAAGTCTGATTGCTACGAAACTTGAAATCCTATAATAATTCACTGTTATGGATTCGATGAAACTAGTTTCGTCGAAATCCGTGACAGTGGCCAAAATGGCTATTTTCACATTAATTAAATTAATTATTATTAAATTAAATTTATCACTTTTCAAATTCAAATTTTATAACTAACAAATTTTATCACTTTTGATTAACTAGTAATTATAATCTTTTAAAACAAATTTTCCATGTCAAATTCAACTATTAATATTGCGCTAATTACAGCGTTCCAACTCCAATTGTAATAAATTCATTAATTATAATTTAAAACTCAATAAATTGATTCATTTTTATTTCAATCTTTTTATTCAATCAGTCATTACTTTATGGACATAGTTAATATTGGTTTTCCATTTATTACATCAATATTCTATAATTTTCATCTTAATTCATATTAACACAATATTTACTTACATTTATTGCAATTGATTTACAATTAAGTTTCAACAGATTAAATAATGCAATGATAATTAAACCATTGTTACAACTTACAATTTCAAACACAATTCTATATTTATTGTTAACAAACAAAACTAATAAATTCACATACGGATTAATTATTCTATTTTAATCAATTCCAATTAATTACATACAATTTCACTATTTAATGAAACATTTGGTTTATTTACCATTTACACTTTATGACCAATTATAACTTTCCAATCATCCCAATTAATTGAGATTGCATTAAAATAGTTATCAATTGCCTTAAATTAACATTATTAACATTACATTCTAGTTATTTTTCTTATTAATAAATCACAAATTTTTATTTCTTCCAATATTAACATCAACATCTTATTAAAATAAAAATTATTTTTTTCATCGAAAATTACAGGTCGTTACACTCTCCCCTACTCAAAACTTTTCGTCCTCGAAAAGGAAAAAGAAGAGAAAAGAAGGAATTAATATATTTTATTCAAAGTATTCAATTTGTAAATAATAAATTTACATAATTAAATAATTTAAATAAAATGTATCAATTTATAAACAATTAAATCCTTTCTTATTCAAGTTCAATAAAAGTTTGAAAACATTTTCACAAAAATTTTCTAAGTCCAAAATTCACGGAAAATTTCGGCAGAGTCTCCTTTGTACGGAGAGGTCCAGGAGAAAAATAATATCAATAATAACAATATATATCACATATTTCAAAATAAAATATCCCAAACCATGGGAAAACAATATAATATTGCAAGAAAACCGTAATCCGAAAACGTACCTATTTGTCTAGCAAACAACGCTTATTTATGAAACCAAAAGCAGTAACTATTGCTTCCATAACTTGTATTTCACTTATAAAATCCAAAGAATTAGAATGAGTTAGAAGTACAGATTGATCAGAATGGAGTTTTGAGGATTAATGGCCGGATTTGTGTTCCGAATATCGATGGTTTGAGGCAAGAAGTTCTTAGGGAGAATCATCAGTCCAGACTCTCCATCCATCTAGGTGTCGTGAAGAGTTTCAGGATATGAAGAAGTTGTATTGGTGGAATGGTATGAATCGGGACATCTCTATCTTTATCGGTAGATGTGCCACTTGTCAACAGGTTAAGGCTGATCACCAGAAGACCGCAGGTTTGCTGCAACCCCTTGAGATTCCCATTTGGAAGTGGGATCAGGTTTCTATGGACTTTATTGATGGTTTACCAAGGACTAGAAGGGGTAATGAGAGTATTTGGGTAGTTGTCAATTGATTGACCAAGTCTACCCATTTTATTCCGGTCAAGTCGAATCGAACAGCTTCGAGCTCAGCTGAGATTTATATGAGGGAGATTGTCCGTCTCCATGGTGTTCCTTCTAGCATTGTTTATGATCGTGATCCTATCTTTACCAGTAAGTTCTGGAAAGCTTTTCAGGAAGCTTTGAGTACTCGTTTGAACCTTAGTACGGCTTATCATCCCCAGATTGATGGTCAGACAGAAAGGGTGAACTGAATTTTGGAAGATCTCCTTCGTGCTTGTGTTCTTAATTATGGAGGATCTTAATAAGATCATCTCTACCTCGTTGAATTCACCTATAATAATAGTTATCAGGTATAACTCTATTTTTGAATTTCAATCGTCTTAAGCTTAATCCATCTATTAATCCCAATCTTTTTAAATCAGGCAAGTATCGAGATGTCTCCATTTTTCGCTCTTTACGGATGATCCTGCAAATCTCCATCTTGTTGGATTGATTCCGGTGATCGCCTAGTTCTTGGACCTAAAATGGTCCTGGAAGCATCTGAGAAGGTCGAGGGGATTAGGAGGAAGACGAGGATTGCTCAGGATAGGCAGAAGAAGTATGCAGACAGGCGTAGAAGGGATTTGGAATTATCAGTGGGTGATCGGGTCTTTCTTAACATCTTGGGCCTGAAGAATGTGGTTCGATTTGGTCGGTGAGGGAAGCTTGCTCCCAGGTTTATTGGTCCTTTCTGCATTCTGGAAAGAGTTGGTCCTTTGGCTTATAGAGTTGATTTGCCGGAGAAGCTGGCGGGTGTGCACAACGTGTTTCACGTATCTCACCTTCGCAAGTACCTCCATGATCCATCCTTGATAGTTCAACCAGCTTTATTAGAGAATTTGGACGTTGAGCCAAATCTCACTATCGAGAGGAAGCCACTTCGTATTGTTGATAGAAGTACGAAACAGCTTCGGAGGAAATCTGTTAGTTTGGTCAAGGTACAGTGGAGTACAGATGATCGGGATTGCACCTGGGAAACTGTGGAATCGATGCGTGCTTCGAAACCTGAATTGTTTGACTTAGGTACTATTCGTTTATTTTATTTTATCTTATCTTTCTGTTTGTTTCTATTTCTCCTATCTCGTTCCTTTTTGGGGACGAAAAGTTTTGAGTGGGGGAGAGTGTAACGACCCAAGAATTTTTACGATTTTATAATATAATTAATTAAAAAATTTCATAAAAATAACAATAAAATTTTGAAATAAAAATGTGATATTTGAAATACGTCTATTTAAATATAGCATATGGTAAATTTTATTTGGAAAATATAAAAGTTAGTTTATGTGCGAAATTTCAAAATTTAATTTTAATCAGTTAAATGGTTAAAAATTTAATATTTTCCAAATCTGAATATTTTTATAGAATAAAAATGTAAATCATTTTCTAAGTGAGGCGTCGTAATTCATTTCGTCAAATTTGGACTGCTATAGCTCCGCTTATCTTATTTTCGGCGTTTTAGTAGCATTTTCAGCAGCGAAAAATCGTGTTTTTATAACTTGGTCATATCGTTGATATCTAAGTCCATTCTGTTCGTCTCGTCGTGCTGATCTCCGCTGTATATTCATTTTTATATTTTGACGTTCGATACACATCGAAATCGATGAATCAGTTTGTCGTACCGGTGCCGTATTTGTGCCTTTTTGTTTTCTCTGCCTTTTCAATTGCTAGCTGTGTGTTACCAATAGTCTTTACTATTGTTTATTTCTGAAAATCAACCGGTGTCCTTTGCTATCTCATTTGATTTTGATATATATAGGCTCGGCTGTCCTTTCACTTCTTCTCTATTCATTCTATATAAAAAAAATACTGAAGGTAAGCCGATCATCTTCTTCTTCTTTGAATACTCGTGCATACCTCTGACCCAAAGTGATACCTGGGTATTCTACCCTCGGGCACGAAGCAAACTCCAAAGCCACCACTTTTCGCCATGACCTTCCCTAACTCGAAGAAAACTCCAACGCCAGCAATCACCATCCCATCGACCATAGATCCCCATCATCGACCCGAAGCACTGCCCGAGAAATCCCCTCATTTTCTCGAAGTAAACCACCCCGCACCCATAACTTCGTACGACCTTCCCTTTCCACCAACCCACCGCCTAAGGCTGCTCGGCCTACCAAGCATAGCCGCTTTCCATGCCTCGACCCATACCAACCCAAGCCTGACTCGGAAACAACCCCGATCACCCCAAGCCCAAACCCAAAGATACCTAAATCCACATGCCCTCTCCTCTGATCCAGCACCCGCTGCCTTGACCCAAAGCCGTCCCCGTGTAAAACCTCCCCTGTCTCGAAGCTTGACCGCAAGCGAACCCACTTTCCCTAATAGCCTTCTCTTCTTGCATATATATACGCGTTATATATATATATATATATATGGGTGGTCAGAGGCTTCATATTGCTTGTTTTCATGTTTTTGCAAACTGCTCCGTTGATATATATATATATATATATATATATTCTTTTCCTTTGCTTTTGTTCCAGTTCTTGTCATTTTAGCCTGCGTGAAACCTTCTTCTATTGTTTATGTGATATATATATAGGTAGTGTGTATGTATATATATATGTGGCAGTGGTCATATACATATTTTGCTTGAGTACTTGTATATGTTACAACTTTTGTTATATTGAGTTCTCTCCAATCTATAAATGACAGCTCATATTATAGGCTACTGTGTATTGTACTTGTGGCAGAGGATTTCAATTGTTTCAAATCGAACTTGAACATGTTATATACAATACATATATATATATATATTGTTGACAAAGGTTTTATATATGTCACTTTTGGAATTGTCAACAAAATTATATGTTTTTTATATATAATTGTTCTTCTAAATTTTTAAAACAAATGTGTATATATATTGCATATGTATATATATTTGTTTTCATCAATTCTTGTGCTAAAATCTATTTTTTTGCTTGTCACTGCCATTTGAAGTGTCGTGCCCGTGTTCGTGTCTGTATCCGTGGATCATCGCATCTTGTCCTTATCATTTCTCCAACCTCGAAATGTGAGAACTCACTCACGATTAACATCCTTATATTTAGTAAATTTAATTCACATGAAGTGATGATTGAAATATGCTGTTAAATTTGAATTGTTAAGTTATTTAATTGTTAAATATGATATGTCAATATCAGCAATTGTTTACCTATGACATATGACACCATAACCTGTTGTATATATTATATCTAATTTGTTACTGATGATATATGCCTGTTGTTGATATGTTATATTATTATCATATTTGTTCTCACTCTGCAAGTTCCCTGTTAGTTTAGAAATTCCCTATGGGTTGAAATGATATATACCCGAACGATTTATAGATCAGGGGAAAATTGTTAAGGGTTGAAATGATAAACCCAAGCGATTTTATTGAATTTTGAATTTTGGGATTGCGGGTTGAAATGATATATACCCGTAAAATATTAAATTTAAATTGCAGGGTTGAAATGATAAATATCTGTGTCACTTGACCATAGGATAGAAAATATATACGTACACCGTTGGTCTATTTTTGAAAAATGATTTCCAAAGATTTGGAAGGAAATATATGGGTTTTAAATAAATATTAATTTTTAAATATAAGATAAAGGTTTTGTTTTAATTTTAATATGTGTATAAATTTAGATTTTAAAATTATATGTTTGGAAATTTTAAAATTATAAGTTAAGGTTTAAAATGTAATTTATAAAATTTTACTTATAATTTTATTTTAAAAAGAAATATAAATAGGATTTAAAATAGATTTAATAAAAAGGTTTGATTTAATTTAATTTAATATATATATATATATGTTTAAGTATTTATTTAAAACTATATTAATATTTTAAAGTAGATTTTGTGATAACTTTAATAAATTAAGGTTGGAAAGATAAATTGAAATTGATTTGAAATTTTATTTGTTTAAGAATTGTATTCAAATAAAAATTGATTTGAAACTTATTGATTTTGAGATTTTGAAAGGTATGATTTTATAACTTTCATTTAAATAATGGTGAATATTTTAGAATTAAATATAATTGAAGTTAGATATTTAATTATTGTTTTTATTTAAATTTGTAATTTGAGATTTTATTTAAATGTTATTAAAATGATTAAGTGAATAGTTTCAAATTTAAATAAATTTAAAGTTGAATTTTGAAAATAAATGAAGTTTATCGAATTGTGTTAGTGTAAGTTGTTTGAATATTTAAACTTTGAAACCGATTTATTTGGAAGTTGTTTAAATTTGTAGTTCAAACCTCGACTTAAAATCGATAAGTTAAAAATGGTTTTGATGAGAATTTGAATTGAACCTTTAACCCATTTTATTGAAATTGTTGAACTGAGATTGATTTGAATTGAATTTTGGAACAAAAGTTGATTTAAATTGATTTGTGAAATTGGAAGGAAAATTCTAATTTGAAACTATTTCGATATAAACTATTTTTAATATATAACTATTTTAATATATAAACTATTTTAATTTATAACTTATATATATATATATAAACTATTTTTAAATTATAACTATTTTCAATATTAAACTGTTTAAGTTGGAACTGTTATGATTTAGATTTAATGGATTTAAATGTGAATACTTTGATATGATGGTTTAACCTATTTTGTAGTTATGATTTTGAAAATGAATATGATTTTGAAAGTAATATGATTTTGAAATGAATATGATATTTTGATATGAATTATGAACTGTTTGAAATGAAAATGACCATGGTATGAAATAAGCGTTTCGTTGTTAAAGAGACCGGGATCAGATATTGTCACACTCTCTGCCAATACCGAAAACCACTTTAACAAATGTGCTCGTGATGGAGATTCCAGAACGAAGTAGGATGGTTTGGCGACAATTCCATATAAGGTATTAACGCAGCCCTAACCCCCACGAGTCAGCTTGATGTGACTAAAACAGGAGCCACGCTGGGCCAAGTGAGGTCGCACCTCCGATCGAGCATGCTTCTTCTATACCATTCTATTACTTTGTGATTTGATTGGGTGCACCTTTGATTATAGGAGTGTGTCACGACGTGGGCAGTAGTAGCTGCTATGCATTACCACCAGTCCGGATCCGCAAAATGGTAGAATCCTACCGTGGGCATTGCCTCGCGTGCCTTGTCACATGCCTTATCGCACCCACTATGAGTTTGGTTTGTGTCGTACCTATGGAATGCTCCCTGATAGCCCACCTGCTTGGTGGAGTTTACAGTACTTTATAGACTACTACATTATATAAAATGTGTTAAGGGGTATATGGGTAACGCCTTAACGCTATTTTAATATTTTACTTTACGGTAGACATATATATATGTAGCGTATTGTACTATGTATGTATATAGTTTATCGGATCCTTAAAGGATGGAATACCAACATCCTTTGAGTTATATTGCATTCCACTTGACATTTCACTTGAGTTTGATTTACTTGCATAAGAATGTTGATCCCGACTTGAGTGTTTTGTGATTTGCTTTATGCTCGGGTCAGCCTGAGTGTCAGAGTTTTGAAACTCATCTTTTAGAGCTTGGAGTTCACTTGGAAGACCTATCTTATCTATTTCAGCTTTCAGCTTATTTCTGTTATTTTCAGTTGTATGTTTCAGACTTGTCATTTGCTTTTGTGTTAGAGACTTCTGTGTATTGAGATTTCTGTTGTATTCTGTTTTGAACTATGTTATTTCTATAGTAGCTTCATGAACTACTATTTATCTATTCCGTTGCTTACTGTTGTAAACTCTATGTCTGTGATTCTGTGATTGATTTATTTACTGTATATGCTAAGTTTTGCCAATTATAAACTAACAATCTGTTATTTGGAGCAATTCAAGTCTGACATGTGTAAATTATTGTCGATTTGAATTGTTCAAAATACCAGGTCGTTACATTGTAATCAATGGAATTAAATGTAATTGAAATCTTTCAAATAAAAGGAAAGAGAACATTAATTGTAATTAATGGGCTTAATAATAGAAACGTATGTTTGAATTAAAATAAAAGAGGAATTTGAGGAAATAAAAAGGAAACATATGTTTTAATTGAAAGAGAAATTTGATGTAATATAAAGAACATGTAAAGCGAAATAAAAGGATAAAACTTTGTTTGAATTATTTAATGAAAATAAAACGATTAGTGTGTAACCAACATTCAATTGGAAATTTAATAATTAATTAATTGGAATTAAATATTTTAATTAAGGTAAAGAGAAAAAAATGCTAATTGATTCAGTCAAGAATAAGCAACATATGTTGAATTGAATAAAATGAACATTTGAATGAAGACAAACCAATGTTAATAAAATAAAGGTTCAATTCAGTCAATTTTAAAATATATTATTATTTGAATTTAAAGGTTAAAATTAAAGAACAAATTTTGGAATATTGAGTAATATATTTTTCCAAATTCAATAAAATAGAAAATTTTCCAAAATTTTAAATTTTGGTCAAATTTAGTCAAAGTTTGACTTTTGTTTGAAAATTTTAAATTTGAATTTTAAAATTTCATTCTTTTTATATGATACTAGATTGAATTCTGATCTTTTCTCCACTTTTTGTTTCGTCAAAATCAAATTTTTATTGCTCTAAATATTTGAATTTCTGTGAAAAACTGACATAAGTTTGTGGTGTTTAGTTGTGAAATTTGGCGAAGTCCTATTGGGTTTGTTTAGTCTAATGAGACTTGGTTAACCAAGAGTCTCTAGCCATACCAAGAGTCTTGTGACCTTTCCTTTGCCCATGACCTTTTATTTCTTATCTGACTAAACAAGTACGTACATAATTATTTCTCCTAAGAAACTTTCTCTTCGCTCTTCCATCTTCCTCCCCAAATCTACAGAGAACTCTAGATCCAAACTCCAAAATTTATCAAATCCTAATACTCCTTTACTCCTCTCTTTCAAATCCTACCATCCTCATCCTATAGTCATCGCCCTCCACAATCATCCAAGGCCATCTCCTCTCCTGCTCATGTCCACCACCATCCACCAAGCATTGGCCGAACCCCCTTTAGCTCCTCTTCTTCTCTTTTATAAAAAAATCAAATTGAAAGAGAAATATTATTCATATATATATATATATATTGTAATCCATCAATTCAATTTTGCTTTGCTTTGGAATTCGTGGTTCAAATTCATAGCTTTGTGCTGTCAATTTTCCTAGCCTCGAAAGGTGAGTCATTCTCTCACGATTTAAAATCTTATGATAAGTGAATGAATATCAATTGATATGTCAATGGAATGTTGCAATAGTTTAGATTTTGTGTGGTTTGTATATGATTTGATATGATCTATGTTCACTTATGTTTACCTATGATTTTTACATGATATTGTTATTTATATTATGTTGTTTGTTTATAAAAATAGATGGGATGATATGGTTATTGATATGCTTCATGATGTTAATATGAAATTACTATGTTGAAAAAAAGAGAAATGTTATATTGATTTGAAAGTTGTCACCCATGTTTTGAAAAATGTCACTAATATGTTATGTGAAAATTTATGTGTGAAAAATAAGAAACAAAGAAGAAAAAAAGAAAAAGAATAAAATTTATATGCATATATGTGTTACGTTGTAATATAGGAAATCACCTAAAGTTCTATGTTAGAAATGATTGCATATTATGTTATGTTATGGTAGGAATTTTATGTCACATTCCATGCAAAAATATGTAATTAATTATGCAAGTTATATGCAATGTTATGTAATTAAGTATGCAAGTTATATGCTATGTTATGTAATTAATTATGCAAGTTACATGCTATGCTATGTAATTTTTATGTAAGTTATATGCTATTTTATGTAATTTGTTATGTAAGTTATATGTTATTTTATGCAATTTGTTATTTAAGTTATGTGCTAACTTTTGTAATATGTTATGTATGAATATGTGTTATGTTATTTATTTTATGTAAATCATGCTGCAAGTCCCCTTAGCTTTAGGAAATCACTATGGGTTGAAATGAAACATACCCGAATGATCTTTTAGATTAAGGAAAATCGTTATGAGTTGAAACGATAAACCCAAGCGATTTTATTGATTTTGGAAATTTGGGATTGCGGGTTGAAATGATATATACCCGTAAATTTTAAATTATTGCAGATTGAAATGATAAATATCTGTATCACTTGGCCTAGGATAGAAAACTATATACGGACTTCGTTGGTCTGTTTTTAAAGTGATATTTGAAATTTTGGAAAGATGTATTTGGAAAACAAAAAGGAAAATGATTTTTAAATTTAATATAAATATTTTATTTTAAAACATATACGTAAAATTTAGATTTTAAAATTTTATGTTTTAAGAATTCTAAATTTATAAGTTAAGTTTTAAAATGTAAATTTTAAGGTTTTACTTATCACTTTATTTACTTTTTTTCATAATATAAGATTTAATTTAATAAAATTTATTAAAATAAAATATATTATGTTTAAAATATTTAAATTAATATATTTATTTTAATATATAACCTATTTTAATGCATAAACTATTTCTAATATATAAACTATTTCAATTTATAACCTATTTTAATATATAAACTATTTCTAATATATAAACTATTTCAATCTATAACCTATTTTTATAATATAAACTATTTTTAATATGTAACTATTCCAATATATAAACTACTTTCAATATTCAAAATGTTTAAAGTTGAACTGTTATGATTTAGATTTAATTGATTTAAAATGCGAATATTTTGATATCATGGTTTAACCAATTTTGTGGTTATGATTTTGAAAATGAATATGATTTCGGAAGTGAATATGATTTCAAAAGTGATATGATTTTAAAGTGAATAAGATTTCGAAAGTGATATGATTTTTAAGTGAATATGATATTTTGATATAAATTATGAATCAGTTTTGGAAATGTAAAAGAACCAACTGGTGTGAAATAAGCGTTTGGTTGTTAAAGAGACCGGGATCAGATATTTTCATACTCTCTGCCAATACCGAAAACCACTTTAATAACTGTGCACGTGGTGGAGAATCCAGAATGAAGAAGGATGGTTTGGCGAACACTACTATAATGAAGTAAGAGAACGATGATGGATAGCCTTGACTTTCGGGTCATAATTAAAATGGCTAAAACAGGAGCCACGCCGGGCCAAGTGGGGTTGCTCCCCCTATCGGGCACATACACTACGACTTTTATATAAAAATGTGTTAAGGGGGATATGGGTAACGCCTTAACGCTACTTTAATATTTTACTTCACTGTAGACATTATTTATGTAGCGTATTGTATTATGTATGTAGATAGTTCCACGGATCCTTAAAGGATGGAAATCCCAAACATTCTTTAAGTTATTGCATTTCATTTGGACATTTCACTTGAGTTGATTTACTTGCATAAGATTGTTAGTCCTGGCTCGCGTGTTTTGTGTTTTGCTTTATGCTCGGGTCAGCCTGAGTACTACAGCATTTGTGACTCACCTTTTGGGGCTAGGAGCTTGGCTTGGCGATCTATCTCATCTATTCAGCTTTCTAGTTATTCTGTTATTTCGGTCATTTAGTTATTTCTGTTCAGACTTGTTATTTGCTTATGTATTAGAGACTTCTGTGTATTTGCACTTCTGTTGTCTTTTGTCTTGGACTCTACTGTTCCTGTAGTAGCTTCATGAACTACTATTTATCTATTCCACTGCGGATTGTTGTATTACTCTATGTCTATGATTCTGTGATTGATTTATTTACTGTATATACTAAGTTTCACCAAATATAAATAACAATCTGTTATTTTGAGCAATTCAAGCCTGACATGTGTGGTTTATTGTCGATTTGAATGGTTTAAAATAGCGGGTCGTTACAGTTGGTATCAGAGCTCTGGTTTAGGCAAACTTAGCTTATGGAGTAAAAACTCATTAGAAATAGGGTAGCAATACCCTAGAATGAGTAGAATCTATTACGGAATCATCCTTTCTTTCGAGCATATCTTCTTAGTTAGGATTCTCTTTGATTAAGGTTCCTCTAAATTTGAATCTCTATCTTTGTTCTAAAATCCATTCTTGAATCATCCTATGAGAGAGCTTCTTTGTTAGTGTTATAAAATTTTTTTATATCGTATTGTTATTTTGTTAAGTATGATTATATTTTATATATAAAAGTATAATTTTCTGAAATTAGATAGTTAAATGAATTGGTTGTTAGAAATGATAATACTAGATTATCATTTATTGTTTTGTTAACATTCCTAAACCAGTAACTATTGTTGTATGTTATAAGGAGATGAAATTTTATAAACATGGTTATAATCTGATTTGCAAATGAGATAAAATTAAATTGTGGATTTGAGAATTTAATTTTTGGTGCTTTTCAAAATTTGGTTTTCAAAGTTTGAAAAAAAAATATTAATATTATTTAAAAGTATTTTCGAGTAGAAATTGTTTCAAAGGAATTTTAAAAGAAGCAAGTTAGTACTCTCCTCTTATGTCGCTGGAAAATAATTTCGGTGATGACTACAGCATCATCGACATTCGTTTTCGAGTCTCAAAGTGGGGGAGCCTGCTAAGTAACTTTGCTGCACTTTTGTTTTGGAAACTGGATTTTGATTTGAATTTCTTAAGTATGATTTGATATACAAAAAAAAATATGCATATATTTATTTCAAAATGGTTTGAACTAAAACCAGAAATTAAACTCTTACGTTTAAGTTAAGTAATGGTTTTCAATTATTGAAATGAAGTAAAATTTCTGAATAATTGGAGTGTCTAAAATGAGAAATGAAATTGAAACAACTTCAAACAGTTGAACTAGGGTAAAATTAATTTGTATAATACTCAATTACATTCTAAAACATATATATAACTTACCTGAAATATTTAAAAAGTTAAAATGTTAACATGAATATGTAATTTAAGGGTATACAAGAGGAAACTTAAGTACTAAAAATGTTCAAACTAAATTTTGCTTAATAAAAATATTGTAAATAAAAGGTAAATTGTATAATGCTCAATTACATTCTGAAACATTAATAAAAACTTACTAGGAAAAAGGTTTGACTGTTAATGAGAACATGTAATTGAATAGTATACAATATAAAATGTAAGCAATAAGATGTTCAAAATAAGGAAAGTTATAAATAAAAATTGAGTTGCTATAATGAATGTTTATATACTTAATCTATGTTATAAGAAATGCTAAGTCAAATAAATTGAATAATAAAAAGAGAATGCTATTTAAGTAAATGAATATGAACTTAAGAAACTAAATAGGTAATAAATAAATTTATATTTTGTAAACTGTTTGTGATAAAAAAAAGTAAATTACAAAGAATGGTTGATAGAATTATGAAGTGGAATTAACTTAATTGAAGTCAAATGGATTAAATAAATGAAATGAGTTAAATAAAATAGGATTTGTTTGAATATATATATATATATATAAACAAACTTAAGTTATAAGGATAAGGTGAATGTAAAAATTATGAATGAAAGTTAATTAAGTAGAGATGTAAGAAATTTGGAATATACATAAGCTATATAACTTGAAAGTTGAGAAAATATGAAGTAAAAACCAAAATAAGAATGTGGTTAAACATTTTGGATAGGCAAAAGAAAATATGGAACGTTGATATTAAACTTAAGTAAATTTGTTGAATGGCTAATTAAGTGATACTGACATTAAAGTAAATATACTAGGTGAGTGAAATAAAATAAATGATCATAAATAAATTTGAATGTAAAAGAGAATAACAAATATGATTGTAAACGAATGCTAATAAATAGGGTGAAAATAATGAACGTTAATTATTGAATGTAAGTTAATTGGACATAATAGAATGGAATTTAATGGATTGAGAATTCATTGAATATGAATAAGTAAGCATGGAAAAAAAATTGTAACGAATGTTAATAGATTGAAAGTAAATCAATGGAATGTAAACCAATTAAATGTGGATGAAACAAATGTAAATAATTGAAAAAAATCGATTGAATGTAAATACATTGTTTGTACCAAAAATGGGCACAACACTCTTCGGAAGTTTTTGAAGAGATAAAAGTGAAGAATGAAAATTAAAACTGTGGATTATCTAACAAAAACTCCAAATAACAGAAAGTAAATTGCAAAGACAAGCGATTTAGAGTGGTTCGGCGTTTTGCCTACGTCCACTATGAAATTTGATGATTTTATTGCTCGATACTTGAAGATTACAATTCTTTATACTGTAATACAACTGAATTTATATACTAAGTCTCAATCTACAGCAGCGGCGGTGTTCTGGAGTAAATCTGGCAGAATCTGGGCACTCTTCAGTACTTAGAATTCTCCGACCCCTTTTCTGAATGACTAGGGGCTCTATTTATAGGTGTAGGAGGCTGATATTTCGCCTAAAATGAGGGGAGACCAGTTCTGGTACGTCAGGGGGCCCACATGGCCGAAATCTGGAGATCCGGGCCCACTTTGGGATCGATTCGACCCTTGGTTCGAATCGATCAAGAAATCATCCAATCGAGCTGAAATTTGACGTGAACATTCTTCATCATGTGCTTAAGCTTCTGTGAAAATTTCATGGCATTTGGACTTGTAGAACTCGAGATATGATCGATTCAATGTTGCATTTCTGGAGGACATGGATACTTCGGATCGATCTTAGTTCGAATCGATTTGGTCGACTCGATGCTTGCTGTGACGTGGCGCGTGTCTCTCGCATCGATCCGCCTCTTACTCCGGTTTTACTGGGTCGTATCCATAACTTCTGCTACTTCGACTCGATGGTTTCGAGGGAATGGATTCGAAGAGATGTAAGTTCGAATCGATTAGGGTATATCATGGGTGATCGATTCGAAGTTGTCTCAAACAGGGTGGATACGAAGCATCTTTAGAGATGGAGTCGGACTTAAGAGATGGAGTCGGGGTGACTAGCCTTTGTGGATTCGAAGGAACTTCCTTTGATGGAGTCGAAGGACTTATGCCTTACAGCTCTGTGGATTCGAAGGAATGGATGGTCCAATGGATTCGAGTTAGGCCTTGCTCGATGGATTCGAAGCAAGTTGACTTTGCGGACCCGAAGCAGGTGAAACCTAGCCTAGTTTGTCGATCGACTCGATCTTGATGGATTTGAATTAATGGATTCGAATCATTGCTTCCCTTCTGACTTGCATGGATCTTAACTCGATCATACGAACTCGGATTGACTCAAAACTTGGAACGTTGACTCCCATGGCTTAGCTTGTCATGTCTTAGCAACTTTGGCCTGGTCCGGACTCGGACAAAATCCATCGGTATCCATAGCGACCCTTGCGCGTAATTAACTTCCGAGACAATCGGCCACCGATCTCTAGTCAAGTCCTTGGTGTCACGGCCTTGCCAAAAGGCGGGATAACATTTGCCCCCCAAAGTACGTCTTGTGTAAACATGACGTGCTTTGAAGAGTTGCAATCTCTCACTGGACAGCTACGACATGCTTTACCGAAAGTCGCATTCTGTATCGCAGTAATCGACCGTCGTATAATTGTGACTGGCTGTTAAGTTTTTGATCCATGACGAGATGAACATTTGATCCCTGAAAATGATAAAGACCAAATATTAGTCAGAAATACGTGCATACGTGTATTATCTTGACTTTGGTTAACGTTGCGTGATCGTAAGTTGTTGTTAGTTCGGTTTGCTTTCGAAATCTGCGTCGGTCCTCTCCTGAACCGATTTGAGACTCGAGTTAAAACATCGTTTTTATGATTGTCTATGGTCATCCTCTTGCATCGATCCTCTCCTGAATCGGTATAAAGAGTAGATAAGCAAAAAAATTCACATTGAAATGGTTCGTCCATTTCGTCAGTGGTCTGTGATGGATTCGAAGCTATGTTTCTTGATCCGCTTCGAGTTGATGGTTTCGAAGTAGGTACTTTGAATCGATGGTGTACAATGATCTAGATTCCTCCTCCGTGGACTGTCTTGAATTGATGGTTTGAGGGACCTCGTGCTTCGTATCGATACTGTGTGTCAGTGGATATGAGGTCGGTGCTTCGAATCGATAGGTATATGGCGCTTTCAATTCTGTTTTTTTTTGCCAACTCCTTCGTATCGATACTGGTTTGAATTGGTGTAGCTTCGTATCAATGAAGCCCCGTGTTAACGCCGCCTTAGCGGATTCAGAGAGTCGATCGATTCGAACTAAGGTGGATTCGAAGGTGATGTGTAGTCGAGTGATCGTTCGAACCGATGGGGTAGTGACCTACTACGATCGGTCAACACGACCGGGAGGCGAAGAGACTCGAGCCGTCCCTGGAACCCATATAAATACGCGTGGTTAACTTCACTTTTTCTTTTTACTTTTTACTGTTACTCTGCTTCTTCTTCGTATCGATCTTCCAGACCTTGAGAGATAAGCCTTTACGAATCGATCAAACCCTTTACACTTTCACTCGCAATCCATACTTAACCAGGTAACTATTAGACTGAGTCGAACTTGAGAACGTGTGGAACGGGGAATTGTTGTGAGATCTGAGTCCAATGGGTCGAGTCGATGGATGGAGCGTGACAAAGTGCTGAGGCTTTTTTGGAGAAGGAGAGATTCCGAAGGGTTTCTTTTCTCTTCGTATCGTATCGATCCGGGACGGATTAGTTCGTATCGATCCTGATTATGGGGCTTCGAATCGATGCTTGTGAGATGACGTGGTTCGTATCGATCGATTCGAACTAATAATTTCACGATCGATTCGAAGGCATCGAACTTGATCGATACGATGTTGCTTTCCTGGGTCGGTGCGAACGCTCCCCTGATGGACTCGAAGTGCTCCTTCACATGATGCTATGGATATCATTCCAACGACCTATATTGATGCGAAATGCATCGAGTCGACTCTTTTTCGATTCGAAGCACATCGATTCGACTCGTATCGATCCGAGGTGATCGATTCGAATGTCTTCAGTTCAGGGAGTGCAATTCTTCTGACTCGCCCAATGGATTCGAACGTGACCAATTTTCAGTCGAAACTTGACGAACTTAATGAACTTTAGCATGCTTTACTCCGACGAGCTTCGGCCTTGCATAATCGAACTTGACTGAAAGACTTAAACTTGAATTCCCTTTGAAGCTCGTCGATGGAACTATGACTTAACCAATAATACAACTGATGTATACTTGAAGTTGGTCCGTAGCGTTTGGATGATGTGGAAGTGACGGTCAGCGATGACGGTCATTTTCATTCTCAAATTCCCAAGTTATGTTGTACGAACATCTTGCTTCATTCTGTTAAATTTGCTTAAGTGATGCACAGCACTTGCACTGCACGACACGTTCATACACACTACACTGGGGCATGCACGGGCTGTTTATGAACTTAACGTTGCTTTCTAATGAGTTAGCTAATTATGGAATCTTCGAGCTCCCAACAACAAGAGGTACAAAGCTCGACTCCTCCGGTGCTTGAGATTCCCGATATTCTTGCCGATGTAATCGATCCAGCTCCAGATGAATTGCCAGAGGCTATATTTATTGAGGACCCGGTTGATTCGGTTCAATCTAACATCTCCGAATCCTTATTGGGACGAATATGCTTAAAGCATAACATATCTCTGGATGATGTGTTATTACCTAATGCCGATGATAGACCGCACAATCCACCTGATGGATATACGGCTTTTTATCGCCATGCTTGCGCGGCCGGAACTCTCCCTCCTTTCAATCAATATATCAGAGGGATGCTATCATATTTAGGAATCGCTCCTTCACAACTTCATCCCAATGGGCACGCGTTGCTGAACAGTGCCTTTGTCATATTTATGGACTGTCTCTTCCGCCCGCCAAGGCCCACCGAGATCAGACACATATTTAACTTCAAGAGTAGGGGTGATAGCCCGTCTTTTGCATTTCTGGAGGCAGTTAGGAATTGCCAAGTTGTAGTGGGAGCTTGGACCCGACTGAGTTATTTCAAGAACGAGTGGTTCTATGTTCGGTGCCCTCCGGGTTTTGCTAGGCGATGGTTGTCTAGACGTAAGCGCCTTAACCTGTTTTCTTGACCAATAGCTCTTTGGTATTAAAATTGACATTTCATTCCCTTTACAGCCATTATCTCCAGACCCGACGGAAGGCGTTTCAAAGGTATCGTCCGAAGTCTTCAAGAAGTTCCAAGCGAGTTGAGACATATTGACTCGGTGCTGAACGATTATAACTTAAGAATTCTTGGTTTGATCGACATCAATCAAAGTATAGTCGTCGAGGGATTGGAAAAGCCCGCCTCCAAGAAGGAAGATAAGAAGAAAACCAAGAAGAGAAAAGTGAAGAAGTCACTTGGAATCAGAATAATCGAGGCGAGTGACGAAGAAAGAACCCATACGGATTCGGAGCCAATGGCTGACCTCTCGGGAAACTTGGAGGAGTCGGGAGGAAGACGGAAAGGCAAGGCCGCCGTTTCCAAAAAACTTAAGTCTAAGGGGTGGAAATCTGTGGATGTGTCTCCTCCCATTCCCGGAGTTATGATTTCTGAGGCCGCCCCTTCTCATTCCAGAGACTTTTTCAAAGGGCTTGACGATATTCCCATCCCAGATTATATATCGATTTCTCATAATCCTGGGTTGGAGGAATTTCAAGATGTCCTAATCATGAACGAGCCCTTTCCTTTAAGTGCGGTCAACACTTCCGGTCGGTTTGGGGGTTTACACATTTACACACACTTCCACAGCACTTCATGACTTTTGCATAATAAACATTGCTTTATGGGATCTTAATCCGTAATTCTTTCTTATCGCAGGTGAGATGTCAGGACGTGGCTCTACTCTGGATAGGCTTCGAAATGTGCGCCAATCTTCTAAATTCTATGATTCCCGCAGGAGAGAGACAGATAGAGATCATGGGCGAGGCTATTCAAGCCAAGAACGTTATGATAGAGATAGAGATTACTCGCGTGGCCGTTCTGGCTATGACTATTCTAACAGAGACCGGGGATACCAGTACCGACCCCGATCTCGCTCTCCTCCGCCTCCTAGGGCCCCAGTAGACCTCCCAGGGCCTTCTCACCAGCAGCAGCCGCCTTCTCAATCTTCTCGGCCTGACGTTCAGCGGCCTAGAATGGAACCGTCAGCAGCCGCTATAATAGAACAAGCTCCAACTGAGTTGACAAGTGAGGGAGCTGCTAAACTCGCCCAGATGAAAAATGACTACCCTGAAATTTGCATGGATGGCTATGTCTTCCCACCTAACTTTAAAAGAATTCCTTTGGACGCTGAGACCACTGCTCATAGTTATATCCATGACTTCTACGCTCAGTATAAGGAGTGGTACAAGGCAGCCGTGAAGGCTTCTAGAGTAGCTTTTGACCGGGCGAAGATCATTACTGAACGTGATGCTGATATTGTTAAACAGAAACGCATCATTCAGGTTCTTCAATCTGAAGTGGAGACGTCCCGGAAGTCAGAGCTTGAAACACTTCAGAAACATGAAGATGTCGTGGCCAAACTGGCGAGGATGCAGCAGGAACACTGCGCCACGGTAGAAGAGATGGGCCACCGCAACACCACCATTGCAGCTGAGCGATACTTAGCCGTTAAAGAGCTGAACGAGCTCAAGGCCAAATTTACTGAAATGGTGAAGGAGAAGGACGATGCAAACGCCACTGCTCAAGAGGCTTGCGACCAAGCAGTATCTCTCAGGGCCGAACTTGCTGCGGCGGCGGTCAAGGCTAAGTCTGCGGAAGCAGAAATTCAAGAAAAGATCTTGGAGGAGAGGTCTAGGCTAGATGCTGAGTTTGATGATCTCTTAGTCACGTATAACGCTAATGTGCTGGAACATAGAAATTTAGCGTGGCTGGGAGATGACTCCATGATCTTGTACAATGCCTGGACCCGGCTGGTGAATGAGAAAAGAGCAGCGCATCCAGATGAAACACTTGACGACTTTGAGCTGGAGATGCGTTTGCTCACCGAGGATGAGAGGAAGATCCTTCATGAGGCGGTGATCTCTATAGCGAAAGAAAAGCTTGGCATTCAATCTCTAGAGATAGGCGAAGGCTCGGGGATCGCGCATCACGAGACAAGTGTTGGAGCTGTAATTCCAACATTGCCCGAAACCACTGGTGCGGTAGATCCCCAATCTGTTCCTGCATATAATCCTTACCAACCATTATTATCTTCCGCCGATGATTCTGCCCACGTTTCGGTCCAGACCAAGGAAGGTATTTGAACGCTTCTCGTAGTTCAGTTGTGAAGAACCTTAAGCAACACACTTGGCTAACAATCTTTGTTTTGTCGCATTTCAGTGACTGAAGTCGTTGTTTCTGCGCCTCTTGCTCTATCAGTTCCACATCAAACACAAGGGGTTGTTTTTTCTGAAGCCATCACGACTTCTACCTTGATTGGCGAAGAGGGAGATGCAAATATGTTTTCTTTCAGCGCTCAAATGATTGAGGAGCTTCTTAATGAACCCATCGATCCTTCCGTCAACCCGTCCGATGCTGTGAGTGGGGCTGCTCCGGCCGTTAGTTCATCTATGCCAGCTATTGGCACATCCGTTGCGGCCCAAGTATCCCGTGAGGACGACGTTATTGCTGAGATTGATGCTGAGATGGCAGCAGGGAATGCTGGTATGAATCCGCCCGGGCCTGCCCCGTTAATGGTGATTTCACCGGGCGGTACTGTAGTGATTGAAACTGCTCCTGTCCCTCCTCCTGCTACTACTCCTATGCCTTCAGCTCGACCTCCTAGAAGAATTTCCGTCGCCTCCAGTTCTGAGGAAGACGTTGACATTATATCGTTGCCGGAGGGCAAGCCTGAAAAGAGTAAGCGGTCGAGGAGAAAATCAGGCAGCGGATCTGGTGGAGCTACCCCGAAGAAGAAGATAAGGAAGAAGAAAGATTGAACTCTTTCTTTAAATCTCTGTTGCGTAGGGTAGCATTTTGTTGATTTTTCTATAGCCGTGTATAGATGTGGATTCGGCTCCCACTAGTAGCAATTTTTTGAACCATTTTGTATTCTTTTTGTCGATAGTGGAAATGAGAATGCATTCTCTTTTGTCTTCAACTTGTTATGTGTTATGGTTCTGCCCCCAATATTGGGGATAAGTGTGGAGTTGACGTATGTTTATACTCCGCCTCGTGCTCTCGGAGTCTGGAGTTTGCCGATATTTATACCCAGCTCGCGTTCTCGAAGTACTCTGGGGTTTTAGGAAAACGTTTATACTCCGCCTCGCACTCTGGGAGTACGGAGTTAAGTAAAAGTTTGTACCCAGCACGCGCTCTCGGAGTACTCTGGGATTTAGGAAAATGTTTATACTCCGCCTCGCACTCTGGGAGTACGGAGTTAAGTAAAAGTTTGTACCCAGCTCGCGCTCTCGGAGTACTCTGGGATTTTAGGAAAATGTTTATACTCCGCCTCGCACTCTGGGAGTACGGAGTTAAGTAAAAGTTTGTACCCAGGTCGCGCTCTCGGAGTACTCTGGGATTTAGGAAAATGTTTATACTCCGCCTCGCACTCTGGGAGTACGGAGTTGAATGAATGTTTATACTCCGCCTAGCACTCTGGGAGTACGGAGTTAAGAAAATGTTTATACTCCGCCTCGTGCTCTGGGAGTACGGAGTTGAATGAATGTTTATACTCCGCCTCGCGCTCTGGGAGTACGGAGTTAAGTGAAGGGTTGTCGTACATCAACCCATTTCTTGGCCTGATGTGACGGCTTGCCCCCGAGCTCGGGTTTCATTTAGTGAGTGGTTGATTGCTTCACAGCCACTCCCTACTTGAATAAATTCCACTGTGTGATGGAATTTAGCTCTTCGTGCATCGTGATGTTGTACATTGTATTTAATGAATCACAGCTCTGGCTCGAAGAGATGGCATTTTATTGCTGAAATAAGAAAATATGGCAAATCAGTTGCCTTATTACAAATTCTAATTTCGAAATGCAAAAGTAAATTGCTGAATAAAAAACATAATGAAATAAATAAAGCCTGTCATATGTAGTAGCGACGGAGACTCTCGCTGTTCCAGGCCCTTGGTAAAGCTAGACCGTCCACGGTTGATAGTTTGAATGTGCCATCCCCAAGTCTTTGTGTAATCACGTACGGTCCTTCCCAATTTGGTTTCATGTGTGAAGGAACCGGGTAGATTCTCTTGAGGACAAGATCACCGAGTTCAAAGGTTCGGGGTCGAACTTTGGTGTTATATAACCGGGCGACCCGACTTCGGTATGCGGCCGCTCTCAAATCAGCTTCTTCCCTTTTCTCGTCCAACAGATCCAAAGATTCAGCGAGTAATATAGCATTTGTTTTTGGATCGTAATAAGTTACGGGGTGAGAAAATACTTCTGTCTCAACTGGAATAATGGCCTCCGAGCTATAGGATAAGGAAAATGGGGTGTGTCCAGTTGCGGTCTTGTGAGTTGTTCGATAAGCCCATAATGCCATAGGAAGTTCATCGACCCATTTGCCCCCAGCCTTTTCCAGTCGTTTCTTTAAGATGGATTTGATAACTTTGTTAACAGCTTTGACCTGACCGTTTGCTTGTGGATGTGCGACTGCAGAGAACTTTTTATGAATATGAAATCGTTGGCAGAAATTCTTGAACTCCGAACTTTCGAATTGGGTCCCATTATCGGTGATGATGGTATGCGGGAGTCCAAATCGACAAATGATATTGCAGACTACAAAGTTTATTACTTTCTTCGACGTAATCGTTGCGAGAGCTTCGGCCTCGGCCCATTTCGTGAAGTAGTCAACTGCGACGATGGCATACTTCGCACCACATCTTGCCAGAGGTAAAGCGCCGATGATATCGATACCCCACATAGCGAACGGCCAGGGACTGACCATTTGAGTTATCTCGGTAGGTGGGGCTCTTGGAATTCGAGCGTGTTTCTGGCACTTGTCGCACTTTCTGGCATAATTGGCTGCATCTCGGTTCACTGTCGGCCAGTAATATCCATATCGGAGTATTTTCTTAGCAAGCGCTTGTCCACCGGTGTGATCGCCACATTCTCCTTCGTGCACATCATGTAACACTCGTTTGACTTCGTCGTGAGCGATACACCGGAGGAGTGGAACAAAATAACCTTTTCTATACATGATCCCGTCCTGAATGATGAACCGCAAAGCTTTTCGTAGAACTTGCCTTTTCTCATTTCGGTGCTCAGGCAATATCCCATTCCCAATATAATTTCGATACGGAGTCATCCATGATTCTCTGCTGGGAGAGGTCTCCAACACATCATTCGTTTTCATTTGATCGATGCTTGGGAAGGACAAAGTTTCGACCGGGACAAGTCCCATTTGCTGTGCTTCACCTGTGCTGGCCAGCTTTGCCAAGGAATCGGCCTTTTGATTACGATCTCGTGGTATATAGTAAATGGCATAATAATCAAACTGATCCAGTGCTTCCTGAACTCGGGCTAGATAAGCAGCTAACCTTCGATCTCTTGCTTGATATTCTCCCCGTACCTGGCACACAACCAACTGTGAATCACAATAAATTTCTATAGCGATAATTCTCAGATCTCTGGCAAGCTTTAACCCAGTCAATAGAGCTTCATATTCGGCTTCATTGTTGGTTGCGTGAAAATCAAACTTCAAAGCATAGCATATGGATCGACCTTCGGGGGTTTCTAGTACAATACCAGCGCCCGAACACCGATCGTTTGATGCACCGTCTGTATAAAGTTTCCAGACATATTCAGGAGACTCGCTGGTTTCGGGTAAGTCGTCTGGAACAGTAAATTCAGCTATGAAGTCAGCTAGGACTTGCCCTTGAATGGCTCTCCGCGGATCATAAGTAATGTCAAATTGACTCAGTTCGATATTCCACTTGAGTAACCTTCCAGACGTCTCAGGCCGCGTGAGGACCTGTCGTAACGGCTGATCGGTATACACAGTAAGCGGATGAGCTTGGAAATAAGGACGAAGCTTTCTTGAGGCAATGACCAAGCAATAAGCCAGTTTCTCCAACCTGGGGTAATTTCTTTCAGCTCCGGTCAATCGTTTACTAACATAATAGACCGGTTTCTGCACTCGATCCTCTTCTCGGACCAGAGCAGCACTGATCGCATGCTCTGATACCGCCAGATAAAGGTATAATTGCTCGTGATCAATCGGTTTTGACAAGATCGGTGGTATATAGAGATGCTGAACCAGCGATCGGAATGCGCCTTCACATTCCATGGTCCATTCAAAGTTTCGTTTTCCCTTTCGGATTAGATCAAAGAAAGGAATGCATTTATCAGTGGATTTTGAAATGAACCTGCTTAGTGCTGCTACCTTCCCGTTGAGACTCTGGACTTGCTTTATGGTCCTTGGAGTTTGCAAATTCCTTATTGCCCAGATCTTTTCGGGGTTTGCCTCTATCCCACGAGCGTTGACGATGAAACCGAGAAACTTTCCGGATGCAACGCCAAAGTGGCACTTCAACGGGTTAAGCTTCATTCCATATTCACGTAGGATGCGGAACATTGAATCTAAATCCCTGACGTGATCTATGGAAAATCGGGACTTAACTAACATGTCGTCCACATATACTTCCATGGTCTTCCCGATCTGGTCAGCGAACATTCGATTAACCAAGCGTTGGTAAGTTGCTCCGGCATTCTTTAAACCAAAAGGCATGACTCTGTAACAGTAGAGTCCCAGACCGGTCACGAAACTGGTATGTTCTTGATCGGGTAGATGCATAGGTATTTGATTATAACCGGAATAAGCATCCATAAAGGATAACAATTCATGGCCTGCAGTTGAGTCTACGAGTTGGTCAATTCGAGGGAGTGGAAAACTATCTTTTGGACAAGCTTTGTTTAAGTCGGAGTAGTCGACACAAGTTCTCCATTTCCCATTCGGTTTTCGAACCATTACCGGATTTGACACCCACACCGGGTATAGAGCATCTCGGATGAAACCATTTGATTGCAACTTGTCAATTTCTTCTTTAAGGGCGGCAGATATCTCTGGATCCATACCACGCCTCTTTTGCTTGACCGGAACATGTCGCGGATCAATATTCAAAGAGTGACTTGCAATGTTCGGTGAGATTCCGCACATGTCAGAGTGCGTCCAGGCAAAGACATCGAGATTTGCTTGAAGAAATTCAACCAATTCCTGTTGTATCTGTTTTCCCAGTTGAGATCCAACTTTTAGTACTTTTGAGTCGTCATCCTCACTGACTGGGACGTCCACAGTCAGTTCGGCTGGAGACGCTTGATTCTCTTTGACTTCATCTTTATCTTCGTTATCTCTAGGGTCAAGATCTTTAAGGAATTGGTAGTGGTGCCCGGGCCGGGGCCCGGGCGCTAGTTGTCAATTATCAGTAAAACGGACGCAGAGAGATTCCTCTACGCCCTTTCCTTTCTCCTTCTTCTGTGCTTCACGCAACTCAGCAACATAACAGGCTCTTCCTGCTGCCTGATCTCCTTGAATGATTCCTATACCATGGTCAGTTGGGAATTTTAAAGTCAAACACCACGGGGCAATGGCTGCCCTGAATTCAGCAAGGGCTGGTCGACCCAGGAATGCATTGTATGGTGAAGCGATGTCAAGAACAACGAATTGCAGCAGTCGGACTCTCTTGCGTTCCCCAATCCCTAGTTCTACTGGTAGTTCCACTATCCCATTGGGTATTGTTGCACTCCCATTGAAGCCGTGAACTCGAGATTGGCAGGGTTTCAAGTCTTTTGCTTCCATCTTCATTAAATCGTAAGCTCGTTTGAATAGAATGTTTACAGAACTCCCACTGTCAACCAGGATCCTCTTCATCCAAGCAGGACCAACCTGGGCAGATATGACCAGTGGGTCAATTGTTGGGGCTTCGATTTTGTCAGCATCTCTGCTTCTAAATATGATATCGTCAGACATCGTCTTTTGTTGCTTAGCCGGGGTTCCATCCTCACAATTACTGCAGCATTCGAAGCTCGCATGCCTGATAGAGCTAGCATACGACTCCATTTCCCTCCAGCTCCTGTCCGTTGGATGAGGACCACCACTTATGGTATTGATAACTAGCCTCCCGCCTGTACGAGCGGGTTCTTCTTGTCTTTCTTGGTCTTGCGCACGGTTTGGGTTTGATGGGCCCGCACCACCAGACTGCGGTGCCCGCACGAATTGATCTAACTTTCTCTCCCTGATCAACTTTTCTATGAGATCCTGCAAATGACGACAGTCATTAGTATTGTGGCCATAACTCTCATGAAACCTACAAAACTTTCCTGTCTGAATCTGCCTCTCTGATGACCGCTTCGGAGCGGGTTTCTTATACTGTTCAGTGTTGCAAGTTTGTAGGCACACATTTTCCAGCGATGTGTTTAATGGTGTATAACTTTCGAACATCGGAGCCCTACGCCGTGGGCCTGGATTCGGATCTCTCTTCTTATTTTGACCATTGCTACCTCTTGGCTGAGTTTGTTTGTTCTGTATGTTTAACTGAACTTTTTCGGAATTGTCACCGAACTGTTTAACTGCTACATTGCTTTGTATTCCCTCATTTCCGGGCTTCGCATCGTCCTGCTTCCTAGACTGTTTCGCGTCCTCTTGCCGTAAGAATTGAGCGGCTTTGGAGTAGAAACGGTCCAACGATGCGGGTGGTTTTCCGGCTAACCAGTTTCCAAATTCAGAATCGGGATCAATTCCCTTTGTCAATGCCATTAAAATTGAGTTGTCGTTGGGATTACTAATTTCCACACATGCCGCATGGAATCTCTCCAAGTAACGCCTTAGTGTTTCCCCACGAGCTTGGGTAACACTGGACAGGGTGTTAACATCTTTGGGTCTAGCGACATGCATACGGAATTGTTCAACAAATTTCTTAGCCAATTGGTCAAATGAAGAGATAGATCTTGGAGGTAATCTTGTAAACCACATTGTTGCAATTCCTCCCAGTGAGATGGGGAAACTTCGGCATTTCACTGCATCGTCGGCCCTTGCGGCGCTCATTGACCATTCATATTTCAATATGTGCTGATTGGGATCAGAATTTCCTTCATACATAGGGAGAGTTGGCATTCTGAATCGCCGAGGAGGTTCAGCGTATAGTATCTCATCCGTGAAAGGAGTATGACTCCGAGAAATCCCCCAATCGTCGTTGGTAAGACCTTGGCTTTCGCGGATCATCTGACGTATCATAGTCGAGATGTCTGGCATTGCTACATTTTGAGCATGCTGAGCTAAGGTGTGGTCGGGTTCCACAGTGCGAGTTTGGACCGGGCGCTGTCGACGGTCCAAGTTTCGCCTCCTTGGCTCAGCATCTTCCGGGACGTATGGTTCAGAAGTACGTCCCTGTTGTTGATTACTTGAATCCGGAAGATGTCGGGTATCAACCCTTGTTTCTACTGTGGTAGCTGTGACATGATTGTCTGTAGTATATTGTGGAGTACGACCACCTCGTGCTGATGGCCCAGCCTGGAAGCTGGTTGACGGTCCTACCCTCAATTGTCCGACAGTCAGGGCGGGTTGATATCCAGCAGCTTGAGCATGATCTCCGTCTAATCGGGGACGGGTAGATCTATGATGATAGTCAGATGAGGCAGAACTTTCAGTGGATGAGCGGGAAACATCATCCCTTCTGGACCTCCTACGGCCCTGGTGGTTCAGTTGGTTTGTCAATTCAACATTAGCACGCAACTGTTCGGCCAATTGTTGCCGACTTTGAGTCAGCTCTTGAAGCAACATATGGAATTCTTGTCTGGTGACTGGTCCAGACAGTTCTGAATGAGCGACGTTGTCTTGGTTGGTTGGCTGCTGTTGAGCAGGATTCTGTCCATCCCTACCTTCTTGTCCAACAGCTGTAGATGTGGTTCTTGTGCTAACCATTTTGAGTGATGAATCCTTTTCCTAGACTTTATGCAAATCTGAATAGAATGGAAGGATGTTGAATTAGAGATCTGGATCTTCCTCTTGGATTTATGCAATCCGGTATCGATGGTAGATCCAAGGAGCAGGAGAAAAAAGCTGGTTTTTCTCGGTGAAAGCACCAAAGTGTTTGTACCAAAAATGGGCACAACACTCTTCGGAAGTATTTGAAGAGATAAAAGTGAAGAATGAAAATTAAAACTGTGGATTATCTAACAAAAACTCCAAATAACAGAAAGTAAATTGCAAAGACAAGCGATTTAGAGTGGTTCGGCGTTTTGCCTACGTCCACTATGAAATTTGATGATTTTATTGCTCGATACTTGAAGATTACAATTATTTATACTGTAATACAACTGAATTTATATGCTAAGTCTCAATCTACAGCAGCGGCGGTGTTCTGGAGTAAATCTGGCAGAATCTGGGCGCTCTTCAGTACTTAGAATTCTCGGACCCCTTTTCTGAATGACTAGGGGCTCTATTTATAGGTGTAGGAGGCTGATATTTTGCCTAAAATGAGGGGAGACCAGTTTTGGTACGTCAGGAGGCCCACATGGCCGAAATCTGGAGATCCGGGCCCACTTTGGGATCGATTCGACCCTTGGTTCGAATCGATCAAGAAATCATCCAATCGAGCTGAAATTTGACGTGAACATTCTTCATCATGTGCTTAAGCTTCTGTGAAAATTTCATGGCATTTGGACTTGTAGAACTCGAGATATGATCGATTTAATGTTGCATTTCTGGAGGACATGGATACTTCGAATCGATCTTAGTTCGAATCGATTTGGTCGACTCGATGCTTGCTGTGACGTGGCGCGTGTCTCTCGCATCGATCCGCCTCTTACTCCGGTTTTACTGGGTCGTATCCATAACTTCTGCTACTTCGACTCGATGGTTTCGAGGGAATGGATTCGAAGAGATGTAAATTCGAATCGATTAGGGTATATCATGGGTGATCGATTCGAAGTTGTCTCAAACAGGGTGGATTCGAAGCATCTTTAGAGATGGAGTCGGACTTAAGAGATGGAGTCGGGGTGACTAGCCTTTGTGGATTCGAAGGAACTTCCTTTGATGGAGTCGAAGGACTTATGCCTTACAGCTCTGTGGATTCGAAGGAATGGATGGTCCAATGGATTCGAGTTAGGCCTTGCTCGATGGATTCGAAGCAAGTTGACTTTGCGGACCCGAAGCAGGTGAAACCTAGCCTAGTTTGTCGATCGACTCGATCCTGATGGATTCGAATTAATGGATTCGAATCATTGCTTCCCTTCTGACTTGCATGGATCTTAACTCGATCATACGAACTCGGATTGACTCAAAACTTGGAACGTTGACTCCCATGGCTTAGCTTGTCATGTCTTAGCAACTTTGGCCTGGTCCGGACTCGGACAAAATCCATCGATATCCATAGCGACCTTTGCGCGTAATTAACTTCCGAGACAATCGGCCACCGATCTCTAGTCAAGTCCTTGGTGTCACGGCCTTGCCAAAAGGCGGGATAACATACATTAAATTGGAATCAATCAAAATGTGAATGCAATGAATATTGATTGATTGAATAAAAATGGATTGAAACCAAATTAATTGAATGTAAATCAATTAAAATCGAATGAATTGAATATAAATTCATTGAATGATTAACGAGATGAATAATAATAAGTGAATGCTAATCAATTAAGAAGTAAAAAAGGTGAATGCAAATAAATTGGATATGAATGTAAATTAATTTAAAGTGAGTTAATTAGAATGACGATAATAATTGGATGTTAATAAGTAATAAAAATGTATAAAGTTAACATTCGAAATGAAATTTATATGGTTTTGAATTAATTGTTTGTATCTGGTACTATTCATTTCGAATCTACCTTACCTTTCTGTTTGCTTATAATCTACCACCTCGTTCCTTTTCATGGACGAAAAGTTTTTGAGTAGGGAAGAGTGTAACGACTCATAAATTCGAACAAATTTTAAAAATATTACTTTTAACTATTGAATAGAATATGGTTAGAAATAAAGAATTTTCAATTATTACTGTAAAATAATAATAATAATAAAATATGATCTTAGATTAAATTCTAAAACAACTAATCTTTAATGAAATGGAAGGTGGTAATGCGTATTAGAATATAGTTTAATTGAATGTAACTGACAACTGTATTAATGCAATTTCAATCAACTATAACAAAAAATGTTACTAAAGAATGGGATAAACAATAATTTAAATATGTTAGCATACAATAAGAAATCAATTATTCGGTAAGTAGATTTATACTCCTTGTGTAAATAATAAATTAATAGATATGCATTAATAAGTTGTAATAATTGATTTATTCCTAATCCCATTGATTAATCCGCTTTGGAATTATTTTGTAATCAATGGAATTAAATGTAATTGAAATCTTTCAAATAAAAGGAAAGAACATTAATTGTAATTAATGGATGTAATAATAGAAACATATGTTTGAATTAAAATAAAAGAGGAATTTGAGGAAATAAAAAGGAAACATATGTTTTAATTGAAAGAGAAATTTGATGTAATATAAAGAACATGTAAAGCGAAATAAAAGGATAAAACTTTGTTTGAATTATTTAATGAAAATAAAACGATTAGTGTGTAACCAACATTCAATTGGAAATTTAATATTGAATTAATTGGAATTAAATCTTTTAATTAAGGTAAAGAGAAACATATGCTAATTAATTTAGTCAAGAATAGGAAACATATGTTGAATTGAATAAAATGAACATTTGAATGAAGACAAACCAATTTTAATAAAATGAAGTTTCAATTCAGTCAATTTTAAAATATATTATTATTTGAATTTAAATAAAATTTAAAGGTTAAAATTAAAGAGCAAATTTTGGAATATTGAGTAATATATTTTTCCAAATTCAATAAAATAGAAAAAAATTTGAAATTTCAAATTTTAGTCAAACTTAGTCAAAATTTGACTTTTGGTTGAAAATTTAAATTTGAATTTTAAAATTTCATTCTTTTTATATGATACTAGACAGAATTCTGATCTTTTCTCCACTTTTCGTTTCGTCAAAATCAAATTTCTATTGCTCTAAATATTTGAATTTCTACGAAAAACTGACATAAGTTTGTGGTGTTTAGTTGTGAAATTTGGCTAAGTCCTATTGGGTTTGTTTAGTCTAATGGGCCTTGGTTAACCAGAGTCTCTAGCCATACCAAGAGTCTTGTGACCTTTCCTTTGCCTACGACCTTTTATTTCTTATCTGAATAAACAAGTACAAACAGAATTATTTCTCCTGAGAAACTTTCTCTTCACTCTTCCTCTCCAAATCTACAGAGAACTCTAGATCCAAACTTCAAAATTTCTCAAATCCTATTACTCCTTTCCTCCTCTCTTTCAAATCCTTCCATCCTCCTCCTATAACCGCCGCCCTTCACCACCATCCAAGGTCATCTCCTCCCCTCCTCATCTCCACCACCATCCACCAAGCATAGGCCGAACCCCCTTTAGCTCCTCTTCTTCTCTTTTATAAAAAAAATCAAATTGAAAGAGAAATATTATTCATATATATATATATATATATATATTGTAATCCATCAATTCAATTTTGCTTTGCTTTGGAATTCGTGGTTCAAATTCATAGCTTTGTGTTGTCAATTTTCCTCGCCTCGAAAGGTGAGTTATTCACTCACGATTTAAAATCTTATGATAAGTTAATGAATATCAATTGATATGTCATTGGAATGTTGCAATAGTTTGGATTTTGTGTAGTTTGTATATGATTTTATATGATCTATATTCACTTATGTTCACCTATGATTTTTACATGATATTGTTATTTATATTTGTTTTTTGTTTATAAAAATAGATGTGATGATATGGTTATTGATATGTTTCATGATGTTAATATGAAATTGCTATGTTGAAAAAAAGAGAAATGTTATATTGATTTAAAAGTTGTCACCCATGTTATGAAAAATGTCACTAATATGATATGTGAAAATTTATGTGTGAAAAAGAGGAAAAAAAAGAAAACGAATAAAATTTATATGCATATATGTGTTACGTTGTAATATAGGAAATCACCTAAAGTGCTATGTTAGAAATGATTGTATGTTAGAAATGATTGCATATTATGTTATGTTATGGTAGGAATTTTATGTCACATTCCATGCTAAAATATGTAATTAATTATGCAAATTATATGCTATGTTATGCAATTAATTATGCAAGTTATATGCTATGTTATGTCTTATGTAATTTGTTATGTAAGTTACATGCTATTTTATGGAATTTGTTATGTAAGTTATATGCTATTTTATGCAATTTTTATGTAAGTTATGTGCTACCTTATGTAATATGTTATGTATGAATATGTGTTATGTTATTTATTTTATGTATGCAAGTCCCCTTAGATTTAGGAAATCACTATGGGTTGAAATGAAACATACCCGTATGATCTTTTAGATTAAGGAAAATCGTTATGGGTTGAAATGATAAAACGATTTTATTGATTTTGGAAATTTGGGATTGCGGGTTGAAATGATATATACCCCTAAATTTTAAATTATTGTGGATTGAAATGATAAATATCCGTATCACTTGACCCTAGGATAGAAAACTATATACGGACTCCGTTGGTTTGTTTTTAAAGTGATTTCTGAAATTTTGGAAAGATGTGTTTGGAAAAAAAAGGAAAATGATTTTTAAATTTAATAAAAAGATTTTATTTTAAAACATATATGTAAAATTTAGATTTTAAAATTTTATGTTTTAAGAATTCTATATTTATAAGCTAAGTTTTAAAATGTAAAATTTAAGGTTTTACTTATAACTTTATTTACTTTTTTTTCATAATATAAGATTTAATTTAATAAAATTTAATAAAAATGAAATATATTATGTTTAAAATATTTAAATTAATATATTTATTTTAATATATAACCTATTTTAATACATAAACTATTTCTAATATATAAACTATTTCAATCTATAACCTATTTTAATATATAAATTATTTCTAATATATAAACTATTTCAATCTATAACCTATTTTTAAAATATAAACTATTTTTAATGTATAACTATTCCAATATATAAACTACTTTCAATATTCAAAATGTTTAAAGTTGGAACTGTTATGATTTAGCTTTAATTGATTTAAAATGCGAATATTTTGATATGATGGTTTAACCTTTTTTGTGGTTATGATTTTGAAAATGAATATGATTTCGGAAGTGAATATGATTTTGAAAGTGATATGATTTTGAAGTGAATATGATTTCGAAAGTGATATTATTTTGAAGTGAATATGATATTTTTGATATAAATTATGAATCAGTTTTGGAAATGTAAAAGAACCAACTGGTGTGAAATAAGCCTTTGGTTGTTAAAGAGACC
Source organism: Allium fistulosum (assembly GCA_030737815.1). Lineage (NCBI taxonomy): Eukaryota > Viridiplantae > Streptophyta > Magnoliopsida > Asparagales > Amaryllidaceae > Allium > Allium fistulosum. The sequence goes on along the minus strand of CM060903.1, from coordinate 325,125,406 downwards.
GGGATCGGAAATTGTCATACTCTCTACTAGTACCGAAAACCACTTTAACAACTGTGCACGTAGTGGAGAATCCCGAATAAAGTAGGATGGTTTGGCGAAGGCTACTGGAATGAAGTAAGAGAACGATGATGGATAGCCTTGTCTTTCGGGTCATAATTAAAATGACTAAAACAGGAGCCACACCGGGCCAAGTGGGGTCGCTCCCCTTATCTGGCACATTTCTTCGATAACATATTATTACTTTGTGATTGATTTGGTGGCCACCCTTTGATTTGATTTGGAAGTGTGTCTCGAGGTGGGCGGTAGTAGCTGCTATGCATTACCACCGGTTTGGATCCGCAAAACGGTAGTATCCTACCCTGGGCATTGCCTCGCGTGCCTTGTCATATTTATTTTGATCGTGCCCACTACGAGTTTGGTTTGTGTCATACTATGAAGTGCTCCTTGATAGCCCATCGGTTTACGGTGGAGTTTACAGTACTGTATAGACTATGGCATTTATATAAAAATGTGTTAAGGAGGATATGGGTAACGCCTTAACGCTACTTTAATATTTTACTTTACTATAGACATTATTTATTTAGCGTATTGTATTATGTATGTTGATAGTTCCACGGATCCTTGGAGGATGGAAATCCCAAACATTCTTTAAGTTATTGCATTTCATTTGGACATTTCACTTGAGTTGATTTACTTGCATAAGATTGTTAATCCTTACTCGAGTGTTTTGTGTTTTGCTTTATGCTCGGGTCAGCCTGAGTATTACAGCAATTGGGACTCACCTTTTGGGGCTATGAGCTTGGCTTGGAGATCTATCTCATCTATTCAGCTTTCCGGTTATTTTGTTATTTCGGTCATTTAGTTATTTATGTTCAGACTTGTTATTTGCTTATGTATTAGAGACTTCTGTGTATTTGGACTTCTGTTGTCTTTTGTCTTGGACTCTGTTGTTTCTATAGTAGCTTCATGAACTGCTATTTATCTTTTCCGCTGCGTATTGTTGTATTACTCTGTGTCTGTGATTGATTTATTTACTTTATATGCTAAGTTTTGCCAAATATAAATAACAATCTGTTATTTTGAGCAATTCAAGTCTGACATGTGTGGTTTATTATCGATTTGAATGGTTCAAAATAGCAGGTCGTTACACACAATTATGAAAAAGTAATAGAAAAATGATAAGGCTGTTGTCTTCAAATTGTGTTTATAACCAAACATCGAAGTCGTTTACTTCGCATCTAATCAAAGCAAACATATCGAAAACCTCTAAACTCATAATCAAGGGCCACTACACTTCGACTTAATCGACTATGTGCAAAAGGACTTCAGTGTTGTTAGCTTTGATTGACCCACAAACAACATCACTAAAATTAGCAGTGTGCATGACTTCGAACGAGTCACTTCACTCATGTTGCTTACAATATGAAAACATTTAAACTAACAAGGTAGCATAGTGACATAAAGCTTTATGAAATACAACAAGTATAATGTCATCAAGAATGGTCAATGTTGTTGTAATGAAAACTGATGTTAAGGTTGCATTTGCCATCAACACATCATCTATAGTACAAAAGCTTCATGTTGAAAATAATCGTTAATAAACTAACAAGATGGTAGTGGATTTTGACTTCGGCCATCTTGGTAAAGCTATGCGTGTTGTCGAGGTTTTTCGATAGCGGGTTGCGAGTCAAATAAATTATAATTTCCAATAATTAATCTATAACGTGTTTGATGAAATGCATACACTAATTAATAATGAAAACCTGCTATTAATCCAACTTAAATTCACTATTGCTAAGATTAATGACCATTAAAACCATAAGACCAATCTAAACTTTAATATGAGGTCAATAAGCTTCAGATTGAATCTATGAAAAACAATCGAACATATTAAAATAGAAAATCCCAAAATTTTAAATTATCATCCTTAAGGAACTTATTAGACTAAAATCAATGAATAATGATGCCATATGTTTGACATTAATAGAATCAATTACCGAAACTTAATAATCAAACTAAGAATTAAAATAAGACGAATAAATTTGATCATAGATTCGATAGTAGCAAGAAGAAAGTCATGAAAATTGATTTGTAGTTTGATTAAGCGAGATCATACCTTATTTGAGAAAGTTAATGTCAAAGACCTTAGATTTGTAGTTGAATTTAAAAACTTAATTCTTGTTCAAGTATTTCTTTTAAAATTACAGGTAAGAGAGAAAAGGCGAAGAAACCTGCGTATTTATAGAAGGTAGCATGTATACGATAACCATTGGATTAATTTTAAATTAACGAACATGATGAACGTGGGAAGTCCAAAAGGTAGGAAATGAACGTCTTCGACGCTATTGACTTTAAAAGAATGGCTCATGTAACTGGGGGCACATGTTACTACTATAATTCTTCTCGAAGGATTCGACGTGCCATGGCATCGCTTCAGTGAATGGCATCAAAGACATATCCCCAGTGAAATACTTATGGATCTATGTCGAAGAGACTGAGCACCGCACTTTAACCATAATAGAGCATACGCAGTATCACATGTGGTCAACCAAGCGAAGGGGCCAAGTAAAACCCACTTCATCAATGCAAGACCCTATCCGCATCACACCACACAAGCACCTCGAAGGTGTCATTACACATGGCTATACCCCACTACATTAATAACCACTTTGCACTCCGTCCATGTACAAGTAGTTTTGCACCTCACGATTTCTCCGAAGGTATAACACATTGAAGAAATTAAGAAAGTACAGATCTATATTATATTCTGTCAAATACAATACTTCGTTGATGTGTTTGTTTCGCACATTGAAGACATTGTTTAAGCGGTGTTGATATAGAGCACTATCAACACCCACGATGACCTTCGTATTGCAGGAAGGCGTATATATCACAGCACTTCGAAGGCATCCCTCTATACCAATACCAACTGAAGCCAGCATCAAAGACATCAAGAATGGGACAATGCTGCCTCTTGCATTTGACATCCAACTACGAAGACAAGAGCTAAAATAACACAGTCAAAGTCATGCCTCATTGAAATCAATCTTGCCAAAGGCATACTAGCGAAGAGGCCAATTTGAAACACCGACGAAGTCGAAGCCCGTTGAAGACTCGAGTGCAAAGAGAAGGCTGCCCACCTCTATAAATACAACTATAGGGGTGCTATTTGAGGGACGGATTTTGATTCCTCTCTCTCGCTTCTTAAATCAAAGCCTTGTAACCCTAAATTGATTTAGAGAATTTTATAGTCCATTGAACTATTTGACTTTGTACACATTAGGATTGAAAATTAAACAAAGGCATAGCATAGTATATTGAATAGCATGTTCAATTTGACTCGGATTTGTTAATTTATGACTCAAATTATTACTTGACTTTGAATTGATCCTTGCATAGTGAACATTGAACTGGTTCTCGTATAATACATTGAACTTCGAATTGCCTATATGACTTCAACTATATCGACAACATCAAGGAACCCTACGAGAAGCTTCTTCGAATTAATGGCTTCAACAGGCTTCTCCAAAACTTCTTATTAGTTACCCTGTCTTCCTAATCACTTTTGGGATTAGAAAATTTATTCGTTAACAAGGGGCACTTCAAGAATTGATGTCTAAAGCTTGGAAAGGAAGGCAGAATGGGTAAGCCTATGCTATTGAGGCTATTCCGATCTTGAGTAGACCTCCCCCTAGAGATCAAGGAAAAGCTGTAATGGAAGGTACAACTATTATTTCTAGGCATACTATTTGTACCCTATTTGACTCGGAAGCATCACATTCATTCATAGCTAAATATATGATTAACTCTTTGAGTCTAAAACCCCTCATTGTCACCAACCCAATAGTAGTATCAAATCCTATTGGAGGGTCGACACATCTTTCCTTAATTTGCGAAAACCTAGTTGTGGATATATGTAACGTCGATTTTACATGTAACGTGTATGTTCTTAGTTTTAAGGAGTACAGGCTTATCTTAAGGATGGATAGGTTATCTTACTGTAAGGTTGTCTTATATTGTGATAGGAGGATTGTATGGCTAAGGAGTTGTAAAGGGCGAGATATAGATGTTCGTTGTACACCCTAAAAATTAGTTGAATTATAAACTATTTATATTAGTCGAGCTGATCCCAAGATGATCTCTCATCCATACCCGTAGTTTGAGAATTTCCCAACCTTTCTTGGGTCTCCCACCCTAAAGGGTAATTGAGTTTAGGATTGATTTCGAGAAGGACGCTAGACTTGTCGCTCTGCCAACAAGACAAATGGGCCACAAAGAAAGGCGAGAGTTGGATAAGAAAATTTTGGAACTGTTGTAGAAAGGATTCATTCATCGAAGTACTTTGAATGAGCAGCACCTATTATCTTTGCCACCGAGGCAGATGGCTCACTAAGGCTATGTGTTGATTATAAAAAATCAACAAGTTGACTAAGAAAATAAGATACCCATTGCCAAGAATGGATGAATTGTTTGATAAGCTTATGGGAGCTAAATTCTTTTCCTAATTAGATTTGGTCACTCGATTTCATCAATTGAGGATAGCTGAGGTGTTATCACAAAAAATGGATCAACATCTTGGATTGAGTGTGAAAGCACAAGCCCTGTTTATCAAGGCAAATAAAATAGAAAAAGAAATTGTAGATCGTAGAAAAAGTAAAGAAACAAGAAGATTTTTATCGTGGTTCGGCTGTTAATAAAAGCCTATGTCCACTTTATAACTTTCTATTAACTAATTGGTGTTACAAGTTGAATCAGATTACAATATGATTTAATCTCCTAAGTTAGATCATGTCACAAGTGCAAGAATTCACTAGAGAATCACAGTGAACCCTTAGATGAAGATTGTGTGGGAGGAGAAGAGTGAAGAATAATCTCTGTAGAATTCCAGTAGCCAGTCCAGAACATCCTCATTATGTTGTAGATAGGTGAGTATTTATAGGGATTGGAGAGCTACAGGGCTAGGCTGCTTTACCAGAAGCCTATTCTTGATGGTACGAAGATGATCCAAAAATTTCACAACGAACCGACCTAACCCGATGGATCTCTAGCGATCCATGTAGTTTAAGTAATTTTGGATCATTTCACTTGGGTTGCACTCTTTGTCTTATGTAGACGCTCTCTATGTAATTTCATAACGAGTTGTCTTGTTTTGATGGTGATTCATATACAGGTTGCATTGAACTATGACTGGAATCAGATGAATGCTCACTTCTCGAAATAGCTTGCTTGGAATATCATGAAACTTGGAAAATATCCTTAGAAAAGATATTGGTTCATGATGCAATATGTTTAGAGGATCCACGAGAAATCCTCATGGATTGCTAGTGATCCATCCCCTTAGCCTATTTTTGCATCTTTCCTTTTGGGTTCTTCTTAGCTTCTTTTTCTGGTCCTTTTGGTTGATTCTTGAGTTGTTTTGACTTGATGCAGATGTTCTAGTTCCCGTTGAATTCTGTTGGGTTAAAAACGGTTAAAATTTGCCCCCTAGATTATGCCTTCGTTGGAAACAAGGTGTGCTTTGGAAGTAACTGCTTTTGAATTCCTCTTTCGTGAAGTTTAATTGATCATGTTGAAGCTATCTTGTGAATTTGGCTTTGGCTATCCAGCCGTTTGTTGAGTCTTCAATGTGAACCGTCGTTGCTCATAACGATAAATCAATTTCAATCCCACAACTTTCTAAATGCTTGCAAACAACACTTAGATCATACTTGGTAAGTTTGGAGAAAATTGATTGCAACTCGATGGATCGCTAGCGATCTAAGACTTAGCAAATTTTTTCCATCCAATCTCCTACTTAGCTTTGTTCGAGCCGACCTTTCATCATTTTGTGCTTTCCCTTATGAACCGAGCTAACCTCTCTTATGACCCGACCCAAACTATACCAAGCCCTAAGCTCGCTCACGCCATTTCCATCGTCGATCTCCACTGCTAAAGCTTCCTGCTACTGACCTCACTCGACTTCATCGTGGCATTGAGCCAATCCCTAATGCTTGAAACGTCGCTCACCTGAATCGCTGCCGAGCTTCCCCACTTTGGATTGCCAACAACTTGAAATTGACCATGTTTGCCTTCTGACTTGAGTTTGGTGATGTGAATTTTGGCGTAGTATTAGCAATTGGTAATGAAGTTTGTCGGTGATGGATGCAGTGGAAAATTCGAGTTGATTGTGACTTTGTGGAAGAAGATAGTAAATCGATTTTTCATGGAACGAAGTTAGTGTTTTGTCCCGTTGCTTGACATGTTTTGCTATCTTCATCCATAGAGTCAGAATTAACTTACACCAAGTTACACTGTTGATCCCGGCACGGCATCTTGCGAATTGATTTTGGTTTTTCTAGGTAGTGATAATAGCTTGGAGTAGCAACTTGTATGCAGCCATGTTGTTATCACTTTCTAGAGAACTGAAATCGATTATGCTGAGAATTCTCTACAAGGTTCGGACCCATTGATTTATAGTTGCACACTTTAGATTGGTCGTCATTGCACAGTCGGTATACCTGGAATAGGAAGAGCTTTTCATGCCATTTTGGACAACGGATCCGTTATCGATCGTTGGTCTGTAACGGGTAAGTGTAGAAGAAATAACTTTAATGAATGATAAGAAAAGCTTCTTCCTTTCTTTGCTGTGAGTGAACTATCTACACATGATAGAGTGTTCGTAGTGTTCAGGACACCGAGCCCATCCCACATAAATAACACACTACGCTTGCCCCAATCAACACTTGGAATCCGATGAATTGGCACAAGTCAATATTTTTTGGAATTCAAGTGTTGTGCGTAGAGGGACTTCTAGTTATATATAGAATTATCTGACTGCATTAGATACAAGTTCTATTGTATAGAATGAAGCACCCGTTGTCCCATCATAAATCCAGTGAAGGAAGTCGGGCACTCTCAGAAGCCGAATCGACATCAGTTATGCCTTCATAAACGGTTTCAATAGCGCCTACTTATTTGGCCTCATCAGCTGAATATGGTCAATTGGCTCTAGTTGGTCCAGTTGTTGATCGAACTCCTCTGAATTTTAGAGTTTTACTCAACCCTCCGAAGAGAGCTTCCACTGTAATTTCTATTAAAGTCCCATACAACATTTGTTTACAACATGGCATTTCGGATGATGACGTATGCCTTCCATTGAAAAATGAGTTTGCACAGATGCCACCTTTGAGGTACATCACCTTCCGGTACACGTTCTTGAATGGAGCAGTGCCCCCCTTCAGTCACTTCTTGAGAGAGAGATTCTTCTGAATTTGGGAATTGCCTCATTTCAGATTCACCCTAATGGATACGCGATTTCGACTTGTCTTCATGTTTTGTTTATGTGGACATTCAATCGTGCCCTAAGCTTTGATAACCTGAGATATTTCCTCTCATTCAAGAAGGGATACGAATATTCCTCTCTCATGATCATCGAGGCTTAAAGAAATCACAAAATTATGCTGCAGCTTCAAAGTAATTTGTCCCAGGTCAAGACTAAATATTTTTTCATTAGGTCTCCTGAGGGATTTAATCGCCTTTGGACAACAAGTGGTAAGTCTTCTCTTTTACTCGTTGAGATTTAATATTATGATGCAGGATTGTTTAATAGACTGAATACTCCTTGCAGTTATTCCGAGGCCAAAAAAAGATCCATCACTTGATCCCATCTTCCATACTTTGAAGGCCATAGACGCTACAAAAAGATCGGTCAAGTCTTTGCTACCAGATGAGAATTTGCTTCGGTATGAGTTATTGCATCCCAAAGTCTGCCATCGTTGTTGAAGTTCCATCTCCTTCCCATTCCAAGATTTGACACGCTCCACTTCTTCATCGCACGACTCCGAAGAAGGCGATCTACCAAAAGGAGAAGGTCCACTCGGTGGATCCACTGAAGAAATTCATGAAGGAAAAGGCGTTACAACCGGAGCCAGTTGCCCGATTATGATGTCCTCGATCCCCAAGGAGGGAAAAAGGAGTTTAAGCAGCGTGAGGGCAAGGCTATAGTGATCACGTAAAAGGAGGAGGGTGAAATTGAGAACAGTAGTAGTTATGGTTCCTCCTCAAATGATGAGGAATTTGATGCAAGTTCCAACGAAGGAAACTTCGAATCATGCAACGAAACTTTGGAAATGAATCATATTCTCCTGGACTCGCCTCCTTAAGAGATTATTGCTAAAGATGCTCGCCCAATAGCCGAACAACTTCATGGTTCTCTGCCTAAGGAAACTGATATCAACTTTGGGGACTTGGGCAACGTTTATGTAAACGTCGATGAACTCATGGGAGATGATTTCGAGTTCGAGGGATTGACTTCTCACCCCGGTCATGTTGTTCTAGAGTTAGCCTGACTCCCACTGTAGTTGATTCTCGATCCGGTTTGTGAAGTCGTTTTAGGCCGTCAATGACATGTTACACCTTTCACTAGGGTCACGTACACTTACATATGAATTATTTGAGTTCATTTTCTATCGCTAAAGTTCTTCGTTAATTTTTTATATCAGGAACTATGGGAGGTTGTGGACTTTATGAGGACCTTGAACAATTTAAAGACATACAACATGGGTCAAGACGAACTTCAAACCGCCATCAGCCCCAAGAGACTGAGGAAGAGTGGAGAAGGAGGGAATATTTGGAAGCCGAAGCTCGTCATCGGGATGACGGGGACCCAGGTAGAGTTTATAGAAGTGGTTATGAGAAGAGGAAAACTCCCGACCAACAGGAAGAGCCATCCAAGAAATCGAAGGTAGATCGTGGTTCTCATCCTTCCAAGCACCAAGCATTTGCCTCGACTCCAGTCTCTGTTGGAATTGAAGTTTCAACTTCTACTGTTTAAGTCTCTCCATCAAGCCAGACTTCATCAACTCAAATAGTGCCTGCTTCTGGTCCTTCATGCCCCCGTAGGAGGCTAGCTTATATTCTCCCATCTGGTCCCCCTATGCTTGAAGTCGCGCTCCTTGGGTGGTTTCTGAAGGGAGTTAAATTCAATCGTGACCTGCGTCTGATCCGTAATGATTCATTTATACCCCATCTCTAGGCGATTTAGAGCGATTTGGATCAATATGAAGGATGGGAGAATGTATGTAAGGAACTGGCGGGCACAAACCGTAACAACTACTAAGAGATCCTTTCCTTCAAGTCAAAAAAGGATGATTATAAGAGGATGTTAACAGAACGTGATGCCAGAATTGAGAAATTGACAAAGGAGAGGGGTGCTACAATTCGAGAGAGTAAGAGCAACACTAGTTTGTTGAAGGAATTGAAAACGGCCCACAAGAAAATCGAGATCATGTTCAGAGACGAAATAAAGAAGGCCCATGCTGATGAGGTTAAGCTGAAAAGGGAGCTTGAAATTTGAGACGAGGTCATCGAAGCTCAGAAGAGAACTATTGTTGGTCATGACGAAGCCGTCAAAGCTCCTAAAAAGACAATTGCTGATTATGCTGGAATGGTGGAATCCTGTGACAAGACCATTTCTGACCAAGCTCAAATAATTGCTTCGCTTCAGGAAAGAGTCGCGTAGCTTAACGATGAAAAGACCCAAGTTGAAGTTGAGAAGCCCGCTATGACGGTGGACTACTTAAAGCTGTAGGATACCTTCGAAAGGAAGTTGGAGAAGATGGAAGACACTATCTTGAATTTCTACGTCAACTCCCTGCTACATCAGGACACCCTTAGCTATCTGGGCCCCAAAATTCCACATACTCTTGCTGTGGTTTGGGAAGAAGTTCTGGCCGTTTCCGAGAAAATAGGGACGTATACACCAAGCAAGAGTTGGAGGACGCCTATCTCAATGAAGAGTCGAAGAAGGCTTTGGTAGAGGGCTGAGAGATTATTCCGATTGAAAGGGAGCGAGAGGCTGCCAATACTACTGCAACCGCAACTGCTAAAGCGCTATCAGAGCCTTCCAGTTCCAAGACTGATGAATCATCAAGGTAGCCTCGTGACCAGGCGGGAACTATTCTGGGTTCAACCCGTACTGCTTTATTGTCCGCCCCTTCAGCAGCTGTTTCGGAAGCTTTGAGTGGTCCTAGGACTTCACCAAAGATCGTGCAGCCATCCAAAGAAGTAGATGGTGGGGAGTATGAGATTGAAATTCTAGGTCACACCTCTGATGCACGTAACCTTCTTGTTCCTCCCGAGTTTGAGAATTTTTAGTTCATGCCGCAAGAACAAGACGAATTGCATGCTTTCAATTTTGATCTTATAGGTCGTCTTCTTTGCCTATTAAATTGCCAATTTCTTTGGTCTCGGGGCCTGCTACTATTTCGACTGCTTTGATGCTTGTCTGTAGCTGCTTCGATCACCACGCCCGTGTCTAGCTCATAACCAGGGCTAGAATCCAAGAAGATTGTTGCGTTGCATGGCCTGGATGACCCTTCCATATCTCTAGAGGCCGATTTAACAGTAGCTAACGCTCGAGAGTAGATAGACCAAGCTAGCCAGCTAAGTAAAACCGAACAGCAGATGGTGGCAGTTAAGAAGGAAAAGATTGAGGAGAGAAAGTCTTTGAGGAGCTCCTGCAAGTCCCGAAAGAGCAAGACCAAGGGGGAGTCCTCTGAGGGGGTCGAAGAACAAAGCGGAGACATCAGCATAGAATCGATAATTGATATTTCTAGCAGCGATACAAGTCCTAGTGGGGTTGCTAAGAAGAAGAAAGTTCTGACCAAAGGTGGGAAGGGAAGTGGTGGAAAGAAACACTGACTGGCTCGAGTGACAGTGGAGCCGGATATTAGAACATTCTGATTTGTTTAATATATATTTTGTTCAAGTGCAGAGTCTACACTTATTACTTTTCTCATTGTAACATCTGTACTTTTCTTTTTTGTTGCCCGATATTGTGTGGGTACAGCCCCCACATTTTGACTTTGTACAAAAAATGTTATAAGTAATGAAAAGAATAATGTTTCAACTGCATCTCTTCTGTGTTCTTCCTTATTTATCACATTCTTAACTTGCTTTTAGACTACATATGTATGCACTTGGAATGATTGCTTGTTCTACAATTTCTATACTTCATATTGTCACACTGCATTTCATCATATATGATGTCTTTATTTCCGTGATTTCACGCATTATGTATGCATTTTTAGCTTCATAACTAGATCTGTTGTGATTGCCAGAATTCTTTGTTTTAAGAAACAGGCCAGTGGAGTAGTTTTCCCTTCAACTAAATATTGGTATGTGTGTGCCCCTACTTTACAGGGTTGTTTTCTCCGAAAACTTAACAAATGACCGGTCGATCCGAGCAATTCCATGGATGTCTATAACCGATCTACTTCATGGCTCCTATCTTCGAGAAATTATGACTCGAGCGTCTCGATTCCAGAGATTTTATCAGTCAACAATCGGAATTCTTTGCCAATTTATAGTTGTGCGACATTGTTGGGTTCATGTCAATTACTTTTAATAGTGGGAGTGGATTCTTGTTTGTCCTGCAATAGACGAGTTTCCCGGTGTTATTAGGATAATACCGGTAATTACAAGATCTTAATGGTTTCCTAATGGAGCCGAAGCAACATCAAGTAGTGCTTACGCGGAATGCATGGCTTTCAAGAGTGCATGGCTTACGAAATGTGCGACTTCTTGAGAGTGAGCGGCATACAAAATGCGTGGCTTTCATGAGTGCGAGGCTTACAAAATGCCGGTTTTAAAGAGTGCGCGACTTATGAGATGCACGACTTAAGTAATTATATTTTCTTGGACATGATTCCACAACCCAAGAACCGGTGCATGACTAATAAAATGCACGGATTTAATTTTGGCCTTCTCGGTGTTGCCGGAGCAACACAGGTTTTTAGAAGGCCGGGATCGAGTTCCGTCGATCCAACGGTTTGATTCGATTTGCTTCCATCGACTCAGCGGGTAGATGGGCTATACTTGAGCATGGTTCCACTATCTCAAGCAGCAATTAGATGGCTTTGAGTGGATTTGACCCCGTCGACTTAGCAGGTTACTTTTGTGAACACAGTTTTATTGGTTCAGAAAGCAAAGCAATTTTATTAATAAAAGATGGGCAAGTTCTGCCTATTTATAATGCCTTTGGCATTTTGGGATGGCTTATTTGTGGGAAATAGGAAATACATAAGATTGTCTCAGATAAAGTAATGACGCAGCGATTCGTTGTTCCAAGATCGGGGAATTTGGGTTCCATCAACGGTTGTTAGCTTGAATGTGCCATCCCCTGGCTTCTGGTCGATCACATAGGGCCCTTCCTAGTTTGTTCCAAATGTTCCTCGTATAGGGTAGACCCGTTTGAGGACAAGGTCTCCTAATTTGAAAGTACGGTTACGTACTTTGGAATTGAAATATCGTGCGACCCTTTTCTGGTGAGCAGCAGTCCTTAACTCGGCTTCTTCCCTCTTCTCATCGACCATATCGAGCAACTCGAGTAGGAGTTGATTGTTTTTCCTTTGATTGAAGTTTTGCCTTCGATGAGAGGGGACTTCTAGCTCGACTTGGATCATTGCTTCTGAACCATATGCCAAGCCGATCGAGGAGTGCCTGGTTGTAGATTTGTGCGTTGTCTTGTAAGCCCATAACACAAGTGGAAGTTCATCAACCCAATTTACTTTTTCTTTAGTTAGCCCCTTTTTGATGTGGACTTGATGATCTTGTTCATTTCTTCCACTTACCCGTTTTTCTGCAGATGTGCAACAGCGGAAAAGCTTTTCTCGATTTAGAAGTGTTTGCAAAAGTCTTTGAACTCTGCGCTTTCAAATTGAATCCCGTTATTCGTGAAGATTTTTCGTGGCACTCCAAACCTGCAAATAATGTTTTTAGTGATAAAATTAATAACTTTCTTTGTGGCAATAGTGGCCAGCGGTTCTGCTTCGGCCTATTTGGTGAAAGTCAACAGCAACTATAGCATATTTGGCTCCTTATTTGGCTATTGGTAATACACCAATCTGGTCGATTCCCCATGTCACAAATGGCTATGGGTTGACCATTGTGACAGCTCCGTCGAAGGAGTTCTTTTGATCTTGCCAAATCTTTGGCAGTGGTCGCACCGTTTGGCATAATCTGCTACATCGCGGTTTACTGTTGGCCGAAAATACCCATACAGAGAACTTTCTTTGCGAGGGTTTGCCGGCCAATGTCATCTCCACAGTTGGCTTTATGAACTTCCCTAAGGATTCTTCGGGCTTTGTCATTGATCACACACCTGAGCACGGGGGTAGAGAATCCCCTTTGGTAGAGCATCCCATCCTGTATTACAAACAGCGGTGTCTTTTGAAGGAGCTTTTCCGTTGATTCTTCTCTGCAGGGAGTGTTCCTCTGAGTAGGTAGTCCTTGATCGGTGTCATCCACGTTTTCGGTTCTTCGATTTTTTCAAAAATCCAGTCGATATCCATCTCGCTTATGCTTAGAGTGGTCAGAGTTTCAATTGAGACTAGCCCTAAGGACTGAGCTTCTCTGGAACTAGCTGATTTGGTTAGATAGTCTACCTTCGTGTTTTGTTCCCTTGGGATATGAGTTATGGTGTAATGTTCGATGTCATTTGGCAGTTCCTACACTTTAAATAGATATGGGGCGAGGTTCTTTCCCCAAGCTTTGTATTCGTCTTTTACCTGGCAAATGACTAGTTGAGAGTCACTATAGATGTGTATGGACGTTATCCCGAGTTCCTTCACAACTTTCAATCTGGCTATCAATGCTTCATATTCCGCTTCGTTATTTGTTGTAGGGAAATTCCAAGTGTAAGGCAAAGCAAATGGATCGTCCTTCGGGAGTTTCGAGCACCACTCCTTCCCCCGAGCAGAAGTTCTTAGCTGTGCCATCAACGAACAACTTCCAACGTGTCTCCACTTCTGGAGTAATTTCTTCCTCGTTATTCGTATCGTAAACTCGATAATGAAGTCTGCTAGCGCCTGCCCATTGATTGCCATTCGAGTGTGGTAAGTGATCTCATATTAACTCAGTTCGATGTTCAATATGATGAGCCATCCAGAGGTCTCGGGGTAGTATAACACTTGTTTCAAGGGTTGATCTGTTAGTACTTTGATCGGGTGTGCCTGGAAGTATCATCATAACTTTCTAGATGTGATGAAGAGGCAATATGCTAGTTTTTTCAATTTTGAATAGTTCTTCTTGGCTCTAGTAAATCGTTTACTAATGTAATATATGTGTCGCTGGATCTTAGCTTCTACTCGTACGAGCACGGCACTTAATGCATAGTCGAGACTGCTAAGTAGATAAACAAGTCTTCTCCATCTACCAGCTTGGACAGGATTGGCAGGGTTTCCATATGTCGCACAGCTCTTCGAACGCAGTTTGACAAGCTAGATTCCATTCGAAGTTCTTCTATCCCTTCTTTAGCACGTCAAAGAACGGTATACATTTGTCAGTTGCTTTTGAGATGAACCGGCTTAGTGATACAACTTTTCCATTCAAGCTTTGTAACTCCTTATTCCTCGGGGCCTCGACTTCCCGTAAAGTGGTAATTTGTTGGGGATTTTCTTCGATGCCTCTGGCGCTTACAATGAACCCCTAAAACTTTCCAGAGGCTACCCCGAAGTGACATTTAAGTGCATTGAGTTTCATTCCATATTTTCGGAGTATTTCAAACATTTCAGCGAGGTTGTCTAACTGATTTGCAACTATGCATGATTTAACCAACATATCGTCTATATAAACTTCCATAGTCTTCCCGATCTGATGTTTGAACATGGCATTCACTAGTCGTTGGTAGGTTGCTCCAGCATTCTTTAAGCCGAATGGCATCACTTTGTAGTAGTATAATCCCAGATCAGTAATGAAACTGGTATTTTCCTAGTCAGGTTCATGCATCATGATCTGGCTGTAACCCGAGTAAGCATCCATAAATGATAGTAGTTCATGTCCATCTATTCCGTCCATAAGTTGGTCGATTCTATGCAAAGGAAAGCTGTCTTTTGGGTAAGATTTGTTTAGGTCTGAGTAGTCGATACAAGTTTGTCATTTTCCATTGGACTTATTGACTAAGACCGGGTTGGCTACACATTCGGGGTAGGTTGCATCATGAATAAAACCATTCGCCGTTAGCTTATCCACTTCTTCTCTTAGTGCTCTGGACCGTTCAGTACTAGGTTGCGTCTCTTCTGGTACACTGGTTTATACTTAGGATCAATATTAAGTGTATGGAATGCAATATTCGGCGAAACCCGCATATATCAGAATGTTCCAAGTGAATACATCCAGGGTTGAGTGAAGAAATTTGATGAGTTTCAGTCGCATCTTATTTGCAAGATGTTATCTAATTTTCAGGACCCGTGTTGGGTCATCCATACCAACTGGGACAGACACCATCAATTCTACCAGTGCTGTCCGTTTCTCCCTTGAACTCTTCTTTCCAGGGTCCAAAGCTTTGTCGAATCGGCTATGGTCCCCAAGCCAGGTGCGGCTCTGTAGTTGCTATTTAGTAGGTTCACGAATGTGGAGTGTTCTTCCCACATTCTTCCCATTTTCTTTTCTTCTAGACTCGCGTAGTTTTATAATGTAGCATACTCTAGCGGCACTTTGGTCTCCTTTAATCATCCCAACTCCATTCTCTGTCGGAAATTTCATGATTAGACACCGCTGAGCTAAAGCAATCCTGAAATCTTTCAAAGCGGGCCAACCCAAGAAAGCATTGTTGGCGGATATTTCATCTACAATCACAAAGTTTTGGCGAGGATAGCTCTTCGGTCACTTTCTCCAATTTCTACGGGTAAATCAAATGTTCCGACGCGTAGCTTAGGTTCACCGATGAATCCCTGGATCTTTGTTCGGCAAGCGGATATGTCCATCATTCTGATTTTCATTTGATCAAATATGTGTCTGAACATGATATTTACAGAGCTGCCACTATCCACCAATACTCGTCGGACCATGGCTGGTCTGATTCCTACCGTCATGACCATAGGGTCGAGGGTCGGAGTTTCTATTCCCATAGTGTCTCGGCTCTAGAATACTGTGTCATCGTTCAAGGTTCTTTGCTGCTTGGCAGGAGTTCCATCTTCGATCGCGAAGCACAAATCTTTCAGAGCGTGTCTAAGTGAGCTTGCATATCGCTCCATTTCTCCCTAACTTCTCTACGCAGGATAAGGTCCTTCGGATATTATTTCGATGATGAGTCTTTCGCTGGTCCGTCTGGATCTTTTTCATTGGTTCTGGCTTGGTTTTTCCGATCACTAGGAGCTTGGGGTGCCACAGTCTGGTCAGGAATTTGTGATTTCCTCACATACTGTTGAAGTTTGTTTTCCTAAATCACTTCTTAAATCAGGTTCTTCAAGTGACGGCACTCATTCGTGTTGTGACCATGTGTTTCACGAAAGCAACAGTACTTTTTGGAATGCTTTTGTTGTTCACTCACTTCCTTTTTAGACGGCTTCTTGTAATCCTCCGTCCCTTATGTCGCAAGGTAGATGTTCTCTGCAGTATCATTGAGCGGGGTGTAGTTTTCGGACCTCAAGCCTTTAAGTCGCTTGTTACTTCTGTTTTGCTTATTGGAATTCTGGTTCTTCCTTTTCTGATTACCATCCTTCCCCGTGTTTCCTGCAGTGGTCCCGGAGGTATTGCGTCTTGGTTCGCTGCCATACCATTTTGCCCAACATTGGTTGGTTGTAGGTTAGCAGGTTTTCCTTCTAGTTCCTCTGCCACTTCCAATCTCAAGTACCAGCTTGCCTTTCGATTAAAGTCCTTCCCGGTGGCAGGTTGTTTCATTTTGATCCATTTTCTGAATTCAGTATTTGGATGAATGGCGCGGACCAGGGCCATGAAGACCATATCTTCATTCGGGTTACTTATTTCAGTGACCGTGGTGTTAAACCGACTCATGAAGGATTTCAAAGATTCATTTTGTCCCTAGAATAGGTCCGATAAGGACATCACTTCTTTCGGTTGTGCCATGTGAAGCTTAAATTGATCAAGGAACTTTGTTGCTAATTCACTGAAAGTGGAGACGAATTTATGTGGGAGCTTGGTGAACCACATGGAAGCAATTCCCTCCAGAAAGATTGAAAAACATCTACATCGAATAGAATTTGAACCATTCACTCCATCCATGTACCAACTGTACTTGTACAAGTGAGGTTTCGGGTTTCTAGATCCATCGTAGGATAGAATAGTCGGCATAGTGAACTTTTTAAGATATCGATCATTTAGAATGTCATTAGTGAAGGGAGTCCGACTTGAAGCAGATCCCCATTCATCATCTCTCCTATACATATTTTCGTCCATTAGGTGCTTGATCATGTCTGCGATATATGCCTCTGATGTCTGGTAGTCCGCGGGTTGGCTGTTAATGACTACACCAAGTGTTTGATCTTGCGAACAATTTTAGTAAGTGGGTTGAAGCCTAGGCTCTCCTGTCTTCGGGAGAGAGCCACTCCCTCAGAGTTTCGTTGGCTTGCGTTTGATTGGGTAGGGGTAGTTTGGACCTCTCTACCGGTATTGAGTGCGTTAGAGTTTTCTTTCAACTCACCATCGTCAAGTTGTTCACCATCTTCATAGTCGGAGAGATCTACTGCTATATCTTCCCATAGGATATTCATCCCCAGATTCAGATTCATGGCGGGCTGCTTTGCAATTGGTGAAGTGCTTGCATTTCCTTCTATGCTGATTCCTACAACTCCACCTACTACTCCTTTTCTGCTTTTCATTGAAAGTGACTAAGGATTGTAATATGGAATATTATCTAAGTTATCTACTAGTGTAGAATAAAATATAAAAAATAAATAGTAAAGTAAATGGCACCAGGGATTTTTATACTGGTTCGAACTTCAATAAATACAGCTGGCTGAATTAGTTCATTCAGTCGATTGAGTCTTCATAACAGCTACATTTCTGAAAAGACACTTCACTTCAGCGAACAGAAACTACTCTTGATTCAAGAGTTGCTTCCGATTTTGTTGGTCGCTACTTTTCACGATTGGTTGCAACACTTAAACACTATATATAGCTATGAAATCAATTGTTACTCACTTAATTCTGATTCTATTTCTCACTCTTATTATCTAAACAATCTTGCCATTTGCATCCAATACTCTCATTCTAGTCACTTGTTCATTCAAGCAAAACTTCATTAGTGATTAAATTAACTTCCCATCTTCAAGAATTTCACTGTATTCCACAAAGGAGAAGATTATAGAAAGGGTGTACATAATTGACTTATCAGTGCTACTTAAGAGCATACTCAATCAGAAGTAATTTTACTGTTGTATTAGAAATCCTATTCGGATGCTTGGGCGGTTAAAGTCTTATTCAATTGCTTAGGCGGTAGAAGTCATGTTCGGTTGCTCAGGCGGTGTAATACATGTTCCTCCGGGTTAAGAGAGGGTTGATAGTTAAATTTCAGAAGGAGTCTGGGACTCGATGTAGAACGGGAAGTTCGAACCAGTATAAAAATCCCTGGTGTCATTTTCTTTACTATATACTTTTTATATTTATATTCCGCACTAGTAGATAACTTAGATAATATTCCATATTACAATCCTTAGTCACTTTCACTTGGTATCAGAGCAAGGTCATCATATAACCATAACACAGTTATTTGATATTTAGTTAATATGGAAAATAACACTAACACAAGTTTTATTGAAGGTCAATCCACTGCACGACCACCGCTATTTAACAGTTTGAATTACAATTATTGGTCAACTCGAATAAGAATTTATATGCAAGCAAATGGATATGATATTTGGAATATCACTTAGAATGAATACACTATACCTACTACACCATATGCATAGTGGTCAAACACAATAAAGGTAGATGCTACATCAAATGAAAAAGCCATGAATATGTTATTTTATGCCTTAGATAAGAATGAATTTAATAGAGTTAGCACGTGTACAGCTGCTTATGAAATTTGGCGAACTCTTAAAATCACACATGAAGGAACAAACAAAGTTAAGCAAAGCAAGATTTTTATGCTCAAAAATCAATTCCGAAATTTCAAAATGAAAGCAGATGAGACCGTAAATGATATGCATTCTAGATTCCAAGACATATATCATTCACTGTTGGCATTAGGAGAAAAATATACAGATTTTGATATTGTTTCGAAAATCCTAAACTCTTTAACGGATGAATGGGAACGAAAAGTCTTAGCTATTGAAGAAGCTAACGACATTTCTACCATCAAACCTGAAGAGTTAATAGGAAATCTCATGCCATATGAAGTAAATTTGCAGGCAAAATGAGATCAAGCCCAAGATAGAAAGAATATTGCTTTCCAAGCTGAACAAGAAGATTCAGATTCAGGTGAAGATGACATGGCATTTATAGCAAAGAATTTCAAAAGAAAATTAAAATTTAGAAATAAAAAGAAATTCAAAAACAACAGGAGAGACAATATGAATAAGCCGCTAGCTTCAAATCTCGAGTGTTATGAATGTCATAAGAAGGGTCACATAAAGAAAGACTGTCCTGACCGAAAGAAAGATAGGTACAAGAACAAGGACAAGTACTGAAATAAGCAAGCATTCTCTATTACATGGGATAATTCAGAATCGTCTTCATCATCAGATAGTGGCACTGACAGTGATTCTGAACAAGCCAATGTCTATTTTATGGCTTCGACTAACGATGTAAGTGATCTAACTTTTGACGATTTAATAGATATAAACTCAGAACTATTGGATAAACTAAAAGAAGTTAAGAGAAAGTATGAAGATGCTTTAGAAAAATTAAATAGAAGTGAAATAGAAGTTGATATGCTTAGAGATGAAAAGAAAATCTTAGAGGAAGAACTTGTTAAAACACAAAAATCTTTGCCTAACGTTTCTTCTCAACTCACTATGCTATTAAATGAAATTGAAGTGCAAAAGGAAAAGAATATGACATTAGCTTCAGAAAATCAAGACTTAAAATCAAATGTCAAAATTCTTGAATTAAACAATACCAGTCTCAAAACTGAGTTAGAGAGTATCACTAAAAATGTTTCTAACTTTAACAAAGGTAGAGAAAATCTCTCTAAAATTATTAAAAACTCTCAAACCACTTTTAATAAAAAAGGGGTTAGGATATACAAATTCTTCAAAATCTAGTTCAAAGAAGAATAACTCATCATATAAAAATTTCAATATACATAAGAATTTTGTAAAAGCAAAACCAAAACCACCGATTTCCATTCAGAAGAAAGATATTTGCAACACAAATACTATAAAGATTTGGGTTCCAAAAGCTAATAATAATTCAATTAGAAATAAGTATATTAAATCTTTATAAACTCAGTTCATAAAAATAAAGATTTTACTTATAAAGGAAATTCTAAACCCTCTTGGGTTTGGTTTCCTAAGATCTCACTCTTATGACCCTAATAAAAAGTGGGTACCAACGTCATCCCCATATTTTTGCAGGTACCAACTAAGAAAGAGGAAAGTGGGTACTTGACAGTGGTTGCTCAAAACATATGGCAGGAAATAAAGATATGCTAACTAACATTATCTACTCAGATGGAGGATCTATCACATTTGGAGATAATTCTGAAGGTTGTATCATCGACAAAGGCGATGTGAGCAATGACGGTACATCTAACTTACCTCTTATTACCAATGTTTTACTAGTTAAAAATTTAAAACATAATTTGCTTAGTATAACTCAAATATGTGATAAAGGTTTTAATATAACTATTTCCGAAAATAAATGCAACATATTTGATCAAAACAATAATCTTATATTTGAAGGAACTAGAGAACGAAATATATACATATTAAATGTGAAAGTTAATCATAAGACAAATATGTGTCTAGTAGCCAAAGAAAATGATCCTTGGCTATGGCATAAAAGATTTTTTCATATAAATTTTAAAGCAATAAGCAAATTATCTAAGAATAATTTAGTAAAAGGTTTACCAAAAATGAATTTTAAAGTAAAAAGTATTTGTGATGCTTTTCAGTTAGCAAAATTAACAAAATCTTCTTTTAAATCAAAGAAAATAATTTCTACATTACAACCACTTGATTTATTGCATTTTGATCTTTTTGGACCAACTCAAGTTCATTCTATAAACCATAATAGATATGTTTTCATAATTGTAGATGATTTCTCTAGATTTACTTGGACAATATTTTTGAAAAATAAAAGTGTAACTTTTGAAAAATTTAAAATCTTTGCTAAAAGAATTCAAAATATTAAAAATTAAAAAATTAAAAACATTCGGAGCGATCATGGTGGAGAATCGATAATGATTCTTTTGAAAAATATTGCAATAAGAACGGAATTGTTCACAACTTTTCATTTCCTAGAACTCCGCAAAAAATGGAGTTGTAGAAAGGAAAAATAGAACACTACAAGAATGTGCTTGGACTTTATTAAATGGAAGTAATCTACCTAAACATTTTTGGGCAGAAGCTGTAGCAACTGCTTGTTATGTTTTAAATAGAGTTTCCATTAGACCATTAACAAAACATACTTCATATGAACTTTTTAATGGAAGAAAACCTAACATATCATATTTTAAAGTTTTTGGTTCAAAATGTTTTCTTTTAAATACAAAAGACAAACTTGGTAAATTCGAATCAAAATATGATGAAGGAATATTCATTGGATATTCGAAACAAAGCAAAGCTTATAGAATTTATAATAAAAGAACTAAAATAATCGAAGAAACACTTCATGTGTCATTCGATGAAAATTTCAAAATTAATCATAAAAATAAAGATAAAGAAACTGTTTCTAAATCAAATATCTCAAAAGATGAGTTTGAAAATACTGATAATATTGAAAATAATGTTGAAATTGAAAACAACAATTTATCAAATAATAATGAAATTCTAACTCGACCAAGACTTCTAAGAAATCATCCTATTGAAAATATCATTGGAGAAGTAAATGCTAATGTAAGAACTCGAAATCAACTAAATCAAATGGGTGATGTAGCTTTTCTTTCAAACATTGAACCCAGAAATGCTAAAGAAGCCTCAACTGATGATTACTGGAATATAGCTATGCAAGAATAATTAAATCAATTTGAACAAAATGAAGTTTGGGACTTAGTTCCTAGACCGAGTAATCAAACGGTTATCGGTACCAATTGGGTTTACAAAAATAAAGCCGACGAGCAAGGAAATATTATTCGAAATAAAGCTAGATTAGTTGCTCAAGGTTATAATCAAGAAGAAGGAATAGACTATGATGAAACATTTGATCATGTAGCTCGTCTAGAAGCTATACGTATTTTATTAGCTTTTGCATGTTTTAATAACTTTAAACTATATCAAATGGACGTAAAAAGTGCATTTTTAAACGGTTTTATAAAAGAAAATGTATATGAAGAATAACCACCTTTATTTGCACATGAAAAATTTCCAAATCATGTTTATAAATTAAAGAATGCTTTATACGGTTTAAAACAAGCACCTAATGCTTAGTATCATTGTCTTAAAAATTATTTAATAAGTTCTGATTTTAAAATTGGAAAAGTAGATCAAACTTTATCTATAAAACAAGAGAAAAATGATATTTTAATAATACAGATTTATGTAGATGACATTATTTTTGGTTCAACAAGTGAAAAATTATTTCAATAATTTTCAAATATTATGACAAGAGAATTTAAAATGTCTCACATGGGAGAACTTTCATATTTTCTTGGTTTACAAATTAAACGATTAAGTAATGGAATTTTTATTAATCAAGAAAAATATTGTAATAATCTTATAAAACCTTTTGGTATGGAAAACACTTCTGCTAAACCAACTCCTATAAGCACTACGGTACATCTCGATCGAGATGAAAATGGCAAAAGTGTTGACCAAAAAATATATCATAGCATGATTGGATCATTACTTTATTTAACTACTAGTTGACCAGATTTAATGATGAGTGTATGCTTGTATGCACGATTTCAAACAAATCCCAAAGAATCACATTTGTGGGCAATGAAACAAATTTTGTGTTACTTAAGCAAGACTAAAGACTACGGTCTCTTTTATCCAAAAGAATGTCCTTTTGAGTCAGTATCATACAGTGATGCTGATTTTGGAGGATGTCGAACGGATCGAAAGAGTACAAGTGGTACTTGTCATTTCATTGGACGATCTTTAGTATCTTGGTTTAGTAAGAAACAAAATTGTGTTTCACTTTCGACGTGTGAAGTAGAATATATTTCTGCTGCTTTGGCATGTGCTCAAGTAATATACATGCAGCAAACTCTACAAGATTTTGGAATAAAACTTTCGAAATCAACAATTTACTGTGATAATACAAGCGCTATAAATGTATCAAAAAATCCTATAAATCACTCTAGAACTAAACATATTGGTATTAGACATCATTTTCTTCGCGATAATATAGAAAAAGGAAATATTTCAATAGATTTTATACCATCAGAAAATCAAATAGCCGATATATTTACAAACCCTTAAATGAAAATATTTTTATTAAATTAAGACGAGAACTAGGAATTATTTTGTTACATGAGTTATAGTTCGATATTGATAATTATAAAATAAATAAATAAAAAATTAGAACAAAAAAATCGGTGATGATGACACACGAACTCTGCTCTCATGGGAGGAAGTTGCATATCTTACCAATGTTTTATTATGATTTCTTGAATTAAGACCATACATAACTTTCTTTTTACTTGCGGTCATAATCTCTTACATTTTCTAACCTTTCATTTTCCGATTTCTGAAGATTTTTAACCTTAAATCAATAACCTGAAATAGATAGTAAAATCAGTATATATATGTATGTAATCAATATAAAAAAAAACCTATATACAATCTTTACAAATAAATTAATCCTCAAATAATATACAAACTTTACTATGTCGTCACAAGAAAGCTCAAATCAATCCTCGATCGTGTTTATCACTCCTACCTCGGATTCATCAAACAATTCTACTCCGGTATATATTCTAGTAAAGATTACTCCTTCCTTGAATCATCACACTAGATATACACCGAAAGGAAAGCGAGCTAAGAGAAACTTAGGTTTTGGCTCTCCACTCCCAAAGAAAAAATTGATGACATCCATCACTATCAATGAGAGACGTTAGAATTACAATGTGAAATGTACTATGAACAAAAAGTCAACAGAAAATGATTAAATTTCCTAGAACAATTTGCTCTCAAGTTCTACGGATCGTCTCCCAAGCAAAGTGTGTACCATATGTCTCCCCAACATCCTCAAGTGTCTCCAAACTCTTGGGAACAAGGTGCTCAAAGTAATGCTTGGTCTCCTATCCATCCATTACATGAAATCACCAAAGATGAACCACACTCGGATGATTTCAAAAATTCGGGAAATTAAATTATTTTGTTTATAAATTTTAATATTGTAATAAGATTAAGTATTGTGTTTATTGAAATAATACTTATACAATTTTATTTAACATCAGAATAAAACTCAAAAACATATAGATATATATAGTTTATAACTAAATAAAGGATAAGCTAAAAGAAAGGCCAACCTCAACTCAAACAACAGTTTCAGTCGACTGCGAGAAGGCTCTCGACCGACTGAAAATTCAAAGTTATTCAAATTTTTAACATGAATTCAGTTGACTGACCTATGCCCTCCAGTCGACTAAAATACATCAAAAATGAACTATATATCTGCGGGTTAAATTTCTCTATAAAACAGCCGACTGAACCCCCAAAACAGTCGACTATTATTTAAAGTTTTTGAATTTCAACTCAGCAAACAGTCGACTGAACCCCATTTGCAGTCGACTAAAAATTGATTATTTGCACTACAAAGTTGCGGGTTTAAGATTCCTGCATACCAGTCGACTGCCCACCTAAATTCAGTCGACTGCCCCGATAATTTTTAGTTTTTTAAAAATAGATCTACACCCTTCCCAATACAACTATTCAATCAAACTCTACTTAACTTCCATCTACTCCTCCATATTCCTCTTATCTAGACACTTTTACTCCAAAAGAAACCTAATTTCAAACCGTAGCCTCCTCATAAAACTTCATTTTTTCCTCAAATCAAATGGCACCAAGATCCAAATAAGCTCGTGAATCAACTTCTGGCCCATCCGAGAGCCAAATTCGTGCTTGGCTTTATAACAAAATGGCAGTGACTAGGTTCAACTCCATGAAAAACTCAAGGATTTTTGAAGGTGCTTTTGTCAAATTCGCCGACTTCAACGGCTATGCTATAAGAGAACTAGTCGAGGCTAACAATCTTGATCATCTCATAGGTATGATTCCAACAACGTCAAAATATACCCTCTTTAAATAAAGCTATTCTTTGTAAACATGAATCTCGACCACCAAGATCCCCGTAACAAAGATGATTGCATTTGGACCTTGGTGTGTGGAATAAAAATTTATCTACCTCTCCAATGACTTAGCCACGTACTACGGTGTCCATGCGAAGGGTTGGATAATGATGATGTAAAGGTTGATATGTATAATCGTGACAAAGTTTAACATCTCTTTCTATCAGATGATTTAACAATTTTGAAATCTAGCGCCTTATGTCCAAAGGCATGAATCATCCACCGAGCACTCATTCGATCATTACAACCCCAGACCGGTAGCTATGAAAAGGTCTATAACAGGGATTTTCATACCCTCCATGCTATTTACTCATCCCAAAGAGTAAATTAGGAAAAATTATTTTGGATGAGTTTATCACGGTCAACCACAAGAGAAAGTACAAAACAATTCACTATGGAGCCTATATAATGTGCATTTTACAAAATTTCGAAGTTTCTTTACCCGATCCAGATTTCATGACCATTGGTAAGCTTAACTCAAAGACTCTAAGTCTAATGGGTCTTCCTAAATGTCCCAAACATTAACAAATTATTAGCTTTCAACAATGGGCCGGTAATCGCGAACAAGGAATTCCTCAACCAAGAGACACAAATGTCGCCTCTTCATCCTCTCAACTGTTGGAACCTCAGTTCCTAATATTTTGATAATAACAATTATATGAGTTTATCTAACCAATTTTTGCAGGAAAATATTGATGATTAGACTATGGATTGATGAGCGTAATCTTTTATATTGTTAGAGTCTGTGTATAGTTAGTAATATATGTTAAAATCTCTCCTAATTGGTATATGTGCACAAGCTATTGAATACACACACTTGTTTTCAAAGCAAAAGCTTTTATATGTTTGAAACACAGAATTCAGACATCTGAAATCATTAATTCAGACGTCTAAATACTGAAGTGCAACATAAATTTTAAGGCGCATTCAGACGTCTGACCTTAATATTCAAACGTCTGAATTCAACCTATTTTGCACTGTTTCAGCACTGGTTTGTTATTTCGTTACATTCAGAAGGCTGAATTTTATTCAGACTTCTGAGTTAAAAATAAAGGCTAGTTTTTCGAAAGGTTGCTTCTCTTCCCTGAACAAAAACAACGGTCAATTCAACAGTTGCTTCTTTCTGATTCATGGCTACTCTTCACGAAGCATTGCAACCTTTTAACAACTATAAATAGCAAGCAATTTCAACACTATTATTAACCAATTTCTTATTTTTGATCTCTAAATTCTATGCACTTGTTATTTACTTTAAAGATTCTCAAATCAAACTATTTGATCACTAACACTCAAGCATATTCTTGTGTGATCAATTATTCTTCCTTTCTTCACGAATTTCACTATATACCATAAAGGAGAAGATTATAGGAAGGGTGTACTCATATTGACCCATCAGTGCTATTACAGAGCATATTTAGTCAGAATAATTTCCACTTGTATTTGAAGTCCTGCTGTAGTATCCTCAAGCAGTAGAAGTCCTATTCGGTTGTCTAGGCGGGAAAGTCCTGTTCGGTTGTTCAGGCGGTGTAATACATGTTCCTCCGGGTGAAGCGAGGGTATCGATTGAATTCCAGAAGGAGTCTGGGACTGGACGTAGAACGGGAAATTCGAAGCAGTATAAAAATTTCTGCTATCTTTTATTATTGCTTATATTTTTATTCATATTCCACTTGTTGGGTGTGTTTCGACCGGGCCGAACCATCTCCTTCCAAAATCCCTGCCGAACCATCTCCTTCCCAAATCCCTGCCGAACCATCTCCAAAATATCACAAACGAACCAGTCCTTACTCCACTTACTACCAAATCAACCTCCACCGGATCAACCTCCACCGAACCATCCACTACCGAATCAACCTCCACCGGATCAACCTCCACCGAACCATCCACTACCGAATCAACCTCCACCGGATCAACCTCCACCAAACCAACGTACTACCGAACCAACTCTACCAGGCCAAATTGCATCAGCCCAGGCCCACCAGCAGCTATATACATCCAAGACCCCTACCCCCGGCCTCACTCTATAAATAGAGGGGCAGGGGTACAACAATGGAGGACGAGTTTTGAGAGCTCAAGCACGGATAGAACTTTCAAACAACTTTCATATACTTGTATCAAAGCTTTGTACTTGTAATCTGAACAGGAAAGGAGAAATAATATATAAAGTGGACGTAGGCACATTCTGGCTGAACCACTATAAATCTGTGTGTCTTTTACAGTTTAGTCCCTGCTTTTTACATATTTGCATAAACCACCCAGATCACTGAAAACAACATAAAATCAACTAAATCATACGACTTGGAGGTGTTTGCCCATTTTTTGTGCAAACATTTTTGGTGCTTTCATTGAGAACTGGAAGCTCGAAGCTTCAGCTTCTCCCACTTAACCTTCTTCCTAACAGCGTCGTTCATTGCTTGGAAAACATGCCTCCCAAGCAGAAAAAAGACGTTAACAAAGGAAAGAACATCGCAACTAGCAGTGTTCCAAATCCAGTGGTCACAGATCAAGTAAATCATCCCATTCCAACAGCAGTACCAAATGAAGGTCAGGCAAATCCGACAACCCCTGCCACAGAACAGCCGGCAGCAATTACTAGGGCAGATCTAGACAGGGTTGTGGCTGAAGTGACTAACCGCTTCACATCCCAGTAGGAAGCCTTGGTGGACCAACTCATGTCACGCTTAAGGGATGCTGAAGAGTCCAACCGCAACACTGAATCATGGGGAGAGTCCCAGTCTGGAGGATCTCGGAGACAACAAAGATCTTCCTTCTTCGAAGGAGCTAACGACAGAAACGGCCATGGTAGGAGCCGAGACCGAGCTCAGCCCGAAGTTGGACCTGAGGAAACGCTTGGAACCGAACCCAACGGGGGAGGTACTGGGCGGAGGTCAACTGTAGCCGAGCCTGTCGTACTGCTTAACCACGGAAACACCAATGAACGGGGCCGAGCTAGAGTCCAGCCCGAAGTTGGACCCGAGGAAGTGCTTAGATCAGAACCCAGCAGGGGAAGATCAAGGCAGGGGCCAACTGTAGCTGACCCTAGCATGCTCCCAGAAGACCAAAGACAGCCACTGGAAAATATTAGGAATAATAGACGATACCATCCCTACAGGTCATCTGGGCGGAATCAATCCCACAGAGAAGAACCGAACTCATTTTTATCTGCTCCAAATTCTGATGAAAGGATGGCACGCTTGTTCAGAGAGTGCGTCCAATGGGATCAAAGAGACCGAGGAATAGGCACTAGGGTGACCAGCCCTTTCGCCCGCAATATCGAAATTGCCATCACCCCCCGAGAATGGAAAATGCCAACAATGGAACCTTACAAAGGAACCTCTGACCCCGTTGTACACTTACAGAGATACACACAGCATATGCTCATGAATGGAGCAACAGAAGGAGTGCTGTGCAAATGCTTTCCGCTATTCTTAGCAGATCTAGCTACCTCCTGGTTCTGCCATCTACCCCAAGGATCCATCAGCTCATGGGAGATGTTGAAAGAAAAATTCATCAGCCAATTCCGCATTCATGTGGAGCAACCCAAGGACGCTTATTCCTTATCCAGTATCAAACAGAAACCTGGAGAGAAAGTACAGCAATATCTAACCCGATTCAATGCCGCAGCAGCCGCAGTCCAAGATGCCGATGAGAAGCTTATCTTAATGGCCCTCTGTAGTGGTGTGCATCCGGATACTAAATTTGCTAGAAGATTGACCAAAGAAAAACTGGCTACTTTACCCGATTTCTTCCATGAAGCTGGGAAATATATGAGACTTGAAGACGCTGCCACAGAGAGGCAGACAGGGCAACACAATAAGGCAGCTCACGGCAACACGCCCGCTGTAGCAAAGGACGTTCGAAGAAATGATTCTAGAGACAACGCTGGGGGCAAGAAGGGAGAAAAGCGTCTATATCGGCCAGGACCGAGATTTGACGCTTACACCCCATTGAATGAAACGATCGAAAACATCTTCCTGGCCACTCAAGACGAAGTTAAATACAAACACCCCCCGCACAAGAAGGAATCAGATAACGCAATTAAGTCTGTAAAATTCTGCCGTTTCCACGAATCCCATGGGTATGATACCAACGAATGCCATCATCTCCGGGACTTGATTGAAGAACACATCAGAAGAAGAAGACTAGAATGCTATGTAAAAGGCCAGAACCGGACTCCAGTTCCTGCCAATGAGAACCTAAGGCTACCCTCCCCAGAGATAGGAAGAGGAAATTGCAACACCAGTGGCTCCAGTCAAGAGAAGATAGTGGTCCATACCATCTCGGGAGGGCCACACATCGCTGACGGAAGCTGGGCAGAGATGGAAAGGTACGGAAAGTCGCTTAGAAACAATGAAGAATGCGTCAATTCTATTATAGAAGAACGCCACCCGAAGTGGATAGAGAATGGTGACATCACATTCAGTAGGCGTGACCTGGAAGGAAGGCAGTACCCTCACATGGATCCCATGGTTATCTCTGCCCGGCTCGGTCCAGCCGAGGTTTCCGAATTCTAGTAAAACTGGAAGCTCAGTGAATATCCTATTCAGGCATGCCTTTGACAAAATGAAGCTGTCATTAAAGGATGTTCTTCCCTGCAATAAACCACTACACGGTTTCACAGGGAATGCGAAGAAGCCCCTCGGGCGACTAGACCTCTTTGTTGAAATTGGAAGTCATCCCCTCTCCGTTGTGCGAAAACAGACATTTGTGCTGATAGAAAACCACTCGGCCTACAACGCCTTCTTAGGAAGGCCAGCCTTGTCTGACTTCCAAATTGTCCTAGCCCCATGGTGCCTGAAGATGAAATTTCCAATGGACAATGGAGTAGGGGAAGTAGAGGGAGACCAGGACATTGCTCGAGATTGCTATGTAACCGAACTTCGCAACAACCACAGGAAGGATAAAGGGAAGAGTGTAGAGATTGCCCTCTGCACAAAAAGTTTAGAAGCATAGCAACTAAAGAAAGCCCTTCCTCTTCGATATACCAGCGACCCTTTCAATGAATTAGACCCCAGGGACAAAGAGGAGGAGGCCACCGCCGAGCCTGCAGAGGCTATGGAATTTGTATCTGTAGACAGACATGACTCGAGTAGACTATTGAAAGTCGGGTCCCAACTAAAAGCAGAGTTGAAGGAACAACTCATTGATTTTCTCCACCACAACTTGGATGTATTTGCATGGTCACACACTGACATGACCGGAATCTCCCCTGACATAGCATGCCACGTACTGAACATTGATCCTACTAAGGCGCCAGTAAAACAGAAAAAGAGAAGTATGGGGGCAGAACGATCAGCAGCCCTCGATGAAGAAGTAAAAACCTACTTGCCAATGACTTCATACAAGAAGCCATCTACCCAGAGTGGATCGCCAACCCGGTGCTGGTAAAGAAGGCTAATGGGAAGTGGCGAACATGCATTGACTTCTCCAACTTAAATGACGCCTGCCCGAAGGATTTCTTCCCACTTCCCCGAATCGATCAGCTTGTAGACAGCACAGCTGGGCACGAACCCTTATCTTTTATGGACGCATACTCAGGATATAACCAAATTCCTATGCATGCTCCCGATCAAGACCACACTAGTTTCATCACTGACCAAGGATTGTACTGCTACAAGTTAATGCCTTTCGGACTTAAAAACGCAGGAGCCACCTATCAGCACCTCGTCAACAAGATGTTTGCGGGGCTAATAGGACAAACTATGGAAGTTTATGTGGATGACATGCTGGTAAAGTCAAGGGCAGCCGACGATCACGTAATCCACCTAGATGAAATGTTTCAAGTGCTTCGCCAATATGGAATGAAGCTGAATCCTCTAAAGTGCTCCTTCGGAGTATCATCAGGAAAGTTTCTAGGATTCATCGTCCATGCCAGAGGAATTGAAGCAAACCCTGAACAAGTCCGAGCTCTGAAAGATATCAGGATACCTTCTACCCGAAAGGAGATGCAAAGCCTAAATGGGAAAGTGGCCGCCCTGAGCAGATTCATCTCTAAAGCGACTGACAAATGCATCCCCTTCTTCGAAGCTCTAAAGAAAGAGAGAGGAAAATTCGAATGGACTAACGAATGCTTAACAGCCTTCCTTAACTTAATCGAACACCTCCAGAGACCACCAGTACTCTCAACTCCGAACAAAGGCGAAGAGCTATACCTATACCTTGCTGTGTCATCTCATGCTCTAAGCGCCGCATTGGTGAGAGAAGACAAACGCACGCAGTGGCCAGTATACTTTGTAAGCAAGAGGTTTACAGGGGCAGAAGCCAGATATCCTAAACTTGAGAAACTAGCGTACTGTTTACTAATCACTTCACGGAAACTGTGTCACTATTTCCAGTCCCATTCCATCAGAGTTCTGACCGATCAACCACTAAGGCAGGTACTCCATCATCCCGACACTTCTGGGCGACTACTTAAATGGTGCATTGAACTAAGTCAATATGATATCACCTACCATCCTCGCACCGCCATCAAGGGACAAGCCATGGCCGATTTCATTGCCAAATTCACTACCAACGAAGGTAAGGAGCGATTGGAAATAGCAGAGGACATCAAGTGGAATCTCTTTGTGGATGGTGCGTCAAACGAACAAGGCTCGGGGGCAGGTGAGGTAATAATCACTCCCAGGGGAAATAAACTACATTATGCTATAAGGTTGGAATTCGATGCCACCAACAACGATGTAGAGTATGAAGCAGTGATAGCTGGATTAGAACTTGCCTTAGAAATCGGAGCCAATTCTTTGTGTCTTCATAGTGATTCTCAACTTATTGTAAATCAAATACTAGGAGAATTCCAAGCTCGAGAAGAACTACTCATAGCATATTTAAAGAAGACCAAGTTGCTTCTCAATCAATTGGATCACTATTTAGTCAAACACATCCCTCGGGAAGAGAACCAAGAGGCCGAAGAATTGGCGAAGCAAGCTAGCATGAGAGACGGCGCTATTTCCGGAGCAGTAGCCATCTCAAAGCAACTAACCCCAAGTTTTGAGCAAGTGAATCTGATAGTTGCAACCGAAGAAGCAACTTGGATGACTCCCATCCAAGACTACTTACAAAGTGGTACACTGCCCAACGAGCGTAACGAAGTCAAGAAAATCTTGAGGAAAGCTTCCCGCTACACAATACAAGAGGGCACCCTCTACCGGCGCGGCTTCTCTAACCCCTTATTAAGGTGTGTCGCTGGAAGGGAAGCCAAGAAAATCTTATCCAACATCCATCAAGGAAGCTGCGGAGATCACACTGGAGGGCAGACTTTGGCAAAAATGATACTCCGATATGGATATTTCTGGCCCACCTTAAGCAAGGACGCCTTAGATTTCGTCAGAAAATGTGACAGATGTCAGAAGTTTGCTAAGATTCCACGGCTGCCAACAACTGAGATTACTCAAATGACCAGCCCTTGGCCTTTGCAGTATGGGGAATTGACTTGATTGACGAACTGCCAATGGGCCGAGGCGGGGCCAGATATGCTATAGTGGCAGTCGACTATTTCACCAAATGGGTGGAAGCAGAACCCCTAAATAAAGTATCTTCAGCAAAAGTTATTAACTTCTTGATCAAAAATGTTCTATGCAGGTACGGAGTCCCATTCAAAATCATATCGGACAATGGACTTCAGTTTGACAGCGAGGAGTTCTCCAACTGGTGCCAAGAGCATGGAATTCACAAAAGCTTCTCATCCGTAGCTTATCCCCAGGCAAACGGACAAGTCGAAGCCGTCAACAAAATTCTCAAAACTCTAATAAAAAAGAAACTCGAAAAGTCAAAAGGTGCTTGGGTGGATGAACTCCCTACGGCACTGTAGGCCTATTGCACATCTTTCAGAACATCAACGGGGCATACTCCTTTCTCTTTGGCATACGGATCGGAGGCTATGCTCCCAGTTGAAACTATAGTGCCTTCCCACCGTAGGATCCACTATAACCCAGAAGAGAATGAAGAGCTCCTCCACATGTCTTTGGATCTAATTGAGGAAAGAAGAAATGATGCATCCCTCAAAGCAGCAGCTCACAAGCATAAAGTGGCAACGCAATACAACTCCAAAGTCAAGCATCGTAGCTTACAAGAAGGAGATCTTGTCCTCAAGCGAATCTTCCCACGCCCCGGAGCGCTAGATCCAGTCTGGGACGGGCCATATGTAATTCATAAAGATCTCCATAATGGAGCTTATATTTTGTCAACAGTGGACGGGGAGGTGTTCCAGAGGGCATGGAACATCCAACACCTTCGTCGATACTTTTCTTAACTCGTACTGCCCATATGA
The DNA here is from genome assembly GCA_030737815.1 of Allium fistulosum. Lineage (NCBI taxonomy): Eukaryota > Viridiplantae > Streptophyta > Magnoliopsida > Asparagales > Amaryllidaceae > Allium > Allium fistulosum. The sequence continues at coordinate 325,091,960 of CM060903.1, read as the reverse complement.
AGTGAATTAACAAAGAGAATCAGTGGACGTAGGCATTTTCGTGCCGAACCACTTTAAAAACCTTGTCTCTTTTTTAATTTGTTCCTTTATATCTTAGCTGCTTGTTAACTTTATCACTTTTCTGTTGAACAAAATCCTGTGCAAATAGCATTTCCATTCAAGGCGCTCCACAGCGCGACTTCTCCTGGACAAGACCTAACAGGTACCATACGAATCTATGCCCTCGCTAATGAGACACTTTTGCTCCGGCATCCCTCTACTGCGGGTTAACTCATTGCTCGCGACGGCCCTCAAAACCAACTGTAATGAGCCGATTATAAGCCACCGAGAAGGCCGACTATAGCCAAGGCAGCTCATTATGGCGTTCGGCTCGCCGACAACCGTGAACCTACTTTAAGCCCCAACATAAGGTGTGGTCAGCCAGGGGTAGTTCACGATTGACGATCGGCACCCACGCTAGCCGGCCACAGTGAATCGAATAATACCCACGATTACGGGCCATAATGGCCCGGGTAGTTACTGTGCACGATCTCGGCTCCGATGTGTCTTAAGTACGGCTGTGGTAAAAAAGATTAACTCCCTACGGAGGCGTAAGATGGGTGACAAATGTCTCCAAGACCCACAGCTAGGAAAAGTGACTACAAAGCCCGTTTGCCACGAACTTAAGCACATCGAAGGTCTTCCGTGATTGGAAGTTTTACAATTTCTCATATCTCAATTTTATTTATAAAACTTTTCTCCTATCCTCTACAACGATCCCTAAAGTACAGGACACATAATAGGAGACATTCGCTAATGGGAGTGGGAACTCACAACGTGACACTAGGCCGCATTCCATACTCAGTCACACAAGACATTCAAAGCTGCCATCTACAAGTAAAATATGAAGGGCAGTATTTTCTTCTTTCGTGTATAAATACGTGGCTATAATTTATTCACACATCACAATAACATTGCAAGAAATGAAATTGTACTTTAAGCAAGAACTTGGCGTCAAACACAATTGAATCGCAGGCATATGCATAGCTATATTTCTTATACAACATGTCAAAATAACAAAAGCATTCAAATACGACAGAATCGGCTTAAGTTAAAAAATTACACGCCAAAAATAATGTTGTTTATTACGAGTGACATAATTACAACCTAAAAGTTACGTTACTATTTTGAGACTAACATATACAACAATGTTCAATAAGCAAAAAGATATCCAGGTCAAGTCAAGGAGCCGGCTGCATCGGAGCTTTACCCTTATCCTGTTGACCGCCTGTCCGATCAAGGAGAGAATTCATTAGTGATAAGCAACCAAGTTAACGGAAAGACTAAAGGGGAGGACTTACCAGCATCTGCTCCTTGATCATCTTGATCATCATCTTCTACTTGCACACCTACCTCCTCAGCAGCAAGCAGCCGCATGCCCTCCTTCACCGCCACCTTCTCCTCCTTGGTGAATTGGGCCGTAACCACATCCATTCCGAAGACCTCGCCACCCTCCTTATCCGCATCAGCCTTGGCCTCCTCCAGAGCCCTAGATAAATCCTGGCCATAACCCGGGGATAATCATCCATCCAGGATAAGTTACCCTGTTTCCAAGTACGGAAGTACATATCCTAGAGCATCTCATCCATCATCCCCTCGTTCTCCTCGAACTCCCTCATTCGGACCTCAGAAGCCAGTAGCTTTGCAACGGCAGCATCCCTCTCCAATCGATATCGCGAGCGGTCAGCCTGAAGGGATTTCCTCATCGCATCCATCACATCCTTTAGCTTGGTTTGAGCCAGCTCTGCAGCTTCAAGCCTCCCGGATAACTCCTCTACCCGCTCGAGATCCGCTTTCCGAACCTCATTCACCGTTGCTATAGCCATGTCAATCCGTTCCTTATAGGCAGCTTCCATTTTCCTCAACTCTACCCTGCTGACCTCTTCCATAGTCTTCTTTAATTGCCTAGATGCAGCCTCATGCTGAGAAATATGGATGGCTTGATCAACAAATTGTTTAGCCTGGTCAGAAACCATTAACCGCAGTCGAATATTGGCGCTCCTGATTTCCTCCCCAGCCTTGACCAATCGGGCATGATGTCCCATCAGCTTCTTGGTTTCCTCGGCAACCCGGTCAATGTTCGCCTTAGCTTCGTCCCCCAGAGTTACAACCCGAGTGGTAAGCAAATCAAGGTCCAGGGGCTTAGCCTCGTCAAGCACCCGTACCATAGGATTGCGAGGGAGAAGGTGTTCACCAGTAACCTCGTCGAAGGAGATATCATGAGAGGCCGGGTCCAGATCTGGATGACCCGCAAACGGATTACGAACCAAGCCAGGATGATCTATCGGGGTAACGGTAGGATTTTCAGACGGATGCGGAGAAGGTATGAACTCAGTATCCCCCTCCGTGATATCGTGAAGAGGCTGGAATAGGGGCTGAGGACCAGGTGAAGGTTCAAACAAGGGGCGGTTCCTCTTCTTCTTCTGAATACCCTCTTCAATGACCCTAAGAAGAGGACGGTAGCCGACTACATCCCCGGAGTGGTTGGTCGGAGGCTTCGGTTTAGTAGAAGCTTTGAAGAACTTATATTGATCGAGGCATTGCCGAACATCTGAGGTCTTGGCTGCTTTGCCCACTCCTGGAATGAAAACCAAGTGTCACAAGCATGCATTGAACCGTAATTCAAGAAATATGTCAAGTTAAGAAGAGTAAAAAAAGGTCTGCAGGAGTCAAAAATTCACCTTGAATCGCAGAAGTTGCCTCAGCGGAAGCACTCCTGGAAGATAAATCGGCGCCAGTCCCGACCTAATAAGCTTTCTTAGGTTCCTCCGCCAAAGCCGGTCCTTCCTCCAACCCTTTGAAGGCTTGGCGGAAAGCGTCATCTGTCCACTCTTGAATCACGCCTGCTTGCCCAGAAGGTAAAGCCCCGGTGCCATCACCGCTCTGTCCTTCGCCACCATCATCGCCATGATGATCACTGTCACCTTCTCTACCACTTCCTCTCTCCGCCTCACCTCCTTCATCCTCATCTCTTTCCTCCTCCACGTTCTCCTTCTCCGGAACATCTGGACATGTGCTGGGGGAGGGTCCATCGAACTTCTTGAGTTTCTTCCCCCCGGCGACTAGATGTATCGAGAAGGGTCTCCTTTTGCTGCTCTTCGCGGTAGCCCCTCCTTTAGCGTTGGCAGCCCTCTCCTCCACCGTGTCTCTTTGCTTGACCACGGACTGATGTGGTAGAATCAGGTTGTGCCCTAGAAGTGTAGCGTTCCTGATCAAGTAAGAAGCCGACCTATCCCTTCCTGAAATGGCTTCTATTTCCACAGCCATCTGAACCAGGCGATCGTTCTCTACGACCGCAAAGCCACCTGTCGCTAGCAAGAAATAAAAGCACATAAGAAGAAGCATTGCAGTCAGAACGGAAATCATAAATAAGCTTCAACTTGCAGCCAGAGGTGAAGCGACGAATGGAAACAGAGCCATCCTTGATAAAAAACCATTCCTTCTTGAACATGCTGAACTTTGAATATAAATCCAGGACTGGCTTGAAGGACACGGCCGACTCCAAGCTAATATACGGAGACCCCTTCTTGTAGCCTCTCATGTTGTACAGATACCGGATTTCCCGGTTGGAAGGAGGACGCCCGTATCTCCTCTGGAAGATAACAAACAGGCTCACCTAGATGGCGTAGGAATTAGGATGAAGCTGGAATGGAGCCACCTTCAAGTCGGTAATGAAGCTGACTATCCAAGCATTAATCGGGGGAATGGCCCCACACATACAATGGTACCTACTATAAGCGAAATATCTTTCGGGGGGATTATATGGCATCACTCCTTCCCCCGGCAACAACATGTGTGCTCTGTCGATCCCAAAAGAGCGAGAGATGACATCAAGCTGCTCATCTTTGAGGGAGATGGGAAAATAATCAGGCGGTGAGTTCAGGAGCTCTTGAGGACCGTACCCATCCACTAGCGATCTCGGGGTGGGTCCACGTCATTCTGGATTCGGCTGGACTAGGGGCACGACGGGGGACTCTCTTCTGTCCATAGATTTCTTCTTGTCGGAACGGGTTTCTACTTTATGAGACATTATCTGCAACACGAGAAAGTACATTGTTAGAACGAGGGATGTAGAGATATAAACAAGCAAGTGTGTACAATCTAGAATTTCATTTGTAATTCGAAACATAAAAGGTTCAAGGTTCATTCGGCATTCAAACTCCAGGTCTCGTTCGGTATTCCTAGTCATAAAAATTCATTCGGCAGTTCAAGGCACGAAGGTTCATTCGGCACTCACACCCCACGGGTTCATTTGGTGGTTCAAAACATAAGAGACATTCGGCAATTACCTGATTCGGTAGTCAAGCGTGGTTCGGCTATTTCAGTTGGTAGTAAATAACGAAAGCATAGGGTCCATACTTATAGGCGAATATCAACGACCGGACCAATTGGTTCGGCATTCTTGACCGGATGAGAGTGTCCAGGATGAATAACCTAAAACAAAGCACGCCATATGCATACACATGCCCTACTTTGGGGTGCAAGTGTTGGGTGTGTTTCGACCGGGCCGAACCATCTCCTTCCCAAATCCCTGCCGAACCATCTCCTTCCCAAATCCCTGCCGAACCATTTCCAAAATATCACAACCGAACCAGTCCTTACTCCACTTACTACCAAATCAACCTCCACCGGATCAACCTCCACCGAACCATCCACTACCGAATCAACCTCCACCGGATCAACCTCCACCAAACCATCCACTACCAAATCAACCTCCACCGGATCAACCTCCACCAAACCAACGTACTACCGAACCAACTCTACCAGGCCAAATTGCATCAGCCCAGGCCCACCAGCAGCTATATACATCCAAGACCCCTACCCCCGGCCTCACTCTATAAATAGAGGGGCAGGGGTACAACAATGGAGGACGAGTTTTGAGAGCTCAAGCACGGATAGAACTTTCAAACAACTTTCATATACTTGTATCAAAGCTTTGTACTTGTAATCTGAACAAGAAAGGAGAAATAATATATAAAGTGGACGTAGGCACATTCTGGCTGAACCACTATAAATCTGTGTGTCTTTTACAGTTTAGTCCCTGCTTTTTACATATTTGCATAAACCACCCAGATCACTGAAAACAACATAAAATCAACTAAATCATACGACTTGGAGGTGTTTGCCCATTTTTTGTGCAAACACCACTCAAGCAAGTAATTTAGTTAACTTTCATATTACATGATCACATAGTCACTTTCATCAACCTCCTCCATAAGAAGAAGAAGACGGTGATGAGATTCAAGAACTCCATGGTGACATAACTCCTAAACAAGCTCTTGTTACACTATCTCGAAATCAAAGCAAGCTTGGACGACGATTAGCTACCGTCGAGAAAAATGTGTCTAAAACAAATAAAAAGCTAAACTTAATAAAAGGCTTTTTAAACAAAATTTGGGAAAAAGTCCCTTGTACCGGCTCTACTTCTACCCGTGTTGCTGAAAATCCGGCCCCACTCACTTGGTCAACATCGGAATAAGAATGGAAGAAGAAGTCCAAGATAGTGAGGAATTCTAGATTTCTATATTTCACTCATGATCATCTTATCGTATTAAGACATTCTCTAATGTGCTTATTGTATTTTGTTGTTTCTAAGTAAGATTGTCCTTCATTCGTCTTACGTACATGCTCATTTATGCTTGCTATCCGTGATGTTTGTTGTTTATTTTGCTTCTCCTAACTATGTGATTATATGTCTATACTACTCATATTAAATTATTTGTTCCTTTTTGTCGATGACAAAAGGGGAGAATATGATTGATAGGGGGAGTATTCAATCAGGGGGAGTAAATTGCTTTTATAAATTTACAAACTTACAAAGTTGTCATCATCAAAAATGGGAGAATGTTAGAACCTTGAATTTTAATGTTTTGATTGTGACTATATAAGTAAATATTATGTGAACTAACCATATTTGCAGGAGAAGATACTATTTTACTCGACAAATAATCTACCAGATTGCAGACCAGATTCCAAATAAAAGCTTCAGTGATATATTGTCTATGGTTTGTCTATGGTCTAAGTCTAGTAGTTAATTCTTGTTAAAATCTCTCCAAAGTGGTATATGCACGCACACGTACTTAGAAATCTTTCACCTCATATTTCATATACCAAGTTTTCTAGCAACTAGTATACACTAAAACATCTTTTAAAAATATTTGACATGGCAGAAAACAGGAAATACAACCGACTAAATTGCATAGGTCAGTCGACTAAATTCCTGTGCACGTACACAATTTCATATGAATATTCAATCGACTAAACCATATGATTCAGCTGACTGAATAACATGTTTTTTTCACCATTTTCTCTCTAATTCGAATTTCAATAAATTCAGCTGGATGAATTAGTTCATTCAGTCGATTGAATATTCATAACGGCTATATTTTTGAAAAGACGCTTCACTTCAGCGAATAGGAATAACTCTTGATTCAAGAGTTGCTTCCATATCTTTTGACCGCTACTTTTCACGATTGGTTGAAACAATTAAACACTATATATAGCCATGAAATCAATTATTTTACTCACTTAAATCTGATTCTATTTCTCATTCTTATTATCTAAACAATCTTGCCATTTGCATTCAATACTCTCGTTCTAATCACTTGGTCATTCAAGCAAAACTTCATTTATGATTAAATTAGCTTCCCATCTTCACGAATTACACTATATACCACAAAGGAGAATATTATAGGAAGGGTGAACGTAATTGACTTATCAGTGCTACTCAAGAGCATACTCTGTCAGAAGTAATTTTACTGTTGTATTAGAAATCCTGTTCGGTTTCTCAAGCGGTTAAACTCTTATTCGGTTGCTTAGGTGGTAGAAGGCCAGTTCAGTTGCTCAGGCGGTGTAATACATGTTTCTCCGGGTTAAGAGAGGGTTGATAGTTAAATTCCAGAAGGAGTCTGGGACTAGACGTAGAATGGGAAGTTCGAACCAGTATAAAAATCCCTAGTGTCATTTACTTTACTATTTACTTTTTATATTTATATTCCGCACTAGTAGATAACTTAGATAATATTCCATATTACGATCCTTAGCCATTTTCATTCGTTTCTCCTGTTTAGGCTAGAAACAGAAGAGTTTTCTTGCTCCGTGGCAGCCGCGGGCTCTGGCATGGTTCTCGAAGTAGCAAGAGATTACAAGGTCAGGAGGTCATTTAATTTTTCCATAAAATCTTTTTGGCTGTTCTCCATCTTTTGATTGATTTCATCAACCATCTTGTTTAATTCGCCTCTAGCGACAACTTCATGCTGGATAGAAGATCCTGGTCCTGATCTCCTGCGTTGGCGCCAGAATTTGCTCTGACTAATGGGTTGTTGGTGCCGTTGACTTCAACTTGCTAAGGATTGGTTTCCTCTCTAGCTATTACAGCTTCTATGGATCTTCGGGAAGCAGTTCTCTTTCTTTCTTGTACCATTGATTCTTAACAACAAATCTTCTAAGAAAAGATTGATGATCTAACTACTGAACCTGTCCGATCCACAGTAGATAGCTGAATCCAAGCCTGAGTTGGGTTCTTAGTGAAAGCACCAAAAATTTTACCTAAAAAATGGACCAATACCTTGGATTGAGTGTGATTCGACTGCACCAATCCTATCTATCAAGGCAAATAAAATAGAAAAAGCAATTGTAGATCGTAGAAAAAGTAAAGAAACAAGAAGATTTATATAGTGATTCGACTGTTAATGAAGCCTACATCCACTTTATAACTTTCTATTAATTAACTACTATTACAAGTTGAAACATATTACAATATGATTTAATCTCCTAAGTTAGATCAATTCACAAGTGCAAGAGTTCACTGGAGAATCACAGTGAACCCTTAGATGACTATTGTGTGGGAGGAGAAGAGTAAAGAATAATCTCTATAGAGTTCCACCAGCCAGTCCAGAAGATCCTGTTTATGTTATAGGTAGGTGAGTATTTATAGGGATTGGAGAGCTATTATGCTAGGCCGCTTTACCAGAAACCTATATTTGATGGTACAAAGACGCTTCAAATTTTCATAATGAACCGACTTAATCTGATGGATCGCCAGTGATCCATAGGGCATGGATCGCTGGCGATTCATGTAGTTTAAGTATTTTTGGATCGTTTCACATGGGTTGCGCTCTTTGTCTTATTTAGATGCTCTCCAGGTAATTTCATAACGAGTTGTCTTGTTTTGATGGTGATTCATATATAGGTTGCATTGAACTATGACTGGAATCGGACGAATGCTCACTTCTAGTACTAGCTTGCTTGGAATATCATGAAACTTGGTAGATATCCTTAGAAAAGAATTGGTTCATGATGTAAAAAGTTTGGAGGATCCACAAGCAATCCTCATCGATCGCTAGCGATCCATGGGTAATGGAACGCTAGCAATCCATCCCTTTAGCTTATTTTTGCATCTTTCCTTTTGGGTTCTTCTTAGCTTCTTCTTCTGGTCCTTTTGGCTAATTGTAATTTGTTTTGACTTGATGCGGATGTTCTAGTTCCTATTGAATTCTGTTGGGTTAAAAACCCGGTTAACATGAGGAAAGCAAGCAGAAGTCCGCATTTCGCACTTCGGATGGACTGTATGAATGGAAAGTGATGCCTTTTGGATTGACAAATTCCACCGCATACTTCGTATTTTTAATGAGTAGAGTTTTTAGGGGTAGCTGAATAAATTCGTCGTAGTGTTTACGGACATCTTAGTATTCTCCAAGAGTGAAGGTGAGCATGAAAATCACTGAGGGGAGGTACTAGGGACTTTGAGAAGGCACAGATTTAAAGCCAAATTCTCAAATTGTCACTTTTGGAAAAAGAAGGTGAGATTTCTTGGACACATTGTTTGCGAGGATAGATTATCTGTAGATCCCACGAAGATAGAAGATATTCAATGTTGGAAGGTTCCAAAGAATGCTATGGAGGTTCGGAGCTTTCTGGGGTTGGTGGGTTACTATAGGAAGTTCATCAAGGACTTTGCGAAAATAACAGTCCCACTAACTTGCTTAACTAAGAAGAATCTAATTTTTGCATGGGATGAGAAGTGCACATAAGCATTTGAAAAACTAAAGGAGCTATTGACGAGCACGCCAGTATTAACTATTCCCGATGGGAAGAAGCCTTCCACTCTTTACACTAGTGCATGTGGTATAGGATTATGAGTTGTTCTTATGCAAGAAGGATGGTGATAGCTTGTGCTAGTCGGCAATTGAAGGACCATGAGAGGAGATACCCAACTCACGACTTAGAGTTAGCAGCTATCGTTTTTGACTTAAAGATGTGGAGGCACTATCTTTAAGGAGAAAGATTTGACTTGTTCGCTGACTACATATCACTCAAATACCTATTTTATAAAAAAGATTTTAATCTTGAGCAGTAGAGGTGGATGAAATTTATAGCATCATATGACTTTGGGATACGGTATAGCCTCGGAAAAGGGAATGTTGTCTCCAACATCTTTAGCTAGAGGCATGCTACTTTAAGTGCTATATATGAGTGGAGGAAGCTGGAGTTTCTCTCAAATTTCAATTTCCAACTACTAATCGAACCCACTCTAGGCTATTTGGCAGCAATGAAGGTTAAGCCAGCATTGATGGACTACATTAAGCTTGAGAAAAGAAGGATGCAACAATGGTAGACATTTTAGGTAAGCTGAATAGAGGAGAGCATTTTCCTTGTGTTAGTAAATATGCAGTTAACGAAAGAGGAAAGGAGAGATGGACGCCTTCGTGCCCCTATGGTTGAGGATACTTTAGAAGAAGTGCTAGCAGAATGTCACCATTCTAGGACGACCATTCACCCCGAACGAGATAAGATGTATAGAGATATGAAATGAAATTTCTATTGTCCAGGGATGAAGAAGAGGGTAGTTGAATTTGTCTCTTGGTGTGTAGTGCGCCAAAGTATAAAGACTAAACAAGGAAAGCCCAGAGTGTTGTTATTACCGTTGGAGGTACCGACATAGAAATGGATGCATATATCAATGGACTTTATAGATGGGTTACCTAGGAGTCAAAAGAGCGATGAAGGTATTTGGTTTATAGTAGACAAGCTCACTAAAAGCGCCCATTTTATTCCTGTTAGAAGTAATAGGACCGTAGCATCTTTAGCACAAATTTATATTAAGAAGGTGGTTCGACTTCATGGAATCCCAGTTAGCATTTTTAATGATAGGGAGCCCTTATTCACTAGCAAATTTTGAAGGAGTTTGCAGTCATCTTTAGGAATCTCATTGAATCTAAGCACTACTTATCACCCACAAATTGATGGTTGGACTGAATGGGTGAATAGGATTTTGGAGGATTTGTTGAGAGTTGCATAGTGGATTTCAAAGGACATTAGGAGCACCATTTACCTTTAGTAGAATTCATGTATAATAATAGTCGCCAAGCGATGATTGGCATGATGCCCTTTGAAGCGTTTTATGGGAAGCTATGTAAATCACCCAATTGTTGGTGGGAAAGCACCGACAAAATTCTACTCGGACCAGATTTGATTCTCAAGGTCTCAGAAAAATAGATTTGACTAGTCAGCGAATGATGACCACACAGGATCACCAAAAGTCCTACGTGGGCAAGCAAAGGAAGGAATTGGATTTTGAGGTAGGAGACATGGTGCTCGTTAAAGTATCCCTTCCTAGGAAGGTTATGAGATTTGGTAAGTCGAGGAAGCTAGCATCAAGGTTTGTTGGACCTTTCCCGATCTTGGAAATAATAGGGAAACTTGCATATCAAGTAGTGCTACCGGATAAGTTGGTAGAAGTCCATGACATATTTCACATTTCACACTTAAGGAAATGCCTTCATAGCACCACCACCATAGTAGCACCTCAATCAGTTAGTAAACATTGGCCGGAGCTAATAGCACCCCATTCAACTGCGCACATTATGGAGTACGGAATTAGAAAGCTCTGCAACAAAGAAATTAGGATGGTAGTACAATGGGGAGATAATCCGACGGAGAGCACATGGGAAACTAAAGAGAAGATGCAGACTTCTCATCTTGAGCTTTTCTTCGATCAACTTTTTATTTCCAAAATTAAGTTTTGGTTGCATCGTGGTTGCTATATTGGATGCTAGGGAACGGTTGCCACATTTTTTACTTTCATTTTTACGTTTATGTAGAACTTTTTTGCATGTTTAGGATGCTTGCATACATGCCTATATGTCATGATCTTGCAGAAATGCTAGGATTGAGCTCACCTATAGTTTGTCAACATACATAATCGTATTGCACTTTTAGTTGACTAGATGGTTGTGTGGATAACTTGATGGTATAACATGGATGCTTAGTGCGTATTACAATGTCTGTCCCTTAGGGTTTCTGGGACGAAATCCTTTTTTAAGGGGTAAAATGTAACACCGTTAAAAATTAATAAGAAATTAGTTAATAATAAGGTTAAAAATGAAAATTTTGTAAATGTTGGAATTTAGATATGGAATTTGGGTCGTTGCGTTTGTGGAAATTTTCTAATCAATTTTCATATATAAACTTTTGTAATCCGAGCTCAAACGGAAAAGTTATTTACGTTTGAAGTTTTTGAATTCAAAATAATTCAAATGAAATTCAAATTCAAGCTTATAATTAATGTTAAGAATTTGAAATTTAAAAATTAACGTTAATTAGAAACTTAGGGGTTAAGTAAATGTTAAAATGGACGGTAACGTTAAAAGTTAATAAGGAATTAAACACAAATTAAAACGGCAAAATAAATACATTCCAAATATAGGCTAAAAGTCGACCTTCTTCCTTTGGTCAGTCGACTAGTGGGTGTTGTGGCGGCTAGGGTTTTATATGGCATGAATGGCCTTGATTTTATTATTCTAACCCGACTTAAATCCGACAGCTTTGGTGCCTCCAAACCACTATAAATACGAGGCTAGTCCCCTATCTTTTATTCACAAATTATTTGAAAACGTAAGCAGAGTTTTGCCGGTCCCTTTCCTCCACACGATTCATAAATTCTTAAAAATCTTAAGTAAGGGATTTTCAATTTCTAATTCTATTCACCTCCAATCCTTAAAATTCAGAATCTAATTTACATACAATCCAATCATTGTACACTTCAAAAGGAAAAGGTCTGAAAAGAGAACAGAAAAGCGGGCATGTTCAAATCGAAAGGAGAAAGCTAGGAATCATCTATGAGTGGAAATATTAGTTTTCTCATTTTAGTAATTGTATATATAGGTTGGATTTGATATATGCCTTAGGGAATTTTTTTCACAAAAACACCAAAGTGAAACTCCCAAAATTCTCCCAAAGCGAAATATCAATTCTTATGTTTGAGAATCTTAATTATTCCCTATTAAAATAGCAGAATTTGTGTAGTTATTGCAATTTTAATATTTTACATTCTATTCCACCACTCACTTTTCTCTTCTGACATGATTAAGGGTTTTAAAAAGAAAATAAGTTAGAAAATAGTGTGTAAAGTACAGATTCTCCTATTCATAGTTTGCATTGCCTATTTCCGTAATTTAAATATGAATCCCTTATCCTTTTATATGTAGAAGTTGGATAGAGTGTAAAAGGATTTGAATTGTAAACTCTATTGATGTTGATTCTACTATTTTAATATAAAATAAGTTTAATAATTGATTTTATTTTCTTATACAAGTCTAGTGTTGGGCCTAGGATATTAGCTAATTTGTATGTTATGGTGTTAACCCACCTTTTGCCAAGGCAACAGAAAAGCGGATTTAACCCAATAGACTTTACGATTATCAAGACCATTAGCCCAGAGCAATGATTGTGAAGTCCAGAAATCTAGTGCAAGCAATGATATGAAGCGACAATCAACCGAGAACAAGAGGTAGAATCTCCAGAATATTCTAAGTATGGATTAGTACCTCCTCTAGGCAGGGGATCGGTGCATATCCCTTCCCCTAAAGGATTGGCACATATCCTCAATTTTTGTCCCAAACTAGGTGAGACTGGTATAAAGTGACAAGGAAGGTCACACGAGCTACAGTTCAAATCTCAAGTCGTTTGGAGTTTGTATGCGCAAGTTATGAACAAATTACTTCACCTAAGAAAGGGATTGGTATAAAAGGGATCGACATATTTCGACCAAGCAAGTACAACTCAATGGAAAATAATCAATATCTAAAAATCCCTAAGTCCAATGCATATTAAAATTTGTGAACAAGATGTAGGGACCTTAGGGAGTCTACCTTAGGGATCTCACATCAAATATAGCAAGTTGGAGGGACCGACCCTCTTCCCTCCATAGGGATCGGCTATAATCAGCCTTCACAACATATTGCAACAAAGATTGATAATTAACTCGAGTTCTACTATTGCAATTGGCATGAAACTTAAAGCACAAACTTACTACAACATGTGGAACACCCCATAGGGATCACACATCAATTGGGATACTTTGGAGGGATCGGCCTCTATCCCTCCAAAGGGATTGGCTGAAATCAGAGTACATGTAACACCACTTCACGGAAAATGCGATATCTCGCAAACCGTAAGTTGGAAAGGCACGAAATTTGGAGAGAAAGTAGCTAACATCATGAGGAACCCCCCAGAGGGATGTCACCCCATTTGGACACCAAAATAGGGATTGGTACTGATCCCTATTTTGGAGCCTAATGGGCCTGAAAACTCTTGTTTGGCCTTGTCTTAGCCTGGTGGTTCTTCTGCCGAAATATTAGCCCGATCCGTGCACGTCATTCCCTATAAATATAGCAGGCATGGCTTTAGAAAAGGGATCTTCTTTTGGCTTCTCTTTATCTTCAACCTAGGCTAACTCTGCCAATTTTATTCTTGGATTTCGGATTGTAACTGTAAACAAACTACTGTATAATAAAAATGCTTATTTTGGATTAGACATAGGCCAGAGTAAGTCGAACCGCTATAAATATTGTCTCTTTTTACTTACTTTCATTTTTAATTTGTTTGTTCTTCATGTCACATTCTCTACATTAGATACATTTGACGATCTATGATTGGATATTGGTGCTTTCAGACAACAAGTTATTGTTGGCCAATTTTGACGCCAACATTTTGGTGCTTTCACCGAGAAGACATGCACCCACAGATTTGGAAGCTAGGATCTTAGATTTGGAAGCTTGGACACTTGGATCTAGGAAGCAATGGCTAGGCAATCAACAAGGAGAGTTCTACCAGAAAGGAGCCACCATGGAGGGAGACAGGACGCTTCCTTAGGACCTGGAGCTAATCAAGCATCTATCTACATCACCAGGGATGAAATGGAAATGATGTGGATGCTATATAGGAGAGGATGCTGAAAAGACAAGAGGAGATGATGCAGAATTTACTCTGATAGATTGGACAAGCTGGAACACAGAATCAAGGGAATAGAGCAACACGAGCTAATGACAAATTAGATCAAGGAGTTGAAGCAGCAGGAATCATCGAAAATCATAACCAGGAATATGGAAATGGAGCCAATGGACAAAGGAATAGAACAGACAGCCAGGGGCAGTCCTCGGCCATCTTAGAGGGATCGGCACTGATCCCTCTGGGCAGCCAGGGGCAATCCTCGGCCATCTTAGAGGGATCGACACTGATCCCTCCAGAAGGATCGGCACCGATCCTTAAAGGCTAGGGGGCATGTCGTTGGGTCTAGTTGATCGTGATGTTAGAGGACCTGCGATCAATCCCATGGAGCATGGTGTGAATCGGAATTTGGTGTTCGTCCAAAGGAATACATTCTAGAATTTCCTCGTAGACTCGAGGGGGTAGCTTAGACATGATGATAGGAGACTACCACTAGAACACAATGGTAGGTTTGCAGAGATGATATGGCGAGATATGCATGGAGGATTGGTGAATAGGGATCTGGAGGATGTAAATAGAAGTCCATTCGCTCCTAATATCAGGAATGCTAGGAATCCACCAGAATTCAAACTACCAATACTAGAAACTTATGATTGAAAATCGGATCCAAATATGCATATGATGAGGTATATACGGCATATGGAAGTACTGGGGTCATCGAAAGAAGTCCTATCACGTTGCTTCCCCCTGTACTTAACGAATGTAGTTATACTATGCTCCAGACAGTTGGAAAGCAGTTCTATTAGCACGTGGACGAAATTGGTTGAAAGATTTATGAAGCAGTTTTAGGTTCACATTACAAGACCCAAGAATGTGATGACATTGACATCAGTAAATCAATGGACAGAAGAATCACTCAAGAATTTCTTAACCAAGTTCAATGTAGCAGTTGTTTCAGTGGATCAACCAGATCCATCGATGGTTTTGATGGCGGTAGTGTCAGGAGTTGCAGATAATTTAGATTTTAAGATATTACTGATACAGGATCCACCGATGAATCTCAGGAATTCTACTATGAAGCAGAAAGGTTTCTGCGATAAGAAGATGCGAAAGCTGATAAAGAGGCAACAAAAGTTAATACGGTACGAGGTGGTGAACCGCTCGGTGAAAGCTCAGGAAAGAACAAGGGTAAACGGAACATGGACAATAGCTTTGATGGATCGAAGCAACAGAGGAGAGAACCCAAATTCTCTTCTTACTCGAAATTGAATGAAACCTTAGAATGGATATATCTGGATGCTAGAGGACGCCTTCCGTATCGAAGGCCGGCAAGGAGGGAACCCTCCGAACGTGAACGACATCAGAAAAGCGCTGCCTATTCCATGAGCTGGATGGGCACAATACAAATGACTGTAGGCATTTGAAGGTTATCATTGAGAAACACACGAGGAATGGTCAGTTACAACAATACGTAAGGACTCGTGCTATGGTGGTGGAACAGGAGCAGCCACCGTCCACCTCGAATGAAAATTGCACTAGATCAAGGAATCATCTTCAACTTGTCATCAATTGATCAAGATGGCATGGAATAAGTAACAAACTCCGCAGTAGGATGGCTAGGTCACTTACACATGTATGGGATCGAGGACGGTCCCTAAGCATGCTCTGAGATGATGATAAACGGTAGTGCTCGAATTTGTGAAATTTGTTTTTTTTCTTCTTGTTTGCTTTGAACACTTGTTTTTCTAGTTTTATTTGAACTCTGATTTATTGGTTGTAGGACTCTTATTTTATATTTTGGCAAATGGACTTAGGAATGCTTAAATTTGGATCAATGTAATAGATAACACAGGCCGTGGTTGTGCTCCTGTCCAGAGAGACGGGATAACAATTGCAAGGTATGGGTCATTTCGTCGGGCGAACACAATGAAACAGACTCGTGCATCATGGATTAAATCCTCAACTGGGTATCGAGGCCGAAGAATAAAATCCAACAAGGTCGTCAGGTATGGACTATGCTTGGCAAGGGGTAGGTTGCTTCACTCGAACGTGATGGATCGACCTACTCAGGTTGTCGAGTATGGATTGTGCTCGGCAAGGATCCGGAGAGATCAAGGTCGTAAGGTATGGACTATGCTTGGCAAGTGGTAGGTTGCTTCGCTCGAACGTGATGGATCAACCTACTCAGGTCATCGAGTATGGATTGTGCTCGGTAAGGATCCGAAGAGATCAAGGTCATCAGGTATGGGCTATGCCTGGCAAGGGGTAGGTCGCTTTGCTCGAATGCGATGGATCGACCTATTCATGTCGTCGAGTAAGGATTGTGCTCGGCAAGGATCCAGAGAGATCAAGGTCATCTGGTATGGACTATGCCTGGAAAGGGGTAGGTCGCTTCGCTCGAATGTGATGGATCGGCCTACTTAGGTCATCGATTACAGATTGTGGTTGGCAAGGATCCGGTGAGATCGAGGATTTGGATTAGGATAACAACCTAGAGAGGTCATGGATTTTGATATCAGTTTCGAACAACAATGGATTTTGCTTTGGATGGATGCGGATTCGAATAAAACGATCTGGAGAGACTGTGGATTTGGATTGGATTCTGAATTGGAAAATACGGCAATCAATGGATTATGGATTATGGATTTTAGATGTATGGAAATTCAAAACACACCTTCCTATCGCAAGGCATGTTTTGGGGGGCAAAGTGTTAACCCACCTTTTGCCAAGGCAGTAGATAGATGGATTTAACCCAACAGACTTAACGATTATCAAGACCAGTAGCCCAGATTGATGATTGTGATGTCCAGAAATCAAGTCCAGGCACTATGTAGTGACAATCAACCGAGACCAAGAGATAGAATCTCTAGAATATTCTAAGATTGATTAGTACCTCCTTGAGGCAAAGGATCGGTGCTTGTCCCTTCCCTTAAGGGATCGGTACATATCCTCAATTTTTGTCCCAAACTGGGTAAGACCGGTATAATGTGACAAGGAAGGCCCCATGAGGCCACATTTCAAATCTTAAGTCATTTGGAGTTTGTATGCGCAAGTTATGGGCAAATTACTTCACCTAAGAAAGGGATCGGTATAAAAGGGATCATATAAAAAGGGATCGGTATAAAAGGCATCGGCATATTTCATCCAAGCAAGCACAACTCAGTAGAAAACAATCAATATCCCAAAATCCATAAGTCCAATGCATATAAAATTTTGTGAGCAAGATGTGGGGACCCTAAGGAATCTAACCAAGGAATCGCACATCAAATAAAGCAAGTTGGAGGGATTGGCCCTCTTCCCTTCATAGGGATCAGCTATAATCAGCCTTCACAACATATTGAAACAAATATTGATCAATAACTAGAGTTCTACTAATCCAATTGATAAGAAACTTGGAGCATAAGCTTACTACAACATATAGAACACCCCATAGGATCGCACATCAAATGGGATAATTTGGAGGGATCGGCTGAAATCAGAGTACATGTAACACCACTTCATGCAAAACACGATCTTTCAGAAACCATAAGTCGCAATGGCACAAAATTTAGAGGGCAAGTAGCTAACATCATAGGGAACCACCCAAAGAGATCGCACCCCATTTGGACACCAAAATAGGGATCTATACTGATCCTTATTGTGGGCCCCAATGGGCCTAAAAACTCTTGTGTGGCCTCATCATGGCCTGGAGATTCTTCTACCAAAATTTCAGCCCGATCCGTGCACGTCTTCCCTTATAAATACAGCAGGCATGGCGTCAGAAAAAGGATCTATTTTTGGCTTCTCTTTATCTTCGACCTAGGCTAAACTCTGCCAATTTTATTCTTGGATTTCGGATTGTAACTATAAACAAACTACACTATGATAAAAATGATTATTCTGGAGTGGACGTAGGCTAGAGTTAGCCGAACTACTATAAACCTTGTCTCTTTTTACTTGCTTTAATTTTTATTTTTTTGATTCTTCATATTACATTCTCTACATTAGATACATCTGAGATCTGTGACTGGATATTGGTGCTTTCAGACAGTAGGGTGTTGGTGGACAATTTTAGCGCCAATATATGGTATGGAGACAGACTTGTATAAATTGGAAGTTTTTACATTTAAACGATTAGTATATGACGCAATTTTCACATACTTAGGAATATCTTAGTTTCATATTTATATAAATATATATTAGCATATAAATAACGTAAAATTAATAACGTATTAATTGTGTAGTAAATATGTTTGTAATTTACACTAAAAACACCTTAAGGAAAAAGTTGGGATAATTATGGGAAATAATTTAGAATTAAAGGCGGAATAATGACATTTCCTTATTAGGCCTTAATGCGGAATATAGTGAGGTATATATGGTAGTATGTTAGGAGAGTGGAAATTATGACTAAATTATAAGAATGCTAGGTCAATCTAAAGCACATAGAAGTCTGCCCGGTTAATCTAGCTACCAACGGTGTGACTTTGGGGCTGATATGAGACATCACCTATAATAAGTACCCGTAGAGGACGCAAGGTTAGTCCCAAATTTTGTAGGGTAAGAATACCCAGTTAATTCGGCTACAATGCCTATGAATAGTCGAACTAATGTGAGACGTCATTATTTGGGTTACGGGTCATAATATGTACGACATGCTTCAGGGATTAAGGGTAGTAAGTGGTTGTTGTAGGGTCTGTCTCATCCTTAATTAGGAAGTATTAAATGGTCGGGGTTAGCGTTAGGCATGGTAGAAAGAAATTTCGGGAAGGGTCCGCTTCGGGTTCGAGGTATTAAATAGCTATTGTAGGGTCCGCCTCTTCCATAAAGATGTATTAAGTAGGCTGATGAGATTTCGTGTGATGTAGCTAGATAGTACCAGAGTGGATTCTTCCTTGGGTTATGTATTAAATGAAGGGGACCTGCCTAAGATATAAGTATTAGATGGTCAGAGTCTTCCTAATTCTCATTGAAAAGCTATTAAGTGGGTTGGGTACTTTCTCTCACATTGTTATGACATGATTGACGGTGGATGTGTGGGACTAGAAAAGGCCTTTGGCCTATAGTTGAAGGTAAGCTTTAGAGTTGGATTGAAAGACTGTAGGTGGTTTAGACTGGTAGAGCCTTAGAGCTTACAGTTGGTGAAATTATATGTATAATATAGTTAGGATGCGAAAGACATATTCTTATATAAATTATAATGCCCAAGTACTATTATGAAAAGACTCGAGTTTATTATTCACCAGACATTGTGGTTTGACTCCCTCCTCACTACAACACAGGTTAGGGAAAGACGATGCTGATTTCGAAGAGGAAAGTGGAGACAGAGCCTTATGGCAGTTACCAATCTACTTCTGTTTATATATATTTTGATGTTCCTATTTCAAACATGATGTTATTCTATTTTGAGATATTGTACAACGGATATCGGGTTGTTATGTTTTGTTTTGAGATTTGAATTTTTATAAGATGGGTACTATTTCTGATGTTGTATTTTCTCCTTTCTGCTGTGAGATTCTAGTAGCATCAGTGGATAGCTCTGTGTATTGTTTATTGTACCAATTTTACCAACCAACAACCATCTTTGGAATGGGTCTAATGTTCGATGGGCCTCTTCCAGGTCGAAAATTAGGCCCATTTCGAGGAGGGTTGTTACAATCCAAGTAGCTTTAGGGGTGGTTTTAGGATAGACCTGATGTAGAAGCCCCAAATGCCTAACCCTCTCAATCCTTAGGTTGGCTTGGCATCAACTCAAGCCTTGCTCCAAGCCATCCATAGGAATTCCCTTATCATGCTATATACTATGTCAGTTGCATCTCAAAGTGTTTGAGTTGCCATTACAAGGGTTTGTTAATCTCAAATCATCACTATAAAGCTTGATGAGATGGTTCTTGTTTAGAGAACAGTCTCATTGAGTGCACTCTGGCATATGAATAATTCCATTGCACAGTATTTCCAATTACTACACTTCCCGTGTTCCTACAAAAGAACCCTCCACGCCGCTACGGACAGCAGTTCCATCGTGCGACGTGGTTCGTTTTCCAGCATGAATGGGCTATCAACACAGAATGGTCTATTCATTGTATATGGGACATGGGACTCATAATATAGATTGACATTTTATATTGCCATGGTCGATGTTCAGAATCCGATTGGTCAACATACATCGACATCCGTTGGATTCTGGGCACTAAAATAAAACATACTTGACCGTGTTCAACATCAATTTTTCATGTCAGAATGAAATGCCATTCTCCTCGATACAACATTGGCACTAGGCTATCAACTCCTCTTAGAGCCGGGTCTACTACAGCTCAGGCTTTGACTTCTACACATGCCAGACCTAGGCGCTCGATCACTGTTGAGTTATAGAGAATGCTAGTACCAGCAGAACCAATCCATGACTAGCCTCCTCCAATTAATGTTCAACTGGGCTTAAGTGTTTAGGATGACTCCTCCAAAAAAATGTTGACAATTCTAACTGCCAAATCACTCCGAACCATATATTGATAGCACATAATTCATGAAGGTGACATCTTGCTACGAACACAGAACCAATGGGCGCATAATCCTCCAATGGGCTATACAGCTTGCAACAATACATGTGCTTAGGCGGCATTGTACGCCCTTAATTCCATTCCTCTGCACGTTCTGTTAGGAGCTCGAGCTTGTTCCTATTCAAGTATATTGCCCTACTAAGCTCCTTGTACATCTTATTCATGAATCAGTTCCTGTAACCCCTAACTTTCAAAGAGCTAATACATGTTCTTAACTTCAAGAAACAGAGTGAGTCTCCCTTTTATATGATTATCGAAGCCTGTTGCTAGTGTAAGGTCATTGAAGCACACCACAATAAGTGTACATAATTCAAGAACGAATACTTCTTTGTCCGATGTCCAAATGGCTTTAATAGGCCCTGGTTATCCAGAAGTAAGACTTCTTCCTTTCCATTCTTCCCCATGCTTGGATTTTCACCCTTCAAGTATTTAATCAATTACCTCCTTTTTACACAAATATCCATCCTCGAGACATAAGCGCGGAGCACTCCAGAACTCTTAAAGCTCTTAAAAGAGTCAATATTTGATTATGAACCATTACCTACCTACTGAAGAATGAGAATCTTTATTGCTACAACCTTCTACATCTTGAATGCTTCGTTAGTCCAACCGAAACTCCACTAAGTATTTCCAAGATGCTAATAAGGTCTTCTGCTCCCATTAGCAACTCAAGTGAAGATATCCAAGGGAGTACCAGAGGCCCATCTGGCATAGCGAACATTGGTGAATCCATCAATAGAGCAGCGAAAGTACTCATTGCTATTGAAATGCAAGCAGGAGTAGAATAAAGAGTTGAAATGGAAACAATCCATGAAGAGGAAGGAGCAGTGAAGAAGAAGGAGAAGAGAAAGAAGGAGAAGAAGGTGATGAAGAAGGTGAGGATGATGAAGACTTTGATCAAGAAGGAGACGAGTACGTCGTATAGAGAGACGTCTTCTGAAGGCACCGAACTACCCACCTCGCCACATCCAAAATAGATATTCATCATGACTTCTCAACATACTGCAAAACCGAGCACGATGCTAATAACGAGGCGACTCCTCTAGCTGGTAGTTTAGAAGACATCTTCAACTCACAGAGTGACTTCAACATTTCGATTGGTGAACTCCTTAAGGAACGCTCTCCGAGCTTCAGCTTCCTATCTAAGGGCATCCTTGCCGAAGAAAGTGAGACTCCACCCTTACTTCCTTCCGAACATGATCCATATAGTACTTAGGAGGACACCATCACTCCACACACTTCTAGGATCACGAACACACATTCCTTGCATTCGCTCACATTCTAATGTTTCAAAAATGATACGATCCTTTCTTTCATTTCAAGTACAATGGAAATAGACTGATTCAGCGATCTACACCATGGGGTTTTCGAAGGAAGGAAGCGTACTCCTAAGCCACATCTACCTCATTCTATCTCTGTAACAACTCTGCTTTATACGCTATAAAATAAACAAATTTAATTATTGTAAAAATATTTGAATTTGATTTTTTATAATTATTACTTTGAAAATAAATTCTTATTTATTTAAAGTCTATTTAATAAAAGATTTTGTTTTAATAAATTAAATTAATAAATTCTTTTCAAATAACATATTAAATTGAATAAATTGTATTAATTAAGTATAAAATATTTTTAAACTGTAAGTATTCTTATGTGATTAAAATAGCGATAAATAAATAAGCAGGCATTGAATTGAATAAATTTGTTTAATTATCAAAATATAATTTGTAGTATGAGGTGTAAATCAATTTATATTGAATTGAAATTATTTATAAATAAATACAAGGATTGTTTAAAATGAAATAAAAGAAAAAATTAATTAAATTATACAAGCCATAAATATTCAAGCCCAAGCCTAAATAAACCTTTCTTCTTTTATTTAAAAACACAATCCCTTATACTTTCATACCCAAAACCCATTCCCATCATGCCCTGACTCCCCTCTCTAGATAATTCTCAAATCAAAAATCATGTATGTATATAAAAAGAATGATTCACATGGCTTAATGTGATTAGCCAACGTCGGCGACCTTGTGTCGGTATCACGAGGGGGATTATCAAAGTTGAAGTGAGCGACACGAACCCTGGCAACGACAATAGAGGGACAAGGAGGTCGTAATATGGGGTTGCGACCTAAGTAGCACCAAGGTCGATGCGACTTGGAGGAGTCGATGGTTGCAAATAAGGGAGATGGAATATGTGTGTGCTGCTGTGGCATCATGATGGGAAGGAGGAGTGTTCACACATTTTGCTAGCTTATGGGGGTTCGCCATGGTAGGCAGATGGAATGATGCAGGCCTAGGCTGGTGGTAGCAACAATGGATGGGTGATGATGAGCTGCTGGTGGCAATGAAGGTGATGGGCAGCGAAGTGATCGCTGATTTGGTTGAACGAACATCATTTCATTGAGTTTTATACTCACATCTATATCGTTTCCTTTGCATGTTATATATATATATCCCGATTAGATTGCATTTCCTGGTTGAATTGATTGTTAATATTGATTAAATTACTTGACTGAATTGCTTTTTTATTATATTGGATTAATTATCTGATATTGGAATAGATGATGAGATTTTGTGTGTGTTGGAATGTCCAAAATGCAAAGTGGGCGATGTGCGATTGCATTTTGATGTGTAGTTTTTTTATATGTGTGTATACATTATATGGATGGTTAGAGTTCGATGTAATTTAATTTAGGTCAAACGATAAAATTAATATTGATGATTGGTTTATTTGATGATTCTATGATTTAATTCTATATGATGAGGATGTTGAATAAACAGATTAGTAGCCCCGAGTGATAAGGAATGCTCGGTAATATTTTTTTGGTTATTATATTGACACATATTATAGAATAATTGTTGATTTAATTAGTGTAGTTTACTAGCTTCTAGTAAACGTTCGAGCAATACTGAGTGGTATGGGATGCTCAACTAATACTAGTTTGATTACTATTGGTGAGTATATGTCACTTATATTCTAGATATGGGTTAGGAACTTGTGATATCGTCTAGAGGTGACTCCTTAAAGCTTAGTAGTTGTTAACCCAAAAAATGGACCAACATCCTAGTTTGAGTTTGAAAAGCCCTGTCTGACAGAGTAATAATATGTATAGAAATAGAACAGTAAAAGAAAGAAGACGGAGAATTTTTATAGTGGTTTGGCTATTAATGAAGCCTACGTCTACTTTATAGCTTTACTATAGACTGATTATTGTTACAAGAGTTGTTTGATTACAAGGCTTTGATTGTTTCCTAGTTGATTGAATCTCCAGAGTAGGAATCCACTGGAGAATCACATTGTATTCCTTTGGAGATTGTTGTGAGGGAGGTAGAGAGTGAAGAATAATTCCAGCAGAGCTTTTGCAACCAGTCCAGAGAAGATCCTCTTTATGTTGCAAGTAGGTTGGTATTTATATGGACGGAGAGCTTCTGGGCTAGGCCTCTTCATCATCTGCTCGCTGGTAGGTAAAGAATGACCTATGGAGGATGTGGCTCACAATATGAGGCTGAAACATGGGTCGCTGGCAACCCATGGCCTATGGGTCGCTGACAACCCATAAACTTGGCTCGTTTTACGAGCCAATGTCTTAGCCTCTTCTCGTAGTATTCTTTGGCTGATTTTTCTGAAGGTTTGAGGAGAGGAATGGGTCGCTAAAGATCCGAGCACTTAGGATTTTTCTAGAGTTTAGAATTGGAGATGTTCGCTTAGTCTTTTATCGTAGTTGGTTCGTCAAGATGGCAATTCACTGGCTGTTTGCACTCAGCTACTGATTAGACTAAAAGCATGCTGATCTCTTGGCTTCGTCGATCCCAGTCATTGCCTTAGCCATATAGCTTGGCTCTTGTTAACCCCTTGCCTTAGCCTTTCTGGTTAAGTTCTAAACCATCTTGATAATACGAGATTATTCTGTCTCATGTTGGATCCTGCCGGGTTAAAAACCCGGATAACGATAGTCGAGAGTTCTATTACTCTCCAAGAGCTATAGGATGGAGATATGTCAAGATTTATAGATTTATCCTCTTATGACTAACTAGCCGAGTTATATTATTGTTACTCTTAGGGTTAGTAGTCAAAGAATTATTATTATGTTGTTACGCTCTCATTTGGACGTATTAAGTCGATAGTACTTATTATTACTCCCATTAGGACTCATCTTGTCGAGAGTATTTCATTATACCCTCTAAGGACTAACTAGTCGAGTATCATTATATACTCTTAAGGCTAGTAGTCGAGGATTTGTTATGCTTAGATGCTCTCATCATGGACCAGTATAGTCGAGAGCAATTGCTCTCATTAGGACTCCTAGAGTAGAGAGTATTATATATGGCTCTCATCAGGATTCATCGAGCCAAGAGTATCAGTTATCACTCTCAATAGAACTTATTGAGTCAAGAGCAGTTGTCACTCTCATCAAGACACCTAGAGTCGAGGGTATGAGTTATTACTCTTATTGAGACTTATATAGTCGAGAGTATTTGTTGGGAATCTGCATCATACGGTTCATGCCACTATGGAGAGCACGTGAGATAGACCAACTAGCTAGGCTAGTTATACATCCTAACAGTCCTGACTACGAGGTTGTGCCCTGGAACTGTGATGTCACATTGTTGAGTAACTAGGCTGAGAGTTATTTCTCTCAATTGAGTCATTGCCCCGACGTCACTTAAGGACCAACAGTCTGTTACCAAGGGAAAGTAGAAGTCATGACCAATGCACAACGTAGTTTTGCAGCATGTTTATACCATGCGATGGATAAGAGTGTTATGGTTCTGGGATTAACTTAGGGACTATAAAAAGTGGGCTGTGGTTATTAGCATTTCCTAGAGTAGTGTTATGGTATGTCGGTCTTCCATCTGGATGGCTTAGGTAGATCCATTATTTTATGAGATATTTGATATTATCACCTCACTAGAGGCGATGGTCATATGATAATAAGGACTAGCTGCATTTTAGTCTACCATTTGAGTTAGCCTAAACCAAGACAGCAGTGTGTTATCTATCTATGACGTTAGAGGCTTGTTGTGAGCTTATCTGCCATTCTCTCATAAAAGCCTGTGGCTGAGAGAACTCCTTCTTTTTGTATGATTTGTTGTTTTTATCCCTTAGAACCATGCAATCGAGAGTTTTGCATCTCTAAGGACTGGGGGTCGAGATATATGATTTTGTTTATTTAGTATTTGATTGACTTTGATTTTATCAAGTTGATTTTTCTTGGTATCTTTGAGATCCTAATAGTCAAAAGTTATCACTTCCATTAGGATTGTAGGTTAAGATAGTTATTTTGATACTACTTTTGATGTTTTGTATGAGTTATGGTTTGTTTGGGATTTGTATTTCTTGCTATATCCTAGGACTAATGGTCAAAAGTATTTATTTCCACTAGAACTGGAAGTCCAGATGGTATTCTTGGATATTAATTTCTATATTTTGCATGGATTTCTTTCTATTTGAGTTTCGCATTTCATGATTTGTCTTTATGGCTTAGCAATCGAAAGATATTACTTCCATTAGGGCTGTAAGTTAAGGTTTGATACTTTGATTATATGTTTGGGATTCTGCCTTCTTGGTTTTTTATTTTTAGGGCTTGACAGTCGGAAGTCTACACTTCCATCAGGACTATAAGCCAGGATAGATATTTTAGTTATAGACCTTTGGCTTTGGTTTGATTCGGGATTCATTCCTTTACTGTGTGATTTTATAGATACGCTACATGCTTATCCTTAGTATTTTGAGATTTTGAGGTGCTTGATTGTTAACACCCAATTTATAGTTGTCGGGATTTTTACTTGCTTATATGTACTTCTTGGGTGATATTTGAGATTTGTGGCATGGTATATAATAATATGGTGCTTGTTGGATATTATGTTACTTCATATTCATGCTATGGTTATCATTTACCATGCTTATTTTTATGTACTCACCTAGGATTTAGATATAGTCTGTCCCGCTTATTATTTATATAATACTCGGGTCAATTCGAGGCTTTTCAAGTACATGGACATTAGCCATTTTTGATGATTAGGCTTTAGAGGATACTATATATATTTATTATATCGTATTTTGAGATGATGACTGTGTATATGTTCTATTTGGATGTCTCCTCATATTTATTTTGATGAGATGGCCAAGAGTTGTGTGTTGTGAACTGAACTTGTATATATTGTCATCGTGAGATAAATACCATCATAGTTTGGTACCGGTTTGTTATGTATTATAATTTTCTATTGCGATCTGGGACTTTGTTTTCATTTGTATGTATTGTATATTGTTTTGTCCTGGTAAGCCTACGTATTTATTGTTTTTTGTCGATACCGGGTACATATATTGTTTATATATTCTGAGGTGAGATACATACCGGTGTTAGCCCAATGGAATATTCACATATGGTCACTCGTAACAAGCCTCATTCTCCATATTCTTAAATAGGATTACATAGTAATTCTCTTTGGTAGTATGAGTAGGTTCATAATAATATAGAATAGATATAACATGAGTCTTGGCCTTAGAGTGACTTTAGAGTCTTTGTTCCCCTTGGGTGTGTGGTAGTTGTCCTATATTAAAGGGATGGTAGGTGTATATAATGATTACTGGGTTAATCATCGGGAGACGTACTTGTTAATTATCTATTATATATATATATATATGTCTCTTATCTTTACTTCTTCTGTGTGTAATTCCGAGTGAAATGGAAGTTATAGAGGAAGGTAGTGAAGTAACGTGTGGTTAGCCTGACCAGTAGTGTCAGCATTTATGATGGTGAATAAACCTTTATTGGGCTTGAATGAGAATGAAATAGTTCGATTAGGGAAGCTGTAAAAGATCCCAATACGAATCTCGCACTACAAAAACATTATAATTCTAGATTCTAATGAGGTGAGTTTGAGTAGGAAGATTCAGTAATGATCAGAGTTACGCAACGTAAATTGATAGATAAATTTTTGCTGAAGGCATTTGTTTGCTTGTTTGAAAATGTGTGTATTGTTGTATAATGCTTATTTGATTCTATGGATGGATGATGTGTGGTGATTTTCATTGTTGTTGATGGTTGGTGAATTGGATGTATATACGAATTTTGAAAATAAATATTTTTATTCAAACAGGCATATGATATAATAAAATATGAGGTTGATTTTATCAAGTGATTTAAAATGTTTTGATAGTTTATTTTGGTGTTAACTTATTCGTTGAGTATTTTAAGAATTCTGGTCGATGCATTTGGCTAATGTTATCGATAGGGATTCCTAAACTCTCGAACAAGGAATTTTGACATGTTGGTTTGAAAAGAATAACCATAAATTTAAAAGTAAAGATTTTGGAAGTGTTATAAATTATTTTTGGGAAGTAAGTGGTTGTTTAAGATAAGTTGAATATTAATTTTAAAAAAGTTGAAATTTTAGGGAAATGAATATTAGTAATGATTTTGAAAAATAATAATAACAATAAAGTAGTTTGAAAAAAATTTGTATATTATTTGGTAAGGTAAAATATGTTTTAAAAAATATTAAGAATAATTTTTAAAAATTGCATTTTTGTGATGTTTGAGATTTTGAAAAGGAAGAAAGGTGTTTACTTTATAAATAAATTGGAACTAGTTTGGAATTGATGGAGTTTAAGTTTGAAATATTTACTAGTTTAAAATAATATCATTTATATTTGGTTTGAATTTAAAATTTGTTGAAGATAATTATTTTTATGGATTTTGAAGTATAAAAGACCTAGGAGGATTTCTAAAATGGGATTTCAAGTTTATAAACTTATTTTGGCGATATACAAATGGTGAAATGTTTGGAAGGGTTTTAAAGTCCTTGAATATAAATCCCTTTATTAATAATATTTTGGAACATAAATAATGTTTTGAGAAAAGTTAAATGAATTTCTTGTTTTGAATTTTTAATAATTAAATTTGAAATTAGTTGTTGAAAGTGTTGCTTTAAATAAATGAAAATTTTGTTTGGACAATGTGTAGAATTTTTAGTTAAAAACGGTGATTAGTTTTGACTACAAATCTCAAACCATCGATCCATTTTTAATGAATTTAATTTCCTTAGAAATCTACCTCTTTAGAGAACAATTTTCATTTGAAATGCAATGCTAAAATTTGAAGTTAACTATGGTTAAAATGTGAACTAAAAGTGATATATTTTGCTGTCCAAAAATTGAAAATTTCGTGAAACAGTGCTGACTTCATTCAACCATAACTTTTGAACGGTTTGTCGGATTTGGAAATTTTTGCCCTTTTTGGAAAGCTAATAAGATAAGGAATAACTTTTGTTTCAAGTGTTTTGCAAAATTTTGACGTTTTCTTGACTAAAATTGTGTGGTTTATATGTGGGTTTACACTTCTATTCCAATTTCATAATTTGATGCCTTTGAAAAAAATTACCTAAGCAGTTAATAGAATAATCCATGGTTTTATAGTTTAGTGTACTGGCTACCTCACTTGCGTCATTTATATGCTTGTTAATGACTAAAACCAAGCTTTTATGAAATTTAATTTAATTCTTAAGAGCAGTTCAAAATTTTATAAAATTAGTTTTAGTGGCGCAATATGATGAGGGAGGCGAGAGCAAAATAGGAGGGGGTCGTCTACATATTAGAGGGTACAAACTCCATCAGAAGTAATATCGCTCCCAAATCTAGGCAAGATGTTATTATATATGGCTAGATTTATAATTATTTAAAAAACTTCTGCTCTTAAGTTAGAGAGTAGGTGTGAGGGGGGATCCCCCTATCGAAGATCCCTTTTTTATCGAATTCTGTTATTCTTAATCCCATTTACCGAAATGGTTAAAACACCATATTTCAAGATGATATTGATCCAAGAGATCCATTTATCAGTGAACCCCCTAGCTTTTAGTGTGTCCAATAGAAAGCCCCAGTCAATCGAATCAAAGGCCTTGGTGAAATTCAATTTAAGTGTTTTGATAGAACTTTAGGGATTATCTTAACAAAGAAATTGATTAGGGATGTTGATCTAAAGTTAGTAAGTTCTTCCATAATTTCTTTTTTAGGGATTAGAATAACATTGGCATAATTATACCTACCAATTAATCGAAGTAAAGCTTGTCAGAAAGAAGCATTGTGTCATTTTTTATTGTTTTGAAAGAAAATTATCGAGAAGCCTTTTGGACATGTCACTAGCCAAGCCATTTATGGCAGTCCAAACTTTATCTTCCATAAATCAAGATTCTAATTCACGGAGAGTGGGGTCCATGCTCAGATATAAGGATGACCAATTCACTTAAATCCCTCGCCTACATTTGCTACCATATATTCCTTATAGTGATTTGTAAAAATGTTGTTTGGCTTAACTTGGTCGTTAATTTTGATTGATTTAATGGTATTATGATGTCTTCTACCATTAGTCGTGTGATGGAAATGTTTAGTGTTTATATCCTGATGTGCACGTAAATGTGCATATATTTACACCAATATTTAATCTATTTTTATATAAATAAATGTCATATTTGGGCATTTTAACATGACTAAAACCAAAATTCAATTATTTTCAAATCATCCGCTATTCATCTTCATTCAGGGGCAAAATGGTCATTTTTGTGAATGTTTAAATTTGAGAATTTTTACTTGGACAATTTTTTATAATTTTTATAGGAATTTGGATGCATATGTGATGTGCACGTAAATGTGCATATATTTACATCCATATTTTATCTCTTTTTATTTAAATAAACATCATATTTAGGCATTTGTACATGTTAAAACCAAAATTCAATTATTTTTCAAACCATCATATTTTCATCTTCATTCAGGGGCAAAATGGTCATTTTTGTGTATGTGTAAATTTGAGAATTTTTACTTGGGCATTTTTGATGATTTTTATAGGAATTTGGATGCATATGGAAGAGGCTTATATGAAGATACATGCATGCACAAATGAATACAAAGGAAAGAAGAGGGAAATAATTCAAAGTGAAGATCATGGAGGACCTCACCTACCCACCTACCATAATGTACAAATTAGAGGCTAATGAACATGCTTATGGAATTATTGGCTTCATCTACACTTAAATGATGATTAGTAGAAGCTAATGATTACTTGGCCTCCACACTTCCTAAGGGGTATTTTGGGAAGCCCCCTAAAAATAGAATTAGGGTTTTATGGATGTATAAATAGCCCTCTTATGTACATGTAAAGGATCTTCTACTCTTTCATTTTACTTAGGAAATTGAGAGAGCAAATTGTATGCTTAATGTTCTACGAAATAAAAATGGCTTATAAGCCTCTTTCTTCTCCTTTTTCTACATGCTTTTATTTGTTTTTATGTTAATGCTTTTATTTATGTTCTTTTCTTTATTTGTAGAATAGTTTTACATTCATGCAAGTAGTGTAGCTTAATTTCTTTTGTTGTAAGTAGTCTAATTACATTCTCTTCTTTGCTTATTCTCTATTTCTTCTCTTTTTAATGTTGAGAGTTACGTGTGTTGCTTCAATGCCACAAATGAGTAGCTAAACCCCTTCAATTTAGAGGTAATGAAGCTCTCAAATCTTATGTAATTTCAACATTTTATGATCTCATTTGGTTTATGCTTCATGAAGTGAGTTTTGATGCAAGTTTATACAAGTGGGTTTGATAGCTTATATTGCTTATGCAAATGAGCTATTCTTATTCAACATAAACACACTTTGCATCATCATTTGCTAATCCATTTTTGATTGTGAAATTAAAGTAAAAATGAAATTTGATGATCTATATTACTAGTTACAATAGTAAATAGATCATACTTAAAATAGCTTTTGCTTTTGCTTCATTTTCATGAGAATTATAAGTGGTTTATTTGTTGTATTATAGTTTGATGGTTTGAGTTATGTTAATTAATAACATAAACAAACCATACTTATGATCAATACAACAATATTTCACTTCATATCAAAAGCTAGAGATCACAAATTGTTTGTTTGTTGATTTACGAAAATATGAGAGTGGATTTGCCTCTAAATTGTTCTCTAGTTCAATAGTTTTTAAATCACATTTTAATTCTAGCTTTAGCTTCTTTTTGTAGTTAACAACTTTCATCTCACTTTGGTCTAATTTGATTGAATAGATTTTTAATCTCTCACAATTCCCTACGGATCGACCCATATTCGCCACGTACTACAAAGTGTATGCCGTGCGCTTGCGGTTTATTTTAATTTGCAATTTTTCAGCAAATTTCTAAACCGATAGAAATCTTGTCGATTAACAAGTTTTTGGCGCCGTTGTCGGGGAATTTGTTTTGATTTTGATTTTCTATTCTTCGAATTATTTTTGTTTGATTTCTGTGTGATTTTATTTGTGTGTTTGTTTGCTATTTAAAAAAAAATTGTTCTGTGTGTTGTTTGATTTTGTTTTTGTTGTTTGTTGTTTACTAGTTTCCTTTTTATTTGCATTTTCATTATTTAAAAAAAAGCATACACAATTTCAAAAAGAATATATATATATATATATATATATTCCATTCGATTTTCTATTTCAGTTACAAGTTTTTATTTTGCAATTTACAAAACAAAAAAAACAAAAACAGTGTACTGTGCACTATTCACTGTGCACAGCCTGCACACAGCCTGCCTTCTACACTTCAACCCACATTTGCACTCCACAGCAGCCCCCCACTTCTCCACCTCCTTGAACATCACCTACATTCCAGACTACAACAACTTCAAGTCGACAGCAACAACCTGCACACACCCTGTCTCCTCCCTCTTCTTCCAGCACCCCCTACAATCTGCCATAACAACTACCCACTGCTCCATTCCTCAGACTCCACTGCCATATCAGAAACCTTCAACCCATCAAACCCTTGCATTTCACAACATCACCTGACTTTTCGACTGTGCATCTTCCAGTCAACCACACAAACATCATTTCTGTCTACTATACCATCCAATCACTGCCTTCTCACTCTCCTTGTCACAACAGACCATCACCAAACCCTCACTTCCACTGAGCCCAACCTATATCACCACTCACCAAAAGCATCTCTGCATAGTGCAAAAAAAACAACTGCAAACATAAAGCTTGCCTCTGTTGCCACTGCCTATTACCTAATTGCAAGCTACCAGTCCAAACTCCTCTGCTCCACCAATCGAAAACATTAGCAAAATGCACGCAACCGCGACCCATACATCCTCAATCACGACATCCCAAACGACCTTGGACCCAGTCAAACAGTCACGAGTCGCCTCAAAACGCTTCATCCTTAATTATAGCCATGACCAACTACAACTCATAGCATAACCTATTTTTGCTATTCATACCCACCACTTCAAAACATTTACTTCCCTGACAACCCACCACTTCCAGTCACTCTAAGTTTTGACAACTGAACAACTTCCAATAATCTCTAGTCTCATCCCATTGTACTGCTCGATTGCCTTACCTTCCTTTGCAATTCATACACCATATTCTCTGCCTCAAGCACACTTCCTTAACCTTCACGCAAGTTGCTGACATACCCAAAATACAACTTAGCCATCAGACATACCACTTCACAACTCCAATACAACACAAATCAACACTGCCCTGATATCACTGCCCCTTCCTCCACTCCAACCACACACCCACGTTTGTTGCACCACAAGTCTGCAACCATCAACCGTAAAATTCTGCCATCCCCTACAACTTTCACTACTGTCCAATCACCAAATTTGAAACATCCCAAAGTCACCTCTGGCCTCATCGACTCCACAGCAATTCGCCACAGCCAAATCAATCGCCAATCGCCTAAAATTTAACACCCAACTTCAATCAAAAAGCCAAATACTCCAAACCCGAGACTCGAAATCACACATCATCAAATCAGCACCGCGAGCATCAAGCAGGCAATTCAATTCGAATTTATGGATTTTGGGAAGGTTGCCAAATCAGAATTGCAGAAGGAAGAACTGCTTGCCTAAAAATAATTGCTGCTTGCTTATAAAAAATTGCCGCTAAAAAAAATTATTGCTAATAATCTGCACGCTCTGGTATTGTGCTTTCATCTCTAGTGCGTTATTGGTTGCTTGCATTTGCATTTATATATATAAAAAAATTCAAAACCCAAAAACAAAAACAAACTTCATTTTAGTTGCATTGTAAATTCACGTTTAATTTTTGTTTTGCATTCATCTCATCTTATTTTCTTTTCTAAGGGCAATACCCTAATTCACAAAAGGTGAGGGATTTCATCACCCTTTCCTTAGCCCACAAACGCATTTCATCGTAGAATTTGACTAATAATAAAGGTTAGACATTCGACTTAAGGGTGTCGCGAGCTCATCTAGGGCTTAATTGTATCTTCACAATTGTTTTCTTTGAAAAATTCTATTTCTTGGTGTCTAGGCTACGGCAGAGTAATAACCAGTTATAAAAATTACGGTGATACGTAAATATTATATTGGTTGTTCCTCTGAAGGTACTAAAACCTTCGGCTGCATTGCTACGGTGATTCGTGGTGCACAGGTAACCCCTGCCCGTTACCTGGCTGAGAAATATTTTTGTTGATTTAAAACAAAGTGTGATTATACAATTTTGGGTTAGGAGCTACTAAGGATAGAAAACTGTAATGAAGTCCTTTGCATTCATTTAGTTGCATTAGTTCATGCATATATAAAAACAAACAAAAAAAATCCAAAATCCAAAAAAATTTGTAAATTTTACTTAACTTTTTTTTTTAAAAAATCCTTTTAAATCATTTCCTTTGAAAATTTTCAAACAAAAACAAAAATCCAAAAAAATATATAAAAAATCTTTTCAAATTTTTTTTTTTGAAAATTCAAAAACAAAAATCAAATTTCCATATTCTAAAAAAAACAAATATCCTTTTAGTAAATATTTGAAAATTCAAAAAACAAAAAAAATAATACCAAAACAAAACATATAAAAAAAATTAAAAAACCAAAAACAAAACAAAAATCAAGCTTCTCTTTTGAAAATAAATTTCACTTGGTAAATAGTTTTCTCCCTTGTAAAAAAACAAACAAATTTTTCACTTCGTTTTTCAAATTTTCTTCCATTCTCTAAACTCGACTCTAACTTCTTTCTCCTCTCGACTTTCACTTGTGCATGAGTACTTGGACTCGCGACACAACAACCAATCATTGGACTCGCGACTCGACAACTAACCGTTTAACTCGAACAAAGGATCCTCCCGAAATGGCAAACGAGAACGCCCCCCAAACTCTTATGGATAGAATCTTTCCCGATAGAGTTTCTATTCCATCTTGCATCACGTTACCCGCCCCTACGGGTAACCATTTCGAAATTCACTCAAACCATATTGCCACTCTTCCGAAATTTGGCAATTTCGAACATGATGATCCATACATCTCCTTGACTAAATTCGAACAAGTTTGTGCAACCATTAAACTCCAACAACTTTCTGATGATGGAATCAAACTTCGATTAATCCCATTCGCTCTTAAAGATTATGCTGAAAAATGGTTGTACAGATTACCATCGAACTCAATTAAAATGTGGGAAGAATTCGTAAAATCTTTCTTAAAAAAGTTCTACCCTTTAGAAAAAACGAGTAGAATTCGAAACGAAATTGTAAATTTTCATCAATTCAAGGGAGAACCATTCGGAAATTTTTTTGAAAGATTCAAAGAGCTTTTGATAAAATGTCCACACCATAACTTTGAAAAATGGACGATTTGCCAAACTTGTATAATGGACTCGAAAATAGATCACGTACCATGCTCGAATCAATGTGCCAAGGCAACTTTCTTGCCCAACATCACGACGATGCTTGGCAATTTCTTGAAAACCTTGCCGAAAAATCATCCCAATGGGAACGTTCAAACGAAAAATCAATTTACTCACGATCGAGTGCACAGTCAGTAGGATCTTCTTTTTCTTTGGAAGCTAAGATCGACGCAATGATTAAAAAATTTGATAATGTTTTCTCATCGAATCAAATGAACCAAACTTCCCAACCGATGTGTTATAAATGCAACGATCCTAATCATATAGCCGATCAGTGTCCCAATTCTGTCGAACAAATCAATGCTTTCAATAAAGCCAAAAATGACCCGTTTTCTCCAATGTACTACCCTGGTTGGAGAAATCATCCGAATTTTGCGTGGAACCATAACAATCCCAACACAAATACGATTCGTCCCAATTTTCAAGCATTTCCGAATAATGCTTCAAATCCTCCCTTTCAGCCCAACAATTTTCAACCAAACCTTGCGGGTCCGTCTCATAATCAACCACAATGATCAAATTTTCAACCAAATTCTACTCATCCTCCCCAAGACGATAAACGTTTAAGTTCACTTGAGAAAACTCTTGAAACGTTGGCTAAAGCAACTACTCAAAGCCTTCAATCAAACAGCAATTTGCAAAATTTATTGACTTCATATATGCAAAACACGAACCAATCAATTGCAAAACTCGAAATGCAAATGAGTCAATTAGCCACGTCTGTGAGCGAACGTGAACGAGGAACATTCCCAAGCCAACCCATTTCAAATCCCAGAATTCAAAACGCAAATTCAAATCAAGCCCATGTTGTTCAAGATAGCAACGTCACCCAATTGAATGTTATCACGACTCTACATTCCGGTAAACAAATCGATAATCAAGTCGTTAATCCAAACGATTTACCGGAAACTTCTCTCGACACTTCTAAAACAACAAACGACTCAGAACAGAACTTGGAGCCAAACGTTGAATCGAATGCTAATCAAAATTCTTCTTCCTCTACTCGAGTAGACCCGCCTACCGAGTATCGTGTTCCATTTCCACATCGTCTTCGACCAAAGAAACACTCGGACCAAATGGAAAAGATGTTGGAAATTTTTGAACAAGTCAAATTTAACATTCCGCTTCTTGACATCGTTCAACAAGTCCCCACTTACGCGAAATTTCTTAAGGACTTATGCACCCAAAAGCGACACACTCAAGTGCCCAAAAAAGTCTTCTTAGCCGCCAGTTTGAGTGAAGTCTTGTCTCAATCCATGCCCGTTAAATACAAAGATCCTGGTTGCCCTACGATTTCGTGCACAATTGGAGATAACACGATTAACAAATGCTTAATAGACTTAGGTGTGAGTGTCAACTTGATTCCATACTCCGTGTACGAACAATTAGGCTTAGCTGAGCTCAAACCCACAAAAGTAAAGCTTCAATTCGCCGATCGATCCATTAAGAAGCCTCTGGGAGAAATCGAAGACGTGCTCATTCAAGTAGGGCAATTCATATTCCCCGTTGATTTTATCGTTCTTGAAACACAACCCATGTCAAATTCCATTGATTTTAGGACGACCATTCTTAGCCACCTCAAATGCCTTAATCAATTGTCGTAACGGATCGATGAAAATTTCTTTTGGAAACATGACTTTGGACCTTTATATTTTCAATCTTGAAAGACAATCAAATGAACCTCGTGACCAAACATTCGAAGTTAGTGCCATTCACGAAAACTTCGAAAACAAGGCACTTGTCTTGACGATGAACGCGAGGCCGAGTACGAAAAATTGTTTCACAAAATTCCCAATGAAATTGAATACACTCTTACCTTTGAATCGCTTCCAGTTGAGTCCGAATCTCAACCCAACTCTTTGATCGAAAAACTCCCGAAGTTGGACCTCAAACCACTTCCCGATCACCTTAAGTACGCATACTTAGGTGATAACAAAACGTTGCCTGTCATAATTTCTGCAACTCTCTCTCTTGATCAAGAAGCTTCTCTTCTCTCTATTCTTTCGAAAAACAAGGAAGCGATGGGATGGTCGATCTCCGATATAAAGGGAATTAGTCCCGCTCTTGTCCAACATCGCATCCATTTAACCGACGATGCCAAGCTTGTTCGTGACGTGCAACGAAGGCTTAATCCAAAAATGAAAGATGCGGTGCGTGATGAAATTCTTAAACTTCTCGACAATGGAATCATTTACCCAATCTCTGATAGTTCATGGGTTAGCCCAATTCACGTTGTACCGAAAAAGTCTGGGCTAACCGTTGTCAAGAATGATTCAAACGAACTTATTCCAACTCGTACTCAAACGGGTTGGCGTGTTTGCATTGACTACAGAAAACTAAATGCCGCAACATGAAAAGATCACTTCCCCCTTCCTTTCATTGACCAAATGCTCGAAAGTATAGCCGACCATGAATTTTACTGTTTCCTTGATGGTTATTCCGGCTATAACCAAATTCAAATCGCTCCCGAAGATCAAGAGAAAACGACTTTCACGTGTCCATTCGGAACCTTTGCTTATCGACGTATGCCATTCGGACTTTGTAACGCTCCTGTGACTTTCCAACGATGCATGGTTGGAATCTTTTCCGACATGATTGAACGCTTTCTAGAAGTTTTTATGGACGATTTCTCAATCTTTGGCGATTATGTTTCCCAATGTTTACATCATCTCGAATTGGTTCTAAATCGATGTAAAGAAAAACATTTGACTTTGAATTGGGAAAAATGCCACTTTATGGTCAAACAAGGCATAGTCCTTGGACATATCATCTCAAATAAAGGCATTAAGGTAGATAAAGCGAAAATTGATGTTATTGCAAATTTACCCATTCCCAAAACTGTTAAGGACATTCGATCATTTCTTGGACACGCTGGCTTTTACCGATGCTTTGTGAAAGACTTTAGCAAAATTGCTCGTCCTTTGATGACTCTTCTTGGAAAAGACGTTCCTTTCGATTTTAACTTTGATTGTATCTCTTCTTTTGAACGTCTTAAGAACGAACTCTTTCTGCTCCAATCATTTGTGCGCCCAATTGGGATCTTCCTTTCGAAATAATGTGTGATGCTTCGAACTTTGCCGTTGGTGCTGTCTTAGGATAACGCATCAACAAGATCCTTCACGTGATTTACTACGCGAGTATGACTTTGAACGACGCTCAACTCAACTACACAACAACCGAAAAAGAGCTTCTAGCTGTCGTTTTTGCTCTCGAAAAATTCCGACAATACTTGATAGGGTCACACATTACTGTGTACAAGGACCGCTCTGCGCTTCGATATCTCTTTGCTAAAAAGGATGCCAAATCCCGCTTGATTCGTGGGATCCTTTTACTTCAAGAATTTGACCTTACAGTTAAAGACAAAAAAGGATCCGATAACGTCATAGCCGATCACTTGTCTCGTCTTCCGAACGCACCATCTTTTTTGTCAATCAATGAAAACTTCCCGGATGAACAACTCCTTTCAATTTCTATCGACCCATGGTACGCTGATATAGTGAACTACTTGGTCACTAAAGAAACTCCCTCATCGTGATCCAAACAGGACAAATGCAAATTCATGTCCCAAGTGAAGTATTTCTATTAGGACGATCCATACTTGTTCAAATATTGTCCCGACCAAATCATCCGACGTTGCATTCTGGATAATGAGATTAGGAGTGTTCTTTCATTTTGCCACGATCAAGCGTGTGGTGGACATTTCGGTCCTCGAAAAATTGCAGAAAAAGTGCTTCAGTGC
Organism: Allium fistulosum; assembly: GCA_030737815.1. Classification (NCBI taxonomy): domain Eukaryota; kingdom Viridiplantae; phylum Streptophyta; class Magnoliopsida; order Asparagales; family Amaryllidaceae; genus Allium; species Allium fistulosum. The sequence goes on along the minus strand of CM060903.1, from coordinate 325,052,727 downwards.
GGTTTCTATTGGCCTTCTCTATTCAAAGACTCGTTTGAATTTTGTAAAACTTGTGATCGATGTCAAATGCTTGGACGAATTTCTCGACGAGATATGATGCCTCTAAACCCCATTCTTACGATCGAAATCTTTGATGTTTGGGGTATAGACTTTATGGGACCTTTTCCCAATTCTTTTGGAAACTTGTATATCCTTCTCGCTGTCGATTACGTTTCAAAATGGGTTGAGGGTTGAAGCCGTTCCTTGCAAAACCAACGACCATAAAATTGTTGTGAAATTTATCAAAGAAAACATCTTTTCGAGGTTCGACACACCTCGCACAATAATCAATGATAACGGGACCCGTTTTTGCAACCGTTCTTTTGAAACTTTAATGAAAAAATACTCGATAACCCACAAGTTATCCACTCCGTATCATCCTCAAACTTGTGGCCAAGTTGAAGTTTCAAATCGACAAATAAAAAAAATCTTGGAGAAAACTGTCAATAAAAATCGAAAAGATTGGTCTTAGAAATTGACCGACGCGCTTTGGGCTTACCGTACTGCTTTTAAAACTAACCTTGGGATGTCCCCATTTCGTTTAGTTTACGGTAAAGCTTGCCATTTACCCGTTGAAATCGAACACAAAGCGCTGTGGGCAATTAAGAACTTAAACTTTGATCTTGAGAAAGCTAGTGAAAACCGGAAACTACAACTCCACGAACTAGAAGAACTTAGGAAGGACGCGTATGAAAACGATAAAATTTACAAAGAAAAAACCAAAGTTTTTCATGACAAGTCAATCCTAAGGAAAACGTTTTCTCCTAACCAAAAAGTTCTTTTATATGACTCAAGACTTCATTTATTCCCTTGGAAACTTAAATCGAGATGGACCGGACTATTTGTGGTACGAACTGTTTTTCCACATGGTGCCGTAGAAGTAGAAAACCCCGGGGATGGATCGGTTCAAAGTCAACGGTCATCGTCTGAAACCTTTCTTGGAATTGCCAAATAACCAAGAGGAGGAGCTCATGATCCTTCATGAGCCAAGCTACGTCTAGTAAGAATGTTAACCCTCTTTTGTAAATATGTACATAGTTTTCCCCGTTACACTCATTATATCATGCATTGACTGTGGGGACACAGTCAAAATTAAGTGTGGGGGGAGTCTCATTTTCATTTTTTAGTTTCATGGCATTTTTGAACTTTCAATTTTCTTTTAACTTAAAAAAAATCTCAAAATTTCAAAATCTCAAAAACATTTTCTTTTTAGCATTTTGATTTATTTTTGAGGAAACACTATGGGATAAGTATAAGTTTTGGTTAATAAATTGAAATTTTTGAAAATTTATTTGTCTTAACAAAAATAAAAATGAAGTTTGATTACAAATAACAATGGTTTAACTAGTATATAGGAAGGTTCATATGTGTTAATTATGAAGTATGTTCTAATTGAAAATCTTTGTTTAAAAAAATGGTAAATTTAAAGTAAAGGATATAACATTTTTATCTTCTAAGTTAAATGGTGCTAAGATGATTTTGCAAAACTCTCTTTTTCTAAAATAAAAAAACATTTGTATATATGTATATATATATTTTTAACACCAAGAGTCATGTGTTCACACTCGTGTGTTCACTCGCCATGCTCTGTACCCTTCTCACGTAAGACCGTAAGGCAGTGCATGATCGGTATATCTGGCCTCAGTTTATCTGAGTTAGGTGTATGTATATAAAAATTATTTTTAATAACGTCTACAGTCGATAAGTGTTCACACTTGTGTGTTCACTCGCAACGCTCTGTATTTCCCTCACATCAGTCCTCAAGGCAGTGCATGGGTAATATATCTGACCTCAGTTTACCTGAGTAAGACATATGTAAATATTGTCAATATCAATGAAATTTTCAAGTAAGAGAGAGTAAGCAATTGAAATCCAAGCACCATTTTAACTTGTTTGATTTAACTTGTTATTGAAAAGAAACGAGAATACCACTTTGACAAACTTTGATAATCAACTAAGGATTTATTTCATAGTTACACTTTGTTATCAACCGAAACAACGAGTTAAACTATTGTCTATTTGTTATGATGACTTGATTTTTGTTGGAAATTTTGACGAGTAAATGACTTAAATTTTCAAGATAATGACCAAGACTTATATTTAACTTCTTTGTGTTGATTTAAGAGTAAATTCATCATTTGTAAATATTTTCAAGAACTTGCATTCATTCCATTGTAAATTAATCTTCCATTTTGGAAATATTTTCACTTTGCATCTGGATTTTGTAGGTAGTATCCGCTGAAAACCCTCACGAGACAACACTCATCCTACTGGGGACACCCAGAGGTTTAACGGCTTGTTGCATACGCTCAATGCAATCATGCTCCCTATGAAAACAGATTTATCTTAGTTTTCCTTTATTTGAGGACGAATAAAAAGATAAGTGTGGGGGTATTTGATGTGCACGTAAATGTGCATATATTTACATCCATATTTTATCTCTTTTTATTTAAATAAACATCATATTTGGGCATTTGTACATGTTAAAACCAAAATTCAATTATTTTTCAAACCATCATATTTTCATCATCATTCAGGGGCAAAATGGTCATTTTTGTGCATGTGTAAATTTGAGAATTTTTACTTGGACATTTTTGATGATTTTTATAGGAATTTGGATGCATTTGGAAGAGGCTTATATGAAGATACATGCATGCACAAATGAATACAAAGGAAAGAAGAGGGAAATAATTCAAAGTGAAGATCATGGAGGACCTCACCTAGCCACCTACCTTAATGTACAAATTAGAGGCTAATGAACATGCTTATGGAATTAATGGCTTCATGTACACTTAAATGACGATTAGTAGAAGCTAATGATTACTTGGCCTCCACACTTCCTAAGGGGTATTTTGGGAAGCCCTCTAATAATAGAATTAGGGTTTTATGCATGTATAAATAGCCCTCTTATGTACATGTAAAGGATCTTCTACTCTTTCATTTTACTTAGGAAATTAAGAGATCAAATTGTAAGCTCAATGTCCTATGAAATAAAAATGGTTTCTAAGCCTCTTTCTTCTCCTTTTTCTACATGCTTTTCTTTGTTTTTTTATGTTAATGCTTTTATTTATGTTCTTTTCTTTTCTTTGTTAGTAGAATACTTTTACATTCATGCAAGTAGTGTAGCTTAATTTCTTTTGTTGCAAGTAGTTTAATTACATTCTCTTCTTTGCTTATTCTCTATTTTCTTCTCTTTTTAATGTTGAAAGTTACTTGTGTTGCTTCAATGCCACAAATGAGTAGCTAAACCCCATCAATTTAGGGGTAATGAAGCTCTCAAATCTTATGTAATTTCAACATTTTATGATTTATGATCTCATTTGGTTTATGCTTCATGAAGTGAGTTTTGATGCAAGTTTATACAAGTGGGTTTGATAGCTTATATTGCTTATGCAAATGAGCTATTCTTATTCAACATAAACACACTTTGCATCATCATTTGCTAATCCTTTTTTGATTGTGAATTTAAAGTAAAAATGAAATTTGATGATCTATATTACTAGTTACAATAGTAAATAATTCATACTTAAAATAGCTTTTGCTTTGGCTTCATTTTCATGAGAATTATAAGTGGTTTGGTTGTTGTATTATAGTTTGATGGTTTGAGTTATGTTAATTAATAACATAAACAAACCATACTTATGATAAATACAACAATATTTCACTTAATATCAAAAGCTAGAGATCACAAATTGTTTGTTTGTTGATTTACGAAAATATGAGAGTGGATTTGCCTCTAAATTATTCTCTAGTTCGATAGTTTTTAAATCACATTTTAATTCTAGCTTTAGCTTCTTTTGTAGTTAACAACTTTCATCTCACTTTGGTCTAATTTGATTGAATAGATTTTTAATCTCTCACAATTCCCTGCGGATCGACCCGTATTCGCCACGTACTACAAAGTGTACGCCGTGCGCTTGCGGTTTATTTTAATTTGAAATTTTTTGGCAAATTTCTAAACCGATAGAAATATTGTCGATTAACAATATGGAAGAGGCTTTTATGAAGATACATTCATGCACAAATGAATACAAAGGAATGAAGAGGGAAATAATTCAAGATCATGATCATGGAGGACCCCACCCACTTACCTAAATCTTCAATTAGAAGCTATTGGACAACTAAGTGGAGGTTAATGCTTCAAGCACATTTAATGATGGATTAATTGGTGGCTAATGGTTACTTGGAGGCCACACTTCCTAAAGGGTATTTTGGGAAGCACCCTAAAAATTGAATTAGGGTTTTATGCATGTATAAATAGCCCTCTTATGTACATGAAAATATCTTCCTACTCTCTAAAATTTGTTAGGAAATTAAAATTCAAGTTGTAAGCTCTATGTTTCATGAAATAAAAATGGCTTCCTAGCCTCTTTCTCTTCTCTTTTCTACTTGTTTTTATTTACTTTTATGCTTATGCTTATTTCTATGCTCTTCTCTTTTCTTTGTTAGTAGATTAGATTTACATTCAAGCAAGTAGTGTAGCTTTGTTTTTTATGCAAGTAGTTAGTAGTTAATCTCTCTTTCTTCCTTTGCTTAGTTTCCATTTCTTTGCTTTTTAATGTTGAAGTTTACAAGTGTTGATTTGATAACACAAATGAGTAGCTAAACCACTTTGATTTAGGGGTAATGAAGCTCTCTAACTTTATGTAATTTCAACATTTCTATGATTTATGATCTCTTTTATTTGTGCTTCATGAAAGTGAATCTTGATGTAAGTTTATACAAGTGGGTTTGATAGCTTATGTTGCTTTTGTAAATGAGCTATTCTTATTCAACATAAACACAATTTACATCATCATTTTCTAATTGATTTTTGATTTTGAAATGGAAGTAAAAACAAAATTTGATGATCTATATTACTAATTACAATAGTAAATAGATCATACTTAAAATAGCATTTGGTTTGGCTTCATTTTCATGAGAATTTATAAGTGGTTTATTTGTGGTATTATAGTTTGATGGGTTAAGTTATGTTAATTAATAACATAAATAAACCATACTTATGATAAATGCAACAATTATTTCACTTAATATCAAAACTAGAGATCATAAAATATTTGTTTGTTGATTTACAAAAATATGAGAGTGGATTTGCCTCTAAATTGTTCTCTAATCTCATAGTTTTTAATCTCATTTTAATTCTAGTTTTAGCTTCATTTTGCTTGTAGTTAACAATTTCCTCTCCATTTGGTATAATTTGATTGAACTGATTTTTAAAATCTAACAATTCCCTGCGGATCGACCCTTACTCACCACGTACTAACTATTGTACGCCGTGCGCTTGCATTTTAAATTTTATTATAAATTTTTTGATGATTTTCTAATTCGATAGAAAATTCGTCGTCAAACAAGTTTTTGGCGCCGTTCCGGGGGAATTTGTTTTGATTTTGATTTTCTATTCTTCGAATTATTTTTCGTTTTGATTTCATTATGTATTTGTTTTGTGTGTTTGTTTGCATTTAAAAAAAATTGTTTGTTTGTGTTTGATTTTTGCTTGCATTTGATTGTGTGTTGTGGCTTTTCATCTTGCATTTGCATTTTTTGTTAAAATATATATATATATATATATATCAATTTCATTTGAAAAAGAAAAGGAAAAAAATTATTCCATTTCATTTTATTTTAGAACTTTTCTCTTTACAATTTCCTTTTCACAGTTTCAACTTGCATTTACTGTTACACTAGTTGCATATATATCCTTGCCAACCATCCACAGCTTAAACTCACTGTCTACTCTCTACTTATAACTACTGCAACAACACATTAATACATCTCCCTTCCAAACTTCTGTCATCCCCTCCACTGCACTTCTCAACCCTTCACTGTACATCAATTTTCTAAAACCAACATTCCACTTAACCATTTCATTTCTCATTAATAAAAAAGATAGTAGCCCTTCAATACAACAGTATCAACACAAACTTGCATCAGTGCAACCTCTCAACTGATCAAATATCACTACACTGACTACAAACTACAACATCCATCACCATCCGAACATCTTCTCACTGCTGCTTCAGACACAATCACAACCAACCCAGACCATCACCGCCCACTGCCATATATTGTGCATACCATATTACAACTACTTCGACTTCAACGGCTGCCCCACTGACCACATTTCACAACATACATACCCACTGCCTTCTTACTGCAAAATACATTACTGCCAAACATTCACACTCTCCTACCTTGTCTCTGTCCGAAATTGCAAACCAATCTCCTACCATACTTGTCGCCGAACCACTCACCTCCGATCATCTGAACCCCAGTTCATTCCCCAACCAAACACAACAGTCTCTACATCCACACCACAAAACCATTTTCTGCTCTTCAACAAATCTGTGCACACAACAAAACTGTGCCTTGCAACAGCCTATACTTCAACCTTCAAACCAGAGCACACTTCATAGCCAAAAATTTCAACCATCCCCTTCAAACTCCTACCTCAAACTGCTACAATTCTACTGCCTGGCGACTCTTCAACCAACAGACCTATGCTCCATAATCCTGCACTTTAACATTACAGCCATCTACATCTCCACATTGATCAACCACCACCCCAACTCATTCTACCAATACTTCTTCCTGAACACCAAAACCACTACAACACTACAAGTACTATCAACATACATCACAACAATCGAACCACCACTCGTCTCTTCCACTCGGTGGCAACCCACGTCACTACAGACCTACCCTCTACTCCAACCAGTCTGCCATTATCCTTACCACTGCCTTCACCAATTTACTACTGCCGCCGAACACTAGTTTGGAATTGATGGAGTTTAAGTTTGAAATATTTACCAGTTTAAAATAATATCATTTATATTTGGTTTGAATTTAAAATTGTTGAAGGTAAATATTTTTATGGATTTTGAAGTATAAAAGACCTACGAGAATTTCTAAAAAGGGATTTCAAGTTTATAAACTTATTTTGGCGATATACAAATGGGGAAATGTTTGGAATGGTTTTAAAGTCATTGAATATAAATCCCTTTATTAATAATATTTTGGAACATAAATAATGTTTTGAGAAAAGTTAAATGAATTTCTTGTTTTGAATTTTTAATAAATTAAATTTGAAATTAGTTGTTGAAAGTGTTGCTTTAAATAAATGAAATTTTTTTTGGACAATGTGTAGAATTTTTAGTTAAAAACAGTGATTAGTTTTGACTACATATCTCAAACCATCGATCCATTTTTAATGAATTTAATTTCCTTAGAAATCTACCTCATTAGAGAACAATTTTCATTTGAAATGCAATGCTAAAATTTGAAGTTAACTATGGTTAAAATGTGAACTAAAAGTGATATATGTTGTTGTCCAGAAATTGAAAATTTCGTGAAACAGTGCCGACTTCATTCAACCATAACTTTTAAACTGTTTGTTGGATTTTGACATTTTTGCCCTTTTTGGAAAGCTAATAAGATGAGGAATAATTTTCATTTCAAGTGTTTTGCAAAATTTTGACGTTTTCTTGGCTAAAATTGTGTGGTTTTTATATGGGCCTGCACTTCTATTCCAATTTCAGAATTTGATGCCTTTGAAAAAAATACCTAAGCAGTTAATAGAATAATCCATGTTTTTATAATTTAGTGTATTGGCTACCTCACTTGCGTCATTTATATGGTCGTTAATGACTAAAACCAAGCTTTTATGAAAGTTAATTTAAGTCTTAAGAGCAGTTCAAAATTTTATAAAATTAGTTTGAGTGGCGCGATATGATGAGGGACGCGGGAGCAAAATAAGAGGGGGTCGTCTACATATTAGAGGGTACAAACTCCATCAGAAGTAATATTGCTCCTAAATCTAGGCAAGCTGTTATTATATACGGCTAGATTTATAATTATTTAAAAAACGTCTGCCCTTAAGTTAGAGAGTAGGTGTGAGGAGGGATCCTCCTATCGAAGATCCCTTTCGTATCGAATTCTGTTGTTCTTAATCCCATTTACCAAAATGGTTAAAACACTATATTTCAAGATGATATTGATCCAGGAGATCCATTTATCAATGAACCCCCTAGCTTTTAGTGTGTCCAATAGAAAGCCTCGGTCAATCGAATCAAAGGCCTTGGTGAAATTCAATTTAAGTGTTTTGATAGAACTTTGGGGATTATCTTAACAAAGAAAATGATTAGGGATGTTGATCTAAAGTTAGTAAGTTCTTCCATAATTTCTTTTATAGGGATTAGAATAACATTGGCATAATTATACTTACCAATTAATCAAGTGAGTCATAAATATATTACAAGCATGCAAGTGGTGTTGTCTAAATTCACGAACAAAGTGAGGATATTTTTTGTAGTTCTTTTCTGGATGTCATTATTCTTCTGGCGCATCCCAATATAAAAGGTTTATAAATAACTTGTTTATACTAGCAAGTTTAATCTTTATATAAGCTAATAAGTCTATAAATTTGCACTTATAAGCGCATCTCAATATAACAAGTTTATAACTAACTAGTTAATTATGTTTAATAAAAATTAAATGAGTCTTTAACAACAACGACAATAATAATAAATTAACCAAATTTATAAAAATTAACTAAGTTTTATAAAAATTCAATAAGCTTATAAAAATTAACTATGCATTATAAAAATATAACTAAATAATAATAATAAATTTTATGGAAAATTAACTATGTATAATAATAATAATAACAATTTTATAAAAATTAACTAAGATATATAATAATAACAATAAGTTAACTAAGATTTATAATAATAATAATAATAATAGTAGTAGTAGTAAATAAACGAGCCTACAATAATAATAAATTAAGTAAGTTTATAAAAAATTAACTAAGTTTTATAAATTTCAATAAGTTTATAAAATTAACTAAGTATTATAAAAATATACTAAATAATAATAATACTAATAATAAATATTATGAAAAATTAACTAAGTATAATAATAAAAATAATTTTATAAAAATTAACTAATATTTATAATAATAATAATTATTATTATTAAATGAGTGTATTATAATGACGACAACAACAACAACAATAATAAATTAACTACGTTTTATAAAAATTCCTAAGTATTATGAAAACATAACTAAATAGTAATAATAATAATAATAATAATAATATTAGTAACTACTTAATAATAACAATAACAATAATAATAAATTTATAGAAAATTAACTAAGTATAATAATAATAATAACAACAACAATAATGACAATAATAAATTTTATAAAAAATTAATTAAATATAAAAATAGAAATAATAATAAATAATTTTACAAAAATTAACTTAGATATATAATAATAGTAGAAAATTAACTAAGATTTAAAATAATAACAATAATAAGTAAACTAAGATTTATAAATTTTAAACTTAAATAAGTTTATAACAATTAACTAAGATTTATAATAATAATAAGTTAACTAAGATGTATAATAATAATAATAAGTTAACTCAGATGTATAATAATAATAAAAATTAAATGAGTCTACAATAATAATAATAATAATAATGTTTTATTAAAATTAATTAAGTTTATAAAAATTAACTAATTTTATAAAAATTAACTAAGTTTTATAAAAATTCAATAAGTTTATAAAAGTTAACTGAGTATTATAAATATATAACTAAATAATAATAATAATAACAATAATAAATTTTATAGAAGTCATGCTAAACAAGTTAAGTCTTCTGACCTATCTATTACTAATGTTATTGAACAATTGCACTATCAATTAAGAAACAGAATCATGTATACTTGTTTTTATCTAATGTATCGTATAATTGCATTTCAATCCCTCTAACAACTTGGTATAGAAAGCACTGTAGAATTTCGAAAGAAAAATGAATAGATTTAATAGTGTTTATTGACTAATTGAGTTTTTTTCGTGTAGGATATGGATGATAATTTGTGGATATTTCTTAAAAAAATATTTGAAGGCATTAGTTGATGAAATTGTTAGTTTCTTTAAGAGCAATGCAAATATTAGTCAGACTCTGGCTTTGGATACTGCAGCTGCCATGCAGGTATAAATATTTCACTTGATACATGTTTCTCTTATTCTTACCTTCTTTATGTTGATTTCTTGGTGCACTTTTCGTCTGATATATGCAGATGACTATTGACGGAGTTAAGCGCACTGCTCAACAGCAGGTTACCAGGGTTTTAAAGGATCAGTCCAGGTTTGTCTGGGACTTATGACTATAATGTATTATATGGATAAGCTTCGGACACTTCCAAATGAATATCCAAATGATTATTTTACCATTTAGGTAATTTTGTATGAGCATGGTATACCATATACAGTACATGAATGAAACACATTTATATTAAGATAAATATGGATAGTCACGAAGACAGAAGCCTGCCACTGTATCCCCTTTGTGTTGAAATAATATAATAGGAGAAACGATCAATTAGATGTTAATGCTTTTAATAAGTTATATTTTGATTTTGATTATGGATTGGTTCAATTGTCGCATGTTAAAAATCATTTGAGATATCTAATATACATTGTTTTCAAGCCAAACTACTCAATTGCATTTAACTCTCATCTTCCTTTTATCCATTTTAAATTATAAATTTGCGAGGAAAGTAAGTATTGTTGTGAACCTAATTTTTTTAAGTTGTTGTTACTACTACTTTCAAACTGCTTGTTTAGTTTTTAAAATCACAACCTTTAGTTAAGTGTGAGTAGCCCAATTAATTAAATCAATTGTGTAATGTGCATTATATTAGTTCTGTTTACTTTTTAAAACTGCTTGTTTTATATCATGTGCATTATATTAGTTCTATTTTTTTCTGTAAAAAGTTAGTGGATACAAATATGTACTTTATGCAAGAAGGGAGATGAACAAAGAGGAAGTATGAACTGGATGTGCTAAAAAGCAATAAAAAGTTGATGTTGTACAGTGTATAAGTAAAACAGCTGAGTAGTAATTGTGAATGAGCTTGGATACTACTTTTAAAATGGAACTGTAAATGTAGAACAAAAGGTGATTAAGTGTTTAATTTGTTTATAGTTGTTAATATAAATAACTTTTACAATAGATGCATAGAACAGTACAGTGTTTAGAATACTTATATTGATAATTATGCATTTCTGTGATCCTTTCCACTTGTAGTTCTACGTTGTTTTGTTGTTGGATGCTTTCCTTTTCATACTTGCTATCTTCATCATGTGCAAACAGAGAGTGTTAGTAAGTTAAATGATATTTTGAATATGCACGATAATATCATTGTGTTATTTATGCTATAATACCTAGTCAATAGCATTGCATTAAAACTGTAAGTTCAGACAATCAAAACTGTCTTATTATATTCTACACAGTAGAACACATTGCCTATCATTAATAAGGAGCAATTAGAAAATAACAATATCTTAGGTGGAAATGAGTCTAACGCTGCAAATTCAATTCACAAAATGGGAATGTTGTCAACTCAAACACACACAGGCAACACTCCAAATTCCTTACAGTACCGTTTCTTTGCTATAATTAATTAAATAAATTTGCAATATTAACATTTTCCATAATTCTTTGTTGTATATTACACCTTATCAGGTGCTTTTTGGGAGTACTTAAATCTGGAGTGCAAGATTGTGCTATTTTCTCTGTTACTGTCTCTTTATTTGGTAAGTCTCGAACATTGCTTCTGTTGCATTCATTTATTGTAATTTCGTTGATATTATATTGAGATAATATAGCTTTTGTTGCATTCATTTATTGTAATTTCATTTCATTTTGATGTCCTATGATTAAAGCACATCACCTTTAGATCCTAAGTCTAGAATTTCATACCACATACAAGATGAACTAGTGGTTCTTAACAATTTTTTAAATCAATATGTCGGAATTCGGGTAAAGTAGCATTATACCAGCCTTACGGACTGATATTACTAATTCAAAATACAAGCTTCAAAAATATTACAGCAAAACCTAAATCATTTTTTTTTATTTAAGACCATATGAAGCGTCGGTCGGTACCAGGACAAGTGGAAAAATAATACGTATAGGTAGCAACAGTCCTAAATGTGTATAGGTTGCTAAAAGTGAATTTAAGTTTTTTGAACAAGGTTAAGATACATATAATTACAACTCTTGGCAAAAAACTGAACCTAGATGCCAATACCTGTCAAGACCCGTAAATCCGTACTCCTTGATTAAACACTAATCTCCATTGATTAACTCAAGGGGCATGGAAATACGAACCCTGAGGGGTTTTAAGAACAAGAAAAGGGAGAAGAAGAAGAAAAATAGAAGGAAAAGAAAAGAAGGAGAAGAAAGAAGAGAAGAAAGAAGAACAACATAACAACATCAGAAACAGAAACAATATCAGAATCTTACACATCGCAGCGGAACAATATATAATAGATAATCACTAGTCTTTTAAAACAAAGAGCTATATCAGTTTATACATACATCAATCAGAGTCAATATACAACAATGGACAGTTATATAAACTTGTCCTCATACAGAATACACAGCGGAATAAATAAACAAATACGGATGATACGTTACGCCATCCAGCTTGCTTCCAAAGCTCCAGAATATCCTGATAATATAACTCTATGCTGCCCGTGTGGAAATTGGTGGGCACCCAGAGTTTAGAAGGGAAACAATAAACTCCGAGTCAGTCATGGTGACTGGTGTGAGATCGTAAAACAGTTTATCTTTAAAATAAACAACAGGAAAACTTTAATGTCAATTCGCAATGCTTTTGGAAAATGAAACTACCATAAGACCTCCCACCACACACACAATGCAAACGCAGAATTGGAGGAGATTTCTTCTTATGATAGTCAAAGATGCTTACTATGCAAAAATCAAATCATTTTTGATATTATTATTAGTGCATAGTGTAGAAAACATTTCGAAAGTATAATATAAATCTTAGCCATCATAGGCATTCCGCACTTATGCCTACTATAGCTACCATCCAAACAGTGGTGACCACCATAAGTGAATGATAGGTTCTACAACTAAAACCGTACAAGTCACGTATTGTTTCTTTGGATTTCCAACAAATGGTCAGGCTAAGGAACTTCCTATGCCACGAAGGAATGCCTCTGGAATAACGTCCCGAGAACCTAACCGGATCTCTGCCAACACAAGGTCGGGTTACCTCTGCAAAAATAGGTAACTACTGACACGCGTATGCCATCCCCCGATCGTAACCGATCTTCCCGAGGATCCCCGATTCGCAACAAACCACATAATAAGCAGTATCAACATAGGTTAAGTATCTGGGCTCCATACCATGATACCACCTCTATTCAGAAGGAATGACATACACTAAGGGGCGCTACTCCCTAGAACCTTGCTGCATCCTTCCTGTTTTGACCATTTCCGGGGTGTGAGGCTCGACGAAGTCTCGTCCACAAAGCTACGCTTTCTACAAAGCCATGCTTCGGGTCAAACAAATGATCAACCTATGATCACAAAGATATAAGATCAAACAAATGATCATATCGCAAATGATCAAACACTGATCATTTCACAGCAACACTCAGTATGCCACATTACCAAATTGGGAGTATATCGCTAATAAATTTCAACTACATAATCTCTGAGCTCGTACGTCTCAGAGAAGGGTGTTAAGCTAAGAGAATAAATTCTCCGCCACCAACAGAAATGTATTTGAAAGAAATCAGCTTTATATCTCAATCTGTAACGTCAGACACACAATCCATACAAGTCTGTTCCGGGATCGAACAGAACCGAAGGCACTTCTCACGAAGCCCTTGCATATCCGGATAAATTTCTAATCACGTCCGGACTTCCCGTCACTAAGGGTGAAAAAACCTCTAAACCGGAGAACAGCCGATGTAGAGTAACTCGACGGTAATCCTTCCGTTTTCAAAAATATCCGGTCTTCAACACCGGTCATCAAATGCAATTCATTTACGACGTATCACATATTCAGAATGGGTTATACGACCCCATGGTCCTTTCCCGGCTAACCCGAATAGTGAGCGTTTATTCAAAAATAAGTGTGGCATTCAAATTCATCCAATTCACAACAAATACCCATTCAAGGTAATTATTGATAGTCGGTTATTTAACTATCAATAAAGATGCGCAACATCATCAGATTCCAAATAATTTCCCAAATTATTTATTTTCCAAAATATCTTTACTAGATATAAAATTTCCACACTTCAAAAATAAATCAACGTTTATTTTTTTCTAAACAGTTTCCATTTCCTTTATAAATTCCATAGTGAATTTATATTTCAAAATATCTACCGATATACGATCTTCAAATCGATTACAATATTCACTTTCAATTTATCTTTACAAAGATAAATCTAAAAAAAAACATTTCATTTCATTTTGGAAAACATTTCCATACTTATTCAAAAATAAGTCAGTAATTCACAAATCCACTTATTTTCAACACTTGGAAAATATTCGATATACTTAAATCAAATTAAGTATATATTTCATTCTTTAAGGAAATCATTCTCTTAAGCATATTTATTTGAGTCAAAACGAATGTTACGTAAAACATCGTTACGACGACTCAAAATCACTAGTATAGGGATTCGGAATTTAAGATAGATATATAAATCCCAATACTATATAAAAACGTTTCCTTTCGGAAATCATTTACTATAACAACAGTGTTATAGTCCACAATTTCCTTCTTCCTCGAAAACGTCTATTTCAACAATAAATGTTGAAATCTATGATTTCGATATTTAACACATTTTAAAACATCGTTAAAACAATTAACTTCATTTCAAATATTACTTTCCCAAAACATATCCATTTTACTTAATAATATATTCACTATCCAAAATCGTGAATATACTTCACTAACCAAATCTCAATAGTTTCTACACATTTTATTTCAAGAATTATCCACTATCCAAAATCGTGGATAAAATTCCCTTAATCACTTTCTATATTAAATTTATCAAATTTGATTTATTTTCGAATTTATAAAACAACGTTTATAAATTCACCTTTTTATATTTCATAACAACTTTGATTTATAGATTTCTTTTTATTAACTTCTATAATTCACTTATCAAAATAAGTGATTTCGGATTTATAAAACAATGTTTATAAATCACTTTTATACTTTATAACAATTTCAACTTATGAAATCATTTCATTTAGCAATTTCTATTTATATCCCATCTAAGTGCAAAAATCTAATTTATAAGTAAATTACTTATAAATCTTTTATTCTACAATTTCATTCATTTTTAACTTCACAATTTATAAATCTATAAATCTCGTTCACTTACGAATTCCATTGATATTTCATTTTTAACACTTATAAAAACTCGTTTTATAATTCCAATACTTTTAATTTCATAGATATCAACTTTATAAATCTTTTATATAGACCGTTTACAATATTCAAAAATCCCAACTTAAACCATTTTATAAATAAATCAACTTTTCTTTCAAAAATCACACTTTGGTTATATTTCACCAAAAATCTTAACTTTTATAACTTTAAAATTTTAGACGTTTGTTTATTTAAAATAAATCACTTCAAAAATTCAATAAAACGTCTACTTTCAAAAATCACTATAAAATCCTTTTAAAGTAAAAGTCGTTATTTTTAAACTTCAAAACTGAATCCGATGATGCAACAGCACCAATTAGTCAATCACAACAACAAACACCATATATCAATATGATAACAGAATACATCACAATATCTGTAAATCAATAAATACTGGTGAGGAATCCAGTTGGATCCCTCCAACCTGTTTCCCTTCATCCATAGATGTTGGCACAATACCAATTCCACTTCGAGGTGGAATATCGCGGTATATGGGTTTTATAAAAATCATCCGCTTACTAACGGCGCATAGGGTCTCATCCGCTATACGAGGCGGGAAATCAATCAATCCAATATATACATATGCCAATATGTATATATTGCTATATATATAGATATATCCTATTATATCTAATATCTCATCCAAATAGCAATCAATCATCAAACAATAACTGTAAAATTAAATTTCCTTCGAGTGAGAAAAATCTCACCTTAGCTTTTTATTTTGCATTCTACTTTCATCTTGACTCGATTATCTTGATTTTTAACCTTGTATAGATAATTATACAATTTATCAATATTTGAATTAAATTGAACAATTCAATTTCCATTTTGATAGATTGAATTAATTAATTATTAAATTTCCTTTTTAATAATTGTTTTCAGCAACAAAAACAATCTATAGATTTCAAGAATCTAATTTATATAACTTCCAACATTTAAATCTTTCTGTTTTATACATAAATGTATATTTTCTTTTGAAACCATATATATATATACACTTATAAAAATAAATTATATTAAAAATCAAATCTTCTATAAATCCTTTTATTAATTTTCTGTTTACTGTAAACATATAACTTTGGGTTTTTTTCTATACACTTTACTGTATTAACTTTAAATTCTATCAACTAGTTAAAATTGTGAAACATTAATTATTTCTCTGTAAAATTCCTTTCTTTTAAACCTAAATACATACATATATATATATGTATTTCAAAATCTAGTGAAATAGGAATCTGTTTTCTGTACATTAAATTCATATTCAAAACTAAAGTGAATTGAATAATTTCATATACCTTACTGACAACAACTATCACCATACCAGAATGCTCGAACACCATCGATCTCACCGCCATACTGTCGTCATTCGCACCTGAAACCACCAGTCGATCCCCCAAGACATTCGACTTTGCCACAGAACTGCCGTCCCCCAAATCGCGACATCGCCAGAAATACTTCACCCACTGCCTGCATACGAACTCGTGGCCAAACCATTTTCCAGCCTCGCCGAGACTCGCATCGCCCAGTCGATCGCCACTGCCAACTCGCGAGATCGTACACGCCATCGAAACCACCTCGTGACCACCGAGATCCCATCGACCATCAAATCGAAGTCGCCCCTGCGTTGCCTCTTCCAGTCACAGTCGCGATTTCCAGAACATCACCGAATTCGAAGCTAGTCGCGACCTCTTGCTCGTGCTTGAGTCCCCCATTATCGAACGCGACCTCCCTTTTGCTTCGGTATGGCTTCGCCTGGAGCGAGAAGAACCAAGTATGGAAACGTGGGATCGATCGACGAAGCCCTCGATTTTGAAAGAAACTAGTTTTCGTGCTGATGATTTTTTTTTCTCTTTCGTTCGATTTTGATTTCACGCGGCTATTTGCTTTTGAGCCCAGACCATTTTTAAACGAGAAGGGGACAGATTTTTATCTCAAAATGAAGAACGTGATTTTCTTCTTTCAGGCTTCGGCCATATATTTTATTTTGAAATGAACGAGATGATGAAGTGTTCTGCTGTGAAACGAAATAAAGGGGAGGAAAGGGTACGTG
This sequence comes from Allium fistulosum, assembly GCA_030737815.1. Taxonomy (NCBI): domain Eukaryota; kingdom Viridiplantae; phylum Streptophyta; class Magnoliopsida; order Asparagales; family Amaryllidaceae; genus Allium; species Allium fistulosum. Next base: position 325,035,356 of record CM060903.1, on the reverse strand, counting down.
ATGCAGCAGAGAATAGGTACGAAGGAAACAATCTGGGTGCGTGATGTACGTATTGTCGTTTTAAAAGAGGGTGAATATATTTTATTTAAATTCAATTGGGTCTCAGTATATCCTATGTGTTTATATATCGTACGGTCACACAACAACTCCAATCACTACGAAAATTGAAATCCGGTAATAATACAATATTACGGATCCAATGGAACTGGTTTCGTCCAATTCCGAGACTGTGCCTCGGACGGCTATTTTTAAATTCGATTTAAACGATATGATTTTCAAAACTGAACAAATCGATTTCAAACTCGATTTTGAAGCTTCTATTATCTTCAGTATTATCAACATAAATTTTAAAAGCTCTTGAAATATTTTTCTTCGGCTTAAAATTGAAGATTCATATTTTTATTCAACATTCAATAGATTAAATTTTATAATTTAATCGTCAATTTATTCTGATAATTTGAAATTCAAGTCAAACTATCATTCAAATATTTAAAATAAATTAAATATTTTCAATTTTAATTGTTCAAAATTCTGGGTCGTTACAATACCCATACCAATAAACCACCTACTATTTTAATTTGTAACAAAAATCAATATAACAGGACCTGGCCTATGTGTAGGTAGTAAAATCCTAGCACTATAATCATGTAAAACAAGATGCAGTATCCGTTACTGAATCGCGCAGCTCAACTTAAACAAAACTTATTTTCACTATTTCAAAGAAACCTCATTCTCTGCACATTTTGAACGCATCAAATCCTCAAATAATGCAAGTTAATGTAATGATCCTAGATAGAACTCAACTTGGTAGCCCTTAATTATTCAATGACCAATTGATTATGTTAGTCATTGAATGAATATGCGGCAATTATATCTATTGCACAAACAAAAAATTCTACAAAAACATTATTCTGGACTGGAAAGTTTGGAGATCCTAGTGCGATACCATAATTCATAAAGTGAATAAATGTTGAAGGAACATTAACCATCGATAAGCAATACACTGACAACATATTTTACATGAAAAATTAATATAGGAGAAACCGAAATTTTAACAACATTAGGACCATTAGACAGGAAAGGAATATTGTAACAACTTGTGTAACAGAACATAGAAATGTAAATGTGAACAAAAAAGAAATGTAAACAAAGAAATGCACATTATTTTTGGAGATTTGGAACCTTTTTGTGAACGAAATTAAACTGTAATGCAAGTTAAAATGATATGCAACTGTAACAGTAAATGAAAACAAAAACAAAAAGTGTGGCAGAGAATGAAAACAGTGAATGAAAATTAGATGCAGCAGTGAATAAAATAAGTGAAAACAGAAAACAAATGAAATGCACAAGAACTGAGACTAAATGAATTGAGAAAATGTAACATAATGAAAAACACATTTAACTTTTTTTTGTATTGTTTCTTTTTTTAGTGAAAACTATCATGGATTGTCAAATTGACATGGTATAGTATATTTATTTTAATATATAGATATAAAACTGCTATACATGTTTGTTTATTTGTCATACATTGTTGCTTCTTTTATCTGTACCGGTTCATGAGATCAAAGGCTTTATATGTGTATACAAGTGGAAAGCCCGTGTGTTGCATGGGGTTTATGAATTGGTTGTTGGATTATGTTTGGTAAATATTTGGATTATACTTTTAGATTGATTGCATGCGTTAAACTTTGATGAACTATGTTGAAATAGTATAAGTATGCAGGTCGTTATTGTTTGAATATCCATTCTTGTTATGTGTGTTGAATGACCATTTCCAAGCACTATATGACATTCTTCCACCGTTTATCTCTAATTGTTTTTATTTTTCTTGTAGGAATATTGGACTTTTGAAGGAAAAGAGCTTGGACTTTCCTTGATTTATATTATGCTCTTTTAACAAACTTTTTTTGTAAAATTTTATGTCGCTAACATTTGAGTTAAAACACGGTTTTTATAATTTTGTATATGACTAAATCTTATAGTTAATGAAATTGATGTAGCTTTGATTATGTTTAATCTTTATAGTTGTTTATTATATCACAGTATATCCATTATTGTGTTATAAATTGAGCAGTTTTTATTGAATTCATTAGTTATAATTGATTTAAAACTACTATAGCAAATGAAAAAAATGAAGCAAAACTTTGATATACAGCAGCGTTTATAACAGCAAAATAAAATAGCAAAATGCTGCAAAACAGCAAAAACGATGCATTATATATTACTGCAGCGTTTTATAAATGATGCTATATTAACGACATTATGAAGCATGATTTTTGACTGCGTTCTTCGAAATGCTGCTAAATGAATTCGCAATATTTAGAAAACGTTGTGCTAACAACTTTTCGCAGCATTTTTAAAAGCTTTAAAATCCAGTTTTTAGCAACCTTTCAAAAACGCTGCGGTATATTAGTGCTCTTTTGCAGCAGGACATAATACAGCCTTCTTTGAAACGCTGCGGATGATAATGACAGCAATTCTAAAACGGTGCAAAAGTCCCTTTTTGTTATAGTGGTAAGGACTTGAATGGGATGGTTAGGGGATGAGGTGTTATGAGAATGCCATCCATCGAGATCGACTGTCCATCCAAGCGGTAATAAGATGTACCGTGATATGAAGTAGACCTATTATTGGGAAGGGATGAAGAAAGATGTTGGGACATTCATCTCGAAGCATATGAACTGCCTGTTCGTTAAGGTGGAGGAAAAGAAGCCTAGTAGTTTAATGCACCCACTAAAAGTTCCTCAGTGGAAGTGGGAACAAGTTTCAATGAATTTCATTGATGGACTGCCGAGTACTCGAGCAAGGTACAACAACATTTAGGTCATATTCGAACATTGACCAAGAGTGCCATATTATACACATCAAGTCACGTAGAACAGTAGCCAAACTGATCGAATTATATGTGAAATGAATAGTAAGATTCCATGGTGTGCCAAAGAGCATTATGAGTGACCGGGACCTGTTATTCGTGTGTGTTGTGAAATTATGAATCTTAAGGCTAATTAAATACTAAAGGGGGTGAATAGTGTTTTCTAACTTTTGTAAATCTTTTTAAATTTCTTTAAAATTTGATATTAAATACAATCACGAATGCAATCACAGAAAAAATCAGTAAAGTAAAGAGTTAAAGAGACGACACCAGGGATTTTATACTTGTTCGGATTTCTCCTACATCTAGTCCCATACAATTGCTTTTACAGATTTCTTTTCAAATGCCAATCTTTAAACTGGCAAAATGAAAATCCGTACAATCTCGAATCCGAGGCTACGAGACACACTCCAGAATTTATGGGCTTAAGGTACACCCAAAACATGTTACAAGCATACCCACTAGCTTTCTAGGCTACTAAGCATGCCCACTTGATTTGAACGGTCTACAAGCACACCCAAGTAAATACAAATAGAGTTTGATGGTTTTTCCAAAGACAATTTCTTGAATTTTTGGATACAGTGGATCTTATAGCCTATTGGATAGTACTTTGATCTTTGAATTAAGAGAGAGATATTTTCAAAATAGTAAGAAAGTAGTAGTGAATCAATATAAAGAAGTATGAATTGATTCTATATGATTTTGAGTAGATCTTTATATATTTTTCAATGGAATTTTCAAGAGAGTGCGAGGAGAGAAGAAAGTAAGTAATTAACTGTTAAAAAATTCGTTTGAACTCCCCTTTATATAGTGAATAAACAGATGAGTTTGTTCATGAAGAGTTGCGATGAATAGACACTTTTTTTCAAAATTTGAAAACCATCTAGCGGCATGTATGTCGACATATCATCTGCCGGTTTTATCGACATATGTTTGCAAATCTTGAAAACTAGTTTCTTTTAAAATGTTTTGAAAATCCTATACTTTGTAAAATAACTTGATACTTTGTAAAATAGTTTGAACATAGTTTATAAACATTTTGAACTTTGAAAAACTCTAATAAAATATTTTAAACTATTTTTTAAATTTTATTTTATTTAAAAATATAAAACATAGAAAATAAGAGATCTAAAATAAGGGATAGAGATCAAAGATTGCTACTAAGGACTTTAACAATATACTACGACTCTATACACTAAATTATAATCTTGAAATATTCATATCTCGGTCTTTGTACTCATGAGTCTTTATGCCCATCTTTTAAGTCTTTATAATGTACTGTCTTCGATTCAACACCTATGTAATATTCTGCACTATGTACTATATAACTTGGAAAACATTAGTATCTATATTTTATATGTTTGTATATGGTTGCATATGGTTGTTTTCATCAAAATCAATAAGTGAAATACCGACAATCTCCCTCTTTTGATGATGGCAACCATTAAGTATTCATGTATATATAAAATATGATATAACTCCTCCTGAGTTACATAACTCCCCTTGAATATATGCATGTGTATATTTTATATTCTTCTCCCCCTTTTTAATCAATAAAATGGGTGAAAAAATAAAAACTCCCTCTAAATAAAATACTTAGAAACTATAGAGTCAAAATCAGTAATTAAGTACTAAAATAATTGAAGCATACTAAACATGATGTAATATGATATTAAGCATGAAGATTATATGATGATTATGATATAAATGATAAATAAGATAACACAAACTATTTTTATTAATTCAAAATCAAATCATATTATAAATCCAATCATACAATCAAACAAAAAACAAACAAATCCAAATATTAATCATGTCCAATCAATCCAAACAAATCTAATCCTAAGAGCATTAATTTACATTAATTTATATTAAGTTATATATTTACATATTTATAATTTGAAAACAAATCGAATAACTAGACATTTCTTGCAACTTCAACCCTACCATTGGATTCAAAGATTGGATCTACTTTGATGGCATCATAATCTTCATTATCCTTATTGATAGAGCATTCTGGATTGTTGATTTGATCATCTTTGATAAAGGAAGAAATCAACTATCGAAGAGCGTCGAAATGCTTTTCTTCCTCTTTGATCATCTGCATTTGACTTAACCCTAAATGCCTTTGATTTCTTAAGATAAATGTGATAATATCCTTGAAAGATTGAATGTTTGTTCAAGGTCTTCACACAATTTTTGGTGTGAAGATAACATTTTTTGTGAAAAATGTTTGAGAGTAAAATGAGAGTAGAGAATAAAATAATGAATGAGTTTTTTGGAAGAAATAGGTTTATATAGAAGTGAAAAGTCATTTGGAAATATTGAATTGGTGGTAGTTATTTTATTTTTAAATTTAAAAATTTTTCCCAACGGCTTACATATGTCGACATATACATTGTATGTATGTTGACATACATACCTGAAAATGAAAAACTTATGTATTTGTTATAGTTTTAATTTTTATTCAATTCCATTATATTTTAAAGACTTCCGGAGACTATGAGAACAATATGTAATGGCAAGAACAAGATTTCATTACTAATGATAGAAAAGTACATTGATTTCAAAGAAAAAGAAATACGTGAAAATAACATGAAATTAAACTAGAAACACACCAAAATAAAATAGACATCACAAGAGAACAACTAGATAGACGTAGAAAGATTTAGATGATGATGATGAATTTCCACCAAGCCTACGAATAATTTTCCTAAAGTATTTGTCCATTTTGTTTTTAAGAAGCTTCTCTTAGGTTTTTAGAATCTCTTGGGGTGAGATGGTTTGTCGAAACTTTCAAAAGAAGTATCCATTTCCTCCTCCTCCTCTTCTTCTACAACCATTTCGTCGTCTTCTTTCTCTTCTTTTTATTGTACTTCTCGCTCCTTTTCATATACTAACCTTTCTTCTTTTTCAACAAGAGTTTCATATGGTTTGAAGTAACGTGGAATGTGCATTAGAGAAATGTTGGCCTTGTCGAAAACTTTTCGAGGAAGAGTTGATTCACCTTGTAAACCAACACCGAAATATATGAAAATTCTAGTAAGATACACACTATGGTAGAGTGTGTTCTCATGTCTAGAAATGTTCTTTTGAACAAAGTCATCTAAGATGACTTGTGCCCTATTGATGTTGTAGTTTTCGTAAATGGCTAAAAGGGCTTTAAAAACTTTTTGAGTATAGTTATTATAATTACCCGTCCTCAGAGTGATACTTTGTTGTAAAATGAGACTCTTAAGTCTCGATTTTGGTCGAAGATTTTTTTGGTTAAATTCAAATTCTTTATCACTTTCAAAAATATCGTGAAAAACTTCACGATTTTATTCATCAATTTGAAAAGTGGAGAGGTGAATTCCACTAGATTTTCAACCAAGTAAATGACCCAAAAGTTCACAATTTAAAACAATTTGAATGCCATTTACACTACTCCAAGTTTGTCCCTCTTCTCCTTGAAAAAAATTTCCATTTAAATTTGCATAAAACATTTTGACTAAATTCGGATAACAAGCAAAATCATTTTGACAAGGGTCGACTAAACCAAGAATTTGATTTGGAAAGCAAAGATCTTATAGATCATAATAGGAAAAATCATCAAACTTAGCAAATCTTCTGAGAAAAACTTTTCCTAAAGTAGCATACTCCATATAGGTATCAATGGCTTCTTTTTCATTGAAGATAAAGCTTTTGGTTCTCTTTGAGAGCCTTATGGTTTTAGGAGTTTGACTTGAGGAGGCCATTTTTGAGTTTTGAAGAGATTAGAGACTGAAGAGATATTTGAAATAAAATGAGTTATTGAATGAATAGAGATAGATTGATTTAATAGAGAGTGAAGAGTTATGTTCTCTGGTCAAAAAGATGGCTTTTTTAGAACATTGGAGTACGTGCAAAAGAGAGGGAAATTCAAAATTTGAATTTTGAAATGAAATTTCAAATTTCCAATTTCTGGTTGGTGTGTCGACATATGGCTGGGTATATGTCGACATATAGCCCGTAAAATCCAAAACTAAAACTTATATAAATTATTCCTATATTTACTTATATTCGTCCAATATTATTATTAATCTATATTTATTCCTTGATTTTATTTTATAATAATAATTATTAAATAAAATGTATCGTTTTTCCTGCTTTCTGTTGATCCATTCTGACTAGTCTGTTATTGTCGTGAAACACATATTCACATCCTCAGTATCCGGTTCATTGTCGCTTAAGGAAGTATTTGAATCATCCAATGCTGCTATGTAAGCCCTCTTTTTTTCTGGATGAATCGGTAACTTGTGAGATCTTTGATTTATTCTGATGCGGACAGCCCCTTTGTAGATGACTGAGTTCATCACAGTTGAAACATCTAATTGCAGTTCCAGTAACAGGAGTCATGTTTTCAAGTCTCCGAAAGTTGTTCATCTTTCTATACTTTTGGAACTTTCTAAAATTTCTAGTCATGAAAGCAATTTCTTTATCATTATCATTGTCCGAATCCTAATCGTCGGTTATTGCATTGAAAGCGATGGATTTATTTTATGTTACCTTACTTTCTCTTCTGCTCTACAGGACATTAAATTGCCTATTAACTCTTCAATTTTCAGTATACTAATATCATTAGCCTCTTATATTACTAGTGTCTTTTGATCCCACTCTGAAGAGAGTGAATTGAGGATTTTTCTAGCTTGGTTCTCTTCAGAAAAGTTTTTACCTAATGCTACTAAAGACTGCACTATATCTTGAAATCTATAGTACATTTAAGAAATAGACTCATTTGGATTCATTTTAAACAACTTAAACTGATAAGTTAGCATGGAAATTTTGGTCTATTTAACTTTATTAATGCCCTTATGTGTAACTTGCAGTTTTGCAAAATTTCATATATAAACTTACAAATAGAGACTTTATTACATTCATTTTTATTTAGTGAACAAAACCAAATATTCATGGCTTAAGAATTATTCAATGCAAGTGTCTTTAGGTCAGCAGTCCATTGTGCAAAATTTATCTGAGGTTCAATGTACTCATTCTGTGTAACATTCCAAATATCTAAACCATTAGATGTAAATAAATCTTCATCCTACATGACTAATAAGTGCAATTACTGCCATTAAAAAGTGGGGGTCTAGCGATAGATTGTCCTTCAACAGAAGTGTTAACAAGAGTATTAACAGTGTTGTTAGCCATTTATACTTTTTCAAAAATCGAATTACAAGTTTTCGAAAACCTAGCGCTCAGATACCAAATGTGGGTTTCGGAATTATGGATCTTAAGGCTAATTAAACACTAGAGGGGGTGTATAGTGTTTTCTAACTTTTGTAAATTCTTTTAAATTTCTTTTAAGTATAATATTAAAAATTATTAGCACGGAAATATATCCACAATCAGTCACAGATGCAATCAAAGATAAAAATAGTAAACCAAAGTAAAGAGTTAGAGAGATGACACTAGGGATTTTATATTGGTTTGGATTTCTCCTACATCTAGTCATGTATAATTGCTTGTACGGATTTCTTTTCAAATGCCAATCTTTAAACGGGCAAAAAGCAAACCCAAATACAATCTCGATTTCGAGGCTGCGAGACATACCCTCCTGAATTTTCGGACTCAGGGAACATCCACTTAATTTGAATGGGTTACAAGCACATCCACTATATTTTCAAGCCACTATGCATACCCACTTGATTTGATTGGACTATGTAACAATCCGCCCTTCGGGATACCCTGAAATCAGCACCGAATGAAAATGTCTGATTCTGAATACCACAAAAGACAGATTTTCGAGAAAGAAGAATTTAAAACAAACATTATACTAAGGCATATATTAGAATCTCATAGTGGAATGATAATGTATAATATATTGATATACATGAACAGAACAGGATTACAATATATATAACAGACTACACTAGCGAAAGAAACTGATAATGAATATCAATAGAAAGTTGGAATACATCTGATACAATAAGTCTCATATATAAATAACACATGTCATGTACTACTATAATATTAAGTATAAAAACGATGTATTGACCTCGTCTCCATAAATGCTCCAGCTGTCCTGAAAGCGTATCCCCAAAAGCACCTGACTCCCAAACTACTCGATCGAGTACCCGAGAGTTGTCATTAGATGAACAGACAAAGAAAAAACGCACGGCAAACATAAATTCTGGTGTATGGAGAACTATCTCAAAATACTGTATATGAAAACTATATAAAAATAAGCAAGAACTACTAAGGCACAACCGGTTTGGCTCAGAGATAATCTGGACTGTCCATAAACAAGTAATATAAAACTATCCAAAAGATAGGAAATCATACCATAACCTGCTTTTCTCTTGTAATAAACGAGTCAGTACAGCTAATACAATGTGACTGAAATGTAATAATCATACTATGATACAGGTAATCCAACATCCAGAACTATGGTAATCATATCATGTCTATCACGAAATACAGAATGAAAGTAAGTGCAGCAATAACAACAATAGCCAACTAATTACACGCACAACATACAATGGTAGATAACTAAGAATACAAATCAATACCCATCATTACTGATGGGTGGAGTCAATTATGGACATCTGTCGTGACCCATTAATAAATAGAGTCGGTACACTATGGTATCCAGGCATCTATCATGATCCAATCGTACTTAGAGTCCGTACATAAATGTACCTGAACATCTATCTCGATCCAATAATAATTGGAGTCAGTACACTAATATACTTACACATTACTTATCGCAAACCTATTAACAAACAGAGTCAATACACTATCGTATCTGGACATCATCTATCGCGATCTATCAACATATGGAGTCGGTACACTAACATACCCAGACTTCATCTATCCCAATCTATTAATGAACAGAGTCAGTACACTAACGTACCTAGACATCATCTATCGTGATCTATCAACGTATATAGTCAGTACAATAACATACCTAGACGTCATCTATCATGATCTATCAACTTATAGAGTCGGTACACTAACGTACTCAGACATCTATCGGGATCTAATAATAGGCATGGCCACTAATGTAAGGCCAATATGATTTATCAAACTATATATACCCGGACATCTATCTCCTGAAGGTATGAATTCACTTCATTCGATTGTACATGCTCACCGGACATGATTGTGCGACCAATCGTCGTACCAACTCTATGCTTGACCATTATTGATTCCAAATGAATCATTTAACATTCATATAGGAATCACAAGCTTTGTCTTACATCCCGCTTCCTCGAGTAGCCTAGAGCCTCCCCGAAGTCATGCCAAGACGCCATGAAGAACCACGATCGAATGGGGAAAAATCCCCCAAAGTCTTCACTACCCAAGGGGCTCAGTCGACTGGTGGTCGTTTAGTCAACTGAACCCAATCAACTGAAACTAAATCCCCAAGCCTTCCGATTCGACTTCCTTCTTCAGGAGTGTCTTATAAACAAGGCCAGTAAACTAAATGTCCACCACAACCGACTGAGCCTATGTATTTTTGGGCATTGAACTCAGGCCAGTGAACAAGGTCAGTCATCGTTTGCCAATTTGAGTCTCATCTTCTCCTTCGCTTCGCCCAATGAGTCGTTTAGCTCCCTTGTCTGCCTATGCTGCAATGGAGTTCATTGATTGACGTTTTGAAGTGGTTTCTTATGTATTCGAAAACCTATTTCGATACAAAAATCCACTTATTGCACGCGTAAAGTTCTACAGCACATATAATAATTTGGCCTTCTCTAACACACCAAAACGAACTCAAATAACATTCCCGTCTCACGTGATGCTCACACATATGTCGATACGCTCACTTGTGCATGCATATACACACATGTGTTCGCAAATATGTAAAACATTATAAATCATGTCTCAAACTTTGCTACAGCGATTACTGACCCAGTACTCTCTTACGCAACTTAGCTGACCCGGCCACTATGGCTACATAAGATTGCTCGCGGCTTGATTATATACACGTATGCATATTTCCATATGCATAAACAATTATTTAAAAAATTAAACAAATGTTACCAACAATTCTAACTACAATATAAGAATTGCATCGATTATTATATAACCTCAAATATACGTCTATGCATACCCACTAGTGCATATATATGTACCCATATATTAGAGTAAGTAATTAAATCATTACTTAAATCGAGTCTTACTTTTATTTACCAAAATATTTAAAGTAAAAGTCCCATCTCTTCTCTATTATTTTATAAAACTGTTTCATTATTTTATAAAACATATCATTAGATTATAAATCATTTTCAAGCCCTTTAACTTATTTTTCAAAGTCATATTCTTATTTTTGAGTGGTAATAAAATATATAATAATATTTCTATCACTAATATAACGGTAATTCAGAGTCTAAGTAATTTATAATCATGTTATAAACCAATATCATCGCTATCTAGCTCTTTTCAATATGAATAGAACACAATATAAATATACGAGATTTTAATCAATCATCCTGGATATTTACTCAAACAAATCAAATCAAATGGGGAAATAATTTCATATATACATATATATATGACAAACACACACGCACACTCTATCTCTATTGGATAATATTTTTCTATATATAAAATTAAGGGGATTTATACTGGAATATAAATTTAGAGTACCAGTTCCACTCACATGAATCGTAAATTTTCAAGTGTCCGAATCCAGTCCAAGCCCATACAATGTCGTAAATAATCTCATTATGAGTGCAATGGTGAAGACTGCATCTCGATTAGACCTCGTATGTAAGAGATATGAATTAAATACGAAACATGATTAATAAATATAATTAATTAACTTAATTATCTTAATTAAACAAACCCCACCATAATCTTTCTTCCCCAAACAATTCATGTGCATGCCGTGCACCCCCAAATCCACTTCGCTGATGCTCGAGCCACAGTGCACGAAATCAAGTACAACCACCTCCAACCTTCTCTTTGAGCGATGACGAACCCAACGATGCTATCGAAACTCGACCCGGCCTCCCTTAGAAACTCACGACATGCCTAGCCCTAATCAGCCCCCTATCATCGCAAACCACCTAGCTCGATTAAAGCCCTTTCCACCATCGCCAATCGACTCCCCATCGCATGCCAAGTTCAATTGTGCCCTCGCTACAACCTCTGGCCCCCGAAATCGAATCGCGACCTCTCCATCTCCACATCCAGGCATAGGTCGCAATTTACCATGAGTGATCACATGCCGCCCAAGCACCACCGGTGCGAAGCCCCTCCTCCATGAGTCAAACGGATCAAGTCTCGAAGTCTAACGCGGTCTATTGCTCCGTGAATCTAAACAAACCCGAAACCCACTTTTGGACCCGTTTTGGAACGTTTACTAGAAAAGGGAATGAAAAGTGAAGAGAGAAGTGTTGTGTGGGTGGGTTTTATTTATATTAAAATATAATTTTTTAATTGGATTTCTCTATTTAAAACGTTACGTGTTTCGAGCTCGTACGATCACATAGAACGGCGGATCACTACGAAGCTAGTTGGCGTAGATCACCTTATTATTTCGGTCTCGATGGCACTAGTTTCATCCAAATCCGAAATAGTGCGTCGGGATGATAATTTCATGCATTCCAATGTCATTTTGACCATCGGATCACCCGATTCCAAATATAGTGATATTCATAATCATTTTAATTTGCAACGTCGATCCGGACTCAATAGAAGTGGTCTCAAGCCCTAATCCGACCGTATGGGAAAAGCCATATTTTGGACCTCCAATTCAATAATGATTCAATATTTAAATTGATTATTTAAATGTTTTATTGTTAAATTCTCCCATCCTTAAAATGATTTCATCCACGAAATTCCCAAGTAAGAAAATGTCTTCCAACCCTTAGGCTTTCAAAACCGCTTATTTTTCAAAAAAATTCGGCAGCACCTCCTTTGCACGGCTAGGTCCGAAAAAATCCAAAACAACAATATAAGTCTATTTCTAGGACCTCCTATATCTCAGGACAACACATTAACAATATGTATGTATGATATATCTTATAGAGTGTGTATGTCACATAGCAAACACATCGGTTAAGCATAAACACGTACCTCTTTCATTAGCAAGCATATGCTAGTTAAGTGCCAACATAAGCGAATAAGCATCCAAACTGCCAACAACTGCCTCCATGTACCTGCTCATGTACTCAACAAAGAGGATTAAACACAGCTGCAACATTAACTTGAATTTAAGTATGATGAATGACATATAGCAGTTTTCTCTAATAAACATGATATATTTGATCGTGTAACTAGCATTTCTAATGCAACAATCATGAAATTCAAACATGTATAATTTTAATGTAGTAACCGAAATTATCACAACCATAAATGACTATCAATTGGAGAGTAAGCTCAAATAAGTCGATATCTAAATATACCATTGACTCTGAGTCACATCAAAAGGCAATAGACTCACATGATCTTATCTCGAACCTTACAATGGCCATGGATGTCATGATCTATTTTAGATAGCTATCACTTTCTCTCCTCAAACATATTTTAGTAGAAAATTTTAATTATCACACAAGCAACAACAATCAATAGAAATAAGCAGAAATAAAACAACAAGTGGCAATCAAATAATAGAACACAACGATAAGCAACACTGACTAACATACAATCTATCGAACATGCAAAGCAGATAACAACAATCAATCAACACTAGCTATAAGAAGAATAACCAACCAATCAATAAATAACATATAAACTACCAATCATACTAAACAAGAAACAATGATAATCAACAAAAATAAAAATCAATCAACAATAAACATTAGCACACAATAACAAATAAAAATCAAATTACAACAAGCAATGACAAACAACAATCAAACAATAATAAGCACTAACAAGCATTCAAAATAATGAAATAAACTATCAAGTCTATACCAACATACATGGTGACCAACATAGTCGAAACGTGCATGGTAAATTATAAACTCCAACGAGTATGCTCGACATCCTAGATGGGCAGAATTCTTTAGTGGTGTAACTCCTTTCGCGAGTATAATCGACGAAAGACTATCACACCTCCCTCCATAAAAAGGTAAAACTTACACGATATGTAGGATCATCGAGTCTCAAAACTCTCAAAATAATCCAACGAGCTAAGTCTTGATATTTCCTCCCCTTCCAAGCAAAACTGATTCTCTAAAAGAATTTTTTTTACTAATTAAATCGTTATTTAATAACGATCTATAAATGCTTGGGTTCGCTCAGGTTCAAACTCATCTCAACCGCATAATGTTGATAAGGATATTGAGTATACTACGCTCGCCTAGGCAAGTATCATATCACTACTTAGGAGATTATCTGAATCGCCACAAAACTAGTTGAGAAGTCCTTTCCCAAGTTATCACAAGCATTCCAAATTATACCATACTATAATTAATTTTAAAATGAATAAAGGTCATCTAAAATAATATACGATACCCAATCTAATTCTTTTGTATGCTCGCACGATTTCTTTGTTAAACTAGGATCGGCCACCAGACTCCTCATGCGAACTCCGATCCGGTTCCTTGGTTGGACCACTGAATTTTCCTCGCACAACTGGAGTCACGCTTCGAAAATCTCTCAAGAATCCGACTCAAGTGCTCGCCTTTAAGAATTGAGTGAAAACCCCTTGCCTAACTGGTGCAAATCACCAAGAAACCCTACCCACAAATTAATGACTAGGAACTGGTATATGAATGGATCAATCTTTAGAAAATATTCCTTTCAGCATACGAGATCACTCCTACCACCTAAGGTTTACTAAAATAAGGACAAATAATTCCAATATGAATGACTCTACACAAAATGTATAAGTCACCCGACCAGTCTTTACACATTAGCAACTACCGAACTCAACCTAGATACCGAATCCAAATCATCATCGATTGACCCTACTCAATCTAGATGCTCATGCATCAAGTTTGAGTGGCAGTACGCTCGGTCATTTTACCTCAGTCAATATTAAGGTTATTTATACAAAGCTACCATTGTCGAAGAATTCACCTACTATGGCGGGTGTCAAGTTTAGCCTATCTACCAGGTAGCTAGCAATAGGAGAGTATACCACTCAAGTATCAAAAGAACACAAGCAAGTAACTTACAATCGAAGTACGTCTCGCTACTTGAATCCTTCCCTTTTCTTGAGCAGTAGGTTTGCTAGAACTCGGAATTGTCTACAAGGCATAAGTCATCATCACTTACTCACTCGTTGAAAATGTAGGAAAACCTTTCTTTAAGTAATCAAGCCAATCGTAATTTAAGTACTTACGCTTTGCTTTAGCTAGATGGTATATCATGGTGAAATACCCACATATAACACGGGAGTGACATACTCGGCCAGCTTTCTTCCTCGCATAAGCTTAATTTTCATTATATCTTGGTCTTCGCGCTTTGGTTGGAGCTTCAATTGCTTTCCACTTTCGCTACTTCAAATGGTATGGCATGGGCTTTCTCACGGAAGAGAACCACCCCCAATGAGACTTTCAAAAGTAGCCCCTAACAGGGATAAGACTAAGCAATGATTCCCAACTGATTCTTTAAACCCAAGGAAAACTCCTTGCCCAATTCAATGGAGTACTAACCGTCTCAACCTTGAATTTAACCAAAAGATCAAGTTGGTGAACATACTCCTCCATTGACAAGCTACCCGCTACAAATGGATGAAATACTCAAATCTCATACCCCTTTTGGTCTCAAAAATAAACCGAGGCCCAAGGCTACGCTCAAGATTAATCCAAGGCACGACTTGCTCATCAACTCCCTCTACTATTATATCCCACCAAGCCAAAACATCCCCCGCACAACTTCAAAAGGTTTAAAGCTAGTTGAGAAAGAAATACCGATGTCCCTAAGGCTACACCACCTTCATCATCTACCGTAGGTACTCGAATGTTCACAAGTAACGGAACGTCCCATGCGATAGTCAAATAGTCTCTGAACACCTTAAGCATCCCATACCAGCTATCTGTAGTCACTCTTGCACTCCATATGCTTGTAATGATAGTCGAAATGAAGGTATCCAAGCAACTAGCGGAAAAATAAATCAAAGTCCAAAGGATAAGTGGTGTATTCAATACCATATAGTAGAAAAATACAAGTATGCTCTCTCAACGTATCTCCCTCTACCAGTTTGTTTAGCTCAATCTGGTATAGTTGGCCTTAAGTGTAGAACTTAGGCTCTAATACCAACTGTAAAAACCAGCCTTTCGAGATGCCTAAAATCAGCATCAAATGAAAAGATCTAATTTCGAATACCACAAAAGACAAATTGATGG
The DNA here is from genome assembly GCA_030737815.1 of Allium fistulosum. Classification (NCBI taxonomy): domain Eukaryota; kingdom Viridiplantae; phylum Streptophyta; class Magnoliopsida; order Asparagales; family Amaryllidaceae; genus Allium; species Allium fistulosum. Next base: position 325,019,216 of record CM060903.1, on the reverse strand, counting down.
GAAAGAAAATTTTTAAAAAAAAGTTATACTAAGGCATATATTCAAAATATCACAACGGAATGATAATATATAATATACATGAATATACATGAATAAAACAATATCACTATATATATATATATATATATAAGAGACTACATTAGCAGAAGAAACTGATAAATGAATATCAATAGAAAGTCAAAATACATCCGGTATAATAAGTCTCATATATAAATAACATATGTCATGTATTACTATAATATCAAGTGTATAAACGAAGTATCGACCTCGTCTCCATAGAATGCACCGGTGCCCCCATGCGGTATTGAACTACGGACCTCCGGTTTACGATAGATGATTTTTGGGTATGTTAGTGTACTGACTCTGTTCATTGATAAGATGCGATAGATGAAGTCTGGGTATGTTAGTGTACTGACTCCATCTGTTGATAAATCGTGATAGATGATGTCTGGATACGATAGTGTATTGACTCTATTTGTTAATAGGTCGCGATCTGATTATTATTGGATCGAGATAGATGTTCGGGTACATTAGTGTACCGACTCTATGTATGGTTGGATCGTGATAAATGTTTGGACATGATAGAGTAACGACTCTATTTATTAATGGATCGTGGCAGATGCCCGTTATTGACTCCCCACGTCAGTAATAATAGGTATTGATTTGTATTCCTTAGTTATATTCCATTGTATGTTGTGCATGTTATTAGTTGGTTGTTGTTGTTATTGCTGCACTTACTATCATTTTGTATTTCGCGATAGACTTATAATATGATTACCTTAGTTTTGGAGGTTGGGTTGCCTATATCATAGTATGATTATTACGTTTCAATCACATTATATTAGTTGTTCTGATTCGTTTATTATAGGAGAAGAGCAGGCCTCATGGTATGATTTTCTATCTTTTGGATAGGTTTATATTACTTATTTATGGACAGTCCAAATTACCCCTGAGCCACGATTTTGGGGAGGACCAGCTATGCCTTAGTAATTCCTGCTTGTTTGTATATAGTTTTCGTATGCAGTATTTTGAGTTAATTCTCCTTAAACAAGGCTTTATGTCTGACCCATGATTTGTCTTTGTCTTCTCATGTCATGACAACTCTCGGGCACTCGATTGAGTAGTTTAGGCATCAGGTGCTTTTGGGGATACGCTTTTAGGATAGCTGGAGCATTCTATGGAGACAAGGTCGATACTTCATTTATATACTTGATATTATAGTAGTACATAACATATGTTATTTATAGATGAGACTTATTATATCCGATGTATTCTGACTTTCTATATTCATTTTTCAGTTTCTTCCGCTAGTGTAGTCTCTTATATATATATATATATTAATCTTGTTCTATACATTTATATTCAGTATATTATATTTTATCATTCTGCTGTGAGCTGAATATATGCCTTCGTATAATGTTTGTTTTAAAATTTTCTTTCCCGACATCTGTATTTTGTGGTATTCGGAATCAAATATTTTCATTCTATGCTGATTTCAAGGTATCCCGAAGGACAGGTTGTTACAGGCCACAAGCACATCCAAGCAAATATAAATAGAGTTTGATAGTTTTCCCAAAGGCAATTCCTTAGACTTGGATACATAGTTTCTATAGCCTCTTGGACCGCACTTTGATTTTTGAATTGAGTGAGAGATGTTTTAAAAATAATTAGAAATAGTGGTGAATCAATACAAAGAAGTATGAATTGATTCTATATGATTTTGAGTAGATTTTGATATATTTTTCAATGGAATTTTCAAGAGAGTGAGAGGGGAGGAGAAAGTAAGTAATTATCCGTCAAAAAATTCATTAGAACTCCCCTTTAGATAGCAAATAAACAGATATGTCATTTTATGAAGAGTTGCGATGAATAGACACTTCTTTTCAAAATTTTAAAAACCATTTGGCGGCATGTATGTCGCCATATCATCTACCTGTATGTCGACATATGCTTGTAAATTTTGAAAACTAGTTTCCTTTAAAATGTTTTGAAAATCCTATACATTGTAAAATAATTTGATACTTTGTAAAATAGTTTGAACATAGTTTATAAACATTTCAAACTTTGAAAAACTCTTATAATATATTTTTGAAAATTTATTTTGTTTAAAAATATAAAAGATAGAAAATAAGAGATAGAGATCAAATATTGTTACTAGGGACTTTAACAATATACTATGACTCTATACACTAAATTATAATCTTGAAATCTTCATATCTTGGTCTTTGTACTCATTACTCTTCATATCCATCTTTAGAGTGTTTATATTGTACAGTCTTCGATACATTACCTGTGTATTATTCTGCACTACATACTATATAATTTGGCAACACATTAGTATCTATATTTTATATATTTGTATATGGTTACATATGGTTATTGTCATCAAAATCAATGATTGAGGTATTAACAGTTCACTAGTAGGTTTTGGAAGAACTTACAAGAGGCGTCGGGGATAGAACTATGTCTAAGTACAGCTTATCACCCTCAAATAGATGGCCAAACTCAGAGAATGAATCATATCTTGGAGGATCTCTTGTGGACTTGTATACTCGACTTTGGAATCTCGTGGGATGATCACTTACATCTAGTTGAATTTGCATAATACAACATTTATCAATTTAGCATCGGTATGGCACCATTCAAAGCATTGTATGGCCGACCATGCAACACTCCTTCAGTTGATGGGAAGTGGATGAAAAATTAATTCTTGGGCTAGATATGGTTAGAGAAACCTCAAAAAAGATCGAGACCATTCAACAATGGATGAAAGCTGCTCAAGACAGGTAGAAGAGCTACGCTGATAAGAGACATGGAGATTTAGAATTCTCATTCAATGATATGGTATTTGCCAAGGTCTCACCATTGAAGAATGAAATTCGGTTTAGTAGTAAAGGGAAGTTGGCACCGAGATGCTTAGATCCTTTTCTGATATTAGAGGTGTGTAATGACCCAGAAATTTATAAATATGAACTAGAGATATAATTGAATAGAATATTCAATTATTGAATTTATTGGAATATATTAATCTGTTAATTTCATAGCGAATTAAATAAATGTTTAATTAATATAAAATAATGGAAATATTATTTATAAACTCAAGTTACATAATTATATTGAGAAAAATATAATAAGAAATATGACTGGTTAATGAAATTTAAATACACTACAGAATATCATGTAGAAGTTGTTGAACGTCATCGGAACGTTGTGTGTAACCGGTGTACATACATGAGACATATGTATGTAATCACACACAAATAAACAAATAATAAAACATGTATGTATATATGTGTGTGTGTGTGTATAATGTAGAGTATAGATGCATATGAATACATACATACATACATACATACATACATACATATATATATATATTATATACATAAGAAAGGAATAAACAAAAGAGTATGGAAAACATCACACCAACTCACCCTCTCATTTAATGCAAGCATGGCAAGGACAAGGAGGGGGTACACACGCATGGAAAGGTGGGTGGGGGAGGCTACACACACGGTAAAGGGGGATGTAGGCGGGTACATGAGGGTATGGAGTGAAGTGATGTGGTATGGTGTTGATTTGATGATAAGAAGTGACATATACCTATAGTTTATTCCTAAGACAGTCCTATATAAACCATTCCTCTCATTCTTTCTCTCCTTTATCATTTTTTCATCTTCTTCTTCATAAATCCTCTCAAGCTCAGGAAACCATTAATGGCTTCCATGGTGAGAAACCATATCTAAACAACTCAAAACTCTTCGATATATACATCAATCTTTCTCCTCTCTTCATTCTAAGAACAACCATCCTAGAATCATCCACTCAAACTCACTCTAGCTCCAAATACCACCCTGGGATGAACCATTTGGGAGTTAGGAAGGTCATTTCACTTGCTTCGAGACATCGGACGGCGGAGCTTTGACCGTAGGAACATCTGGTGAAAGTTAGGAAAGCTTTTGGTGAGAAAACTCCACGAAATCTAACTTTAAATACCTTTGTATGCTAATGAATGTTAGACATGTATTATTAAGTTAAAAACATGTTTGGATGGTTGAGTATGATGATTGGTTAATGATTTGGATAGTTAATTAACATACATGAAAAGTTAGTTAAGAAAAAGTTAGTAAACAAGTATATATATATATAAGTTCATATTCATTTACAAGTTAGTTAATGATGGTTAATGATATATGATATGCTTGAATGACTTGTTTGGATGTAATGATGTGTTATAAAAGTATATTGAGAAGTCACGACACACTTACCCTTACATGTGTATACGGAAAAGTTAAGTCTCGTATAAAAGAAATCGGTGGGGAAATAGTAACTGAAAGTTATGAAAATTTTGATAAGTGTTTATAATAACTTGTATTCACTTATAAGTTTTTTGGAACTATTCCGGGGAAAGTCCAGAACAATTTACCAAATGGTCAAATTTGGGCATTTTCCGGAGTTACAGTTTGTGCTTATGCGACCTGTAATTTCGAACGAAAGTGTAAAATGTGTTTCAATTTGGAATGACTTGAAATGGGAATGTTTTTTCCGTAAAGTTAATAGCTTTCAAATGGATCAGAAAAGTTAAGTTTTCAATTTGAAAATCTCAAGTTATGAGTAAAACAGTTTTCAAAAATGTCGTTGTAAGAGTGGTTAAATCCAGATTTTTATAAGTAGAGTTTTATAATTCTGAAAATTTATGAAATAAATTTTAAATTCATTATTAATATAATAGTTTTGGAAGATAAAATTGAGTTTATACTTAATCAAAAGTATAATTATGGAAGATGACCTAGTTAATCACTATTCACTAGCGATTAAGGAATTGGATTTTGAAATTAAGGATCCGGAAGGAGTTTTTGACCCAAATATTTTATGAATGATTTCATAATAATTAATTATGATTTTTAAGATTTGTTTGGAAATTTTCTAAAGACTTAGAAAAATGGTCAAATTCTACAGTCAAATGAGTTGTTTAAATAATAAACAATATTTGGAAATAAGCTCGGAAGTGGCATTAGACTTCGAGGTATGGAAGCGACTGTTATTTAAAGGATAAAGAATGTGATTGAACCAAGGTCTAAGAGGAAATAGTTCCCCAACTTGGAAGGCCTCATTGTTTGCTGATAAATAACTGAGTTTGAAATCGAAGACTTAATTTATGAATGAGGTATTATCTCTGAATGAGAATTAAAGTAAATAACAGAAAGGGGTATGCGGTAATACCTAAGAGTACATCCTGTCCCGCCTGTGAGATCTGAGAAAGCAAACAAGGTTGTTAACAGGATGGGAAATCCATCTGACCTTGTTTATTTCTTAGACGAGGGGTGAAACGGATCGAAAGGTATATTCGAGTACTTGTCAAAGGTCGTGTAAAAGTTTAGACAAGATAAAGAAAAAGGAACTGGATAAGCGAAAAGGAATTGGAACTCGATTGTTGTGATGTTAAGTTCGGTAGTTTTCTGGGTGTCGATCTAATGTTGGTTTAGGCCTACGGGGTTTGCACTTGGGAAATTATTCACTTAATGTTTTACAATCAGGAACTGATTCTAATTGGTAAAAAGGGGTTAACAATTAAATTAAATGAGGCTTAACGATTCTGTATACACATATATACATTTTATTTCGATAATTGATATTGAAGGAACCGGGGTCGGATTTAGGTTAAAGTCATGATTCGAAGACCAGTTCGAATCAATGAACGACGTTCCAGAAATGGAGAAATGATTGAAGAAACTGAGATGGAAAATCTCTATGACGTTGAAGACCGGAGATCTTCTACGGCAAGTGGGTTGCTTGTTGATAACCTCGGAGTTGCTCTCGAGGTAAATGAATAGCAGCGATTCCTTCTTGTGGGATCTACGATTATGCAAGGGCTGCGGTTACTGCGATTAGGGATGCAGTAGGGTGGTGCCTTCGGTTCATCCTTTACCTGGATGACTTGCATGGGAGAATGTCTGACAAAGCTATTCCAATGATTACGAACGTTGACTTTTACAAACATACATCTGTTTGGTGGCGGAGAAGGCAACTTCTCTTAGCTTAACACCCTACTCTGAGACGTACGAGCTCAGAGGTTGTATTTTTGTAGGAGTCAATTAGTAATTGGCGGATCTGGCAATGTGGCATTCAGAGTGAATGAGCTGGAATGAAAAGGTAATGTGTTACCTCGAGCCTCATCAAATGGGAAGTGAATGAAACAGAGCGTGTGGCAAGATGATTCATGGTTTAGCACCCATGAGAATGCCCACATTTTCCTTTCTGGATATAACTGATCTCCTGCTATATTTTGGGTCTAAAGGTTGTGATGAGAGGGCTCTCGGAAGGTCTTGTTTAGGCATTAGGTAGACAGTCTTGTTTAGGCATTGGGTGGGAACTCATACCCAAGTGCATCCCTCTAGAGGTGTACTGTATGGAAGGTAGTCCCTTACCTTGGTTGCTAGTATGGAATCCAATATCCAATAAGAACCCGTAAGAGTTTGATTGTAGACCAAGATGCTGGAATTTAATGAATGTAACAATTTCGGCTAAGATTCATAAGTTTACTTGAAAATAATTTTTAGAAAAACACAATGTCATTAAATATAATATCCCGTTATTTTGGCATAATCATTTTGGTTATCATAAGGTAAAAACTCGTTCCATGTTTTTATCCGGCATGCTCTTATGAGATACTTTGTTTTCAAAAGCATATTTTGAGTTTCTCACACCAGTCCCATGGCTGACCCAGAGTGTTTTCCCTTTTCTTAAACTCTGGATGCCTTATTTTTCCAAGCAGTCTAGTATTTAGATTAGTATGGAGCATTTTGGAAGCTGGAGCTATGAAGCCGAAGCCATGGAAAATGGAGGTTGGAGCTGGATCATTAGAAGATATTATCTACCGTTATTTCTGCTGCAGTGTTTATGTGTTATTGATTTATGTATTTTGTACCGGCACATGTGGGGGCAGGTATTTATAAATGTCCCTGGCTAAGTTAGTATCTATCTTATTTCATGTGGAACACTATTTAAGTTAACTCTGTTGTATAATTATATTTGATCCATGCGTATGTGAGAATCTGTTGTTTCTATTGTTTATCTTTATTTCTTTAAACCATGATTATTCAGTTTTCTAGCACTCAAAGTTGTGACATGGTTGTGTTAATGTTAATTCTTAGAAGTCAGGATTTTGGGTCGTCACAAGGTGATTGGTGTAACACCCTTAATTTTAAATAACATTATTCAGGATATTTAATTAGATAAATTAAATAGAATAATGTAAATGTTAAGTGATAAGGGGATTGAGATTTGAAAAAATTAAGTGGTCGTGCTTATTAATTTAATTGGGCTAAAGAATGGTTTATAGATTAATTCAATTATGTAAGGTTATAATGGGATCTAACTACACCTAACCTTACCTTTATATATATTTACCCTTAAGCCATTCAGACACATGTTCATTTTCTCACAAAAATAAAAACATCAAAAAAGAAGATAAGGCCAGCCAATAAAAAGAAAAGAAGAAAAGGAAATTCAAATAAAAAGAAGAGAAAGTAACAAGGAGAATCAAACTCATCTCAATCCATTTTCCTTATCGAAGATTAAGGTGAATGATAATTTCCATCTCTATTTGTTAAATATTAGTTTCGAATTTAAGTCTAAATTCGTATATATATGATATTTGATGATGATATGCTTGAATTATGGGTTGTTTAAATTTAAACATGATTGTTTAAATAATGGTTCATACGGTTTTAGATTAAAACCGGGTGTTATTGATGTTTAAATGCCATGGAAAATTATATGTTATGCAAAACGTGATTTTAGAGTTGGGTTTTAAGTTTGATAATTTTCCAAGCTTTGGAAAGTTTATTATGAATTTTTGAATGCTTTAGGAAGAGATACTTCCAATGGTTTCAGTGCTTTAGGAAGAGATACTTCCAATGGTTTCGAAGCTATGCTTCTAATAATTAATAAGTAACACTTTATTATATTAGAAAGGTTCGAAAGAAGGTTTTTAAAGTGTTTTTAAAGGTAGAAGCCTAATGTTTTGAAAAGAGATATATGCTTTAGAAGGAGGCTATCCAGTGAGGTCGAAAGCAAGGTTTCGAAGCTTTCGATGGTTTCAAAAGTATAGTTTTCAAAACAAATAACCCAATCTTATTTAAAAGCAAAACCATGGCATATTAATAAATAAAATATTTTGGAACTTATGAAGAGGTCTAAATAGGTTAAAGAAATTAACCAAGTTATATTGTTTGCTTCTTCATATATGTATATATTCACTTTATGACGAATCTAAAATAACTTTGGAAAAAGGTAGAATAACCAGTTGGGTTGACCTAGTAGTGAATAAATAAAAGATATTGGCATAGGCCAATAGGTTAACAGTAAGCCCATGAAAACTGTGTCAAGGAAAAGATATTGGCAAGGGCCAATAGGTTCATAGTTAGCCCATGAAAACTATGTATAATTAAAGATGTCAGTAGATAGGTTTATGGTAAGCCCATGAAAACTATATCCGGATAAGAAAATGAAATATTGATAGATAGTCATTAGGTTCCTAGTTAGCCCATGAAAACTAGGGTAAAAGAAAGATATTGACTGTTAGTCAATAGGTTCTTAGTCAGCCCATGAAAACTAGGATAAAAGAAATGATATTTGAGTTACCAATGGGTTCATAGTAATCCCATGAAAACTATATAATTAGACAGGGAGTCCTTAAAAGTTTAATCGGTTATTAGTTAGCCCATGAAAACTATTAGGTTATTAGTAATCCTAGAAACTATAATTATGATAGATAGTCAAAATGAATCGGGGATGGGTAATCCAGAATTGAATCAATTGTTTTGCATATCATCACATAATAATGATTTGAATTAAATTAAAATTGTGGATGCAGGGGCATAGAAAATGGTTTATAAAGGTTTTAAGATACTAGTGAGGGGAAACCCGTTCCGCTAAGCGACGTGGTCTCACTAAATATCTAAAAGATTTGAGATGGTATATTATTATTCATACCATGCTTTATGTCTGACTCTAAGTTTATGTTTTCCCCTTAAACTCTCGGGTACTCAACTGATTTTGAGTAGTTTGAGATTTGAGGTTTTCAGGTACCTTTTAAGATGAAAAAGCTTCTAGACTCGTGCAAAAGGCATGTAGTTATTTAAGTTCTTTCTCATGTGATTCCGCTGTGTTGTTTTGTTAAGGCAAAGTTCTTTATTGCCTATTATACACTCTGATCACCAAGGGGGCATCTTCATATATCTCTCTTAGAGTATATTGTAATAATTATTGTAACAATCCCGAATTTTAAATAAGTTTAAATTGATAATTTATTGAATTTTTGAATAAAAATTTGTAAATTTAATTGATAAATTGATTTGAGTTTCTCCGAATCCAAATAAAAATATATTAAATCATTTTAAATTTAGAAATTGTATATATGTATGCATATATGAGTAAATTTGAAATTTTATGTATATATGTATATATTTGATTTGAATTTAAATTGTAAATAAATGGTTTAAAAATGAAATGATATAAGATATAAAGTATAAAGTAAATACATATATAAGTAAATCTTGATATCATAAATCAATACAAAATAATACAAATAGGATAAAACAAATAAAAATAATAAAAGAAAAAGAAAATTAAAATTAAAATATACAAATATTTATGAAGCTCACTTATATTACAAAGTGATAGAAACAAACATATACATTCAAATAAGAAAACAAAACATATATGTAGGCTTACAAAATAGAAGTCACCAGATTCTTGCTAATGCAATGTATAACATAAAATTAAAGCAAATAAAATAAGGTAAGTGGTACAAGGCAATTAATACAAGTACCTACAGCCGAAAGGAAGACAAAGCATAAGTATATAGATAATTATATGTAAATTTGTACAAGCAATAAATGCCATGTCCTATAGCCACCAAAGCAAGATGTATATCAGCCTCCAATTGAAGAAATATCCCTGGCTTATGTTGTACAAACAAATAATAACCCTGTACAAAAGAAAATAATCACCCTTAAACTTCTCTCCAATATATCAACTCAAACATCATCAAGCTTCAAAGATGCAGATTTAAAACAAAAGAAAGAAACGGAAAACTGGAAATAAAAAAGAGCAAACTAGAAATGATCAAAGTAAAACAAATCAAATTCATACCTAATTCAATGCAAAGATCAAAAGGCAGAGCAACTCAAAGCAAAGATCAGTTTTCAAATCAAATCCTGCAAAGTAAATTCAACTACTTTAACTTGAGTGAATCCAGAAATCGACTCAAACAAATCAAGTAAAATCAGACCATCATCAAGCATGTAAATCAAAATCTACTTCCAGTGTTCAAAACATTCCAGGTTTTTCAAGCTTGTCTCTGTTCCAAGTACAGGTGAGCAAACCTTTGTAATCTACCATTTTATCTTGATATTGGATAATACTTGAAAGTGTGATGGGTTTATCTGAGAAAAATGGTTGAATTCCTTTGTATCTATGGTATGCATGCCTGTATATGTGATGTATTTGTCTCTGTTGAAAATTACAGACACTGATCCATTTAATAAATGCAAATGCTTATTATCTAATCAACTTTAAGATATGATTTCTAAAAAGAAATTGTTTGTAACATCATACATTCATTTTTAAAAATAATTCCGAGTGAAAATGTTTAGGAAATGTTTAGAAATTTGGATATTACAGTGGTAATCTAATTCAAGTCGAAAATCAATGTTTTCAATTTCGTGTTTTGACTTTACAAACAGTTTCGTAATGTGAAATCATGAATGTAGGTGATCGTTTCATGATTTTTAGGCTTGTATAAGTCGAGATATTTTGAGATGATCAGTTTCTGTGTTTTTGTCAAATTCCGATCATCGGTGAAATGATGATCATCGTGCTCGAGATTGAAGGTGGCTCAGGTGTTGATGATCCTAGGAAAAATGGTTTGGGATTTTTCTGATGATCGTGGTGGCCAGAGGTCGGTGAACTAGGGCTAAGTTTGCCTGTTTGTTCGACGTTGAAATCAAGGGAATTGCGAGGTTATTGGAGAACTGGTGTTGATCGCGGGTGGGATTTAGAAGCGTAGGCATACGACAATGGTCTGGTCGGAGTCTCGTGGTCTCCGGTAGCTTGTCGCGGCGGTGCGTAATGATTTTCTGGTGATGGGTGGGTTCCCGGTTGAGGCTGGATAGTTCGATTTGGATTTATGGTGAGTTTTGATGATCTGGGTGGTCAGTTGGGTTTGGATGGTCGTCGATGACCTGAGGGCAACGGCGATGATGGTCGGAGGTCGATCACCTGGTTGTGCATGTGCACGCATGAAGTTGTGCATCTGGAAATGATGTTAGATTGGGGAAGAGAAGGATTCTCGGGGACGAACTCGAAGGGATTCACGAAATAACCCGAAGCAAGTTTTAAACAGTTTTTAAAAGGTTTTATAAAAGCAGGTTTTAAACTTAAATTGAATCTAGTTTAAACTATTATATGATAATGTTTTAAATTATCTGATTAAAGGAAGTTATAACTTGTTTAACCTAATTTTGTTAAGTTAAATGTTTATTTTACAACTGAAATTTCATGATTTAATTAAGTAAGTTAATTATAAAGATAAAATGTTTTTTAAATATGTTAATGATGGGTAGTTAAAGGATGATTACTTAATGAAATCAATTAAGTATAATTACTTGATTTAATTAATCAAAGATTATTACTTAATTAAAGATAATTACTTTATGTAATTACATTAAAGGATGATTAATTAAGTAAAGTTTAATTAATTATAAGTGATTAAAGGTAATTTATTACTTAAAGATAATTACTTAATTAAAAGTAATTAATTAATGATTTAAAGTTGATTAATCAAGTGATTAAAATTAATTTATGATTTATTAATATAAGTGATTAGGGATAATCACTTATTGTAATTAATTAAGGATAATTAATTAAGTGGTAATTAATTAAGGGTTAATTAATTAATAAATTAAAGGATAATTATTTAATGATTAAAGATTGATTGATTTATTAATTAAGGTTGGTTAATTAATAATTAAAGGCTAATTAATTTATCATTAGAGGTAAATTAATAAGTGATCAAAGGATAATTAATCAAAATGGTTTGTAATTAATTAATGTTAATTAACCAGGATTAGTAATTTATATTCATAAGTAATTAATTTGATTTAAATTAATCAGATAATTAATTGATCTTACTTATGGATGTTTGGATTGTATTGAATGGGTGAATTGTTTGATATCCCTGATTTGTGATGCTTTATGATACATCCTGATTTGTGGTGTGATCTGTAATTTATTTATCTGGGATGAATGTAATTGATTATCTGTGATATATATATATATATATATATATTTGTGATCTGTGAATGAACGATAAGTGTTATGGTTAATACCGCTTATCAACTATATTTCTATATTCTGATCTGTTATGATAATGATGTTGCACTACTGTGTGAAACCCCTGGACTACACTCCTACACACACAAATATGGATTTCACATGGAAATCGGTTAAGTCACAGATGACTTAAATTTAATATATTTAAAATTGAAATTTTAATTTCAATTGATTTTGAAATTGGAAATTGGGGTTTAATATGAAAAGCTTTTGAAAGGAGTTTTAAAGATATTTTGAATATCTTGAAATTTAAATAATTCAATTTGAATTTGAATTCAAAATAAGGAATTGAATTCCATGATTGGAAATTATGGTTAAAGAAGTTATAAATGTGTTTTATATGAATTTAAACCATTTTAAAAGTATTATTTTGAGAATTTGAATTCAACCCAAGTTTTTATCATTGAAGGGTTTTAACTTGAGCAAATGTAATCGGATTTCCCACGAAACGAAAAATACTTGTTTTCAAATAATAATAGCTTTCATTTTTAAGAAAGGATTTCCAAATTGTGTTGAAAGGTTTCAAGTTTGAAATGGAATTGAAATGTTTTGAAAGCTATGAAATGAGTCTTTGATTCAAAGGCCGAATGAGTTAATCCAACTTGAAATAGAATTGTTTTGAAAGGCTATGAATGAATCTTTGGAAACTAGTTTTGAAAGCTATAAGTTAAATCTTGACTTAAAGATTTAACAAGTTAATTCAATTGAAATGGAAATTGTTTTGAAATCCATGAATGGATCTTTGTGAACGGGGTGAACTTTGTGAATTGAATTTTTTTTGTTTAAAAGATTAAAAGTGTGGAAATTGTTTAAACCATTGAAGGTTTTTGAAATGAATCTTTTTGTTTAAAAGATTGGAAATGGTAATTTGTTTTAACCATTTGAATGAATCTTTTTGTTTGAAAGATTGGGAATGGTAATTTGTTTTAACCATTTGCATAAATCTTTTTATTTAAAAGATTGGAGATGGTAATTGGTTTTAACCATTCGAATGAAAGGTTTTGGGCTTTAAGCTGTGATTTAACTGGTACCCCAGTATCCATATGATTTCTAATATTGCGCTCGTTATTCGGTTTAGACGGGGGAGGACCTTTGTGTCATATAACCCATTCCGAATAATGAAACGACGTATGTGGATAGCATTGAAGACATGTGGTGAAGACCGGGTATTTTCGAAAATGAAAGGATTACCTATCGATTTTCTCTGCATCATGGCTCCGGTATAGAGATTCCCTAAGTGATGGGAAGTCCGATTGGGATTGTGAATACCCGGATTTGCAAGGGCTTCTTCGGAAGTGCCTTCGGTTCTATTCAAACCCAGAACAGACTTGTATGGTTGTAGGTCAGACACTACAATTTGAGATGTAAAGCTGGTTTCTATCAAATACATTTCTGTTGGTGGCGGAGAATTTATTCTCTTAGCTTAACACCCTTCTCTGAGACGTTCGAGCTCAGAGGTTATGTAGTTGATGGTTACTAGTGATACATTCCAAATTTGGTAATGTGGCATATGAAGTGCTGCTGATCATTTGTTGATCGAAGCATGGCTTTGTGAAAAAGCGTAGCTTTGTGGACGAGACCTCATCGAACCTCACAACCCGGTAATGGTCGAAACAGGAATGTTGCGCCAAGGTTTTTAGGGGTCGCGCCCCTAGGGTATGTCCATTTTCTTCTGGATAAAGGGTGGTATCATGGTATGGAGCCTAGATACTTAACTCGTGTGGACACTGTAAATTTATTACTGTGTGATGTTGCTTTGTGATCGAGACGTCTCGGCTAAAGGTCGGTAACGACCGGGAATGGCATACTCGTGTGGTAGTTACCTAGTTACAGCTTGGTTAAAGCGTGAGGTAGCGTCAGCCTTGTGTTTGCAGAGATCCGGTTAGGTTCTCGGGGCGTCTTTCTAGAGGCGTTTCCATTTCGGTGTAAGGAAGTTCCTTTGCCTGACCATTTGTTGGAAAATCCAAAGAAACAATACGCGCCCTGTACGGTTTTAGTTGTATAACCTTCCATGGAATGTGGCGGTAACCTGTTATTGAACATGGTAGCTATAGTAGGCATAAGATGAAATGTTGTATGCTGGCTAAGATTAATATTATACTTTTGAAATGTTTTACACTATGCACTAGTAATAATATCAAAAGAGTTTTGTTTGCGTAGTAAGCATGTTTGACTATCATAAGAAGAAATCTCCTCCAATTCTGCGTTTGCATTGTGTGTATGGCGGAAGGTCTTATGGTAGTTTCATTTTCCAAAAGCATTGCGGATTTCAATGTTTAAAATTCTATTGTTGTTTGTTTTAAAGGTAAACTATTTTTGTTTGCTCATACCAGTCCCATGACTGTCCTGGAGTTTATTGTTCCCTTCCTAAACTCTGGGTGCCCACAATTTTCCACACGGGCAGTCTAGAGTTGGGTTTTTCAAATAGTCAGGTTTAGTAGACTAGTTGGAGCTAGTTCAGTTCATCGGAGATCAGGACTGACGTTGCTTATCTTGGTACAACATGATGGTGGTTCGAGCTGATTTGGAGTTGTTGGAGTCATTCTCTTTGTAGATCATTTGGAGTGGTCTCTTCCATTATTGTTATTTCCGCTGTAGCATTGTATCATATCTCTGATATTGCTGTGTATTATTGATATCATTGTTGTATATCATTCTGGATATTGTATTCATTGGAGTTGTATATGATATCATTGATTTCTTTATTCCACTGTGTTGTTATACTTACTATGTTATAAGCTCCGGGAAGCCAGATTCGGCGTTTGAATCTATGGCATTTGAGTACAAGTGAAGTACGGGTGCTGATTTTTGAAGGCCGAGTTTTTGGACTCTTACAATTATATTTTTTGAACATGGTTAACATTGTGGGATGATGTAAATAATGTTGAAATGAGTTTGGAATGGAATGTAAACGTTGTTTTGAAATTTTAAATTTTTCCATATCCATTTGTTTCTGGTATATCAATTTATCTAACATTACCATGTTTGGTCGTCAAGGATTAATAACTATGGATGACTGCAACATCCGTAACCGTTAGTTTTGGGCCTCCAAGTGGGGTATGTTACAATTGGGAGCCTTGCTTACAAAGCCGACTTACCATAAAGAATGGCAGGAGCGCACAATGTGTTCTACGTTTCGCACTTGCATAAATTTGTACACAACTCTGGCGTAACAATCGCATCGGATCAACTAGATGATATCGAGATTGAACAAGAAGCTTCAAGACCTCGTAGGCCTATTCGTATCGTAGGACGTGAAATGAAGTAGCTTAGGAGGAAGACGGTGAAGTTGGTGAAGGTTCAATGGAGCGAAAGCAAAGGCAGTTACACTTGGGAGACCAAGGAGAGCATGAGGACAACTTATCCAGAGTCTTTACTTGGTTAGACTTTTTATTTATCGCATTTACATTCACTTATGATACCAGAAAGTATACATTAGTATAGTATCCTACATGCTAGGATAGGCTTGGGTGTTTCCATTTTCATATAGTGTTATGTACGCATGTTTGATGTGTGATGGTTGTCTATGCTTGTACATAATTGTTAGGGGTGCAGGATAACCTTATCGATTTTGGTTGGGATTTCGAGGAAAATCCTAAAGTGAGAGAGCATGTAATGACCCGTATTTTATGTATCGAAGGATTGTAAAATACTAATATTATTTTTAATTAGAGTCGTACAATTCTATAACTTTGGAAAATGAGTACTAAGCACATTTTCCATCCTTAGAAATCAAACAAATTTGACCCTGAAAATCTTGTATGAACTATAACTTTTGATAGGAGCCGAATTAGTGTCTGAAACTACATCCATTAACTCGGGATGATGGTTTCTCTTTCCGCATTGTGGTCATAATAAGAAAATAGACTTACTTTAGGGAGTTATGGTTGTTTGAAATTTCACTTGATTTTGAACAGCTTAATGGTTAATGAGTTAATGGCTAGTCTCAAAGTCCATTTCGAGATTAGCATCATGTTATGGCTAATGGGGCTTCTCTCCATCATCACACACTTCCCAAAAAATTGAGAGGAAGCCTCCATTAACAATCGTTAAGCCAAAAAGTTACCCTAAACCCTACTTTAATTAGCCAAATTTGGTCATTAGAAGGAGATTAGCGTAATTAGCACTTGGAATTAAAGATTTGTTGTTGGAGATCACTTAGAGATGATGTTAATCTCAGGATTTGTGCATCTTTGGATTTACTTTGGATTCAGGTGAGTGTTTTGGACCTTTCACTTACTAATTAGTCATTATACCCCTTAAAATGATGTTTTAAAATGACTTTTAAACTTTAAAATATGGTTTAAACTCTCTTTAATCACGTATGTAATTTTCAAACGATTTGGAAAAGATTTGTAAAATTCATGTTCTTATGGCTCTCCCTTGTTCTTATGGTTATACTTTAGATTTAGACTTCACTTTGATGTGTATGGATGCATACTTGTTAAAATATATTGTATGTGATGATTGCTTGAACGTATGATGTTAGTTGAAAATGCCGATCAAATGGTGATTTAGTTTTAGGAATAAGTCATGGATCGGTGTTGATGGATCGGTGATGACCCATGAAAGTCAAATCGTCCAAATGACTTGCGATCTATAAGGTACATCAAGGAGGATACCCTAAAGCTACGTTTCAAGTATCAAGTTGTTTGGAGTTCGTTTGCTCAAGTTAAAAGTGATGGAAGATGAATTAATAGTCATTTGAAGACTATGGATCGGTGGAGATTAGCTTTGGAGCATGCTCGTCTCTTAGGATGGTTCGCTTTGAGTCTTGGAGGGGTCTACTTCGGGTCTCTTATGTAAGTGTGTGGGTCACGAGGGGTGGGTGGAGAGAGTTTGAAGTATGGGATTAGTATAGACTCAACTAAGTCATAATTCGAGTCACATGGGGGATGGTTCGGGGCTTCCGGGCGGCATGTATGTATGAAACCCTCGCCAGACAGGCTAAGGCCCAATGAGAATGAATGGCCAAAACAGAGCGATCACCTCTAACTGGTCGTTACGTCAATCCTACCTTCACCGATACATGAGTCGGGGAGGATTGGATCAACTACTGAAATTGTAGGCATTAGCTTGCTTAGGGTTACACTTCGAGGAGGAAATTTGACTAAGGGATGGTCGACGATCATGGTTCGGTTGTGAACCATGGGATTCAAGTCGGTGATGATGGTTCGATGATGGAGGAGTTTTGAGCGATGAAGAATCAGGTCGGTGGAGATCGTTGAATAATGGATTGATGATGGTATGGATTGGTAGTGATGGTTCGGTGTCGCATGGTTCGATGATAATGCCTTACAATGTAGCTTCGAGTCAGTGATATATTTGCTCTGAGTCATTTATGTGATTACTTTGGGTTTTCAAGCATAGGGAGTTGCTTCGAGTAACACCTTCCATTTTCGAGCCAAGGCTCGAGTCAGTACCGAACAATAAGGTTCATGGCAATTTACAATAACATCGATACGTGATTCAACAATGTTGATTCCATGATGGAAAGTGATGGCCTTAATGATGGATAGCTACACTCTGAGACGTAGAGTATAGGACATGATTCGGATTGAAAGAACTGCTGGAGGAAGGTTATGGGATGAATGATGATATTCTAAGACTAATGATGATTGTAGAGGACTGTCCCAACTGTGACGACTTTAGACGGGAGTTGTAAGACAAGTTCCAGGATGTGCTCTGGTATAGATGACGTGTGCAAAAGGGATCGTTGAAACTCGAGGGTTCGTAGAGTGCACGTAAAGCAAGGGTAATATAGGGTACCCATTCGGGCCATGGCGGGTCCTGATCTCCATGATGGGCCATCTTTACCCTGGGACAGCCATGGTGGGCGATCTAGTTCCTGGTCTACCGAGTGGCATGGATTCGAGTACTAAGGAACCGAGACATTGAGTAGTCATTGACCATGATGGTCATTCGAATTATCACGTATCCAATGCACTGAGTGAGTAATTGTTGATGATGGATGTTTGCTTCGGTTGCATATCACCTTAGGGATGTCACATGACATCATTGACGTAGATATCTAGACACCCATTAGTACTTTGATGTATAGTACACCATGATGATTATGATATAGAGTAGCATGTATTTTGTGTTATGCGCTAACTCTGTGATGCGGGAACGTGTCAGGTATGAATTTCCATACTATTTGTCCTAGTATATTGAATTTATAGTATTTCAGATTTCTACCGCTCACACCAGACTGTTGTCTAACTCGGGATTTTATGCTTGGCTTCCTATTATTATGGGTACTCTTAAATGAGTAGATTAGGGATATCAGGTCTGGTGAGCACGTGGAGCTGGACAAAGGATAGGCAGGAGATTATACTCTTATATTACTACATTTACTTATTATGATTTGCTATCTCGCTGCACATCACTATGGAGCTTGCTAGTGCTTTTA
The DNA here is from genome assembly GCA_030737815.1 of Allium fistulosum. Taxonomy (NCBI): domain Eukaryota; kingdom Viridiplantae; phylum Streptophyta; class Magnoliopsida; order Asparagales; family Amaryllidaceae; genus Allium; species Allium fistulosum. The sequence goes on along the minus strand of CM060903.1, from coordinate 325,000,405 downwards.
TTATCTAGAGACAATCTATTTATGAGTTATTATTTTATGTATAACTCTATCACTTATGACGTATATTACATGACTTTGAGTATTCTAATTTTTGTGATTCATCCAGTTATTATTGTCTTGCCTGTTTTATATATGAGATTTTTATTGTTATATTTTGTTCGATGTGTTGTGAGATATACGGCAAGTTCTATGATGATTGATTTACTTTACTAACTTGACCATCGTCCTACATTGATTGGGCATCATTGCAGCGCACTATACATGTATATAGGGTGCCGATAGTGTAGAGCGATCGTCACAATGAATGGATCTATCTATCTATATATATATATATATATATATGCATAGGGATAGTCAATTTGTATTTGTCATTGTTTGACTATTGATATTGGGATCCTCTATTGGTTATCATGATTACACAATCGCTCAGTGAATGTTAAGATGCTGAGGTGCGTGTTGTTAGCAGGAAAAAGCCGGTAAGCTGTGTATGGAATTATGTCCATTCAGTGATTCAGCCATGTGTTAATGCAATAGGGTGGAATTGGCTTTGTTTATGGGTAGACCATATCATTGACCATTATAACCATATTTGACTAAGACCTAGTTTCATGGAGTTAGCCATGTGTTATTATACTATTTGACTAACTTGTTGGATGCAGCTGAAACATGAATAAGTTATGATTACCGTGGTTATATTGGTATTGTCTAGGAATGATTAGAGATGTAGTAAAGGAGACGTACAACACTCACCAGACTACAGTCTGACCTCTCTATATTTTTTCATTTTATAAGTAAAGTGGTTATGTAGAGCAATATTGTATGGCCCAAAAAGTTGAATATCCAAATCAATTAAAGTTTATCTAATCAACATGCATGATCGGTGTCCCTAAAATGAGTTAACTAAAGTATCTATACGCTATGCATTCAGCAACATATATATATATATATATAGTAATCATCACAAAAAGTAGTAAAAGCAACACAAATCAAACACCAGTCATCACTGAAAGCTGCATAGAGGCTAACAGGGCTAAACACCGTTGGTATCAACAGGGGCAGCCTCCTCAAACGCCTGAATAGCACTGCAACCATTAACCGATTCATTATCAAACTCGCTGTCAGCGATCATAAAGGAAAGCGATTGAGAACGGGAACCTATCCAAGTGTAGAAATGATATAAGATTCTATGACATAAATATATGTGCATGGTATTCTTATTTCTAAAACAATGAGCATTCATCTCTTCCCAGATAATCTAGCTGAAAGTCAAAAGAAAATTGTAAGTGAGCACATTAGTGTGTGTATTGTACTGCCAGTAGTCATAGAAGGAGGCAATGCTGAGTATGGGTATAATTATCTGAGCAGCATGAGTATTCCAAACGTAGCATGCGAGGTCGCAGTCGAAGAAAAGATGATTAATACTCTCAAAAGAGATATGACACATCAGGCGAATAGAAGGAATGTTCTGGCCCTTACGTATGAGCTTATCTCTGGTGTTCACTTTCCCATGGATTAGCAACCACATCAGCATCTTAACTCAAGGGGGGTTTTTGGATTTCCACATTTTGGGGTAAGAGAAATGTCATCTAAAGTTGATTATTTTCCCATATAGAGATTTAACTGTAAAGGCTCTATTTCTAGCAAGGCTCTAGTGGAGAATATCATGGGTGCGGGGGAGAGAGTAAGAGTGAAGGCAGGAGAAGAGCAGCTGGTACATCTGAGTGAGGGCCGATATAGTGATAGCATGGTTGAATTGGAAGCAAGATATTCCAAAGCTAACTACCTTATATACAGACAATAGTTGGTTAGGTTGTAAAGGTCAGGGAGAAGAATCCTGAGGAGAGTGTCGAAAAACCAAGCATCAAGCCAGAAGCAGCATTGTTCCTAATTACCAATCATGACCTTAAAGCATGGTTTGATACGGTCAATGGTAGAGAGAACTCCAGCCCAGAAGGTTGATGGATTTCTAGTGGTATAGTGAAGGATGAATTTTGGATGGTAATCATGGTATTTGCTAAGAACCCAGTTTTCCAAATAAAATTTCCATCGGTCAGGCATCTTCAGATCCAATTTGCAAACCGAGCCATGTTAAAGTACTATAAGTTGATCCCTAAACCACCCTGTAAGATGGACTTTCAAATAATGTCATGACTGACTAGATAGTTAACAGGGGAGGGTTGTCTCTACCATGTTAAAGAAAATTTCTTCGATTTTGGTCAACCTTAGATAAAACCCAGGTAGGTAATTTATGGAAGGAGAGTAAGTAGGTTGTTATAGTAGAAAGGACCGAGTCGAGGAGAACCAGCTTGCCTACTCTGGAGAGAAAGGAAGCCTTCCAGGTAGCCAGACAATTGGAGATTTTGGAGATCGAGGGTACCAGTCTTCTCTGAGGAGTTTGGTAGGACAAAGGGCGATGTCAAGGTATGAATTGGGGAAGTAATCTAATTTATAGTTAAAGGAGTTAGCAACCTGCACACCAAGGTGCTCAACGCCTCCCACAATGAGGATAGAGGTTTTGGAATAGTTGATGATTAGACCAAAAATAAGTTTATAAGAATATAGAAGAAGCTTAAGGTTATGAATTTGGTTTGAGGAGGGGAGGCAAATAGAATGGTACCGTCAACATATTGGATATTGGAAACTCCATGGTCAGAGTTCGAGTGGCCAATACTTGATAGGAGGTGGTGGGAAACAGTTAGCTTATTCATTCTATTAGAAACATCAGCAGCCATAACAAAGAGAAAGGGGAGAGGGGGTCTCCATGATGCAACCCATGGTAGGCCTTGATCAAACCACCATAAATCCAATTAACTGAGACAAGTGTGTTGTATCGAGTGATACCGGATGGTGCGGATGACGAAGGTGTTACTTAAGTACATAAACTTGTACATAAATAATCATCTGACATTGAAATTGATTGCATGTGTGTACTTGGATTTGGTTTGGATTGGACTTGACTATATTTAACTATGTGTATATATACTTTGATTTCATGGATTTGAAATAAAGTGATATTTGATTTATATTATATGTTGTTACCTTCTGCTGTGAGTTTAGAAAGAGATAAATATAATATTTTCTTGTTTTGTTTCTTGTTTTCTTAAATTAACAACATGTCATTTTCGGGTTTCAGGGTTTACGCAGTGTGAGTTATGTTAAATCAAAATGCAGGTTGTTGCAGAAAGATTGAGAACAAGCATAGCCGGGTAATTTTGAATTTTGTATTTAATTTGAATAAGCCTCATGCGTAGCCGGTGTATAGGATCTAATGGATATCGACATGTGTTGACCAATCGAATTTTGTACATCGACCAGGAGCAGTGTTGCGAATCATTTTATGTAGTGTGTGTCCTATGTCCTTGGTATGGTGTATGGAAGCATTTTGTGTAGAAAGCATGCCCATGATGGCAAACGAACTCCGACATGTGATGAAATTGTGTGTCGGATATTACTCATTAACGTAGAAGTTGCGTTAATAGAGACGAGTGGAATCCAAAGCAGTATAGAGCTTTTTCCTTATCGGATAGAGGGCCTGTAATGGATGAATTCGAGTGTCGATGGGATGAACATCCAGAACATATCAACTCTTGAATTCATTAGAAGCCAGAGTGCACCCAATGAGGAGATTCAACCAATCGACTTGATTGTGTGTCCAAGACCGATCTATTACCGGGATTGGATTTTAGGTTTTATCTTCTTCTACCACCACCATCGCCTAACTTTTTAAATAAAATCACAACTTCAATGGATTTGGTCGGGCGTGTTGGATGATAGAGGTGGTAGTGGAATGGATCAGTTGTGGACACAGGAGCATAGACTACATGAATGGAAGCAATGTTCAAAAACATAATGGCGGCTACCTTAGTTGTTTGAGATTGAGTGGTGCTTCAATAGCAAAGCAATTCAAAATGAGCAAATGGACCGGGAATATGCTCTTGTCTTGTGATGGACCAGTGATGATATTTTTCTTGCATCCAGAATAATTGGCAGCTTGGAAGATTTTATTTGAGCTTGGTGGTGAAGTCAACAATCTCTCAAAGGTTGGAGCATGGAAATGCAAAGGTAGAAAATGAGGAGTGAAGAAAAAATTTCACTAAGTGTTTTCATTATATATGAGGAAACACAAAATCAATTAGTACCGATCCATATGGGTTTTTTTTGAAAAAAATGAAAATGATTTTGGAAAAGGGAAAAAGAAATCAACCTGGCCAGGGATTGGGATAGCTCCTAGAAATTCTCGATGATTATCGAAGACTTCAAAAAGAGGACATCAACATTTGTATCTGCCAAAAAGATGCGACTCTGTAGTTGTCTGGAATGAAATGCTGACATTCTCAACAAAGATGTAACGTTATAAGAAATTGACTCAAGTGATGAATGTGCCTTTGAAGATCAGGATTCGCTCGCTTATCTCAATCCAAATCATGTTTTGTATACATAGAAGCATACTTTAGGAGGCAAGTGTTATCCGATATTTGAACCAAGCGATAGTTTGATAGAATCGGAATACAGACCGATGAAGGAATGGATCAAAAAGCTTGGAAGAGATTGAGGATTATGTACCAAGAAAAGATACTAAGTATAGAAGCAACAGTATTGATCAGTGTCGATCAACCCAAAGTAGTGGATAGGCCTCATTCTCCTTCTAGTATGGTTCTACATGCAAGTTTAAAGGAAAGGACAAGTTTTGTGATGAGATGCCGATTGATACCAATCGATCTGGGATGATGATTTTGCCTTTGAATATTTAAGTGTTTTTGAAGAAAAATGGTGGAGATATGGTCAGCATATCGACCGGTATTGATAAATGGGATCGATCGATCAAATCTCATAATCAAGACAGATTGACTTGTTCTTCATGCTGGAAATTAGGATATAGAAAAAAGACCGATTTGAACTAGATCTGGCGAATCTGTTGTATGAATAGTCTATAAATAGAAATGTTTCATTCATGAAAAGGACCTTCTGATTGAATTTGCAGGGAGACTCCGCAAAATTCGAAATTAAGAAATTCTAGATCTGATATGTAATTCAGTTGTAACAACGAAATCAATCAATAATAAGAATCAAAGTGGATGTAAGCCATAGATTTTGTAAAAGCACAATAATAGTTGTGTTTTTTTTCTTTATCAAATTCCCTACATTTTGATATCGTTTTTGATCGTTTGGGGGTGTTCGCCTGTTTTATGTGCAAATACACTACACCAAATACTGAGATTTGCAACTAACCATCCGCGCATTTGGCAACGGTTAATAACCGTTGCCATTTAGCAACGGTTAATAACCGTCTTGGTTCAGTTAGCAACGGGTTTTTCTTGTTGCTAATTGGGAACGGTTATTAACCGTAGCTTCTTTGGAGACAAATGATGGCGGTGAATTTCATCCTTTCGCGCCATAATTTTTGGCGCGCTTCGTTCCAATTAGCAACGGTTTTCAACCGTGGCTAATTAGCAACGGTTATTAACCGTCCCAATCTTTTAGCCGGCCCAGTGGCAAGCCCACCAAGCCCCTGGGATGGGGCAACCAACTGAGCCGGGCAACACCCAAAATCTGTTTTACTTCACAGTTACAGCTCAATAGCAATCTCCATGTTGGCGATCTGCTCGAACCCAAAAAAACTAGGGTTTCAAAAATCAACGCTTTCTAAATAATCATCGCTGCATACTCGGCTATTCCATCAGCCATCGTCGGCTCAAGCTTGCCTCCTACGCGATATTTTCTACTGCTGATTTGAAGTCCTGCTACAGTCTCTATACTGCCACTGCTTATTAAGTATGCGAATTTCTTGTTTTGAGTTGTCTAATTTTCTAAAATTGAGTCGCCCTTTTACTGCTTTAGATTTCATTAACCTTGAAAACGCCTGAAGCTAATAACTTATTAGTATTTAGTTATAAACAAGTAGTTTTCTGTAAATAATCGTTTAGGAATTGAAATTTGAAAGCTGAAGCTAAAAAACTAATAATTATTTAGGAACTGATACTTACATTGATGTACTATTTTTCCTACAGTGTGTGTATGTCTACCCGCAAACATTTAGTTCATTTTTTCTGCAACTTGAAAAGATCCCCTTCTGCCTTTTTTACTATTTCCACTGAACCATGTGTAAACCAGACCATCAACTGCACAACCAAAATGGTCGTGAAGGTCATTTCTACTTACCATGTCTTCATATGTCACTCCTCAGAATTGAAGTGAACTCAAAATATATCAACTGCAGATGTTATACCGTTAAAAAAAAGGGTCTACCATATATAGGTCGAAAATTAGAAAAATAGGGTGAACACGGAACCAATAAAGCTAGCCGCTTTTTTCCTTCCTCTATCTCGACTCATATAATGGTTTCTCATATCATAGACAACTTAGAATAATAGCCATACATGTAATAGGTTCACCATATGTAATGATTTCCCATGATTTATACTGTGCTTAAATTATGTTTAACCTTGCTTGCGCACAACACAAAAATTCAAGCTTCACATATAATAAACTTCAACTAGTCAAATTAATAGCACCACATTGATTTGTCAGAATTGAATAAATGACTAAGCTAAAAATTACATTATTAAAAAATCCACATGTAGATGATTGGCAATCGCTTATTGTACAGTAGAAATCACAAAATCGTAAACAAATTGAAAATTTACTACAACATACCATACCTGCAAATCGATTGAGCAATCAAAAGCTTGCTATAAGTTTAGACGAGTTGCTTACCGTCATTACGCTTGCATTTTATGGAAGAATAAAGCTGAAATTTTGGGGGAGGCACTAAAATGACCTACTTCCTCCAGTTCTGAAATTTTGGTTGATTAAAGAAAAAAAATGACAAATATCTACTACTCTTCAATAGTTTGCCAAAGTAGAGATGCACCTTCTAATCTGAACCATCAGAATACATATTTGATGTTTTAAGTGTACAGTGTTAGAGAACCAAGAAACAATTGGTTATGCAAGGGATGATCTTTTTACATTTATATATGATTTGTTTTACAAATTGTAATGTACTGTACTGTACTGCATGCTAGTTAGACATAGTTGCTTATAGTGACTGCTAGGGTATAAGTTGATGCAATGAATTTTGTTTTACTAAATATGAGACCATATTTAGTAAGTGGATAAAATTGTTGTTAATGGCGCAAACCAAGTATCAGGAGAGGGGTAATGCATAGACATTACTCTGGTGCTACAAAATGGCGCCGTTGTAATGGCAAATTTTTTGGAAACAGTTTGATGCTAATGTTAAATTTCAAGTGAAATCAAAAGAATATTCATCTGTTTAGTTAATATCAGAGTTGAACTTGGTGGAAAGCCATAAGATATTGTTACCCATGATTTATTATTAGCTCTTGTTATTTTCTTTCAGTATGTCTTTTAGTATAGACAAACAATGGATGAATCAATCTAATCGAAGAAATACAGAATATGTGGAAGTTGTGAGAAATTTCGTTAAATTTGTTGCTGAAAACGGTGGCAATAAGGAAAAGTATTCGTGCCCTTGCACGCGGTGCAAAAATGAAGATACATTCAAATTAAATGACATTCATTTTCATTTGCTTAGATATGGTATTGTTCAATCATATACCATGTGGTGTTTTCACGGGGAAAGAATACCGAAGAAGCCGAAACAACAACCGGTTAGTCATGCCATAAATACTGATGAGTCCGAACATATTAGGATGGAGGATTTGATCAATGATGCAGATAGATTCCATCATTTTCAACCTATAAGTCAGTTTCATGATAATGCTAATATTGGTGAGCAGTTTACGGATAAATCATTTTTTGATAGTGCAACTGCAACAGAGCCATTGTATCCTTCTTGTCCAAAAGAGATTACAAAGTTGTATGCCATTGTGAAACTGAATAGCTTGAAGACCCAATACGGCTTTTCAGACAATGGTGTGACTGCAGTACTCGAATTCATAAAGGAGTTACACCCCGAAGGTAACACGCTACCTTCAAAGTACCCCGACGTGAAGAAGATCATTAAGCAAGTTGGGATGAATTACATAACTTATGATGCATGCATTAATGACTGCATCTTGTACTGGAAAGATAATGCAAACAAAGTTTCATGTACAAATTGCAACGCACCAATATACAAGACATCATTCGACGAAGAGAGAAAAGATACCACAGTACCTCAAAAGACCTTAAGACATTTTCCTTTAATTTCTAGATTGAGAAGACTGTATACTGTACCATGGATAGCAGAAGCGATGACCTGGCATGGTCGTGCCAAGTCCGGTACAACCATAATGCGTCATCCGCGTGATACTTCTCAATGGAAAACTACAGATTCTTTTGATTCTTCGTTTGCTGCTGAACCACGAAATATCACGCTTGGAATAGCAACAGATGGTTTCTGTCTGAATGCTTCTTTAACTAACCCTTACAGCTGTTGGCCAGTAATTGTAGTACCATATAACCTTCCTCCGTCTTTGTTCATGAAAAGAGAGTTCTCAATGTTAACACTGTTGATTTCTGGGCCAAAACAACCGGGGAAGGATATTGATGTTTATTTAGAACCTTTGATAGACGAGTTAAAGCAGTTATGGGAAGGAGTCGTTACATTTGATTCATTTATGAAATCTGAGTTCACAATGAGAGCTAGAGTGTTGTGGGCAATCCATACATACATATGATCACATACATACACACATGTACACATACATACATATGATCAGCTTGACTATTCTTTCTTTCTTTGTGTTTGTAGGTAGACAGGCAGTTCAAGATATTGTATTTGCACCCTTTAGTTCAGCAGTGCTAAGGTAATATATTTTTGTATTTGCATTCTTTATTTCAGTCAGTATTTTAGATATTATTTTGAATCCGCTTAAGTTTAAAATTCTGGTGATGCAGGAAGACTTTATCACTGCCGCATTAAAGTGAATGTTCCCCTTCCCGTCCATCCCTATGATCCCCGATTGATGTTAGCCACATTATTGCATGGACTCCCATCCATAACAAGATCAAATGCATTATATGACTTAATAAAATTGCTCCAAGCGATTACTGGTAAGCTGCTGTACATCTGATATAGTAAACAACGTGCCCTTCTGATTTGACTGATCCCATCAGTTTCTCATCACATTACGATTATTGTCAGTCGGACTGACAAAAATCGTAATGTGGTGAGAAGTTGGTGGGATCAGACAAATTAATAAGGGGACGTTGGTTCATATATCAGATGTACAGCAGCTTAACTGTGATCGCTTGGAGCAAATTTTATTAAGACATATAGGGCATTTGATCTTGTTATGGAGGGGGCTCCATGCAATAAGGTGGCCAACATAAATCGGGCATCACAGGGATGGGCTGGAAGGGGAAGAACTGTACGTCATAATGTTGTTGGGATTATTTTAGGATTTGAGACTTTGCAGGACATAATGTCACAAGATGCCACACCACCGTCAAATGATACAACTTCCCAATCATCCACTTTAAAACGGGAGAAAATTGATATAGACAACTACGGTTCTCCAGTCGGAAAAAATGGTTCAAAGGTCGCTACGAAGATTGGTAAACTAGTAAGAAATCATGTGCCAATCTCATATCCAAGTTGGAAAAAAGTTCCGCCAAATTACAAGGAAGACGTGTGGAATCAATTGGAGGTAATAATGAGCTCCGTTCATTTATAATGCTTTCAATACAGAAATTAAAAATGTTTACATGCATTTTTTGTTATGCAGAAATATTATGAGCTCGATCCTCTATCAAAGGACCTTATTATGAAAAAAATGTCCGAGGCTTTTAGGAGACACAAGAATGATTTGCGCAAGAATCATTATGACCATTTCATCACTGACGAAGAAAGAATGAGAAATTGTCCACCGAAAATTGCTCAAGATGATTGGGATGAGTTCATAAGAAACGAATCAAAACCCGAGGCGAAAGAAAAAAGGAAGCGAGGCAAACAAAATAGATCAATGCTCGAATATGGTCATCATTCGGGACGTAAGAGTCACGCTATGATTACTCAAGAAATGGTATGTGTCATTGAATTGGTGCATCACATTGCATATACCGTTAGTTCCAAATATAATTTTACGTCATTGTATGCAGGTCGATTCAAGTAGTCCGGGAACAGAAGTATCACGTCTTCAAGTATGGGAGAAAACGCATAAGAAAAAAGATGGCAGCACGTCAGATGCGACATCTTCCTACTTTGTAAGTTAAACAAATAACAACGCCTCTAAATTAAATTTTCATTATTAATATATATGTATTTACTTTTTAGGACAAAATTGAAAAAGAAAAGGAAACGACGAGTGGTGGTGATGAAGCCGTCTTTATATCAGTGTTTGGTAAAGATGTAAAGGGCAGGAGCCGAAGTATTGGGACCAATATAGCTCCTAGCCAAGTTAAGAGTGCTGTCATTCCATGCAAACGGCTCAAACAGGCCCAAGGAATATATGAGCAGCGACTGCAAAATGTGGAGCAAAAATTGATGAAGCTGGACAATATGGATGATAAACTGGAGCGTCTTCTCAGCATAGCCCAAGATAATCGTCAAGTAGGAAGTGAAATTGCGTCTTCTCAGTTTGCCACTCCGAACAATCAGTTAATCGACCAAAGATGTGAAATCCTGAACTTCGAGGACGAAGTAATTGCAATAGGTACTATTTTATTAAAATTTGAAGAAAATAATATGTTGCAAAGTCAGTGAATGCTTAACTTCGTGAACGGGAGAGTGTGCTGCATTTTCTTGCACGTATAAGCAAATTTATAACTTGCTGCCACATGTTTAATACAAAGTGAACCGTCACAATTTTGCTGAGTTATATCTCAACACATTTTTACATTTTTCATTTAACATAGTTGAACAATAGTGAGGCTGTTAGTCAAGAAATAATGGCTGATATTGTTTAAACTTCTGCACCCTTTTAAATTGAGTTGCTAGCTGTTGTAGAGTAAAGACAGGTGAGTTTGAAACTCACGCATTTAATATATGTGTTGCCTGGTTGCCAAAAAAATTCTCTGTAATTCACTTCTGGCATTAAACCCAAGTCATTATTAGGAAAATTTGGGTCTAGTTCATATGCTATGAAACTTGGGCCATCGCTGCATGTTTGTGAAATGGTTTTGGGTAGCATGAGTTTTGTTTTTTGTTAGTTCTGTAAATGTGATTCCATATATTCACTCCAAAAATGCTTATATAACAGGTACTATATGTCGAGATTCCACAACATTAGTAATTCATGGAAAAGCAGTACCACCTACATATGAAAAAGTGTTGTTGGACAAAATTTTATTGCCGGATGAGCTAACCGCCAAAATATGTCGACAATTTACCGAGACCTTTGGGGATGTTGGAGTCGGAGGTTATGTGAGCCATCAAAAGGGTTTGATACGATATCTTTAGTCGGAGGTATTGATATTTCTGACTTGTTCTTTGCATATATTGCTGATTTTCTTTTGTTTGCCTGTACACAATCGTACACACAGTCATGCATACATAAATACAAGCATGCAAGCACCTTTCACAATTTACATTCAAGACTTATCACATGCAAAATAGATATATCAAGTTTTAAGAATTTATAAGGGTGGTTTGCTCACCTGGATAGTTTGACAGAGAGGAAAGAGAACCTGAAAAAGATTTCAAAATCTGGAAATTGAGGCTTGATCAAATTTATTTTATCCTAACCGTTGTTTGCTTTGAATTGCTTTGTACTTGTAGTCTTGGCTTTAGTTAGATGTGTATATATATGCCTTGTACTTGTAGTCTTGGCTCTAGTTAGATGTGCAGTTTGCTTTATTACTGCCTGGTCTGTCGTAGATGTATACTTGTAGTTTCTTTTACTGGTCTGCCTTTGATCTTGTTTACAGTCTGGCATAGTATCCATACGCATTTGGTCCAACCATTTTGTTCTTGTATATCATGTGATGGTTAGTTTGCATCAGTTATTTATGCATTTCAGTATAGTTGCATTCTTGTGCTTTGTCTCTGCATTCACTTCAGATATACTGACTTTTGTTTTTATTCCCTGGTTGCTTGGTACATTTCTGTAGCTCCACTGATGGTCTATATTGTGTTGAACTTCAAGTCTGCACTGCAAATCATTTTGCCTCGAGTTTGTACTGTCTGGTTGAGGTTCTGATCATATGTAGAATCAGGTAGATGCTTTTTGTTTTTGAAGTGGAATATTCTTTCCAGATTTATGAAGTTGAACTGCCTCTGAATTTAATCTTCGAGTTGCACATGAACCAGGTTGAACATTGAAGTCTGAAAACTGGAATGCTTTGCCCTGTAATGAACCATGTAGACTTCACTGCTTGCAAAACAATGTAGTGTAATTAATGAAATCTTTGTACTGTAGTGTAATAAGTATGATATTCCGGCACGGTAGCATTCTGTTTGCAAAACAATGAGTGTAATTATAAGTTTGATAATAATTTTATATGTATGGTATATGTGCGATATGTTTATAGTGCTTGTGTACCAATATTTTGATATATATTGATATTCTGGTATATATACTGAGATATACGCAGTAGTGAGTTACAGATGTGATTTTGTAGGAGCAGGAGCAAACACTATGTGCAACGGTTGTTAACCGTTGCTTTATGTGTGACTTTGGGCATAAAGCAACGGTTTTAAACCGTTTTTTACTGGACATAAAGCAACGGTTTATACCCGTTGCTTATTGTCCATAAAGCAACGGTTTATACCCGTTGCATTTTTCCCAATTTGCAACGGTTAATACCCGTTGCCTTTGATCCAATTTGCAACGGTTTATACCCGTTGCCTTTGCCACAATTTGCAACGGTTTATACCCGTTGCCTTTTGGACATAAAGCAACGGTTTTCTCCCGTCGCTAAATTCAACCACTCCTGTAATGAAGACGGTTTTTACCCGTTGCTTTTAGACATAACAACGGTTTATACCCGTTGTTAATATCTTATAATGGTGTAGTGATAGAAACCATAATATTAATATTATATATCAAAATAATAATATATACTCAAATCTATTTATTATTTTTCATAACCAAATTATTATTATTTAATCCTATAGCGATAATGTTCCACTTTAAACCTCAAAAGTCATTTTATTTCTACTTATCTCAAAATAGTAAGTGATAACTTATCTCGAAATACTTTTGGAAAAACACATCTTTATTATAATGATCCCAATAATATCTCTTATTTTTATGACTCAATAATGATAATAATAATATTATTATTATTACTACTACTATTTTTCGATAAATTATACTAAAACAATTATATTATTATTTAATCAAAAAAATGTAGCCTTCTTAAAACCATACTATTTATTGAATGAAACTTTACTTTATAAATAATAATAAATCATTCAAATTCACTTTAAAATAAATTTTTCGTCGTTATTTATGAATTTCCTTAGAAATTTATAAATAATAACCATATTAATTTTTTGACATTTATTTCAGTATAAATTGTTACATTGCTATTATTTCCAAATATCACTCAAAATTTTTAAATAATCTTATTTTCTATTGATTTGTCAATTTTTCCAAAATTATACGATTTTACTTATTTTATATTAATTGATTATTTCTTTTCAAATCAACAATTAATTACTATAAACATCCAGCATGCAATAATATAGCAATTAATAATAATAAATCAAATCGAAACACACAGCATATAAAAATACAAACAATTAGACAACCTTCAAAAGAGCATAGCATATATTAACCAAATGTATATTTTCATCGATGGATATTTAATTACTATTTAAAAAAATATGGTTATTTAATATTACCGACACACTTTTACAAACAGCTTCAGAAGTCAGCAAACCACATACCAAATCATTCAAAATTTCTCCATGAATCCAATGGAACAAACAACACATGAAACAGAGGTTGTATATGAAAGTTATATGAATTAGAAGTTATAGGTTCCAAGTTGTAAATAATTAAATAATGAGGGGCTTGCCTATAAAATGACCATCTTCCGCATCATGTTGTAGGCCGCTCCATCATCCACTCTGCCATCACCTATCAACCCTCCAACTTCCATCAACCCATAAGACCTTTTCCCCAAACTGCATCTCCTCCTTCGGACCGTCACTCCGACACTACTCTGATGCCCCAATGCCAGTCATCGTGATTAGAGTCAATCACCGCCTCTTTAACAATACCTTAGCTCAACTTTTGCCACTACCTCAGCCACCTCCATCATGAGAAAACTCCACCGATTGACACCACTTGCAAGAGCAACCTAACAGTACACTGTTGTCACCTAGCAGCTGCCGCCATCACCTTGGTCAAACCCAACACAATAAGGGTTTGACTAGGGTTTTTTGCCAAACCAAGCATTATCACCATGAACGGTTACCTCCCATCCACTCCACTCATCGAGACCTTCGTATTGGTATGTAAATTGCATAGCTTCAAGTTGATTTGCAAATCACCTTTTTTGTAATTAGTAGAGATAATCTTTATTAGCTTAGGGAGATTAAGATTTGAAGAAGAGGTTAGAAAATGAAGAGGAGAGAGTGACGATTGTCTAAGGTTTCTTCATAGCTTTCTATTTATGGGCAAAAAGGAATGTGTTGTCATAAGTGGTCGTAAAGGCTTGAGCCACCCATTTTCAAACGTCAACGAAAGTACATATTGTTTTGTGTGTGTGTGTGTCAAAATATAGGTTTTCAATATTTATAAATGCAATGTATATATCAACATCTCCAAAAAGACAACTCTACTGAAAAATTGCCAATTTAGTTTAAATGATTATTTTGTAATTAATTAATAATTAATGTGTCGAATTTTCAGGTCATTACATTCTACACTTCAAAAGAATTGCCCCCAACAATTCTTCAAAGAATAAACTCCCAACATAAGGCATCAAATATCATATTATATTTTATCCTCAACTTTACAAAATACTGAGAAGTATACTTATCACATATAACTACTTCTAGAGTAATACACGACAACCACAGCAGAGTCAATCATGATATAGTAAAATTCATTCACAATCATGAATTCAATTTTCTACGTACAATGCTATAGTAACACATTCATTTTCATAACCATGCAATCAAAATTATAGCATGTAAAAATAACACGTCATCAACAAAAAGTAAAACAATCTCAATCATAAATCAAGTCTTTTCACAAGTCACATCATGTATCTCATTAATCCGACCACGGTAATCCATCACAAAAGCTCATAACAAAAATAGGTTGGTCCAAACATGCATATACAAATAAATGTATAAATTAACCACTGGTATAGGTCATCAAAAATAAAGCACACATACTCAAAATAATCAGGTATCATTATCACACTAACCTTCCAATAAATAACACAGGTGTGTTAACCTCTATACTGACTACACACCACCATAATATGTGCATTCTCCAAACCGTCGATGAACTTCCTCATAGTCTCGTCCTTAAAATAATCAGTGTACAATCTCATACTTAGATCCTCCAAAATATTGTGTGCATGTACTAATGGTTACTCTCAAAATAATATATTTTCCCATTTATGGTTGCATTCTCAAAATAATACGTGTCTACTCATTCTGCAGCCACCTCGATTCCCAGATCCACTTGCATGGTTGAGAAGTATAGACCCCCGTTATAGTCTCTTATGAAGCACTTCTTGGATATATGATAACTCTTATGATCATTCTGTATGAGCAACGACTACTCGACCTTGTAGTTTCAACAATGCCTGAATCCATGCCACCCTACAAATGTGACGACCGCCCTATACCACTAGCACCGATAGTATACAACTAGTGCGTTGCAGTCATTCCCGACCAATATAGGACGATCATCAAGATGAATAATAACAAACACAGCATATAACCCGTTTTATATCTCACGGTGCATGGATAAAATATAAATATCACAAATATGACAAAAGAGACGGTAATAACAATGTGAACTAATCATCATAGTATAAGATCCACAAGTTAGACATCAATAGTTATAGAGTTTAAACAATGGAGACGAACTCAACAACTGCTTCAAATACAAGCAAATAAGCAAGGATCTCGTACCAAGCAACCTTAGATATATGATGACACAAATGACAACCCCCGTAAGGTCAATGAATGCCCACCATCATAAGAGTATCGCAGCTTTTCACTCCGTAGTGCTAAGAAACTAGACCACCCCATATAGATCTAGGGTAAATGGATTACCCCATACAATCCCAGTGAGTGTCCTCACCGACCAGTTATTTCTGAGCATATATTAAAGCCCTTGGTCATCAATGATTCCTTAGTACGCACCCACATCAGAACCCATCATGTTTCAGATTCATATTACATCGAAAATAATTCCAAAATCCTCTTATAGTAACTTCTTCATTTCATGATAAAGACGACTCAACTAAAATACCAAAGAGGGATCAACTAGCCATCGCTAGTGAAGAGAGTTCTAATACATCTTCAAATCAAAACATTTTCCTATTCAAATTAAAGCTTTCATATTATCTTCAAACAAAATTCTATTTCTTAAAATATAATCATCATTTATAAAATAATTTTCAAAATATTATCACCACCATTTTTTGAAATCAACCTAAAATAATTTTTAAGAGAACACCATTTTACAAAAATTTCAAATTATATAAGCATCTTTAAAATTCCAAAGAGAAATTCTTGTTAAAATCAAATCACCTATAACGTTGGTAATTGCTTGTACAAAGTGGATTTTGAGACATACATTTGATAAAACTCCATATTTTAGTAAAGATGTGATGAACCTCCCACCCATCGCTTTGATTCCATAGTGGTACTCCCTAAGCCCTTAGTCATCAAAATTCTCCATTCACTATTACTCACCTTCAAGGAACATCATCACATCTCTTAGTTAATCCGAATACCTAGAAAAATATGTCATCCTATAATGACTAAACCAAATATGTTCACTAATACCTCATTAGTTTCTCCAATGTACACCTCACTGAAAGTTAACATTGGAGAACTACCCTCATCATATAATTACCAACATAACAAGAAGTACAACCTCGCATACAAGAGAAACAATCACGATAAGGTGAACGAGCAAACAACAAACAAACAAACAAATAAGACCATGGTTAAACAAGCAAATAACAATAGTTCAATGCATTTAGAAGAACTTAATTCAAACAAACATGTTATAGAGTATAAAACAAACACGGTCAAACGAAACAATGCTTTTTTTGAATATGGCTAATAACTTGTTGCAATAGAACAATACAAACAATTCTACTAAACTAAGTAAATATCACTAGGTAAAAGATCTCTATCCTATACGTCAAAATGGACAACCATAACATCATAACCTAACTCTCTCTAGAAGGGCATAAGGTAACATCTTTGTAACTTATTAGGGAAAGTCACACATAATAGGCATAAATGCTACATCATAATGGATGTTGGGCAAACTCAAGACTCATATCATCCGGTCGTCTCACACCTCCGCTATAATAAAATACCCATTTCACAACTAGCAACGCCGGTTGTAGTAGACCTATTACAAGTGTTAGCCATCGGTCTTAATATGCGAAGTTGTAATAAGATCGAAGCATTTTACAACTATTTAGGACCGTTCTTGAGTACCATCGTAATAAAGTATTTTACAATTGTTTCTGCCAGTTATAATAAGTCCTTTACAACTAGTTTTGCCTGTTGTAATACGTATTTTACAACTATTTTTATCCATTAAAAAATATAAAATTGTTATAATATATTTAAATAATATGGGTGAATATGCTAAATGGTCAAGGACGGTATTGTAATTTCCATTAGATTTGGAGTCTATAAATATAGAGCTCATTTGTATTATAAAGTTATCTGATGTGAATAATAAAATGTTTCTCCCTTTAATGTCTTTTGTTCTCTTTATTTTATAACACGTTACCAGCACGATCCTTTATTTTATAATAATATAATATTAGATCGGTAATTTATTTGCTTCTCTGTTCGTCACATGCCTATTTGCTTTTGATTATTTTTTAAATTTAATAAATACCTTTTGTAACCTATTTCTATGGCTGTCTATTTTGTAGCTACTACCAAGTCTCTCGCTTTGCATCAACTCTTATCTTACTTCTTCATACGAGAACATACTTTATCCATTTATAAATAGAATCATTGTTCAGTTGTCATCTTTATATCCAGATACAGCAATCAGTATATTTATATTGCATTCGAATTTAAAAGGTACATTACAGTACATTTTTTTCCTTTCTCTCTTACTTTGATGTACTATAATATTCAAAGCTATATTTTTATTAAACTTTCTGTATACATGCCTGTAGCTGCGTTGTATAAGAATCTTCAAGTTTTTCTTTCTTTGTTGATTTCTTTCAACACATATTTATTATATTATAGCTTACCTATAGATCAAGGTACTATTTTGTTTATGTATATTTATTTAAAGCTACCTATATATTCATATTGCAAAGGTACTTCTATTTTAGGCTAGCTATGCTTATGTACCATACATAGAAATCAATTCCATGTACTTTCATCTTTTGTGTTCAAGGTTGCCATGTAATATCGATCAATTCTTTATCTAACTTTATCTATGTCGTATTTTCATGGCTAAGATTTTGGCATGCAAATCTAAATAGTTTAAATATATTAGAAAAAGTATATTTCTTTTAACATCTTAATTAGATTTTTCATGAAAAGATGCATTTAATGCTATACGTATTATTTTGATTATATCATTTTTTTTTGTTTTGTTGCAACTATCATCTAAACATTAGGTGTCAGTTTCCTACTCCATCCACACATATTGTTCTATCCATTCTATCACATCAAAGAAATGATTTTTTTTCCTTGTACCTAATCTGCATAATGTACTTTAGGCCATTTGCAATCTCTCTGTTGATTAAACCTGGTTTCATATTCTACCACATTAATATATTAATATATGCATACCCATATATATGTTCTGGCAACTTTATGTTATACCATGCATACCCTTAATACCATATGAATGTTTTGTTTATATTTTAAGTTATTTGTACTGTGATTTATTTTATGATGCTCAAGTACACAGATCAACAACAACGAGTACACATTTAGTGATTTTATTTTGTGATGCTCAAGTATATATTTAATAAGTTATTTAAGTATACAGCTTTTAAGTGATATGATATTAAACAATTTTGGGTAGCCGCAACATTTAATACCATTTTTACAGTACAGTGATGTCCTTGTCATAATATGAAAACATTTTTTTAAAAGCACATTTTTTTCATATTACTTTTTATGTTCACATTTTCTTACTCTCTCTTGGTTTGAATTTCTATCATTTATATTTTCTAACCCCTTTGGTTCATTTATTATTCTTGTTGTTGAACTTACCACGTCAATTGTTCTTGACAGTAAATAGAATTCGTGGAAAACATTGCTAAGCTTGAATTCAAAGCGTTGGACATATCTGGAGACAACTATTTGTCATGGATACTAGATGCTGAAATCCACTTGCAATCTCAATGCTTAGAAAATGCAATTAAAAATGGTAATAATATGTCGCAGCAGGAGAAAGCAAAGGCTCTAATATTTTTAAGATGTCACATCCACGATGATCTAAAAACAGAATATTTAACGGAAAAGGATCTCCACTTGTGGAACTCCCTGAAGGAGCGTTATGACCACCAGAAGACGGTCATACTTCCAAATACTAGGCAAGACTGGTTGAACCTGAGGTTTTAAGACTTCAAATCTATAAGAGAATAAAATTCTGCTATGTTTAGAATTACTTCTAAATTGAAATTATGTGGAGAAAATGTAAATGATGCACAAATGCTTGAAAAGACATTTTCAACATTTCATGCCTCGAACATACTCATGCAGCAGCAATATCGAGAGCGTCATTTTACAAAATATTCTGAACTCATAGAATCTATTAAATAATAGTAAAGCAGAAGAAATTCAAGCTCTTTTATTAATCGTAGGAGCTTTCACTACTCTCCTTAATTCTCTCTCTAGATATTTTACTTTTAAATTTTTATAATTTATCACTTTAATTCTACTAAACTTCTAGCGCTAATTTATAACCAAATACATACTTTTAAAATTTTCTATAATTATTCACAAATGTCTTTTTAGTTCTGTTTTAATTACGTAATTTAAAATTTAAACCATTTGATAAACTCAATTAACTAATATTCAATACATCATATAAATCCTAAAATATGAATAATTTCGATAGTATACCATAGCATCAACAAACTGTTGAACAAAACTTCCATTTGAATACAAAGATATGTAAATCACATGACATAAATTATATACAACAACAATAATAACAAATTTATTTTATAGTTCGTTTATCTCAATGAAGTTATCATGCATTACACTAAAAAAAATATTTTTAGCTTTAAACCCCTATATTTTAAATTTCCATGGTTACTTACAAACCCTTCTCAATTCTCTCTTAATATTTTTTTACTCATATCCATGTATTTAGCTAATATGTCATCTTTATTTTAAATCATTCAAATAAATTCAATTAAATAATATTTATTAATTCATCTAATAAATCTTAAAATATACCAATTAAGTATGCATACAACACTCATATATATAAGCAAAGATGATAATTTTTTGTTTTTATTCATATATAAAGAAGTATTAATCGCATAACATAAAATGTAAACATAAACAATGATATTTTTTAATTTATAATTCATTTATCTCGAAAAATATAATATATGCATTACAAAATTTCGTTTTTTACAACTTTTAAATGATAAATTTATATTTTACAATAGTGAGATGCGGAAGCACGGATTACCATAATAAAAATTAGGTTACGTAGACATTCTCATTTTCAACGTCATATTAAAACTTACTCAATGCATAACTCAAACTAACGCTACAATTTTCTTCTTCAAATATTGAAGTTGTAAACATGACACTCCCGCGACAACGTGAAATTTATGATTAACTACAAAGTTAAAAAAATGTTTACTAATTGAAATCTCAGATAATGAATAAAAGTTCATATGCAAATAAGTTGTTCGTAAGATGTTCTTCTCAACTACAATTACATACAAAGCTCTTTTGATTTTTTTCCTACTTTCTAATATTCAACTCCATATATTTAATTAGTTAGGTTGATCATTGATTAAAATATTTAAATATATTCAATTACGTAATATTCATTATTTCATTGTAAATCCTTGAAAATATATATACAATATTCATATGAATAGAAATGGAAAATTCATTTTTTTCATCCATATATACAAAAACACACGTATCACATAGCATCAACTATTTACATATATATTAATAGCAAACTATATATATGTATGTATGTATGTATGTATGTATGTATGTATATAGTTTGCTATTACCAAGTTAGGGCAATAATTCTGATACAAATTTGTGGTTAGCGACTCTCTACCTGACATCTGAGTGTTGCATGTCATTTTAAATTATAAATTCCTTTATTTCAATAAATTTATTATATACTGCTTCAAAATTCAATTTTTAACAATAACTAAATTTTAAATATTATTTTTTAACAACATTACCGTGTGCAATGCACGAGTTTCTCTACTCTCCTCAATTCTCTCTCTAGATATTTTACTTTTGAATTTTTATAATTTATCACTTTAATTCTACTAAACTTCTAGCGCCAATTTATAACCAAATACATACTTTTAAAATTTTCTATAATTATTCACAAATGTCTTTTTAGTTCTATTTTAATATTTTACATTTAAGTGCATACATTTAAATTAATTACGTAACTTAAAATTTAAACCATTTGATAAACTCAATTAACTAATATTCAATACGTCATATAAATCTTAAAATATGAACAATTTCGATAGTATACCATAGCATCAACAAACTGGTGAACAAAATTTCCATTTGCATGCAAAGATATGTAAATCACATAACATAAATTATATACAACAACAATAATAACAAATTTATTTTATAATTCGTTTATCTCAATGAAGTTATCATGCATTACACTAAAAAATTATATTTTTAGCTTTAAACCCCTATATTTTAAATTTCCATAGTTACTTACAAACCCTTCTCAATTCATTCTTAATATTTTTTACTCATATCCATGTATTTAGCTAATATGTCATCTTTATTTTAAATCATTCAAATAAATTCAATTAAATAATATTTATTAATCCATCTAATAAATCTTAAAATATACCGATTAAGTACGTATACAACACTCATATATATAAGCGAAGATGATAAATTTTTGTTTTTATTCATATATAAAGAAATATTAATTGCATAACATAAAATGTAAACATAAACAATGATATTTTTTTAATTTATAATTCATTTATCTCAAAAAATATTATATATGCATTACAAAATTTTGTTTTTTACAACTTTTAAATGATAAATTTATATTTTACAACATTGAGATGCGGAAGCATGGATTACTCTAATAAAAATTAGGTTACATAGACATTCTCATTTTCAACATGATATTAAAACTAACTCAATGCATAACTCAAATTAACACTACAATTTTTTTCTTCAAATATTGAAGTTGTAAACAGGACACTCCTACGACAACGTGAAATTTATGATTAACTACAAAGTTAAAAAAAATGTTTACTAATTGAAATCTTAGATAATGAATAAAGGTTCATGTGCAAATAAGTCGATCGTAAGATGTTCTTCTCAACTACAATTACATACAAAGCTCTTTTGATTTTTCCCTACTTTCTAATATTCAACTCCATATATTTAATTAGTTAGGTTGATCATTGATTTAAAATATTTAAATATATTCAATTACGTAATATTCATTATTTCATTGTAAATTCTTAAAAATATATACAATATTCATATTAATAGAAATGGAAAATTCATTTTTTTCATCATATATACAAAAAAACACACGTATCACATAGCATCATCTATTTACATATATATAAATAGCAAACTATATATATATGTATGTATATAGTTTGCTATTACCAAGTTATGGCAATAATTTCGAAAAAAATTGTGGTTAGTGACCCTCTACCTGACATCCGAGTGTTGCATGTCATTTTAAATTATAAATTCCTTTATTTCAATAAATTTATCATATACTGCTTAAAAAAATTTAATTTTAAATAATAATTAAATTTTAAATATTATTTTTTAACAACATTACTGTGTACAACGCACGGGTTACATACTAGTGTTTATTAATTGCTGAGCAAAATAATGAATTGCTTATTAAAAATCACTCCTCAAGGCCAACTGGTTCGGCTGTGTTACCAGAAGTTAATGCTAATTTTTCCCACTCCGGAAGAGGTAGAGGTCGTGGTCGTGGACGTGGATATAACTCTAGTAGAGGCGGTTATGGTGGTTTTAAAGGCAACAAAACTACCAACTTTAAAAAGCAACAAAAGAAAAATGAGCCTGAAAAGACTAATAATTTTACTTCAGGAAAATAAAACGCATTATGAGGAAGTCTGCTACAGATGTGGATGCTCTGGTCATTGGTCGCGTACATGTTGATCATCAAAGAAAATAGTTGACGAATACCAACGTTCGAAGAATATTGAAACAAATAACACTAAAGGATTGTTTGATAACACTAACTTGAAGTTAGATGATTTCTTCGAAGATGATGATGGAAATTTCATAAATGATGAAAATCTCAATGCGATGATTAATGATATGACCAATCTGATCAACTAGAAGTAACCTGAAGCTTGTTGTTTGGTTTTTCCATTTTATTTTAGTTTGTTTGAATTCGATTTTTGTTTGTTTTATTTTTCTAGATTTAGTTGAAATAATGTCTACTGATGGATATTGATTGATTGTTTGCCTTGTTTATTTATGTAAGTTCATAATTATTTCAATAACTGACTAACTATTTTGTCTTTAATTCTTAAGGTATGGACCATCAATACTTGAATGATGATATATGCCTACTAGACAGTGCAACTACTCATATGATTTTGAAAAACCAGAAGTTTTTCTCTGAATTATCTGAAAAGATTTCAGCTAAAGTTTCCACCATAGCTAGATCTGCTAATATAATTGAAGTGTCCGGAAGAGCCCATATAGTATTACCAAATGGTACACATATCTTCATTCAAAATGCATTATACTCAAGCAATTCTAAAAGAAATCTGTTAAGCTTTAAGGATATAAGAATGAATGGTTATCATATTGAAACTATAAATGAAAACAATAAATAATATCTTTGTATTATTTCTAAAATTGAAAGCCAGAAGCTTATTTTAGAAAAATTTGGAACAATTTCGACTGGATTATATTTCATGAAAATTGGCATAGTTGAATCTCATTCTATAAATATGAGCCAGAAGCTCACAAATACAAAGACATTGATTCTTTGGCATGATCGTTTGGGTCATCCTGGGTCAACCATGATGCGTAAAATCGCTAAAAATTCAAATGGTCATGATTTATCAAACCAGTTGAATTCACCAAGTGATTACTTATGTGCTCCATGTGCACAAGGAAAATTAATCACTCGACCTTCATATGGTAAAATCACTTCTGAATCTCCAACATTTCTATAAAGAATTCAAGGTGATATATGTAGCCCAATCCATCCAGAATGTGGACCATTTAAATATTTTATGGTATTAATTGATGCATCAACTCGTTGGTCACATGTATGTTTGCTTTCTACAAGAAACATGGCATTTGCCAAATTACTTGGCAAATAATCAAATTAAGAGCGCACTTCCCTGAGTATCATATTAAATCAATTTGACTAGATAATGTAGGAGAGTTTACTTCTCAAGTATTTGATGATTACTGTCTATCATTAGGAATTGAAGTTGAACATCCAGTAGCTCATGTTCATACTCAAAATGGTCTGGCAGAATCATTAATTAAGCATTTGCAACTTATTGCAAGACCGTTGCTTATGTAATCAATGCTACCTGTTACGGCTTGGGGACATGCAATTCTACATGCACCAAAATTGATTAAAATTAGACCAACGGCTTATCATCAATTTTCACCATCACAGTTTTTAACCGGATCCCAACCAAATATCTCACATTTACGAAAATTTGGTTACGTTGTGCATGTGCCAATTAGTCCCCCACTTCGTACTAAAATGGGTCCCTCAACGTAGGTTGGGAATTTATGTGGGATATGATTCACCATCGATAATTCATTATCTCGAACCTCTCGCGAGTGATGTCTTCACTGCAAGACTTTCAAACTGCAAATTTGATGAGACAATCTTTCCACCGTTAGGGGGAGGAAAGACCATTCCAGTAGAACGGTGTGAAATATCATGGAATAATCCATCCATGTCTCATTTAAATCCGCGTACCAAACAATGTCAATATAAGGTACAAAGAATTTTGCATCTTCAAAATATCGCTAATCAAATGTCTAATGCATTTAGTGATGTTGCAAGAATAACTAAATCTCACATTCTAGCAGCAAATGCACCAGCTAGCATTGAAATTCCAAAAGAACCAAAAGCAGCAAATGAATCTAAAGTAAGACAAAAACGTGGAAGACCAATTGGTTCAAAAGACTTGGCGCCTAGAAAAAGAAAGTCTAATGAAAAATCATCAATTGATAAACCTTCAGAAGAGGTTATAAATGATCTAAAAGATGACTTAAATGAAAATACCAATTCTCCTAAAAATGCTGAAGAAACTATTATCCCAGAAGAAATAATAGAAGCTTCCAAAAATAAAATGGTACCTAAAAATATTGAGTCTCAATATTTTATGCAAACTATGGAGAAATGTGGGATTGAAGTAAAATAATAATTGATGATGTATTCTCATTCGCAGTAGCTACCGAATTAAATGAAAGTCATGACTATAATGAGAATAATAATAATGAACCAACTAGCATAAATGAATGTCGAAGAAGACATGATTGGCCAAAATGGAAAGATGATATCCAAGTTGAGCTAGATTCACTTCAAAAACATGGTGTGTTTGGACCAATAGAGAAAACACCAGAAAATGTTAAACCAGTAGGTTATAAATGGTTATTCGTCAGAAAACGAAATGATAAAAATGAAGTTGTGAGATACAAGGCACGACTTGTCGCACAAGATTTCTACAAAGACCAGGTTTTGATTTTAAAGCAACATATTCTTTTGTTATGGATATCATAACATTTCGGTACTTGATAAGCCTTGTAGTTTCTGAAAAACTAGATATAAGATTAACTGATGTTGTGACAGCTTATCTTTATGGTGAATTAGATACAAGTATTTACATGAAGATCCCAGATGGATATAGGTTGCCTGAAGAAAAATCAAAGTCGATGTACTCATTAAAACTGAGACGATCACTATATGGTTTGAAACAATCTGGAAGAATGTGGTATAATCATCTTAGTGAATATTTGGTAAAAGCCGGATATAAAAACAATCTCATTTGTCCTTGTGTCTTTATAAAGAAATCAGTAAAGGGATTTGCTATTTTAGCAGTTTATGTTGATGATATAAATTTGATTAGAACTCCAGAAGAGATTGATGAAACAATAAATTACTTAAAGAAAGAATTTGAAATGAAAGATCTTGGCCAAACTAAATATTGTCTCGGTCTACAAATCGAGCATAATACTAATAGCATACTGATTCATCATTCAAACTATATTGGGAAAATTCTGAAGCGTTTTCAAATGGATAAAGCATATCCACTTAGTACGCCTATGGTTGTCAGATCTTTGGATATTAAAAGGGACCCTTACCGCCCAAAAGAAGATGATGAAAATGTGCTTGGTCCAGAAGTACCATATCTCAGTGCCATTGGTGCATTATTATATTTAACCCAATGCACGAGACCAGATATTGCATTCTCAGTAAATCTTCTAGCAAGATACAATTCAGCACCAACAAAAAGACACTGGAATGGTATAAAACAAATCATGAGATATCTTCGTGGAATGACAAATTTAGGCTTATTTTATTCTGACATAGGTAATAACCCAAATCGAGTTGGCTATGCTGATGTAGGTTATTTTTCCGATCCACATAAAGCAAGATCACAAACTGGATATGTGTTTAGTAACAGTAATGCAACTATTTCATGGCGATCAACAAAGCATACGTTGGTAGCAACATCATCAAACCACTCTGAAATACTAGTACTGCATGAAGCAAGTCGAGAATGTATTTGGTTAAGATCATTAATTGAGCATATTCGAAATACATGTCAACTCCCTTCAGCTACAGAAGGATCAACTATTATTTATGAAGAGAATGCAGCTTGCGTAGCTCAGATTCAGGTAGGTTACAGCAAGGGTGATAGGACGAAACGCATTTCTCCTAAGTTTTTCTTCACACACGAACTACAAAAGGACAGCAAAATAGAGGTGGAACAAATCCAGCCTCAAGAAAATCCGGCTGATCTATTCAAAAAAGCACTTCCAAAATCAAAGTTTCAGAAGATGGTATATAAAATTGGTATGCGTCGGATGCATTCACAAACTAATTGAATAATGCGTTATAAATCAGGGGAGCATTCAAAAGTATGCTATTATGTACTCTTTTTCCATCACTAATATTTTTCCCACTGGGTTTTTGTTAGTAAGGTTTTAATGAGGCATTATATTGATTCAGAAGCATCAACCCTCATAATGCCATAAGCTTTTAATGAGGCAATTACTATTATCAAACGCATATTCAAGGAGGAGTGTTATAATATATTTAAATAATTTGAGTGAATATACTAAATGGTCAAGGACAGTACTGTAATTTCCATTAAATTTGGAGTCTATAAATATAAAGCTCAATTGTATTATAAAGTTATATGATCTGAATAATAAAATGTTTCTCCCTTTAATGTCTTATATTCTCTTTATTTTATAACAAAACTATAAAAAAAATCTATGCATTGTTGTAATGGGAATCTATAGATTTAGTTTCATTTTGCAACGGAAACCAACATTTTACTAATAAGAACCAAATCCATTCACATACATATACTTCTTATCGAATTTCACAAAGTTCAATAAATGACAACTTCAAAATATATAATTTTAAAACACATACAACTTCAAAATATACTACTACAAAATGTATATAAGCTTACAATTTACGCTCAAATGTATATAAATTCCGTTCCACTCTTTTTTTTTGAAAATAGGTAAATGGGCTGAGCCCAAAAAGTAACAGAGGAAAGTTGAAAGCGGGTAAAAGCTAAATACCCGAATCAACAACAAATAAACTCACTCCACAACTCAAACCCTAAACAAAAAAAGCCTCCACAAAGAAAAATAAAATAATGGCAGATCTCCGAGATCTAGCAGCGAAAATTGGAGATAACTCGCTAAATCCAGTTTGAGTGTTTAAGGGGGCTTCTAGTACTTCGGCTCACTTTCATTCGACCCACAGAACTCTGAAATGGAGCGAAAATCATTCTTCATCTTCAATTAGCAAGTGAACACTTTTACTTGAAGCTTTATTACACCTTAAATGCAAAATAGGCTTGACGCAGCTTGATGGATTGTTGAAATCTTTGGGTGCTTTAGCAGAACAAGTTTCAGGCTTGTTGTTGTTATTGTAACATCCCAGATTTTTAGCTGCTGGATTTGTGAACATTTAATTTGTTTTAAATGTTAATGTGGGTTCTTAATTGATTTTGAAGTGGATGGATGCGGGTTCAATCATTAAAATAAATTTTAAATTCAAATTTAATCTGGATAATAATAATTAAATATTCGGAATTGGGATAAAAGGTGAATTTGGGGTAAATGATTATAAAAATGGTGTTTAAATGTATTTTTAAGTTCAATTGGTTATAAACAATAATGTTGGAATTTTAGATGAATTTTAAAGTTGATAAATTAATATTTGGGATTTTATATTAATTTAAAAATGAATTTAATATTATTAAAATGCAATTTAATCAGATTTTGGTCTAGAATGAGCCAGAATGATTTTTAATGTGTTTATAAATTTTATATGATTTATTATTAAGTTATTAAAATTTTAAAAGCGAAATTTTAAGCGTTTCCATCAATTTTGAAATCGCCGATTTAAATAGACGAGTTAAAATAGCCTTCCGAGGCACAGTCTCGGATTTCGACGAAACCAGTTCCATTGGATCCGTAATAGATAGTTATTATCGGATTTCAATTTTTGTAGCAATCGAAGTTGTCGTGTGACCATGGCAGCTCGAAACGCATCGAAATCGATTTAACCGATTTAATTATAAATTGATCGTTTAATTTCGTAACTCGTGCATACGATTAAATTAGCTTATGAAATTTGTTCCATTGTGTCCGGAACGCGGAAAAACCCTAGGATAGCCTGTCAGAACGTGAGAATTGGAGGTCGTTTGCATTAACGGTTAAATTGAGAAATTATATTAATTAAATAATATTAAAAACTATTATATAATCTATTTTCTCTAACCCTAGCTTCAGAATTGAACTGGCCGCCGTTCGTTTTTATCAATGGCCGAAACCTAGTTTCAATCTTCCTCCAAATCCTCTCGATCCAGGCTTTAATTCGCGAAATCTCCAACTAGGAAATCGAAGAGCTAGTTGAGCTCTTCAAAGTGAACGGTCGAGATGGGTTTTCGCTCGACGTAGGCGGCGATATCTGGTCGCGTTTGACCTTGTTTCGAGCGTGATATTCACGCGATTGGGAAGCGTAGGCGGAGCTGGTCGTGGGCCATAGGGACGAGGGTACGGGGGCTGCAACGTGAAGGGGTTTGATCGGGGTACATGCGGCCGTGGTTGGGGCGGCGGCAAGCCCTAGCTACGTTGATGTTGGGTTCGAAGCAATACTGGAGGTTTCGCGTGAGAAGAAGAAGGAGCGGGCCGCGTTTTTCCTTTTGGTAATAAAAAAAGGAAAGAAAATTGTTTTGTAATTTTATTTCAAAACTTTATAAAACCGTAACTCTTTCATACGAATTCAGAATTCGACGATTTTGGTGGCGTTGGAATCACAGAGGCGAGCACTACGTGATGGTGCAGATCCGGAGTCATTCCGGGCAAGTAGAAATTTGAGTTAAATCGGACGTCGTCCGGTTTAATTTAATATTTCGAACGCTCGCCGAAACTCAAGGTGAGTTTTTCTCACTCACATCTGGATGCTAGGCATTTTAAATAGTTAATAATTAAATATCTGTGTGATTGGCTGAATATAATTGTTATTATCAGTCTGGATTGATATTTATATATGTGATGTGCTAATATTTGTGATGCAGGGAGAAACAGGTTGGAGGGATCCAACTGGATTCCTCACAATGTAGCAATTATTTTATAATTGATAGTGATACCTGTTTATATGTTGTGATTGATAAAATCTAGAATTAAAATTGTTCTGTGAAATTGTTGTATAAAATTATAAATCCTGAATTTAATTATGAATGGATTAAATTGGGTTTTTACGGAATAAAATGAATTGTTAAATTAATAATTTCAAAGAATAAAATTTGAAATCGGATTTGGAATGAAAAATGTAAATTGGTCAAATTGGGATTTTTAAATATAATGGGAAGTTTATAAAATGGAAAGTATAAATTTCTGAAAATAAATTCTATGGAAATTATAAATTTTTAAAATATCGAGGGATTATTTTAAAAATGAATAGTGTTAACTGGAAAATTTGAAAGGTGTTGTAATGAAGCTTCCAGCCTTAAATTAACAGTTTTAAATGTAATTGGAATATTCTGAAATGCCGTTTTCATTGGGATTTCGTTTAAGTAAAATTGTAAATATGATTTTTCACTGAAAAATTCTCCGAATTTATTTATTGAAAAATGTTTAAACTTATATTTTTTTAAAATGAATTTCCAAAATGGGAAATTGTGTTTGAACTTCGGATGAAGTTATGGATAAGCATGGAATTGGGGAATTTATGTTATTAAACATAAATTGAATAGAAATAAATCGGCTGGATTTATATGAAGTGTTCTTTGGGATATTGGAATGGGAGGATGTTTCCCTGGGAAAAACCAAGTTAGTGTTTTTAAAGATTTTATTTAATTAAGGGTTAAAGTTTTAAATTGTTTAAGAAGTATTTTAAGAAATTGTTATTTTTAAAGTAACAAATTAATAATTTTTAAAATCGTAAAGATTGAGAATATATTAGTATATATTTTTACAAATGGATTATTTAAAGGTTGGTTTTGACTTAAGTTATTGAGATTAGCATTTTTCTTTTTATAACGCTATTTTGAATTTAGTTAAACAAAAACCCTTATTATAAATCAAAGTATATATCTTAATAATAGTTTTTCTTCACCTATTCTAAATTTATATTTTGAGTAAATAAATAGAAGTAATTTACATATTTAAAGTATATTTCAGTATAAAGTATTTTTAACTGTTTTTAAATGCAAAATGTTTTATGCTTGGTTATTTCCAATGGGAATAAATGGTAAGGATTTACCGTGTCAAGAAGAAATTTTTGGGAATTGAATCAAAATGAGTTTTGGAAATTTGGAAATATATCTTTTAAAGATATTAGAGGAAAATAAATAATATGGGAATTATTTATTGTGTGATGGATGCTTATGGATGCTTGTGAATGTGAATTGATAGTTAAATCACCGACTATCAATATTGGCCAAAAGCGCTGATCGTTTCGAAGAGACCGGGATCGGGATTTATTTCCCGAAAACCACTTCGATCCGGTTTGTACGTTTCGTGAAACGTGTTCGGAGTCGAAGATGGAGCTATGAAGTGCAAGGGCTAGTCGCTACTAATCCTGATGATATTTCCAAAATGGATGTAGTAGGAGTAGTGCCTTCGGTTCCGTTCGGACCCGGGACGGACTTGTATGGACGAATGCTTTCGTGACATCGTCAGGTGGACGATGGGCATTCTAAGGGATATGTGCTATAAAGGTATCGTTTAGCCTCGAGCCTCATCAATCGGGAATGACTGAAAATCAGGGGTTATGCAGCAAGGCTTCATGGGTAGCACCCACTGGAGAGTATGGTCATCCCTGTCTAGATGTCCCTTTATTTTGGCTTAGTGGTGCGGTTGCTGATCCCAACCCTGGGGTGATCATATTCGGAATTGCCCATAGGTGATTCCAGGCTTGTGTTGCAGGGGAGCGGGCGTACTCCTCGGTACTGTGATCTAGGCCACGTACTATGACAGGTGGTACCCCAGTGCCTAGTCATTCGTTGGAAATCCATTCTCCCTACGTGCCTTGTACGAGTTTTGTTTGTATTACCCACGATGTGGCTAGTATGCTGGAATTTAATATATGTAACAATTTCAGCTATTTTAATAGTATTTGTAAATAGACACTACTATAATATCAGAGGATTTTTATAAAAAGTGGTTTAGCTATCCTAAGGTAAAAACCCGACATGTTTATTTGTGGCGTGGTCTTACGAGATGCTTTGTTTTCAAAGGATTTTTGAAACTTTAATAATCAGTTTGGATGTATTTCTTTTGCGCTGGTATTCCAGACTGACTCGGGTGTTATTTTATTATAATGCTCGGGTCAGACCGAGTATATTTCAGGATAGTTTGCTATGGAGTAGGAGAGGAGCTGGAGTCGAGACGTATTTCTCGTACTTGTGTATATTCTGCTGCTGTGATTGTTGAGATTGTCTGACTGATTATGGTTGATTGTATTATGATATACTCTGATGATGATGTTGTGTATATAAACAGATATAGTTTTCGTTTTGTGTAAAGATCTGATGTTTACTATTATATTTTATTCCGCTGCGACTGTGAGATTTTGATATTGTTTAGTTTCTTCTGTCTTCTACCTTCTTTCTTTATCTTCTATCTATCTTTTCCGGCATTCGATCGTCGACATATTTTACTGTGGAGTATTTTGTGTCGATTTTCGAGGGTCAAGAAGGGCGGGTCGTCACACGTGGTATCAGAGCTTAGGTTAGCGACAACCTAGGCTTTGGGGGAAAAAATTACTCATTATCAATAGAGTCAGGAGTACTCTATAATGAGATGAGTGTAATAATAGCTATGAGAGCGTACTTGTTAGTGGATATAAAATTGTTTTGTACTGTGTTGACTTATCGGTTGAGTGTTTATGAATTCTGGTCGGTGCGGGAAGTACAACCGTATCGATAGGGGTTTCTAAACTCTTAAACAAGATAAACCGACATAGTATTGTTTTTAAAGTGGGTAAATGAAATAATTTTACCCAAAACTATATTTTGATATAAAGAAATAATTTTCTAAATTATATATATTGGATGTTTGTTTGGTTGTTTCTTTTATAATCAAATAAGAAATTAAAATATGATCTAAAATTTGAAATGATTTCTAAGCAAATAAGAATTTAAAATATTTAGATGGTTTACAAACGAACAGAATTAACTAAATATGGTTTAAGTAAGAAGAAGTATAATTAAAATTTGATTTAGACCCGAATTTAAAACCCGGAAATTTTGAGAAGTGTTTTTAAATGAATGCAAACAAGGATTTAGAAATTTGAAAATCATGAGAATGTTGAAATGTTTTTCAAAACTTTGGAAGGCAAAAATGGAGTATATTTTGGAAAATCTTTCTGAATGGAAATTGATTGGGATGAATTTTTGAAGTAAGGAAGCACTGAACTTGTTTGCACCAAAATTGGTCACAAACACCCAATTGTCGTTGAAAGCACCAGTTCGCAATCACGGATCACAGATAACAAATATGTAGAAAAAGAAGTATACAAATCACTCAGGAAACTCAATAAAACGGTAAATGACACAGGATTTATAGTGGTTCGGCGATCTTGCCTACATCCACTCTGAAGCTGATAACTTTATTGATATTCACTTGATGATTACAACTGATTACATCAGGTTGCAGTGGATTAATGCTTTGAAATTCGAATACAGCGGTGGTGATGAAGTATAGGATTGAATCCGGCAGAGTCTGGATGCTGAATGGCCAAAAGATCCCCCTTTTCTGAAGGCTTCAGGGGGCTATTTATAGGTGTAGGAGGCCCAGATCTCGCCCAAACTTCAGGAGACTTTTTTTGGCACGTGAGTGGGCCCACGCGACCGGTCCCACCAAGTTTCAACTCGATCTGCGATCGATACGAAGTGATTTCGTATCCATCAAGGATTAGTCCAATCGAGCTGAAACTTGGCAGGAAAATTCTTTACCTTGTATGGAAGCTACTGTGAAAATTTCATAGCATTTGGCCTTGTGGCTTGGGAGATATGATCGATACGAGCTGGAGTCCCTGAGTTGGCTGTTCGCTTCGAGTCGATTGCTTCGAATCCATGCCTTCGAATCGATGGAAGCACGTGTCTTCGAGACGACGTGGCGCGCATATCTCGCATCGATCCACCTTTTGCTCCGGGTTGACCGCGTCGTATCCATGAATTTCGCATCGTTCGTGTTGAGTGCTATGACCCAGTTTGCATCGATGGATACGAATCATTGATCGATACGAACTGGATCGAGACGAACTGAATGGATACGATTAGGGCAGAGTTTATGGATACGAAACAGTAACTCGTCACTGTTGTGGATGAGAGGGCGATCGATGCGAAGCAGTGCTTGGGGATAGATATAAAACCGAACGACTCGAAGTATGGTACACCGATGGATGCGAAGCGGTGCGGATTGATCGATGCGAACGTCATCGATTCGAACCCGATGGATACGAATCTGAAGGTTTCGAACTGCACTGAACTCTACCGATACGAACATACTGAGACGATGCCGGCCTGATGGTACGAACCCGATGGATTCGAAATGGGCACCTCCTTAGCCTATTTGATGGATACGAACAGTGCGCTTTAGCTGACTTGCATCGATCATATCTTGTCCATACGAACTCCGATTAACCTGAAATTTGGACTGCTGACCTTCATGGCTTTGCTTGTCGTGTCCTATCAATTGTGGAGCAATCCGGGCTCGAGCAAATTTCGTCGATATCCATGGTGAAACGGTGTATAACGAACTTTATGACGAACTGTCTCTAGTTTTCCAGTCAACTTTTTGGTGTCACGGCCTTGCCAAAAGGCGGGATGAATTTTTGAAGTAAGGAAGCACTGAACTCACTTCAGTCGCTGGAAAATAATCCTGATGATGCTGGCCACATCATTAGAATTCATTTTCGAGTTTCTAAAGTGATGGATCGCTACCGAAATAGTTGGTTATGACATTGTTTGGACTTGTTTGGGAAACAAGTGATTTTAAGATTTTCATAAAAGGAAATGGTTTGGTAAAAGCAGATTGTCTTGGAATTTGGTATTTGATTTGAATATCAAATGGGAATGTGTTGATTTATATTTCAAATTGGGTTTGAAATTAAAACCGGGTAAATTGAATTCTGGGAATTCTGTTTAAAATAAACAGGTAAAAATTTGAAATAAATCAACTATAATCTTGAAGGTAAAGTTGATTTAAGTGAGAAAGGAAGAATGGAAATTTTAATCCTGAAATTAAAACTTAATCTGGGTAAATGGAGGTAAATGAAGTTATTACAGTGAATAGAAATTAGAATTTAACTTGGGATAAGTTAAATAAAATTGGGAATTGGAATTAAATTGGTTTGGGTTAAATTGAAATGCAAAATGACTTTGTAATTATGGGTCGTTGTGTAACAAATTGTACCCATAATCTATATAATGTTATACTTATAATCTGAAATTTGGGTTTTAAATTTGTGCAAGAAGTCAAATGAAAGAAAATTTGTATCCGTAAGAATGTAGTGATACATATATATATATATATATATATATATATATATATGAAATTTGGAATTGTGATTATAAGATGTAAATGGATTAAAATGAGCAATGTAAACTTATAAATAAGTTGATGAACCTAAAGATGGGAAATTTGGGTGTAAACCCAAGTAAAGTGGAATTATAATCACAAATGAGAAATAGTTGAATGGTATAGTGATTTCAAACTTAATTCTAAATGAAATGTGAAGTAAGATAAGGTAAAGTGAGATATAATAGATGTGAATGAACTTAAAATAGAAAATAAGTTTTGAACTTATTTATGGAAAAATAAATTGGATTGATGTGAAATTCAAAAGTCAGATACATTATAAGCAATATTGAATGAGATTCAATTCTTATTTAAGTAGTAAAGGAAGTGGAATGGATTTAATTTGGCTACATAAAATTTAGTTAAACTTGGAGTAGATTTGGATAAGAATCAAATTGAAAGGAAATTTAATTTAGTTGAGATGATGTTGACTGAAGCAAGTGCTCACTCAATTAAATCCAAAATAATTGTTTGGAAATGAATTTTGTGTAAGCTAAATTAAATGGAATGTGTATGGTAATGAATAGAATTTTGATAGATGGTCAAAATGTGAAGGTAAATAAAACACCTGATTTGGATTGGGATTTAATTATGGTAACAAATATTGGAAGTATGGATGAATAATGAAATTAGATTATAGTAAGTGATGGTTTGAAATTGTAAATAAAATTCAAATGAGAGAAATAATTTAAATGGTCTCTTTGTTAGTAAAATAAATTTGTACATGGATTGAGTAAATAAACAAAGAGCATTAAAGTTTGTAAAGGAATTGGAATTTGATTGGGTGGGAATCAAATGGAAATAAAATAAAATCGATATAAGAAGATAATGGAAATATTGTGGAAGAACTTAAGCAACTTGGAGGAAAAACAAAATATTTGTGAATGGGCTTTATTAAGTAATCTTGAATGCAATTTGTTAAATAATAAAATGGAAATGCATGTGTAATTGTATTAATTAATTATTGAGATGAAATAAATATGCAAGGAAAATTTAATTTAACAATTGCATTGGAATAAAAATACTTGGATTGTGAACCATGAAAATGGAATAAAATTTATATGAATCTAAGTTGAAATTAATTTTAAATGGTTATAAGCTTAAGTGGTGATTATTTTGCTTGAATGACATGAAATTGGCATGTATTCGGAATTGAGTTGTTTAACAAGCTATTGAAATTGATTTTTGAATAAATTGATATGGATTGAAATCTAATTCAAAGAGTTTGTAAATGAATGCAAGTGAATTGGTTTAAAATAGTAAATGGGATTGATTTTGAATCAACTGGGATGAATTGACATTTTATTTAGTAATTTTGGATACGAATGGAAATGGACCATCAAAGTAATTCAAATACTTCAAAATTAAAGTAGAATTTGATTGTAAATCAAATTGGGAATGTAAGTTAAAACAAAAATGTAAGAAAGGCATATGTAATCATATTAAAGTGAAAATGAATTGATTGAAATCTTTGGATTGTTGAAATAAGTATGGTTAACATTGTTAATGATGAAGTTTGCTTGGTTTGGTTATGAAATGGATATGTTTGGCTTGCATTTACATTGGAAATGTTGTTAAAATGCTCATATCATTGAAACTGATGAGTTTGCTTGAGTTTAGTACAGGTACGGAAGGCGTTCGAGAGAGTTGGAGCGCGTATATGCGTTATATTAGCCGCTCGCTATTAAAACTTGCTAAAAAGGTACGCCTATGCTAAAATAATTGGGAATTGATATATATATTGTGATATATTTTGGTTTCCGGCCGTGTGAGCCGATGTATATATATTTGTGCATCCTGCGATATCGCAGAAGCTCCTCCGTGCAAAGGAGACTCTGCCAAAAAAATTCAGAAATTTTGGGAGTTAGAAATTTTTTGGAATTTTGGAAAATTTTATTTACTAGGAAAGTTATTTGGAAACAATGTTTCCACAAAAAGCTTTTGAATGTAAATGAAGCAAATGAATGTGGGATTGGGCTGAAGGGTTTTGGAAAGTGAATATAAGCTTTTAACTAAGCAAATTGGGAAGTAAATGGGTTGGAAAGTATTTTCTACCTTAGCAAATTTCGGGGACGAAATTTTTATAAGGGGGAGGAATGTAACATCCCAGATTTTTAGCTACTGTATTTGTGAACATTTAATTTATTTTAAATGTTAATGTGGGTTCTTAATTGATTTTGAAGTGGATGGATGCGGGTTCAATCATTAAAATAAATTTTAAATTCAAATTTAATCTGGATAATAATAATTAAATATTCGGAATTGGGATAAAAGGTGAATTTGGGGTAAATGATTATAAAAATGGTGTTTAAATGTATTTTTAAGTTCAATTGGTTATAAACAATAATGTTGGAATTTTAGATGAATTTTAAAGTTGATAAATTAATATTTGGGATTTTATATTAATTTAAAAATGAATTTAATATTATTAAAATGCAATTTAATCAGATTTTGGTCTAGAATGAGCCAGAATGATTTTTAATGTGTTTATAAATTTTATATGATTTATTATTAAGTTATTAAAATTTTAAAAGCGAAATTTTAAACGTTTCCGTCAATTTTGAAATCGTCGATTTAAATAGACGAGTTAAAATAGCCTTCCGGGGCACAGTCTCGGATTTCGACAAAACCAGTTCCGTTGGATCCGTAATAGATAGTTATTATCGGATTTCAATTTTCGTAGCAATCGTAGTTGTCGTGTGACCGTGGCAGCTCGAAACGCATCGAAATCGATTTAACTGATTTAATTTTAAATTGATCGTTTAATTTCGTAACTCGTGCATACGATCAAATTAGCTTACGAAACTTGTTCCATTGTGTCCGGAACGTGGAAAACTTAGGATAGCTTGTCGGAACGTGAGAATTGGAGGTCGTTTGCATTAACGGTTAAATTGAGAAATTATATTAATTAAATAATATTAAAAAACTATTATATAATCTATTTTCTCTAACCCTAACTTCAGAATTGAACTGGCCGCCGTTCGTTTTTATCAATGACCGAAACCTAGTTTCAATCTTCCTCCAAATCCTCTCGATCTAGGCTTTAATTCGCGAAATCTCCAACTAGGAAATCGAAGAGCTAGTTGAGCTCTTCAAAGTGAACGGTCGAGATGGGTTTTCGCTCGATGTAGGCGGCGATATCTGGTCGCCTTTGACCTTGTTTCAAGCATGATATTCACGCGATTGGGAAGCGTAGGCAGAGCCGGTCGTGGGCCATAGGGGCGAGGGTACGGGGGCTGCAACGTGAAGGGGTTTGATCGGGGTACAGGCGGCCGTGGTTGGGGCGGCGGCAAGCCCTAGCTACGTTGATGTTGGGTTCGAAGCAATACTGGAGGTTTCACGTGAGAAGAAGAAGGAGCGGGCCGCATTTTTCCTTTTGGTAATAAAAAAAGGGAAAGAAAATTATTTTGTAATTTTATTTCAAAACTTTATAAAACCGTAACTCTTTCATACGAATTCAGAATTCGATGATTTTGGTGGCGTTGGAATCGCAGAGGCGAGCACTACGTGATGGTGCAGATCCGGAGTCATTCCAGGCAAGTAGAAATTTGAGTTAAATCGGACGTCGTCCGGTTTAATTTAAAATTTCGAACGCTCGCCGAAACTCAAGGTGAGTTTTTCTCACTCACATCTGGATGCTAGGCATTTTAAATAGTTAATAATTAAATATCTGTGTGATTGGCTGAATATAATTGTTATTATCAGTCTGGATTGATATTTATATATGTGATGTGCTAATATTTGTGATGTAGGGAGAAACAGGTTGGAGGGATCCAACTGGATTCCTCACAATGTAGCAATTATTTTATAATTGATAGTGATACCTGTTTATATGTTGTGATTGATAAAATCTAGAATTAAAATTGTTCTGTGAAATTGTTGTATAAAATTATAAATCCTGAATTTAATTATGAATGGATTAAATTGGGTTTTTACGGAATAAAATGAATTGTTAAATTAAGAATTTCAAAGAATAAAATTTGAAATCGGATTTGGAATGAAAAATGTAAATTGGTCAAATTGGGATTTTTAAATATAATGGGAAGTTTATAAAATGGATAAATGGAAAGTATAAATTTCTGAAAATAAATTCTATGGAAATTATAAATTTTTAAAATATAAAGGGATTATTTTAA
Organism: Allium fistulosum; assembly: GCA_030737815.1. Lineage (NCBI taxonomy): Eukaryota > Viridiplantae > Streptophyta > Magnoliopsida > Asparagales > Amaryllidaceae > Allium > Allium fistulosum. The sequence continues at coordinate 324,960,637 of CM060903.1, read as the reverse complement.
AAATGAATAGTGTTAATCGGAAAATTTGAAAGGTGTTGTAATGAAGCTTCCGGCCTTAAATTAACAGTTTTAAATGTAATTGGAATATTCTGAAATGTCGTTTTCATTGGGATTTCGTTTAAGTAAAATTGTAAATATGATTTTTCACTGAAAAATTCTCCGAATTTATTTATTGAAAACTGTTTAAACTTATATTTTTAAAAAATGAATTTCCAAAATGGGAAATTGTGTTTGAACTTCGGATGAAGTTATGGATAAGCATGGAATTGGGGAATTTATGTTATTAAACATAAATTGAATAGAAATAAATCGGCTGGATTTATATGAAGTGTTCTTTGGGATATTGGAATGGGAGGACGTTTCCCTGGGAAAAACCAAGTTAGTGTTTTTAAAGATTTTATTTAATTAAGGGTTAAAGTTTTAAATTGTTTAAGAAGTATTTTAATAAATTGTCATTTTTAAAGTAACAAATTAATAATTTTTAAAATCGTAAAGATTGAGAATATATTAGTATCTATTTTTACAAATGGATTATTTAAAGGTTGGTTTTGACTTAAGTTATTGAGATTAGCATTTTTCTTTTTATAACGCTATTTTGAATTTAGTTAAACAAAAACCCTTATTATAAATCAAAGTATATATCTTAATAATAGTTTTTCTTCACCTATTCTAAATTTATATTTTGAGTAAATAAATAGAAGTAATTTACATATTTAAAGTATATTTTAGTATAAAGTATTTTTAACTGTTTTTAAATGCAAAATGTTTTATGCTTGGTTATTTCCAATGGGAATAAATGGTAAGGATTTACCGTGTCAAGAAGAAATTTTTGGGAATTGAATCAAAATGAGTTTTGGAAATTTGGAAATATATCTTTTAAAGATATTAGAGGAAAATAAATAATATGGGAATTATTTATTGTGTGATGGATGCTTATGGATGCTTGTGAATGTGAATTGATAGTTAAATCACCGACTATCAATATTGGCCAAAAGCGCTGATCGTTTCGAAGAGACCGGGATCGGGATTTATTTCCCGAAAACCACTTCAATCCGGTTTGTATGTTTCGTGAAATGTGTTGGAGTCGAAGATGGAGCTGTGAAGTGCAAGGGCTAGTCGCTACTAATCCTGATGATATTTCCAAAATGGATGTAGTAGGAGTAGTGCCTTCGGTTCCGTTCATACCCGGGACGGACTTGTATGGACGAATGCTTTCGTGACATCGTCAGGTGGACGATGGGCATTCTAAGGGATATGTGCTATAAAGGTATCGTTTAGCCTCGAGCCTCATCAACCGGAAATGACTGAAAATCAGGGGTTATGCAGCAAGGCTTCGTGGGTAGCGCCCACTGGAGAGTATGGTCATCCCTGTCTAGATGTCCCTTTATTTCGGCTTAGTGGTGCGGTTGCTGATCCCAACCCTGGGGTGATCATATTCGGAATTGCCCATAGGTGATTCCGTCCTTGTGTTGCAGGGGAGCGGGCGTACTCCTCGGTACTGTGATCTAGGCCACGTACTGTGACAGGTGGTACCCCAGTGCCTAGTCATTCGTTGGAAATCCATTCTCCCTACGTGCCTTGTACGAGTTTTGTTTGTATTACCCACGGTGTGGCTAGTATGCTGGAATTTAATATATGTAACAATTTCAGCTATTTTAATAGTATTTGTAAATAGACACTACTATAATATCAGAGGATTTTTATAAAAAAGTGTTTTAGCTATCGTAAGGTAAAAACCCGACATGTTTATTTGTGGCGTGGTCTGACGAGATGCTTTGTTTTCAAAGTATTTTTGAAACTTTAATAATCAGTTTGGATGTATTTCTTTTGCGCTGGTATTCCAGACTGACTCGGGTGTTATTTTATTATAATGCTCGGGTCAGACCGAGTATATTTCAGGATAGTTTGCTATGGAGCAGGAGAGGAGCTGGAGTCGAGACGTATTTCTCGTACTTGTGTATATTCCGCTGCTGTGATTGTTGAGATTGTTTGACTGATTATGGTTGATTGTATTATGATATACTCTGATGATGATGTTGTGTATATAAACAGATATAGTTTTCGTTTTGTGTAAAGATCTGATGTTTACTATTATATTTTATTCCGCTGCGACTGTGAGATTCTGATATTGTTTAGTTTCTTCTGTCTTCTACCTTCTTTCTTTGTCTTCTATCTGTCTTTTCCGGCATTCGATCGTCGGCATATTTTACTGTGGAGTATTTTGTGTCGATTTTCGAGGGTCGAGAAGGGCGGGTGTCACAGTTATGCTCCAAATTAGTTGAAAAAGCTGTCACAGACATCCAGCTACTTTCCCCTCTCTCCCAATTAGATAAGTGAAAGATTTGCTTGTTGATAATACTTATGTAGTGGATGTAGCCTAATCTTTGATCTTTTACAGCCCAGTGAAGCTTATTATCATGCTCACGAAGACTACAATTCATGCAGTAACCTCCAAAACTGTCAGGTAAAAATAAAGTATTCTTAGAATTTGAAATATTGAAATTATAGTCTTTGTTATTAAAATGTGCCTTGACACTTCCCTTGCAGTTATCAGTTGCAATTTTATTGTTCTGGAGGAAACTGTTTGAGCATTTGCTTGATCGATCTCTGTTTCCCTCTTTAGATAAGTGTTTGTTGATACGCGCGTTATTATCTCCTGTGTGTGGAGCACAAACATCATATTTGGTATTAACTGTTGGTTGCCAATTTTTATCCATACTCAGATAATTGCCCATTTGATCTTGAATACTGTGCGCGGTAGCTTCCGCCCCTATCAGGTATAGGATAGCAATTGTTAGAGCTCAAATAGTGCTTATTATTAGAAAATGATAAAGTATTTTTAAACATTCTTCCCTTATTATTGCAGGAGCCTTTCCTATTGTGATGGTAGAAGCGTCCGCCACCAGTATTGTCTGATTTGGGAGTGTAATTAACATTATTCAAAGGATTTTCCATCCAATGACTGCCATTGTGATGGAGATGTCTCACATTGGGATAATCATTCCCACTTTGTAAGAAAGATTCTAACCTCTCTTCATATTTATCCATGTGCCAGTTTATATGATTTGGATTCTCTGGAAATTTGCTTTGATTTCTGTTTTTACTGAGAAGGATTTGGCAATCCAAATCTATTTTCTTCCAAAGTTGTATGCTTTCTGTTTCTGATTGAGAATGAAGTCTTTGATTTCTTTCTTTCCAAATGTGAAATATTGTTGCAGTAAGCATGATACTAGCTTTTTTGAATTCTTTATTTTTTTTCCTCTGAAGTTTTGTTGAATATAGTTGATGTTTTCTCTAATGTTTTGAACTTCCTGATTTTGACTAATTTTGAGCTTTGTTTTGGCAATAAACCATATATGTTTGTGTAAGAACAGTCAAAAAATAAGTGATTGATACACTCCTTTTCCTCTCGGCATAATAGGCATATTGTATCCCCATTTTTATTCCACTTTAAACATCTATCTCTGGTGGGAAGTCTATTAATAATTGCAAAATAAGCACAATGGGACATTTTTGGACAATTTGATTTATTCCAGATAACAGAGTGCCAATCCACTTTAGTTTCATACCCTTTTATAAATGCCAAAGATTTTTTGAAGGAGAAAGAGCCTTTTGTAGAAGTTTTCCATTCCCATTTATCTTTTGGAAGATTAGAATCAATTGTTATTTGATTTATGGCAGTATTGAAAATAGAAGTAGCTGAATGCAAAGATGTATTCCACCTGCTATTTTGAATAATGCTACTTACTTTTCCATTAATTTCGCCAAACAAATATAAGCTGTTCCATCCCATAAGACTAACTAATGTTTTTCCATGAATCCAAGGGTCAAACCATAAACTAGTCTGGTTTCCATTTTTAAATTTTCTTTCCTAAAGCTTGATGCCTGTGTCTATACTGTTGAGAATATTTTTCCAAACAAAAGAGTGATGATTCTCAATTCTAGTGGTCCAAAAATTCTTATTTTTAAGATATATTGCTTTCATCCACTTTGCCCATAATGAGTTGCCATTAACAAATTTCCAGAATAATTTGAGTTTACATACCTCTCTTAGCTCATTCATATCTCTCAGTCCCAAACCCCCTGCCTTCTTTGATAAACAGATTTTTTTTTTCCCAAGCAATTTTGTGTTGTTTTCCTTTCCAGATGAAATTTGCACAAGTTTTTTCAATTTTGTGGATTACTTTTTCTGGGATATTGTGAGCTTGAATCCAATACATGATGATTGCGATGATGACAATTTTAGTTAGTTCAATTCTTCCAACTAAAGACAGAAATTTGCTAGCCCACCCTTCATATTTATTTTGAATGATATCCAATAATCTTGTGCAGTCTCTTTTATTGATTTGATTAACATTAAGAGGAAGACCCAGATACTTAACAGGCAGCTTACCTTCCTTGAATTTTAAGATATTTAAAATGTCCATTCTATTGGAGTAGCCTTTACTAAAATAAGTTTTGCTTTTGAAATCATTGACTTTTAACCCAGCATGCTCTTCTATTTGTCAAATATGTTTGCAATGGATTTCACACTTTGCGTGTCTGCATTCAAAATGATAAGTAAATCATCAGCATATAATAAATGTGTAATATATGGCTTGATTTTATTTATTGGTTTGATATTTCCTTTTAAATGCTCAATTTCCATAAGAATTGAGAAATACTCCATTGCAATAGTAAATAAATAGGGAGAGAGCGGATATCCTTGTCTAATTCCCCTATTGCTTTGTATAAACCCATTAGGAGAACCTCGAATCAAAATAGAATAGGAGACATTATTAATACATTCAGAGATAAGATCACAAAATTTATTTCAAAAACCCATTTGTTTCATCGTATATATAATGAAATGTATATTTATTTTGTCAAATGCTTTCTGTAAATCGATTTTGACACACGTGAGATTTTTATTATTATTATTAAATTTTCTTATTAATTCATGTGCTAGCAAAGTGTTTTCAATAATTAATCTACCAGGTATGAAAGCGCTCTGATTTTCAGAAATAAGGTATTTCAAAAATATTTTTATCCTATTACATAAATTATTTGAAATAACTTTGTAAATGAAATTACAACAGGCAATAGGCCTATAGTCTTCTAAACAGTTAGGAATATGAACCTTTGGGACTAATGTAATAAAAGTATGGTTCAGATTTTTTAATATTTTACCAGTCCTAAAAAATTCAATGATAGAATCAAATAGTAATGATTTGATTTTTTCCCAGTGAGTTTTATAAAATCTGGCACCAAATCCATCAGGACCAGGACTTTTATCATTATTTGAATTAAAAATGATATTTTTAATCTCCTCAAGTCTGATAGGAGCTAAGAGAATATTATTACTGTTTTCATTAACATTAAATTTAGGTTCTATGATAGGAAAGGAATTAGAATAGAGATTGGTGTTATACATATTAGTAAAATGATTGATGGCTTCCTTCCTAATACAAGCCAGGTCATTGATTACATTGCCATTGATATCAATTATTTTACCAATATCGTTCCTATGTTTCCTACTGGACATTTTAGCATAAAAAAATTTACTAGCTTCGTCACCATGCAATAGCCAGTCTATTTTTGCTTTCTGCCTTAAATTTATAGACTGCACATGAAGGGACTTGACTAGATTATTTTGAATGTTATGAAAATTTGACAACTATTTCATAATAAGTATTTGAGAACAAGTTGATATAACCTGAGCTTATTCTACATAATAAACTTAGTACCAAGTAGCAACCAAAAGGAAAATTATCAAGTTGTTAAACTATCAAATTCATTTGAAACAAGCAGCAACCAAAAGGAAAATGTGATTTTCTATGCATGTTCACAATTTTTGGTTTTTGAAGTTTAACTTTAATTACACAGTTAGGAGAAAGAGGAAATTACAAAAATAATAACTTTGAGATATTCAAAGAACACCAATGAACTGAATTTTGGATTTGCCATTTTTGTGGTTTGCGTTAGGCATTTTGTCATTTATCCTCAACTCATTTATAACCTTTTACACTTTTATTTAAGTTGGAGAATTGAATTACCGCAAACAATTCACATAGCATGGTTCCAATATTCAATATTTAATAGTAACCCATGCTACATGATTTTTACTTCTATCTTAAATCATAGGGTAACGTGATTCTTTTTCCATCATAGTTCTTTAAAGTGCAACAACAAGCTTAACATTATATTTATATAAGTAGGTCCAGTTGCAATAATTTTTGAAGTATTATATTATTTTTTGCTTAGAGCATCTCGAGCAGTAGCTAGAGGAAAATGGACGATAAAATAACCAACAAAACTAATTCTTGGTTAACTAAAGACTTAACACCATGTTAATGTTATTGTTGAAACTACTGCATCATTTTCACATAACTTTTCCCCTTTTTGTGCTTTATCCAATCCATCTAATGCACCATAGACTTGTATGAAATTTAGTACACCATATTACATATATATATATATATAATCCAAATCATGTCTAAATGAAAAAGAATTCTAGTTTTATCAATGATTATAGACTGGATGATTCTTTCATTTCATCAACATAATCCATATTCAAAAAATTTCACCATTATCCTACAACTCGTTTATAAAACTTTTAAAGAAATCGGATTAGTTTTGGTAAAAATATCAAAGACTATATAGCATTCTTCCAAAATAATATAAAATTGATATTGATATACTGGTTTTCATGAATGCGACCATAAATTTAGTTAACCTTACATTAGTATAATAAACAGTAACAAATACAGAATTATCTAACTAGTAGGATCAAATTATGCAAACCCTTTCTTGAAATTATCCGCCATTCTGGATTCTTCTTCCTACTTAATTTTCTAGTTCACGAATCAGCTTTGTCTGTTATAATTAGAAGACCTCTATCACTTGCATGTTGAAATTTTCGTCACTTTTTAACAGCAATAACTGAAATTCATAAACAAAAGTAGATAAATTTTGGCAAACATGTCCTTTCAGATATTGTAAGATGATAATATTTTGTAAAATGATATACACCCAAAAAAAACACAAGATTGGCCTGTCACTTAAATATTAATAATTTTATTACTTGCCTCATGTCCAAACTAGAGTGGAAAATTATCTTTGTCATTAAGAGCATAGGACAATACAATGCCTCTAGGTAATTCCAACATAATAAAAGTTAGACTTCCCATCAACTGTGGACCTCAATACGCTTCTTCCATTATTATTTTGATTTCTTATGGATTAATTTGTAACCAAATTATAAACCATCATCATTAGCAACACCAAGCATCTGATCTACACGTTAAAACCATCATCAACATGATGCTGGAATAAAGCAGCACGATTTTGAAAACAACTAAGACCTCAATAACTCACACAATCAATCCAACTCCAACATAAATCCATAGCTAGAACCAAGAAACTCTTTTGCAATAAATAGTACTCACCAAATCAGGAAGCGCAACTAGTCTTGACATTAGAATCTACGTCTCTAATCTACCATCTATAGGCTTCAGTTAGGGCTGGGTATTTTTCCATTTTTCTGTTTTTCCAGTATTTTCCTTCCGAATATTTTCGAATATTCCGATTTTCGTGTTTTTTCAAAATAAACAGGTCGGAAGGAATTCCTTCCAATACTTAACGGAAAAAAACGGAAATTTCCGCGATTTCCACCGTAATTCCTTTCCTTTCTAATTTTTATCCCTCCATTGTTTTAGTGGTCCAAGCCCGAAAAGATTAAATAGATGTCATTCGTCCAAACAGCACTACCTCACGCAGTTTTCCAGATTTGACAAAAAACCTACCCTGATCTCTTTTCCACTCTCTTCTTCGCTAATCCAATCTCCTTCCATTTCCATGTTGTGATCCATGTCAAGGACTACAACAAGCTAGAAACCAACCAAAGCAACTTTCAGATTATCAACACAACAACCAGTGATCAGTTTCTCTATCAACTTTCTCTGTTATTCTCGGTAACTGTACTTTCACTCAAACACAACAAAGGCTGACTCTCAAATATCAACATCCAACCCAGAACCAAATTCATCTCCACGAAGAAGATCTAAATCAGTTGCCACAGCCTATTCTGAAGATGACGAGTTGATTGTTGGTGATAAACAGATAATTTGAGCGCTTATCTCTAGACCTATAAATGACGACAACTAGCTTCAGATCCTGAAATCATGAGTTCATCCTAGACACGAGTGGCGTCTTCAGATCAAGCACCTTCGATTCTAAGGTAGTGGGCTTCAAGTTTTTTCTTTTCAGTGATTAAAATTGAGGGAGCATTCCCGTTTTCTTTTCGTTGAAGGCAGAAGATTGAAAAAGAAAGAATAAAGAAGTGGATTTGACTGGGTAAAGAGAAAGGAGGCTCACGTGATTTTCAAAGAAGGAACATTTAGTGTTGCACTGTTCTACCATTCATATTTTGTTATAACTCAAATTTGGTGCATGTTTTGCATTTTTAATTCTCAGCCTGGAAAAATGGAATTCCATGTTCCGTTCCGCTTCTTCCAGTTTCCGCCTAATGGAATTCCGGAGTTGGCGGAACGGAATTTGGAACATAGAATATTGTTCCATCAACGATCGGAAGAAACGGAAAATGCTTCGGTTGGTACGGAAATTTTCCGTCCCTACCCCTAGCTTCAGTCATCTTCGTGGCAAGTAACATTTCAGGCAACCTAACTTCCACGGTTCCACCATCCTCGTTCGTTACCAGTCCTAATAAATTCATGTAGTCAATACTATACCCAAGGGTATCTTCATCACTGATGCAGCCAATCATCATAAAAGCAAAAAAGGAGAAGAATTAGATAAAGCTTTGGTGAAGAGCAATTGTAAATCAAAGCTGGAAATGTGACAGGCACATGTTCCTTTGCTTGTTTTCTTGTGATGGTCATGTTGTAATGGAGGGGTGGTGATGGTGTATAAGCTGTAATGTATGGTTGGAGTTAAGTTTCTTGAAGTCAAGGAAAAGGAAGGAGGTTAATGATGGCAGCAAGAGAGGATGCAGGGCAGAAGTTGACAAGGTTTTAGGGGAGAGAAATGAGAAGGTCAGGGAGTAGATGATGGAGCAAGAAGTATGATATACTGAAACAAGAAGAGTAAGTATGGTGGGAAGATAGCAGAAAGAAAGAAATGCAAAGGAATGAATAATAGAATGGAAAGGAAATGAACTTAGATTTTATTAAATTGCAAAACTAGTACATGAATGTTCATATGGTAATGCATATATATATATATAGGGTAGCTTACAACTGTCACTTGCTAACCCTAATTCCTCTTTTAACCCTAGATTACAATTGTACCTAAATTAACCTGGTATCAACTGTACATGAGTGTGCACGTGCACACCCATGCTCTCAGATATTCTCTTAATTCAATCATCCCATAGCCTTTCTTCAAGCAACAGAATCCACTCCTTCCACCTGATAGTTGCAGCCTCTCCTCTAATCCTTTCCGATGGGTTTCCTGATGAACTTCAACTGGGGTTGCATTTCTCTTCATTGTTAATAGCCTGCAGCAAATCAGAGGCATAACAATTCCCCTCCCTTCAAAATTGACCTTGTCCTCAAGGTCGAACACAAAAAATGTTACGTTGTTACTTTTAAAGCAAGCTCCATTGTCGTCATAGCAGTAGCTTTCAATATTTAAGCAAACTACTAGGATTGATATTTTGAAGCCACCAGGATCAAAAACAAACAACCTCTCACAAAGTTGGAGCATTTTTAGTTGGTCTTCAAGCATCTCAACAACATTACACCCATGTTGCTTATTTTTTGCAAATATTAAATACTTGAAAGTAATTTCTTTATAGTGCATTCGACTACGACGCTGCCACGTGGAAAATTGCTTTTTCAAAGAAATAGTTTGATGATTTAAAATTAGAATTTCATTCTCATCTTCTGCGATTATTATTCACGAGCTTAAGAAAATTCTTTGGCCTAGGTTTAATGAACAAAACTGGTGTAGAAGATGAAACTATTTTCTTGGCTTCAGATGCTGAAACTATAGTGCTTTTGTTTTGATCAATTTCCACAGTTTGACATGATTCTGATATTAAAATAATGCTTGCTTGCAGTTCTGTAGTGTCATTTATCATTTTATCTACAGACTTTTGTAAAACAAGATCTATATGATCTTTCTCTACTTCTACATCTTGCTCTTTTCTTGGTCGCCTCCTTTTACATTTCAATTTGTGACTTGCATTCCAATGTTCCAATTGGCATGCTTCAGAGCAATATCTGACAGCCCTACATCCATAACAAATCTTTGACCCTGATTTCCGACAAACAACACATAAATTCTTCTTTTCGATCATCATTTGAATATCCATTGTCAATTTCTGAATCGTTTCTTGTACTTTCTTGATGGAGCAAGCGGTATCATTTCGAAGATGGGGTCTTGCATTGGATGGTGAGGCTGCATCTTGTTGAATTGTTGCTTTTTGAAGACTTTTAGTTTGAGATCTTCGATATAGTGGTATGTATGGAGCCACTCTTGAATTTGCAGGAGGTGTTTGATCACTTCTAATAGGGGATCTCTGGAAAGGAGGGATATAAGGATGGTTTCTTGATTGATGGGATGGTTCTGAGGAGTTTCTACTGGTTGCTCTTTGGAAAGGAGGAATGTATGGGGTACTTCTTGAAGGGTGAGATGGTTCTTGAAGATCACCAGTAGGAGAATTTTTATTGTTGTTCATTTCTTTCATGAAAGAATCTAAAGTTGCAGAAAGAAGATCTGTCTTACCATTCAATTTTTGGGAACTTTCTTGGAGTGTTTGGTGAAGTTCTTGTTGAGATTCTTGAAGTTGATTCAAAAAATGGTCAGTTTTTTTATTAATATGTTCTTGTCTAACCCATAGGTCTTCTTCTTCATCAAGAGCAGTCATAGATAGGTTGCTCTCACCTTGATTGCTGGCTTTAGGAGCATAATGTTGTTTGCTGGCTTCAGGAGTAATATGTTGTGGTGCAGGATCTGTATTTGTAGGAGATTCTGCATTTAATTCCTGCTCTGATACCAATTTGATAGGCCCATGTTCCTTTGCTTGTTTTCTTGTGATGGTCATGTTGTATTGGAGGGGTGGTGATGGTGTATAAGCGGTAATGTATGGTTGGAGTTAAGTTTCTTGAAGTCAAGGAAAAGGAAGGAGGTTGATGATGGCAGCAAGAGAGGTTGCAGGGCAGAAGTTGACAAGGTTTTAGGGGAGAGAAATGAGAAGGTCAGGGAGTAGATGATGGAGCAAGAAGTATGATATACTGAAACAAGAAGAGTAAGTATGGAGGGAAGATAGCAGAAAGAAAGAAATGTAGAGGAATGAATAATAGAACAGAAAGGAAATGAACTTAGATTTTATTAAATTGCAAAACTAGTACATGAATGTTCATATGGTAATGCATATATATAGAGTAGCTTACAACTATCACTTGCTAACCCTAATTCCTCTTTTAACCCTAGATTACAATTGTACCTAAATTAACCTGGTATCAAATGTACATGAGTGTGCATGTGCACACCCATGCTCTCAGATATTCTCTTAATTCAATCATCTCATAGCCTTTCTTCAAGCAACAGAATCCACTCCTTCCACTTGATAGTTGCAGCCTCTCCTCTGATCCTTTCCGATGGGTTTCCTGATGAACTTCAGCTGGGGTTGCATTTCTCTTCACTATTAACAGCCTGCAGCAAATTTGAGGCATAACAAAATGAAGGACTATTCACATCACCTCGATCATAAAGACTTTCAACTGCTTCAGATCTGAGGATTTGAGGTAGTATGACGACCTACCTTCAGTCGACAAGCAAAAGTCAGTTTGTGCGAACGAGATCTGGCAGCTGAGGCGGGTGAAGCAAATGAGGTTTGGGAGCTGAGGCGGCTAAAGCAACGACATGATTGTTTGGGAGGATAGGTTTTTTTAATTTTATGACAAATGAATTAGCGATGAATTAGGCAGTGTTTGTTTTAAGCTTGTTGAAGCACTGATTGGAAGTGTTGATTCAATTCAGCATTTATGTAGTCGTTTGTTTTACCATTTCATTCAGCCTTATCAAGTCAAACCAGCAAAAACTTATTCAGCTAAATTTTAGTGTTTTTTAAAATCTGAATTAGTACATGGAATTTTTCCAATGAATTTATTTCAAATAACATAGATTTTCTTCTTTACGTACAAGGTAGCTCCAACCTATATTTTCTTCTTTCGTACAATAGGTTCAACATCATGTTCCAAGACAGCAGCATTATAGGTATGATGATATGTATATTTTCATAATGTACAAAACGTATGGATTGAAGTTTTTATTGTAGTAGGATGTGACACATTTTCTTATAACATAAATAAGTATGGATTGTTTCATTTCATATGTGATAAATGGTAATTGTAATAGCAGTGCAAGCACAACCTTTTTCTTTTGATTTGATATTGCATCTGACTTTAGTTTTGAGCGAAAGCTTTTAATTTGAGTTGAATTCCATGGATACGCCTAATAGACTGTTTCTCCAATCTGACAGTTTTGCATACTTTGTGGCACAAAATGTTAATTCTATATATTATCTGCTATGCAAATCAATAGCATTTCACAAAAATAGCTACATCATTTTATTGATTCGAATTTAGGTCACTTAAATTTGATTTCAAATATTACCTACTCTGAACGCTTAAGCTGTTATTCTTACGATGATTATGATCTCTACTACTATATTGAATTTAGAAGATTTATAACCAATATAACATAACACTAAATTGTTTTATAAATTTTTTACTGCAAGTGAAGACCATTGAATATGTTTTTCCATTTTAATTTATAGTAACTCATTCTATGTATATTCATTATACTATTCAGATTATAAATGATATTTGCAATAAAGAGCAAATTTGTCAACTAACAAGTTACCACAATAAAACATATTTATAATCAACAACAAATCAAATAATATTTCAACATTCAACAATCAACATTAAGCATCCACTATTCGACATTCAGCTTTCAACATTCAACCTTCAGCATTCACCCTTCAGCACTAAGTATTCGTTCATTTTAACAAACAAAGCCTTAGTGTTATTGAGTAGTGATGGTGGGCCGGATGTAGACGAGTAATTTAGGATTTAAGGTTTTAAGAAAACATGAAGGATATGAATGAAAGTTATGGAGGAAACTGAGGCGGGTTTTAAAATTATGTTAGTAAGGATATATTTTTTAAGATTTGTTATCCATATATTATTATTTATAAATTATTTTAAATTATTAATTAATAAATATACATTATTATTTAATTTGTTTATAAAATATTAATCATAAACATTAATTAAAAATTATAAATTATTATTTATAAACTTTTAATTATAAATCACTAAATATAATTAATTATTAATTATAAAACTTAATTATTTATTATACATTATTATTTATTAATTATTTATTAATAATCATTAACTATAGTAGATTACAAACGATTAATTATATAAGTTATTATTAATACATTATTAATTATAAATTATTAAATATTAATTAGTAGTTATTAACTGTAAATTACTAATAATCAACTATTATAATATTTACTGTAAAAAAATTTGTTATAACTTAATATTTACAACAGTCAAAAGAAGAAAATTGTTAAAGGCCTTTATTACAACTGCAAAATACAAACAGTTGTTAATACCATTCGGTAGAACTATAGTCTAGCAAATATTCTATGATTATTTCATGTCCAATTTGTTGACTAAGATGAAAAAAGTAAAATTTTACTATAAATTCAAAAGATTGTTGCTTGTTTTTAATGAAATCGAATTTTATAGGAAAAGGTATTAACCAAATAACTTATTAATATTAATTTTTTATAAACTTTAGAATATTAACAACGGTCAAAACTAATAAGTTGTTATCGATCTCTATTACAACTGGCTAAAACACATTTATTAAAAATATATTTATTACAACCGTCGGGAAAAACCAATTGTTAAAAATACATTTATTACAACTGTCAGGAAAAACCGGTTGTTAAAAAACCTTTTATTACAACCATCAGGAAAAACCAGTTGTTAAAAACCTTTTATTACAGTTGTCATTTTGCGAACATTTTAAATAACTAGTTGTAATAAGGTCATTTTCTTGTAATGCCCATGCCACTCGGTCTAGTCTCACAGTCCTCGAAATGTTCTTCAATATGTCTTTTCATATATTATATCCTTTCAATAAAATATTTTTTTACAAACACCTCTAAAGTTTGTTTCTCGAATCGAATATTTTCCTTTTTTAACTATGTACTTGTGAATCAAATTATTATTATCTTTGCGAAATATTTTCCCGAAGTAAATTAAATTTTTTATAACACATCCTTTCTCAGTAAAATATTTTCAAATATATTCCCAATAAAATAGTTTTTTTCAAATTAGGTATTTTTCAATTAAAATCTTTTGCCCAAAAATATTTTCCTTCCAAAACACCGTTTATCAGAAAACACCCTTTAAATAAAAATTCTTGCAATAAAATTAGAACCAAACAGTTTTGCAAACTCAAAGATATATATGAATAAAATATTTTTCTCAAATAAAAATGCTCTCCACATACTTTACTCAAAAAAATATTTTCTAATCAAAATATTTCCAATAAAATAGTTTCAAATATTTTCTTCAATAAAATAATTTTTGCAAATATTCTTCAAATAAAATCATGTATTTTCTATTATAATGGTTTTCCTACAAAACATCTTTTAAATAAATACTTCACAAATTTTATAGTATTTACCCTAAAGTACTTTTCAATAAAACATTTCTCTTGTTTCAAATAAGAGCTCCCACCAAATATTCCTCAACAAGTACATTTAACAAAATATTTTAAATTAGGATACTTTTATAAAAATACCTTTCATGACATACTATTTCAAAGGATGCTTTTAAATTAAAACAAAATTTAAATAAAATGTTTTCCACCAAAATATTTCTCCAAAGACTTCAAACTAAATACTTTCGCAAAATGATTTTTATATAAAACATTTTACACCAGTTATTTTTTCTTACAAAAATATCTTCATATAAAAATATTTTATTTCTCGAATTAAACGCTTTATTTTTACCCATGTAAAATTTTCAACAACTTAATTTAATTCATAAACATACATTTTACCTTTTTAATAAAATGCCTATAAAATCAAAAAAGTGTATTAAAATATAACTCTTCAGCAAAATATTTTCAGTTAAAACTTTACAAAATTAATTAATAAGCCTATTTATTAAGGTTAGGTTTTTAGTTACAATTCAACATCATGTGTGGCACCTGGGCCATAACCAGCACTCAACCCCTCCTAAAGTGCTCATCCTACCCCACTCCTACTAAGTTTATTTCCTACACAAAAGCCATCATAAATAAACATCGTTTTAGGGTGAGGTGACGGTGGTTACATATACGACCCGTATACACACGAGGCGTGCAATCATCAATAGGAACGCACTCTCTCATCCCATAACCTATGTAAATTAACATACTCTAAATGGTTTAAACATACGCAAGGCACAGGTAATCGCTAAACCTAAACTCTAATACCAAGTGTGGTGTCCCATTATTCCTAACGTCTAAAATTAGTGACAAACATCATCACTATACGCTCACCCACTAATCTTACCTAGTAAAATAGTAAGTTGTTTATTATATAAGTTAAAAATCTAAAACAATGAACAAGAAGGGGAAACCTCATAGCAAAATTAAATAACAATATACATATATCTCAACCATAAATAATGTACAAGACCCAGTACAACAAATGAAAAATCATATTTTTTTTTGTATATCGATCATTGTTAAATTAATCAAAAATACAAAGGCATAGCAGAAGAAATATTGTTTGATAGACAACCTATAAGCGTGGAATGCAAATAGACTTCTTTCATTTCCTTTACATTCATGTGCAATCTTTGCAAATAAATGTATACAAAAAGAGAAAAGGCGATCAATTATATTTGGACTACATCTTATCTATACACTCCAACTATCTTCAACTACAATGGAACCAAGAGCTATTGCATAGGGAATGACTGCCTATAACCTTTTGGGATAAAGCTTATGTATTTTTGTTCCCAGTTCTTCTCCTGCATCAAATAGTACATGGTACTGCATAACCATAACAACCAAGTAACCTATGCAAGCAGAAAACATCATATTCTACTATTCCACCATAATCAATCATCACAAATATAGGATAACATTAATAATATACATACACAGCCATTAAATACCACAAAAATTCAATAACATTCAGTGTTAACCCCAAATATCAAATAAATCATCAACAACAAGCGCCGTTAAATCTATACCAATCAACCATCACTAGTAATATAATATCAGTAGCATAAATGTAGGTATAAACCTATCAAATATGCACTGACCACTCCATATTAATAACATAATGTCAAATCACCAAATGTATACCAGCTTCTTTATATTAATAAAATAAACATCAATGTCATTAACACACAAAAAATCATAATTAACTACACAACATTCGCGTAGTAATAATGGTAAAATATTGCATAACTTGTCCTCATGCGATTCCATAATCACACAATAAACATGTATGATAATTTCAAACAATAATTACCACATATGTTACAATAATCGAAAATAATGTATTTATCAACATCATTACCTTCTAAGTATAAAATCACCTTGCTATTATTTATTATAAAACATTTTATTTATTTTATTTCAGACTAATGATAATTTCTCAAAAGTGATAATATATCCAAAAATCCTTCTTTATACATTTATTACTTCAAATATCCCAAAACATTGTTATTTAATTGAAAATAGTAATATGCACCTAATTACTTTTGGAAACCATTATTTGGTATTTGAACCAGGCGGCAATTCAATGGGATCGAACTATAAAACAATGGAATCAAACTAGAAAACGATGAAGACATGGATCAGTAAGTTTGGAAGAGATTACAGACGATTCCAATAAAAGTTACTAAGTATAGAAGCAAAAATATCAATCGGCGTCGATCGATTCAAAGCTGTGGATGAGCCACGTTCTACTTCTACTATGGTTCTACATGCAAGTTTGAAGGAAAGGTTAAGTTTTGGTGATGAGACATCGATCAATAATGATTGATCGGGGATGATGATTTTCCCTTTGAAGATCCAAAGGTTAAAGATGTATAGTTTAAAAATGATGGAGATATAGTCAACATACTGGTTGATACCAACCTATAGGATCGATAAGTACCAACAGATCAAATCTTGTAATTGTGCCGGATTGACTTGTTCTTTATGTTGGAAATTCAGACGGGGAAAAAAGATCGATTCAAACTGGATCCGGCGATTCTAGAACATGAATTTGCCTATAAATAACAATCTTCTATACATGAAAAAGGATCTTTTGATTGATTTTGCAAGGAGACTCTGCCAAATTCAAAATCAAGCAATTCTAGATCTAATATTTTCTTGTAATTTTTTTGTAAAAGTGGAATCAATCAATAATAAGAATCAAAGCGGAAATAGGTCATAGATTTTGTCAAACCACTATAAAAAAATGTGTTCTTTGTTTACTTTCATGAATTTCCTACATCTTAATTTCATTTCTGATCATTGGGGGAGTTTGCCCCTTTTACGTGCAAACATATTTTGTGCTTTTATTAAAAACTAAGATCGGGATCAAAGCTGTGATTGCTACTTAGATTTGCATGAAATATCCAACCAAATCTAAAAAGAATAGCTCTTAGAAAGGCGCCTAGTATATCTGAAATGATCCCTGAAGAACATGAAAGTTCAGACCACAAAGCTAATGAAGTAGGCAAACAAAACATTGGCAGAACTTCAGTGCAACCAAAAGTTGTGATGAAGCAATAGTTTGATCGCATGATGACTAGTATAAATAGGAAAATGCAGCATTCTTAACTATCCATCATGAAATAAATGAAAACGCAATTTCTTTTTCGACACAACCCTTGCATAAAATAGGCTCTCGTAGACATCGCAAGGATTAAAAGGATACTTCACCATCTGATTTAGATAAAGGAAGTTCATTAGGTCAGAGCCATTGAGATTGGAAGTTGAAAGTGTAGAATGCGGTGCTGAAGTATCAAGGAGGTAGAGTAGAAGAACTGGAGCAACTACTCCAACTTAACATCGATTGGTACGATTGACCCAGAAGGATCGGTGCTGATTGATCTTGGCAACAAGTGATCTAACGCGATAATTCTAAAAATAAAGAAGAAGAAGATGATGCAAAGGGAGGACACACTACTAGTCCTTAAGATGTTGTTCCTGGAGCAGATACAACTTGAAATTCTAGAAAAGGATGCAGTCCGACCAGGCATCAACGAAGACCTGAACAAACGGAGGGGATATGTAGGTGTCGTTAGATTAGTCAAGAGCGTTTGCAGAGTCAAACAGACGATAATGCTCATGATTTCCGTCGTTCAATGAGATGGGAGAATGATGAATTGATAACTAAGACGATAAGGAGGTTGTTACAGTAGAATCAGCAACAACATAATGATGGATAGGGTCCCTCTACAGTCGAAATCCATTTATTGAAGAAATCAGAGCTATTAGGTATGCGAAAAGTTCATTACGTCAATGATGCCAAGCTATAATGGGTTAATTGACTCAATGCAACATCCGATGAAGTATAGATGGCACATGGATGGTGCCTGTACTGATGATGCCATGAAGTGTAGGTGTTTTCCCCTCTTTTTGGAGGGACTGGCCGCGATGTGGTTTTGTAGGATAAAGCCTTGGTCCATATCATCATATGATGTGTTTTCCCCTCTTTATAGAGTAGCTTGGAGAATATTCTATGCAGCTAAATGAAGCAATGACCTTGGCTAACTTGCATCAAAGTTCTGGTGAGATAATGAAGAGTTTTATGAAGAGGTTTAACGCCGCCTTAATGGAGGTGAAGAATTTAGAGATGATATAATGCTGATGGCTCTTGTGAGCGGTGTGAATGGTCAAGTTAAGTTTGGTAGATGGTTGAAGATGAAGAAACCCTCTAATTTAAAGGGAATTTATAGAAAAGTAAATCGGTTTCTATGCTTAGAAGAGGCAGAACTGGAAGATGGGTTAGGTGCTAGTGGTCAAGCTGTACTAAGCAACATTGTATATAGCAGTGTGGCTATCAAGCATAATGGTGATAGTAGAAATAACAATGTTGATAATGGTAACAAATGGAAGAATGCTATTAATGTTGGTGGAAAGAAGCAAGACCCAAAAAAGCATCTTAGGTTTAACCGTGATGGAAAGTATACAGGTTGATTAACTGCATGGAGAATATATATCTTGTGATGCAAGTTAGGGAAAGATACAAAAAGCCTTCCCCAACGGAGATTACCAAAGAAAAGTGCTCTGGAAAATTCTTTCGTTTCCACGAGACTCATGGATACAACATGAATGAGTGCTAACTCTCTGATATGTGATTGAGGAATAGATAAAGAAGAAAAGACTCCCATAGTATGTCAGGATTCCACTGGAGAGCATGCAAGGAAACAGTCAACCTCAGAGGCAGTAGCTTCACGGCACTGTAGTTGGGCCCAGTGGAGAGCGGCCAAGGCCAATGGATAGAGCGTTAATGATAAATACCGTTTCTAGTGGTTCGCATCCCATGGAACAAAGTTGGAATGAAATGGAAAGATTCGAGAGTTCTTTAAGGCATCAACCATAGGAAATGTGCTATATTATAGAGGAATGAGCTCTCGCCACGCAACAGTGGAGGATCAATGATGACAATGCCTTCCATAATCGAGATGAGGATAGGATCGAGGCATCAACATTGACTCAATAGTGAGAACAAGCATGATTGGGCCAACAACATTGCATCGAGTTCTTATTGATACTTGAAGCTCAGTTAACATCCTTTTCAAGTGGACTTTCGATAAGATAGATTCGGCGAAAAGGATCTACTGCCTTGTAAATCATGCATTCGGGGATTTATTGGAAAGGTGTAGAATTTGATTGGTTGCATCAAATTGTCTGCACAACTAGGATACAATGCCCATAAGGTTATACGGGTACAAAACTTTTTTTCTGGTGGAGGAATTCTCTTCCTACAATGCGTTCTTGGACCGATTGGCCTTTGCTGATTTTAGGGTTCCACTTTCTCAGTGGTGTTTGATAATGAAAATTTCCATGGATAGCGGATTAAGGGCTATCCAAGGAGACTAGAGCATAGATCTAGAATGCTAAGTTATGGAGCTCATTGAAGCGTGATGGAGGGAGAAAGGTAAGGATGCAGGGGAGCCTCTCTGCATCAAATGTAAGGACGCATAGCAATTATCGCCTAAGCCTCAGCTCAGGTCCACTAGTGATTACTACAAAGCTAGGACCCCATGGAAAGACTTGAAAGTGGTAAGGGCAGAACTGTTGGAGCTGATGCTCAAGGTTCAAATGGATGAAGATGATCTATCAAATATTATCAAAGTTGGATCTCAACTCGGTGTGAGGATAAGGGGGAATTGGTAAGCTTTCTCAGAGAAAACAAGAACGTGTTTTCTTGGACACATTCCTATATGCGCAGGATCTCACCTGAAGTAGCGTGTCACATAATGAATGAAAACCCATCATGTCCTCTAGTAAAATAGGAACAACATAGCATAGAACCAAAGCGTTTTGCTGCCTTGAAAGAAGAAGTGGATAAGATAAAGGCAAATGGCTTCATCTATGATGCATATACCTGATTTGGGTATCAAATACAATAATGGTCAAAAAGGAATGGGAAATGGTGGACATGAGTATACTATTCATACCTGAACATAGCATGCCTGAAGCACTACTTCCCACCACCACAAATCGACCAGTTAGTGGATGTAACAGTAGGACATAAACTACTGCCTTTTATGGATGCATACTATGGCTATAATCAAATTGTAATGTGTGTCCCCAATCAAGAGCATATGAGCTTTGTAATGAACATAGGACTATATTACTCCTAGGTGATGTCGTCAATCTAAAGAACTCTAGAGCTACTGACTAGTATTAGGTCAACAAGATATTTAAAGTACGGATCGGAAGGATGATAGAGGTCTATATGGATGATATGCTAGGAAAATCATAGAGGACTACTGACCATATAGACGATCTTTCGAAAATACTTAATGTGCCCAAGAATTACAAATGACATTAATCTACTAAAATTTTCATTTGGTGTTGAAGCCAACCTAGGTTAGATTGTTAACCCAAGGGGTGTTGAAGCTAACCTAGATTAGATTGAAGCAGGTTATAGCTCCTCAAACAAGGAGAGAAATACAGAGCTTTAATGGTAAAGTCGTTGCTTTGAGTCGGTTCATCTCAAAGGTGACTGACAAGTGCATACCATTCTTTGGTACCTTCAAGAAGAAAAAAGAGAAGTTCCAATGGATAAGCAATTATGAAGTTGCTTTTTAAAATCTATCGGAACAATCCAAGAAAGCCGCCAGTATTATCAAAACCTTATGAAGGAGAGGATCTTTATATCTATTTTGTAGCATTGACTCATGCGTTAAGTGCAGCATTGGTGCATGAAGAATATAGAATTTAAATGTTGATCTACTATATCAACAAGTAGTTCATTGGAGCGGAGAAACAGTATTCAAAGCTCGCGAAGTTGGTGTATTACTTGTCGATATCATCAAGAAAGTGAAGACCCTACTTTCCAGCTCATCCGATAATGCGGTTGATGGATCAACCCTGAAGGAAAGTATTGTCTCACCCCAAGATCTCAGGATGATTATTGAATGGATCATCGAGATGAGTCGGTATGGGATCACCTATCATCCTAAGAAGGCAGTTCAAGGATAAGCATTGGTAGATTTCATTACCAAATTCACCATCTGGGATGATGAAATGGAAGAAGAGTTCATCCAACTTTCTCAATGGAAATTGTATGTTGATAGAGCATCTAATGACCATGATTTTGGAGCTAGAGTAGTTCTGATAACTCTAGAAGGTTAGAAGATTTGTTATGCATTGAAATTTGAGTTTTTCACCATGAATAATGAACCTGAGTATGAGGCATTGGTGGCTAGACTCACAATGGGAAAGGAATTGGAAGTGCGGATGATTCACATCTACGGTGATTCCTAATTGGCGATTTGCTAAGTCAAGAAGGAATTTTATGCTAAGGGTGCACGACTCGCCTCTTACTTGTCGAAGGTACTGGAACCACTAGGCAATATCAAGCACTACATGATAACTCACATCCTTAGAGAGGAAAATATGATTGTTGACTCATTAGCCAAATTAGTGAGCTTTGGAGATGCGTAGATGTTGCATAACTATTAGGAATCATGCCAGTAGAGGTGTTGAAATATCCGAGTATGACATGGACGTAGATTAATTATAGAGATTAAGGAAAAGGAGTCATGAATGACTCCAATCAAATATTATTTGCTAAAAGGAACTCTCCAGAGGAGTCAAAACAAAAAGAAGCTCTTGCATAATGTGCTTTAGTTCATCATGCAAGAAGGGTTGTCGTACAAGAGAGGACTCTCAACCCCCTTACCAAGGTGTGTCGACTAGGATGAAGCTAAGAAGATCCAAACGAATGCTCATGAATGAAGCCATGGAGATCACACTAGGGGAAGAATTTAGCAAGGAAGATTCTTCGTTATGGATATTTCTGGCTGATTGTCAACCGAGATGCAGCTGAATACTCAAAAGAAATGTGACAAGTGCCAAAGATTTCAAATTCCCCATCCAACAAGATTATACAAATGGTTAGCCCATGGCCATTTGTGATTTGGATAATTGATATCATTGGAGTGCTGCTAGCGTCACATGGAGGAGCAAAATATGCAATCATTGCGGTGGAAAACTTCACAATCAAGGCGAAGCCCCTTACTACGATCATTTCACCGAAGGTGATCAATTTTGTAGTAAAGAACATTTTATGCAAGTTTGGAGTGCCACAAAAGATCATAACTAACAATGGAACTCAATTCAAAAGGGTAGAATTCTATGAATTTTGTGCTTGATATAGAACTGAGAAGAGCTTTTCAATAGCAGCACATCCATAAGAAAATGGATAGTTGGAGGCAGTGAACAAGATCATCAAATCCATCGTAAAGAAGCGACTAAAGCAAGCTAAGAGAAACTAGTTGGATGAACTATCATTGGCGTTATGAGTTTATTAGACAATTAGAAGTCCACAACTAGACATACTCCATTTGCATTGGCCTAGAAAACTGAGGCCATGATACTGATAGAAGCAGAAGTCCCTTCTCACAAACGGATGCTTTTTGACACCAAGGTGAATGTGGAGTTATTTCTATCATTCCTCGACTTCGTTGAAGAAAAGTGAGAAGAGGCTAATCTATGGGTAGCCACTCACCAACATAGAGTAGAAAGGTAGTTCAATGCCAAGGTTTGAAAGCGTACTTTCGAGATAAGCGACCTCATTTTGAAACAAGTCTTTCTGAGTACGGGAGCACTTGATCCAAATTGGAAAGGACCCAATGTGGTAGGATAGAAGCTTGTAGACAACGATTTCAAGCTATTAGTAGTCGATGGGATCCCAACTCCGTGGGCATGGAATAGCGAGCACCTACACCACTATTTCACTTGAATTCTTTTGTATTTAGGCATTTCATTTCATTTTAATTGGATGTAATAAGGCAACATTTTCCATTGAAATTAGAGAAAAAATTAGCTTTTTGACTCAATGGAATTGTATTCCTAAATTTGGCTCTGTGCTATAGCACGATCAGACATTCTGTGTTTCTAAAACTAGATGTCTAGGTACTTAAATATACGTACTGATAGACTCTGTTGGATCATGATTAGTTCTTTGGAGTATAATATGACTAAGGAAGATTTGATAATTTTCCCTTACACATCTCATCTTTGACCAACGCACGGAGATAGGCTAGGTCAGGGATGGATGTTGATACCCAAAGATAGGCATCGGTATATATTTGAATTCTAAATTTATGATATTGGATTATATTAGTGCTCTGTGAATACGAGAGGAAACCCATATAATTTCATTCACAATAATGAAATCTATTTTTATTTATAGTTAAACAGGCAATTGTTAGCTAATAATAAATGAAACTAAGCAATGGAACAACACTGGGTGATCATGGAAGTTAATTTATATATACAACGCTATGGTAAATAAATGCATTCCCAAACCATGGACATATGCGGGTATGATATATAAGTAATTTTAATACAGATAAGTACATAGGCATATAAAATAAAGGATTCGATGAAAGTAAATGAGAAATGTCTTCGAAGGAGTTCTGTTCCTCCGCTTTATTTATCAGCTTTCGATGGTATGGGTTGTTCTTCTTTAGCATCCCAATCGAATTCATCGAAGGAGGAGGTAGGAGTCTTCTGAGGTACATGGGTAACTCCGAAGGTAGGGACAGAAGGAGGACTGATAGAGATTGGGGAGTACTAGAATGACAATTAATAGTGCTACTGGAGGTTTGACCAGGACCAGCTCGATCTTAACTTTATGGGGCTTTAAAGTCTCTATAGCCACTTTACCCTCCATTAAGGAACCAAACCCAAGACTTGAATAATGAGTACATCGTCATTGTCATGGATGGAAAGGATGAAGTCCTCTAGTTCCTCTGCCAGGGAAGTAATCTTTTTAGCTTTAGGACAGGCACCTGACCTGATCGAGCAAGGTAGGAATATGGAATGAAGAAAAGATGATAGTGGAAGTATTTGAGGTGGCCTAAGGCCCTGGAACCAAGATAACTTCAAGAGGTGACATTATCTGTAGCTAACCTGTAAAGAAACAAAATTGAATGATAAAGGTTAGAAGCTTTCTCGAAAGACATTTGAAGCTTTTTAAGAACACGTGAATTTAAGGATTTACCTCCAAAGGGCATATTGAGCTCGGAGGAAGCCATCATGATCTGCCTTTCCTTGGGAGTTAGTGTGATAATGGGAAGTTCAGGGGTAATCATGGGAGGATCAACCTGAGTTATGTCGAGGTTATACCTATCAGAAGTAGCCACAACAGTGAGTGTTGATGGAATAGACATTAGGATTACGATGGCCTCAGAGTCGGCCACCACAGAAGTGAATATCTCTCCTTGGGGATCCTTAATAATGGAAGCAAGAATGGCTTTGGCCAAGTCCTTTGAGCTAGACTCAGCCGGATCCCTGGTGGGCGTCTATGTGGAATGGAAGCTTTAATTGCCCATGCCATCTAGCCCACTATAAGGGTCTGTAAACCAGATTCTTCAAACAAAAGGGCCTTTAGCACCTCTTCTTTAATCTCTCCATCTTTCTCTCTCTAGACAAAGGATCTCATCGTAAACTTCAATTGGAATTTTCGGGTAAGTCTCTTTGAGCCATCGGATGTTTTTCATCTTTACGACATTTATGTAAAATCCAAAGATGGTCTTGTCGTTGCCCTCTTCAAAATCTTCTCTCTCCTTCTTTATGTGGGCAAGGTGAGCTTCTAGCTCAACGACTTGGTCCCTAAGGAGTTTCTTATCTGCATTAGAACTGACATTTTTCAGACTTGAAGCTCACATTCTTCTTGGCATCTTCGTCCTTTTTTATCACTTTCTTTAGCTTAGTGATTTCAATGTGGCATTATTAAGCTTCAAAGCAGTAGCATCAATGATGGCCTAAAGTGCCTCTTTCTCCATTGTCAATTCTCCTCCATGAATGTGTGCAGACAAAAGATGGTCATTAAGCAAAGTGATAATATCTTTTAGCTTTTGGACCTTGGCTTGATTCTTTTCCTTCTTATCGGCAAGATCTTTTTCTTTCTCACCCAAGGTTTTCTTGGCTTTCTCGATTTTATTATACGAATTCATTTTTATTCTTTGGTCTTCTTCGCTCTCTTTTACCATCGTTTCAATGTTGAGACAGTTTATCTTGTTTAAATCGACTAAGCTTCATGCTAGCTTTCTCCATAGTTTGTACTGCTCCACTACATTGTTACCAAGTGACATTTCCATCACCAGATCTTTAAGGGGAATGTACTCCACCTTGTAATTGAATTGGACCATTTTATGTTTAAGCTAGAATTCTGGCAATACATATCTAACAGAGAAGTAGGAATTGAGGTCACTATAACTAAAGAAGTAGTGGGGTAGTAGTGGTGTGTTCCTTCTAGGCCTTTATGGGATGTTAGAAAGAAATCAAAGAAGTGGAGCATGAAGGCCATGGTTGGTGAGGAACTTGGATCATGGTTTGGGAAGTTTGGGTAGTCCTAGTGATAGGGGCATTATAGATGGAATGCAATGATATACTTTGTATTCTTGGAGAAGAGCTCTTCTCAGAATACGGATTGATGTCAGATGGTAGAAGTGATTACTGGATACGAGCGAGAGTTGAAATCCCTTTTGGGCCTAGAGCCATCCTTGGAATCACTGTCGTGCTTGGAGCACTACCTTCTCTCTTCTTCCTCCCTTTTCTCCTTTTTCTTTTGTCTCTCCCTCTCTCTCTCTATGATTCTCTATAACAGTCATATATAGGTTGAGAACCAGACTGGCAGAAGGAACGATTACTGCTGCTAGTCTTTTTGTCGAGGTTATTGTAGAGGCTTGATCTACCCACTATAATAAAAGGAAAGAAAAGATTAGATTACTACTTAGGAATCTGAAAAGAGCGTGTGTAATGTGATCATGCTAGTTACCCTAAGTGAATTGTTGGGGTGTCCTATTATGTCTATGGACCAGGATCGATTGGTGGATTCGGAAAGACATCGTCCCACTCAAAATGTGTGAAAGGTATATCAATAAAGGCTTGATGTATTGACAAGAGAGTGGGAGTTTTAAAGTCAAAGACTTGGAGATCAATAGACTCTAAGTTACCCAACGAGCCATAGATGTGATCATAAGTCAGAAGCGGAGATGATCCTCTAACTAGTTTTTGATGGGGATCAAGAGTTAGTTAGGATACCTTATCCTTATGTGTCTCCGTCGAGGGGCAGAAGTTGAAGTTCCTTCTTCTCTGGCAGTCTTCACAATAGATTCATATTCCTTTCCTCTTTCTCCTTCTTCTTCGTCCTCTCCATCGTCATCGTTACCTTCTCCTTTAACCTTTACCTTACCCCCTTATTCTTCTTCTTCTCAGGTGCTAAATATTTCCTTTGCTACGTCTAGAACTCCATAGTGAGCCAAAGCCGAAGTAGCTATCTCAGCCTGAGGAGTGGCTCATAAAGTGGCCTGAGCAGTGCTTGGAGGTAGTGTGTACTGGACTCTATAGCCATTGTTTAGAAGTCGATGTTGACATAGCCGGAGGTTAGTGATAAGCAGCAACATGTTCCTCTCGTTAGTTGGAATAGCCTTGGGATCTTTGAGAATTCTGATCCGGGCATCATTCTCTACTCTCAAAGGGATAATTACAAAGGAAGTAAAAGCGGATTGGTGACTTGAGTGGAGTATGCTCATGTAAGATGGAGTATATGACGTAGGACTTACAGTTGGAGAGCCACCTCTGAGCGAAGCCATTGTGGCATCTGATGAAGAAGTATTCACCTTTGAAATAGCTCCTTTTGTTATGAAGCTCTATGATGATCTTGCAGCAGTGGAACACTTCGAAGAAGGTAAGTGAATGGTTATCCACTTTTTTCTTGATACTGTAGAGGTACCTAACTTTGTCGAAGGAATTCTACCTACCAAGATGTCCTTCAAAGAGAATGTAAAGACCTAGGAGCATGATGTAGGCATTAGGGTGAAGTTGTGTAGGAGCCAATCTCATTGATTGTAGTATGTTCTTGAGAAACAAGTTAAAAGGGGGAACCACCCTAGATAAGCACACCTAATAGTTATATGTCGTGTAACCGTCTAGCAGATTTTGCGCTCTCTGATGAGGTGCAAGAAGAGAAGTCTCGTATTCTTGGATCTCATTTTGAATGCATATTCATTTCAGGTCTGCGATCATTAACCTTGTTGCTTGGGAATCTGATGGATTGTCGAGGACATTATGCCAGCTAGTTCGGCATGGGAGGGATATTACTTGGAGGCTCTTCCCTTATCATGTATGGAGAAACCTCTAGTGGAAGTTATGGGAGACACGAAAGTCGGTTTGCCTGAGAAGGATTAGAGATAAAGGCCAGTGTAGAGGTAGAGGCCACTACCAAAGGAACAGGAGTACATGCAGAAGCGGCCACAACAATGATGAAGAGACACTCAAAATGTCTACAGAATTCCATTCTATATTGAAAACTAACGAGCATGGTCAGGTAACTTTAAACTTTGTATATGCCTTGAATAAGCCTCGTGAGTAGCCAACGTATAAGGTCCAATGAATGTCGATGTGTGTTGACTAATCGACTTCAATACAGTGTGTGTCCACGTCCTTGGCACAACATACAGGAAGCACTTTGTGTAGAAACCCCGCTCGTGCTAGCAAATAAGCTCTGGCACACAATGGAACTATATGTTGGATATTACCTATTCATGTAGGAGTTACGTTAATGGTATCAAGTGGAATCCAAAGCGTTACAGAGCTTTATCTTTATAGGATATATGATCTATGATGAATGAGTTCGAGTGTCGATGGGATGAACATCCTAGGACATATCGACTTTTGAATTCATTTGAAGCCAAAGTGCATCCATTAAGCTGATTCAACCGGTTCACTTGATGGTGAGCCATAAACGATCCATTGTCGAGATTAGATTTTGGATTTTACCTTCTTCTATCACCACCATCACCCAACCCTTCAAACAAAATCATGACCTTCAATAAATTAGGTCACCCATGTTGGATGATAAAAGCGACGATGGAATGGATCGATGATGGATGCAGCAGCATGGTGGCATGAATGGAAGCAACGACAATATTTAGAAATATGGCAACAGCTAGCTTAGTTGTTCGAGATTGAGTGGTGGTTGAAAGATGAAGCAAGTCTTGTTAAGCAAACGGATTAGGTCTGTGTTTTTGTCTCGAGATGGATCGGTAATAAGATTTTTGCTTCAGTCTAGAATCGATGGCGGCTTAGATGATTGGGTTTGAGATTAGCAGGAAAATAGACAATTTCTTGAAGGTCGGAGCATAGAAATACAAAGGCAGAAAATGAGGAGTGTAGGAAAAATTCACTAAGTCTTCATTTATATATGAGAAACACAAAATCGATCTGTATCAATTGATATCGATCGACACCAATCCATTTGATTTTTTTGAAAAAATATATATGAAAATGATTGTGGTAAAGAGAAAATGAATACCTGGCATGGGATTGGAATAGCTCTCAGAAGTTCTTGGTAATGATCAAGGACTTTAGACAGAGGACTTTGATATTTGCATTAGTCTAAAAGACATAACTCTATAGTTGTTTGGAATGAAATGACGATACTCAGCAAAGATGCAACATCCCATAAAAACGACTCAAGTGATGAAAGTGTGTTTGCAGATCTGGATTCGATCGCTTGTTACAATCCAAAGCATGCTTTGTATTCACAGAAGCATACTTTGGGCGCTAGTGTTATTTGGTTTTGAACCAAGCGACGGTTCGATGGAATCGGACTATATAATGATGAAGGAATAGATCAGAAAGCTTAGAGGAGATCAAGGATGAAATACCAAGAAAAGTTACCAAGTATAGAAACAACAATATCGATTGGTACCGATCAATTCATCGATTGGTGCTGATCGATCGAAGTTGTGGATGGGCCCTATTCTACTTCTGCTATGGGACATCACCCAATACCAATTTGTTGGGAATGATAATCTTTCCCTCAAAGATTTAAAACTTGAGGACTCACGAATTTTTTAAGAAAATTAATGAAGCTATGGGACATACCGATATGTATCGATCCATGGGATCGATCTTTCAAATCTTGTAAATCATGCCAAACCGACTTGTTCTTCCTGTTGGAAACTTGAATCTAAAAAGGGCTGAATCAAACTGGATCTGGAGATTCTGGTGCATGAATTTGTCTATAAATAATAATCTTCCATATATGAAAAATGATCTTTTGACTTATTTTGCAAGGATACTCTACCAAATTCGAAATCAACCAATTCTAAATTTGATATTTTCTTGTAATTTCATTGTAATAGCGAAATCGATCGATAATAAGGATCAAAATAGATGCAGGCCATAGATTTTGCCGAATCCCTATAAAAATTATGTGTTCCCTTTTACTTTCTCAAATTTCTACATTTTAATTTTCTTTTTGGTCATTTGGGGATGTTTGCCCATTTTACGTAATTATTGTACATCAAAATAACAATACGTACTCATATCTCCTTATTATTTTTCATAACCAATTTATTACTATTCAATACAAAAGCAATAATAATCCATTTTAAACCTCAAACCTATTTTATTGCTATTTATCTCAAAATATTAATAACTTATCTCAAAAGAATTTTGAAAAACACATCATCATCATTATTACTATTATCCCCCAAAATATCTCTTATTTCCATTGCTTAAATAATGAAAATAATAATATTTTTCCATAAATTCCATAAAAATAATTGTATTGTTATTTATTTAAAACAATATAGTTTACTTAAATTATACTTTAATGTAATTCACTGTAAAATAGGGTTTTTGTTGTTATTTATGAATTTCCCCATAAATTCATAAATAATAACCTTATTAAAATTTTCAGGTTAAGTTCAGTATAAATTGATTGATTACTATTATTTACGAATATCACTAAATTTTTTGTAGATAATCTTATATTCCATTAATTTATATATTTTTCCAAATTACACAATTTTACTTATTTTATACTAATTAATTATTTTCTTTTCAAATCAAAATTAATTACTATAAAACATCCATCACCCAATAATATAGGAATTAACAATAAACAATCAAATCAGAACACACAACATAGCAAAACACCGTAATAACCAAACAATCATCTATAGATCATAACATATATCAACAAATGTATATTTTCATCATTGGATATTAATTTAATAATTTTAAAATATAAAAAATTACAATTGTTTAATTTAACCTATATGCCTTTACAAATAACTTCAAAAACCAACAAACCACATGCCAAATTGTTCGGAATTTTTCCATGAAAGCAAACCGCACGTGAAATGGAGGTCATATGCAAAAGTTATATGAATTAGCAGTTATAAAGTTTAAGTTGTAAATAACTAAGAGGGCCTTGCTTGCAAAATTGATATGTTCTCCAGTACGCTACGGCCTGCCCCGTCGTCCATTGTGCCTCGACAATCATTCCTTCGACTGCCATCGACTTGCGCAACCCTCCAAATCGCATCTCCTCCCTCCCACTCTCACTCCAGCACAACTCCATGCCCCAAAGCCAGCCACTATCGTAGTTAGAGCCATCTCCCACCTCTTTAATAAAGCCCTAGCTCAATTTTCACTATCGCCTCATCCACCTCCATTACAGGTGAACAACACTAATAGATTCCACTCCGTGAGAGTAACCAAGTGGTACCGCTGCTGCTACCTAATATCCACCAACCCGGTTACCTTGGTCAAACCCGACCCAATAAGGGTTTCACCAAGTTTTTTGGCCACACCATGCACTTCTCTGTGATTCACCTCTCATCCACTCCGCACATCGAGACCTTCGTTCTGTTATGTTATTTGCATAATTTTGGGTTGATTTGCAATTACCTTCTTTTGTTATTATCAAACATAATCTCAATTGCCCTAAGGAGATTTAGAGATGAAAATAAGGTTACAAAATAAAGAAGAGGGAGTGATAGCTGCCAGGGTTTCTATGTAGCGTTTTATTTATAGGAAAAAATGGACGGTTGGGTCAAAGTAGTCATAAAGGGCTGAAATACTCTTTTTTGAACTTTAATGGAAATACATCATGCTATATATGTATCGAAATATAGGTTTTCCATATTCCTAAATGTAATGGACATATCAAATCCTCTAAGAAGATAACTCTGTTCAAATATTATCTTTTATTGCTAATTTAGTTTAAACAATTATTTTATAATTAATAATTGTTGTGTCGAACTTGCTGGTGGTTACAAACCATTCAAATTTGTATACAATCCTCTAAACATTCTAAAGTATTTTTTGGAACTTTCAAAGTGGCAGAAGTGTTTAAAAAAAGAGGTAGAATCATCGATTTTCAACCATATGACCACATGTTGACTCAACATGCCAACATAAAAATACAACAGGTCGACATGTGATCTCACCGCAAATTAACTTGTGGTAGAGTATAGATCGAATTATGAGTTTATAGAGGTCGAACTTAACTCTTATAATAGAATCTTGTTCAAAATGATATATACATCTGGTTTTACTTTCTTACATATATGTTGTTATATAGAGATATAAATCATGTTAATTAATGTATTAAAGATATATAAGTATAAAATATGTAGGAGAAGTATTTTATTGATTATTTAGGAATGTGTTTGTTACTATGGATATTTAATCAATATATACATATAAATGTTTGCTCCTTAAATGTTTCTTGTTAAGATTTATTGAGAAAAGGATACTGATATGTCTATTAAGACTAGTGTAGGTAACACTCTCCATATAATGGAGATGATTTACTCACGACTGTTGGGAGTACCAAAGGGTTACGTATTTGTGGTTGTTTAGAACATTCACAGAATGGCTCGATGAGAGTCCTCTATAGGTTAATACAATAAAGTTAGAATAAAAGATCTTATGGTAACAACGTATAGTAGTCTTTAGACTTGTGGTATGGTCGATCTCGAGTAGTTAGGCCATACTTTGATTTTGGTTAAAAATTTGGCATGGTGACCTTATAATGACCATAGTTAGGTATAAATTAAACTACTTAGAGTGAGACACTACATAATAGAGGATTTGTCTCCTTCATTGTAGAAGATTAGTATCACTATAATTGGCAGTCAACTTAAAGTCAAAATCTATAGTCAAAATAAATCAGTTTATCAATAAATGTTATCAAATTAAACCAAGGACTTTAAAGTGGTCCTTGCAATTAAATATGAATATTAATAGATTTTTTTATCTTAGCCCAATATCCGGATATCTTGGTGATACTGTGATGATGAAAAGAATACGTGTACAAAATGTCATTACAACGTGGCTTAAATTGGATTGGAAATTGGATTTCACCTAAACTATCAATAGCATTGAACTTAGGTCAGATACCATACTTCAGCAAAGTCATGGGCTTTAGCATTCAATTGTTTAAATATAGACCAAGGACTGAGTTCACAGTAAAGAATCAACACAATCGAGTTGTTAGATATTTTCAAATTCAATCGATGTTAGAATTAATTCATAAATGTCATAAAATAAGAAAATATTAATACAAATGTTGTATTAAATTTGTATGGCATTTTTAACTATTTATTTAAAGTCAAAAATCAATTAAAACATTGTATAAAGCTATATATCAATATAACTGGAGAACAAGTTTAAATAGAATGATTAAATAATTGGTTCAAAATGAGTCAATGGACATTTTGACCAAGCTAAGGTCAAATATAGGCCAGCCAAACTAGAGAGTGGGCAAAGGGACTTAGTCTCTAGGGTTTGTGTAACGACCCGAAATTTTCGACCCTAAAAATTCGACACTAATACGTTCACTGTAGAAGTGCCGAGCAATCGAACGCCGGAAATTCCAGATTGTTAGGGTAAAGAAGAAAAGAAGTAGAAGAAGAAACAGAGAACAGAACACAGAATCTCACATTCGCAGCGGATCAAAATATAATATCAAATAATAGCATTTATATAAAGAAAAGTTGTACTTGCCAATTCATATACAATACATCAGAGTTACAACCATTCACAAATAAACTGGACAGTTATAAATAACTTGTCCCGATTTACAACAA
The DNA here is from genome assembly GCA_030737815.1 of Allium fistulosum. NCBI lineage: Eukaryota > Viridiplantae > Streptophyta > Magnoliopsida > Asparagales > Amaryllidaceae > Allium > Allium fistulosum. The sequence goes on along the minus strand of CM060903.1, from coordinate 324,926,966 downwards.
TATAACACCAATACACCTGGTTTCTTATATACATTTTATTTATTTGAAAATGAGGAAATTCATTTAAACAAGCATTTTGTGACACTTGTATTTGCATGGCATCCTAAACTTACAAATGTCTTAATGCATGTATTTATATTTATTTATATTATATATCTTTATTTTTACACTTTCTTTTTATATGTATATAATTCAAAGAAAACAATATAAACTTACTTACATATATTAATTATCAGAATTTTATTTGTTCAACTAAATAAAATCAGTATCTCAATAGTTTAAAATCAGTTAATTATCCAATTATCCGATGTCCAAAAATCCGGGTTATCACAGTTTGTGTAATATGTGGGAGATATTTGATATCTAGAGGTCTATAAATAGTTAGCCTTTGTTCTCATTCTTTTTACACCCATCCAACATAGCTCTTGCCTCCATTAGAGTCGGTGTAGCTAAGGTGACGACATTCCAACGCATGACCAAGGAGACGAAGGAGAGAACTAAACAACCAACATGATAGACATTCGATAGGATCTAAAGGAGGAGGTTCCTTATTTCAATCTTTGAATCATACACACATACATATACGTATATAAATCATCTTTATATCTATTTCTTATATACCCCTTTGATTATTTTAGCCATATTTTATTAACAAATTGAAAAATCAATTTTCAGTACTTAATTAATAAACAAAACAATTTTAGACACACGCACACACTCACATATAGGGCTGTCAATGGATACCGGAAAAATCTGAAATCCATCCGCATCCGCATCCGGAAAGCGGATAAATATCACATATCCGAAAAACGGATGCGGATGCAGATATGAAGACATCCGCATCCGAAAATTATCCGTCCGGTTTTTGTCTAGGTTATAGTTCAAATTATGTGTATTTTAGTGCAATGAAAGATATTCGTTTATTATTTTATTAAGTTAGTAGTTTATATTATATGCCCTTAATGCTTATTAACTGCTCGAAACTATTTATTATCATCATATTTGTTAATTTTTAGCACTTACAATCAATGGGATTGAACAATATTTATGTTAAACTAAAATTTTCTTTTTATAATTCTTGATTTTTTGGTCGTTAGCGGATAGGATAATTATCTGATATCCGTCCATATCCGCGGATGCGGATATCCGATATCCGAAAATGATTTCGGATGCGGATATGGCACTATCTGTATCCGAAAACATCTGTTGATAGGCCTACACACACACACCCATATATATATACATACACACATTATATTTCAGTATTGATTAAGGAAATTCAGATGTGAAATCATATACATTATGTATATCAATATAAATAATTTATATATTTAATCGAAAATTAGTTTTTGAATTAATATTATATGAAAAGAATTCTGTAGACTCGTTTTTAGATTTTTGAAAAAAAATTTAAACACACACACACACTATATATATATAATTCGATCAGAAAATTTAAAAATAAAATAAAAATTATTTCCTAAAACTTTTGACTTTAGTAAATAAAAAAACAATATCTTTTATTTAAGAAAAAGTTAAAATAAATTTATAGTCTAAATGTTTGAAAATTTCAAAACTAGGTTTTTAAAATGCATAGATTTAAATTTAAAAAATAATGTTATTATTATACATATATTCTTTTTGGTTTTTCCGATTAAAAAATTATTTTAAATTGGTCAAATTATTAAATTTTAAATTCTTGAATATCAAAACTCTTTTCAATTAATCATATATTTTATTTAATTAAAATAAATGATTTTAAACATATATATAAGCCTACATATATGTATACATATAAATATTTTATACATATCTATAATGGTATTATATATATATATGCATATTTATGAATATAAATATTAATTAAATAAATAGCTAATTTGTTATTAATATTAGTGTAGATATATTAAGTATTAGATGTTCACAGATATGTGTGTGTGTGTGTCTATAAATCCATTTGACATTACTATTACCATATCACCAATATACAGTTATTAACTATAAGTCATAATGGCTAATTATACACATTTCGCAAATTACCCCTAGGTTAGATCATACACTTTTAATATAGTTATGTTCAGGCCTGTCAATGTTGTAGGTTTTGGCACGAACAAAGCTCGAACTCACCCTGTTTATGTGGGTATAGGTTTAGCTCCAACTACCCAGGTCCGACCCGACCACCATTATTGTCTGGTATGGCTTGATCAAAACCTGGCACAGTTTGGGCCTAATCAGATTATTTGTTTTTAATAAGACCAAAATATGAAAATGTACATTATCTGTTTATCATTTTCTTTGTTTGCATGTAGATTTTTTGCATACTTTTATTATGAACTTAGCTTCATCACTATCCAATTTTTATGTTAACATTGTTTGTTTATCATTTTTACAAAAACTACAAGTTTAACATATGATTTTAGGATACATATTATAAGTTAGGCATATGAGTATTGCCTAGGGGGCTTGAAAAGCCCGACGGGCCGGGCTTGGGTATTGGGTTTGAAATATGCAACGGGTTCGGGCTAGGAGCGTGTTTTAACGATTGTAAACGAGCTCGGGTTTTTAGATACCCAGACCAAACCAAGCCTGCTGATATGCCTAGTTATGATGTTTGTAATATGATTACAAACATATTAAAACATAAAAATTAAATAAAATTAATAAAATAAATTTACAGAATTAATTTAAAGGACAAAAATTTGTATATTTTTAACCTCAAGGACACGACCTCAATATTTAACCACAAAAACAAACATTCTCCTAAAAATTAATTATAAGGACAAACATTCTTCCAAAATTATTCATAAGGACAAATATTCTTCCAAAACTGCTACCGAACTAAAACTGATACCTAAAAACTGTTACCGATAACTACAAACTGATACCTAAAAACTGCTATCAATAACTAAAAACTGATACCTAAAGAAAGTTGTCCTTCAGGCTAAAATACTGAAGGTCTGTCCTTGAGGCTAAAACGCTAAGAAATTTTGTCCTTGACAATAATTTCCTGTAACTATATATTATTATTAAACAATAACAAACAAATAAATATTTTAAATAAAATTAAATAAATTAAAATAATTTTCCAAAACCTTTTTATTAATAGATATTGAATATTATTTCTTATAGTTTATTGTTAATATAAACACAAAATACGATCTTTTGCAAATTAATAAAAAGATTTTTTTTAATTCACCCTTTTACCCCCATTGCCAATGCACCTGATCCAACAATGGTATTAGAACCCTTATTGTGTTTATGTAAATAATTAACCAATATATAAAGCAATTCTTTCAAAAAACCAATTGGGTGGGTGTCTTAGGAAAATGTGCTTAAACTAAAGAGAAGGTTACTATAATTAAGGAACACTATATGATGTAAAATCTCCTGATCTTCTGGCATTTATCTGGATCGTCAAAGTGGTCTATTCCAAGGGTATGCCTTATGGAAGGCTCAGAAGTGTTCTAAGTCTCATGTTGATTCAAATAAGTGTATTTGAATATTATAAAATAAATTTAAATTTTTTAAATTTAAATAAATAACTACACAGTTTTATAAAGAGTTATTAAATGCAAATATAAAATTGTTTTAAATTAAAAATAAAATTTATAAGAGTTAGGAATATAATTTAAAATTGCTTTAAATTTTATATTTATAATTAATTAAATGTTTAATTAATAAAAGAATACATACATACTTACATGCATGCATGCATAGATGTATGTATGTATGTATACACGCTCATATAACTTAATGATTGATAAATATTATAATAATTAAAATGTTTGTGTGTGCGCGCGCGTGTATATAGTATAAAGAAACATGGAAGGTTAAATGAATTAAAACCTATGAGAGCTAAGGGAGTATATATTTGATATGTATAAAGATACATGATATCATGAGTTATACGCATCTCTCTTTAATAGTCGATAATACGCTGTAAAATTATTTTGAATTTAAAAATAAAAATAATAATGTTATCCAACGTTTATAATATAAATAGAGTACCTAACATACCTATGGTTATTGAGCACCCTCAAGCCATTGAATATCTAAGGTAATGTTCATATCTTTTGATAAAATATGGCGATGTTTCTGTTATCTCTTGATAAGTAAGAATGTTCTGTAACTTTGTTGAGCACCCTCTAGGGTTACATAACTTCCCATAGGATACTGCAAAATGATGGCTTTAGAGTTTCTGATATACTTTATGATTTGTTGAGCACCCTCAAGGTTTATAAGGAGCATAATAAAAGTATGGTTAGGATTTATATATAAGGTATAATTAGTAAAGAGATATTAATCATTTGTGGGGACTGTAATTTATGAGTACCATCAGAATTATAGTAACATGATAAACGGATACAAACCCCACCGAAAGGATTTTTAAATTCCCATATTTCTTTTAGGATTTTTGAGAGATGCAGAATTTGGTAGAAGCCTTATTAGATAAATGAAAATAAACTAATCTAATAAGTATAAGAACATATACGATAGTATGATAATCTACATAAATGAATTTTCATAGTTAATATAACTGATAAACTTGTTTTCCGATTAATATAATAAATGAACCGAATCAATGTTGGTAAAGAAATGTAAAGTATATTTACTAATAAATCTTTTGGCATGTTTTCGCTTTAAGGCTCATGCAAGAGCTAAATTATACAACAATTGAAAAATTCATGCCTTGGTTACTTAGGTGTTTATTTGCCCAAGACTATGTACTGTCTTCTTTTAGTTATGAACTCTAAAGCAATATAAGAGTATGTATATCAGATCCATATTCAATCATATACAAAATTTGTATGGTGAACAATCGCATTCACAATATATGAAATCTTGATGAAAATGTTTCATTCTAATTGAGCAGGTAAACCATAGTGCGAGATTGTGACAACCGCCCTACAACACCGGCACCCAATATAACTAAATAGCATGCTCCTAACATGCCTAGCCTATGTAGAACAATCATCAAGGGTTGAAAATGAAATAAAACATTACATAACCTATCATATACCTCACAGTGCATGGAATAAAATATACTATATATCACAAACATAAAACATGAGAGATATTAATAACTAAATGATCCAGATATTAGAGTACATATTCATAGAGTTATACATCAAGTAATAGAGTTTATACAAATGGAAATAAACTCAAATAACTATCTCTTAATAATAGTAATAAGCAAGCATTGTCAGGGCTACACAGTGTTGCACGGCGGAGTAATCATAGAAATCCATATATAATATAAGGTAGCTCCATCCAATTCGTCCTCTGCACAGTTACTGCATTGTACCTAGACCTACTATTTAGTCTACTCATTTAAGAGTACCTAAGATAATAAGAAGCAAATCATAAAACCTTGAGTCAGAAAATAGTCTAGTGTGAGCGATAAATAAATCTCAAAATACTATACAAGTCGATATAGTAAGGAACAAGGATATATGAACCATACCTGACCTATCCCTACAACCAAAGAGCTAGCATATAACGAACATAATATGCTACTCTATGAATATCATAAAGGTATACTGCAAACTAAGTATGATGATGGGTGTCCAGGTATCCATATCCTCAATACCTATCTCCAATGACATCCCCAGAGTGATAAACTATGGAAGAAAATAACCAAAGCAACCATAGCATCGATCAAGCAATCATCACTATCACTTAATGTGCTCTAGATATATGATAACTCGTATGGCCTTTCACATGCTAGGGACTAATGGAAATCCCGATTCTCGGTGTACTCGTTTTTAGCCCAAAGCTGATACTAGACCCAAATCCACAGGTCCAGAGTATACGGATCCAAAAAATCGACCCGTGGTAACCAAACAAAGTACCCATGGGCATCCCTAAAATACCCATGCTTTGAGTACATTAGAAAACACTGTGAGTATCAAGGATTCCTTAACACGTATATCCGAGCACTTTCCTTGCTCTATTTAGTTTCCATTATTCTCGAGGAACCATTCCACATTCCTATATTTTGCGATAGAACCATTCTCATGTTCTATCCATGGGTCACCCTTCCTAGAACCCGCCCTTTATGAACAGACATTCTCACGACTCCTTTCAACATCGAGCCACCATCATCAAAAGCTAACTCCACGAGTTTCCATCGTCGAAATCCCGAAGCTATCATTGTGCAACTACATTGTCATTGAACCCCAAGCGAACAAACAAACATCTTTAGCACGACCTGCAGAGCCTCCACTCCCCTTCCTGGAAGTTCCACCCCAAATAGCATCAAACTGGACCTCATGGTACCAACAAGACCTTTAGGTACCGAGAGATGTACTTAACCAATGTTGGTTAAATTTTCTTTCCTCTCTTTCAAAGCTCCATCTTGTAAGTGCTTGGACCCTGACAATTTCTCCAAAGTTGTCAGCATGAACTCCAAAGCTCTTGGTGCTAAGTCCAAAAGCTCTTGTTTCTATGCCCTCCAAAGCTCTCGGTACCAAGTCCAATACTTAGCTAAATTTCTGCACTTGGCCTTTACTCGTATCATAGTCCCCAACTTGAAGAACCACCATTCATCAATACGATTCTCATTGCATATGACCTTTCGGTACCGACTCCTATACTTAGTGCCAAACTTTGTACGAAATGAATCCAGGGCTCCTCTCATCCTCCAGAGCCTCCCCTCCAAATTTCATCCAATTCCTACCATCTTTGCCTTCAATTTGCAATTTGACCACCTCTTTCTTAACTAGCTAAAAACAATAGCAAACCACATCAAAGCACAACATACAATCATGGAATATCATGCATATACATCCACTCATACGTGCAATACATAAGAACAAGATAATCAAGCAAATCCTAATCAAAATCTAACTTTTACACTAGCATATGAATATGAACAAAACAAGTTGCAAAACCATTTAAAATCCACTTTAAAACCTTTTATAATTTGGCTATAAACATACGTTAAAATGTGATTAAAATTAGAAACAATTTAGGGCCAAAATCATGTTAAAACTTCATTTTTTAATTATATAAACATGCATAGTAGAGTGAGAGGCCAAGAACCACTCAAAATTACCCAAAATACTAATTTTTTTTCCCTTAGATATGAAGTGGACAGCAAGGAAGGGAAATCCAAATCATCCAAAATGATAATCTCAAGCTTCTATATGCTAATCACCTCTCTAATTAATGACTTGGCTAAGATTAGTAAGAAAATTGTAGGCTTTTTGATAAAATTAGGGTTAATGGAGGTTTAGAGCTATTTTAGGGAAGATTGAAATGACTTAGATCAATTTCTATAACCTTCCCTTAGCATAGTTTTCGAGATGGGTTAGTGGACCTAAGAACGGGTGTAGTTAACTCAACTCATATCAATAGTTATAGTCCAAACATTATTTTAAAGGTAAAAATGGTCACATGGAATTTCAAAAAAAATTATAGATATGGAAAATATTCCTATGAGTCATTCTCTAAAATTTTAGAGTCATACAACCTCATATGAATAACATAAAAATATTTTATGATCCTTCAATACATAAAATATGGGTCATTACACTCTCCCCCTTTTAGGAATTTTCCCCACGAAATCCCCAAATAAGTCAAACATAGTTACTCCACATGCCTAACAATCATATGCAACCATTATACATATCAAACAAGCAGTTATATAACTAATAATATAAGTAAGCCTATCATAGCATGGGAGATAAAAACTATCCTATATGATATGAAAGGTGAAAGTAAATACGATAGACAGTAGGCCTTACCATACAAAGAGCTCCGAATATGTGGCCCTCATGCTTCCCCCGGTTTCCCACGGGCAATCGCCTTCACTTTCGCCTCATTGAACCTTCACTAATTCCATTATCTTCATCTTAAGCTGTTTCGTATCACATCCGACAATATGAATCAGCCTACAAGCTCTCAAAGCTTCTAGTACAATCTCTGATATCATCAAGTTTATCTGGTGCAATCATCACACCTGAATCGTGTACAAACTTCCACAAATGAGAAACATGAAAGACGTTGTGCGCACCTGCCATCTTCTAAGGTAAGTCTACCCTATATGCTTGGTCTTAATCCTCTTTACTATCTGAAAAGGACCTACGAACCTCGGCGCCAACTTCCCCTTACTACCGAATCGAATAACATTCTTCAAAGGAGAAATCTTTACAAACACTGTATCTGTAACACCCTGCGCCTTTACATTAATTAATCAACAAGAAATTCATTAATAAATAGTAAACAGTGAAAATTTATTTCTCAAATGTCAACGTTTGGCTATGAAACTTGCACCATTGTGTTTCGTGGCAATTTTCTGATCAACTTTCATATATAATGTTCTCCGATCGGAGTTCAAACAAAAAAGTTATTAACGTTTGAAGTTTTAGAGTCAAAAATAATTAATAATTGATTAATGCTAATTAAAAACTGTTAAAGTTAATGGTGACTTAACCGTTATGTAATTTAATTAAGGAATAAGATAACAATAATTAAATAAGAGAGGAAACAAAGCAACGTAATTGAATAAAAGAGGAAACAAAGCAAGTTCAAAAATTCACCATTTTACACCGCTTAGGTCGATCCTGAGGTTGACTAGGTCGACCGTTGGCAGTCGATCTGTGGCCATAACCGGTTGACCCAAGTCAGTGTGAAAGCATGGTTTTATGTTCGACCATGACGACCCGGATTTAATTAGTTTAATCCGAAGGTTAGCACTAATTTGAACCTCTATAAATTAAGACCTAGGGCCTCACTTCCAACTCGTAATTTTCTAATGAGTGCAGAAGCTCTGTCACTTTCTCTTCTCCTTTAACATTCTAGATTCATAGAAATAGATTTAATTTGTAGTTTACACTTTGGAGAAGAATAGAAGATGATAGAGAATAGAAATAGGTTCAAACCAAGTCGCTACATCAAAGTTAAACTATAGATCTTGTTTTAAATAAATTAATCTAAATCTCTTTCTCTAATCCAAATTGTAATAGATTTGTATGTAAATGTTATTTGTGGATTAGAATAGGGAGTCAAAATGGAGAATAGAGATAACGGAGATTAGATCCGGATTATTTTGGAGTGCTTAAAAAGGTGAGTGGGAATATTATATGTTTCTATATAATATTAGATTATATCATTGCAGATCTATTCCTATATGCTTGAGAAACTGAATTTAAATTGTAAATAAATTCATGAATAAGAAATGTTGAAGAGATTAAACTTGCCTATGTAATTTATATTAATGAATCAATACTTTCCTATTATGAAAACTAGTTTGGAATTTTATATGAAATCATGTAATGATTAAAATTGGTATTTTTATGTCGGATATGAATTTAATTTATCTAAAGTGATGTGTAATGAATAGGAATTTATATTTATTCGATGAACATGAATCGAATGAAAACTTAATGAAGTGCATAATGATTAGAAATTTGTTTTTATTTGATGGATACGAATTAAGTTGAAATGAAAATTTGTTTAGATTTTTGGGGTTTTTGTGATATTTTAATGCGTTGGAACTTGGAACGTTGAAAGTAGATTTCCATATATTATTAAGTTTAAAGTAAATAAAAATGTGACGTTTGGAGTAACAAAGATTATAGATATATGGAAAAAAAGATGTACAAAACAAGGGTAATCACCGTGTTTTGTACCATCTATTTAAAGAAAATAAAATGACAATTTCTTGAAATTACAAACATCGCACAAATATCTCCCTTTGTGATAAGATATAGAAATTTACTGTGTTAACATTTATTGAGTAGAAGTTTAGTTCCAATGTATTAAAATGTAGTAAATCTCAAAAGTTGGACATTAAAGATATGAATGAAATAAAAATTCCAATAAAATGGAAAGTAATGAAAAAGAAAGTATAGTAAATAGGCAAGAAGAAGAAATAGAGAATGAAATGGGAATAGAAATAAAATTTGGAACTAATGAACAAATTGGCAATGATATTAAGGATTTGATAAAAAGGAAGCAGTAAATGAACTTGAAGAAGAAAGTAAAACACATAATAAAATGAATACCTAGGGTCAACAATAAGAACGATAGAGGTAATGAAGACAAAAGAATGTAAGCACGATAATATATATGTATAATAGATACCGATAGGTTTGGCACGTCCATTGGACGTGCACAAAGAAAACTGGGTTGTAGTTTTATTTATTGTGATATAATGATTATATGCATAAATAAAGGCACATCTGCTGACATATATTTGCAGCCACATTTTGACAGCTTTGATCATTATCTTTTTCATTGATAAAGAAATTTAAATTTATTATAGTTAAGAAAAATTTATGAAAAGAGAAATCAAAAGTAAGGATTTCAATGGATTTCCTTTCTGTTTATGCTGAAATCATTTTTTAGCATTGATTGATTTATTCCGTCTGCAGGTGTGGCGCAATGGAAAAAGGGATGTCTAGGTCCAGTAACAGACTCAGGTTCGAGTCTTACCTTGAACACGCTTCTCGCAAAAAATATAACGTTGGGGGTTATGGGTGCCATAAGTTGAAGCGAATACTGAAATACTCTAATTTATTTAATTATCGAGAGTTAAAGATGCAAAGATAATTTTATAGTATTAAAAGTTTCATTATGAGGTATTTCCATTATATATAGATATACTATTAGATTTACATCAGACTCCCTACTTATTAGTTTGGTTTAAGTAAATCTTCTACTAAAGCATTCAACTGTGGTTATCATCCACCGCAGCCTTTCTAAACTGGCTAAGTAACCCACCAAATGTTATCTTATATTGTGACTTATATGCGTGTAGTTATGATTTATATGCACATAATTTTCCTACTCTTTTCTCCATATCATTATGACTTATATGCATATGACGTATTGAGGATCAAGATATGTTTGTGACCCTGCTAATGCGGTCCTTCAAAGCTTTGCCAAGAATTTGACAAAGTCGAACAAATAATTTTACTACAAAATTAAGATTAAAATCAAAAATTGTTTATGGTTCGGATTGGATATGCCTGTAGGTTTCTCCAACAAAGACAATTTTGGGTAAATACATTTTCAAGTTATGAAGTAAATGAGTTTCCATATAAATCAAAACTAATTAAGCAAAAAATTTAGATTATAAAGAGGTTTTATTTTACAAACTTTTGTATTAAAAAGGGTGTTATTTTAACTCTTATTATCAATGAATTAATGGTTTATTTCTTTTTATTAATTTGATTTGTTCATGCATTCTTAAGTGTTAGATAATATAACAATTTAAAGGTTTTTGTATGCTAAGTGCAATCTTGAAAAGGATATTAGGCAATGATACTTCAAAATATACTTCATATATTTGATTAGTGTATAATATTAGTGGTTCTTAAGAACTAATAATGTAAATGATATAAACTAAATTAGCTAATACCGTTGTATGTTTTTTGTCATTTATCATGTATGTACATTTCTATTATTTACTACTTTATTCAATAATTATGAATTCAATTTAGAATTATATAAGATTAGAATATTACCTTATGCAACATTTAGGATACTTTTAGAACTTTTTTAGTTTAACGATTGGTTTGACAATTTCATATGTAATTTGAAATTGAATCCACAAACGCAATGGTGATCTATTCCCAAACAAAAGTTTCATGTTCTATGAGGATTAATGATATCACAAAGGCATAAAGGGCCTTCACTACCTAACCACTTTATTCATTAACTTGTAAAATAAAATGGAATGCCAAAGCAATAACTATTTCAACATAATCACATTTTCCTATACACTTGCGTATTTATACTGGTAATCGAGTCTAGCATGTAAAACTAATGCAATAATTATAAATTTAAACAGCGGAAAGAAATAAATTGCACCTTTAAATGGATCGAATAAGCCTGACATTGCTCATCCCATCATTGACGATTCTAGAAATGAAAAATAAAAAAGGTTGGAAAAAGCACCTACCTTCATAGATTTGAATGCTAAATTTCGCAATGTCGTAATCGCATAGACATCAATCGTATGACATATAATAGATTTCACACCAAACAGTAATAGCATATATGATCACATTTTAGTGCCACTAAAATCAATTGTTGGTGGAATTTGGTTGCAAATCCCATCATTGATCTTAAATGCAATATTTTTAATAGCTCTAGGATCATTCAGGATGAAAGCAGAAGTGTATTTTAATGATACTTCACATTTGTAGGCTCCAGCTTCTCCACAACGCTCATTGAAACATGCTCCAAATATGGAATCATGATTGTACCTTCCCATTGTTATTTGAACCTTGAAGTGTCCCTTGACTATTGATTGAATATTTCAATCTTCATGGCTTCTTTGTAAACCTTGGAATCCAGAGAATTCAAATAAGTTTGTTAGCTTTTGGGTACTATGATCTCTTTCGGTTCTGCTTTTAGGTTAGGGAGAATGCTAACTTCAGTAATGCTACTTATCCCTTGCTAATCTTTGCGTGTACCCTTCAATTTTGCGTTTTAAAATTTTGATTTGGGAACAATGATTTGGGTTTGGAAATAGAAATTAGAGATGGGAAGAAGATAAGGGATGCAAAAGGGAGGAAGACGTGTCTTTGTAACTTTGCAATTTGAATTAATGGATGAGAATACGAAATTAGAAATATCGAAAATATCCTCATAACTAAGCAAAAAAGTTAGAGGGGTATTTTAGTAAATTCAAAAGCTTTAAATTGAGGTATACTCATTATTTAGAGGGGTATTTTAGTAAATTCAAAAGCTTTAAATGGAAGTATTCTCACTATATATAGATATATGTATATAAGTAGCCTCGAATACACGTTTATGACGGGTGTGAATTACTATAATTTAATGTGTAAATTATATGAAGAAAATGACAAAAGTTCATTAGAGTAGGTAGGAATGTGAGGTCATGTAACGACCCGGAATTTTCGATGCCCGAAAATCGACATTAATACACCCACTGTATTACATGCCGAACAATCGAATGCCGGGAAATACCAGATCATTAGGGAAAGAAGAAAGAGGTAAAGGAATAAAATGGAAAACAACAACACAGAATCTCATAATCGCAGCGGAACAATATATAATAGATAATAACTAATCTTTATACAAAAAGAGAATTGTAACTGTTTATACATTACATCAGCAGAGTACACCCGAATCAATAGAACAATACTGGACAGTTATAATAACTTGTCCTCACAAAGCTCAATATAGCATACCATACACAGCGGAATATAAGTCAGATATGTGATATACGTCTCCGTCATCCAGCTCGTCTCCTGAGCTCCATAGCATCCTATCCTGTATTTGTAATACTCAGTCTGACCCAAGCATTATAATAAAATAACACCCGAGTCAGTCTAGAAAACCAGCGTGAGAAAACAAACTCAATTGAATTATTAAAGTTTCCAAAATCCTTTGAAAATCAAAGGTATCTCGTAAGACCACGCCATAAATAAAAATGTCGGGTTTTACCTTACGATAACCAAAACATTTCATATTAAAATTCTCAGATATTATAATAGTGTCTAAGTACAATTACTTAAATCAAATAGCTGAAATTGTTACATTAATTAAATTCCAGCAATACTAGGCTTTACAATCAAAACCGTAAAGGGCACGTAGGGAGAATGGATTCTAGCTGAATGACTAGGCACTGGGGTACCACCTATCATGGTACCTGTCTAGATCAGCATACCGAGGATCACTCCCGATCCCCTACAACACAAGGCCGGACTACCCCTTGTTGGATAGCCCGAATAAGATCACCCCGCGGTTGGGATCAGCAACCGCCGACACAGCCGAAATAAAAAGGGACTCTATATAGGAGAAACCTTATCCTAATTGGAAGCTACCCACTTAGCCTTGCTGCATATCCCCTGATTTTCAATCATTCCCAGTTGATGAGGCTCGAGGCTAAACGTTACCTTTTTTAGAAATATTCACTTAGAATGCTCATTGTCCTCCAATGACAATGTACTGATAGCATTCATCCATACAAGTTCGTTTCCGGTCCGAACGGAACCGAAGGCACTATTCCTACTACATCCATATTGGAACCACCCTCAGGATTAGTAGCGATTATCCCTTGCACTTCACTGCTCCATCTTCGACTCCAAGCTCTTGTCTTCCTTTCGAAAACGTACTCGTTGGATCGAAGTGGTTTTTGGATCGCAAATCTAATCCCGGTCTCTTCGAAACAACGTTCGATATTCCCGATAAACTCAAACTCGGTTCTTTAGGAAATAAACAGACGAAAATAAGATCGGAGATCACCTCCTAACTGTTAGTGGACGGATTTCCTTATAAACATCCTAGAAGAAAAAACAAGTTTATATGTACAGTATAGCACCTCGAATGGTAACTGTACCATATAATTCCCGTTCCTCTCCTAGATATTTCCAAAGTTATATTTGGGTCCAGATTTGATAGTCAGTTATTAACTATCAAATAAACAATCAATTCAACCAAATATTTCATTCCCACTGGAAAACACTAAGTCTTATATTTAATTTAGATTTTAAATAAATTAAATCACTTTATCCAAAAATATACACTTAAAATATTTAAAATAAAGCTACTTAAATTCTTTATTCAAAATAATACTTATGAAATTCTATAATAATTTTTCCAAGTAAAACTTTAGCCAAAAACTACTTTTAAAATAAAGCTATTATATAAAGTATAAATATTTAATAATTATCCTTTAAATCATAATACCAATTTAACCTTTAAAAATAATTAACTACTACGATTAACTTAATTAATATTTTCTTTAACAATTTTAAAACAACTAAATAATAATTTTTTCTAAAACATTCTTTTCAAACACTTTTAAAACTTTTAATTTATACTTAAAATCTTTCTTTGAAAATATACTTAGCTTTTCAGGAAAATACACTTTCCACTCCAATAAAACGGCCATGTCATTTATAAATCCTTCTCGATTTATCTCCAGTTTAAAATTTACGTTCCAACCCCGTAAATTTCCTTTTCCACACTTTTAAAAATAAAACCACTATTTATTTTTAAAATGAATTACCAACTCCTTATAAATTCCCATCGTGAATTTATAATTTCAAATTATCCACTGATAAATATTTCACTTTATTTATAAGCCCAGTATATAAATTCCATAGTCCCATTCTCCTTTTTAGTTACTGTTTCAAAACACTTAATCGATTTTTAGAATTAATTCCATTTTGAAATTTATTTCTTGATTTACCAAAATTACCCCAATCCCCCTAATTTCAAATTTACTTCCCTCTTCTGATTTAAAATCTTATTTAAATCTGAAACATCAATTCCACACTTTATTTCAAAATTCTCCTTTTATTTCTCCCCATACCATTTAAATCTTGAATTTAAAAATAAATCCTTTAATTTTTAAACAATATCGCTTAAGTCCTCAAAACCCTTTTATTCTCATTTATTCAAAATCTCTACTTTTCCATACTCGGAATTTATTTAATAGGACTTTAAAATCAAACTTTTACCCTCTTTCCCAAATTCCCTCTTTTAATTTATCCAACTTCACTATAAATATTTTACTTAAAATTTTCTTTTTATTTTCCTTCAAAAATCCAATCTTTATATTTTTGATATCTTAAAATACCAAAATATATTCAGCAAAACCATAACATTCAATAATTTCAATTTTCAATATAATATATCATAGATTATCAAATAAATCATATCACTGAATATGAAAATAAATTTCAATATTTTTGAGGAATCCAGTTGGATCCCTCCAACCTGTTTCCCTGCATCCACAGATGTTAGCACAGTATAAAAATACCAATCCCACTTCGAGGGGGATATTACGGTATATAGGGTCATCCGCTATTATGCGGGGCGCGTAGGGTCTCATCCGCTATATAATGCAGGAATATCAATCACTCCAATACTAATATATATACTACTATATATATAATATCCAATAGATAAATTATAAATTTATCAATCAAGTCAGGCATGCAATAATTTAAATTTAACATTTAATTTTAATCAGGGTAATCCAAATGAGTGAGAAAATCTCACCTTTGATTTTTATTTTAATTGCGCTCCATTTCAAATTTTTATCTCGTATCCCATGACATCACGAACCCAATCACTACACCGCAGATAGGATTTTGGCGCAACCGTAGGCGGGGCATTTGATACGGCTATAAGCCGTATCAAATTTTAATACGGCTTATAGCCGTATCTATATTATTTAATACGGCTGTAAGCCGTATTAAAATTTGATACGGCTTATAGCCGTATCAAAATCTGTGCCTCTTTTCGTGGAAAAATTTTCCCCAAAACGCACACCCTCTCCCTCCTTTTTTTTATTTCCAGATTTCCTTTTTTTCCCCGTACGCTTACTTAGGAGTTAAATCGCCAGAGCTTCCACCTCGATCGCCAGAGCTTTGACGTCGTCCATCAGAGCCTTCCACGTCTTCCATCCCTTCCACGTGCAGGTAATTTTGTTATGAAATTGCATGCTTAATTCCGTTGTTTTTGTTATGAAATTGCGTGGTTAATTTTGACGTTGGAGTTCAAACTACGGACTATATTGTTGTATATTCGACTTGCACCTTTGGCGCTTGCTCTATTTACCTTCTGTTTTGCAGTCTCGGTATTGGAAATTATAGTAAATAATAATGTAACTGTTTTGGGTTATTGTGATGTAACTGTTTTGGGTTATTGTCACATGTGAATAAACCATTTCAGTAGGATATTTGACAAGAAAACTTTGTAAAATTATGTACTTATTTGGTCTGCAAAAGCCAGTCAAGGGTTGAATCCATAACAACACATAGAGTGACAATCCTATCTTCTGATGAGTGTTGCCAAAGGTGTTTTCAAATTTCTTTATTGACAAAATTACAGCAATAGTGGCAAGCAAAACTGCAAGTATCTGCAAGATATATAAAAGAAAAATTAGTTAATATCACAATATACTCATATCTGCAAGTATCTGCAAGATAAAATTAATCATTTAATAAGAAAAGTTATCATAACAGTAGCATTATCATTTACCAGTTTCTAATTGATAAAAAGAGCAATGATTTATTCGTCTATCATGGCCTTTAGGTTTGAAAAGATATAACAATTATGTCAGAAGAGATTAAGATAGACTAACCTGTATAATTACATGAGAGTAGAAGAGAACATTAAGTGTCATTAGATTTTGTAAAAGGAAGATATGATGCCTATAAAGAATAGGATGTTACTGTCAACTTTCCATCATGCACTTTTGCTAAAGTGATTATTCCATATGTGCTCAGTCTACTCCATTCTACTTGCATTTTGTTAAAATTTTGGTGTAATTCATTTTGTTTATTTTTACATTTAATTTGTACAGATATCTGAAGTATAAAATAAAATAAAAAAAAAGTAAGTATGTATATATCATTTTTAAATTTACGTTGATTTATGCCATTGTGGGAAAAGAATTTAAAAAGAAAAACAAAGTAGTTTTTCATGTGAGAATTTAAAGTTGTCAGCAATCTATATATGTTTGCATATATTGGAACATCAAATAGGTTTCTAGAAACCTTGATAATGATGTAGTGGAATATAAACAGCTATCTTATGCTCAACCATTTATTGTTGGATGCACGGTTTCAGTAGCATCTTTTTATTGAAATCACATTCCTTTTTCTTCAGTTACGAATTTTATTTGAATTTCGAGTGTGAGACCAATAATGTTTACACTATTGCTTTAAAATCTATAGTCTTTGGTGTGTTATTTGACAAAACCAAAATTGGGTAGATTAGCATTTTTGCATGATTTTTGAGAACAGCTTAAACTATATATCTGGACCAATGGTCATAGGGTATATGCAAAAGTCACTCTTTTTTGAGCATTCGCTGAATAATTATGGAAATGTTAATGTTTTTTTAAGAATAAAAATAATATTTTATTCGAGTAAAACACTTATTTTAATGTCTTTAAAACTCAAATACAAAATCTCTAGAAACTCAGTACAGAGCATTAGAACACTTAAGTTGATGATCCTTAACCTGGAAAAAGAATGAAGGAAAATTGACATGAAAAAGTTTATGTTAATTGATTTGATAATAGCTACATCAACAATCTAGAGATTTAGCACTGTTTCACCATTCTTTCCTTTGTCCTGTCTAAACTTTATTTTGATAGAATAACATTGACCCTATTACCTTTGAATTAAATTTTAATCTAAGAGTATCTTGACATAAAATTATGTGAAATACAAATGGTTGTCTATAATGTAATGCAGAACAAAGCTATGTCATATCGGACACAATCTTATCCTACATTCACTTTTACGCAAGCAGAGATTTGTTGCATTTTAAATCCGTGTTTTCGATTGTAAACGTAACGGTCGTGGGAAAAGATATTGATATCAAATGCTCATAAAATCTTACGAGTAACAGTAAATATATAATTATCATTAACCATAAATATATTATTCACCATTTCCCTCTCTATTTAGTGTATTGTTGTTTATATGTTAGTAAATATGTTGTTCTGACATTGTATATGGTTTTGACATTGTTGTATAAGTGGATAAAATTATTGTTAATGGCGCAAGACAATTATCAGGAGAGGGGTAATGCATAGACATTACTCCGGTACTACAAAATAGCACCGTTGTAATGACAAATTTTTTTGGAAACAGTTTGGTGCTAATGTTGTATATTGTTCTGACATTGTTGTATAAGTGGATAAAATTGTTGTTAATGGCACAAGCCAAGTATCAGGAGAGGGGTAATGCATAGACATTACTACGGTGCTACAAAATGGCGCCGTTGTAATGGAAAAATTTTTGGTAACAGTTTGGTGCTAATGTTTAAAATAAACCCTATATTTTGAGTTACATTTATTGAAATTTAAATAGTCCATATTTTTATTGAAATTTATTGAAATTCCAATCAAAACAGCTTAAAAATATCATATTTTTAAATGGATATCTTAGAATTATGAAGTTTGCTAATCATAGAGATTAAAGAAGAAAAACAACTCGTTCGTATACTGTTGCATACACCACTTTTTTTATTGTTGTTTTGTGTGAGTGTAGCTAAGTTTTGTGTAAGTGGGATATATGCATGAATTAAATGAACCTGCAGGGTGCCTAACTATGACCTATTTAACATCTTTCTAATGCAGTTTCATGAACTTTGCATTCATTCCATCTGGTCCCGGGATTTTGTCGTCATGAACCAAGAGAACAACCTTTTTAATTTCTTCCATAGTGATTTCTGAATTTAATTTTTTTGTCCTGCTTCATTAATAACTAAAATGCTTTGAAATTCTAGAAAAGTTCACTGTATTATGTAATTGCTGCTTGGTCCAACTCCTTAGCCTTGCATATTAAATTTCTATTAGCATTAGTGAGAGCTTGTATGTTGTTACTCTGTATTTTAAAAGACATTTTGGAGAAATTTTTTATAGAGTTTGTATCACTTTGCTACAACCATTAGACCTTTGATTTTCCCTGAAACTCCAAAATTCTATTTGTTGTTGAACATGTAGTCTATGTCTAGCTTGTAACATTTCTTTATATATTTGCAAGTCTGTTGGGTTAGTGTCAACCTCAAGGGTTAGAGCTTCATAAGTTTTTTCTGCCTCTTCAAGATTAGTGTTATCTTTTGTTCTAGTCTTATTCCATGCTTTAAGTTGTTGTTTGCATGCTTGTAGTTTTTGCTGAAATTTGTAACAAGGAAATCCCCATGTATTGCTACTGAGTCCCCTTACAATACAGTCTGCATACCCCTCTTTTAAGAGCCATTCGTTGTCATACCTGAGAGGATATCCCTTATCTCTATATATATCTATACCAAATGCAAAATTAAAGGATTATGGTCACTTGATAGTAGTGATAGTATAAGTGCTTCCATGTAAGAAAATTTCTATAGGCAAATAGTATTGACTAGTATCTTATCAATATTCTTCGCCACTCCCTTTCGTGTCAAGTGAAATTATATTCCATTGCTTTAATTTTGGTTAAACCCGATTGCATTAAGCAATTTTGAAAGCTCTTAACTGTTGGAATTGTATAGGAAGTCCTCCATGTTTTTTAAAGTAGATAATGCATTAATATAATAGTGTGATGGTGTGTATAAATGATTGTATATGGGCGGGCCTGCGTGAGTTAGTGCTCTGTTTTTTTATATATGCGTATGTGTTTGAGTGTGTTTTACTTTGTACTGCGTATAAATATATATGAATTAACAACTATGCATATGTAGACAGTATGAACTACATAAACCCTAGGTTGAATTACAGTTTTAGAGTACACTATCACATTGAATTTGTATGAACCCATATCTGAGCAAGAAGTGGTGTATGTAAGAGAGATGTTGGATACAAACTTGTCCATGATAATGAAAAGAAATTTATATACCATATTGAATAATTAAAACAAGATACCCCTCTCCCTGATAATGAAAAGAAATTTATATACCATATTGAATAATTAAAACAGGATAATAAGGGATTCTCTTACCATTCCTACCCCTCAATATATTGAACATAAGGTAAACAAAAATATGAAGAGGTTTATGGTTCAAATTTCAACACGATGGTAAATCTTTAAAAAATTTCCATTTTAATAAAATGCTAAATGGCTTTCTCTTTTTGACAAATAGCTAAACTTTTCAACGATAATGGCAAATCCGTAGAAAAACTAACATTTTTATTTTTAACACCAAACTAAATGTTGTCTTTTAAACAAAGTGCTAATGATTTCATCCATTAATAAAAATGGCTAGCGTGTGGAAAAGAAAGTTGAAATATTGTATTGTATTCACATTTTTATCATTGTACAGACTTGTGATGTATTTATACAAACAAGTCTTATGTTCTGTTAAATATGATATAGGACGGCAGTATGTCTTTAAGCATAGACAAACAATGGATAAATGAATCAGATCTAAGATCTACATACTATATAGACGGAGTGCAGAAGTTCATTAGTTTTGTTGAAGAAAACAGTGGTAAGAAAGGATTGTATTTATGCCCTTGCACCCGGTGCAAAAATATGAAGACGATCAAATTAGATGACATTCATTTTCATCTGCTTAGATGGGGTATTATCCAATCATATACAGTGTGGTATTTTCATGGGGAAAAAAGGGCCGAGATGGAAAAACAGCAACCAGTTAATCATGGCAGAACTACTGCTGGGTCTGAACATATTAGGATGGAAGATCTGGTCAATGATGTAGATAGATTTCATCATTTTCAACCTACAAATTCGTTGCCTAATCATGCTAATGTTGGAGAGCAGTCTACTGATTATCCAGATTGGCAGGCCAATGAAAGTAAGAAGTATAAATCTCTTTTTGGTAGCGTAAAAGAGCCACTGTATCCTTCATGTTCAAAAGGGATTACGAAGCTATATGCCATTGTGAAACTGAATAGCTTGAAGACCCAATACAGCTTTTCAGATAATGGTATGACTGCACTTCTCGAACTAATAAAGGAGTTACTCCCCGAAGGTAACACGCTGCCGACAAAGTACTCCGACGTTAAGAAGATCATTAAGCAAGTTGGGATGAATTACAAAACTTATGATGCATGCATCAATGATTGCATATTGTACTGGAAAGATGATGCGAACAAAGTTTCTTGTACAAATTGCAATGAACCAAGATATATGACATCATTAAACGAAGAGAGAAAATAACGGATGGTTTGTGGTCTTGCATACACCAAAACGGTTGACTACAAATGTGGATGACATTGAGTTCCCTACCGTCTATCAATCAGCTTTTGAAGACAATGAAAAATTAGATGACCTTACCAAATCCATATGTTAACTTATTAGTATTCGTACATCACATGATTGTGTGTCTGTATATTTTTAATTGCACGATTGTCTGTATGTATGTTTTGAATATTTTATACATTCCAATGCAATTTCAGGTGTTGCCACTTAATAATTTTGTATGTGCAAGTGTGTTATGTTATGGAGTGTTGACATTGATACATTGATACATCTATAATTATTATCGTGACTTATTAAAATAATTAGTAATATTATATTTTGCAGAAAACTATGTCAGAAAATCCACCATCTTCACATTCGTCATGTTCAGAGGCGAAGAAAGTTGATCAAAACTTACTTGGTATTCTGGTCTCAGATAACGTTGGAAAAATCGCTACTATGCTCGGTAAACTAGTAAGAGCTCATGTGCCGATATCATATATAAGTTGGAATAAAGTACCTGCAATATACAAGGACAACGTTTGGAACGAATTGGTGGTAAGTATCCTTATCTGTTTGACAACAACTATTTCATTCAATAGCCTTATGGTTTCAACTCTTTGCACAACATTTAATTTAATATATTTTTTGCAGAAAATATATGAGCTCGATCCGCTTTCAAAGGAAATGTTTTTAAAGAGAATGGTCGAGGCTTTTAGGAGATACAAGAAAAACTTGAGAGTAGTTTATTATGACCCTTTCAACAATGACGAAGAACGGTTGAAAAATTGCCCACCTACAGTTGCTCAAGAAGATTGGACAGAGTTCGTAAAAAATGAAGCAACGCCTCAAGCGAGCGGAAGAAGGGAGGTAGGCAAAAAGAATAGAGCATTGCTCAGTTATGCTCATCATGCAGGACGTAAAAGTCACGCTAAAATAGAACAAGAAATGGTAAATTATATTCATTTTCATTCAAATGATTTACACATTGTGATTGGATATTCATGTCATTGCATCAACTTGTATTGCAGATCGTTGCTAGTCCATCAACAAATATCAGTCGTCGTCAAGTATGGGAGAAGACACACAGGAAAAAAGATGGTAGCATATCAGATGCCACTTCTTCATACTTTGTAAGTTAAACAAATATTAACTTGCATATTCTTTAAAATTCCTTATTCATGTAAGTATTATCATATTACAGGATCAAATTGCGAAAGCGAAGGAAAAGATCACTGATAGTGATGAAGAAAAATTGACAGTGGATGAAGACATCTTATCACAAGTGCTTGGTAAGGATGCAAGGGGTAGGAGCCGCGGTGTTGGGACCGTTATACCAAAGACTAAAGTTAAGGCTTGTGCCATTGCACAGAAACGACTCCGACATGTTCATGGCGAGCAGGATGAGTTGAAAATGAGGGTGGGAAGTTTGGAGAGTACGGTGGGAAATTTGTCTGGGCAAATGGAGGTTTTGATCAACATGGTGGGAAATATTGAACAGGGAATTCGTGCACCGATCAATTCTTCTGATGGAGGACGCGCCACACAATTCAATGCTCCTGAATTCATTGCTTCGCGGTTCCAGGATTCGACCAATGTTACGAACAATCAAAAATGTGAAATCCTCAACTCTGATTTAGAATTAATAGAAACAGGTATTTTTAACATTTAAACATTTATGACATAATAAGTAGAAAACTAAAATAATAATAAATATTCCCTTTTATTGCAACAGGTACTATATGCCGAGATTCTACATTGTCCAACATCCATGGGAAATCTGTACCACCCACACACGAAAAAGTGGTGTTGGACAGTATACTGCTACCAGATGAGAGAACCAGCAAAATGAATCATCAATTTGCAGAAACCTTTGTTGATGTTGGAGTGGGTGGATATGTGTGCCATCCGAAGTGTCTTATTCGATATCTCTAGATGATGGAGCAGGTATATATGCAATTTCTTTAATTATTTTAATTAGTTTTCAAACACTAGTTATAAATTAAATAACAATTTAGATTTTAAAGAGTATCTTAAAAAAACAAAATCTCATATTGACTTTTTTAAGAACAAAATATAAATTAAGTTTTAAGTAATTTTATAATTAATTCTTTTTAAATTACATTGGGTAATTATTCTAAATTAATTATATTAATTAATTAATCCTTAATAAATTAATCCTAACCTCTTAATTAAATTAAGATCTCAATTAACTTAAGACAAACCATTTATCTTAATTATTATTTTTATAAAATAAGAAAGCAATTCAGCTCAAGAGTCAATAAACCACATGAGTTACAAATGATACATGGAATGAAAAAATAAACTTAGATGCAGGTCAATAGAATGAAAATAAAATAAATTTAAAAGACAAGAAAATAATAAAGGAGGTCTGAATGTGGGCAATATACGTCTCTCTCTTTATCTTAGTGCAGTCCAAGTTTCCTACCCACTTCATATGCAGGACAAGTAGAGATTCAATAAATATGTTACTAAACTAATAATTAATCTAGTTGCATAATGGTGATTAACTAAATTGTTTTAGGTTGTAACAGAGATGAAGAACATAATAGAAGTTGCATCAACAATCAATGACTTAAACATGATAAGTAATTACAAACCTTGTCACATATATATTTGACAATAATAAACATAATGAGATAAAAATATATCTTCTTAACTAGTGAATCTTTTGAAGTAAAATATTTCATTGCTCCCATGGAACACATTCACAATTAGACAACATTGCGTATTATAAAAATATCTTTTTCACTCAAGTACAAAATGAAAGGTAAAAAAAAAAGATAACTTAGTTCACCTACTTAGCATATTATCACCTGTAGAGTAAAATATATTATCACATGTACAATAACCACCATGTACTTAGCATCACATTAACTACCAATAAGAACAATAAAAGTACTCAAATTGGAAACAACAAAGACAATCCACTAACAAATTCGATAATCCAAATAATAAACATATTTGCACACTAGTTACAATTTATTATTCCACTATAAAGATGCTTAATTTGTAGTTTTGATAGAGATTTTTACAGTTAATATGATGTATGTTGGATGTTGGTTTTAAACAGTAAAAAGAGATGAAGGATTGAAATAAAAACAAAAACAATATAGTAGATAGTCAATAGTTCTCGGTGGATCTATTAAATAAATTGTTGGGCCTATAATTGTCTAAGACCTCACTGCACAAAGAGTATGTACTATGTTTCGACTGGTCTAAAGTTGTACAGAAGTGTAGTGATACGAAGACAAAAGAATATGGCCTCCTAGACAGGGTCAAAACTACATAAGATGCAAGGTGATGCAGTTGTACATATGAAAGAAGTTCGTAGTGAGTGATTGCTTAGTTGTTTTTACTTGAGATTGATTGTAACGAAACTAAAGGAGAAGAAAAAATTGAAGGAAAGAAAAGCAAGTGAAAGGAAGATTAAAGGCTGAAAATTAAGTTTTTCAAATATGAAAGCTTGTTTTGCTACCCATTTCATTTATAAATTTGTATCATGACTTTCAATTTTCTGGTACTTAACAATTTTCCATTATCTTTTATATCCATCAAGTTTCAGCAAATATACTTCTCAAACTGTCATTAGCGTTTATTTTTTTGGTACGACACAAACTTCTCAAACTGTCTTTTGTACTACTATAATTTATACCCATTTTTATGTTTGCAGGTTGAATCAGGAATGATCTTTATGAAATCTTTGGTGCTAGCTAATTTTATTTGGTTTAGCAAGAAGTGTAGCAAGAGACTTGGAGTAATTCATTTGCAAAAGGTTTAGCCAGAGACACTGTTATAAATGTTATACTTTGGGTTCTATTGAACATCTTAAGGTTTTGTATTGATATTGTGACTTGTGTAGCTCTTGTTTTTAGCTTAACTTCATATTTGTACTAAATGCTAGTATGTACTATTTTTTGTGTTATGTAATGATATTGTTAAGTTATTATGCACTGCAATGCGGATTATTGAATCATTTGAATGTGCACTGCCTATAATATTATTTGTTTTCTAATATCATTTGAGTGCGGAATTTTATATATGTATGTGTAATTGAGTACTTAGATACGGCTACTGGCCGTATCTAATGGGACAATTAGATACGGCTTAAGGCTGTATCTAATTGATACATTAGATACGCTATTAGCCTTATCTAATTGATACATTAGATACGGCCAGAAGCCGTATCTAATGTATCAATTAGATACGGCCTTAAGCCGTATGTAATTGTCCCGTTAGATACGGCCTTAAGCCGTATCTAATTGTCCCATTAGATACGGCTAGTAGCCGTATTATCAAAATAATAAGCTCGCCATATTTTGATACGGCTAAAAGCCATATCTAATTCGATTAGATACGGCTTTTAGCCGTATCAAAACATCGTTTATGGTGTAGTGAATGCAACCATCCATCCTCGGATTTGACCTCGTATGAATAATTTGATGAATTAACAAATATATATATATATATATATACATATATATTTTTTCATTATTCTTCTTACTATTATTATACTCAAAAATCTGAAGTTAAATTAAACTTGATTTAAATTAACAGTTTTATATACCTCCCTCCCAATCGAGTAGCCACCAACAGACTTCGCACCGAGATCCCTCAACGACCGAACATCCCGATCACTTCCCATCCACCCTCGCGAGCAGCCACCACACGAGCCTCTACCTTCCTGCGCCCTGACCTCGCTGCTACCGCCTTCGCCACAAACACGACTCCGAGACAATAGCCACACGATGACCTTCCCCAGTCCATATCCCAAGTCTCGATGACGCGACTTCTACGATGATTGAAACTCCGACCAAAGGCCTGCAACACTTCCACCTCAGCCACCCAAAGTCGCGATGCCAATCCACTTCCCTAGCCTTGCTGAAACAGCGCCGCCTCGTGAGATTTTCTTACTCGATTCCCTTCCATTTCTCTGCTTTAAACGAATTCGAACAGGGGATACGAATGGTGGCGACTCTCTTGCCGATTCCTATGATTTCGATCGAATTTTGATTGAGCCGAAAATAGAAAATGGAAAAACGCGATCTTTAACTTTCTGGTAGATGTAAGGACGTGTTCAGTTCATTCTCTAATTATTTTATTCGGCCATTGTATTTTTTTTCTCTGAACGATATTTTTTTTTGAAAAGAGCTCGGTTCAGTTAAATAAAGAAAAGAGGGAGGAAGAACAAGATGTTAGCGTGTTTGAAATGTTTCCGTGCATCAATTATATATATATATATATATATATATATATTTAAATTTTAGATCGTCTCGGAACCGCAGCTTAAAACCTTGACCTCCTATCGAGACATGCCGCTAAGCGTTTATAATGTTATACCCCTATTTCGAACGCAATGGAAAAGGTTTCGAGTCCAAATTCGATCGTATGGAGAAGATAGATTTTTGGACCCGGTTATTATATTGAATTTTCGATATAAATTTCAGCGCATTTACTTACCATACGATCACATGACAACTCCAAACACTATGAAATTTGAAATTCGATAATAATACACTATTACGGATCCAATGGGACTGGTTTCGTTGAAATTCGAGACTATGTCCCGGAAGGCTATTTTTATATATCAATTTAAACGATATATTTTTAAAAATGAACAAACCACTTCCAAATTAAATTTTAAAACTTCTATTATCTTCAGTATTATTAAAATAAATTTTATAAGACTTTAAATTATTTTTAACAGGCTTAAAAACCAAGATTTCATATTTTACCCATTTTTCCAATTTATTAAATTCAATTCTCCAATAAACAGTGATATTTGAAATTCAAGTTAAAAATAACTTTTAAATATTTAAAATCACTTAAATATTCCAATTTTCAAATATCCAAAATTCTGGGTCGTTACAGGTCAGCTGGGTTACACAACAGAAGTTTACCCACTGTAAC
This sequence comes from Allium fistulosum, assembly GCA_030737815.1. NCBI lineage: Eukaryota > Viridiplantae > Streptophyta > Magnoliopsida > Asparagales > Amaryllidaceae > Allium > Allium fistulosum. Next base: position 324,899,406 of record CM060903.1, on the reverse strand, counting down.
AGGTTATCAACTGTTGTGTAACATCATACTGATATGGGACATGTCCAACCATAGGACCCATGGGGTTTATATGCTTGCATATAGATGAAGGAGTACCCTCAAGATAGAGTAGTCTACTTCAGATTTATTTTAGAAGAGGGTATTCCTTGATTGCACTAGGCATTCTAAACCGATGATGAGCGGGATCGTGCACTATGCAGCGAGTGTTGGTACCAAATTTAGAGCTAGGGCAAGAACGTCATCAGTCCCAAACATCAACTAGAATGATAAGGTTACACCTAATGGGTCTTCATCTATAGCCTATTGGGGTGGATCACGTTGGGTCATGCACCGCCATAGTTGTTTGCTAGTTTGTTTTATAGAGCAAGGTTAGTTAACCCATAACAAGATTCCTTCAAAGCAAGGATGAGGTGGTTAGTGGAGCCGAGTCCACGTTAGAAGCAGACAAAGTGGAAAATCACCAAAGAGAATATGGCGAAATGTATGAAAGGCCATCGGAAAGAGAATGATGAAATGTATAAAAGGCCATCAGTAAGCACTATGACTTCCTCGAGTTATATGGTAACAAGATCGTGATACGATGAGGTATTGGACCCTGACAGCATTCTGAACGAGAGATACTAATGGGGATAGTATCTAGGTCCATTAGGGGACCATGCGATATATATATATATATACATAGAGATAAATCTATGAAAGGTAGATGGAAAGGTTAGTACATGGATATGGAGTCGAGATGACTAATAAAATGTAAACAAACATAACATGAGATAGTGAACAATCAGCGTAAGATAGTGTTATATATAAGATATATAATTTACCAGTCACCAGAACATTGCTCTAACCCCATCCTCATTACAACCCACAAGATAGTTAGAAGGACAGGTACTGGTGCTTGGCATGTCGGTGCTGACAAGGACACTTGATTTTGGAAAGTGTCAAAATCTTGGTCAGTACTTATGTGATTTATTATATTTTAATTATTCCATTGTAAGTTATTTCGTTAGAGCTCTGATATGCATTCTTTTATTTTATTTACAGGATACCAAACCAATGATCCGTGCTTTGGTGGACTTGGGTTTTCGATTTAGAGAAAATTCAGGCCCACTAGGGTGCGGGTTGTTACAATATTGCTGACGAAGAACTCCAAATCTCTACGTCTTTATCAGCGTAATTCTTCTGCCTATCCCGAGCAGCTTTCATTTATTGCCGAATGATCTCTATCTTCTTTGTGGTTTCTCTAGCCATATCTGGTTCAAGTGTTAGCTTCTTACCCGTTTCTAACCAACACGAAGTGGCGTTACATGATCGGCCTATGTATATAAGAAGCCTCGAATATGCATTTATAACGGGTGTGAATTTCTATAATTTAATGTATAAATTATACAAATAAAATGAGAAAAGGTCATTAGGGTAGGTTCGAATGCGAGGTCAGCAGGGTTACACAATAGAAGTCTACCCACTATAAGGGGCTATCAGCTGTTGTGTAACATCATACTGAGATGGGACATGTCCAACCAAAGGACCCATGGGGAGTATACGCTTGCGTATAGATGAAGGGGTTCCCTCAGGATAGACTACATCAAATTGATTTTAGAGGAAGGTAGGCAATCGAAACCGATGATGAGCGGGATCATGCACTATGCAGCAAGTGTTGGTACCAAATTTAGAGATAGGGCTATCATAGGATGAGAACATCATTAGTCCCGAGGGTTCAATGGGAAGGATAGGGTTACACTTGTCTTCATCAATAGCCTACCAGGGTGGATTACGTTGGGTCATGCACCGCTACAGTTGTTTGCTAGTTTATTTGATAGGGCCAGGCTAGTTAACCTATAATGAGATTTCTTCAAAGCATGGATAAGGTGGTTAATGAAGCCAAGTCCACATTAGGAAGCAGACAAAGTAGAAAATTCCCATAGAGAATATGGGAAATATATGAAAGGCCATCAAAAAAAGAACGGCAAAATGTATGAAAGGCCGTCAGTAAGTACTATAGGACTTCCTCGAGTTATACAGTAACAAGATCGTGATATGATGATGCGTTGGATCCTGATGGGGTGCTGAATGAGAGATACTGCTGGGGATAGTATCTAGGTCCATTTGGGGATCATAGGATACACACACGCATAGATATAAATCTACGGAAGGTAGATGGGAACGGTTAGTATGCGGATATGGAATCGAGACGACTAACAAAATGTAAACATACATAACATGAGATAGTGAACAAACGACATAAGATAGTGTTATATATAAGATGTATAATTTACCAATCACTAGAACGTTGTTCTGACCCCCTCTTTATTATAACCCATAGGATAGTTAGAAGGATGTGTACTGGTGCTTGGCATGTTCGATGCTGACAAGGACACTTAATTTTGGGAAGTGTCAAAATCTTGGTCAGTATTTATGTGATCTATTATATTTTAATTATTTCGATGTAAGTTATTTCATTAGAGCTCTGATATGCATTCTTTTATTTCATTTGCTGGATACCAAACCAACGATCCGTGCTTTGGTGGACTTGGGTTTTCGATTTAGCAAAAATTCAAGCCCATTAAGGTGCAGGTTGTTACAATACCACTGACGGAGAACTCCAAATCTCTACGTCCACTATCACCGAAGTTTTCTACCTATCCTCACCAACTTTCACTCTTTGCCAAATGATCTCTATCTTCTCTGTGGTTTCTCTAGCCGTATCTGACCCAAGTATCAGCTTCTTAACCGCTTCCAACCAACACGAAGGGGCGTTACATGGTCGGTCATACAATTCTTCATATGGTGCCATACTGATACTAAACTGGTAGCTAGTCTTGTATGAGAACTCCACCAAATTCAAGTGATCGTCCCATGAGCCTCCGAAGTAGAGAATGCAAGCCACAAGAGATCCTCCAATATACGATTTACTCTCTCGGTCTGCCCATTGTTTATGGGTGATAAGCTGTACTAAGATGCAGCTCAGTCCCCAACACCTCTTGTAAGCTCTTCCAAAACCCACTAGCGAACAATTGGTCTCGATTGCTCACAATGCTCTTAGGCACACTATGAAATCGCACAACCCATTTCACATACAACTCGGCTAGTTTAGTTGTCTTTTACTTGACTTGATGGGTATAAATCTAGCTGTCAATCGATCGGCTATGACTCAAATGTTGTCATACTCTGCTCGAGTCCTCGGTAGTCAATCAATAAAATCCATTGATACTTGCTCCCACTTCCACTTGGGAACTTCAAGCAGTTGCAACAACCCGCTTGGCATCTATTGCTCTGCCTTCACCAATTGGCAGTTCATGCATTTTGCGATGAATGTCTCGACATCCTTCTTCATCTCCTTCTACTAATAGGTCTGCTTCATATCACGGTACATCTTATTACAGTCATAACGTATGGTCAACCTAGAATGGTAGCACTCTTGTAGCACCTCATCTCATAATCCATCTACATCAGGGACAAACAATCTCCCATCCTTGCAGAGCCGACCTTCTCGGTCGAGTTCGTACTGCTTCATATCTTCAAACTCTACTCCTTCTATTTTTGCCATGATCTCTACTAGTCTAGCATCTCGCCTTTGACTATTACCAATCCGCCCAATCAAAGTAGGCCTGATCATTAAACTTGTCAACGTCTTTGGCTATAACTCGCAATGAGTCTAAGTCATAACCAGTGATATACTCCAATTGGTTCCACTCCATAAACATTGCTACCAAACTAGCATGTCTTCTACTCAATGCATCGGTGAGCTCATTTCCCTTACCAGGCATGTAGGAAATGTCAAAGTCGTAGGAGGCCAAGAATTCCAACCATTGCTGCTGGCGAAGGTTGAGATCCTTTAGAAGAAAAGGTATTGCAAGGATTTGTAGTTCGTGAACAGCTCGAACCTTTCTCCTAATAAGTAGTGCCTCTAAATCTTCAAAGCAAACACTATCATCATCAACTCCAAATCATGAGTTCGATACTTCCTCTCGTGCGGCTTCAGCCATCAACTAGTGTAGCGGCAACTTTCCCCTTCAGCATCAACACCACACCTAATCCAGTACTATGGGGGTCTATGTATAGCTTCAACTCCTCATTCTTGCTTAGAATAGTCAATACTGGTGCACCTGTCAACCTCTCCTTTAGACTCACAAACACATGCTCATACTTCGCGTCCCAAATAAAAGTCTGATTCTTCTTCATCAAATTGGTCAATGGTGCTGCTACCTTCGAGAAGTCTTTAATAAAGTGTCTATAATATGCCGCCAATCCTAAGAAACTCCTCACATCCGTAGAATTCTTGGGTTGGCTCCAATCCTGAACCGCTGCCATTTTGGCAGGATCTACTGAGATTCCTTGCTCAGAGATAACATGCCCCAAGAATCTCACTTCCCTTCTCCAGAAGTGACCTTTCAAAAACTTTGCTTTCAGCTTGTGCATCTTCAACATTTCAAGTAAAACCCTCGAGTGCACCTTGTGTTCCTCCTCGGTCTTAGAGTAGACCAAAATATCATCCATGAACACAAGCTCTAACATGTTTAGCTAATACCTGAAGAAGATTCATGAGATCGACAAAGTACACTGAAGCATTGATTAGCCTGAACGGCATAGCCAACCACTCATAGAAATCAGGAGGCATGCGAAACGCGGTGATCAGCATACTCTTCTTTGCCACACTTAACTGGTGAAATCCAGCCACCAAATCTAATTGGGAGAACACCGTGGAGCTAATCGAACAAGTCATCAATATGTGGGAGTGGATACTTGTTCTTCTTCGTCACTTTATTCAGCTCACGGTAATCTACACTCAACCTCAAAGAGCCTTAGTGGTGAAAATTATAGGTGCACCTCACCTAGATATACTCCTACGACTGAGCCATTTCTTCAACAGGTCATTTACTTGCACCTCCAACTCATTTTGCTCACTGGGTTCCATACACCTCAAAGGCATAACTATCGGTCTGGCATCCTTCGCTAAGTCTATACGAAACTCAATCTCTTGATGCAGCGGTAATCCGGTCACCTCCTCAAACACGTTCAGATACTCTCTAACGATGGGCACAGATGACAACCCATCTTGTGGAACTACGAGAAAATATAGAAAGCTAAGCATAACCCCATCCTTCGGTAAGAAGCAACTCACTACTGTCCGCCCCTCCACAGCCTCAATTGTCACCAACAGCTTCTTGCAATCCACTATTATCGCATACTTCCTTAGCCAGTCCATCCCTAAGATAATCCTGAACCCAATGAAATTCAAAACAAAGAAATCGCAAACAAAAGAGCATCCATGACTCGATAAGACCAAACCATGATGAACCATACAGATACTAGTGGAGCCTCCAATAAGGTTTTTCATAATCAAAGCTGGGTTTTAATCCCTATCTATCTACTAGGTCACAAAATATGAAGGAATGTGAAGCCTTAGTATCGAATAAAACATGCATAGGAATATCATAAATGGATAGCATACCTTGAACAGCACTCTTCCCCTTCTCTTTCACGGAGGGAGCACTCAATGAAGTCGGAACATCGTCCAAAGCATATGCATTCACTACTTGCTTTTGCTATGCTGGTTCTGGACAACTTTTTTGCATATGTCTGAACTTGCCACAGTTGCAACACTTCTTCTTCCCATCAGCTTTGCAGTCTCTGATTACGCGACCCTTATCTCCACAACCAAAACAAATGTGCTCCCATTTACCTTTCTTCTAAGCATTCTTTCCCTGAAACTACTTCCTCTTTCAGTTCCATTTCTTCTTGCCTCCATCGCCTTGTTTCGGTTTTGGCTCTTCCTTAGAAACAACAGTTGATTTGGACTGGGGGATATAAACTCTCCTGGCGAAAAGCTTTCTCTACAAGTCTCTCGAATGGCTCATCGATGTGACTCACCAACTTCTCCTCCATATAGTCGACTAAACCATGATAAATCATTCTTCCTCAGTGGAGTGTCGATGAAAGACATCCAGTACTTTAACAAAGTTTCAAACTCAGCAACATACTAGAAGATAGACATGTCTCCCTACTTTAAATCAATAAATTTCCTGAATAGCACTGACTTCTGAGCAGCCAAAATGAACTTCTCTTCAAACCTAGCCTTGAATTGGTCCCAAGTAAACTGATCCTCGGGTGTAGTAATAGTAATGGCATTCTACTGATTCATTTCCCGCCCTTGAGGTTGTCTAGAGGTCAACTTCCTTTTCATGACATCATCTCCTTCCATATCACCAAAGATACGCTTGCAGGTACCCAACTAATCCTGCACTTCGATGGCCGACTCCATTACAAGAAATGATTTGCCTCCAAAGTGGAGTAATCCTTGCATAACTTGTCAAATTTATCCCTTGGCACATGCACCTGAGCACCACCACTAATAACAACATTTAGAGCAACCGCTTGGGCATTTTACAACATGTTCGCCATCATCGCATTGACAATAGCTTGCAAGTGTTAGCAGCAGCCCTCGAACCCACTCCTTCCTCAACTCTGGAGATGGAGTTCCTCACAGTGTTTCTTATTTGCTGGCTCATTCTCGATCTATAACAAGAATAATCAGTCCCTCAAAAATGAAAACTGTGTTGATGGTACTCGTGTGTGTATGTGACTTATATAGTATATATACTACTATATAATTTTGAAACCCAAAGTATATAATAAGTACACACTCTCTTGTATACACACACACAATCTTGTTCCAGTCTAGGCTGGTAGATCCTTCCCTATCTCTAATGGACCATGGTATCAACTCAGGTTAATCGTGTAACCTAAGCTCTGATACCAAATATGACGACCACCCAACACCACCGGCACCCAATATAACTAAATAGTGCGCTGCTGACATACCCAGCTGATGTAGAACGATCATCAAGGTTGAAAATGAAATAAAACATCATAAAACCTATCGTATATCTCACGACATATGGAATAAAATATAATATACATCAAGAACATAAAATATGAGAGACGTTAATAACTAAATGATCCAAATATCATAGTACAAATACATAGAGTTATACATTAAGTAATAGAGTTTATATAAATGGAAATAAACTCAAATAATTGTCTCTTAATAATAGTAATAAGCAAGCATTGTCAAGGCTCCACGGTGTTGCACAGTGGAGTAAGCATAGAAATCCATATATAATATGTGGTAGCTCCATCCAACTCGTCCTTTGCACAGCTACTGCAAACCTAGACCTACTATCTAGTATACTCATTTAAGGGTACGCAAGATAATAAAAAGCAAAGCATAAAACCTCAAGTCAGACAATGGTCTGGTGTGAGCAGTAAATGAATCTCAAAATACTATACAAGTCAATATAGTAAGAAATAAGGGTATACAAATCATGCCCGACCTATCCATACAACCAAAGAGTTAGCATAGAACGAACATAATACGCTACTCTATAAATACAATAAAGGTATACTGCAAACTAAGTATGATGATGGGTGTCCAGGTATGCCTATCCTTAATACCTATCTCTACTAACATCCCTAGAGTGATAGATTACGGAAGAAAACAACCAAAATAACCATAGCATCCATCAAACAATCCTCACTATTACTCAATGTGCTCTAGATATATGATAACTCGTATGGCCTTTCCTACGCCAGGAACTAATGGAAATCCTGGTTTTCAATGTACTCGTCTTTAGCCCGAAGCCGATACTAGATCCAAATCCACCGGTCCAGGGTATATGGATCCAAACAATCGACCCGGGATAACCGAACAAAGTACCTATAAGCATCCCCACAATACCCCTACTTTCGAGTACATCAGAAAACACTTCGAGTATCAATGATCCCTTAGCATGTATATCCGAGCCCTTTCCTTGCTCCAACCAGTTCCATTATTCTCGATGAACCATTCCACATTCCTTCATTCTATGATAGAACCATTCTTACGTTCTATCCATGGGTTACACTTCCTAGAACCTTCCCTTTGTGTACAAACATTCTCACGTCTCCTTTCAACATCGAGCTGCCATCATCAAAACTTAACTCAATTCACCATCGAGTTGCCATCACTAAAGTCTCGAAGCTATTATCGTGCTACTACATCGCCATCGAATCCTAAGCGAACAAATAAAAACCTTCAACACGACCTGTAGAGCCTTTACTTCCCCTATTGGATGTTCCACTCCAATAGCATCAAACAGGACCTCTCAGTACCGAGAGGTGTACTTAACCAATTTTGGTTAAGTTTTCTTTCCTCTCTTCCAAAGCTCCATCTTCTAAGTGTTTGGACCCCGACCACTTCCCCCAAAACTCTCGGCATCAACTACAAAGCTCTTGGTGCTAAGTCCAAAAGATTTTGTTTCCATGCCCTCCAAAGCTCTCGGTACCAAGTCCAATATTTAACTAAATTCCTGCACTTGGCCTTCATTCATCTCTCATAGTCCCCAACTTGAAGAACCACCAGTCATCGATACGATTCTCAATGCACACGACCTCTCGGTACTGAGACAACTTCTTATTACCGATTCCTATACTTAGCTCCAAACTTGGTGCGAATTGAATCCGAGGCTCCTCTCATCCTCCAGAGCTTCCCCTCTAAGTTTCATACCATTCTGACCATCTTTGCCTTCAATTTTCCAATTTGACAACCACTTTCCTATCTACCTAAAAGCGCTAGCAAACCACATCAAAAAACAACATATAATCATGGAATATCATACATATACATCTATTCATACATGCAATACATAATAACAGGTAATCAAGGAAATCCTAATCAAAATCTAACTTTTATACTAGCATATAAATATGAACAAAATGAGTTGCAAAACCATTTATTAAAACCTTTTATAATTCGCTATAAACATATGCAATTTAGGGTCAAAATCATGTTAAAAACTTTATTTTTAACTAAATAAACATGCATAGCAGAGTGAGAGGCCAAGAACCACTCACCAAATACTTATAATACCAATTTCTCACCTTAGATCTGAAGTGGACAACAAGGAAGGGAAATGAAAATCAGCCAAAATGATAATCTCAAGTTTTTATATGCTAATCACCTTTCTAATTGATGATTTTGCTAAGACTAGTAAGAAAAGGGTAGGCTTTTTGCTGAAATTAGGGTTAATGGAGGTTTACAGTTATTTTAGGGAAGATGGAAATGATTTAGATCAGTTCTTACAGCCTCCTCTTAGCATAATTTTCAAGATGGATTAGTGGGTCTAAACACGGGTTTAGTTAATTACCCACTAATGTAGGCCAACAACATCCAAAATTTAAAACAACTATAACTTTCAAATTGTATATCCGTTTTTCTATTATGACCATACTATGGAATGGAAAACCATCATCCTGAAGCAATGGAATTGGTTTGAGACCCTAACTATGCATGTATCAAAAGTTATAGTCCAACCAAGATTTTTAGGGTAAAAATGGTCATATAAAAATTTAGCAAAAATCATAGATATGGAAATATCCCTAAGAGTAATTCCTAAAAAAATTAGAGTCATACGACCTCATATGAATATAATAAAAATATTTTACGATCCTTCGATACATAAAATACATGTCGTTACATAGATCATGTGTTCAATACGATTGAATGCGGTGAGGATCCTGTTGTTGTGTTAGAGACAACACTAGACTAAGAATTATGGGCAAATCTATGAATTCACCCAAAAGTCGTTTTTGATCTGTTTACTAAGCATAACTTATTCGATATCCTTAAAACATCAAGGGTAACATAACACATTTATATAAAGTAGTGCAGTCTTTAATTAAAGGGTTCCTCTTTTTAAACGGTTTGACCTTTTGAAAAAGAAAGTGAAAGTTTGAGAACGGTAATAATACGAGCATAATTGGGATAAAGAGAGTGAATGGCCATCTCTACTTCATGAAGAACCATTGGAAATTAAATTGTTTAAAATATTAATAGACGCTTAATAGGGAACATAAAATATGATTTCCATTCCAAATGTATTTTTCTTACAGAAAATTGTTTTCTATAATATCCATTTCTCGAGTTTGAGAAACTGATATGAAATTCTCAACTGTAAATAGTAGAAGAAATAAATAGCCTTTGGTAAGTGATTGAATGAAGCTTCGTATTTCAAATGTTGTTATTGTAACAACGGAAATAGTAGGAGTTTATCATATGGCACTTGCTAGTGGATATATCAAGTTTTGAAAGATTATGCCAAATATTATTTATGATATAATAACTTTTTTGGTTTTACCGAACATGGATGTAGTTTTGTTTTAATATGAATATTATAAACATTCTTAATAAAATAAATATGCGCTTTGGCATCTCGATGATGATATTTGTTTTCATAATAACATTGATGTGTTAGCTATATAAAATATAATTTTTCAACGATTAATTTCTGTAAATATGGACTAAGCTATATCTTTGAGAACTAATCCTTTAATCATATGACTATGAATCAAATGGTACTTGTGAATTATATCTCAAATTATTAAGGACAAAACACCTATTTAATATGAGCAAAAAAAGAAGTTAACGAACTCTTCAGATTGATAAGTATAGATGTATGTATTCCAAAATCCAATGATACACACTTACTTCATTTAATTCATCGATGATTACCTCATATATGAATAGTGGCATATGACACACAAGTTAGATATCTATTATAAGTTCATAGAATATAAAACTGGAGTAGTAAGCATAACATGCAAAGGAAATTAAAATTAGATTTGATCGAATAGGTTAGTATTTTGGATAAGAGTTCCAATAGTACCTAAAAGCAAATAAGACTCACTCTCAAAGTCACTCCTCCACATGCTACATAATGATGTATTAACAAGGAGTAATCAGATTTTATTGGAAAAAGTGTGATAGAAAATGAGTGAAGTCGAGTTACTTTTATCTATAAAGATATGTACTTATGAGTAAGTACATATATCAAAATTGATTTTATCTAAACTATAGTTTGCAATATCATTATATTAATTATGAAGTGAACCCAATTTTAAATAGTTTAAGGTATTACTGGTTATCTAATTTAATTATAAACGCAAGTTTTGTAAACTCAAAAACTAGATCTATTTTATTTTAAGTCTATAGGAAAGTCATAAAATAGTTATGAATTCACATTCCATCCTACCGAGAAACAAATTGTTGTTTCAAGATATACCTGTTAATACCACAGATATTGATCTTGATGACAACAACTATATAAAAATATGTACTAATGTTTTTCCAAGATGTATACAATATTTTATAGAATACTACACAGGTTTATACAAGTACAGGATAATCAAGTTTGAAGACTGATCGGTAAAAATACTAGAGATCGTGATTCAGATATGATTAAGACAACTGAAGACTCGTGAGTTTAAAGACAAAGACATGAAGAGTCTGAGACTATAGATAATAATTAAAAGACACTAGATAAATTTGTTAAAGTCCTTGAATAGCAACTTCTTTTTTCTAAACACTCTCTCACCAAATTATTTATTTTATTTTCAAAGTATATTTCTACAAATATTTTATGAAATTTTTATATATTAAAGTATTTAAAAACTATTTTGTAAAACGATTTTACAAAATATCAGATATTGTAACATTTAAAAGTGTTGTTATTTTTCTCAAAATACAAGGGTGTGTCGACATACCCTTCCTAATTATGTCGACATATGTGCCGTTGAAAAGATTTTTAAAATTTTGAAGAGTCATGATTTTTGGCTACATCTCTTTATGAATAGACATGTCCCTTTAAACACTATATAAAGAGGACTGGAAAACAAATTTTAATAACTTCTTTCTCTCCATTCTTCTTACTCCAAATTCTCGTTATATATTTTCCAAAATCCACTTTTTATACTCTTCAAATCCACTAAATTAAATCTTTACTTCACTGCATTCATTCCCTATAATCTACTCACTATTTTACAAGTATTCTTTCAACAATTCAAAAATCAAAGTGCTATAAAAAGGCTATAGGATATTCTATATCCAAGTTACAACTATTTGTATTTGGACTTAACAACTCTCTACTACTATTTTGTGTAGGTGTGCTTATTATTCAAATCAAGTGGGTGTTCTTGTTGCCTGTTCAAATAAAGTGGGTGTGTTTGTTGCCCGTTTAAATCAAATGGATAATCTTGTTGCCTGGTTAAATCAAAAGATGGCCGAGGGCTTGTGTGGAGGCGACATTGCGAAGTATTAATCTACCTTGAGCTTGAAAAGTCAAGAGGGTGTATCTTGTTACGTTGAAATCAAGATTATATTCTGATTTGCTTACTACCTAATTAAAGCAGCCGTTTGAAAGGAAATCTGTACAAAACTCGATGTAGGATTGGTCAATCCGAATATATAAAACTTTTGGTGTCATCTCTCTTGCTTTTACTTTATTTTTACTGCATTTATATATATATATCTGTGACTACCTGTTAATATATATATGTTGATTATCTATGTTTTGATTTAAATCTTAAAACTACTTAGAAAAGTTCTGTATAAGTTATTAATTACTATTCATCCCTCCTCTAGTGTTAAAGTAGCCCTAGGATCCGTTCACACTAATATAATTTATACTGCATCATTTCCCACATTTGGTACTAAAGCATCAGGTTTTTAAAAACTCATTATTTGATTTTTGAAAATTATAATTGGCTAGTAACACTATTAGTATATTATTTGACATTTTTAAAGAAAAACAAAGTTGTAAAATACTTATGTTACCCTCAAATAGATTATGAACTAATAATATTTAAAAGTCAATTGAAAGTTTGAAAATGTATAAAGTAAAATTGTAGGAACATGTATGTTATATGCCGGATAACGAATAGACACCTGATGTCCATACATTACAAATCAAGAAGGACAAACAGATACTAGACAGTGGATTCTCAAGATACATGATTGGAAATCCAGAGATCATAAAAGACATTGTTTATAAAGATGGAGGAATAGTTAACTTTGGAGACAAATCAGAAGGATTCGTCATTGGCAACGTTGGTAACTCTAAAACTCCTATTATTTCTAATATTTTACTAATCAGGAATATAAAACATAATTTGCTTATTAATTATGTGATAAGGGTTTCAAAATTAAGTTTGAAAAAAGACATTTGCTACAACGAGGATAATGAGTCTAGAATTATTTTTGAAGGAGTTAGGAAACATAATATTTACATTTTGAGTATGAAAGTGACTAATGATAATCTCTGTCTTATGGCTAAATCTAGTGACCCGTTGATTTGGCACAAATGATTTGGTCATTTAAGTTTTAAAAATTTATCCAAAATAGTTAGATATGAACTTGTTGGAGGACTTCCAAAAATGAGTTTTAGTGCTAATAATCTATATGACACTTGTCAACTTGGAGAACTTCACAAAAGTTTGTTTAAATCAAAAGACATGATTTTGACTACACATTCCTTATAACTTCTTCACTTATGCCTTTTTGGACCATCACAAGTACAATCAATAAATGATAATAGGTATGTTTTCATAATAGTAGATGACTTTTCAAGATACACATAGACACTATTTCTTAAACATAAGAGTGAAGCATTTTAAACGTTTAAAATTTTCACTAAGAAAATTCAAATCAAAAGTCAATTAAAATTAAGACGATAAGGAGTGATTATGGAGGAGAATTCGAGAATGAAAATTTTGAAAACTTTTGTAATAAGAAAGGAATTACACATAAATTTCTTTTTCTAGAACTCCTCAACAAAATGGAGTTGTAGAACATGAAAATTGAACTAAATAAGAATGCGCTAGGACTATGTTAAATGACAGTGATTTAACAGTTTTTTTAAGGCTAAAGCAGTTGCTACTTCATGTTATATTTTGAATAGAATTTTAGTAAGACCGTTAACCAAGAAAACACCTTATGAATTATTTTTTAATAAAATCCAAAAGTATCTTATTTTACAGTTTTTGCTAGCAAATATTTTATACTAAATAAAAAAGATAATTCAGACATATTTGATGCAAAATCATACAAAGGTATATTTACTGGTTATTCAAATAAACGTTTGGCCTATACAGTTTTCAATACTAGAACTAACATTATTGAAGAATGTTTACATGCTGCTTTTAATGAAAATTTTAAAGTAACTAATACTAACTGATGAGGAAGAAGATCTTAATCCTAGTAAGAATAATGAGATTACAAATAACGAAACTACTAACGATGAAAATAATAATACCAATGATTCAAATACAAATAAATCAAGTAAAACAAAGTTTTTGAAAGACCATCCTAAGAAAAATATTCTAGGAAACATAGAGTCGGTTGTAAAAACTAGAAACCAACTAAATAAAATGAGTAATGTAACGTTTATTTCAAAAAACGAACCAAAAATCCAAAAGAAGCATCATTAGATGATTCATGGATTCTTGCCATGTAAGAAGAACTGAATTAGTTTACTTGAAATGATGTTTGAAAATTAGTTCCACGACTGGAAAATCAATCTGTAATTGAAACTAAGTGGATTTATAGAAATAAATTCAATGAACAAGGAGAAGTCGTAATAAATAAAACACGTTTGGTTGCATATGGATATAGCCAAGAAGAAGGAATAGATTTTGATGAGACCTTTGTCCCTGTAGCCAGATAGAAGCTATAAGAATCCTACTCACTTTTGCAAACCATAATAATTTTAAGTTATTTCAAATGGATGTCAAAATTGCATTTTTAAATGGTTTTATTAAGGAAGATGTATATGTTGAACAACCCCTACTTTTTGAAGATGAAAAACTGCCGAATCATGTTTACAAATTAAAAAAGTCATTATATGATTTAAAACAAGTACCTAGAGCTTGGTATGAAAGACTCTAATCATATTTAATACAATATAATTTTGAATAAGGTAAAGTAGGTACTACATTATTTATAAAAAGAGTTAACAATGATATTCAACTTATATAAATATACGTAGACGACATTATTTTTGGGTCAATAAATGAACAATTAAATAGAGAATTTGCTGACATAATGACTGAAGAATTTGAAATGAGTCACATGGGAGAATTAACATTCTTTCTAGGTTTAAACAAATTAGACAATTAAATAATGGTATATTTATAAGTCAAGAAAATAAGCTAAAGAATTAGTAAAGAAATTGGAATGTCAAGCACAAGTGGTAAACCAACACTCATGGCAACTAGTGAGAAACTTAATAAAGAAGATAATTCAAAAGATGTTGACCAAAATTTATATAAAGGTATGATGGGATCTTTAGTCTATATCATAGCTAGTGTATGTCTGCATAGTGTATGCCTATATGCAAGATATCAGCCACACCCTAAGGAGACACATCTTAAAGCTGTAAAATACATCTTAAGATATGTTAACAACACATTGGTTATTCTATCCAAAAGAAGATTCATTTGACTTAATATTATATAATGATGTTGATTATGCTGGATGTAAATATGATCAAAAAAGTATGAGTGGAACCGGTCAATTTTTGGGATACTCACTTATCTCTTGGTTTTGCGAAAAGATAAAACTCTGTGTCTCTATCCACAACAGAGGCAGAATACATATCAGCAGCATTAGCCTATTCATTGGTTATCTATATGCAACAAACTTTAAGGGATTTCGATTTAAATTTAAAGTAATCAATAATATATTGTGATAACACTAATGCAATAAATCTAATTAAAAATCCAACACATCATGCTAGGACAAAACATATAGATATAAGACATCATTTCTTAAGAGATAACGTAAATAAAGAAATTATAATACTAGAATTTATAAGTACAGAAAATTAAATAGCTGATATTTTAACTAAAGCATTAGCACAAACTACCTTCATCAAATTAAGAAGAGAACTAGGAATATGTTCATTTACAAAATCAAGAAATAATAACTTTTACTATTTACAAATTAGAAAGAAAAATGAAAAACAAAATTATCCTGTATATGTCGACGTACCTCGGATGTTTATGTCGACATACCTGGCGGTTTTCACAAAAATTGTTTTTCCGTTCCACTTTCAAAATTCAAAAAATAATTATTTAACCACCATATTTTGACTCCAAACCCATTTTCTTAATTAAGTAATAATGGATCCATCCAACTCCAAACATCTGAGAGAAGAATCAAGCTTATTTCGTGACTTCACATTCTCAAAACTAAGCAATATCGAAAAAGAATTAAAGCATATTCTATCAATGTTTACTGAATTTGAAGTAATGCAAATTCGATTCAAAAACGAACAAGAGAAACAAGAAAGAACGTTGAGGAATCTGGAGAAACATCTATTGGATAATGATGATGATGATGATAAAGATGGAGTACATCATGTAGGAGAAATCAGTTATGACATTCATGGCAATTTAGTGGAACAAAAAGGAAACTTTTGTTTTCACTCTCCAAATTGCTCCATCTTCAAATCACTGATAGTTAAAACAAAACATTAATTTGTGAATGTAATAAGTGTTATGGGTATGAATTTGTTTTAGTTTGGTTTTTATGTTTGGTTTGAACTTGCGGGGTTGCTTTAGTTTAATTGCATAGTCTGGTTTGTCTTATTAATTTGGTTTATTTAACTTGTATGAGTGATTTGTTTAAACTTGTATATTTGCTTTAGTTTGATAACATGGTTTTGTTTGTTCTAAATAAATTAGTTTGATATGGATGATATGTCTTGAATGTATGGTTTGAATAAATGTAATTATAAATGTGTGTGTGTATAAAGTAATTTCTCAAAAATATTATTACGCAACTAATACTGGTTTTGATTCCATATACAACGTTATCACATTTCATAACATTTAACTTTTTCATATTTAAAGGAAGTTTATTTTTTTTATCCATTTTTGTTAATGACAAAAGGGGAGAAAAATATAAAATATAATATATGCATATACTAAGGGAGAGTTATTCAAAATAGGGAAGTTAACCAATTTAGGGGGAGTTACACCATATGTTATAATAAACATATTTACACGGTTGTAATCATAGAAAAGGAGGAGATTGTTAATACCACAAATAATAATTTTAATGACAATAACCAGATAAATATAGGTACGAATGTTTTTCCAATTTGTATAGAATATTTTGAAGGATATTACGCAGGTTTATACAAGTACAAGATAATAAAGTTTGAAGACTGGTTAATATAAAGACTAGAGAACAAGATTCAGAGATGATCAAGACAATTGAAGACTCATTAGTTTAAAGACAAAAACATGAAGAGTTCAAGACTATAAATATAGTTAATAGACATAAATAAATTTGTTAAAGTCCTTGAATAACAACATTCTTCTCTTTGAATATTCTCTTACCAAAATATTTATTTTATTTTCAAAATATATTTCTATAAATATTTTACATATTTTATATATATTAAAGTGTTTAAAAACTATTTTTCAAATATCATAATTTTGTAACACTTTAAAGTGTTGTTGTTTTTCTCAAAAAACAAGGGCATTGTTAAAAAGTTTTTTTAACATTTGACCAGTTGTGATTTTTGCCTTCATCTCTTTGCGAATAGATATGTCCCTTCAAAAAGTATATAAAGGGGACTGGAAAACAAATTTAATAACTACTTTCTCTCCATTCTTCTTACTCTAAATTCTCATTATATATTTCACAAAATCTACTTTCTATACACTTCAAATCTACTCAAATTCAATCTCTACTTCAATACATTCATTCTTTATAATCTGCTAACTATTTTGCAAGTATTCTTTCAACAATTCAAATATCAAAATGCTATAGAAGGCCTATAGGATATTCTGTATCCAAGTTACAACTGTTTGTATTTGGAATCAATAACTCTCTACTACTATTTTGTGTAGGTGTGCTTGTTGCCCGTTCAAATCAAGTGGATGTTCTTGTTGCCCGTTCAAATCAAGTGGGTATGCTTGTTGTCTATTTAAATCAAATGGGCGATCATGTTGCCTGGTTAAATCAAGATGGTCTAACCTAAGCTCAAAAAATTAGGAGGGTGTATCTTGATGCCTTGAAATCAAGATTGTATTCTGGTTTGCTTGCTACCTGATTAAATTAGGTGTTTGAAAGGATATATATACATATACCATACAGGATTTGATGTATGATCGGTCAATTCGAATCAATATAAAACTCCTGCTGTCATCTCTCTTACTTTTACCTTTTTTTACTACATTTATATATACCTACGGCTGCCTGTTAATATATATTCATGTTGATTATCTATATTCTGATTTAAATATTAAAACTACTTAGAAAAGTTCCACATAAGTTACAAAATACTATGCACCCCCTCTGGTGTTAAAGTAGCCTTAAGATCTGTTAACATTAGTATAATTTATATTACATCATTTCCTATAATACCACCTTCTTGCTAAAGGAATTTCTTTCTAAAGAAATTAATTATTTGTGAAGGACTTGGATATGATCTAAGATTCTAACATAGTAATTGATCCATAGATGAAATAAATTTAACTAAACTCAAAACGAAAACAACTTATTAGAATGTCTAATAATAGTTATCATACATTAAAGATAAACTATGGGTTTCTTACCGACGTCGAGAAAATGAATTTATAGTAACAACAATCTCCACAGCTGTTGATAGGCCATGGAGAGTACAAACTCTACAACATGGCACGACGCTTTAAATTTGAAATGGATGCCAAATAGATTGTGAAATATGATTTTGTTAATTTTACCCGAATTGATATGATTCAGCGACCCTGAATGAGTCTTCAAGAAGAAGATCGATGCAGTTGGAATTGGATAAAGAAATGTTGAAACAAAATGACTTCATTGGTTTTAAATATTGGAATTGGTGGAGTAATTTCGCTAGTCAATATGCTTAAATTCCATTTGGATTCTGCTCGCAAATTATCAAGATACGACTTTGAGTTTTGATACATTGATGTTGAAACAAAACTTCCAAATGATGAACTTCTTATAAAGGAATGTTTAGACTCAAACTTCATAAGTGTCAGTCGAATTTTTCATAAGTAAGAAGGCAAATTGACCAAGGTGTCTCAGCCTTGCCCGGTCAGGTCCAAGCCGACTGGGTCCAAGTCAGCTTGTAAGCCAGCCACGGTTGGGATAGATCAATTGAGTTTTCATGTGTGTGATGACAGCCCAAATCCATCATATGCTTGCATTGGCTCTTCTGCTCAATTGCACGTGAAGCCTTCTACTAGTAAAGCCTCCCGGTGCAGCAACCCTAACAACCAGCTCGCTCGTTAAGACAAGACACAAGCCCAGCTCGGCCCATCTCCCATTAGCCGACCGACTTTCTCTCTGGCCCACTTGCAAGCCGCCAACATGCCAACATGCTTGCTCAAGCATCTCTCCGTCAACTACCTCCCAATCGGTATAGTTTGAGACTTCCTCTAGGGCTCCCATCATCGATTTAGCTTTGATACCGCTACCTATGATCTGCACTCCATCTCATCTCATCTTACCTGGTTCAAACCCTTGGCTTTTGCTAGGTCCCCATCGCCCTTATGGTCTCAGCAAATCATCTTGGTCTGACCTTCCACCTAGGTATGCGAGAGCAAAGCGATAAGAGGTACAACTAGATGCACCTATTTCTGGCAAGAAGCATGTTCCATTTCCTACAAGCATACTGCAAGTACAAGCACTTTTAATGCAAAGCATGTTAGAGCATGCTTCTGGTACAGTTCCATCGACGTTCATCTCAACCACGCATTCCTTTCTTTCGTTGGCTATCTCTTATTAGATCTGTTCAACTAGACCAATGACAAGGCGTGCTTCATACCTATTTTATGGCATGATCTTAACCGTTCAAGAATCGGTTCAACTGTTATAAAAACCCATTCATGACCACTTCCAAGGGGTTGGTTGGGCCCTCAATAGAGGGGACTCTTGGTTTTTGATTGGGCCCTTGGTGGAGGGGACCCTATGTTGGTTGGGCCTCCAGTGGAGGAGACCCTAGGTTGGTTAGGCACCGATTGAAGATACCCTGGGTTGGAACCTAGAATCCACTACTCAAATATCCTAATACAACAGCTCCTAGAGTTCAGCAGCTCCTTGAGATTAGCATCTTCGTTTAGTCTTCGTCGCATCTTCCTTTTCCTTATTATTCTCTTGTAATTCCTTGTAATTGTAAGAGAGCTATATATTAAGAGGACGTCATAATGGACATAGGCAGCTTGGCCAAACCACTTCATCCGGTGTCATTTACCTTTGAATGCTCTTTTCCCATCATTGTTCCATCATTAAGCCTAGTGATTATAAAGCATTATCATAATTCCGAGATTGACAAAAAATACAGTCAACATTCTGGTGCTAGAGGGAGGGTCAACCTCCAATCTTGTGGTTAGAAGTTTCCCATGCAAGCTCTTTCCCCACTTGGTACCTCACATCCAACATCAACATTGGCAGCGGTAGATGGTTTTCTACTGCCTCCTCCAGTCACCAAGAAGATTCCTCAACTGTCTCAATTTGGCTTCATGTCGTGCGTAATTACTGTGTGCACCCGCTCATCTCCTCGCATCGCTGCTACTATCGACCAAATTATGGAAACCATGCATGTGCCCAGTGTGAGGGCCACACACATCTGCTCAGATGTCTAACTTAAGATTTAGACCGCCTTGGTCAGCTCGCTTCATGGCAAACTCAGGAGTAGGGTGATCCCCTTGCTTAATCTCAGCCACCCATCGAGCACCACCTCGTAGAAATCCTTGAGACCCAACACTCCTAATTAATGCTCGGAGCAGCCCCCTGTTGGGTCACCAAATATTCTCTCATTTATCTTCGCCCTTAACGGCATCCAAATGCTGCATGCTACATGTCACAAGATGCCCAGACCCCCCCCCCCCCCCCGCTAGGGCCTTTCTCATGCCTGCTTCCGAGCCTGTAACCTCTTGTGAAGAATGCGTTGAAGATCCAAAAGCCTGGACCATTCAGCACCTTCAACCAAGCTATCCAATGAGGAAATTTTATCATGTGTTCATTACCTTGTTTGAGGATGGTTGACCTTTGCCACCCAGTACTGCGCGAGCTATCGCTCCCTTCATGTCCATTCGGTTACCGCGAGGATGGATTATCGAGTATCCATTTCCTTCTCGGGGCTGCCAGACTATCCACCAAGATTAAATCATAGTGCATTCAATTCCTTACTCGAGGAATGCCCACTATCCCATGAGTTTGGGTAAGACATCTCTCCCCTTCGTGTCGAGGTGCATTGATGATTGGGTATGTGATCGCAATGGTTCGTACCCCTTGCTCATGATGTCGCCTATCCTCCATACATGACGGGACAATATTTCCTGGACTAGCGTCGTTACCTTAAGTGATGCTAAAGTCCGACGTTCGTAGTGTGCCCACATAGAAATAAGCCAGACCAAGCTCCTTATTGCAGCTTGTTACCCCAATGAAACTTCAAGCCCTTTAACGCTTAGGTTCAAGCCAGCCCCGCTTATAGCTCCTTATTACAACGTGTCACCGTGGAGACCCTTCAAGCCCCTCAACGCTTAGTTTCGAGTCGGGCCCGCCTATAGCTCCTTATTGCAGTGTGTTATCCTAGAGAACCTTTAAGCCTCTCAGCACTTAGGTTCGAGCTAATCTCGCCTATAGCTCCTTATTGTGCATGTCTCCTTAGAGAACCTTCAAGCCCCTCAGTGCTTAGGTTCGAGCCATGTTCGCTTATGGCTCCTTATTACAGTGTGTCACCTTAGAGAACCTTCAAGCCGCTCAATGCTTAGATTCGAGTCAGGCCCACCTGTAGCTCCTTATTGCAGTGTGTCACCCTAGATAACCTTCAATACTCTTAGCGTTTAGGTTTGGGTTGGGTCTACCTATAGCGCTTTATTGCAGCATGTCACCCTAAAGAACGTTCAAGCCTCTCAATGCTTAGGTTTGTGCCAGGATCGCCCAACAGCAGAATGATGCACAGATGAGTTCACTCTTTATTCTTTCTATTTGCGAAATTATTATGAGCAACGATGCTTTGCCACTCTTCTTATCATTATACCATGCCCTTATGCATGAGTGTTCAAACCAGTGATGCACCCTAGTTCGAGCCGAGACCTACGGTCACCTAACAAAAGGTGACATGTCACCCAGAAGGACCCTCAAGCCCTCATGCACTCTGGTTCGAGCCGGGTCCGTCCGTCGGCCTACACATGACCGCTTATTACCCATGAGAACCCATAAGCCAATATGCACTTTCACTCTACGCCAATGCCAATCTCCACTTGGCACCTGGTCATCACTTGGCCCTTATGAATGCCCGAGTTTGGCCTGTCATATAATAATATTACTATTCAACATGACTTAAACATGGAACTTTTTCTAAACATAAAGCGGGAACTCCTCCTAACCGTGTATCACCCTCATGAACCTTCAAGCCCCTCAACACTTAGATTCATGCCGGGATCGCCCATCAATAAACTAGCATAGTGAAGCTCAGATGTCATTTGCCTACCTTGATACTTGATAAACGACTGTGTTGCTCGGTCAATGCTTGCTTCTTAGCCCATTAGTCACCTTGCCTATTAGTCAAAACAGATTGGTCTATCTAGTGCAAGGGACTTTGCTAGCTATCTAAGATACACTACCCTATTAGTCACAGGCAAAAAAAAAACAGAAGACAATAACTAGTTTTATAGACAACAAGTTTTCAACAAAAGATCTGTTCTTATTAATTTCAAAAGACTGCAAGGATGTAAAGCCCGTCCCGCTAGGCTTATAAAGTTTTTCAATCGCTAATTAGTTGAAAAGAAGAACATGAGAAGAGGAAGAAGAAGCATGTCAACAGTGCTCTTCAAAGTCCAGTCGACCCGTGCTCTTATCACCGCCCAGACCATGCTCGGTTGCACCAATTGCACCCAACACTTCAAGTAATCAAGAACTTGTTAAAGAAAACTGAGGGAGCCACCACCTTCGAAGCCTTCCGTATCGAATCTTGTAAGAGACCCTAAAAAGCTTCCACACAACCTTACCAAGGAGCAAACTAAGGCTTCAACCACGGTAGGAGCAATAGAGGTTACAGTTGCCACTCTTTCCAACAAAGCGCTGAAGCATCCGAACAGACCTGAGGTCGGGAATGTCAAAGCATCAAAGTAAGGAAGCCCTGGCTTTACCTGGATCATTAGTCCAAGACCGATGAGCAATCACCTTCGGGAAGATGGCTAAGAATTGTGAGAAATGTAGATTAAGGATCTTAAGGCTAGAATTAACACTAGAGGGGGGTGAATAGTGTTTTAAGAAATTTGTTAATCTTTTTGAGTTTATCTTACTTTGTTAACAATGTATACACTAATAAGACACAGATATGAACACAGAATCAAACATAGATGCAAATATAAAGTAAAAGCAGTAAAGGAAAGAACACACCGAATTTTATACTGGTTCGGAGTTACCCTACATCCAGTCCCGCACAACTAAGTATGGATTTCCTTTCAAAATCAATTCAACAATTACAACCCTCGGTTTCAAGGCTACGAGGTACACCCTCCAAAATCACAATCCTCTGGGTAGAGATACTTGATTTCCGGGGCAACAAGTTCACCCAATTGATTTCCAGGGCTACAATCACACCTTCTCTCGCTCAATTGATTACAAAAAGTCTATAACTCAGATTAGCACTTGGATCTTGTAGAGATAGTGGAGAGAATCAAAACCAGAAATTATCTAGTTAGATTCGATATTGATTTCGGCAGAGTAATGGTGTAATTTGTAAATAAAAAAGTGGAGAAGAAGAAGAGAAGTTAAATCAGAGAAAAGTATTATAAAATTCGTTGAAACTGACCCCTATTTATAGAAGAACAACAGCCATGACCATTCATGAAGAGTTATGGCGAATAGACACTTCTTTTGAAATTTGAATTTTGAATTAAACTGTCACCATGTCGACATGGTGCCTATGGGCATGTCGACATCCCTCATCCAAATTTGATGTTTTGAATTTCTATAAAAACAATATTTATCTTATATAAAAACTATTTAAAACTTTATAAATATACTTGAATATAGTTGAAATTCATAAGTAAATATAAAGAACAATATATATATATATATTATTTTAACTATAATTTAAATCAAAGTAAATAATTTAAAAGTTAAATATATTATTTGAAAAGACAGTTTAAAATCAGGAGTAATTTTGACTCTGAAAATAAAGATGTTTTGAGGCTAAAATTATTTAAAATCGAAATCGAGGGTTTTGAATCTTTTTAAAAGGAAAGTTTTGAAATCATTTCGAAAACAAGATACTTTTGAAAAATCATTTGAATTAAGATTAGTGGATACAAAACAATGTCCCACTAGATTTTTGTAGGTTCCATCCTACTTAGGGTTCCATCCCTTTAACGGGCTCGAAGTGGATTCCATTCCACGAATAAATTGGATATTAAGATGCCAGTGCTTTTCTACGAGTTTTAACAAATATTCCTAATAAAACAAACTTAACCTTGAAATCTTGAACTCTTGATAATCTTGATACTCATGAGTCTTCTATCTCTATATCTTGAATCTCTATACTGTTCAGTCTTCATTCTTGATACCTGCATGGTTAGATCCTACATATACATATATATCTAAACTTTTAATGTTAGTATTTATATTTTATAATCTATTCTAAGGTTGTTGTCATCAAAACCATCATCTCATGGACTAACAATCTCCCCCTTTTTGATGATGACAACCTTTGTTTATAAAATATTACTTCTATCCTAATAACTCTAATAACTCCCCCTCAATCTATGCCTAACTATCCTATTTTATATTTCTCCCCCTTTGTCATTAACAAAAACCATCCTAAAACCATAAAACTATAAAACTCCCCCTTAAACTAATACTATATAACATGTGATGATAATGATAGTGTTATCATAAATAATCAACACTTAACTCTAAAAAATAGAACTTAATCCTAAATTACTAACTATCCTAACTAAGAATCTATGATAATGCTTATAATAGTTAGAAATCAAATATAGGAACATAAATTATTTATTAAGTATATTTCAACACACTCATCAAAACCAATCATGTCAGACAAGTCAAACAAATCAATCAAGTCAAACAAGTCAATCAAGTCAAAAAAGTCAATCAAGTCAAACAAGTCAATCAAGTCAAACAAGTCAATCAAAACATCAAAAACTAATAATCCTATATTATAAGACAATACTACAAACTCCTCCTAAATAAAATACACTCGTTATGTATACATGTATGCAATATGTAGTTTGTAATGCAGTATGAAATGTATGACATATGCAATGTAGCATGAGATGATATGCAGAATGAAGTGCAACTTGTGATGCAAATGATTATGATATTTCATGCATTGTAATTTATGATGTAATATGCAATGAAATGTGATATGAAATAGGATGCATAATGATATGTAATATGAAACAAAACTATAATGAAGAAATAATAATAATAATATGCAGAATGATATGATGATATATATACTACGGTAAGTGATATTCAGATTATAAGATAAACATGAGTGATAAGTAATATCTAATTGACAAGCATATATATATATATGTGTGTGTGTGTGTGTGTGTGTGTGTCTATGTATGTATACATATATCAAACTATTTATTATAAAACACTTCAACCAAACAAAGGTAAAACACACCAATTACTAGACTTAAGTTAAGGAAACTAATGAATGAGACTGAAAGAGTTGTAAAGAAAGAGTTTAAAGGTAATAAATGGTATTAAAACTATAACATATTCATGAAAGGTAGTAATCACACTCAATATCAAAATCAAATTGATAAGAAATATGGACTTTAAACTGCATATATGATCAAATATGGTTTTTTTTTAAAAATTAATACCCTAATTATTTAATTATTTAAAATGATTTTTTATTAACTTGGTTGATTTTTTTTAAGAATCCAAACTTCCATGTTCTTAACTTACTAATTAAAACCTTTATATCAAATTATTATTGATTTAAATATTTAGAAACATGTTTAAACATCTTTTAAATTTAAAAAATATCATAATGAAATATTAAATAAAATATTAAAGATTGAAAAACTAAAATAAACATGTGTTACATTAAGGCTTCTTACATTAAAAATTTAATTAATTTAAAAAATATTTAAACATAAAATTACTTTTTAAATATTCTAATATAAGTTAGAAAATAACTCTAAAAAGAATAGAGAAAAATACTTAGTTTAAATATCAATTTTTTAAAATTTCAAACAGAAAAGATAGCATTTACAGAATGTTTTAAAAAGTTTTTGCAATAAAATATATTCAAAACATTATAAAATAAAAACTGTAGCTTTTACCAAATGCCGTGTAAAGTTTTTGAAACTCTACAGCGTTTCAAAGCACAGAAATGCTATAAAAACGAATTTGCAGTACTTACAAAACATTACGGAAGAAAAGAAGCATTTTAGAAATGCTATCTAAAATTCCGGTCATGTGATGTGGTGCAATCTTATTAATTGAAGAAATATATAAATAGAGCCTTATTCTAACATTCTAAATTCATTCTACTAATTTCTTAAAGATATAAAATTAGTATCTTAAAAGAAATAGAGTATGAGAAGTAAAAATAAAATTAGAAAAGTTGAAATCATAATTAATGAATGTATGCTTTTCTACTTAGTATAGTTGTAATAAATTAGTTGTAGATTTTATTTGAAAGAAAACACATTTTAAAAGACTTTTAAAAAATTTAGACTTGTATAACGATATTTATACTATGGTGTGTCGATATATGGACCAAAATATCAAAACTTATAAAAGAGATAAATTTATATACCTAACTAAATGCATAAATATATATTTCTAAATGCATAGATATATATTTCTAAATGCAACAATAAAGATGAAATAATAGTAAAGCGTACCAATTTTTGCATTCCATCTTTCTAACTTTGCTGTTCCTCCATTGTTGTGAACCACACATTTATATCTTTTGAATTTGACGATGAGATATGTTCTATTGCGACGGGCTCGTTTTTCTGATCATCGTAGTATATTCATTTGCTGAATTTGAAGACCGTATGAGAAAGATACGGATGATTTAGTAAATTGACCAACTTGGCGCCAAAACTTTGAATTCGAATTTTGAATGAATGGACACTTCAACCACTATAAATATGCCCAACGGTCACCACTTTTCATACAAATTCCTCCTCTTCATCTTCTTCCCGTTTTTCTATATACTATCAAACTTCTAGAAGGCATATCTCCTTCGTTTCTTAACGGAATTGGATGAAACCAGCGGCAAATCGAAGAAGATGGAAAGGGCTACGATCTAGTAATAGTTTGGTGTCAAATTTGGACGGTATTGTGATGCAACAGGCCGAACAATAGAAGAAATGTAGAAGATCCCGTACACAGTTTTTCAGTTTTGAATAGCCAACTTCAAACTGTCATATCTCACTCAATTTTGATCGGAATATGATGATCCACCCATCAAAACGACCGCGAGAACAAGAACTACAATCTGAAAAGGAGTGGAAACAAAATAGTCAAATCTCTGGATGCATTTTGAAGAATACCTTTGACAATTTTGCCTTCTTTTTCTCTTTGTTCATCAAAACTTCATTTGACCATAACTTGGTCATTTCTTGACGAATTCACACGAAACCAGTGACATTGCGAAGCAGATGGAGAGAAGTATAGTATCAAATCAAGTTGTAGATGAGAACCCAAAGTTTTGAATTGATCTGGTACCCATTTCTTTGTCGATTTCCATTATATATCCATTTGTTCTTCTTGATCGATGAATGATTATCTGGTATCTTTTAACCAACAATCATTAGACATAACTCTTCTCCTGCAAAACAAGATAACTTTTTAAAGAATCAAGTGACTTTTCAAAATAACTAAATATAATTTTAAACAACAATATCATGATGATTCTATGACATATTCATATGAAAACAGTGTTAATAATTTTATAAAAAAATTGCCATTTTCAAAATTTTCAAAATTCAGATTATGAATGTTTGAAAACCTTGCTCTGATACCAAATGTGAGAAATGCGGATTAAGGATCTTAAGGCTAGAATTAACACTAGAGGGGGGGTGAATAGTGTTTTAAGAAATTTGTTAATCTTTTTGAGTTTATCTTACTTTGTTAACAATGTATACACTAATAAGACACATATATAAACACAAAATCAAACACAGATGCAAATATAAAGTAAAAGCAATAAAGGAAAGAACACACCAGATTTTATACTGGTTCGGAGTTACCCTACATCCAGTCCCGCACAACTAAGTACGGATTTCCTTTCAAAATCAATTCAACAATTACAACCCTCGGTTTCAAGGCTACGAGGTACACCCTCCAGAATCACAATCCTTTGGGTAGAGATACTTGATTTCCGAGGCAACAAGTTCACCCAATTGATTTCCAGGGCTACAATCACACCTTCTCTCGCTCAATTGATTACAAAAAGTCTATAACTCAGATTAGCACTTGGATCTTGTAGAGATAGTGGAGAGAATCAAAACCAGAAATTATCTAGTTAGATTCGATATTGATTTCGGTAGAGTAATGGTGTAATTTGTAAATAAGAAAGTGGAGAAGAAGAAGAGAAGTTAAATCAGAGAAAAGTATTATAAAATTCGTGGAAACTGACCCTTATTTATAGAAGAACAACAGCCATGACCATTCATGAAGAGTTATGGCGAATAGACACTTCTTTTGAAATTTGAATTTTGAATTAAACTGTCACCATGTCGACATGGTGCCTATGGGCATGTCGACATCCCTCAGCCAAATTTGATGTTTTGAATTTCTATAAAAATAATATTTATCTTATATAAAAACTATTTAAAACTTTATAAATATACTTGAATATAGTTGAAATTCATAAGTAAATATAAAGAACAATATATATATTATTTTAACTATAATTTAAATCAAAGTAAATAATTTAAAAGTTAAATATATTATTTGAAAAGACAGTTTAAAATCAGGAGTAATTTTGACTCTGAAAATAAAGATGCTTTGAGGCTAAAATTATTTAAAATCGGAATCGAGGGTTTTGAATCTTTTTAAAAGGAAAGTTTTGAAATCATTTCGAAAACAAAATAATTTTGAAAAATCATTTGAATTAAGATTAGTGGATACAAAACAATGTCCCACTAGATTTTCGTAGGTTCCATCCTACTTAGGGTTTCATCCCTTTAACGGGCTCGAAGTGGATTCCATTCCACGAATAAATTGGATATTAAGATGCCAGTGCTTTTCTACGAGTTTTAACAAATATTCCTAATAAAACAAACTTAACCTTGAACTCTTGAACTCTTGATAATCTTGATACTCATGAGTCTTCTATCTCTATATCTTGAATCTCTATACTGTTCAGTCTTCATTCTTGATACCTGCATGGTTAGATCCTACATATACATATATATCTAAACTTGTAATGTTAGTATTTATATTTTATAATCTATTCTATGGTTGTTGTCATCAAAACCATCATCTCATGGACTAACAAGAATAGGTCTAAGCTAAAGGCAATATCCATCTCAAGAAGTAGAAATCCAAGTAATCGATCTGAACTGCAATTGACAAACATAGTTTAGCCCCCAAAGAGCTAACTCCTTCCATTTAATTCTAAATTTTTTTGATAAAAATCCAAGTGCTCAAGAGCAATAGAAGGGGAATAGGAAGACAAAATAATATGTTTTTTATCAATTGAAAACCATGCAAAGTTCGAGTTTGCGAAAGAAATTGCATGCTAATAACTCCATGAGTTCAAAGGGGAAGAAGAGGGAAATACACTTGTCCTTTCGATCGCAACCATTATGATCAAAAAGGAAAAAAAGATCCTAACCTTTCAAGAGTGATAAGTGTCATGTCACACCACGTGCCTAGACAAAATGACACATCCATACCACGTCTCGAGAAGAATAACCATAGTAGCCAATGGTGTAATGCCACGTGGGTGACGCATTGATTGCATAGTAGAACCATCAATCAATGGAGTCTTCAAGATTTTACAAGTCCACGCCCACTTACGGGCACATACTTGGGGGAAAATGTGGCTCAAATTTTTCATAAGTAAGAAGGTAGACTGATCAAGGTATCTCAGCCCAGCCCGATCCGGTCCAAGTCAACTCATAAGCCAGCCATGGCTGGGGGAAGGTTTACTGAGTTTTCCTATGTGTGATTATAGCCGAATCCAACCTAAACCCGTATCCCTCCTCTGATCATTGCACATCAAGCCTTTTACTAACAAAGCATCCCAATGCGGCAACCCCAGCAACCAGCTTGCATGTTAAGACAAGGCCCAAGCCTGGCATGGCCAATCTCTCATTAGCCAATTAACTCATTGGCCCACTTACAATCCATCAACAAGAGAGCTCACTTGCTCAAGCATCTCTCCCTCAGCTATCTCTTGATCAACATAGTTTGAGACTGCCTCGAGGGCGGTCAGTCATCGATCTAGCTTTGATACCGCTACCTACGGTCGGTTCTTTGACTTATCTCACATGGTATGGACCCTCAGCTTTAGCCATGCCCTATTGCCATTATGGTCTCAACAAACTAGCTTAGCCTATCCTACCACCTAGGCATGTTTGAGAAAAGTGATAAGGGGTACAACCAAACATACCTATTACTGACAAGAAGCATGTCCCATTCCTATAAGCGTACTACAAGTACAAGCACATTTAATGCAAAGCATCCTAATATAGTTTTACCGGCCTTCATCTCAACCACAAATTCCTTTCTTTCGCTAGATGCCTCTCATTAGATCCATTCAACCAATGGCCAGACGTGCCTCATGCCTATTTTGCGGCATGATCTTAGTGTCCAAGCATCAGTTCAACTACTATAAGAACCTCATGCATAGCCACTTCCAAGGGGTTGGTTGGGCCGTCGATGAAGGGGACCCCAGGTTGTTGGTTGAGCCCCCGATGAAGGAGCCCTCGGTTTTGTTAGGCCCTCGGTGGAGGGGACTCTGGGTTGGTTGGGCCCCATGGAGGGGACCCTAGGTTAGGACCCGGATGGTTGGAACCTAAAATCCGTTAGTCAAATCTCTTGATATAGCAGCTCCTAAAGTTTAGTAGCTCCAATAGTTTAGCAGCTCCCTAAGATTAGCAACTTCGTTTAGTATTAGATGCATCTTCTTTTTTCTTATTATTCTCTTTTAATTCCTTGTAACAATAAGAGAGTTGTATACTAAGATGACTTCACACTGGACGTAGGCAGCTTGGCCGAACCACTTCACATTTGGTGTCATTTACCTTTGAATGCTCTTTTCCCTTCGTTATTTCGTCATTAAGCATAGTGATTACCAAGCAACTTTTTCTCTTCACAATGCATTATTATAACTCTAAGGTTAACGAAAAATACAGTCAACAATAACTAACATCGAATATAGCAAGTCAATCTTAAATTCATGTTTAACCTTAATTAAGGAGCTTTAAGTTGGAAATGTTCAAAATGAGAGGTTGTGGCAGGGTTAACTATAGAGGCTAAGCACAACGTCTTGAATAGTGCCAAAGTAAAAGCAGTATATGAGCGCAAATTAATAGGAGAGCTAGGGGTGTTCCCACCATTGAGAATCCAATAACATACCGTGATACCAATATTGTAATACAGATTGCCATAAGAACTAATAGCTCGATAAAAGTTTAAAATATGTTCTCCCTAGTTAACACATGATAAAAGAGTTTATCAACTATGGGGAAATATATTCGAAAAATACATAAAAAACAAATGTCATAGATTCATTCACCAAGGCCTTTCTCAATCAAGTTTAGATAAACAGATTGAAGGTATGGGCATGAGGCACCATGGTTGGCCACAAGTGCAAGTGGAAGATTGATAGAGTTAAGGGTGTGTCTAGGAGCAATTATGCAATTTATTATGTGACTTAACTCTTATAAGAGAATCTTGCTTGAAATGATGTATATGTATAGGTTAGTTTTCTTTTATGTGTGTGTGTGTGTGTGTGTTGTTATATGGATATATAAAAATAATGTTAATAACACATTAAACATATATAAGTAGAAAATCCTTAGGAGAAATATTTTATCGATTGCAGTTATGAATGTGTTCATAACTATTAGTATTAAATTAAGATAAACATATAAATACTTACCCTTTAAATGTTTCTAGTCAAGATGTAATGAGAAAGGGACATCGATACGTCTGTCGAGGCTAGTGCATGTAACACTCTCCATATGGTAGATGGTGATTTAATCATGATCGTTGGTGGCACCAAGGGGTTATGTACTAGTGGTTGTTAGGACCAATCACCGAAAGACTCGAGGAGAGTCTTTTATAGGTTAATATAACTAAGTCAAAATATAAGATCTCACAGTAATGACATACAATAGTCTTTAGACTTGTGTGTACTGTCGATCTTGAGTAGCTATGATACACTTTGATTATGGTTAACCACTTGGCATGTCGACCTTATTACGACCATAATTGGTAGAGGATTCGTCTTCTTTATTGTAGAAGGTTAGTATCACCATATTTGGTAGTCAACTTGAAGTCAAAATCTCTACCTAGAATAAATTGGTTAATCAATAAGATTGAACTAAGAGCTTTAAAGTGGTATATACAATTAAGTATGGATATTAATAGAGTTTTTAACCTTGGACCAAACTATATATATATATATCAAAGTGATATCATGAGATGAAAAGAATAGATGTACAAAAGGTCATTACTAGATGGGCTTAAAACAGATTAGAAACTGGATTTTGCCTGAACAATCTATGCTTATGCCAAATACTGTACTTCAACAAAGTCCGTACATGCTTCAGTATTTAAATTATTTAAATATTATCCAAGGATAGAGTTCACACTAAAGAGTCAACACAACGGAATTATTCATTATTCTCGAATTCGATTGATGTAAGAATTAATCTATAAATGTTATAAATTAATAATAAAATTAGCGTAAATGTTATATTAAATTGGAATGAAATTTTTAATTATTTATTGAAATCAAAAATCAATTAAAATGATGTATAAAAGTTGTACATCGATATAATGGGTCGATGGACATTTTGACCAAGCTAAAGTCAAATGTAGGCTAACCATACTAGATTGAGGAAGGGGCAAAGGGATTTAGTTTCCTAGGGTTTGAGGAAAATGAACGAGATATATATACATATACATACATACATATAATAAAAAAATTATTTCCTGAAACTTTCGACTTCAGTAAAAAAATACACAAATTTTTTTATTTTAGAAAAAGTCAAAATGAATTTAAAATTTTAATGTTTGAAAATTTCAAAACTACGTTTTTAAAATGTATGAATCTAAATTTAAATAAAATATATATACTATTATACATATATTTTCTCCGGTTTTTCTGATTGATTTTTATTTATTTTGAATTAATCAAATTGTTTTAAACTTTAAATTATTAAATATCCAAACTCTTTTGAACTAGTCATATTTTTTAATTAAAATAAGTTATTTTAATTACATACATATAAGCTTATATATATGTATGTTGAACATACAAATTTTATGTTATATATATAAAATAGTATTATATGTATGTTTATGAATATAAATGTTAATTTAATGAATGTCTGAAAAATAATATTATTAATATTGGTGTAGGTATATTAACCATTGGATGTTAATATATATATGTATATATGTATATATATGCATGTGTGTATGTATGTGCGTGTGTATCCATTCGACATTATTATTATCATATCACCATATGCATTTGTCATTCGTAAGTCACAATTGTTAATTATATGCATGTTCTTATATTACCCCTAAGTTACGTCATACCTTTCTAATATAGTTCTGATGTTTGTAATATGATAATAAACATATAAAGTCACTAAAACATAAAAACAAATTAATAAATTAATTTTGAATTATATTAACAATAAACTATTACTATTAAATAATAACAAATGAATATTTTAAATAAAATTAAATATTTTTCAAAACATTTTTATTAAAAAATACCAAATATGATTAATATAAAAATTATTATTCATACAAACACAAAATAAGATCTTCTGCAAATTAACAAAAGGTTTTTTTTAATTCATCCTCTTACATCCGCTGCCAATGCACTTGATCCAAACAAGATCAACATGTGAGTTTACAGTGGTCAACCTATGGTTGAAAATGGTCGTGAATGTATTTTGAATCCTTGTGTCTTTTTAATCACATCTCTTTGTTTCAACCTTCTCATATTTCACTCTTCCGCTACTTCTCTTCAATTTCAGATAGTAACAATCCCTCGTATGCACTACATCCTCTATAAAAGCCATTACTCTCTCGAGATCAAATCATAAATTCAGAATAACATTTCTGCTCTCTAAGGTCTATTATTTACTTCTATCATATTCTTGATTATATTCACTGTTCTTTTCAACTCCATAATCGTTTATAATTAGTTTGCCTCCTATTCTGCCTACTCATTCATCTTGGAGATATACTATGTGGGATATAGGAATTTTGTACTACATCATTGACATATTAGTGTATTCAAACAAAGTGAAGTCCAGTCCATTTTTTTTTGAAATTAGTACTTAGATGGTAGTATATATTAGTATTACAAGCCTTAGATAGTATACAACATATTGCATATCAATATATGTTCGAATCACGCTACGATTTCGAACTTATAACCTCTCGCACCAAAGTCAAAGCACCTAACCACTAAGATAGTGGTGCTAGTCCTGCTGCATAATCATTTATACTTATTGTTGAAGTATGGGAGTCAATAGAGTCGAAGTCCTGCTGTAGTGTCCTCAGACAATCACGTTGATCGTTCATTTTAGTTGTTCTGGTAGTTGTAGAAACCCATTTCTCTGAATCAGGTGAGGGTAATTAGTAAAAGTCCCGAGGGTGTTATGGGACTATACGTAGAACGAGGGAGCCGGTATAAAATTGACTATGCGATATACTTTCTATATTCTGCTGTATTTATTGTTTATTACTTTGATTATCTATATTTAATCATATTTAATCCAGACATCGCGACTTTATAGAGCACAACTCTAACTCTATCACATCATGCATCTCATTGGCATGAATATAAGATTTGATTAAGACTACTAAGTCATGCACAGAAAATCCTCATGAACTACCCATTTCTATGTGGAATTATGTAGGTTTATGACGAATGGGCAAGTGTATTCAACCCTTGAGTGCTTACATTAAATGTTTGTCATTTTTGAGTTGTTGCATCCATTTTTGTTGTCCCTGTGAGCAGTTATATCGATCGTTCACATTTTGTGTAAGGGATGTCCTGTTGTCTATATGTAATATAAGACCATTTCAATATTATGTACACTTCTACATAGCGTGGTCGTGGATTTTGTCAATTCCACTCTCTTATCGTGACAACATTTTATCAGTTCTTTTTTTCCTTCCAAAACAGTAAAAAAGGAAGGGTGAAATGTGACGAGCAAGAGCTTTATACATGCTTGGTGTGTATAAGATACACGTAGTTTCCGCGCATGTATTTAATACACGCTAAATACATGTTCAACTATATAGGATCTGATGTTGAGCTTTTTTGACACATGAACCTCTTAAGTTTATGTCTCATTGAATTTCACTATTTTATGCATTAAAGGAAGTAAATGCCTCATATGGTCTCTGATAGCATTAATGAAAATTTACAAGTCAGATTTAGTTTCACTTATGAGCAGAACATAGTTTTTAATGTCCGACACCATTGTCCCCAATGATTAGGCGCATCGATTTTGATAAGTGAGGTCACATGTTCAAATGCTGTGTAACCATTGCACATGTGTTGAATATACATGCTAATACTATCACGTATGTACCCAATTTAAATTAAAAAAACATAGACCTCGCTCACAGAGAACGTAAACGCTGCCAAAAAGCGGTTTGAGATAAGTCGAACATAATTAATATATCAACGGTTTAATAATCCGGGTTTGAACTTTCAAAAATGCAACATTTCAATCGTATGTTTTGATTACGTCCGACGTGATCCCTATTTTTCCTAATTTTTTTAAATCATTTTGTAAATACATAATAATGCTTTCTATCCAATACTAAACATACATTAATTAATAATAACCAATTAATAATTATTGCAAATAAAAAATAATCATCCAACCTTATCCAAGACCCACCTCCAATCAAATTTTTGTACACACGGCAACCTTTTTAATCTAATCAAACATTTTCGCCAACTCACCCAAAGTTTTAACTGAATTAGTACACACATACTCCAGAATTCAAATCAAACGCTTGAGATTCATTCATTTATCATCAAAGGGTGAGATTCCATTTGCCTCCATCAAAGCGACTTCCTATTTCTTCATCGCGCTATTCAAGCGTACGCAAACTCTTCCCTCTTTCCTATTATTTTTTCCATCTGAATATTATTTCTCTTTGTTCACTGCGATTTAGGGTTAGGGTTTTCTGTTTGAATCTTGAAGTTCTTTTGCTGAAAGTAATTTTCAATGGAAGAAGTAACAAATGCTGTTGAGAATCTCCACATAAGCGGCGATTCTAACAAAAGGAATCGAATTCAAGTTTCCAACACCAAAAAGCCACTATTTTTTTACGTTAATCTCGCTAAGGTTTATCTACGAACTGTTTAAATTCGTTTCGGTGCAATGAATGTTTTACAAATTTTAGTTTATTTATTTATTTTTCATTTTATTTTGCAGAGGTACATGCAGCAGTATAATGATGTTGAGCTTTCTGCGCTTGGGATGGGTAAATTATCTTTATTTAGTAAAATTTGCACTATTTTTGAATTAATTCTGTTTGTGCCTCTCATTTAGATTGTTTCTTACATCTGATGAGTGCATTAATATGTTTGTGTGATTTCTAAATGTTTAAGTACTGGAACCAAAAATTGTATGCAGTGGGGGCAGCCCAAAAAGATATAGTTAGGCATGTCCAAAAATCTGAAACCTGTTAACATTTTTATTCAATATCCAGTATCTGAAAAGTGGATGGAGATATCCAGTATTCGAACAACATTCCAGATGTTGATGTGGATATGATGGTATACTTATCCATGTCATACATCATCGATTATTTACGTGGCAATAATACAATATTGTGAGAATAACTGCATTTTTGCATTAAAAATACCACATGAGAAAAACTGCAGTTTTACACTAATAATGTATATGCAACTTCGGGTTATAAACTGTAATTCTGATCATATTAACTGCATTTTATACATGGAAAACTGGATTTTTATGTAAAATACAATAATTCTATGTGAAAAAGGTGCCTTCATATTTGAAAATATGCTCTACAAATCGCTTTTCAGACTACCTTCTATTTCAAATTTCACAGACACTCACGCACGTGCGTGTAGAAAACATCTGTGGATGCAGATATGAATTATCAGATGTCAGTGGATATTTGATATGGATACAGTTGCAGATTTTGATTTTCCGATATGGATACACCACTGTATGACTTCGCCATTCACATTCTCCCTAATAATGAGACTTTAAAAGTTTTAGTTGTGGAATCATAAATTGTTTGTAGGGGGAATACCAAAAAGATATAGCATCTGCCTTTCTTCACATTTCTTTGTAACAATAAATGTGCAATTAAATATTAAATCAGTCCTTAAAATAACTATTTTAAACTGAATTTAATTACGCCAATTACTCGGTTAAAAGTAATTGAATGTCAGATTGAGTGATATGAGTGTGGTTAATTTCCGCTGCATCCTGGGGTATTCTCTTCTATTCCCATGTCATGTCATGTAGACCGTATTTAAATTTTAAATTCAACATACCCGATACCTGAATTCCATGTTTGTCTTGCATAATTATCATGCATGCTGGTTTTTTTTTTTAAATAATAACTGCATGCTGCTCACATGTCAGTGTATAGTCCTGTCATGTTACATACCATGTACTGTTTTGCTTGAATGCTTGATTGGTTCATGTATTGTGTTAAAATATACAGTGTTTGTTTGCTGTTGACCTCATAATGTTATGTTTTTTCTTTCCAATATCTATCTTGACAAAGTTTTTCTTATATTATGCACATAATATAATTGGTATTCTTTGGTTTTTGTCAGTAAGTAGATGACAAGTTGATGATGTGGTCTCTATTAAAAATGAGACAAGAAAAGGGGTCTTGTTGAGATTCTACAGACTATAATTTACAATCAGGTTACACTAAGTATCTATAATGCTGAACTTAATTTATATTTTACAAGATTAAATATTTACATATTCTATGTTTAGGTTGACAGCTCACATAATTAACTGGAATAAAAACCATAAATCAGGGTACCAGCATGGTCATTTATCGTGTTCTGATTTCGTGTATAAATATCAACTATCAATAAAACTTATCGCAATATACAAACTTACCAAAAATTGGTTGAGAGTCATTAAACATGCACATGTGTGTGAATGTGTATGTGTATGTGTATATGCATATACATGTATAAAATGAAATTTCAATTTGTGGACTTTGATAAATATAGATAAAACAGTACTCAGAGATAGCAATGTGATAGCTTGTGCACTAGGTAAATCCTTTACCCTGATAGTTTTTATGTAGTAGATCATGTATTCAAATTATAAATAACAATAGTACATGTCTATGTGTCAAACTTTTACGTTGATAACACAATAGGTATACTTGAGAATTACAAACTCCTATGAGATGACTCTTGCCAATCATGCATGTACTTGGTTGCATGCATATGTTGAAAAAAATGCATAAAGCATCGTTAACCAAAAGTTTAAAAGTGTAGATTTACCGTTCGACACTTTTAAATTTTTTGTTGGTTTCGAGTTTCAATCAAGGTTTAAATATCATATACCATTCATGTCTTATTTTGGGATTTTCACACAATATCATATACCAAGTTAGATCTTAGACGAAATAAATGTACCCAGGATGAACATCTCTGATTTCAAAAGAATATATCGACAATATCTCAGAGTAATATATGAATTTAAAATTGTTGCTTTATTAATATATGTAATATATAGCATAATAAAAATAGTAACATACTTGATTTGCATACAAAATACTTGATGCGTTGGAAAGAATTTCTTTTGAAGTGAAATGCTAGTTTAGCTTGGCAATTGGACCCGTCGGGTCGGACCCGACCCGATGAGTCTCAGCTTTAGACGGGTCGGATTTTGTTGGGTCTAAACTATACATTTTAAAATTTATATCCGACCCGAGGTACAATTCGGGTCTAATCAATTCGGGTTAAATGAGTAATTTCACCTAAATTACACATATTTGTATGTTTTTTGATCGGATCTTTCGGGTCGGTTTGAGTCGGGTTTGATTGGATCTAAATGGTATATTTCATCACCTAGGCCCAGCCCGAGATCCATTGGGTTCAGATCGGGTTCAGTTCTTCTTTGGTCGGTTCAGATCGGGTTTGCATGTCTCAGTTCTAATTGTCGGCTCTAATTAAAACCATGAGCTTCTCATTTTAAAAGAAAAAATATATGGAGTTGTTGCATAATAATTGGTAAGATAAGTTTCTTTGGACCCATCAAAAAGGTTAAGAAGATATAAATGGAAAATATATAATTTTGGACGAGGTCTTGATCTATATTTCAATTGAGGTTTTAGTACCTTAGACGTGATGTGTGTAAAAAGGCATATGAATGAGATTTAACGTTTCATATTGTCCATGTGCAAAAATGTGATCTCAGACGAGATAAACAAGATTCAAAACTCTATATTCAACAAGTTAAACACACTTAATTGTGGGTGATAGCAGGGAAGAAAGAATTTTTTAAACATTAGAATTGACAACATCAATAAAAAATCGATAGCACGAATACAGGCCTTCTTATAGTATTAAGAGTATTGTATTGTAGTTATTGCTTTATAAAATTGGATATGGGTGTTAGTGCTTAAGTATCGAGCAACCTTTAAAAATTTGGTAATGCTTAAGCGCATTAAAAGAGCAGCAATTTCGTTGGTTGATCTCTCTCGTGTGAAGCAACATATGTGCCCATGCGATTTAATCTATGTAATTAATATATTATATGATCATAATATTAAACATGTTAACCATGTTTATACATGAGCATTTCTTCATTTTAACCAATTAAATTGATTGAACACATGCAAGTTATACATTTGGTATCATTTATTCTTTATTTGTCAAGGACCTCTAACTCAATTGTTGCTTTATATAAATGCTCTAGAGGTCATGGGTTCGAGCTCATAAGACATAATTGTGTACATCAAAAATTGGCACAAACACCCAATGAAATAATAAATATGAAAATTTCAGGAAAGACAAGAAAAAGAAAAGAAGAACACAATTTTTATAGGGGCATTTCACCAGAAGGACAAACTTTGCAGTCCAATTAGTTTCTAGGACACACATTCAAAGAAATTACTTTCAAGACCAAAGTCAGCAGAATAATTACTTTCAAGGCCAAAGTCAGCAGAATAATTACTTTCAAGGACAAAGTCAGCGGTTCAATTACTTTCAAGGACACAATTTCATAGGTTTTTAGGCCATAGAAACTAATTATTTTATGTTTTGTCCTTGAAAGTAATTATTTCAGTTGTGTCCTAAAAACTAATTCCACTTGCTAAAGAGACCCTTGTGGCTAATTTCCACATTTTTATAGTGGTTCGGCGAAAAATTCTGATCTACGTCCACTTAAACTTCGTTATTCGATTTCTATATAGTTTCTACAAAGTTGTTTTTACGGATCAATGATGATCCCTGAGATAATAAAAGAAGTACAGAAATTTGTTTGAAAAGCAAAATGATCCTTTGAACAATGACCATCATCATCATCTATTTATAGCTGTAGGTTGTTGAAATCCTCTCCACCACGATCTTGTCCACGTCCCCCACGTTCTGGAAGAATCGTGCAAAAAAAAAATCATGGCCACGTCAGTGAATTTTAGGGATTGGCACTGATCTGTTAGCATGGATCAATACCGATCCGTAAGATTGATTAGGAAACCTTCTTTGAGTTGTTGCAGTTGCTTGTTTGGTTCGTGTATTGGTCCTTGGCATCTAGTTGTTTCGGTGTCAGCTTGTGTGTGAGTGAACTTCTTAGTTGAATGTTGGTTGATAGCATCTTATTTGTCCATCCGGTGTCGGTTGTGTATTGGTGGGCGAACCATCCCCTGTGGCATGTACTAGCTTATACGCATCCTCATTTTAATGGCATGATTCGTTGTTGGATTTGGGCAAGTTCAGGAATCGACACCGATCCCTCACTTGTCTTGAATCACGACCCTTGATCTAGGAGTAGCGTGGTGTGTGAGCTACTTTGGGAAGTTGTTTGGCATACAAATGGTTTTACCTCTTGATTTCGTTTGATATTTGAGCTTGGTAATTATCGCTCTAGATTCCTGCTTGGTAATTTTTTCGTCTGATTGCTTTAACTTGTCTAGATGTGGCTTGATCACAAAGCTGGATACCAATAATAATGAGTGATCTGCTTGAATACAATATAACTTTTGTTGAAAAAAAAGAAACGTCAATAGATATTAATAATGCTTGTTGTAAAGATGTTATAATCATGGTTCCAGATCTCGAATTTCAGATGAGATCTCAAACTGATGTCTCGATCTGTACATCGAGTTGAAATCTTAATATTTGGTGTGAGACGAGTGCCAAATAAGATAAAAATCAAGTTTGAAGTTTTATCTTGTACAAGTGCGAATAATGAGATACTCGAAGAGAACTTGAACGAGGTAAAGAAGGTTTAAAACACTGGTTATAATGAATAAATAACGAAAAGCTTGAATAACAAGATAATAGAACATAGTTAGGATGCAAATATAAAATTGTATTAGAAACAATCAATAACGTAGAAGAGATTAACCAATTTAAAATGGAAATATGTTTTTTAATGACCGATTCCCTTGTATTTTCACTACTAACTCATTCAACTAGATATCTTGCAAAGGGTAGATCGAGTGATCCTTTTTTGAATACTCAGTTTAATCGGATGCTATCCATAACAGATCGGACAACGCATACTTTAAGTATCAAAGTTATATTGCATGAGGTAGATCGAGCACTATTCATAAGCTTCAAGGAAGTATTCATTGATTCCTCAGCACATACTTCAAGCTATTCAAAGAGACTTACGTCATCAGTGTTTGAGATTTTGATACACGGTTTCACGTTTGACGCCTTACCACACAACCACCTCTTGAGTGTAAGAAATAGGGATCTTGGGTGAGTAGATATAGTTAGAATTTAAAAGGGGTTGATTAAATTTTCAGTTACAATCAAGCTTTTAAATCTCGAATTTCAAATTAAATCTCGAGTTTCAGATGAAATTTCAAACTGACATCTCGCTATATATCTCATGTATAAATCTTAACATCTCGGTGAGATGAGTAACAAATTACATTTGAAATCTCCTTTCGCTGTGTAGAAAAGGGATATTGGAGGAGATTTCTTGGGTCATATGGAGATTTAAAATTTTAGTTACGATAATATCAAGAAGAAATTATGCAATTTGGAGATATACATTACTGTAAAGTGAGGACAGATAAACATATCATATCAATCCATTTCGATGCCGCGTATTGGTCCACATCCCGTGCGCCAATAATGCATAGACATGGTCAAAGTGAACATTTCTACCGTTTAAGCATGAATTTTTATTCAAATTTAGGGTCAAAAATAAGGTTTCAAATTTCGACTCAGCATCCATCAATTTCATAATTTTTGGAGTTTTACTACATATTTTGTCTTTGGTATTTGACGAACAATTTGAACAAACATGCATAATAACACCTCATGGGTGGTCTAGTTAGTTGTGCATACGACGATCATTGTCGAGGTTGGGGGTTTGATCCCACATTCTCTACATATAATTCATGTGATTTACTTGAATTATGTTTTGTGGGTACCATCGGCTCTTCAGACATATGTTCTTCTAGTAGCTATCAACAAATTTGGAAAGTGCATTTTACCATGTTGTCTGTTTTTGCATAGGAAATCCTAGCTCATAGCATAGTGCGTATAGCCAAGCTTCGCTTTGGAAGTGACACCTAAACCTACCTTCCTGTTGTTTCTCCATAAAGCTAAAGATGCCACAAGATAAGGCCACAGTTGCCTTACCGATGCTCATGTTTTGACTAAGTCTTGAATAGGCCTTGTAAAAGTTGATGCAAATAAATGGATTTTGTTCTACATCTCTGAGCCGCAACCCAATGTTCCTTACCTTAGCTCCAGTAGACAAGTAGCTTATTGCACACACAATGGTGCCGAATCAGATGTAGGCTAGTACGTTTTTTTGTTGTGGTCCACATGAATTTATAGTTGAAAACAAACAAAATGAACTCTTCGCATTGGGGTGGAACCAAACTAGGAAATTTGAAACTAGGCTTAAAAGGCCCCTTGTTAGTCTCTATCGCTAGAAGGGCCTTTATTCG
Source organism: Allium fistulosum (assembly GCA_030737815.1). NCBI lineage: Eukaryota > Viridiplantae > Streptophyta > Magnoliopsida > Asparagales > Amaryllidaceae > Allium > Allium fistulosum. Next base: position 324,856,190 of record CM060903.1, on the reverse strand, counting down.
ACCTTTCAACCTCGAAAGGTTAATAATTTCACTCATGCATCTTCCAAAATCGAAAAAGAATACGAGAGTTGGAGAATAATACACGTATTTACGGAACTTTTGTTTGAAGTCCCTAAAAACTTTCAAAAAAGGATTCAAGTCCCTCGTATCCACAACTTACAAATTAAGTTTCTGCTTTTAACATACCACGTTATAAAACCACCACCATTTTTAACATTCAAAATTTCTAAAAAAATATTTTTTTAAAATAGAATCATGAATTTTGTGCATGTTTATCAAGATTATGTATATTATATTTCCATGAAGTATTATGTTTTGCATGTAAATTGTAAACGTTTGCAATTCTTGCTTTGAATTGCAAATAAAAAGCAGGAAGTTACACATATCTACAATTTCTACTTCGAATCACAAAATATTTACACCAACAAAATTTAACAAAATTATACAACATATGTATTTTGTTGGATGATCTATAAAATATGCGATTTAATGGTTTAGACAGAATTCCAATCGGGTGTTAGAAATTTGAGAAAAGTGCAAATATTTGACCTTGCATATAAATTGAAAATATTTGCGAATTGTGCTTTTCGTCGTTAATATTTTTGCAAATATTTGCAAAACAAAAAATGTCATTGAAACATATGTTTGGATCTTGTTGTAAAAAGTATATAATTTGCTATTTAACGATGAAAATGAATTTGCAATCTAATGGTTCAAATGATAGATTTCAATTCTTTTAATTTTTTCAATTGTTATTGAGGTAACTTTACATGGAATGTGGCCACATCGTCCGTAAGTAATTACATAAATTTTGAAAGGTTTGGTTGTAAGCAACTTTGGAATAATTGTAAAAAGAAAAAAGAGGGTTTTAGACTAATTGGCACTATTTTATTTATTTATTTAGATGTAGGTGTATAGATAATCTACATATGGATTAAGTAAATAGAAAGGAGTATGTCTCGTCACTGATGTAGAGAATTTGCTATTGTATTTTCAATGATGAGAAATATATGTGTATATTTGTGCACACATAGAAAACGATATTAGGGCACATTAGAGGCTGAAGTTTTTTTTAACTAAAGGTAGTTCAGTTTGTTGTTCTAAAACATTGAAAGCTGAATCAAGAGCCACTAGCTCAACTGGTTAGTGATATGACGCTCTATATTCAGGTTTTAGCAGTCATGAGTTAGAACCCCCGAGACATCAAACTGAGTGTCCTGTTTGAATAAAGTATCACTCTTCCTATACAATGAAAAAAAAAGCAGATTGAAAGTTGAGTGTGATTCAAAAGTTGAGCGTAGTGAAATTGACAAGCCTTGCATCTGACTTGTAAATCGCCTGTCTCAAACATAAAGCTAAATTGAATGTGAATCCTTTCTTTTTTTATGTTTGAATGCACAGGTCGGCAGTGTAGATGGAAGGTTACTTTTGAGCTATCTTACATCTAGTGCGTCCCTTGTGCAGGCTTAAAAAAACTTAAAAACATAAGGCTATCTTTTTTGATGCTCAAATGTATACACACTTCAAGTGCGTCACTTGTGCAGGCTTAAAAAAACTCAAAAAAAAATACCACTGATACCTAGGGGAAGTTGAGCTAAACATGCCTGCCACTATTAACAAAGAAAAACTGAAACAATCCTTGTTCAAAACTAACTACAAAAACGAGACAGACCTGGTTTTTTTTGTTGATAAATTTCATTTACCTTTTGAAATTTACAATGGCACAATCTGGGATCACGTTAGTTCATATATTATGTCTTCAAGTCTATACTAACGCAATCTAGGCTTGCACCAGTGTAAAATGTTGATTCTTTGTGTAATCTGCGATTAGTTTTGAAACATGTTTGTTTCTGTTATTCTTTGTGTAAACAAACCCTTTTAGCTAAATTTTCCTTATACTTGCACAAAAGAGTATTTTGAAATAGAACTTTAGTGACTCATTCTTATTATGTTTTAAATATGTTAAACGTTCCTCTACCACAGAATAAAAGCTTGGTTCTTATTTTTGAATTTAATATGACATGCCATGTTATATACATCATCATTTTTTATACAAGAAATACTATGTATATTTTTGTAGAAAAATCAATTGAAATTTCGTTTCTACCACAAAATCGTAAATCTTATTCCCTTATTAAAACGGTGCATATATCAGAGTAAAAAAATTATCAGAATGTGTATAAAATTCAATGCATATATTTGTAAATGTGCCACTGAATGAACAATGTGTATTACTGCAGGTATTTTTATATGCACTATCAAGTAGGCGATGTTGATTGTAGTTTTGTACTTTTTAGTGCAAGTAATTTAACTGAAGTACAACAGTAAACATATGATTTTAAATTGATTAAATTTCGAATTAAAATTATGAATGATTGAAGAGAAAATGCAGTTTTGGGTGTTGTAAAAACAAAAAATGAATTAGGAAATTTAAAAGGATGTCGGAGTTAGAAATTTCATTTTGTTTAATGTATATAAAGCATGTCATTGTTAGGCAAATGTTTTTTACTTGTTCTTACATTGAAGTGCAAAGATTATGCTTAAACATTGGCACTTTAAGTTGTGACATGGTATAATAATTGAAAAGTATAAACATTTGCATCAAGTGAATATAATTTTCTATATTATTACAAAGCGCATGTATTTCAATAAATAATAGTTTACACAATCCATTTCAAAATGCAAATAAGTGCAAATATTTGACTATAGATAAAAGCAGATATTTGCGGTGTTTTTGCTTCAAGTTGCAAATATTTGCATTGAATGATAAAAAAGAAGTTACTATCATTTTCGAGCTGCAGGTAAGTGCAAATATTTTCACTAAATAATTGAAATTTTGTGCCGTTTACTTCAAAATACAAATGCAAAATATTTGATTGTCCATTTACTTCAAAATACAAATTTGTCCGCCCGTGTGCGAATCATAAATTTTACAAGTAGAATTTTGTGTATGCATTTTTTTCCTTCCTAATTTGAAGCAGAAAATGCGAATTAGAGCTGGAAAGTGAACAAACAAAATTTCATTTGTTAGATTTATGATATAATACGGGGATGAAATTTCAATCCCTTTTAAATGAAAGATACCATTTTTTAGTAGGGTTTTTAGGCTCAAGGAAAAAGTCGAAGAAAAATTTAGTTTTAGGGACAAAAGTTTGTTTTTTAGGCTGAATGACACTTTCTAGTGTAAATCGCAAAATGATAATCGTAACTATCATTTTCTGTTTATACTAGAAAGTGTCCTTCAAACTAAAAAGCAAACTTATTATCACTGAGACTAAATTTTTTTGCAACTTCTTCCCTGTGTCTATTTTCCTGTTTTTTTAGTATTTGAATCAGTATTGGTGCAAGTTCAAATATGGAGGCCAAATTCTATGTGGTGGTTAGCAAGGAGTTTTTGTTGATTAAGTTTGGTTTCAGCAATGTGTCATTGTTACACGATAATATTTCCATGAATATGCACCAAAGTAGAAATCCCTCTTGCAACCACAAAAATCTACAAAACAATCTAGAATACGAAAGTGGATGTGGTTAACACATCCAAATGTTGTTGCCTTTGCGATGGTATCTGCATTGGAAAAGTGTTCATCATGAATTAGAATAATGGATTTTTTTTCGTCCTATGTCAAACACACTGCGACGCTGCAAACGTACATAAGTTTATATGGAAGACTAATCCAACACCAAACTTTCAAAATGCATCGATGACTATTTATTTATTATTATATATCTTTTTACAACAAAAAAGAAATTCAAAAATACATTAATCCTCGAATAATTGTTAAAACTTATTCAGGAAGTCAAAGTCATTGATTAGTAACTTATGTTGCCTGACTAACATCGAATAATCACTTTTTTTCCCTTCAGCTATTGCAACAGCTGTTACCATTGCAGAGATACTGAAAAACAATGGATTTTCTGTTGAGAAAAGTGAGATTTTACTCGATTTTTCTTTAGTAACCATTCATGTTATGTAATGACCTATCATATATAATTGTTCATTTTATATTTTGGTTGCAGGGATCACAACATCTACTGTTGATATAAAGGATGAGTCTAGAGGGCGATTGACCCAAAAAGCTAAGGTTTGTAACTTATATTCTGTAAAAATAACATGGCCGATAAACTGATAACATCAAAATTGTTTGTCTAGATTGAGATTTTGCTTGTGAAATCGGAGAAGTTTGACGAACTGATGGCTGCTGCTGCTGAGGAAAGAGAAGCAGCAAATGCAGAAGAGAGAAATTAGTGTTGAAAGTTGAAACCTAAGTTTGATATTAGATTTTTCCTTTCTGTTTTTTATTGTTATTGTTATTGTTTTTTTGTTTTGTTTTTTTTACTGAATTTTGTTTGGTCTTGTTTTAATATTTTCTTGTATGACGTTTTTAGCATCAGTTATGAGTAGTTTATTTGATGAAGTAGAGGTTCTATGTCCAAGTTATATCATTGTATAACTATTTGATTTCTCATTTGCCTTCACTCGGTAAAATGTTCCAGTGCAGTTTTATGCATTTTTATGAAGTGTTGAAGACTTAATATATTCCAATTTGACGAAACCATTGTTTCTCATTTTTACTAGGACCATAAAGTTAATTTTTTTGTGATATATTATCTGTTTGGTAGTGATCCTCTTGTTATTATGCAAAGTATTTTTGTTTTTTTTGGAAGAAGAAGAATAGGAAACTAAGCTACTTCGCCAAAGCAGTATCATGCGCGGTAATGTTAGCGTTGATGCAATTTCAAATCGTGTTTGTATATATATTGTTAGAATAAGAGTGGTATGTTATTCAAGCACATTACTCATTTTAATATATTAGGATTTGAACTTAATATCTCTCACCTGCCACATTTGCCATTGGAGATAGTGATCATTAACGTGTTTGTATGTTTTAATAAACAAAAAAAATTATCAATATGATTTCAAATTGGTTTTTGTTATATTCAGCTTTATCCTAGCAAGTACATTTTTACACCTTTTGATATGATATCAGCACCCTTCATTTCTTGAATTTTACTTGTCATATATTCAAAATGTCATTTTTCTCCTTAAATCTTATAGTCATTCAATATGCTCAAGCAAAACAAAAAAGACAATCTTGCTTGCACAATAAACCATTTCTTTGTTAAACCAGAAAGTAAATTATTATTTTGGCTTCGGATTTACCACCGCAAAAAGTTCTTTGCATAATGCTCCTACGATAGTTTATTGGCTATTCAAGCAAGAGTGTAGCACTTATTGTAACAATAAAGAAATCTCAAAAGTGTAACCCATTCTTTAAAATACATAAGTGTGAACCCGTGCTACGCACACGGATGTTGTGAATTTTCTTTAAAAATAAAAAATATGCTTAGTTTAAGGATATTTTTATATTTTGGTGTGCACACTTGGTAATATCATTAGTGTTAGCAAGTTGCTAAGGGGTGGTAAATATTTTGAAACCAATAAATTAATATTTCTAATGCTTCTTATAAAATGGTTTACAATTATATATGTCTATGCACTCTATGAAGATTTAATGTGACAAACACACAAAGAGTTTACACTAATTTACAATAAAACATATTCCTCATTTAAACATCCAGTAAGATGAGTTTATGTTAGCAAGTCACTAATGGGCTTGTGAACTTATCTATAGTCCAAAAATTCATATAATTTTGAGCTTCTTCATGAAAGAATTTATAAATACCAATAGTGAATTAAATATACTTGTCTATGCTGCATTCCGTTTATACGATGGACGTTGGTAAAACACTTTCAATTTTCGTCATCTCACCTTTTCTAAATAACTCCTAGGTTGAAACCATTGTGCCATAAATAGTGAGTTAAGATAGTGAACAATCAACATCATCGAGAAATGACCATCACTAAAGGATAAATCACCCAAAAAATGCACTCTTTGATATTGAGAAATCTTGAGTCACCAAGTGTTAAAAAATACTTTTTAAGTTGAAATATCGTATAACTACGTTATATACAAAATCGATCATGCATACTCTGTGCTTACCACAACGGCAAGGTACGTACCACCATTATAGCCTGAGCGGGAAAATGTGGTCCACCATTATAGCCATCAGAATCTTACCGGTAATCGCATCGGTAATCGTACCACCACTCTTTCATAACTTTGGTGATAAAGGCTCTACCACATTAGTAATATCCTCTATCATATCCATTGTCTTTGCAAAATAATAGTAGTGTAAATAAAGTATCTAAATACAAATAGAGAAACTAACTTGATTCGCAACTCTAAAACCAAATGAACTAAAAAGCACGGTAAGAAAATTGTTTTGTTTCATAGTTTTGCATCTAACTTATTACATTTCAAATCTTAATATTTTAATAGTTCAGTTTTAACTATACGCATAATTTATTATAGATTGTATGAACCTTTGTCGGCTTTTAACTATGTATTTAAATCAGTTCTTTTTCTTCTTTAATATTAATATTTTGTTCATTTCAACTAAAAATATGAATATATTTATTGAAATTCAATTATATATAGGCTTGGCTAGCTTCAGATGCAACAAATTACTTGAGAAGTGTCAAGTCAGAAATTTTCAAGATTTATCAATGAAGATGTTATAAATACGTGGACCTATATTAGGTTAAAGAAAATTTAAGCAACATGTGAAAAAATCCTGATCATGTAGCCTAACTAACATGTATGGTGACACTAAATGGAAATTAAAAGGGACTAGAATTTAATGCTACGATCCAACTGTTGAACTCTTTTAAATTATTGCAGTCCAAGTATACAATGAAAAATATTATGCAAAAATATTAACGAAAGCTTAGCTTTATACTTACGTTGTTACTTCTAAAATTACAGAAACCATCTAGCCTTTTTAACATATACCATTTAATTTATTATTACATACCTCCAAAACTCACCGCTGGACTTAGTTTATCTAGAATAGTTGTCACTGCTTTCCCTAATCCATTCACTTTATTTTAATCTTGAAAATTCACTATTGCTAGCAATCCAAGAGCTACATAGTATGAAATGAAAAAGCATAAAGTTACTATCATAAATAATGTGGTAAATTAAGTTTTCAAATACAACAATACTTCAATTTGTCTTTCATTTTGATTGCTTTGAATATATATATATATATATATATATAGTGTTTCTTTAATATTTTAATATGTAAAATCTCCTTTGTATCTACTTAACCGTTTGACATATGAATTATTCTTGTGTAAGACGTGCTACGCATACACAATCATTCAAAAAAATTCAGAGGCTGAATTCGATTAGTGAGGGTTAGTTTTGTTCACCCCGCAGATAAGAATCCTTATAATTTTGATTTTTTGATTTATGTGCTACCTAATTGCACATATGGTTTAAATTTATGTAGCAAAATTTGATTAGGTTTTGTACAAACCAACTGAAATGCCAAAACCCCATCAAGTGACATTTGGTAGTTCAATAGGTCAACTATCAACAGTTTGTAAAAAGATTCAACATGAAATGGATGGAAACAAAATTAGAGCATACATTGCTGTTGTAGTTTTTCTAAGTATATTTTTCCTTGAAAGACACATTCATTGTGTAATAGCTCAAAGCAAAAACAAAATAAGAAAAGGGAATCAATGTCTTGTTCGATGGAAGTCCCGTAGTGGAGAAGAAAATGTAATTTAGTAACATAAAAATATATATGGAAAGTAAGAAACATAAACTTAAGAAATTTAGTCCATATTGTACTTCATTTAATTATAGTTGAGCAATTTATTTTAAACGGGCGGGAAGTGAAGTTGAGAAATATTGGTATCAACTTGCAGGACAATGGAAAATGTGTATGCACATTACTATTTTCAAGTACCAAGTAGCAATTTGTGGACTGAGAAATTAAAAGCTATACATGTGGAAAATAGATGGTTTAAATTCAAACAATAACCTTAGTCATTGTATGTTACAATGAATATTGCAATGAAAAAATAAACTAAAGAATATTACTTGTTTACTTGGATAATACTACCGAACATGTTAATGTCCACTTTGGGTCGTAGTCATTAAAAAGTCTTGCAATTTAAATTGTTCTTCGCTGATGCAATCAAGATCAAAATATTGTAAGTGCAAATGTGCAATGAAGCAAGTAAGCATGAAGAAGACATAAAGAAAATATAATACAACTGGAAATATTTTCTCATGTGTACCTTGTCGTTGTGGTAGTCAAACATGCATAACCAAACAACATTTGGCACAGCTTCCCCATCATAACAACTCTAAACTCCTAGAAAATGAAAAATTGTACCTTCGACCATTATCATGTAGAAAAGTCATATGCCAGAAAACCATACGCAAAGAAAAGGATATCTATTAAAAAAATGTGTATCATTTGTGAAGAGAAGTGTAACTAATCAATATTTACACATTAACTACGTCCGATTTTAAGTTCATTTGTTAATTATATGGACTTTACAATTTGAAAACTTCTTTATGAATTCATCATATTAATATTAGGTAGAACCAGAGAAAGTTTATGATATATTAGGACCCAAATGAAAATATAAGTTTTAAAAGTCACATTTTTTTACTGTAATTGCAAAAATCAATATAAAATTCCTAATCTCCTCTTATTTAAGGAACAAGGTAAGTGTTACTTCAACAACTAACCACATAAGAGATAATCCAAACAAAATTACATAATAGGCATAATAATATATTTATATTTAAAACCATGCCCTAATTATTCTAACCTGCCCTATTATTACAAGTACTCATTTGGGAGAAAACAGGAAAATAGATATGCACAAGTAAGTAAGTGTGTGTGTAATAACCTATTTTAAATCAAGGGAAAACAATAATTGGTATATTATAAAGCATTTAATTACGTTGGTTACTGGTTTAGAGAGGTGATTAAGGTGAGGGGATATGTTCGACCTACCATAACCAAGGCCCAAATCCACTTTATTAACCTTGTAATCTAGCCGCCCATTATATCCACATTTTCACACCTAAAACCTAGACTTAAATTCTCTTTAATAGTGGTAAAGAAAACGAGTGAGATTATATGAAGCTTACAAAAGTGTAATATGAAGAAGAAAAATATAAAGTGTGGTCATAGATATGATTTCGATGGTAATAAAAGGGGTTAACGATGATGGACAATGAGGGGACTTGAGTTTGTAGATCAAGATATAGAGAATTTTGATGAGTTACTCTTAGTCAAATCCACATCCATGTTATTCAGGTGCTATTTATTTACAATATTTGTGGTTATGTTGACTTGCATATGAAGTGTATTTGATATGATTTGGATTGGATTGTGTCTCGGTTGTAGAGAATTAGGGAAGAAATCCCTCAATTTTATTTGTTAATTGTGTTGAGCTAATTTGAGGTTGATTTGCATGATAAGTTGGTGCTGAAAACACAGTCGACAATGATTCAACGATGGTGGAGGTTAGCCATAGTGGTGAGAATGACCAAGAACATTGAGTTGCTATACTCAAGGTTTTGACAGACTAGGGTAGTCAACTCCAGAGGGGCAAGCTCGAGTTAGAGTGACTTGAGGGGAGTGAGCTTGAATGGATTTAACTCGAGTTATTTAATGCTTGGGAACTTGGTTGAATTCGATGAATTAGTCCACGGTAAGGATTCGAGGTAGATGGATGCTCTCTGCTTGAGCTTGAGTCCTGATGCGAGTTAAAGCTACATGCCTAGAGCGAGCAACTTGCGAGTGGAGTGGTATTCTATTCTTATCAAAATTCCTTCTCAGGAAAGTTGACGGATCTATACTCAAGCAAAAGTTCCAATATAGGGTAGAAAGTACATGTAAGTAAGCTATTGGTAGCGATAGGATTCTCGATCAAGTTGGATAATTATTCTTTGTTCATACTCGAGTTCCCTTTTTAGATATGTCATAGGCATAGTTATACATATATAATCCATATATACATGGATATATTATATGTTTTATATTTATTGAATATTTATAAAATCATACGTATATATTTAGTTATTTTTTATTTTTTATTTATATTTACATATAAATATAAACACCCAACCTCTAGTCATAAATACATCATTTGCGATAATGGATTAGTCCTCATTTGCACGGTACAACAACCATTATCATGCAGTACTTCTATTTCAAGTCCATCTCTATCACCATCATAATCATTCTCATGTGGAAAATCCAATATCACTTTATTTACTTGCATATCTTTCATCTATGATCTAAACTCTATTACTAACTTCCTTACTATATAAGTGGCGAACATTATCCATATCCACATCCACATCCACATCCACATCCATACTTAGGTCATTGTTCTTTATTGGTATTGGATTAGTTGATACACCAGTATTTGACGTTGCTATAACAGACACCATTGTGGTTAAAGGTGTAATATAACTTATAAAAAAGCATTGGTACAAGAAAAATGAACTAGCAAATATGATATAAGTGATTGAGTTATGCATGTCTATGTAAGCAATTATGTAAATTTAAATTCCTAATTGAGCCTTGTAACTTTTCTCATTCAAGATGATAGTAGGTATCTAGCTTTTTTTCTATCGACTTGTCGTTACTTTTTTATCTAGTAAATGAGGTAATTAACATATTTAAAAATACTTGATTTTCAGCTTTTAAAGAAGTTTTGATAGTTGCAGAAATATATATAGACACACACACGCACATATATGACATTGACCTAGTACATGGCCCGAGTCATTTTGTTAAATATACATATATTAAATATTAATATTTTTGTAATATTTTTCTTTCGTTTAAAATTTAAATAAATGGTCAAAATTTTAGACCTTGACATTTCATTGGATGAGATGAGGAAAATGAGAACTCTAAATTCCTTCATTAAAATATAAGCTCTATAAATGAAGATGAAATCATATATAGAGATCGAAGAATGTCTTTAAGATGGCAAAATGGAGGACACAACGTTACAACTACCAACGGGATAGTTTTGTAAGTATATTAATTTATTTAATTATATATATATATATTCAATAACTATAGACTAACTTTTTTGTTTCAAAATTAACATTATTATTAATATTCACATACATTTCTATTGGATTATTTTATAAGTTTGATTTAACAAAATAAAATATTTTATGATAAGAAAGTAAATTCCATGAATGAAATTTAAGGAAAATAATAAAATCACTATTTTATTAAAACGTTTTCTTTAATCTAATATATATATTCAAAATTATTTAATAATGTGAATTATTAATAATATATATGTACATATATATAATATTTTTTGAACATGTTTCATTACTGCCAACAGTGTCGATCTCGGGGATCGAACTCGTGACATTTAATCTCGTAGTCTGAACTATCAACTAACCGAGTCAACCCTATTGGCATATGTATGTATAATATTACCATGTATATTTACTAACTAATACAAATATATGTATTTAAAATGAACAAACAATTTATTTTTAGACATTATATTATGTATGCACAATTTTGATTTTAGTTAAATTTAAAAGTGATTTACATATTTGGTTTTAATACGCATACATGCGCTCACACACACAGATATAATTTTGAATGTTTTGTTACAAATATATATATTTTAATCATTTACAATTTCTAAATTTTTCTAAATTATAAGGTATTAATATATAAAAACGTTAAATAATATAAATATACTATATATTTATATAGGCATATTAATTTTATAATATGTGTATATATACATGAAACCATATATATACACGTACATACACATAAACTACAAATCCTAATGATTAAAAATATATGCATGTATGCACGCGTTATATACCATCATCATAATATAAATACATACATGCACTATAAAATATTTCTATAAATATATTAATTTAAATAGTTTATATTGTTTGTTTTCATTTTGAGCATATGATGTCTGAGATCTTGAAGAAATGAAAATTAAATAAATTTTAGTTAACATTAGTCTTTTGAATATTAAATAATAAAATATTTCAAAATTATTTTTAATAACTAATTGTTTTCAAAATCTCCAATTTAAAAGGATGATATATTGAATAAGTTTAAATATATTAAATAGTATTATTTGTAGTAACACATTTTAAGATCTTATGTTAAAATGATTAATGGAACTTTTTCCTAAAGTTTGCCACTTTCACCTTATTGCGCACATTCTAGATCTAACAGTGGTTTTAGGGCCATTTAATTGTTATTACGTATGATAGATCAACACTATAGTTTTAGCTTGATAGATCAACACTATAGTTTTAGGGAAGAGCTTAAGGTGAAGGTTAATCTAATTAGGGAACATTCTTATGAATGGAAAATCTCCTTCTACTGGTTCACCCAAACTATTCTGGTGATCCATATTCCAAAGGTATGCATTTAAATGTGAGGCTTAAAAGGTGTTAGGCCTTCGATTTATTCAAATTGGGTTTACATTTTAATTTAGAACTTATAAATGCCATCAATTTAAAATAAAACAAAAATGATAAGTATGGTTAAGAAAAAGATTCAAGAATGTTCAAAAATGGTGACCAAGCTTCTTTACCCTAACCTTAACCTTCATCTTTGCCACTAATACACGCAAAATCCATACCCAAATCTTCTCGATGACATTCACCCCTTATCCATTGATGATTTACTACTATATTCCTTCAATCAACCTTCAAAATCCAAATCTTATGCAGATTCCCTTAAATCGTCGATCCCAGAACCAATATCTCGAATCCTAAATCGTGCTAGCGCTCATCCCCCAAATCCCAAACTTGCTCATAAATCAATTACTCCTTGGATCCATCGTAGATTTACCAATCGTTTTATTATCGGTGTAGACCATCGATCATTGTGCATGAAAATGCAGAGATCCACTAGATGTTTCTATTGTGGAAAATTAGGGCACAAGTAGTCAATCCATGCTTTGAATAGATTGTCAATTTCGATCTGTCATAGATCTGAAAGTTCGTCAGTTCCAACCTATCCTATATCTAAAAATTTGTCACTTCCAATCCTACCCAAATCTGAAAGTTTGAAAGGTAAATGCTTCAAATTCTTTATGGATTTATCAAATCTCTGTGCTTAAATTCGATCATCAATCCCCTTTCTCTTTCCTCTCCTTTGCTTCCTTAGATGGATGCGGTTTTGGAGGCTTTTGATGCGGTGGTGTCTGAAAAATGGAAGGTTATATTACCAAGAATGATGAAAATCAAGGAGATGTAACCCCTACCACGATTTCCAAAGCTCTGAATGATGATTATCTAGATCAGAAACTCAACACAAAGTGGAAGAACCACCTTTGTTGAAGCAAATTTGAGTCGTTCTTCATATGTGGAAGTCGAGAATATGATTTAGTGCAAGTGGATCCTACATACAGAGATGCTGGATGATTCATGATTCACTATTCTCAGAATAATAAGAAGGTGTACAATAAATGGTCGAGAATTTTGGGATGGTGAGGGAAGCTACTAGTCATGAATCATTAGGGATTACATTGGTTTTTGATGCAACAATTTGTTTTTTCCCTCATGTTGTTGATGATCACACTCATAATCCTTATAATGAAATTGCTTTTGGTTCGGGAAACAGAAGACGTAACCACAATTCGAGAAGTAGATCTTGCGATCTGGTTCATAAGAGCACTAGGCTAATAGATTCCCCTTCTTCATTGCACCCCAACTCGGGATGATCAGGTGAACATGTTCTATTAGGTAGTACTTATACCCCTATTATGCTTAACACATTAACATCAAGTCAAGCATATCACATAACCAGAAATACTGGTTTTATCTACAACTTAAACGACAATGACTTTGAGCACATTAAAAATAAAGAAATCGAAAGGGCTAGCCCCATTTGTATATGAAATATTAAGCTGGAACATTAGAGGGTTAGGTATAACGCTTAGGTGTTCTAGAATTAAAATGTTTTTGAAAGACAGCTCGGTAGATATTGTTTTATTACAAGAAACTAAAATATAAATACCCCGGTACTGAACTTTCTAAATCAATTAGTTGTAATTTATTCACGGAATGGGACTTTATCCCAACCGTTGGTAGTTATGGAGGTATCACGATAGGTTGGCATGAAGATATATTTAAACTCCTCCAATCAATTCCTATAGTACACTTGATAAACATTAATTTTGTACAATATATTAAACAACTTGATTATAAACATCACTAATGTGTATGCACCCAATAATAAATCTCTTAGACATACACTTTGGTTAAAATGCACAGATTTTAGAACTATTTCCTTCCGCCCCTTGGTTATAGGAGGTTATTTCAATGTCACCAAATTAATTTGTGAGCGGTCACTAAGTGAGGGTCATTTTAACGATATGGAAGAATACAATAATTTCATCAGTCTCGACAACCTTATCGATATTCCCTTATGGGTATAAGATTCACATGGTCGAATGATAGAGCGGCCCTATCGATGGCTCTTTTAAATATATTCTATCGTCAAAGATTGGAAAGACAAATTTCCATTAACCATAATGTATGACCTTGTCATGCTTTTATCTAGCATTTGTCCTACTTTATTAAGCTCCCATGGTCAAATGACTAAAATTATATCTTTCAAATGTGAAAACGTGGTTTAAAAAACGACTTTAAATAAGTTATTACATCAAAATGGAAATCCATTTGTAACTGTTTTCTAATAACGATGCAAAAAATTGGTCTTTAAATTACGAGAACAAAAAAGTTCCTAAAGAATTTGGAACACAATGTGTTTGGAAACAGTAAAGCTTAAAAGGACAAGATTCTATGTGAGATTTTGGAATTAAATAGAATAGGGGAAAATCGAACTTTAAATAATGTGGAAGAGGACCAATTAACTGATCTATAAAAGAGCTTATATAAGAAGATGGATCAAAATGAAATTATGTGGAGAAAACGCTGCCAAATTTAATATCTTAAAGAGGAAGACAATAATACTAAGTTTTTTCACCGAACCACTAATGGAAGGAGAAAACATAACTCTATTAAATCAATTAATGTCAACGGGGTAGAAAAGCTCTGGTTACTTAGAAAATGGGAAAACACCTCCAAGCCACTATTAAAAGGACCATGAGTATGAGGTGTAAAATACAGTTGTTATATGTGCATTTCAGTTGATTTTCTGAGAGCAGATTACAAATGAGTTATACAAGAAATAAGTTGCAGTAAAGTAAAGAACACTAAGGTTTATAGTTTCTTGGCTAGAATGTGCATACATCCACTGTTCAGTTTCACTATTCTTCCTGTAGATCTTTGACACAATGGTTGAGATGCAAAAATAGAATGATCTATTGCATAAAAGAAAGTAGAATATTGCTCCAATCAAGTTGGTTCGGTACTTTTTGTTAGGTTATTCTTTGCTCTCTAACATGTCCATTTATTATTCATACCTTGGGGTATTTATAGGAGTGGAAATATAGCCCGCTAGTCCTGCAAAATAGACAATTTCCATATACAACTCATTCAGTTTGGCTATGGTGGTTCGGCAGTGCTAAATGGTTCAGTACTGGGGCAATGAATAGTAATTTCTGTTCGAGGTACACTACTAAACAAGAATTTTTGTTTAGTGGGGAACTACCGAATAAGAATTCTTGTTTGGTAGACTATGGAACCGATCGCTTAATCTTTGCAAAACTTTTCCTTTTCTTCTAGTTTTTTTCAAGATATATTTTGATATTCTTGTAACAACCCTGCTTTCTACACCGTAAATTAAATAAATATAATTTAAATAAAATGATTTGAATGTAATATTTAATAATTAATATTTTTTAAGAAGTTAATATTTATCCAATTGAAATTTATTTAATAAAATATTTTGTTTTAATAAATTGAATTAACTTAATAAATTCCTCTCAAATAATATATTGAAACCGAGTAAATTATTTTAATTGAATATAACTATTTTTATACAATCGAAATAGCTATAGAATGAATTTATTTTGTAATAATATACTGAATAATTAGACAAAAAATATACGAGCATTGAAATGATGGAATTGTCTACTTGTCGAATATATTGTGTAGAATGTAGTGTAAACCAATTTAAATTGAATTGAAATTATTTATAAATAAATGAAAGAATTATACATAATAAAAGGAAACCAATTTACTTAAGCAAAGCCCAATCTAATTAGCCTATGCTCTTCCATTTTCCTCTCGTTTATTCTCACTTCGGCCCTAAACCCTTCCAGTTCAAAAATATCACAAACCCGATCCCCTCTTTTATTTTCCCTAAATCAAAAATTAAAAATTATGTTAGTAGATTAAAAAAAAGATATAAGGGTCGCACATGGAGGCAAGGGAGGCTCGACAACATCGACGACGTAAGGAGAAGTAGCGGCGACTTGCCGACCTGGCATGAGCAATTCGCGATTGACGTGAAGCAAGCGGAGGCAGGTCGGCTATCGCATCTAGTTGCGAGTTTATGCACGACATCGACAAGCAAATCGACATCTGGAGACGCGATGCAGTCGATGGCAACTACGGGCTAAAGGATGTATGTGTTGGCCACATGATTGATGCGACTTTAACTGGCAGCGTGAAGGTGAGGGTTGGGGTGCTGCGGTTGTAGGCAATGGAAATTACAAAGGGCAATGACGAAGTTTGTTGGCAGTAGATGGTTTAGCTTGGTATTTCAGTGAATTTTATAAACTCACAACTATATTTATTCCCTATTGCCTAATAGAGAATTATCCCACATTTTGGTTGAATTGTTTGGTTGAGATGTTTGTTTGGGAATATTGATTGATTATATGATATTGGATGTGAATTTGGATTTGATGTTGAAATTGTGTGTTGTTGGATTGTTATAAAATGAAAAGGAGATGCTATTTGATTATATTTTGATGTGTAATTTACTTGTATATTTTACATCTCTTAGGGCCATTCAGTTGAGAGTAATTTCTCTCATTAGAATTGTTGGTCGAGATGGATCTTGAAGTTTTACTTATTGTGCATGCATTTGTGGATGACTGGAATTCAATGTAATTCAATTCAGTTCCGGCGATAAAGTTTATATTGATGGTTTATTGTTTATTTTGGAGTAATTTGCTTCATAATTTATATTTTAAACGATTTATTGATTTTTCCAGTTTTTATGATATTTTTGAAGTTGCAAAAATTTTTTTTGGTGTTTAAAAATTTATTTGAAGTATATTATAGATAAATAAAAGCGGAGGAGAAATAAAATAATTTGTTGGAGATAGTTTTGGAAATAAAAGTTGTTTTAAAAATGAAAATAGCGATTTTCAAGAGAAATTGAATGTATGGAATTTTTATAAGTATAAATGAAGATTTTTAATAATATTTTTGAAAAGGTAATTCTCTTGAAAAGTGTATATATTTAATAAAAAGGATTAAAAGGAAATTTAAAAAGGGGATTTTTGATTATAAAAATCTATTATAAAGTGTTTTAAAAGATATTCCCTTTTTATATATATTTTGGTTCTGAATTAGTTTATTTGATGATTTTTTATAATCGAAAGGTTTTAATAATGTTTTTGAAAAGGAATTTATTTTGTAAAGTGAATATTTATAAAAAAATGAAGTAAAGAAATATTTCGAAAGTGGATTTTTGAAGTATAGAAGCTATTTTAAAGTTAAACTAAATAGAGAAATATTTAAGTAGAGTTGAGAGTTTTGAGTCATAATCTCCTTTCGGAAATGATTTGATTTAATATGATTTATATTGATGTGTGTTGTGATTTAATTCTACATAATGAGGATGTTGAATAAACGGATGAGTAGTACCGGGTGGTATGGGACTGTTGGTAATATTTTTCTGGTTATTCTATTGACTCATATTATAGAATTATTATTGATTTGATGGGTGTAGTTTACTAGCTTCTAGTAGACTTTTGAGTAATACTGAGTGGTATGGGATACTCAAGTAATACTTTATTGATTACTACTAGTGAGTAGATGTCACTTATATTTTGGAGATGGTTAGGAATTTGATATAGTCTAGAGGTGACTCCTTAGAGCTTAGTAGTCGAGAGTTCTATTACTCTTCAAGGGCTACAAGTTGGAGATATGTTGGGATTTACATATTTTTTCCTCTTAGGACTAACTAGTCGAATATATTATTATTTATTCTTTGGACTAGTAGTTGAGGAATTAATATGTCGTGATGCTCTCATTAGGACATATGGAGTCAATAGTATTTATTATTACTCTCGTTAGGACTCATCTTGTTGAGAGTATACTTTGTTACATTCCCTATGGACTAACTAGTCGAGTATCATTATCTTCTCTTAGGGCTAGTAGTCCAGGATTTGTTATGTTGATTTGCTCTCACTAGGACTCATATAGTCGAGAGCAATTATTGTCACTTTCATCGGGACTCCTAGAGTCGAGAGTATAAGTTATCTCTCTCATTAGGACTTATATAGTCGAGAGTATTTATTGGGAATCTATGTCATATGGTTCAAGCCACTATGGAGAGAGGGTGAATTAGATCCACCAAATATGCTAGTTATCCATCCTAGTGGTCCTGATTGTTGGATCCATTATGTCACCTTGTTGAATTTGTAGGCTGAAAGTTAATTTTCTTATTAGTGCCATTTCCCTAACGTCACTTAAGGACCAATAGTCTGTTACCAGGGGCAAGTAGGAATCGTGGCCAATGGTCAACGTAGCTCGATAGCGTGTGCATGACATCGATGGATACGAGTGTCACGATTCTAGGAGTAACTTAGGGGCTGTAGGAAACGGGTTGCGATCATTAGCGTTTCCTGGAGCAGTGCTGCAGTAGGTCTGTCTCCCATCTGGATGACTTAGGTAGATCCATTATATTTGAGACATTTGATATTATCACCTCACTAGAGATGATGATCATACGACATTAGAGACTAGCTGCATGTTAGTTTGTTGTTTGAGTTAACCTAACTTGAGACAGTTACGTGTTGTCTATTTATGACATTAGAGACATGTTGTGAGCTTGTCTGTCATCCTCTCATAAGAGCATATGGCTAAGATATCTCCTTATTATATGATTTGTTGTTTCTATCTCTTAGTACCATTTAGTCGAGAGTTTCTCCTCTCTAAGGAAAGGGGGTCGAGATATATGGTTTTGTACATGAATTTGATTGATTTGATGTTTATTGAGTTTGATTATTCTTGATATCTTCGAGGGTTTAATAGTCGGAGGTTATCTCTTCCATTAGGACTGTAGGTCGAGATAATTATTTGGATATTGTTTTCGATATTTTGGTTGAATTGTGTTTTATTTAGGATTTGTGTTTCTAGCTATCTCCTAGGACTAACAGTCGAAAGTCTATACTTCCTATAGGACTGAAAGTCGAGATAGTATTCCTGGTTATTTATTTTTGTATTTAGTTTGGATTTTTTTCTATTTGGATTTCATATTTCCTGATTTATCTTTTACGACTTAGCAGTCAGAAGTTTTTACTTCCATTAGGGCTGTAAGTTGAGATTTGATGCTTTGATTATTTATTTGGGATTCTGCATCCCTTGGTTTATCTTTTAGTGCTTAATGGTCGGAAGTCTCACTTCCATTAGGAATGTAAGCCAAGATTGATATTTTGGTTATCGACTTTTGTATTTGGTATGATTTGCGAATCATTCCTTTATTGGTGATTTTATGGACATGCTGCGTGCTTGTCTTTAGTATTTTGTGATTTCGATGAGTTTGATTGTTATCAACCGATTTATGGATTGTTGTTATTCCTACTTGCTTATATGCTTTCCTTGGGTGATATTTGAGAATGCGTGGCATGGTTTATTATTACGATGTTTATGATGGATGTTACTTTGAGTCGTATTCATACTTTGTTTTTTAATACCATGCTTATTGTTATGTTCTTATATTAGGATTTAGATATAGTCTGTCCCGTTTATTATTTATATAATACTCGGGTCAATCTGAGACTTTTCAGGTACATGGACGTTAGCCATTTTGGATGTGGGCTTTAGAGGAGACATGGTATATATTGTATATTATATCGTGTTTGATTGTCGATATGTATTTTATTTGGATGTCTCCTTGTATTTGTTTGTATTAAGGTGGCTATGAGTTCTTGCATTGTGAACTTGATTGTATATACCGTCCTAATGAGACAGACATTATATTTGTGATGTATTATATTTTTCTGTTGTGATCTGTGGCTGTATGTTCATTTATATATATTGTATATTGTTCTAACCTGGTAAACCCATGTGTTTATTGCTTTGTGTCGATACCAGATACGTACATACGTTTTAGTTTTGAGATTTTTAAAACGTACCGGTGTTAGCCTAAGGGAATATTCACGTATGGTCGCTCCTAACTAAGCTTATTCTCCATATTATCAAACAAGGTTACCTAGCAATTCTCTTTGGTAGTATGAGTATAAAGGTGGGGCGTTGCAATTCTTGTCTTCTTGTCCTAGCCTTTTACTAAGCGATGATGGTCCCATTATGGACTTTCCAACTACTTCTTTATTCCTTAGTGTACTTTTATATTCATCATGCTATGGGTGAAAAGCCCAAAAACTTACCCCTTATAGCATACTTTCATGATTACAAAGTGCGCTTTGATTCTCTCCTTAATTATTTCATCTGTTTATGAGTCATGTTATCGGTAATATATTCTTTCCTGGTATGACTCAACCTGATCGATTGTTGCAGAGTTTGCTTTGTTTGTGACAAAGGAGTTTCTTAGTTGTTTCTAAACTATCATTTTAGCAAGGCTTGTTGAGGCCTCTATCATGTGTCGCTAATATCTTTCCATGGTAGATCATCCTTTTGATTCCTTATCAAACTATTCGATCATCAATTGGTCCGATTTGCATTGGTTTAGTACTTCTTGATCGGTTCGATAGCCAGTGTGTTTGGTACCAGATCATGCTGCCTGAGCTGTAAAAGCGGCAAGCTCCTTCTAGCCCGTCACTTTCTCCCCTTTGTAGTTAAACCTTGAAACACAAAACCCATTCATCTCCCCTTTCCAAGAGCTCAGATCTGCATTAAAACTTTGTAAAATCCATCCGCCTTTAGGTAAACATGCTTCTATAATCCATGCAACCTATCACCTTTATCGTCATTCAATGTGGTTTACTTAATGATTCCGCCTTTAATTAGTGCCTTTATTTGATGGCTTTGGAAATTGTGTGAGTTTTTGGGTTTGCGGTGTCATTAGTAGGTGAACTTATTTATATATACATTAATTCTTGTAGTTAGTCGACCAATTTCATAAAAAAGCCAACTGGGCTCAGTTTGGCTAGATTGGGCAAAAGATTTATTCTAAGCCGAACCATAAGAAGGGATTAGCTCATAACTACATAGGTTCACTAAAACATAGCCTAATGGCTTGTTTTATACATCTCCATAATGATTTCTAAGTGTTGGATGGTATTGGGCTAGATGGGTTCGTTTTTTAGGGTTTATGGCTGAACCAAAGGGGTTGGTGTAAACTTTGATGTTTGTTGATGTTTTACAAGAGATAGTGAATTGGGTAGTTTAAATTATCATAAAGCAATGTCCTATAACTTATGGAGTTGGTACACATATTGGCTCGGTAGTTACTACTACCGAACCAAGGACGTAACACTTTTTAAGGCATGATAATCATGCCTTGTCCATTTCTTTCTTTTAGCTAGGTTGTGTTTATGTAACTGGGTAGGTCTATTATTTTTGGGGGGCATATTTGGCATGAGTAGGCTATGGAAATGGTCCTTATAGTTGGGTCGAGGTAGAATTGTGCACTGTTACTATATTTCCTTACATGTTTTTGAATTCTTATGTCATATCACACTCATAATCTCTCTCTCTCTCTCTCTCTCGCATACATATACACTCTAGATGATAATTAATGAGGCTGGTTAGTGTATTAGATAGGTATGTCTATGAGATTCCATACTCAATCTTTAAATGATACTAGAGCTCCATCTCGTTCATCTTCAGTTGCCATAGCTTCTTCTTCGGGCATTAAGACAATTGGCCTAACTTGGCTAGCTCTTTGTTTGCAGGTAGCGACATTCACAATTATCAGCAGGCCCTGCAGATCGGTCCCTGCTACTCTAACTCTCAAGTAGTTAGACAACATAACTACTACTCACGAGCTACCTAGGGAAGATATGCTTCTATCGACTCTGGGTCAACGGGCTTATGCTCCTCCAGAGGGATATTTGGCATACAACTACTACAACTTCTTGGTAGAAGCTCTACCTCCACTCCAAACTTAGATTTGTGTCTTTGAAGATTGCACCCATCTAGCTCCAACCAAATAGATAGACCATTATGACCTGTTTATACATCATGTTTTATAAGGGAGTACCAACAACCTCCTACGCATCGCCATCTCAGATTCTTATACGCAATCAAGAGCAAGTCAGAGCACTCATCCTTTTTCTACTTTTAATTGGGCAACTAGTTCAAGCTAATTGAAGATCTATACTCTATGTGTAGTATGTTCATGCATGAGTATTTCTGCATAAGGGATGAGTCTTCATTCTTTCACCAATAGCATTCAGAATGTAAGTGAAGTCTATCTTTGTAGTTAGAATTCTTTGCCTTGGGACTCTAGCACTAAATGCATCTTATATTTTCACTTCAGGTGTTGTCAAGGTTGCTACGGGGGCTGACCTAGAAGAAATGCTAGAAAGGCTAAAGATAATTTCATTGGAAGCCGGGGAGGCTCCACGTTTGTTGAATAACGAGGTGCTCAATCAATATGGATTTTTGGCAAAGGGTCATTCGATTGGAAGGGCTAGAGCTCTCCTAGCTCAAAGATCTACTCTAAAGGAAAAGCCAAGGTTTTAGAGGTGGGTGAGATTAGTGAAGATCAATCAGTATAGGTTCCCCTTGTTGGTTCTAGCATAGATGTCCCTCAGTCCGAGGTGGATGTAGAACCTCCTTCCTCGATTGATCGAAAAACATCTATAAGGCATTGGCATGATGATGGCCTAGAAGGCACAACTACCGTGGTTGAGAGCTTATTCCCTCAACTCTATAGGAAGCAATTCCCTGATTGGTTACGCTGGGATAGATCTGTTAATGATTGCCAATATAGGTTAGGTGATGCATGATGCTTTCGGCTCTGATGGCGATGGAGTGTCAAAGGGAACAATTCCATTTTTGACAACCTATTATATCCAAAGATTATAATAGAAGTTGGGGATACATGATCCATGGATGAGAATCAGTGGAAACTGGAATTGATGAATGAGCCCATCGATTCGTTCAATGGTTTTAGGCACACATCACACACACATCATGCCTGTTGCATCGTGTGTCGCTAGTCCTTAGCAAATGGTTCTAACGTTCCTTCTTTCTTTCCTTTGAAGAACATATGGCTACCTGCATGGAGTTTGAGATGATCATCAAGAAAATGGATAAGAATGAGGATCCTAAGAAGATTAAGGTAACAGTTTCATCTTTTAGACCCAGTCAAAATGTGGGTTAACCTGCCATGGAGTTAAATACTAGGAAGATGGTCACATATCATCCCACCAATGACAAGGTCGAAAAAGAGTATAGAGACTCTCACAAGTGCTCCCGCTCTCCATAAAAGTCCAAGTATAGGATCCCACCTCCTCTTTTAAAGTCTTTCCGATCATCTCCTTTCATTCACTCAAGTTTTGATGTGTCCGATCACCATGAGAAGACTAGCACAAGTGGTGTAACACCCTTAATTTTAAATAGCATTATTCATGAGATTTAATTAGATAAATTAAATAGAATAATGTAGAGATTAGAGAGATAAGGGAATTGAGATTTGAGATATAATTAGGGTCGTTCCTTAACTAAATGGATTTATAAAAATGGTTTAGAAGTTAAATACCTAAGAGAATAAGGCAAGGGCAATATGGGAATAGTCGAACCCTATAACCCCTAAACTGCTTACCTCATTCTCACCCATATTTTCATAAATAAAAAACATAAATAAAGGAGAAACAAGGCCAGCCACAACCCTAGGAGAAGAAGAGCTCAAAATTAATTAGAGGCTAAGATTCAAACTAGGAAGATGAAAGTGAAGAATAAATCTCAAGTTCCTTATCCAAACAAGGAGAACAATGATCTAAACCATCTCATATAAGTCTTTTTGAATGTTTAATTTCGATTTTAAGGTATAAAACTATTTGGATGGATGAATGATGATATGCTTTGATTATATGCCATGTTATAATTTAAACAAGGATTTTTATGGGATAATATAATTCGATTTTAAGGTTAAAATCGTGCAAATTGATTTCTGAATGCAATGATTTTTGAATATGTTATGAAGAACATTATTTTGGAGATGGATTTAAATTCTCATAATATTCCAAGATATGGATAATTTATTATGAATTTTGAATGGAAGAAACAGATAATTTTGGGTTCAAATTATTTAAGGCAATTAAGTAATGTTTTTGGATCACAAATTTATATATGTCAGAAAATAGATTAAAAGTGAATAATTCTGATTTTTGAGGATTTTTCCTAAGCGTTTTATTACGGTTATTGAATTATTTAAGTTAGAGGACTTAAATGTTTTGTTAAGGGGAATGGCTTATTTGTTAAAATGATTTCATTTATTAATTGTTGAATTCGGCAGCCTTTTTGAAAATAATTTTGATAAAAAATTGGCAACCAATCATATTTTGACAAATTAGGCAAGTTAAGTAAAAAGGAATTACTATGAAAGGCATAAAAATCAGTTTTGTTTTGAATTACAACTTCGCCACCTCCGTTTGCTTGCTTCCATCACCATACTTCTGCCAATGACCTTTCACACCCATTCAGAACCAATGCACATAGTATCAAGCCATTGATACATAGTTTATTGGAATAAGGCGGAAGGGACTGTGTCGGAGGCTGAAAGTGACTGTGCTATAGGATCGAAATGGCCAACAGTTGTAAACAATGTAAATGCAGTGGTAGTGCGATATAAACTAAGTTACCTGCTGATGCGAAATATGAGTATAAAAAGTAAATAGTGAACTAAATGACACCAGTGATTTTTATACTGGTTCGAACTCCTGTTCTACGTCTAGTCCCAGACTCCTTTTGGAATTAAAGCTAGCAACCCTCACTTAACCCGGAGGAACATATATTACACCGCCTGAGCAACCGAACTGGACTTGACCGCCTGAGCAATAGAACAGGACTTGACCGCCCGAGCAACCGAACAGGACTTTCTTACAAACTGGATTTACTTGACTTTGTGTATTCTAAATAACACAGATTTGTCACTTGTAGTACACCCTTCCTATAATCTTTTCCTCAAGAATGATGTGTATAATTGTGTGTGTATGAAGAATATGAAGATTAGAATTGCTTATAGAATATGGAAGTGGAATTG
Source organism: Allium fistulosum (assembly GCA_030737815.1). Classification (NCBI taxonomy): domain Eukaryota; kingdom Viridiplantae; phylum Streptophyta; class Magnoliopsida; order Asparagales; family Amaryllidaceae; genus Allium; species Allium fistulosum. The sequence continues at coordinate 324,830,966 of CM060903.1, read as the reverse complement.
TAAGCAATGATTGAGTGCTTTTATAGTGTATGAGAAGTTACAACTTCTGGTAAAAGTTCTCCGTGGAAAGCTAAAGGATGCAACACTTCAGAAGGAAGATAACCTTTGGGATAGGGAAGTGTCTTTTCAAATTTTTGAATGTTGCAGGATTCAGTCTACTGAAAGTGCAAGGTCAGTCGAGTGAATTCAAAAAGTGCACAAGTTTCATGCACAGACTTAGTTGACTGACCAGGTGTGTTCAGTCGACTGGTCCGTGTTATATATAAAAATATAACTATTGATTTAGTCGGTTGAATATACCTAGTCAGTCGACTGAATAGTATAGTTCAGTACATTAAAGAATATGTATGTGTATTTTGAATTCGATTAAAATATGCATGCAAGTTTATTTGAATGTGAATGATGATTCTTGAGGAAATATTTTAACAAAGCCCTAAAGTAGACTCTATATACACATTTGATGACTCTTGTTAAAATATATAACTATACGAACCATACTTTGAGTCGTTGAGTCCGGATGTTGTTATAGTCGTAGTTTCATGAATTGTTGTTTCATGTCAGCAATCAAAACCTATAATCTAACATTCTCTCCCTTTTTGATGATGACAACTCCATTTTCTACGGACGAAGCTTCGACAAGCTTTGTTGACTTATCTCTCCCCCTGAATATATTTCTTCAATTGTGCTATAGTTTTCTCCCCCCAAATCTATGCTATATATTCATGTAAATAATGTTAGAGCAATATCTTTCTCCCCCTTTGTCATTGACAAAAACGAGAGTTTATATGATGGCATAAATTATATTCCACATAAGTGTTAACATAGAACAATATAAAACAAAATAACTACTACTTATAATGTAAGGTATAAAAAAAATAACATTTAAAGCATGCGATACCCAAGGTTCTTATAATTTCCTAATTTTTAGGAAACCATACCCATTTGTGTGTGGTTGAACCTTTATAAATATCATTTTCATTATTAACTACCATATCAAAATAATCATCAATGTATTTTTCTATATTTTTCCAATTAACTGGAACCCAAATACTTAGATAATTTTTGTTCATATTTCCCGTCAATGATTTTGTACTTCTAGAGAAATTATAAACATTATTGATCATAGCAGTATTTGAATTTCTATAAAAATTGGATTTAGACTTTACTCGTAATTTAGTACTAGCACTAACATTTTTACTATACATGAAAGCGTATCTAGTGCTATTTCTACGATTAGTTTTATTATATCCTAAACCACGTTTATCATGTAAAGGTCTAGAACTAGATAAAATCATGTTTAAATCGTTTTGACCTTTATTAAATTTTATGACTTCAGTGTTAAGTTTATCAAGTTTAGCTTTAAAGTCACAATTATTATTTTCAAAAGAAATATTACTGTTTTCCTAAATATCAATTTGCTTGTTTAATTCAAAGTTCTCCTTTTTTAACGTATAGTTCTCGTTTTTGAGAAGAAAATTTTGAGATTCTGAATTATCTAAAGATGATTGTAATAAATCATTTTGTCTTTTCAAATCTGTAATTTCTTTTGAAAAAATTTCTTTTTCTTTTTCAAACATAGTATTTTGTTCATCTAGAAAATCTTTAAGAGCCTCAAAATTATTTTTCAAAACACCATGTTGATTTTCTAAATCTAATTTATCATTTTTCAATTTCTCATTTTCAAGTTTGATTGATTTTACCTTTTCTAAAATAAGAAAATTATGCTTTGAGATTTTATCGCATATACTAACCAATTCATTATTACCATTTACTGAAATTTGTAAATCAGAAAGTACCTTTCTGTAGTCCTCACTGGTGGTTTTGATAGGGATTTTTCTTGTTGTATTTCGATTGGATCTTTTTTTGGCCATTATTTTATGATGTTGTTACGATCGATAGAATTCCAGGCTCTGATACCAAATGACAGTGATTGTGCTATAGGATCGAGTAATATGGAATTTAATAAATAACTAGTGTGGAAAATAATATTAGTAAGGTAAAATGACACCAGGAAATTTTATACAGGTTCGAACTCCCGTTCTACGTCCAGTCCCAGACTCCTTCTGGAATTAAAGCTAGCAACCCTCACTTAACCCGGAGGAACAGTTATTACACCGCCTGAGCAACCGAACAGGACTTGACCGCCTGAGCAACAGAACAGGACTTGACCGCCTGAGCAACCGAATAGGACTTTCTTACAAATTGGATTAATTTGACTTTGTGTGTTCTGAAAAACACGGATTTGTCACTTGTAGTACACCCTTACTATAATCTTTTCCTCAAGAATGATGTGTATAATTGTGTGTGTATGAAGAATAGGAAGATTAGAATTGCTTATAGAATATGGAAGTGGAATTGTGAGCAATGATTGTATAGAATTTTCTAAGCAATAGAATCAAGAATGCTATGCACTATAGATCAAGAAAGATAGGAAAATTCGGTGATTTGATTAATGAAACTTGAGTGCTTTTATAGTGTATGAGAAGTTACAACTTCTGGTAAAAGTTCTCCGTGGAAAGCTAAAGGATGCAACACTTCAGAAGGAAGATAACCTTTGGGATAGGGAAGTGTCTTTTCAAAATTTTGAATGTTGCAGGATTCAGTCAACTGAAAGTGGAAGGTCAGTCGACTGAATTCAAAAAGTGCACAAGTTTCATCCACAGACTCAGTCGACTGACCAGGTGTGTTTAGTCGACTGGTCCGTGTTATATATAAAAATATAACTACTAATTCAGTCGACTGAATATACCTGGTTAGTCGACTGAATAGTGTAGTTCAGTGCATTAAAGAATATGTGTGTGTATTTTGAATTCGATCAAAATATGCATGCAAGTTTATTTGAATGTGAATGATGATTCTTGAGGAAAGATTTTAACAAAGCACTAAACTAGACTCTATATACACATTTGATGTCTCTTGTTAAAATATATAACTATACGAACCATACTTTGAGTTGTTGAGTCCGGATGTTGTCGTAGTCGTAGATTCGGGAATTGTTGTCTCATGTCAGCAATCAAAACCTATGATCCAACAGAGGCATGATTTCGAAGGGGTCAAAGTCAGTTTTATAATCTTTCGAATCAATCCAACTTGCCTTTGTTTTTAAAGAAGCTTTCAAAAGATTTGCTGCATTTTGAACTTATTCGATACCTAGCTGCTGCATTCATACCTTTCGAATTGGTTAAAGGCTGCTTTTTTTATTAGCTTTATAACAATGAGTTCGAAAGGAATGCTTTTGTTTTATTAACATTTAAGCCACCTTCCCAATGCTTTCAAAAGGGTCCTTTTAGCTGCTTTTATAAATGGTTTCCGAGGCAATGGTTTCGAAAGGATGGTTTCGAAGCTATCCTCTTCCCCAATTCTTTTTCTTGAGATTAATGCTTTTGAAAGCATAGCTTTCACGTTTTTTCTTTGACCCGATAGTTATATTTAATGTTAAACCTAATAATTTCGAAAGAGATACTTTCAAATGGTCTCGAAGGTATCCTTCCATAAATTCTACTTGCACTAAATGCCTTCGAAAGGTAAGTTTTATGCCTTTCGAAAGGTATATCTTTAAGTGTTTCGAAAGGAAGGTTTCAATGCTTTTGAAAGGTATGTTTTAATGGTTTCAAATGAGTAGGTCTAAGATTTTAAGTAATGCTTTTGAAAGGGAGAGCGACGGAGAGTAACTCATGATGTCACAATGATCTAAAGGATCTAGTCGAAAGCCTTAGTATTCAAATAAGAAACCAAATTTCATTTTTAAAGGTAAAACCCATGGCAATATGAAAGTGTTTTGAAATGGCATTGAACTTTGGAATTTTTGAAGAAACTTTCCTTGTTAAAGATAGTGGGTTAAGGGTATTAACCATGTTTTCTTAGAAAAATGATTACAAGGAACTAAATCATAGATGTTTATATTATTATGTTTTGATCAATTATCATGCATGCTTCTGTAAACATATTCACTTCATAATTAAACCATAATTGCATTTTGGGTTGTTAAGGGCAGAATAACCAGCTAGTTGACCTAGTAGTGATTATACATTGAGTTAACTCCTAAGTGAGTAGAATTGCATCTAGAAGGTCAAACAGACCAAAATATAGGATACCCAAAGACTGATAAAAGGATTATTGGTTTAGACAGGTCCTTAATAAGCCCATGAAAACTATGTATGGAAATTGTTATTGGTAGGGGCTAATAGGTTCTTAGTAATCCCATGAAAACTATGTCCGTAATAATTTATTGAAAAAGATTAATAGGTTCATAGTGATCCCATAAAAACTATGACATGAGAGATGTTATTGGAGAATCTAATAGGTTTACAGTGACCCCATGAAAACTATGGTTTGATGATGTTATTGGTAGATTCCAATTGGTTCTTAGTGATCCCATGAAAACTATGTAACCAGATAGATGGTCCGTAAGCTTGGAATAGGTTATTAGTCAGCCCACGAAAACTAATAGGTTAATAGTGACCCCATGAAAACTATGGTTTGATGATGTTATTGGTAGATTCCAATAGGTTCTTAGTGATCCCATGAAAACTATGTGACCGTATAGATGGCCCGTAAGCTTGGAACAGTTTATTAGTCAGCCTATGAAAACTAATAGGTTAATAGTGACCCTAAAAACTATAACTTGAAACAGATAGCCAAGTAAACGGGGATGGGAAATCCAGAGCATATTGCATATTTGGATATCATCAAGATATATTTTATTATGTTATGTCTTAACCATTGTGGATGCAGGTGCACATTATATGGTTATTATAAATGGGTTAAGATACTAGTGAGGGGAAAACCCATTCCGCTAAGCGGCGTGGTCTCACTTGATATCTATATGGTTCGAGATGGTAGGTTATTATTCACACCAGACTTTTTGTCTAACTCGAAGCTTATGTTTTCCCCTTAAACTCTTGGGTGCTCATTTAATTTTGAGTAGTTTGAGAGTTAAGGTTTTCAGGTTCTCCTTTAGACGAATAAGCTTCCGGAGATGTGCATGAGGCAAGCTAGCTATTGAAGTTCTTTTTGTTGGATTCCACTATGTTTTGGATGTAATGGCAAAGTTATTTAGTTCCTATATTTAGATTCTGATCAACCAAGGGGGCACCTTCATATGTCGCTCTTGCCATATTTTGTAATAAATTGTAAATTCTCTTAACGTGGCTTACATATGGATTATGTAATGAATCTAAAATACTATCTATAATGAAATGAGAAATTTGTTTTAAATTGAGTTTAATTTTTTTTACATATTCATGTGTTTCTGGTATATCAATGTATCTAACATTACTGCATTTTGTCATGGAGAATTAATAACTATGGATGATTGCAACATCTATAATGGTTAGTTTTGGGCCTCCAAATAGGGGATGTTACAAGTTGGTATCAGAGCATAGGTTTATGCAAATTTAAAAGAAATTTGAACCTAAAAGATTTTCAAACATAATCCAATGAATCAGAAAATGAGACCGGGGTTTGGGTTAACGCTATAATAACGTACTTACATTTGTTATATATATAAGTATGTATTTCCCTTTCTCTTAGACCATTCTTTTGTATCTTACTAAGGTTCGTATGCAGATTTACAAGAAAGGAAGGTATGGAGGCAGGAAACAGATGTGGAAATCTTGGTGTAGGAAGCACCACAACTAATGGAAATGCTCGACCCAACACTAGGAGGACTCCGGTCGACATGCGAATGTTAATCCAAATGAAAATGCCAACGTAGGTGCTGGAACCCCACCAGTATATATGGGGATGATGTATCAGTTCTTTGTCAATCTGATGCAAGCTGGAGCAGTTGTAGGAGTAGCTGGGGGAAATGTCGTGAATGTTGGAGGAGCTAATCCCGTGGCCCCAGCTGGCAATAACTATGCTAAGCCGAGAAGGGATTACACTAGTCTTGGTGGGAAGCCATTTTTGGGAACAGAGGATGCTATCGAAGTAGAATACTGGTTATTACACTGTAAAGAATTTTCACTGACTTGGGATTAGATGATGAGCAGAAGAGGAGACTTGCTTTACGACAATTGTAGGGAGCAACACTTTATTGGTGGAATAGTATTACTATGGGAGTTCTTGAGGAAGAGTTGACTTGGGCAGAATTTCGAAGGAGACTCGAAGAAAGGTTCTTATATGAAGTTGCCAAATCAGTATTGCTAAGAAAGTTCAGGGACTTAGTACAAGGTGAGAAGTCGGTGATTAAGTATGCTATGAAGTTTGATGAGTTGTCCAGATACGGATATGTTACCATTGACACCATCATTAAGAGGAACAAGAAGTTTATTCGAGGGTTAAGACCCAAGATTGCTATGGCGACTATGCCACACCTCTGTGATCCAAGTACAGTTGCAGTGGAGATGGAATTCAGGAATGAAGAGATGCTTTCTACTTATGGGAAGGAGAAGCAGGTTGGAACCCAGGATTCTCATGGAAAGAAGAGGAAATTCTTTAATAAGAAAGGAGCTCAGAAAAGAGGAGCTGCTAAGAAAGGAAGGCCGATTGCTACAAGTGAGACAAGAAAGGACATTATGCCCATGATTGTCAAACTGGAAATGGAAAAAAGGTTGCATATAAGAAAGGAGTGAAGTGCTTCAACTGTGAACAGATTGGACACTACAAGAATCAGTGTCCAGAACCAATCAGAGCGGACAAAGAAAAGGTTTTTTCTTTGGAACCATCATCTTCTAGACCAACTGCTGTTGAGAAGGGAAAGACTGTGATGGAAGGTAAGCTTCTGATTCATAATATATCAGTTAGGGTACTATTTTGATACCGGTGCATCCCATTCATTTATATCTCAGTGTTTGGTAGATACGTTATGTTTAGAACCCTCATACCTTATTACTTTCTTAAGGGTTGCGAATCCAATAGGAGGGTATGCAACTCTAGGGATGAGATGTGATCGGTTAGAACTTGAATCGTTAGGTCATAAGTTTGCATGTAGTTTGTATGTTTTTGATTTCATAGGCTTTGGGATAATTTTGGGTATGGATTGGTTAGATAGGTATGGTGCTAGGATATTTTTCCAAGGTAGGGAAATATCGCTAAGACACCCCAATAGTCATAACTTAATTATAAACTCAGTGGAGAAGTTAGACTCAAGTGCTAGTGCTATGTTGAATGCAATGGAAGTAGAAGAAGTGTTGAATTAGGTTTTGGTATCAAAAGAGTTTACAGATGTTTTTGAGCCAGTCACAGGACTACCACTGAAGCGAGACATTAAGTTTCAAATAGATCTTGTGCCAGGAGCAGAACTTATAAGTAGACCACCAAGCATGATGACGCCTACTGAGATGAAGGAGTTGAAGGTGCAGCTAGCGGATTTAGAAAGAAAGAATTTCATTAGACCAAGCAGTTCACTTTGGGGAGCGATCGTGGTGTTCTGGAAGAAACCATGGTCGTTAAGGATGTGTATCGACTATCGTAAGGTGAACGAGAAGACGATCAAGAATAGGTATCCTTTGCTGAGAATCAATGATTTATTTGTTCAGTTGAGTGGAGCCAGAGTACTTTCCAATTGGATTTGGCGATAGACTTCCATCAGCTAAGAGTGGCAGAGGACAGTATTCCATTTGACGGCATTTTGGACTTGGTATTTTTCATACAAGTGGTTAGTAATGCCATTCGGGTTAACGAATGCGCCGGCTTTCTTCGTGGATTTGATGAACTGAGTTTTTCGAGATCACTTGGACAGGTTCGAATTGGTATTCATAGGTGACATTTTAATATACTCTAAGGATGAAAGAGAGCATGAAGTTCATCTTAGAGTAGTGCTTGAGATGCTAAGGCAGCATCAACTGAAAGTGAAGTTTTAATAAAGAAGTTAAGTTTCTTGGTCATGTGGTTTTAGAGAAGGGTTTGTCAGTTGATCCAGATAAGATCGAGATTGTTAACAACTGGAAGAGACCAGAGACGGTGAGTGAGATTAGAAGTTTTCTTGGACTCACTGTCTGTTACCAGAGATTCATTAAGGATTTCTCGTGGATAGCAGCGTCATTGACTAAGCTAACCAGGAAGGACGTGAAGTTTATTTGGTCTGACAAATGTGAGGAAGCATTCCTTAAGTTAAAGCATCTATTGACCAACGCGCCTGTGTTAGTAATTCTAGATGGGAATCAAGGATTAGTAGTGTATACCGATGCATGTGGAACCAGATTAGGGGCTATGTTGATGCATAAAGGTAAAGTTATTGCCCATGCTTCACGACAACTTACACCGCATGAAGTGAGATATCCTACTCATGATCTAGAGTTGGCTGCAGTGATCTTCGCCTTGAAAGTGTGGAGACATTATCTCTTATGGGAAAGATTCGATTTATACACAGTCATAAGTCCTTAAGGTATTTTCTCTCTGAAGGAGTTGAATATGAGACAAAAGAGGTGGTTGGAGTTTCTAGTAGCTTATGACTTTGGTATAGAGTATACGCATGGAAAAGGAAATAAAGTAGTGGATGCTCTTAGCAGAAAACATCAGAATGTGGTGTTAGCTATGTTAGCAGAGTGAAAGGACTTGGAGGCTTTGATTACTTGTAGTGTGCAGTTAAGATCGACTGCCAGGTTTAGTCAGAGCACTGCCATGTTATTTTGCTTGGAATTTCGACCAAGATTGATCGAAAGGATTGCATCTAAGTAGAAAGATGACCCAGTGTTAGCTGAGAATATTAGAAGGCTAGAGGCCGAAACTGAGACTGATGACGTGAAGGATTTTAGTCTTGACCAAAGGGGATAGTTAAGAATGAAGGGACGGTTGTGTGTTCCAAATGTGGAAAACCTAAGGAAGGAGGTCTTTAGAGAATGTCATCGATCAAAATTTACGATTCATCCTGGGGGAACCAAGATGTATCAAGACATGAAGAGGAGTTTATACTGGGAAGGTATGAAGAAGGATGTTTGCTTGTGGGTAAAGCAGTGTGTGAACTATCAACAGGTGAAGGCCGAACATCAGAAGCCGAGAGGGTTGCTTCAACCTTTGGAGATACTAGTTTGGAAATGGGATTCAATATCCGTGGATTCTATAGATGGGTTGCCAAGGTCGAATCGAGGAAATGAAAGTATATGAGTCATAGTGGACATGTTAACCAAGAGTGCCCATTTCATTCCAGTTAAGTCAACTAGGACGACGCCTGTTTTAGCCAAAATGTTTATAAAGAACATAGTTAGACTGCATGGAATTCCTATTAGTATAGTAAGTGATAGAGATACTTTGTTTACTAGCAATTTCTGGAAGAGTCTACAGGATGTGTTAGGTACAAAGCTCAAGATGAGTAATGCTTATCATCCTCAGACAGATGGGCAGACAGAGAGAATCAATTAGGTACTCGAGGATTTGTTAAGAGCTTGTGTGCTAGATTTTGGTGGAGCTTGGGAAGATCACCTACACTTAGTTGAGTTTTCCTATGATAACAGTTATCATAGTAGTATAGGAATGGCGCCTTTCGAAGCTTTGTATGTAAGTCCATGCAAGTCACTAGCATGTTGGTTGGAAACTGGAGACATATTAGTCTTAGGTCCAGATCTGGCAAGAGAGGCAACATTGAAGATTGAGTTGATTTGAGGTAGCATGAAGGAAGCTCAGTCTAGACAAAAGAGTTACGTAGATAAGAGGCATAAAGGTCTAGAGTTCTTAGTTGGAGATAGAGTTTCCATTAAAGTATCACCGGTGAAGGGTGTGGTACGATTCAGAAAATCAGGAAACTGGCACCGAGATATGTTGGACCGTTACCAGTTATAGAGAGGATCGGAACACTTGCTTATAGAGCAGTGTTGCCAAGTAGTTTGGCAGGTGTCCATAATGTGTTTCATGTGTCTCATCTTCCTAAGCATGTACATGATCCAGTGACTACTATTCCTCCAACTACATTGAAAGACTTAATAGTAGAACCGAGTTTGACCTTTGTTAGGCAACCAGTTCGGGTTGTAGCGAGAGATGAGAAGATGTTAAGAAATATGATAGTCAAATTGGTGAAAGTTCAGTGGAGCGATAACGAGAAGGACTGTACTTGGGAGACGAAAATAGGATTGGAGATACTTATCTTGATCCGATTTAAGGGTATGCTCTATATTTACTTTTTATGGATTGTTTGCTAGTCAGGTAGGCTAGTATGGTAATTAGGAGATGCTACAGATGATTTCTATGCTTAGTATTTAGTCATTGCTGAATTTCGAGGACGAAATTCTTTAAAAAGGGGAGCCTGTAACACCCCTAATTTTAAATAGCATTATTTAGGAGATTTAATTAGATAAGTTAAATAGAATAATGTAGAGATTAGAGTGATAAGGGAATTAAGATTTGAGATCTAATTAGGGTCGTGCCTTAACTAAATGGATTTATAAAAATGGTTTATAAGTTAAATACCTAAGAGAATAAGGCAAGGGCAATATGCGAATAGCCGAACCCCATAACCCTTAAACATATTACCTCATTCTCACTCACATTTTCATAAATCAGAAACATAAACAATGAGAAACAAGGCCGGCCATAACCTTAGGAGAAGAGGAGCTCAAAATCAATTAGAGGCTAAGATTCAAACTAGGAAGATTAAAGTGAAGAACAAATCTCAAGTTACTTATCTAAACAATGTGAATAATGATTTAAACCATCTCATATAAGTCTTTTTGAACATTTAATTTCGGGCTTAAGGTTTAAAACCGTTTGAATGGATGAATGATGATATGCTTTGATTATATGCCATGTTATAATTTAAACAAGGATTTTTGTGGGATAATATAATTCGAATTTAAGGTTAAAATCATGCAAATTGATTTCCAAATGCTATGATGTTTGAATATGCTATGAAGAACATTATTTTGGAGATGGGTTTAAATTATCATAATATTCCATGCTATGGATAATTTATTATGAATTTTGAATGGAAGAAATTGGTAATTTTGGGTTTATATTATTTAAGGCAATTAAGTAATGTTTTTGGGTCAGAAATTCATATATGTTAGAAAACATATTAAAAGTGAATAATTGTGATTTTTGGGAATTTTTCCTAAGTGTTTTTTTACGGTTATTAAGTTATTTAAGTTAGAGGACTTAAATGTTTTATTAAGGGGAAGGGCTTATTTGTTAAAATGATTTCATTTGTTAATTATTGAATTTAGCAGCCTTTTAGAAAAGAATTTTGATAAAGAATTGGCAACAATTCATATTTTGACAAATTAGGCAAGTTAGGTAAAAAGAAATTACTATGAAAGGCATAAAAATCAGTTTTGTTTCGAATTACAACTTCACCACTTCCATTTGCCTGCTTCCATCACCATACTTCCATCAATGACCTTTCGCACCCATTCGAAACCAATGCACATGGTATAGAGCCATTGATACGTGGTGTATTGGAAAAAGGCAGAAGGGACTATGTCAAAGGCATGCTTTCGAAGGGGTCAAAGTCAATTTTATAAGTTTTTGAATCAATCCAACTTTCCTTATTTTCTAAAGAGGCTTTCAAAAGAGTTGCTGCATTTTGAACTTATTCGATACCTAGCTGCCGCATTCATACCTTTCGAATCGGTTAAAGGCCGCTTTTCTTTATTGCCTTATAACAATGAGTTCAAAAGGAAGGCTTTTGTTTTATAACAATGAAGCCGCCTTCACAATGCTTTCGAAAGGGTCCTTTCAGCTGCTTTTATAAATGGTTTCGGAGGCAATGGTTTCGGAAGAATGGTTTTGAAGCTATTCTCTTCCCCAATTCTTTTTCTTAAGATTAATGCTTTCGAAAGCATAACTTTTGCTTTTGTTCTCTTTGACCCAGTAGTTATATTTAATGTTAAACCCAATAATTTCGAAAGAGATACTTTTAAATGGTTTAAAAGTTATGCTTCAATAAATTCTACTTGAATTAAATGCCTTTGAAAAGTAAGTTTTAAGCGTTTCAAAAAGTATTTCTTTAAGTGTTTTGAAAGGAAGGTTTCAATGCTTTTGAAAAGTATGTTTTAATGGTTTTGAAAGAGAAGGTCTAAGATTTGAAGTAATGATTTCAAAAGGAAGGTGACGGAGGGTAACTCATTATGTCACAATGATCTGAAGGATCTAGTTGAAAGCCCTAGTTTTCAAATAAGAAACCCAATCTTGTTTTTAAAGGTAAAACCCATGGCAATATGAAAGAGTTTTGAAATTGCACTTAACTTTGGAATTTTTGAAGAAACTTTCCTTGTTAAAGATAGTGGGTTAAGGGTATTAACCATTTTTCCTTAGAAAAATGACTACAAGGAACTAAATCATAGATGTTCATATTATTATGTTTTGATCATTTATCATGCATGCTTCTATAAACATATTCACTTCATAATTAACCCATAAATGTATTTTGAGGTGTTAAGGGCAGAATAACCAGCTTGGTTGACCTAATAGTGAATATACATTGAGTTAACTCCTAAGTAAGTAGAATTGCATCCAGGAGGTTAGACAGACCAGAATATAGGATGCCCAAAGACCGATTAAAGGATTATTTGTTTAGACAGACTCTTAGTAAGCACATGAAAACTATGTATGGAAATTGTTATTGGCAGGGGCCAATAGGTTCTTAGTGATCCCATGAAAACTATGTCCGGAATAAGTTATTGAAAGAGATGAATAGGTTCATAGTGATCCCATAAAAACTATGACATAAGAGATGTTATTGGAGAATCCAATAGGTTCATAGTGACCTCATGAAAACTATGATTTGATGATGTTAGGTAGATAACAATAGGTTCTTAGTGATCCCATGAAAACTATGTAACCGAACATATTGTCCGTAAGCTTGGAACAGGTTATTAGTTAGCCTATGAAAACTAATATGTTAATAGTGACCCTAGAAACTATAACTTGAAATAGATAGCCAGGTAAATAGGGTTGGGAAATCCAGAGCATATTGCATGTTTACATATCATCAAGATACATTTTATTATGTTATGTCTTAACCAATGTGGATGCAAGTGCACAGTATATGGTTATTATAAATTGGGTTAAGATAGTAGTGAGGAGAAAACCCATTCCGCTAAGTGGCGTTGTCTCACTAGATATCTATATGGTTCGAGATGGTAGGTTTTTCACACCAGACTTTTTGCTCGACTCGAAGTTTGTGTTTCCCCTTAAACTCTCAGGTGCTCAGTTAATTTTGAGTAGTTTGAGAGTTAAGGTTTTCAGGTTCCTTTTGACGAATAAGCTTTCGAAGACATGCAAGAGGCAAGCTAGCTATTAGGAGTTTTTTTTGGGTTCCAATGTGCTTTGGATGTAATGGCAACGTTGTTTAGTGCCTATATTTAGTCTCTAATCAACCAAGGGGGCATCTTCATATGTTGCTCTTGGTGTATTTTGTAAATTGTAATTTCTCTAAACGTGGCTTACATATGAGATTATGTAATAAATCTGAAATACCATCTGTAATAAAATGGGAAATTTGTTTTAAACTGAGTTAATTTTTTTTCATATTCATATGTTTCTGGTATATCAATGTATCTAACGTTGTCATCGAGAATTAACAACTATGGATGACTGCAACATCCATAGCGGTTAGTTTTGGGCCTCCAAATGGGGGATTTTACAAACGGCCCTTCTAAAGATGTCTTAATAACTCTTATGATGCGAGCAATCACCAAGCCCTTGATCACAAGAAAAGGGAAGACTACAGTGGTTACATATCCGAATAACCCAATATACTATGAGTTTGAGCAAGATTATAGGCCACAAAACCCAATGACTAGGCTCCTAGAGAATGCTCCTCCTAGCCAGTTCCCAGAACTCCTCAGCACACTTGGCAAAGTTGTTGCTATTTTAAGATTTTTTCCAACTTCACTCCAAAGTGGTCCAGATCAAGGACGAGATTGGAAACAAGAAGGTGGAGTGGAGCATTCAGATCTTTAACCTTCAAAAGGAAATCCACAAGAAGGATTGATAACTTAGAAGCTCACAAGGACGTGGTCGTGTCTTTAGAAAGGTCCTATGCTTATACATCGGAATAACTCAATAAAACCCGCATGGTAGAGATGGAAACACAGAGGAAAAAGCATCGGGCATGGCTTAAGATAGTAAGGGATATGCACAATGAAAAAGTGATGAGAGTGAACATGGCCTTTGATACTACCGCCAAGTACAAGGAATGGGTGGAGAAACTTAGGGCTACCGCCTTAAGGTTGAAAATGGACCAGGATGAGTTAAGAAAGATAACCCAAGAATGGATGACGAAGAAGGTCTCTTAGGGATGAAATTGATGCTCCCCTGGCTGAGAAAACCACTCTCACAGCGAAGGAAACTTTTTTAGAAAATTGGCTAACCACAATTCAGAAGGAGGTTGGAAAAATGGGCAAACAACTAGATTCTGCCGACAACCTCTTCGATAAAGTATATTTCAAACTATATACAAAGGGCCGTTTGAGGTGGCTTGACGACCATGACAAGGTGATGGCCTCTATTCATAAAAGGATTGTTTGGGTGGCTAAGGAGGCCAATGAAAAGGAAGGTGGACCGACATTTGACTTGAATTCCATTGATGCTCAATTTTTGCCCAAAGAGATGGAGGCCATTCGGGAAGGGTATATCCTTCAAGCTACCCTTGCTAAATAGGAGATGAATATAAAATTAGGGGTGACCAACCCACCACAATGGAACCATCAAGTCAGACCTCTACCCAACCCATCCTGTATTGCCTCATGCAAAACATTCCTTTGACAATGCTATATTTTCAACCTTTGAGGTTGGAAGTCTACTTTTTGGAGACGTTCCAACTATCCCAAAGGAAGGTAGGATAGTCATCTATAGCCCCTGCTCGTTTTATTTTCTGGCTCGCTCCAGGTTAGGAAGATCTATATTTGATATTCCTTCTAGTTTCCTTATAGGTGAGACAACGACGGTGGATCCTACAAGAGTGGTGCTTACTTCTTCTTTACCGAGTAGCTGATCCTAGTGTCTCCTGGTCATTTTAGGCCAATTAAGGAAGTGGAACAACCATAGAAGATTGCATCCTTAGATGAAAAAGTTGACGTCTAAAAGACTAGCTACAATGATGTCTCGGGAGAGGATATTGATAGATGAGATCTTCTTAGGTCTAACATGTTGATGAATTTTCTAGAATAAATGGCAAGGTGAAGATCAAGGTGGTAGAAGAACCGAGATTGATGAAAAAGAAATAGGAGGAGATTGAGACTACATTACATAGCAAAGCTAAAGAGGATAAACAAGGTGCAGTATCATCTCAGCCTAAAGCTCCAGGGAAGGAACACCACCTTCTAGCCAAGTGATAAGACGTTTGTTAGCCACTTGTTTATTTTGATTCAGATACACTATGGATGTAAGGGATTAAGTCCATTTTTGTCGACTATGATTTTGTAAGGGCATAGGCATAGGACTTTAATATTTGCGACTATTTGGCTTGTGTATGAGACATAGTGGATGACATTTTGGATGTAATGTGACTATGATATCTGTTAAGCTGTTCTGTAACTGATGTTTCCCTTTGTTCGCACTTTGTGTTTCCTATATGAACAATTACACAATTGCATATATATATATATATATATTTCATAGAGATTTTACATAAAATTATCACAATTGACTAGGATTAGTAGCTGTAATGTATTTGTACAATGTTGTTGTAGCTTGCCAACAACTTTTCTTTTGCTATTCGGTGCATTTGTACATGATCAATCACTGACAAGTACAACTAGATGAGCAACCTTTTATGAAGCAATGTCATATTATTCCGTTAGTGCTTTCAACAATTTCCCCATCACTACCTTGTACACTTGTACAGGATCTATCATAGTCATGTTCGGTAAGGTAAGCGATTTCTGATGGAACGCCTTTGTGATCCAATCCTTTGTAATCTTGTTGACTTTTCCAGTAGTACTCCACTAATGTAATATAGAATCATATCCTTTAATAAATTTAGGGAGATTTGGTCTAGTATTTTCTTTAAACAAATCCACTATAATAAATCTAAGGGGATATAGTCTATTTTTTTCAAAGCACATCCCTGTAAGGGATTCAACTTCCTTGTATCCATTAGCACATCCTCTTCAAGTGTTGGAAAGGGAATCCTCCTTTAATATATCTAGAGGGGAATATTTTATTATTTTAGAAGCACGTCCCTGTAAGGGATTCGACATCCTTGTATCCATTACCACATCCTCTTTCAAGTGTTGGAAAAGGAATTATGCTATTAATTGTAACAACCCCGGTCGAGATTACCAAGAATCTAAATTTAAAACATGATTTAATTAATTTTAAATAATTAAATTGAATGAATTTAGTGAAATTGTAAATTTTTGTATTTCCAAATTAAATGGATTTGGAGTTTAATAAATTGGGAATTTAATGAATTTTCTTTTTATGATATTTAATTCTTATATTGAATATATAAGAATAATTCTGAATAAATAAATTGTATGGAAATAATTTTATTGTTGAAAAATGATTTCTTAATTAAGTGTTCATTTTATAAAATATGAAGAATAAATTTTCATTTTAAAAGTTGTAATTAATTTTATAAAATATTTCAATATTGATAAAAGTGAGATTTTGACATGTTGTTTATATCATGGAA
Source organism: Allium fistulosum (assembly GCA_030737815.1). NCBI lineage: Eukaryota > Viridiplantae > Streptophyta > Magnoliopsida > Asparagales > Amaryllidaceae > Allium > Allium fistulosum. Next base: position 324,814,453 of record CM060903.1, on the reverse strand, counting down.
ATTTTAGAAATAAATGTTAGTTAAATTAGAATATTGTTTTAATTAAATAATTTTGTATAAATTGTTAAAATAAAACACAACAAATTAGTAACATTTTGGTTCTGAGAGATTAGCAACAGTTGACTATTGGATCCACATTCCTTACCTACTTAGCCCAAAACAAACGTAATAGAAATGAGAAAAATGTATGTGAACCATTTCTCACTTCTCATTTTCATCTCAAAGCCAGAAATAAAAACAAAATTGTCTAAGTACAAAAAAACCTAAATCCCCAAATTTGCAAATTAAAGACTGAAATCAAGGGGCTTTCAACCTATCTTAGTGTGTTTTGATAAAAGGTAATCTCCTCTATTTATCTACGCATCAATTTTACGAATTATTTTAGTTTTGATTGCTGATTTTGATCAATTCCTATCTGATTTTGTTCACAGCCTAGGTTGAGATATAATTAGAAAGGCATAGGAGATTCTAAGCCCTAATCTTCCATCCCGGGTTTGTTTAGGTGAGTTTATCTCATAATTTCTAGACTTAAATTGGATGTAGTTGCTGTTACAAGATTGTTCTTGATTCTAGAAGTGTTTATGATCTCAAATTGTTGTTGAATTACTTGGCAATATGGATTGTATTTTCTGTTTACTGAAACAACTTTGTGAAATCTTGCATTTCATTTATTTATACGTCTCTATATGCTTGCATGACTACATATTCAGTACCTCAAGTCATTAGGGAAGCAACACTAGAGAAACAAGCGAAAACAGATCGCTGGGGAGTCATCGGAGTCACTTGGACGTTAGTCCAGGTGAGCCGACATATGGACCAGTTGGTCCAACCGATGCACCGATTGCGTTCTAGATTTGATGTCCAGGCTATATTCCGGTGTCACCGACCAACCCGTTTATCACTCTTTTACCCATGTTGACTCCTAGAAACCGATTTCTTAACTTTTGATGATGCTTTTCATATTGATTTCATTGATGTCCGCATTTTGATTATGAATTGATGAATTCTTTTAATGGTTTTATGCCATAGAGATGCTCTATGGATCTTGAGAAGCAATGCACATTTTTATGCACATTTTCAAACCAAATTTATGAAAAGACTGATTTCAAGCACAAATCATTTTAGTAAAATCATTTTAAATATCAAATTAATATATATAAAGAATTTTAGAAATCCATATATATAAAAACTATTTTGATGCACATTTATTTTAAATGATTTCGTGCAAGGATTTGAAAAGTGTACTTATATATAGTTTCGCTATAAACAAATGATTATAAGACTTATTTTGAAAGTAGCACAATATCAATCAGATGAGGAATTAACTTAAACGGTTAAATAAAACGAGTGGTACAGAACACTCGCGTTTGATTTACCAGTTAATTTCCGAACTTATTCGACCGAACCATTACTACACATGAGTGGAGTTTATTACCATATAGTAAACGATTGGGTAAACACATGTGGTATAAGACATACAGTCGTTACCTATTTGGTTGCCATATGGAAGTATAGAACACTTATATCTCGATGTTTATAGGACTTGTTCCTATCTTGATGTTATATGTCTCGTACCTATCCCAATGTTATAGGTCTCGTACCTATCTTGATGTTTATAGGACTCGTTCCTATGTCGATGTTTATAGGACTCGATCCTATCTTGATGTTTATAGGTCTCGCACCTATCTTGATGTTATAGTCATATATGTCTATCTTAGAGTTACATACATGTAGGTGAACTTATTCACCAATCTTGGAGTTTGGTGCCTATCCCCCTTTTATAAGATTTTCTGGATTTCTAGTTGTGATTTCTAGAATTTGATATTATTTTATCAACGAATCATTTTGGGGTTTTGCTTTTAAGAGGCTATTTGAGTTTGATCATTAGGTGATTTCATATTTGAAGTTGTTTAAGTATGCACAATATTTATGGGTACTTAACTTTATAATCATATTTGAGATCTTGATCACTTTACCCTTCATTATCACGCTAACTCATTTATTTCAGCCTTGACTGACCCGTTTATTATTTTATAATTCTCAGGTCAACCGAGATGTTTCAGGTCCTTTAGTTTGAGGCTTTACAGTGGATATCTTACCTATTAGTTGACAGTTCTCTTTTGTCATTTTATGTATATATTTGACATCACGTTGTATCTTGTATTTAGATTAGACTCCTTTTGTGTACATATTAATTTTGAGATACAGTACTTTGTATATATGTAATCTACATTATGTATCTTCTATGTGTCATTCAGACTTGTATCTATTATATTCCGCTGTGATTGATTTATGATTCCGTGTTCTGTATATATATTTGTATGTTGTCCTGAATTTTTATTATAGCCATCGGAGTTTTGTTTTAAGCCTGTATTGTATACGTCGGTTCCACTTGATTATAGAAATATATAATATATCAGTATATGTGCCAATGCTCGCTTAAAGTGAAATTCATGGATGGTTGCTCCTAACCAGCCCCATTCTCTGCACTAACCGACAATATTACTCTGTAATATTATTTGTTAGTGTGGGTCTTAGGATGGGACATCATCCCTTGGTATCAGAGCCGAGTTCAGAACAAAGTATGATATCACAGATACGAATCATGGATTAGGCAAGTCTTAGGAATCGTCCCTTAGGTTTTCATGAAGTATATTCCTTAGTGTCTACCTTTGAAATTCCTAATATCGAATCGTATGACTCTTAAATAACCTTTTATCTTATTTTATTCCTTTTAAAATCTTAGATGGCTGGCGGTAGACCCCCTGCTTGTTCTTTTGGTGGGCAGTCCAGTGGCCCTCTTTCGGATGGAGTGTTTATGTCCAACAAGCAGATTATGGAACTCATTAGGAATGCTCAGCCTACCAGACCTCCTTCGAATTCTTCTTCTCGAAGTTGAGTTTGGCATGCATGTGCAGCGACTTTGCACATCTTGGTGACAAGCTCTTTAGAGGTTCTGAGAGTTGATTGAGGTGCAGGCTTGGCTCAAGACATGTGAGAGAATCTTTTCTCGCATGGGTCATGAGGATCCACAAAGGGTTTTGATAGGTTCTAGTCAGCTCCAAGAGTGGGCTCTTGATTAGTATGAGCTTTTTGAGTGGAGATGGATGAGTTAGTCTTTCTTGGGAGCAGTTTAGGGGACGATTTGAGTGGAAATTCGTTCCCAAATCGGAGAAAGCCTCGTTAGCTAAGAGGTTTATTGAGTCGAAGCAGAGGAAGTCTTCTGTAGTACAATATGTTTCGACCTTCGAAGCCCTTTTTAAATAAGGGGTCGAACACATAAGTACTCCACTAAAGAAGAATCAAAGATTTGTGGATGGTCTGAAGAAGCATCTTAAGAAGGCGTTGATGTTGCAATTGAAGGTTTCATTTGAGGAGTTAGTTGATTCGGCCATTAAACTTGAAGTGCTCAAAAAGGATAGTGGTGAGGAAGATGTAGCGGAGAAGAAGAGCTTTGATCTGAAGAAGAAGCAACCATTCAACATGTCGAAGACCTTTTATCCTAATAAGAAGATCAAGAAGCAAGGTTCTAGTTCCACTCCGTCACAGCCAACTAAAGGAGAGTGCTTCAATCGTTGTTCTAAGGAGCATTTCATTAAGGATTGTCCTAAAGCTCCTATTTGTTGTTATTGCAAGAAAGAAGGTTATCTTGTAGCATCTTGTCTCCGAGAAGCTAAAGACCTCACTTCTGGGAAGCTTAGTGTTGTGCAGGCTTTTGGAGATCTTCTCAGGGTCGAGGTATATCTTCTTCTGTTCTTGAAGGTGTAATTGTTTTCCGGAACCTTCCTATTCGGGTTCTCTTCGGTACAGGTGCATCTCACACATTCATATTGAAGGAACTTGTTAATGCTTTATCTTAATTTGCGAGAATTGTGAACCCGGTCGGTGGGTCCGCAACCCTTAGTATGCTTTGTAGAGATGTCGAGATTATCTTATGCGGTCATTCTTTTCGTACCTTTCTTCATGTTATGCATTATCTTGGGTTTGGAATTATTTGGGAATGGATTGGCTTAGTCATTATGAAGCCCATATCCTATGTCCCGAGAGAAGTATTTTTTTAGAAATTCGAAATCCCTTAAGCGAATTTCGATTATTCTTTATGATGTTAATTCTGATTCATGAACATCCTTATTTTCACTTGAGGCTCGGGAAGATGATGACATTTCCCGAATTCCTATTGTTTGTGATTATCCTGATATTTTCGAACCTGTTTCGGGGTTACCTCCTAAGCGGGTAATTAAGTTCCGAATTGATCTTATTCTTGGTGCTAATCCAATTAGTCATCCTCCCTATCGGATGTCGGCTAAGGAGAATGAGGAGTTGAGGAAGTAGTTATCTGAGTTGGAAGCGAAGCATTTTATTTAGTCTACTTCTTCTCCTTAGGGAGCTTCTGTCATGTTTGTGAAGAAGGCTGATGGTACTCTTAGGCTTTGTGTTGATTACCACAAGCTTAATGAGCTTACCATTAGGAACAAGTATCCCTTGCCTAGGATTGACGATCTTTTTGATCAGCTTTGCGACGCTAAAGTATTTTCCCGGTTAGAATTAGCAACCAGATTTCATCAGCTTCGTGTGGCTAAGGATAGCATCCTCTTACTTCATTCCGTACCCATTATGGATCTTATGAGTGGCTCGTTATGCCCTTCGGATTAACGAACACTCCAACTTATTTTGTCGATCTCTTGAATTGTGTTTTCTGAGTATTTCTCGATCGATTTGTTCTTATATTCATTGATGATATTCTTATTTATTCTAAATCTGAGAAGAGCATGTGAAACATCTTAGTATTTTTTTGGAGACACTTAGAAAGAATTAGTAAAAAGCCAAATTTTCTAAGTGCCACTTTGGCAGAGAAGTTCTTGGGGCATGTAGTTTCCGAAGAAGGTATTTCTGTTGATCCGTCGAAGATTGAAGCTATTCAGAATTGGAACAGGCTTGAGAATATATCAAAGATTCATAGTTTTCTTGGATAGGCGGGTTATTACCATCGATTTATAAAGGACTTTTCTAAGATTGTCTTACCTCTCACTTCTTTGACTAGAAAAGGAGTTAAGTATATTTGGTCGGATAAGTGTGAAGCTTCTTTTCAGAAATTGAAGGAACTACTTTCTAACGCTCCCGTTCTTGTGGTTCCGGATGGAAATCAAGACCTTGTGGTCTACACGGATGCTAGTAGATTTGGTTTGGGTGCTGTTCTTATGCAGTGAGATCATGTTATTGCTTTTTCTTGGAGGTAGTTGAAGCCGAATGAGGTGCAGTACACCACTCATGGTTTGGAGCTCGCAGTTATAGTCTTTGCTTTAAAGATTTGACGTCATTATTTATTGGGTGAGGGATTTGTGCTTTATATCGATCATAAGTCATTGAAGTACTTATTCACTCATAAGGAGCTTAATATGTGACAACAGAGATGGCTCAAATTCCTCGCTTCCAATGATACTGATATTAAGCACACTCCGAGAAAGGGGAATCGAGTAGCAGATGCTCTCAGTCGTAAGCAACAGGCTATTGTTTCTTTGATGTTAGCCAGTGGAAAGATCTTGAAATTCTATCTTCTTATGAGATTAGAGATCATATCCCAGATTCTAGTTCTTCCACCTTATTGTTTAGTTTTGAGGCCCATCCTTGCCTTTTGGATTGGATCGTGGAAGCCCTGAAGCATGATCCCAACCTATCCTATCTTTTTCAATAGTGTAGTGGTGTTTCTCGAAGAGATGAGTTAAAGGATTTTTTTAATGATGCTCGTGGTTGTATTCGTCAAAGTAGTCAACTTTTAGTTCCCGATGAAGGCGATTTCAAAAGAGATATTCTTGAGGAGTGTCATCGCTCAAAGTATACTATTCATCCTGGTAGTAGTAAGATGTGTGCCGATATGAAGCGTCTTTATTATTGGGAAGGCATGAAGCAAGATGTAGTAGGGTTTGTGAAGCAGTGCTTGACTTGTCAGCTTGTTAAGGCCGAGCATCAGCGTCCTAGTGGTCTTTTGCAACCATTGGAGGTCCCGATGTGGAAATGGGACCAGGTATGATGGGCTTACTTTCGTAAGCTCATAGTTGAATCCTATTTTGTGTCGATCTTGTAATGATCGTAATCTTATTCTCCCTTTTGCCTTTTCAGGTTTCCGTGGACTTCATCGACGGTCTTCCTCGTTTGTGGGCTGGCCATGATAGCTTGTGGGTGATTGTTGATCGTTCGATCAAATCAGCCCACTTTATTCCTGTTAAGTCCAATCAGACTGCTTCTTAGCTTACTAAGATCTATGTTAAGGAGATCGTAAGACTTCATGGCATCTCTAGTTCCATTGTTTGTGATCGAGCTACCTTGTTTACAAGCGAATTCTGGAAGAGTCTCTAGAAAGCTTTGGGTTCAAAGCTTAATTTCAACACTGCTTATCATCCCCAGTCAGATGGGCAAACAGAGCGAGTGAGTAAGATATTAAAGGACTTACTTTGTGCTTGTATTCTCTACTTCAGTGGGAGTGGGAAGATCATATCTACCTTGTTGAGTTTACTTACAACAATAGCTTTCAGCCTAGTATCGCATGTCTCCTTTCGAGACCCTTTACAGAAGGTCGTGTTGATCACCTTCTTGTTGGCTTGAGTTTAGGGAGAAGATTATTTTAGGCCCCGACTCTATTCGTGAAGTTTCTAAGAAGATCGATCACATTCGACAAAGAATGAAAAAGGAACAGAGCAGGCAGAAATCCTATGCAGATAATAGGAGAAAGACCTTGGAATTCTTCGTAAGAGATCGAGTCTTTATTTGTGTATCTCCATTGAAGGGCGTGATGTGGTTCAGTCATTCCAGAAAGTTGGCTTCGAGATTTATCAAACCATACACTATCACTGAGCGTGGTCATGCTGCTTATTGGGTATCTCTTCCTACCCAATTCTCCGGTATTCATGATGCATTCCATGTTTCCCAGCTTTAGAAGTGTCTTTGTGATTCAGATTGTATTCTTGAGCCAAGAATTCTTGAGGAGCTTGAGATTTCACCCGACCTTACTTATGAGCAGAGATCTATTCATATTGCCGCATCGGAGGTAAAATGCCTTCTAAATAAAGACGTTTCACTCGTTAAAGTTCAATGGTCTAGCAATCCAAAGGACTATTCCTATGAAACTAGAGAGTTTATCAAGCGAAAACATTCAAAAATCCTTTCTCGTGCTCATTATTGGTAAGGCTCTTGTTTTAATTATTTCGTTCTTATGACTTTATCCACTTTAGATACATCGTTGAATTGTTATTGACTTTTCCTTAAGAAATTGCAAGGACGCAATTTTATAAGGGGGAAGTCTGTAACAACCCCGGTCGAGATTACCTAGAATCTAAATTTAAAACATGATTTAATTAATTTTAAATAATTAAATTGAATGAATTTGGGGAAATTTTAAATTTTTGTATTTCCAAATTAAAATGGATTTGGAGTTTAATAAATTGGGAATTTAATGAATTTTCTTTTTATGATATTTAATTATATAGGAATAATTTTAGAGAAAATGAATAAATAAATTGTATGGAAATAATTTCATTATTGAAAAATGATTTCTTAATTAAGGGTTCATTTTATAAAATATGAAGAATAACTTTTCATTTTTAAAGTTGTAATTAATTTTGATAAAATATTTCAATATTGATAAAAGTAAGATTTTGACATGCTATTTATATCGTGGAAATTTTTGAAATAAATTTTAGTTAAACTAGAATATTGTTTTAATTAAATTAGTATGTATAAATTGTTAAAATATAACACAACAAATTAGTAACACTTTGGTTTTGGGAGAATGAGTAACACTTGGCTATTGAATCCACATTCCTTACCCACTTAGCCCAAAACAAAAGTAACAGAAATGAGAGAAATGTACGTACAACATTTCTCAATTCTCATTTTCATTTTATAGCCAGAAATTAAAAAACTCCTCTGAGTACAAAAAAATCCTAAATCCCCAAATTTGCAAATTAAAGAGTGAAATTAAGGGGCTTTCAACCTATCTTAGTGTGCTTTGATAAAAAGTAATCTCCTCTATTTATCAATCATCAATTTATGAATTATTTCAGTTTTGATTTTGATCAATTCCTATCCGATTTTTGTTCATAGCCTAGGTTGAGATTGAATTAGAATGGAATAGGAGATTCTAAGCCCTAATCTTCCATCTTGGGTTTGTTTAGGTGAGTTTATGTCATAATTTCTAGACTTAAATTGGATATAGTTGCTGTTACATGATTCTGCTTGATTCTAGAAGTGTTTATGATCTCAAATTGTTGTTGAATTACTTGGCAATATGAATTGTATTTGCTGTTAACTGAAACCACTTTGTTAAATCTTGCATTTCGTCCATTTATACATCTCTATAAGCTTGCATGACTACATATTCAATACCTCAGGTCATTGGGAAAGCAACAATGGAGAAACAAGCGAAAATGGATTGATAGGGAGTCATTGGAATCACTTGGATGTCAGTCCAGGCGAGTTGACAGGTCAGCCGATTGGTCCAATCGGTGCTCGGTTGCGTTCTGGACTTGATATCCAGGCTATATTCTAGTGCCGTCGATCGACCTGTTTGTCACTCGTTTACCCATGTTGACTCCTAGAAATTGATTTCTTGACTTTTGATGATGATTTTGATATCGATTTCATTGATATTTCCGAATTTTGATTATGTATTGATGAATTCGTATAATTGTTTTATGCCATAGAGATGTTCTACGGATCTTGAGATGCAATGCACATTTTTATGCACGTTTTCAAACCAATTTATGACAAGGTTGATTTTAAGGACAAATCATTTTAGTAAAATCATTTGAAATACCAATATAATATATATAAAGAATTTTAGAACCATATATAAATATATGTATTAACTATTTCGATTTACAATGATTTTAAATGATTTCGTGCTAGGATTTGAAAAGTGTACTTATATATAATTTCGATATAAACCAATAATTATAAGAATTATTTTGAAAGTAATTTTTTTTATAAATCGCAAAATATCAATCAGATGAGGAATTAACTTAAACGGTTAAATAAAACGAGTGGTATGGAACGTTCGCGTTTGTTTTACGGGTTAATTTCTGGACTTATTCGACCGAACCATTACTACACATGAGTGGACTTTATTACCGTATAGTAACCGATTGGGTAAACACATGTGGTATGGGACTCATAGTCGTTACCTATTCGGTTTCCATATGAAAGTATATAACACTTATATCTCGATGTTTATAGGACTTATTCCTATCTTGATGTTATAAGTCTCGTACCTATCCCGATGTTACAGGTCTCGTACATAATTTGATGTTATAGGATTCACTCCTATCTCGATGTTTATAGGACTCGATCCTATCTCGATGTTTATAGGTCTCACACCTATCTTGATGTTATAGACATACACATCTATTTTGGAGTTACATGCATGTAGTTGAATTTATTCACCAATATTGGAGTTTGGCGCCTATCCCCCTTTTATGATATTTTCTGGATTTCTAGTTGTGATTTTTGGAATTTGATGTTATTTATTTTATCACCGAATCATTTTGGGGTTTTGGTTTTAAGAAGCTATGAGTTTGATCATTAAGTGATTTCATATTTGAAGTTGTTTAAGTATGCACAATATTTGTGGGCAATCATATTTAAGATCTATATCACTTTACCCTTCATTATCGTGCTAACTCATTTATGTTAGTCTAGACTGACCCATTTTATTATTTTTATAATTCTCGGGTCAAACAGAGTTGTTTCAGGTCCTTCAGATTGATGCTTTAGAGTGGATATTTTACATGTTAGCTAATAGTTCTATTTTGTCATCTTATATACATGTTTGACGTCACATTATATCTTTTATTGAGATTAGACTCCTTTTGTGTACATATTCATTTTGAGATATAGTACTTTGTATATATGTAATCCACATCATGTATCTTCTATGTGTCGTTCAGACTTGTTCCTATTATATTCTGCTGTGGCTGATTTATGATTCTGTGATTTGTATATATATTTGTATGTTTTTCTGAATTTTTATTATAGCCACCGAAGTTTTAAGCTTAAATTATATACGTCGATTCCACTTAGTATATTAGTCGACGTGTCAATGCTCGCTAAAAGTGAAGTTCACGGATGGTCGCTCCTAACCAGCCCTATTCTCCGCACTAGCCAACAATATTACTCTATAATATTCTTTGTCGGTGTGGGTCTCGAGGTGGGGCATCACATTAATCCTTAGAGCACATCTCCTTTTGGATATCGAAAGGTTATTCAGTTCTATGGGTGGACACATTCCTTATAATATGTCTAGGGAAATTTGGTCCATAGAGTTCTAAGGAAATATCCCTTGTGAGGATTCGTTTCATAGTTAAAGTGTTTCTAGTTCCTTTATCTTAGGTCGACCGAGTTCATCCTCAATGTGCAGTGGGAATACTTGCTACACCTAGATAAGGTTAGTACAAAGACTGGCCGCCAATGGTGAACTACCTGTTTGACGGTCGTCTTCTAATCATATGTAAATCATTCCACCATCATTGGCCAAGGTTTGTCCAAGATCATTGGGTATGCACCAGAGTCGGTGCTTTGTAACATCCCCCATTTGGGGGCCTAAAACTAATCGTTACGGATGATGCAGTCATCTATAGTTATTAATTCTCGGTGACCAAATGCGGTAAAGTTAGATACATTGATGCTTCCTTGATGGTTATTCCGGCTATAACCAAATTCCAATTGCTCCCGAAGATCAAGAGAAAACGACTTTCACATGTCCATTTGAAACATTTGCTTATCGACGTATGCCATTCGGACTTTGTAACGCTCCCGCTACTTACCAACGATGCATGGTTGGCATTTTTTCCGACATGATTGAACGCTTTCAAGAAGTTTTTATGGACGATTTCTCTATCTTTGGCGATTCTTTTTCCCATTGTTTACATCATCTCGAGTTGGTTCTAAATCGATGCAAAGAAAAACATTTGACTTTGAATTGGGAAAAATGTCACTTTATGGTCAAACAAGGCATAGTCCTTGGACATATCATCTCAAATAAAGGCATTGAGGTAGATAAAGCGAAAATCGATGTCATTACAAACCTACCCATTCCCAAATCTGTTAAGGACATTCGATCATTTCTAGGACACACTAGCTTTTACCGACGCTTTGTGAAATACTTTAGCAAAATCGCTCGTCCTTTGATGACTCTCCTCGGAAAAGACGTTCCATCCGATTTCAACTCTGAGCGTATCACTTCTTTCGAACATCTTAAGAACAAACTCATTTTTGCTCCAATCATTTGCGCACTCAATTAGGATCTTTCTTTCGAAATAATGTGTGATGCTTCAAACTTTGCAGTGGTGCTGTCTTAGGACAACACATCAGTAAAATCCTTCACGTTATCTACTACGCTAGCATGACTCTGAACGACGCTTAACTTAACTACACAACCACCGAAAAAGAGCCTTTAGCGGTAGTTTTTGCTCTCGAAAATTTTTGACCTTACTTGATCGGGTCACACATTACTGTGTACACGGACCATTCTGCGCTTCGATATCTCTTCGCTAAAAAAGATGCTAAATCTCATTTGATGCGTTGGATCCTTTTACTTCAAGAATTTAACCTTACAATCAAAGACAAAAAAGGATACGATAACGTCATAGCCGATCACTTGTCTCATCTTCCGAACGCACCATCTTCTTTGCCAATCAATGAAAACTTCCCGGATGAACAACTTCTTCCAATTTCTATCGATCCATGGTACGTTGATATAGTGAACTACTTAGTCACTAAAGAAACTCCCTCATCTTGGTCCAAACAGGACAAATGCAAATTCATGTCCCAAGTGAAATATTTCTATTGGGACGATCCATACTTGTTCAAATATTGTCCCGACCAAATCATCCGACGTTGCATTCGGATAATGAGATCAGGAGTGTTCTTTCGTTTTGCCACAATCAAGCGTGCGGTGGACATTTCGATCCTCGGAAAACTGCGGAAAAGGTGCTTCAGTATGGTTTCTGTTGGCCTTCTCTTTTCAAAGACTCGTTTGAATTTTGTAAAACTTGCGATCGATGTCAAATGCTTGGAAGAATTTCTCAACGAAATATTATTCCTCTAAACCTCATTCTTACGATCGAAATCTTTGATGTTTGGGGTATCGGCTTGATGGGACCTTTTCCCAATTCTTTTGGTAACTTGTACATCCTTCTCGCTGTCGATTACGTCTCAAAATGGGTCGAAGCCATTCCTTGCAAAACCAACGACCATAGAATTGTTGTGAAATTTCTCAAAGAAAACATCTTTTCGAGGTTCGGCACACCTCGCACAATAATCGGTGATAACGAGACCCATTTTTGCAACCGTTCTTTTGAAACTTTAATGAAAAAATACTCGATAACCCACAACTTATCCACTCTATATCATCCTCAAACTTGTGGGCAAGTTAAAGTTTCAAATCATCAAATTAAACAAATCTTGGAGAAAAATGTCAACAAAAATCGAAAAGATTGGTCTCAGAAATTGACCGACGGGCTTTGGGCTTACCGTACTGCTTTTAAAACTAACCTTGGGATGTCCCCATTTCGTTTAGTTTACGGTAAAGCTTGCCATTTACCCGTTGAAATCGAACACAAAGCATTGTGGGAAATAAAGAACTTAAACTTTGATCTTGAGAAAGCTGGCGAAAACCGAAAACCACAACTCAACGAATTAGAAGAACTTAGGAACGACGCGTATGAAAATGAGAAAATTTACAAAGAAAAAACAGAAGTTTTTCATGACAAGTCAATCCTAAGAAAAACGTTTTTGCCTAACCAAAAAGTTCTTTTATATGACTCAAGACTTCATTTATTCCCTGGGAAACTCAAATTGAGATGGACCGGACCATTTGTGGTACGAACTGTTTTTCCACATGGTGCTGTAGAAATAGAAAACCCTAGGGAATCGATTTTCAAAGTCAACGGTCATCGTTTGAAACCTTTCTTGGAATTGCCAAGTAACCAAGAGGAGTAGCTCATGATCCTTCATGAGCCAAGCTACGTCTAGTAAGAATGTTAACCCTCTTTTGTAAATATGTACATATTTTCCCCGTTACACTCATTATATCGTGCATTGACTGTGGGGCACAGTCAAAATTAAGTGTGGGGGGAGTCTCATTTTCATTTTTTTAAGTTTCATGGCATTTTCGAATTTTCATTTTCTTTTAACTTAAAAAAAATCTCAAAATTTCTAAATCTCAAAAACATTTTCTTTTTAGCATTTTGATTTATTTTTGAAGAAACACTATAGGATAAGTATAAGTTTTGGTTAATAAATTAATTTTTTTGAAGATTTATTTGTCTTAACAAAAATAAAAATGAAGTTTGATTACAAATAACAATGGTTTAACTAGTATATAGGAAGGCTCATATGTGTTAATTATGAAGTATATTCTAATTGAAAATCTTTTTTTTAAAAGTGGTAAATTTAAAGTAAAGGATATAACATTTTTATCTTCTAAGTTAAATGGTGCTAAGATGATTTTGCAAAACTCTCTCTTTCTAAAAAAAATATAGAAAAGAAAACACAAAAAAACATTTGTACATATGTATATATTTTTAACACCTAGAGTCATGTGTTCACACTCGTATGTTCACTCGCCATGCTCTGTACCCTTCTCACGTAAGCCCGAAAGGCAGTGCACGATCGGTATATCTGGTCTCAGTTTATCTGAGTTAGGTGTAAGTATATAAAAATTCTTTAACTAATAACGCCTACAGTCAATAAGTGTTCACTCGCCACGCTCTGTATTCCCCTCACGTAAGCCCGAAAGGCAGTGCATGGGTGATATATCTGGCCTCAGTTTATCTGAGTTAGGCATATGTAGATATGGTTAAAATTTTCAAATAAGAGAGAGTAAGAAATTGAAATCCAAACACTATTTTGACTTGTTTGATTTAACTTGTTATTGAAAAGAAATGAAAATACCACTTTGACAAACTTTCATAATCAACTAAGGATCCATTTCATAACTACATTGTGTTATCAACCGAAACAACTAGCCAAACTATAGTCTATCTGTTATGATAACTTAATTTTTGTTGAAAATTTTGACAAGTAAAAGGACTTAAATTTCTTGATAATGACCGGAACTTATATTTAACTTATTAGTGTCGATTTGAAAGTGAATCCTTCATTTGTAAATACATTCAAAAACTTGTATTCATCCCATTGTAAATAAATCTTGCATTTTGTAAATATTTTCACTTTGCATTCGGATTTTGTGGGTAGTATCCGCTAAAAACCCTCACGAGACAACACTCGTCCTACTGGGGACACCCAGAGGTTTAAAGGCTTGTTGCATATGCTCAATGCAATCGTGCTCCCTATGAAAACGGATTTATCTTAGTTTTCCTTTATTCGAGGACGAATAAAAAGATAAGTGTGGGGGTATTTGATGTGCACGTAAATGTGCATATATTTACATCCATATTTTATATATTTAAATGTCATATTTGGGCATTTTGACATGTATAAAACCAAAATTCAATTATTTTAAAATCATCATATATTCATCTTCATTCAGGGGCAAAATGGTCATTTTTGTGCATGTGTTAATTTGAGAATTTTTACTTGGACATTTTTTATGATTTTTATAGGAATTTGGATGCATATGGAAGAGGCTTTCATGAAGATATGTGCATGCACAAGGGAATACAAAGGAATGAAGAGGAAATAATTCAAGCTCATGATAATGGAGGACCCCACCCACTTACCTAAATCTACAATTAGAAGCTAATGGATAACTAAGTGGAGGTTAAAGCTTCATGCACATTTAATGATGGATTAATTAGTGGCTAATGGTTACTTGGTGGCCATACTTCCTAAAGGGTATTTGGGAAGCACCCTAAAATTTGAATTAGGATTTTATGCATGTATAAATAGCCCTCTTATGTACATGTAAATATCTTCGACTCTCTTAAATTAGTTAGGAAATTAAAATGCAAGTTGTAAGCTCTATGTTTCATGAAATTAAAATGGCTTCCTAGCCTCTTTCTCTTCTCTTTTCTAATTGTTTTTCTTTACTGTATGTTGATGTTTATTTCTATGCTTTCTCTTATTTCATGTTTATAGCTTAGATTTACATTCATGCAAGTAGTGTAGCATTAATTTTTCTGCAAGTAGTTAGTAGCTAATCTCTTTTTCTTTCTTTTCTTAGTTTCATTTCTTTTCTTTTTAATGTTGAAATTTACAAGTGTTGATTTGATAACACAAATGAGTAGCTAAACCCCTTCAATTTAGGGGTAATGAAGCTCTCTAACTTTATGCAATTTCAACATTTTTATGGTTGATCTCTTTTATTTGTGCTTCATGAGAGTGATTTTGATGTAAGTTTATACAAGTGGGTTTAATAGCTTATGTTGCTTTTGCAAATGAGCTATTCTTATTCAACATAAACACAATTTACATCATCATTTGCTAATTAATTTTTGATTTTGAAATGAAAGTAAAAACAAACTTTGATGATCTATATTACTAATTACAATAGTAAATAGATCATACTTAAAATAGCTTTTGCTTTGGCTTCATTTTCATGAGAATTTATAGGTGGTTTATTTATTGTATTATAGTTTGATGGTTTAGGTTATGTTAATTAATAACATAAATAAACTATACTTATAATAAATGCAAAAATATTTCACTTAATATCAAAACTAGAGATCATAAATTATTTGTTTGTTGATTTACAAAAATATGAGAGTGGATTTGCCTCTAAATTGTTCTCTAATCTCATAGTTTTTAATCTCATTTTAATTCTAGTTTTAGCTTCATTTTGCTTGTAGTTAACAATTTTATCTCCATTTGGTATAATTTGATTGAATTGATTTTTAAAATCTAACAATTCCCTACGGATCGACCCGTACTCTCCACGTACTAACTTTTATACGCCGTGCGCTTGCGGTTATTTTAATTTGAAATTTATCGACGATTTTCTAAACTGATAGAAAATTTGCCGTTAAACAGAAAGCTTCTTCAAAAATTCCAAAGTTAAATGCCATTTCAAAACTCTTTCATATTGCCATGGGTTTTACCTTTAAAAATGAGATTGGGTTCTCAAATTTGGAAACTATGGCTTTCGACTATATACTTTATATCATTACTTAAAACCTTATATGTTCTCTTTCGAGACCATCCAATATATCTTTCGAAAGCATTGAAACCTTCCCTTCGAAACATTTAAAGATATAACTTTTGAAAAACTCAAAACATACCTTTCGAAAGCATTGAAACCTTTCTTTCGAAACACTTAAAGATTTAACTTTCGAACACATAAAACATACCTTTCGAAAGCATTTAGCTCAAGCAAGAATTTATGGAAGCATAGCTTTGAAACCATTTGAAAATATCTCTTTCTAAATCATTGGGTTTAACATTAATTATAACTTCTGGGTCAAAGGAACAAAAGCGAAAGCTTTGCTTTTGAAAGCATTAATCTTAGGAAAAATAATTAAGGAAGAGGACAGCTTCAAAGACAATCCTTTCTAAATCATTGCCTCCGAAACCATTGATAAAAGCGGCTAAAACTTCCCTTTTGAAAGCATTGAGGAAGCGGCTTCTAAGTAAAAAGGTGAAAGCACCACTTTCGAATACATTGTTTTAAGGCTATAGAAAAAGCGGCCTTAAAAAATTCGAAAGGTATGAATGTGGTAGCTAGGTATCGAATGAGTTCGTAAAGGTGGCAACTCTTTCAAAACCTCCTTTCTAAAAGCAAAGACAAGTTGATGGTTTCAAAAGCTTATAAAAGCGACTCAACCCCTTCGAAAGCACGCCTTCGACACAGACCCATCCGCCTTTCTCCAATATACTATGTACCAATAGCTTGATATCATGTGCATTGGTTTCGAATGAGTTTGAAAGGCCTGCTGGGCATGGTGATGAAAGCAAGCAAAGGAAGTGGTAGAGTTGTAATTCATAACAAAACTAATTTTATGCCTTTTAAAGTAATTTCTTTTCACTAACTTGCCTAATTTGTCAAAATGTAATTGGTTGCCATTTCTTTATCAAAATCTTTTTTCCTAAAAAGGTCGTCGAATTCACAATTAATAATTTAAAACATTTTAAGCATATTAGCCCTTTCCCTTGATAAAGCATATAAAACATTTAAGTCCCTTAGCTTAAATAATTTTATCACCATAGTAAAATACTTAGGAAAATTCCCCAAATGTCACAATAATACACTTTTAATAGTTTTCTAACATATATAAATTCCAGACTCAAAGTGTTAGCACCAAAATTGGTCACTAACCTCGTTGAGAAAGATTGTGTAGAGATGTAAGTGATGAAGTTAAATTAAACAAGGAAGAATATGCTAATTTAAATGCAGAAAGTAAGAACACCAAATTTATAGTGGTTCAGCGTAATTGCCTACATCCACTTTGAGGTTAAACTTTATTGATCTTCTTTATAGTTGATTACAAATACAATTCGTGAATCAAACACTTGAATGAAGTTGTTCAGTAGAGGAGATGAGTCTCGAAAATGGCAGAGTTTCCCCAGTGTTCTCTCCCCAAAAAAGGATCCATTTCACTGTGACCCTGCCCCTCTATTTATAGGCAAATATGGGCTGGACTCCCAAGTGGGCTGGACAGCCGAACACTCTAGCCCAAGCATAGTGGTCGCTGCATGCCGAACCAGATATGCCGAACACCATAATGCCGAACGATCCTTTCTATGCCGAACGGTATGTTTGGTGTGCGGGAAGTGCAGAATGGTTGTCAGTCGAGGCCGAACGTGCCTCTGGATGCCGAGTACTACTATCGCCGAGTTCTACTGGATGTCGAGTACTACGCCGAGTACTCCTGTCGCCGAGTTCTACTGGATGTCGAGTACTACGCCGAGTACTCCTGTCGCCGAGTTCTACTGGGCGTCGAGCACTACCTGATGCCGAGTGCTACCCGATGCCGAGCACTACCTGATGCCGAGCACTAGTTGATGCCGAGTGCTACCTAATGCCGAGCACTAGTTGATGCCGAGCACTAGTTGATGCCGAGTGCTACCTAATGCCGAGCACTAGTTGATGCCGAGTGCTACCTAATGCCGAGCACTACCTGATGCCGAGCACTAGTTGCCTGGTCAAATCTCCAGGAAACACTTGCCCCCCAAAGTGTATTACGTGACTGCACGTAATACGCTTTGAATAATGTATCCTCCATGTCTCGTTTCAAATCCTTGAATAAATTCTAATGGAGATGCCTTCTTGAGAATATCAGTGGTCATCCGTGTCTGATTCTGCAGAGCTATTAGGCTTCAGCTATCTGATCTAGTCTTCTCTTAATAACCCTTAGTGAGAATTCAATTTCTGTTGATTTCAAGAAGTCGTACTTTTTCGGACGTACACATGCACGTTCGGGTACATGTTCTTGCCATTGGCTCTCGGATGCGTATAAGTCGTCGCCAACTCCATCTAGTTTAATTGCAATTCAATCGCGATTCCTTGTTTGTATTTTCTGTGAAATAAGGGTTGCAATCAGCCACTTGAGGAGTTTTCCAAACCTCTCTTCAGTACAAACTCTATGATTTTGTTCACAGCTTCGACCTGTCCATTTGCAGTTATAATGGATCATGGAAGGTCATAAGGACAGATGACGTTACGGATAAAGAAGTTGATTATTTTCTTCATCTTCGTCGTGGTTAAGAGTTCTTCATCTGCCCATTTGGTGACGTAATCAACTGCTATGATGGTGTATTTCGCACCACCTTTAGGATCGACAAGAAGATGATTTTAGTGCCCCCAAGTGGCAAACGGCTATGAACTAGCCATTTGACTAATTTCCATCGGCGGGGTTCCCGGACTTTTTGCAAACATCTTGCACTCGTCACATTGTCTAGCATGATCGACCGCATCTGGGTTGATGGTTGGCCAGTAATTCCTGTAGCAGAGTATCTTCTTTATCATGGTTTTCCCCTTGATGTTATTACCGCATTCTACTTCCTAGACTTTGCTCAAGATATCATTATGGGCGATATGCCGAAGCATGGGGATGGATAAACTCCTTTTGACACACGAATTATTCTTAGATGATTTGGCGTGAAGCTTTGAGGAGGATCTGTCGTTTTCCATTCCTCCGTTCAGTAAGAATTCCTCATTGTAGATAGTCTTTGATAGGAGTCAACCATGACACCTTTTCATTTTGTTCGCTGAGTACGTGTGTAATGATGTTATATGTGAAGTCGGTTAGTAGCTCTTGGACTTGGCCGAGATAAGGAGCAAGACAACGCCCCCTGGCAAGATCAACTTCCTTAAATTTGTATACTACCAATCAAGAATCACAAAAGATATGTAAAGTTTTCACTTCAAATCCTCTAGCAAGTTTGAGGCTGACAGTCAAGGCCTCATACTAAGCATCGTTGTTTGTTACAGGTAAATCGAGTTTTAGGACGTAGCTGATTGATCGTTCCTCAGGAGTCATTATCAAGCCATAACACTGATCATTGGATGCTCCATCCTCGTACATTTTCCATCTTATGGTCGGTTCTCTGCCACTCTTCGAGTAGTCATCTGAGGTAGTGAATTTGGGTGTGAGGTCTGTTAATTTCCGTCCTTGGATAGCCCTTCGTGGGAAATAAGTGATATCGAATTAGCATAGTTCGATATTCTATTTAAGTAGTCTTTTAGACGTCTCAGGTTATTGTATGCCCTGTCACAACGGCTGGTAGGCATAGACGTTGATGGGGTGAGCCTAAAAGTAAGAGTGGAGCTTCAATGATGAAATCAATAGAGATTGTGCTAGCTTTTGTAGCTTCAGGTTGATATCCAATGCATGGCTCGCGATAGTTAATGAAATCACATATGCATGTCAGAATGGGTCCAAGGGAACATATCATCATTTATTCAGAAAAATCCAACTAATTCTTTTATCATCATTGCACTGAGCTGTGATCCGATATTCAGCGCCCGGAAAGGGTCGCCATGGCTGGTTGTAATGTCGACCGTCAGATTAGCAGGTGCCATCCCAGATTCTTTGAGTAAAGATGTAACTATCATAACATTCAATGTGAAATATGGTTGGGACGGCCAATGTTGATGGTTACTCTAGTCGAATCCTAGAGTCTTGTCATGAGTTATTGAGCCTAATAGTGAAGGGCTCTGAATGCTCTAATAGATTATCAGCAAATGACCAAAGATCAGGCTTAAAAGCGCGTTGAAGGAAACGTCGAGTAGGGGCCAGCCTCGAGTTGCGTGCAACTGCATAGCTGGATCTTGCCATGAGTTTGAATTTGCCTCTATATTCGAGTAACGCATTTTCTATTCAATGCATTCATGATCCTTCACTCGCCCTTCGGGTTGGAGTGACAGTCAGTTGCCCACAAGCTTTGGCATTGATTTAATGATTCTATCTTTAGGCATCCTTTCGGTCGTTGCCTTGAGTAGCTGTAAGCACTATACATAAGTTTTAATACTAAGCTATCGTAGCCAATTTTTGGATGACCATGCGTCTTCTCCCAGTCTCGGGTTGATAAATGTACTGCATGGACGGTTGAGTCTCGTCCTAGCTATGTATATGTTTTCACCTAAACTCCAAAGACATAGAGGTGATTGATGGAAAGTCGGTTCACAATCATCTTGCTTCTTGCTCGTGCCCCCAGGTCTGGGGCATATACTGATAAGTAGGAAGGCCAACCACGCCCACTTTAGCTTTACTCTCTTTCCCGTTGAATCGTGGGATCATGTCAGTCGATGGGATACTAGGTCTCGCTTATCTTGGATTTTATCGTGGTTTTTCATTTCAAGAGGAATACTTCGATGCCACGTAAGTTTCATGGCGTAATTTGGACAGTGGATGGTCATCCACGTCCACTTTGGTTCATGCTCTGTAATCAGATCTCGAGGTAAAGTTGGCTACAAATGCAGTTGAGTTATGCTCATCCAGTTTCATACTCCTCCTGACGAATCGAACGAGGGTGCTGGAGAATTTTTGACCAAGTATTCGTGGTTTACCCTATTTTCCATACTCTGGGGGTCATAGTTTTTCAAAAAACATCCGAGTTACATTCGTATGTGCTTGGTGCGGATCGGCATTGACCCTTGGTCTGAGGTATGATGTAGTAGGTTGCTCGTAGCTTTGGATGCCGTTTCGATTAGCTCTGTATTGAGGCCTCCCTGCAGTCGCTGCCTCAAGTTATAAAGAACGCCACGCTAGAGCTACAATAAGCTGTCGTATTCAGCTTTTCAGTGTTTTGTACCCCTGCCCCCAGTAATGATTTGGCCAGGTCACTGGTTGGATGGTCGAACTCCATCCTCGGCGGGTTAATAATCCTCCTGTCGGTTCCAGGTCGAAGTTTGCGGAATAGAAAATGGTCGGAATCCAC
The DNA here is from genome assembly GCA_030737815.1 of Allium fistulosum. Taxonomy (NCBI): domain Eukaryota; kingdom Viridiplantae; phylum Streptophyta; class Magnoliopsida; order Asparagales; family Amaryllidaceae; genus Allium; species Allium fistulosum. The sequence goes on along the minus strand of CM060903.1, from coordinate 324,793,126 downwards.
TCGTCTATTTATCGATGTTTATATACCACTCTGCATTCTGGTGACTTAGTGTTATTCTCCCCCCGGTTGACTCGCGCCCAATTTGTGTTCATGCTTCGGTCCACGCTCCGGGGACTTAGAGATTTGTCGAACGGTTTACGCTTTAGTCCACAGTTCGAGACGCAGAGATTTTCGTCAACTCGTTTATACTCTAGTTCGCACTCTGGGAACTTAGAGTAATCTGGTCCGCTTCTGGGATTTAGGGATTTTTCTGAAGTCGTCTATAATCTAGTCCATGCTCTGGGGACTGAGAGTACTGTAGTCCGCACTCTGGGGACGTAGAGGTTTTTGAGTCATTTATACTCTAGTCCACACTCAGGGACTTAGAGTACTTTAGTCCGCATTCTGTCTCCCATTCCAGAGGGTGAGACCTCTCGGATGGCTGAGAGTTTGCCCGAACCTGGTAGATAATCCTTCTCTTTAAGGTTCTCTTTAAGATTTTGAAAGTCGTTATTCTTTATGCAGGACTATTGCATTCTTGTTTTCCACGATTTTGTGCAGGCCGTTCTGACCCCGAGCCCACTCCGAGGAGCGATGTCGCCAAGGAAGTGGGGGAGAAAACAAGTGAAGCCACTCACGCAAGGGAGGCTTCTGGTCCAGATGCTCAGGTGATCGGAGCGCTTGACGAAGACAGGTCTGAAACCTCCTCTCCTACCGACGGGGGTTATGAAGTAGAAATTACAGGCGCCTCTGAGCATACATCCGAATTGAGCATGGAGGAGTGGCTCGAGAAAGAGAGGGAGGAGACGGTCAAGGTCATAGTAGATCCCCGAGTTGTGGACTTGGACGATCCTTTGAACAAGCCGTTGAAGGTCATCCTTCCTGGCGGGTCCAAGCCCATGGAAGGCCCCCGTACTCCTTCAGTTGCTACCCCTCTATCAAAGAAGAGTACCAAGGGTAAATGCTCTGGAGAGGAGCCATCTGGAAAGAGGTTGAAGAAGCACAAGAAGTGATTACTATCCTCGTTCAACGAGGGTTAGTTTAAGTCATGTAATTATTTTCATCTATTTCCTTAGTCCTTGTAGATAGAATGTCGACTCTGAACTTCAGGGGGGTTGTAATAGAAACTCATTTCTGAATAAGGTTTAGTTCCTTTTCCTGTCTTACAAAAGACTCTTATTGTTCAGTTTTCTTTGTGATTGTGATTTTAACCCAAGCAGTTGTGAGTAACATAGACTTCTCAGTCCATCTTCATATAACTCGGAAACTCTTCGGGGAGTCGTTGAACTTCCATTCTGTGCTTCGAGCACTTAGAATACTTTCTAGCCTGTATGTCAGGGATTTGACAAATTCAAGTCATTTGTGTCATAGTTCATATTCAGGGAACTTGGAGATCCGATTCGCTTATATTCGAGTCTGCACTCAGGGGAGTTAGAGTACTCTAGTCCACACTCTGGGGACTTGGAGGTTTAAGTCATTTATACTCTAGTCCGTGCTCTGGGGACTTAGAGCACTCCAGTCCGCAATCTGTTTAATTCGTTTATACTCTAGTCCGCGCTCTGGGGACTTAGAGTACTCCAGTCCGCACTCTGGGGACTTGGAGTTTTTAGTCATTTATACTCTAGTCCGCGCTCTAGGGACTTAGAGTACTCCAGTCCGCACTCTGGGGACTTGGAGGTTTAAGTCGTTTATACTCTAGTCCGCACTCTGGGGACTTAGAGTACTCCAGTCCGCACTCTGGGGACTTGGAGGTTTTAGTCATTTATACTCTAGTCCGCGCTCTGGGGACTTAGAGTACTCCAGTCCGCACTCTGGGGACTTGGAGGTTTAAGTCGTTTATACTCTAGTCCGCACTCTGGGGACTTAGAGTACTCCAGTCCGCACTCTGGGGACTTGGAGGTTTTAGTCGTTTATACTCTAGTCCGCACTCTGGGGACTTAGAGTACTCCAGTCCGCACTCTGGGGACTTGGAGGTTTTAGTCGTTTATACTCTAGTCCGCGCTCTGGGGACTTAGAGTACTCCAGTCCGCACTCTGGGGACTTGGAGGTTTAAGTCGTTTATACTCTAGTCCGCACTCTGGGGACTTAGAGTATTCCAGTCCGCACTCTGGGGACTTGGAGGTTTAAGTCGTTTATACTCTAGTCCGCACTCTGGGGACTTAGAGTATTCCAGTCCGCACTCTGGGGACTTGGAGGTTTTAGTCATTTATACTCTAGTCCGCACTCTGGGGACTTAGAGTACTCCAGTCCGCACTCTGGGGACTTGGAGGTTTTAGTCATTTATACTCTAGTCCGCGCTCTGGGGACTTAGAGTACTCCAGTCCGCACTCTGGGGACTTGGAGGTTTAAGTCGTTTATACTCTAGTCCGCGCTCTGGGGACTTAGAGTACTCCAGTCCACACTCTGGGGACTTGGAGGTTTAAGTTGAGAGCAGTCGTATTTCCACTCTTTAATTTGTATTCATCTACTGTATCGAGGCTAATGTCGTCGAATGAACAATCGAACCACGTTTGCTCATGGAATGAGATTCTGCCCCCCAGGATGAGGGACGAAATTTGAAAAATGGACGATCGATTCTCGTCCGCTTGGTGATTATAGCTCTTCCAATCAAGTCAAGGAAGGAGGTATATGACAGATGGTTGAATCACATCCATGTTGGGTTAGATAGCCAAATCTCTTACAATTTGCTCTGTATCTCCTTCTAGAAAATAAGGATAATAGATTGTTGAGTAGACAAAGTAAGTTGCATATGTTCCAAGGTGCAGTCGTGTCCATATATTGACAGTGATGGTTAGCGAGTACGCAGTCTACCATAGCTACTTCAAGTTGGGCTTTCGAGCAACCTTTCGTGTTCAGGGTAGGATTTGATGTGTAGATGATCAAATCACGTCCACTTTTGACGAATCTCGGCGTCACTGAGCTTCATGAGGGGTATTTGTATTTTGTCGAACTTTGTTCTATGACTCGATTGGAGTGGATGATTGGGCCATATTCATTCCAAGCAGTTTAGGTCTCCAAGTCAAATGCGGAGGTTGATGGATGGATGGTCGGTTGTTCGAATCGATCATAAGTTGAGCATACGAACTCGGATCGTCTTGAAACTTGGAACATTGGCTTCCCTGGCTTTGATTGTTATGTCTTGTTAATCGTGGCTCGATCCAGACTCGAACAAAATCCATCGATATCCATAGTGAGCCTTTGTGTAACCGATCTCCAAGACGAACTGTCACTGGTTTCTAATCAAGTTCATGGTGTCACGGCCTTGCCAAAAGGCGGGATAACATTTGCCCCCCAAAGGACGTCTTGTGTAAACATGACGTGCTTTGAAAAACCGCAGTCTTACATGCTGAATATTTCCGTTCAGTTGATCGCTTGACAGTCGTCTCTTAATCGTTTCGTTGCAATCTTCTTTTAGACAAATGTTCAACTAGCATGCTTTGCTTTGGTTCTGCCCCCAGTTTTGGGGATGAGTATGGAGTTGATGTATGTTTATACTCCGTCTCGCAATATGGGAGTACGGAGTTGAGTAGATGTTTATACTCCGTCTCGCACTCTGGAAGTACGGAGTTGATGAATGTTTATACTCCGTCTCGCACTCTGGGAGTACGGAGTTAAGTAGATGTTTATACTCCGTCTCGCACTCTGGGAGTACGGAGTTGTGTAGATGTTTATACTCCATCTCGCACTCTGGGAGTACAGAGTTGTGTAGATGTTTATACTCCATCTCGCACTTCGGGAGTATGGAGTTGTGCGAAGGATCGTCGTGTATCAACCAATTTTTAGCCATGATGTGATGGCTTGCCCCCGAGCTCGAGTTTCACTTAGCGAGTGGCCGGCCGTATCGCGGCCGCTCTCTACTTGAATAAATTCCACTTGCAGGATGGAATTCAGCTCTCCGTGCATCATGATGTTGTACATTGTATTTAACCCATAGCCCCAAATCAAAGGCATATGGTTGATGATGAGCGATAGAATTATGCTCGTCCAGATGTAACTCCGCACGTCCGATCATGGTCTGCGTAGATTGGTTGGCAACCAAATCTGAGTACCTGGTCACCTGCATCGTTTTGAAAGTAGTTTAGTTCAAGCTAGTCGTAGTTCATAGAACAATTGAAATAGAGATGGAAATGGAAATAATTCAAAGAAGATTATGGTAAATGTCATTGATATGTGAAGCAGCATCGTGTGCTCGCTATTCGACTCCGCCCTTGGCTCCTTTCAAAGGGATGTCGGCCGTCAACCGTCCAATTGATAATCATAGCCCTTTATTAATAGGCATCGGATATTCGCTTCCCTCCATTCTGCAGGACTTATACATACTATTGAAGCTTTCCTTTCCAGGTCATCTTTTCGATCACACCTCGGAGGTGTTTGTAATCGCCCATGTTAGGATCAGTGAGCATCTGGGAATATACAACATTCCCCTGATTTTCTTTAGACTTTGGTGTATTCTCTCGAGGTTGGTTTCCAGTACCACTCCGAGTCATGAGTCTTCAAGTAGAGGTTGTCAATTGAATCTTTCAAAGAGCATATCTCTAGAGGTCGACTTTCCTCAAATGTGATTAGTATGATACCCTTATTAGTATTTGGAATAAATTGCTTAGAGCTAAACATTGGTTTGCTTGGAGTCACTAAATTCGAAGTGCTGGGTCAGCGAAGAATGGTGCTTGGAGTCATCTTGACGTTTGCTAGAGTCACATCATCTATGTTCTCCAACCTTTGGGAGTACCATTTGAATAGCGGTTGCTTGTACGTTCGCTTGATGTCGTTCATAAGCTGCCGCTAGATCCTCTATGCCCTGGTCGATCATGGGATGTCAGGGAAGTGGATAGAATGTTCCTTTACTAAGTTGAGTTTTGAACTCATTATCCGGAGGCACTGCGCTGCGGCTAGGGTACCCGAAAAAGATTTTTTTTTTTAGAGAGAGATCGGTATGCAGTGCATGGATCGGTCTGGATACTTCGTTCGGCACAGAAGTACCGTTCTGTCATACAGAAGTACCGTTCGGCATTGGGGCGTTCGGCGTTGGCACGTGGCTCAGCCAAAGCTATTCGGCACAAGGCTGTTCGGCAGAGTGGATCGGCCTGGAGTGGTTCGGCCAAAGCTGTTCGGCCAAGGCTGTTCGGCACAACCGAGTCGTTCGGCATACAATACCGTTCGGCATTAGGGCGTTCGGTGTAGAGGTATGGTCGGCCTAGAAGAGTGTTCGGCCTAGAGGTACGTTCGGCCTGGAAGAGCGTTCGGCCTAGAGGTATGTTCGGCCTGGAAGAGCGTTCGGCCTACGCCTTTTCTGGAGCGTTCGGCCTACGCCTTTTCTGGAGCGTTCGGCATATGCCTTTTCTGGAGCGTTCGGCATATGCCTTTTCTGGAGCGTTCGTCATATGCCTTTTCTGGAGCGTTCGGCATATGCCTTTTCTGGAGCGTTCTGATGGTCTGGGCTTCCAGCCTCCATTTGTACTCCTGTCATGAAGTTTCCAGCTCTTGCTTGGTCACGGTCTCCACCTGTTTGAACAGCAGCTTCAGTCTTGCGGCGTCTGCGCCTGGGAGGTTCATCAGAGGAAGTAGAGCTGTCAGCAGCTTCAGTCTTGTTGCACGCTAGCTGTCTCGTGGGCATCCGCATTATGAGAAGCTGACCTGGTACGTGGTCCTGCCATTGTAGAGTTATCGGTATGAACTCTGAGTAGAATCAACGGATGTCCTATCAGTGAGTCGGATCTTCTTTGGGGGATTTATTCAATCCAGTAGCTTCAAAGCAGATCCTTGAGGTCTGAGAATTCAGTTCTCAGTGAAAGCACCAAAGTGTTAGCACCAAAATTGGTCACTAACCTCGTTGAGAAAGATTGTGTAGAGATGTAAGTGATGAAGTTAAATTAAACAAGGAAGAATATGCTAATTTAAATGCAGAAAGTAAGAACACCAAATTTATAGTGGTTCAGCGTAATTGCCTACATCCACTTTGAGGTTAAACTTTATTGATCTTCTTTATAGTTGATTACAAATACAATTCGTGAATCAAACACTTGAATGAAGTTGTTCAGTAGAGGAGATGAGTCTCGAAAATGATAGAGTTTCCCCAGTGTTCTCTCCCCAAAAAAGGATCCATTTCACTGTGACCCTGCCCCTCTATTTATAGGCAAATATGGGCTGGACTCCCAAGTGGGCTGGACAGCCGAACACTCTAGCCCAAGCATAGTGGTCGCTGCATGCCGAACCAGATATGCCGAACACCATAATGCCGAACGATCCTTTCTATGCCGAACGGTATGTTTGGTGTGCGGGAAGTGCAGAATGGTTGTCAGTCGAGGCCGAACGTGCCTCTAGATGCCGAGTACTACTATCGCCGAGTTCTACTGGATGTCGAGTACTACGCCGAGTACTCCTGTCGCCGAGTTCTACTGGATGTCGAGTACTACGCCGAGTACTCCTGTCGCCGAGTTCTACTGGGCGCCGAGCACTACCTGATGCCGAGTGCTACCCGATGCCGAGCACTACCTGATGCCGAGCACTAGTTGATGCCGAGCACTAGTTGATGCCGAGTGCTACCTGATGCCGAGCACTAGTTGATGCCGAGTGCTACCTAATGCCGAGCACTAGTTGATGCCGAGCACTAGTTGATGCCGAGTGCTACCTAATGCCGAGCACTAGTTGATGCCGAGTGCTACCTAATGCCGAGCACTACCTGATGCCGAGCACTAGTTGCCTGGTCAAATCTCCAGGAAACACAAAGTCAATATATAATTGCCTTAGATAATTTAAACCCAAGCTTATCTATTTCTTCCATTTAAAATTCATAATAAATTATCCATAGCTTGGAATATTATGAAAATTTAAACCACCTCTAAAATAATGTTTTACATAACATATTCAAACATCATGGCATTTGGAAATCAATTTGCATGATTTTAACCTTAAAATAGAATTATATTTTTCCACAAAACCTTGTTTAAATTAAAACATGGCATATAATCAAAGCATATCATCATTCATCCATCCAATGGTTTTAAACCTTAAAATTGAATTAAAACGTTCAAGAAGACTTATATGAGATGGTTTAGATCATTATTCATCTTGTTGGGATAAGGAACTTGAGATTTGTTCTTCACTTTAATCTTCCTTGCTTGAATCTTAGCCTCTAATTGATTTTGAGCTCCTCTTCTCCTAGGGTTATGGACGGCCTTGTTTTCTTTTGTTTATGTTTTTGATTTATGAAAATGTGAATGAGAATGAGGTAAGGGTTTAGGGGTTATGGGTTCGGCTATTCCCATATTGCCCTTGCCTTATTATCTTAGGTATTTAACTTATAAACCATTTTTATAAATGCATTTAGTGAAGGCACGACCCTAATTAGATCTCATATCCCAATTCCCTTATCACTCTAATTTTTACATTATTCTATTTAATTAGCTAATTAGATATCTGGAATAATGCTATTTAAAATTAAGAGTGTTACAGGCTCCCCTCCTTAAAGAATTTCATCCTCGAAATTCTGCGAGGACTGTGTACTAAGTATGGTAATCATCTGTAACATCTCTTAACTGCCATACTAGCCTACCTGACTAGCAAATAATGTATATATATATATATATCAGATATAGAACATACCCTTATAATAGATCAAGATAAGTATCTCTAATCTTGTCTTCTATCTCCCAAGTACAATCCTTCTCGTTGTCACTCCACTGAACTTTCACCAACTTGACTGCCTTGTTTCTTAACCTCTTCTCATCTCTTGCTACAACCCGAACTAGTTGCCTAACAAAGGTCAGATCTGCTTCTACTATTAAATCTTCCAATGCAGTTGGAGGAATAGTAGTCTTTGGATCATGCACATACTTATGAAGATGAGACGCATGAAATACATTATGGACACCTGCCAATCTGCTCGACAACTCCACTCTTTATGCGAGCGTTCCGATCCTCCAATAACTGGGAATGGTCCAACATATATCGGTGCTAGTTCCCCTGAAGTTCTGAATCATACCACACACTTCATCAGTGATACTTTAATGAAAACCCTATCTCTAACTGAGAACTCAAGATCCTTATGCTTCTTATCTGTGTAACTCTTTTATCTAGACTGAGCTTCCTTCATCCTATCTCGGATCAACTCAATCTTCTCTGCTGCCTCTCTTACCAGGTCTGGCTTAAGACTAATCTGTCTCCAGTTTCCAACCAACATGCTGGTGACTTACATGGTCTTCCATACAAAGCTTCGAAAGGCGCCATTCCTACACTAGTCTGATAACTTTTATTATATAGAAACTCAACTAACTGTAGGTGACCTTCCCAAGGTCTACCAAAATCTAGCACACAAGCTCTTAACAAATCCAATTGGGAAAACACCGTGGCTCCACTCAACTGATCAAATATATCATCGATTCTCGGCAAAGGATATCTATTCTTGATTGTTTTCTCATTCAACTTACAATAGTCAATACACATCCTTAAGGACCCATCTGGTTTCTTCACGAACATCGCGGCTGCTCCCCAAGGTGAACTGCTTGGTCTAATGAAATTATTTCTTTCTAAATCCTCTAGCCGTAACTTCAATTCCTTCATCTCGGTAGGTGTCATCTTGCTAGGTGGTCTACTTATAGGTTCTGCTCCTGGCACAAGATCTATCCGAAAGTCAATGGCTCGCTTCGGTGGTAGTCCTGTGACTGGTTCAAAAACATCTGCAAACTCTCTTGCTACCAAAACCCGGTTCAACTCTTCTTCTACTTCAATTGCATTCAACAAAGCATAAGCACTTGAGTCTAACTTCTCCGTCGAGTAAATAATTCGGTTATGACTATTGGGGTGTCTTAGCGTTATTTCCCTATCTTGGTAAAATATCCTAGCATCATATTTTTCTAACCAATCCATACCCAAAATGATCTAAAGCCTATGAAATCAAAAACATACAAACTACATGCAAACTTATGACCTAACAATTCAAGTTCTAGCTGGTCACATCTCACCCCTAGATTTGCATACCCTCCTATCAGATTCGCAACCCTTAAGGAAGTAACAAGGTATGAGGGTTCTAAACATAACTTATCTACCAAACACTGAGATATAAATGATTGCGATGCACCGGTATCAAATAGTACCCTAACTGGTATATAATGAATCAAAAGCGTACCTTCCATCATAGTCTTTCCCTTCCCAGCAGCAGTTGGTCTAGAAGAAGATGGTTCCAAAGCAAAAACCTTTTCCTTTTCCGCTCTGATTGGTCTAGACACTGATTCTTGTCCAATCCAGTTATAGTTAAAGCATTTCACTCCTTTCTTATCTGCAACCTTTTTCCCTTTTCCAGTTCGACTTTCATGAGCATAATGTCTGTTCTTGTCGCACTTGTAGCAAACTATATCGGCCTTCCCTTTCTTCGTAGCTCCTCTATTCTGAGCTCCTTTCTTATTAAAGAATTTCCTCTTCTTCCCTTGAGAATCCTGGGTCTCAACCTGCTTCCCTTTCCCAAAAGTAGAAAGCATCTCTTCATCCTCGATTTCCATCTCCACTACAACTGTACTTAGATCACGGAGATGTGGCATAGTCGCCATAGCAATCTCGGGACATAACCCTCGAATAAACTTTTAGTTCCTTTTAATGACGGTTTCAATGGTAGAATATCCGCATTTGGACAACTCATCAAACTTTGTAGCATACTAAATTACCGATATCTCATCTTGCACTAAGTCCATGAACTTTCTCAGCAATACTGACTTGGAAACTTCAGATAAGAACCTCTCTTCCAATCTCCTTCGAAATTTTTCCCAAGTCAACTTTTCCTCAGGAACTCCCACAGTAACACTATTCCACCAATAAAGTGATGCTCCCTACAACTGTAAGGAAGCAAGTCTCCTCTTCTGCTCACAATCTAAATCTAATTTAGCAAAAATCCTTTCACGCTGCAATAACCAATTTTCTACTTCGACAGCATCCTCTGTTCCCAAAAAGACTTTCCACCAAGACTGGTATAATCCCTGCTCAACTTGTCATAGTTATTACCAACTGGGGCCACGGGATTAGCTCCTCCAACATTCACAGTATTTCCCTCAGCTGCTCCTGCAGCTGCTCCTGCTTGATACAGATTGACAAAGAGCTGATACATCATCCTCATATCTACTAGCGGCGTTTCAGCACCTATGTTGGCATTTTCATTTGGATTAGGATTTTCCTATCGACCCGGATTCCTCCTGGTATTGGGTCGAGCATTTTCATTAGTTGTGGTGCTCCTCCACCTAGATTTCCTCTTCCATTTCCCGCCTCCATATCTTTCTTTCTCGTAAATATGCATACGAGCCTTAGTAAGATACAGAAGAACGGTCTAAGTGAGATTATACGTACATATAGATATATATGTAACAAATGCAAGTACGTTACTATAGCGTTAACCCAAACTTCGGTCTCATTTTCTGATTCTTTTGATTATGTTTTGAAAATCTTTTAGATCCAAATTTCTTTTAAATTTACATAAACCTATGCCTTGATAACAACTTGTAACATCCGCCATTTGAAGGCCCAAAACTAACCGCTACGGATGCTGCAGCCATTCATAGTTATTAATTCTCGGTGACCAAATGCGGTAATGTTAGATATATTGATATACCAGAAACATATGAATATGAAAAAAAAAATTAAACTCAATTTAAAACATATTTCTCATTTCATTACAGATAGTATTTTAGATTCATTACATAATCCCATATGCAATCCACATTCAGAGAAATTACAATTATTACAAAATACGCTAAGAGAGACATATGAAGGTGCCCCCTTGGTTGATCGGAGTCTAAATATAGGCACTAAACAACTTTGCCATTACATCCAAAACACAGCGGAATTAAAAAAAATCCTAATAGATAGCTTGCCTCCTGCACATCTCCGAAAGCTTATTCGTCTAAAGAAGAACCTAAAAACCTTAACTCTCAAACCACTCAAAATTAATTGAGCACCCGAGAGTTTAAAGGGAAAACATAAAATTCGAGTCAGACAAAAAGTTTGGTGTGAATAATAACCTACCATCTCGAACTATATAGATATCTAGTGAGACCACGCTGCTTAGCGGAATGGGTTTCCCCTCACTAGTATCTTAAACTAATTTATAATAATAATAACTGTGCATTTGCATCTACAATGGTTAAGACATAACATAATAAAATGTACTTTGATGATATGCAAACATGTAATATGCTCTGGATTTCCATCCCCATTCACTTAACTATCTTTCTCAAGTTATAATTTCTAGGGTCACTATTAACCTATTAGTTTTCATGGGCTGACTAATAACCTATTCCAAGCTTACAGATTATCTGTCCGGTTACATATCTTTCAAGGGATCACTAAGAACCTATTGGTATCTACCAATAACATAATCAAAGCATAGTTTTCATGGGGTCACTATGAACCTATTGGATTCTCCATTAACATCTCTTATGTCATAGTTTTTGTGGGACCACTATGAACCTATTGATCTCTTTCAACAACTTATTACTAACATAGATTTCATGGGATCACTAAGAACCTATTGGCCCCTGCCAATAACAATCTCCATACATAGTTTTCATGCGCTTACTAAGAACCTATCTAGATCGATAATCCTTTGATCAATCTTTGTGCATCCTATATTCTAGTCTGTCTGACCTTCTGGATGCAATTCTACTCACTCAAGAGTTTACTCAATATATATTCACTACTGGATCAACCTAGATGGTTATTCTGCCCTTAACACCCCAAAATGTAGTTATGGGTTAATTATGAAGTGAATATGTTTATAGAAGCATGCATGATAAATGATCAAGACATAATAATATAAACATCTATAATTTAGTTCCTTGTAATCATTATTCTAAGGAAACATGGTTAATACCCTTAACCTACTATCTTTAATAAGGAAAGCTTCTTCAAAAGATTCCAAAGTCAAATGCCATTTCAAAACTCTTTCGTATTGCCATGGATTTTACCTTTAAAAATGAGGTTGGGTTCTCAAATTTGAAAACTAAGGCTTTCGACTATATACTTTATATCATTACTTAAAACCTTAGATGTTCTCTTTCGAGACCATCCAACATATCTTTTGAAAGCATTGAAACCTTCCTTTAGAAACACTTAAAGATATAACTTTTGAAAAACTCAGAGCATACCTTTCAAAAGCATTGAAACCTTTCTTTCGAAACACTTAAAGGTTTAACTTTTGAACACATAAAACATACCTTTCGAAAGCATTTAGCTCAAGCAAGAATTTATGGAAGCATAGCTTCGAAACCATTTGAAAATATCTCTTTTGAAATCATTGGGTTCAATATTAATAATAACTTCTGGGTCAAAGAGAACAAAAGTGAAAGCTTTGCTTTCGAAAGTATTAATCTTAGGAAAAACAATTAGGGAAGAGGATAGCTTCTAAACCATCCTTTCGAAACCATTGCCTCCGAAACCATTGATAAAAGCGGCTAAAACAACCCTTTCGAAAGCATTGAGGAAGCGGCTCCAAAGTAAAAAGGAGAAAGCACCCCTTTCGAATACTTTGTTTTAACGCTATGAAGAAAGCGGCCTTAACTAATTCGAAAGGTATGAATGCGGCAGCTAGGTATCGAATGAGTTCAAAAAGGCGGCAACTCTTTCGAAAGCTCCTTTCTAAAAGCAAAGACAAGTTGATGATTTCAAAAGCTTATAAAAGCAACTTCAACCCCTTCGAAAGCACGCCTTCGACACAGACTCATCCACCTTTCTCCAATATACTATGTACCGATTGCTTGATACCATGTGCATTAGTTTCGAACGAGTTCGAAAGGCCTGCTGGGCATGGTGACGAAAGCAAGCAAAGGAAGTGGTAGAGTTGTAATTCATAACAAAACTAATTTTATGCCTTTCAAAGTAATTTCTTTTCACCTAACTTGCCTAATTTGTCAAAATGTAATTGGTTGCCATTTCTATATCAAAATCCTTTTTCCTAAAATGGCTGTCGAATTCACAATTAATAATTTAAAACATTTTAAGCAAATAAGGCCTTCCTCTTGATAAAACATATAAAACATTTAAGTCTCTTAACATAAATAATTTTATAACTATAGTAAAATATTTAGGAAAATTCCCCAAAAGTCACAATAATACACTTTTAATAGTTTTCTAACATATATAAATTTCAGACCCGAAGTCAATATATAATTGCCTTAAATAATTTAAACCCAAAATTATCTATTTATTTCATTCAAAATTCATAATAAATTATCCATAGCTTGGAATATTATGAAAATTTAAACCCATCTCCAAAATAATGTTTTATATAACAATTTAAACATCATGGCAACTGGAAATCAATTTGCACGATTTTAACCTTAAAATCAGATTCTATTATTCCACAAAACCTTTTTTTTAGCAAAGGCTAGCGGGGTTAACAGGGACCCTACCTGATTTTATTGCAACAAAAACAATAAAATACATAGCTTGCTCACAAAAAAAAGCAACATAAGAAAACACATAAGGAAAAACTAGAAAAACAGGCACACTCAGAAAACAAAGCAAGAAATGAAAGGAGAAACAGACATATCATGAAGCAAACCACCAGCTACCTCCAAGCATCACTCAAAGCAGTAGGAAAAGTAGGCAGATTCATCATAGCAACATAAATTTCATGCTTTAATATCTTCCATAAAACTTCCCCATCCCTCCTCTTTTTTTCAAAACAGATCATATTTCGTTCAATCCACACAATTATCATATACTTCTTCAGGCAAATAGAAAGAAATCTTGCTTTCATAGTTCTCCACCTAGTAGCTTTGTATATCATGTCCATATCAATTGGCCTAAGAGATGACAGAAATTTACTACCAGCAAGCTGCATCATTTTTCTAAAAAGAATCAGATTAGAGCTACATTCAAAAAACAAGTGGTGCGTGGTCTTAGGAAGGTTAGAACAGAATACGCAGGAATTACCAAAATCAAGACCCATTTCCATCTTCTTACTTTTAGTTAATAAAGCATTTTGAACCACCTTCCATAGCATTAAATTATCTTTGGGCACATAATCAGATGACCATATGATTTTACTCCATTTAAAAGCTTGGATACTACTAGAAAGATTGAGTTGATTGTACACATGAGAGATAGAGTGGGGTTTGGCACTCCATTGAACAGCATCAACCTCAACAGGAGGGTAGATTTTACTTTGTATTTCATTCCAAACAGACCTAATGTATTGGTTGGAGGAGTAAGGAAGTAGTAATTTACCTTGACTAATATATTCAACTGCCTTAGCAGTATCGGGAACTCCAGACTGATTAGCTTGTTGATAGCTGAAAAGTTTATGCGATATCACACCATTGGCTACCCATGGATCAAACCAAAACTTAACTTCAGATGAGGTAGCCATCCTATGAACTATCAGGGGAAGTAAGGTGTCACGCAAGCCAAGCAACTTTCTCCAAGTCCAACTACAAGTTTGAGGAATAGGCAAACTCCAGAAGCTACTCCTACCTATTCTATGGGCCCAAACCCAATCAACCCACCCACTGTTCTTCCTGGCAATTATTGAATTTAGATGAGTATTGAAAGCAGCAACATTCCATTTCATGATGTTTATAACTCCCAGCCCACCAGAATTTCTATCTTTTTCAAAAAGACCGAAAGAGCAAGGCAGAGGCTTCTTGTTATTAATGGAACCAGTCCAAAAAAATCTAAGCATTGCACCTCTAATCAGATAAAAAAGTTTTGCATGCAAGATAAAAGATTTTGACCAATAAACGACCATCGAAAAGGCAACCGATTTGATAAGAACTAGCCTTCCTGCCTGGGATAAGTATCTATTTGCCCACCTGTCTAGTAATGGAACATTTTGGTATACAGATGTTGGGCATGTTTTCACCGAACCAAAGAGGGGAGGTCACCACCGAATCAGAATAAGGAAGTCCTCGCCGAACCAGAGTAAAGTAGGCATCGCCAAGCCAAGACAAGGAAAGCTCTACCGAACCAATGCCTAGCCGAACCAACTCCTCCCAACCACTACCGAACCACCCACTACCGGACCAACCCACCACCGAACCATCCGTTGCCGAATCAAGGCCATCCTCTCACCACCGAACCACTCGCCACCAGACCAATCATCGCCCCACCTACTACCGGTCCAATCCACGTCCCTCTCATCACTGGACCAAGGTGTTGCCGAACCAACACTGCCAGGCCAGATTACGTCGGCCCAGGCCCACCAACAGCTATATACATCCAAGACCCCTACCCCCAGCCTCACTCTATAAATAGAGGGGCAGGGGTACAATAATGGGGACAAGTTGGAGAGCTCAAGCACGGACAGAACTTTCAAAAAACTTTCATATACTTGTATCAAAGCTTTGTACTTGTAATCTGAACAAGAAAGGAGAAATAACATATAAAGTGGACGTAGGCACATTCTGGCCGAACCACTATAAATCTGTGTGTCTTTTACAGTTTAGTCCCTGCTTTTTACATATTTGCATAAATCACCCAGATCACTAGAAACTACATAAAATCGACTAAACCATACGACTTGGAGGTGTTTGCCCATTTTTTGTGCAAACATTTTTGGTGCTTTCACTGAGAACGGTTGAATCCCGGACTTCAGCTTCTCCTACTTAACTTTCTTCCTAACAGCATCGCTCATTGCTTGGAAGACATGCCTCCCAAGTAGAAGAAAGATGTTAACAAAGGAAAAAACATCGCAACCAGCAGTATTCCAGATCCAGTGGTCACAGATCAAGTAAGTCATCCCCTTCCAACAGCAGTACCAAATGAAGGTCAGGCAAATCCGACAACTCCTGCCACAGAACAGCCTGCAGCAATTACTAGGGCAGATCTAGACAAGGTTGTGGCTGAAGTGACTAACCGCTTCACATCCCAGCAGGAAGCCTTGGTGGACCAACTCATGTCACGCTTAAGGGATGCTGAAGAGTCCAACCGCAACACTGAATCATGGGGTGAGTCCCAGTCTGGAGGATCTCAGAGACAACAAAGATCTTCCTTCTTCGAAGGAGCTAACGACAGAAGAGGCCATGGTAGGAGCCGAGATCGAGCTCAGCCCAAAGTTGGACCTAAGGAAACGCTTGGAACCGAACCCAACGGGGGAGGTACCGGGCGGAGGTCAACTGTAGCCGAGCCTGTCGTACTGCCTAACCACGGAAACACCAATGAACGGGGCCGAGCTAGTGTCCAGCCCGAAGTTGGACCCGAGGAAGTGCTTAGATCAGAACCCAGCAGGGGAAGATCAAGGCAAGGGCCAACTGTAGCTGACCTTAGCATTCTCCCAGAAGACCAAAGACAGCCACTGGAAAATATTAGGAATGATAGACGATACCATCCCTACAGGTCATCTGGACGGAATCAATCCCACAGAGCAGAACCGAACTCATTTTTATCTGCTCCAAATTCTGATGAAAGGATGGCACACTTGTTCAGAGAGTGCGTCCAACGTGATCAAAGAGACCGAGGAATAGGCGCTAGGGTAACCAGCCCTTTCGCCCGCAATATCGAAATTGCCATCACCCCCCCGAGAATGGAAAATGCCAACAATGAAACCTTACAAAGGAACCTCCGACCCCGTGGTACACTTACAGAGATACACACAACATATGCTCATGAGCGGAGCAACAGAAGGAGTACTGTGCAAATGCTTTCCACTATTCTTAGCCGATCTAGCTACCTCCTGGTTTTGCCATCTAACCCAAGGATCCATCAGCTCATGGGAAATGTTGAACGAAAAGTTCATTAGCCAGTTCCGCATTCATGTGGAACAACCCAAGGACGCTTATTCCTTATCCAATATCAAGCAGAAGCCTGGAGAGACGGTGCAACAATATTTAACCCGATTCAATGCCGCAGCGACCGCAGTCCAAGATGCCGATGAGAAACTTATCTTAATGGCCCTCTGTAGTGGTGTGCACCCGGATACTAAATTTGCTAGAAGATTAACGAAAGAGAAACCAGCTACCTTACCCGATTTCTTTCATGAAGCCAGAAAATATATGAGACTTGAAGATGCTGCCAATGAAAGGCAGGCAGGGCAACAAACCAAGACAGCTCTTGGCAACGCGCCCGCTGTAGCAAAGGACGTTCGAAGAAATGACTCTAGAGACAATGCTGGGGGCAAGAAGGGAGAAAAGCATCTATATCGGCCGGGACCGAGATTTGACACTTACACTCCTTTGGATGAAACAATCGAAAACATCTTCCTTGCCACCCAAGACGAAGTTAGGTACAAACGCCCACCGTACAAGAAGGAATCAGATAACGCAATTAAATCTGGAAAGTTCTGCCGCTTCCACGAATCTCATGGGCATGATACCAATGAATGCCATCATCTCCGGGACTTGATTGAAGAACACATCAGAAGGAAGAGACTGGAACGCTATGTAAAAGGACAGGACAGGACTCTAGCTCCTGCCAATGAGAACCCAAGGCTACCCTCCCCAGAGAGAGGCAGAGGAAATCGCAACACTAGCGGCTCCAATCAAGAGAAGATAGTAGTCCATACCATCTCGGGAGGACCACACATCGCCGACAGGAGCTGGGCAGAGATGGAAAGATATGGAAAGTCACTTAGAAATAATGAAGACTACGTTAATTCTATTATAGAGGAACGCCACCCAAAGCGGAAAGAGAATGATGACACCATATTCAGTAGGCGTGACCTAGAGGGAAGGTAGTACCCTCACATGGATCCCATGGTTATCTCTACCCGGCTCGGTCCAGCCGAAGTTTTCCGAATTCTAATAGACACTGGAAGCTCAGTAAATATCCTGTTCAAGCATGCATTCGACAAAATGAGGCTGTCAACAAAGGATGTTTCTCCCTGCCATAAACCACTACACGGTTTCATTGGAGATGCGAAGATGCCCCTCGGGCAACTGGACCTCTTTGTTGAAATTGGAAGTCATCCCTGCTCCGTTGTGTGGAAACAAACATTTGTGTTAATAGAAAACCACTCGGCCTACATCGCCTTCTTGGGAAGACCAGCCTTGTCTGATTTCCAAATTGTCCTAGCCCCGTGGTGCTTGAAGATGAAATTTCCAACGGACAATGGAATAGGGGAAGTAGAGGGAGATCAGGACACCGCTCGAGATTGCTATGTAACCGAACTTCGCAATAACCGCAGGAAGGATAAAGGGAAGAGCGCAGAGACTACCCTCTGCGTGAAAACTTGGAAGCATAGCAACTAAAGGGAGCCCCTCCTCTTCGGTATACCAGTGATCCTTTAAATGAATTAGACCCCAGGAACAAAGAGGAGGAGGCCACCGCCGAGCCTGCAGAGGCTATGGAGTTTATATCTGTGGACAAACACGACTCAAGTAGACTATTGAAAGTCGGATCTCAACTAAAAGCAGAATTGAAGGAACAACTCATTGATTTTCTCCACCATAACTTGGATGTATTTGCATGGACGCACGCTGACATGACTGGAATCCCCCCAGACATAGCATGCCACGTACTAAACATCGATCCTACCAAGACGCCAGTAAAGCAGAAAAAAAGAAGTATGGGGGCAGAACGATCAGCAGCCCTCGATGAAGAAATAAAGAACCTACTTGCCAATGACTTCATACGAGAAGCCATCTACCCAGAGTGGATCGCCAACCCGGTGCTGGTAAAGAAGGCTAATGGGAAGTGGCGAACATGCATTGACTTCTCCAACTTAAATGACGCCTGCCCGAAGGATTGCTTCCCACTTCCCCAAATCGATCAGCTTGTAGATAGCACAGCCGGGCATGAACTCTTATCTTTTATGGACGCATGCTCAGGATATAACCAAATTCCTATGCATGCTCCCGATCAAGACCACACTAGTTTCATAACTGACCGGGGATTGTACTGCTACAAGGTAATGCCTTTCGGACTTAAAAACGCAGGAGCCACCTATCAGCGCCTCGTCAACAAGATGTTTGCAGGGCTAATAGGACAAACTATGAAAGTTTATGTGGATGACGTGCTGGTAAAGTCAAGGGAAGCTGACGATCACGTAAGCCACCTGGATGAAATGTTTCAAGTACTTCGCCAATATGGAATGAAGCTGAATCCTCTAAAGTGCTCCTTCGGAGTGTCATCAGGAAAGTTTCTAGGATTCATCATCCATGCCAGAGGAATTGAAGCAAACCCTGAACAAGTCCGAGCTCTGAAAGATATCAGGATACCTTCTACCCGAAAGGAAATGCAAAGCCTAAATGGGAAGGTGGCCGCCTTGGGCAGATTCATCTCTATAGCGACGGACAAGTGCATCCCCTTCTTCGAAGCTCTAAAGAAAGACAAAGGAAAGTTCGAATGGACTGACGAATGCTTAACAGTTTTCCTTAACCTAATCGAACACCTCTAGAAACCGCTAGTACTCTCAACTCCAAACGAAGGCGAAGAGTTATACTTATACCTTGCTGTATCATCTCATGCTCTAAGCGCTGCTTTAATAAGAGAAGACAACCGCACACAGCGGCCAGTATACTTTGTAAGTAAGAGGTTTACAGGGGCAGAAGCCAGATATCCTAAACTTGTGAAGCTAGCCTACTATCTACTAATCACATCACGAAAAATGCGACACTATTTTCAATCCCATTCCATCAGAGTTCTAACCGATCAACCGCTGAGGCAGGTACTCCACCGTCCCGACACTTCTGGGCGACTTCTTAAATGGTGCATTGAACTGAGTCAATATGATACCACCTACCATCCTCGCACCGCCATCAAGAGACAGGCCATGGCCGATTTCATTGCCGAATTCACTACCAACGAAGGTAAGGAGCAATCTGAAATAGCAGAGGGCATCAAGTGGAATCTCTTTGTGGATGAAGCGTCAAACGAACAAGACTCGGGGGCAGGTATTGTAATAATCACCCTCAGGGGAAGGAGGCTACGCTATGCTCTAAGGTTGGAATTCACTGCCACTAACAACGACGCGGAATATGAGGCAGTAATAACAGGATTAGAACTTGCCTTAGAAATTGGAGTCAGTTCTTTATGTCTTCATAGTGATTCTCAACTTATTGTAAATCAGATACTAGGAAAATTTCAGACTCGAGGAGAACGACTCGCAACATATCTAAAGAAGACCAAGCGGCTCCTCGATCAATTGGATTACTATTTGATTAAACACATTCCTCGAGAAGAAAACCAAGAGGCCGACGAACTGGCAAAACAAGCTAGCATGAAAGACGACACCATTTCATGAACAATAACCGTCTCAAGGCAACTAACCCGAGTTTTGAGCAAGTGAATCTGATAGCTACAACAGAAAAAGAAACTTGGATGACTCCCATCCGAGAATACATACAAAGTCGCACATTGCCCGACGGGCGTAACGAAGTCAAGAAAATCTTGAGGAAAGCTTCCTGCTACACAATACAAAAGGGCATCCTCTATCAGTGCGGCTTCTCTAACCCCTTATTAAGGTGTGTCGCTGGAAGGGAAGCCAAGGAAATCTTATCCAACATCCATCAGGGAAGCTGCGGAGATCACACTGGAGGGCAGACTCTGGCAAAGAAGATACTTCGATATGGATATTTCTGGCCCACCTTAAACAAAGACGCCTTAGACTTCGTCAAAAAATGTGACAGATGTCAGAAATTTGCTAAGATTCCTTGACGGCCAACAAATGAGTTTACTCAGATGACCAGCCCTTGGCCCTTTGCAGTATGGGGTATTGACTTGATTGACGAACTGCCAATGGGCCGAGGCGGAGCCAAATACGCCATAGTGGCAGTTGACTATTTCACCAAATGGGTGGAAGCAGAACCTCTAAATAAAGTTTCTTAGGAAAAAGTTATTAACTTCTTGATCAAAAATGTTCTATGCAGGTACGGAGTTCCACTCAAAATAATATCAGACAATGGACTTCAATTTGACAGCGAGGAGTTCGCCGACTGGTGCCAAGAGCACGAAATTCACAAAAGCTTCTCATCTATAGCTTATCCCCAGGCCAACGGGCAGGTCGAAGCTGTCAACAAAATTCTCAAAAAACTCTAATCAAGAAGAAGCTTAAAAAGTCAAGAGGCGCTTGGGTGGATGAGCTTCCTACGACACTTTGGGCCTATCGCACATCTTTCAAAACATCGACGGGGCATACTCCTTTCTCTTTGGCATACGGATCGGAGGCCATGCTCCTAGTCGAAACTGTGGTGCCTTCCCACCGTAGGATCCACTATAACCCAGAAGAAAACGAAGAACTCCTCCACATGTCTTTGGATCTAATTGATGAGAAAAGAAACGATGCAGCACTCAAAACAGCAGATCACAAGCAAAAAGTGGCAGCGCAATACAACTCCAAAGTCAAGCATCGTAGCTTACAAGAGGGAGATCTTGTCCTCAAGCGAATCTTCCCGCGCCCCGGAGCACTAGATCCAATCTGGGACGGACCATATGTAATTCATAAAGATCTCCACAATGGAGCTTATATTTTGTCAACAGTGGACGGGGAGGTGTTCCAGAGGGCATGGAACATCCAACACCTTCGTCGATACTTTTCTTAACTTGCACTGCCCATATGAAGTGAATTAACAAAGAGAATCAGTGGACGTAGGAATTTTCATGCCGAACCACTTTAAAAAACCTTGTCTCTTTTTTAACTTGTTCCTTTATATCTTGGCTGCTTGTTAACTTTATCCTTTTATGTTGAACAAAATCCTGTGCAAATAGCATTTCCATTCAAGGGCTCCACAGCGCGACTTCTCCTGGACCAGACCTAACAGGTACTATACGAATCTATGCCCTCGCCAATGAGACACTTTTGCTCCGGCATCCCTCTGCTGTGGGTTAACTTATTGCTCGAAACGGCCCTCAAAGCCAACTGTAATGAGCCGATTATAAGTCACCAAGAAGGCCGACTATAGCCAAGGCAGCTCATTACGGCGTTTGGCTCACCGGCAACTGTGAACCTACTTTAAGCCCCAACATAAGGTGTGGCCAGCCAGGGGTAGTTCACGGTTGACGATCGGCACCCACGCTAGCCGGCCACAGTAAATCGAATAATACCCACGATTATGGGCCATAATGGCCCGAGTAGTTACTGTGCGCGATCTCGGCTCCGATGTGTCTTAAGTACGGCTGTGGTAAAAAAGATTAACTCCCCGCGGAGGCGTAAGATGGGTGACAAATGTCTCCAAGACCCACAGCTAGGGAAAGTGACTACAAAGCCCGTTTGCCACGAACTTAAGCACATCGAAGGCCTTCC
Source organism: Allium fistulosum (assembly GCA_030737815.1). Classification (NCBI taxonomy): domain Eukaryota; kingdom Viridiplantae; phylum Streptophyta; class Magnoliopsida; order Asparagales; family Amaryllidaceae; genus Allium; species Allium fistulosum. The sequence continues at coordinate 324,770,991 of CM060903.1, read as the reverse complement.
GTGATTGGAAGTTTTACTATTTCTCATATTTCAATTTTATTTAAAAAACTTTCCTCCTATCCTCTATAACGATCCCTAAAGTACAGGACACAGAATAGGAGACATTCGCTAATGGGAGTGGGAACTCACAACGGGACACTAGGCTGCATTCCATACTCAGTCACACAAGACATTCAAAGCTGCCATCTACAATAAGCAAAAAGATATCCAGGTCAAGTCAAGGAGCCGGCTGCATCGGAGCTTTACCCTTGTCCTGTTGACCGCCTGCCCGATCAAGGAAAGAATTCATTAGTGACAAGCAACCAAGTTAACAGAAAGACCAAAGGGGAGGACTTACCAGCATCTGCTCCTTGATCGTCTTGATCATCATCTTCTACTTGCACACCTACCTCCTCAGCAGCAAGCAGCCGCTTGCCCTCCTTCACCGCCACCTTCTCCTCCCTGGTAAATTGAGCCGTAACCACATCCATTCTGATTCAGTGGTGACCTCCTAAAAAAGCTGACAAGGCCGGAACCGGTGCCGACTCACCTTCCCAAAGTGTTCTAGTTGAGGACCGTACCCGTCCACTAGCAATCTCGGGGTGGGTCCACGTCGTTCTGGATTCGGCTGGACTGGGAGCACGACGGGGGACTCTCTTCTGTCCGTAGATTTCTTCTTGTCGGAACGGGTTTCAACTTTATGAGACATTATCTGCAACACAAAAGAGTACATTGTTAGAATAAGGATGTAGAGATATAAACAAGCAAGTGTATGCAGTCTGGAGTTTCACTCGTAATTCAAAACATAAGGTCATTCGGCAATTACCTGGACCGGTAGTCAAGCGTGATTCGGCAGTATGGTTGATTCGGCTATTTCAAACAGTTGAGTCTGGTTCGTTATTTGACTGATTCAGCTATTTCAAAAGATAGAAGATGAACAGAGACATGAAGCCCATACTTATAGGCAAACGTAAATAACCAGACCAACTGGGTTGGCACGTAGGACCGGTTGAGAATGTCCAAGCTGAAACAAAGCGAGACATATGACTGGCATATGCCCCACTTTGGGGGGCAAATGTTGGGCATGTTTTAACCGAACCAAAGAGGGGAGGTCACCACCGAATCAGAATAAGGAAGTCCTCGCCGAACCAGAGTAAAGCAGGCATCGCCAAGCCAAGACAAGGAAAGCTCTACCGAACCAATGCTTAGCCGAACCAACTCCTCCCAACCACTACCGAACCACCCACTACCGGACCAACCCACCACCGAACCATCCATTGCCGAATCAAGGCCATCCTCTCACCACCGAACCACTCGCCACCGGACCAATCATCGCCCCACCTACTACCGGTCCAATCCACATCCCTCTCATCACCGGACCAAGGTGTTGCCGAACCAACACTGCCAGGCCAGATTACGTCGGCCCAGGCCCGCCAACAGCTATATACATCCAAGACCCCTACCCCCAGCCTCACTCTATAAATAGAGGGGTAGGGGTACAACAATGAGGACAAGTTGGAGAGCTCAAGCATGGACAGAACTTTCAAACAACTTTCATATACTTGTATCAAAGCTTTGTACTTGTAATCTGAACAAGAAAGGAGAAATAACATATAAAGTGGACGTAGGTACATTCTGGCCGAACCACTATAAATCTGTGTATCTTTTACAGTTTAGTCCCTGCTTTTTACATATTTGCATAAATCACCCAGATCACTAGAAACTACATAAAATCGACTAAACCATACGACTTGGAGGTGTTTGCCCATTTTTTGTGCAAACAACAGAGGAAGGCAATCAGAGAGCTTTAATCTAGAGGTTAAGAGAGGGAGGCCAAGATATGTCATATTTGAGTCCATAAGTTGAAGCCCAGAAATTTACAGCAGCGACAAGGGAAGTTGGGAGGAGATTCCAGCAAAATAAATACTAGATTTGGAACAATTAAGCAGCAAACCAGTCATTTTGTAGAAATCAGTCAAAGTACTAATAACACACTGAATCGAAGGAAGATGTGGCTTAGTGAATATCATAATATCATCAGCAAACATAAGAGTTGTAACATTTGTAAGCTTACACTTAGGGTGGTATCTGATCTGACCAGAAGAGTTCTTGGTTTTCATGTATCTGGTGAGGACTTCCATCACTAAAAGAAATAAATAAGATGAGATAGGGTCACCCTGCCTTATTCCTTGCCTTCTCTTGAAATAACCAACAGGACGACCATTCAGAACAATTGAGTAGCTAGGAGTAGAAATACATTCATAAACCCATCCAACAAAAGGCTTAGGAAATTTCATTAAAGCCATAATACGAACTATAGAGGACCAGTGAATCGAGTCATAAGCTTTCGTGAGATCAAGCTTTAACATTGTGGATGGAGTTGCATTAGATCTGGCATACCCACAAAGAAGCTCTTGGGCAAGAAGAATGTTGTCAAAAATACTTCTGTTAGGTAGGAAGGCAACTTGGTTCTGCGATATAATTTGAGGGAGGACTTGCATTAATCTAGTGGCAATAAGTTTGGAAATACATTTGTACACCACATTACAATAAGAAATAGGTCTGTAAGAAGATACAGAGCAAGCATTAGGACATTTTGGGATTAAGACAATGTTAGTAGAGTTGACTTCAGATACAAGAGAGCATTTATTAAAAAAGTTGTGAACAGCCTTGCAGAAATCATATTGAACAATGTCCCAGCAAGTAATAAAGAAATGAACATTAAAACCATCAGGACCACCACTCGATTTTCTATTCATGGCAAAAAGAGTATGCTTTATTTCTTCATCAGAAACCTGATCAACAAGCAATGAAGACTGCAAACTAGAGATTGTTGGAAGGGGGATTTCGTTCAACATATCAAGGTCTGGACTAAAGTTAGAGGAGTTACCAAGTAAATCTTCAAAATAACTAAGAAAGGCTGCATCAATTTGCTCTAGAGAGGAGACAAGAGTACCATCGAGAGAACGTATCGTACGTATATTTTCTTTAGCTTACTTAATTTTGATAGAAGAATGAAAAAACTCAGTGTTACGATCACCAAATTGAAACCACTTACAGTGCAACTGTTGTTGTTTCATCCCACTTTCAATATCAAGGGCTTTGTTAAGAAGAGTGCAGAGCTTTCCTTCCCCCTCAGCAGCAACAGGGTCTTGAGGGTTATTCATCATAAATTCTTGAGCTTCTTTATACCTAATCTTCAATAAAGTTGACTTCTTAGTACCATCACCATGCATTTCAGCTGCCCAAGTCCTCAAATGATTTTTAACAAGTTTTAGCTTCCTGCAAAGAATAAACATAGGGTTACCATAACAGTGAGTGGACCATGCATTACCAACAATTGGTTTGAATTCAGAGGAGTGAGTCCAATCATTAAAAAATTTGAAACTTCTTTTTTCCTTTTTCATAGAGGGACCAATTGAAAGAATCAATGGGGAGTGGTCAGAGAGGATTGGGTGAAGAAGATTAACTGAGAGATTAGGCCAAACAGAGATAGATTTTAAATTGCAGAACCTTGTTTACATTAAAACATGGCATATAACAAAGCATATAATCATTCATCCATCCGATGGTTTTAAACCTTAAAATTGAATTAAAATGTTCAAGAAGACTTATACAAGATGGTTTATCATTATTCACGTTGTTTGGATAAGGAACTTGAGATTTGTTCTTCACTTTAATCTTCCTAGCTTGAACCTTAGCCTCTAATTGATTTTGAGCTCCTCTTCTCCTAGGGTTATGGCCGACCTTGTTTTCTTTTGTTTATGTTTTAGATTTATGAAAATGTAAATGAGAATGAGGTAAGGGTTTAGGGGTTATGGGGTTTAGATATTCCCATATTTCCCTTGACTTATTCTCTTAGGTATTTAACTTATAAACCATTTTTATAAATCCATTTAGTTAAGGCATGACCCTAATTAGATCTCAAATCTTAATTCCCTTATCACTCTAATCTCTACATTATTCTATTTAACTTATCTAATTAAACCTCCTGAATAATGCTATTTAAAATTAAGGGTGTTACATGCTCCCCATGTATGCAGTCCTATCAATTTTCTCTTAGGCCTTAGAAACCATAATCAGCTTGGGCCAGACATCCCCGCGGTGATTAGATTGCACCGACCATCTATCATAGTTTTACACACCCTATTGATAAGGTCCGGTAAAACCAAAATGGATGGTGGCATCCTAAGTAATGGTCTAGGCAGTTGTAATAGTTGTTGCACAAATGGAAACCTAACGTAAATGAATTTAAGAAAATGTACATTTATTATTTACTACAGAAAAATAGTCTTTTTACATGATAATAATATCCAAATAAAAACAAAATAGATTAAGAAAAGTAACGATGGAGATTCTAAGCATTCCATGCTTTCCTGAATGCTGCTCTGTCTACTGTGTTGGGGATATATGCTCCATTTTCAAGGTCTCTATCGATAACATATGGTCCTTCCAAATTTTTTCAAGAGCCCTCCAACTGAAGGAAAATTTTCTTCAGTACTAGGCCCTCTTCCCTAAGTTGGTGATGGTTGACCTTAGAGGTTTACTGCTTTACCACCTTTTGTTTGTGTGTCGTGGCCTTCGAAGGAGCATCATCCCGCTTCTTTTCAATCATATCAAAGGACATATTTGACAACTACTCATTTTCTTCTGATCATAATAGATTTGCCTATTGGTTGGGTTGCAGTTTCGATAGAAAGCATAGCTTATGTCCCGTAGGCCAAAGCAAAATGTGTATTCCTCGTTGTAGTTTTATAGGCATCACAATATCTCCAACGTGCCAGCAAAAGCTTATCCACCCATGCTCCCTTTGCCCTTTCCAAGTGCTTCTTTATAAGGGTCTTTAAAACATTATTAACAGCTTCCACCTATCCACTGGCCTATGGGTGTGCCACTGCAGAAAAGCTTTTTGTGATTCAATGCCACCGATAGAAACTGGCAAACTCCTCGCCATTGAACTCCAATCCATTGTTCAAGATAATCTGAAGTGGAACTCTGTATCTGTAGATGACATTTCTAACTAGAAGATTGATAACCTTAGTGGAGGACACCTTGGTGAGTGGCTCTGCTTCTACCCATTTATCAATGCCACTATAGCGTATTTGGCACAACCTCTGGCCATTGGAAGTTCTCCAATTAAGTCGATTTCTTAAATAGTAAAGGACAAAGAGCTGATCATGTGAGTTAATTCTATATGAAGTAACCTGCTGACCTTAGAAAAGCTTTAAGCTTCACAATTACCTTGGCGCACATTGTCCAACACTTTCATGAGCTTCCCTTCTAGCGACACACCTTAACAGCATGTTAGAAAATCCTTTTCGATATAAGATTTCATCCCATGTTATGAAGTGAGATGCCTTCTGCAACACCTTTTATGCTTCGATTCGGTTCATTGGAAACATTCCATTGTAAAGTATTTGATGATAAGGGTCATCCATGTTTCCTCTCCATTGGTTGTAGCTATGATATTTGTCTCTTAAAACCTTGATGTTAGCAAAGTCATCATAGGGACTGATCCAAGGAGAAGCCCATTCCTAGAGCTTGCTAAATTTTTCAAGTTGTGTGCGCCTTGATTTTCCTCCTATGGAATGTGCTTCACCACATAATACTCTAGTTCATTGAGCATAGCCTTCGCCTCCTTCAGATGAGAAGCCTACCATTATTCCTTGGCCCTGAATCCCCCGAGCACTTGGTTCACCACTAGTTGATAGTCACCATGAACACAAAACACCCAAATTCCTAGCTCCTTTACTATCTCTAGTCCAACTATCACCGCCTCATACTTTGCCACATGATTTATTGCCCTAAATCCCAGCCTCAGGGCATAACATAGCTTTCATCCTTTGGGTGTGACTAGAACTAGTCCAGTGCCCGACTCATGTTCATTTGAAGCTTCATTTGTGAACATCTTTAAGATATTCTTCCTCATGTGCTCCTACTTCGTCATCTCTGCTAGTCAATTCTACGATAAAGTTTGGTAAGGTTTGTCCCTTGATTGTCATTCAGGGGTGATAGGTGATTTCATATTGGCCCAGCTTAATACTCCATTTTAGCAACTCCCCAAAGTGTTTGGGTGATGTAAACCTTGCCTAAGTGGTTGATCTGTTAATACTTAATAGGGTGTGACTAAAAGTAATGCCTTAGCTTCCAAGACACAATCAGTAGGTAGTAAGCCAACTTCTCTAATTTTGGATACTTGGTCTTTGGCCTAGTAAAGTGCCTACTGATGTAATAAAATGGTTGTTGCACCATATCTTCTTCTTGTACCAATGCCGTACTCAAGGCATAGGAAAAAACTACTAGACAGAGACACGTTCTTCCCTTATTTTAGGTGTAGACATGACATATGGTTTTTTGTAAATTCTCCATAAGGTTTATAAATGGGGCTAGACATTCATCTATCCAAACAAACTTTTCCTTTTCCTTCTTCAGTGCCTCAAAGAATGAAACACACCTATCCGTTGCCTTAGAGATAAATTGGCTTAAAATTGCTACCTTTCCATCCAAGCTCTGCATTTCCTTCCACGTCTCGATAATTACAATATCTTTAACTCGTTCTTGATTTTCTTCCAAACCTCTGGCATGTACTATGAAATCGAGGAACTTTCTAAAGGAAACCCTAAAATAGCATTTCAAGGGGTTCATTTTCATGCCATATTCCCGAAGCACTTGGAACATCTCGTATAAATGGCCGATATGATCATTAACTTTTATAGACTTCACTAGCATGTCATCCATGTATACTTCCATTATTCTTTTGATTTGGTTAACAAACTTATTGTTAACCAAACGTTGATATGTGCCTCCCTCATTTTTCAATCCAAAGGACATGACTTTGTAGCAATATAATCCTAGATCAGTGACAAATCTATTATGGTATTGGTCAGGGAAATACATTGTTATTTTATTATATCTAGATTAAGCATCCATAAAGGAGAGTTGCTCATACATAGTTGTTCCATCTACCAATTGGCAATTATCGAAAGCATGAAACAACCCTTGGGGCATGCATCATTCAAGTTGAAAATTCAATAAATGTCCACCATTTCCCATTCGGCTTCTTGACCAACACCAGATTAGCTATCCACTCCGAGCAACGAGACTCCCTAATAAAGCAATTTGGTAGTAAACTCTTTACTCTCTCATTTAGGGCCCCCGATCGGTCATGGCCCATACTCCTTTTCTTTTGCTTTACTAGGGGTACTCTTGGATCAATCATCAATGCATGGAATGCAGTGCAGGGACAAATCCTACACATGTCAGCATGAGACCATGCAAACACAACTTGGTTATTCCATAAGAACCTCACCGATTGTGTTTTCAGATCCAACCCCAACTAGGATCCGATTTTCGTTAGCTTAACTGGGTCATGCTCATTAATTTCCACTAACCATATTGCCTCTATGGGCTTTGTTGATAATCCATCTCCTCTATCCCCTAGGTCAAATTAATTAAACAAATCATTGATGTACCTGAGCGAAGGCATCTTCTTTAATTGCTATGTGCTCAAGTTTTTGATGTAGAGAGTAGTCCCTGCATTTTTCCGTTTCTTTACATGCATATTCTCACGTAACTCTTCCACATAGTACTCCCTTAAAGCATTTTGATCTCCTTCAATAATTCGGACTCCATTAGCTGTATAGAACTTCATCCTTAAGCACTGTTAGGTTATGACTGCGCAAAAATCTAATAAAGCTGGTTATCCTAGGAAAGCATTGTATGGCGGGAAACCTTCCACTAAAATGAAAGTCTACTTTTGTATAGCTGATCTGGAGTAGTCCTCGATATCGGCAAATAAATCCAAGTTTTCTAGTGGCAATTTACCTTCATGGGTGAATCTATGCAGCTACTTATTGGATAGACTGACTTCCTTCAAAGATAATCCTATCTTGTCCAAGCATCTTTGAATAGAATATTTATGGAGCTCCCACCATCCACCAATGCTCTATGGACCTGTGTTAGGCCAAGCAAGGCCAAGATCACAATCAGGTTGGTGTATGGGTACTTCTTTCCATGTAAGTCCTTATCCCTGAAAGTGATTTTAGCCTCTTTTCGATGAGGGGTCTTTGTGTTGCGATCCTTGCCAATGGCATATAAGAACACTTTGCCATTGTTCAAAGATTTAGCATACCTCTCCATTTTGGCCCAACTCTTATCGGTGACGTGAGGCCCTCCAGTTACGGTATTGGCCGACCAATATCCTTCCATTATTGCATAAGCAATGCTAGTTCATTCTCCCTCATTACCATGTAGTTGTTGCCTCGGTGGTTGACATACAGGGATTGGAGGAACATTTGGATTCCTAGCATATAGTTCGAGCTTCTTTTTCCTGATATACTCCTCAGTGGGGTCACCAAAGTTGCGACACTCATTTGTGTCATGTCCTTGAGATTTGTGGAAACAACAATATTTCCCAGAGTTTAGATTGGCTTTTGTCCCTTTCTTAGGTTGAGGCATTTTGTACTTTGACCCTTCCTGGTGTTTGCAACCAAATTGCTCATAAACACCCAAGAATAGATTTATGTAGAGAAGTAAAGGAAGAAAGTAAAATTAAAACTAAGGAATAGAATAAACTAACAGACTAATCAAAGCAATAATCAAGAACACATGAAATAGTGGTTCGGCATTGTATGCCTACGTCCACTTTGAAGACTATCTTTATTGATTCACTAACAGTTTGATTACAACATCAAGAAGTAAGAAAAAGCTTGATTACAATAAAGACTCAAGTAACATGTAGCATAAAGATCCCCTAAAGTGAACCATGGGGCCTGTATTTATAGGGAGAGATGATGAGATATTTCGCTAAGATTTCACAGAAGGCTCTCTAGGTCCAAAGGGGCCTACCATATCAATCGGCGAAGCTAACTTGATCATTAAGAACGATCAGCCTAATGTTAGCTGATCCTTTTTCTTGTCTTTAATCTTGGTGCGATCGTTTGTGGGGGGGTCCTACATGCCTCTTGATACTGCTTCTAAAATATGGAATCATTCTGTCTTGCAACTTGAGTGATATGGATCGATCTAGGTTGAAATTGGATTATGCACTGGGAGATACCGATCGTTCTTAGGACTTGGCCAAAACAATCGGCTAAATCTTAAATGTAGCTTCAAGACTTGCGATCGTTTTTGTGAGCCTCAATGTTCATCTTATTGATGTCCTTGAAGTTTCAAGAATTGGCCTTGTGGATCTTGAGATATTGAGCGTTCTTTGATGACTTGAACTGTTTTATGGATCGTTCTTGGTCGATCCATGCAAATCCCTGCTTAGTCAATAACTCAAGCATATGAACTCCGATCGACTCCAAATTTGAAATATAACTTCATGGGGCCATGCCAGTTACTCCATGCCGACTGCACCTCGATTGGGTCCCGGTCCAAATCTTCCCGGGCATCGCGTATAGTACTGTATGTAATTGATTCCTAAGACCGTTGACCATCCGTTCCTAGCCAAGTCGATGATACCACAGCCTTGCCAAAAGGCGGGATAACATATGCCCCCAAAGTATGTCTTTTATCATACATGACGTGCTTTGAATCATCATAAGCTTGAACTGTCTTGAAACAAAACCATCTAGTTCATCAAATAGTCGCTATCCTTCCATCGGGTTGTTTTCTTGTCAAAGGTCGTAGTTTCCTTATTCGTCGTGACGATTGCTCGATTTCCAATAGTATAAATACGGGATCACAACTTGTTAGCAATCATCTTGTTTGTACCGTAGCAATTTCCAAGCTTCAGCAACTCAGCTTTAGTTTTCCTCTGGCCGGATCGAGGTGACTGTTCAATTTTTTTATTGATTTCAAAAATTAAATTTTGAAATGTATACTCGTAAGTATACGTGTATGCACCTGACTCCCGATCACGATTACACTTCACGAGTCGTTGTCAAGTTTATGGAGATAACTTTCTATAAACAGTTTCTGCCAGCCGTCATTTTTTCAAACTTGTCCTTTTCCCCCTCTTTTTTTATTAACCATTTTTTAATATCCATAATACTACCTTGTTTAGAAAACAAATTCCAAATTACTCATGATTATGAAAACGATCGGCATAAGCTAGGTTATGGAACGATCGACATAAAGCTTGGAAGTGGATCGATCGGCGTAAGGCTTGGATAGGGAACCGATCGACATATGGCTTGGATAGGGATATGATCGGCATAAGGCTTGGATAGGGAACGATCGGCTAATGTTTGGATAGGGAATGATCGGCTATGTTTGGATAGGGATACGATCGGCTAAAATCTCAAAAACCAAAAACAATCGGCCATATCCCTCTCCTATATAAGCCTCTACACTTGGTCATTTTCTTTCGTTCTCCTTCCATCGTTCCACTCTGAAACCAAAACGAGTCAAGCCTCTTCAATTTTTCCTACCGATCCAAGCAACAATTCACAACAAAGTCATCCCCAACTTTCGAATCAATTTCAAATCCTCCTTCTTCATATCCAAACTTAGGTAGCACAAATCTTAAACTCGCTTCATAATCTCGAGAATGAAGTGGCTAGGGATGAGTGGATCCCTACCTCTTTTTTTACAATCGTGTGCGACAGAGATGAAGTAGCTAGGGATGAATGAATTACGATTTTTAGCCGATCGCTCGCTGAACGAGATGGTGCTTTGAACATGAAGAAGTTGTATGATCGATCATCCATGATCATTCTTGGATGATCGGCGAAGCTCTAGAACATTTGGGGCTCGAACATCACCTATGAACAATCGGCTATGCCTTGAAGTCATTCAAACGATCAGTGGGAGAATGCTCGTGGTGAATGATCGGCTAGTATTGCCTTAGGGAAATGATCGGCCGAGATCCTCATACTCGAATGATCGGCATAATAATAGATGAACCTTTTTTTTTATATAAAATGGAATTTAGATGGATAAACTTGAACCAAATGACGAGCTTTGGCCTTTCATATTTGGACAAACATTAAAACTTGTATATGACTTGCATATGATCTGAACTGCATATTTGGTAGCAAATTGCTTTAGGAACATGACACGAACCAATGTCTTTTACTATCATCTTGAAAATCATCAGTAACTTAGATAACAACTAAACTTTTGCTGGCTGACGATCATCCGTGGAACTCAAGCTGCATTGTTTCCCAATGACACACATAAACAGTTGAGACGGTCAGGAATGACGGTCTCTCTGGTCAAACTTCTAAGTCTCGTTGTCTTTTCTGCCTTCAATTTTGCACAACTTAACATCATATTGAATAACATTTTATCGCACCACACTAGCACTCACTATGCACTGGGGGGTATAGGTTACTTTATATAATTATGATTTTTACTAAGTCTAATAGCAATGGGATCATGACGTTCCGATCATTCTGCGACTATGCCAGCTAGATCATCTTCCCAAAGGAATAACTCTGGCGTAGAATCAAGTTTAGCAACCGAGTTCGATAGTCTGCCGTTCAGTCATCATTGGGAACAACCGAAAAGTCTGGGTCCTGCTCCCGATACTCTAGAGGACACAGTCATTCTTGAAAATCTTTCTGACTCGGTAGCATCAAAAATTAAAGAAGATGCTCTCCAAAGAATTTGCGTAAGGCATGGAATTCCCTTCGACGACGTGTTGGTTCTATCGCGAGATGATAGGCTCATAGATCCCCTGAAGGGTATACAACATGCAATAAGTTTATATGCTAGGTGGGGTGCATCCCGCCTTTTAACTCATACCTTCGAGAGATTCTACATTATTTAAGGATAGCTCCAGCACAACTCCACCTAAATGGTTATGCCCTCCTTAATTGTAGTTATATGGTATTTAGGGAGTTCCTGCACCGTAGTCCCACCATCGAAGATATTCGATTTATTTTGTAACGCCTCAGATTTTTGGTAACATTATTTAGGATACTTAATTAGTTGAATTAAATAAAAAATGTGCTGATTAGGGGATTGAGATTTGATTTTTAATTAAGGGTAGCTGTGCCATTTAACAATGAACTAAAGAAGAGTTAAAATGAACTAGAGGAGGGGTAAAATAGGAAACAAGCCATTACTATATCCTCCCAACCTTAGCCGTGTAAGATTTTACATGTTCATTTTATTTTAATTTTTTTAAAAGAGGCCGGCCACCATTAACAAGGAAGAGAAGAAGAAAAGCTAGGAAGAAGCTAATTCAAATCAAATCCATTCACATCTCAATCTCCATAATCTCTAAAATCTAAGGAGAATAATGTTTACATCTCATTTTTGATTATGTTTTCGGTTTTAATATGAACTCGGAATATTTTACAATGGTTTGCCATGTTTTTAAATGATGGAATGAATATAAATACTTGTTGATGAATTATGGTTATTCATATTGATTTTATGATACGTTTTAAGATGAAAACCCTATAAAATGACATCTAATTGCGTTGTGAATTTTTATGAAGATCATAATATTATTTTGGAGATGGGTTTCAATTTTCAGATTTTTCTGAATTTTCGTGGAATTAATATGAATTTTATAGTCAAGAAAATGATATTTTGGGTTATAAGTTATTTATGGGTAAATAATTAATTATTTGGATCTGAAATTTTTATATGATGGAAAACATAAATAATGTGGTTTTTTGGAATTTTTCTAGATTTTTCCTTAGTGTTTTAATGGTTATATAAAATTATTTAAGGTATAGGCTTAAATGTTTTATATAATTAAAAGAGGAGAAGGGGCTTTTTGTAAAAGATTTAAATTATAAAATTTGGAAAAGTCGGCAGCACTTTTGAAAAAGTGCAGTACTTTTTATTGGTAAAGAAAGAGGCAACCAATCATAATTAGACGCGTAAGGCAGAATAGGTGAAAAGAACTATTTGCTACAAGTTTTTCACTGTTTCGTCTCTTTCGACACTAGGTTCTGCCTCCACAACTATCGCCTCCGACACAGTCGAAACCAATGCATATGGTATCAGGCAACCGATACATAATGAATTGGATGAGGCGGAAGGTAGGGAGTCGAAACCATGGGTTTCGAAGGGGTTAAGGTAGTCCTTTGTTTTTAACTAAGAAATACACCTGTTGGCTTTCGACTAAGTAGCTTTCGACCAAGTCAAATGATTTAAAGGAAATGGTTTCGATTGGGCTGTGCCTCTGTTTTTAAATAATTGCTTTCGACTAAGTCGAGACCTTTTTGCTGCCGCCTTTCTACCTTTCGACCCAGATGGTTTCGAAAGGGTTGTTTTGTTTTTCTTAAACCAGGCTACCTCTCCAATGGTTTTGAAGGGATGGTTTCGACACCATCACTTCATTACTTTGGAAATGGATTTCGAAGTAGTTGCTTTTGACTTAAATGCTTTTAAGGCCCTTTTTCTATAGGTAAAGTAAAACCCAAATGGTTTCGAAAAGTTTTAAAAGGTTTCGAAACTAATGCTTTCGACTTTAATGGGTTTCTGATCCTTTTGCTTTACTTAAAGGTAGAATCCAAATGGTTTCGACCGAGATGTTTTTGAATGGTTTCGAAAGGTTTCCATATGTTTTAAATTGAACCCAAAGTACTTTCGAAAGGATTTAGTTTGACTGTTTCGAAAGGTTTAATGAATGATTTCGAAAGGGGTGGTTCCCCAGGGTTTCGGTTGAAAGGAAGGTTTTTCCTATGTTTTTCGAAAGGCAATATTTAAAAGGTTTTAAAAAGGGGATGTCTAATATTTTGAAGCTTTCGAAGAAAAGAAAGGAAAAGTTTTTCCAATGTTTTTGAAAGGCTATACTTGATGTTTTCGAGAGGGTCATCCAATGGTTTCGAAGGGGTTACCTTCAAGGGTTTCGAAAGGGTTGTTTAAACGGTTTTAAACAAAGGTTTCGAATGTAGTAAATAGGCAATGTAGCCTAAGTATTTTCAAGTTAAAAAGGGTTTTGACATATTTTGGAAGGATAGTTAATCCATACTAAATCCCATCAACATTATTTTGAGTAAAGTATATATAACATGGCAAAATGGCTTAAAGTAAAGCTAAAGATATATTTTCCTTGTATATATATATATATATATATATGATTTGAGGGACTAAACCATTTTGCAAAGGTTTTCAAGGAAAATTTAAAGGGTAGTTAACCCTAAGAAAATAATTCGGACAGTTAGTCCATTTTGCAGGCAGTCTGCTTAGATTTCGAACAGTTTGTCCAGTTTGCGGGCAGTCAGCCCAGTTGTATGGATAGATAGTCCATTTATAGCATAACCGACCTTGCTATTATGTGTGGGCAGATAGTTCACATATTACTTGTTTTATAGACAGATAGTCCATTTATTAGCATAAAGGATATTGCTATTTTGATATAATCAGTTTGATTAACCAGTTTGGTTGCAGGAAAAGATTTGCAAAATATATGTTTTAAAAAGGATATTAGTGAGGGGAAACCCATTCCGCTAAGTGGCGTGGTCTCACTTAATATCAGTAAACAGAGATGTTTTAGAATTATTTACACCAGGCTTTATGTCTGACTCGAAGTTTTTGTTTCCCCTTAAACTCTCTGGTACTCAAAATTGATTTGAGTAGGTTGAGGGTTGAGGGTTGAGGTTTTCAGGTTTTAGTCTTTTGGCGAGTAAAGTATCTAAAGTCGAGCAAGTGGCTGACGGATAGCTAATTAGGATTTGTTGTTTCATTTTGTTTTGATTTCGCTGTGTATATAAGTCAGATATGTCTATATTGCTTTGATCAACCAAGGGGGCATCATCATATGTCGTTTTTGGCGTATTTTTGTAATGATATATTTAATCATTGCCTGCGAAACGTTAAGGGATTATGGAACATGGATATGAATTATTGTTTTGAAATGTAATCAGCAAAGTTTTTGAAATCTGAGATTTTGTTCATATTCATGTGCTTCTGATATTATGGATACCATTATCATTACCGTATTTTGTCACCAGAAGTTAATACTATGGATGACTGCAGCATCTGTAGCGCTTAGCTTTTGGCCTCCAGATACGGGATGTTACAACTTAGTATCAGAGCATGGTTTATGAAAGACTTTAAATTAAAAATGGTTTTTAAAACATATTCCTAAGGAATTATAGTAAGATTGGGGGCATGGGATAACACTATAATAACATACTTGTATTTGTTATATATAAGTATACGCTTTGTCTCTAGTCTCCTATCCCTGTTAGGTTATTTTTTTGTATCTCATAAGGTTTGAATACAGATATGGAAGGAAGAAAAGGAAGTGTTAACCAAGGAGGGGAGGGCACCGAAAGAAATTCCAGGCCTAATGTGAGAAGAGGTCAAGGTCAGGCCCAAGCAGAGAATTCAGGTGCTAGAGTCCCGCAAGTGGACATGAGGGCTATGCATTAGTTTTTTGTGAATATGATGCAAGCTGGAGTTGCAGCTGGAATGATATGAGGAAATGCTACTGGGGCAGGAGTTCCGGTAGTTAATCACCATGCTAAGTTGAGTGGAGATTACACCAAGGTTGGAGGAAAGATGTTTGTTGGAATGGAGGATGCTATTGAGGTAGAGAATTGGCTGTTGCACTGCGAAAGGATTTTTTCAGGCTTGGGCTCACTGATGAGCAGAAGAGGAGGTTGGCATCTAGACAGCTTCAAGGAGTAGCTCTGTTCTAGTGGAATAGTGTAACAACGGCAGTGGATGAGGAAACTATGACTTGGGAAGATTTCAAGGGAAGGTTTCAGGAGTGGTTTATGTCAGCAATGGCACAATCAGCTCTGATCAGGAAGTTTGCTAAATTAGAGCAGGGTGAGATGTCTGTTTTGGAGTATGCAAGGAAGTTTGAGGAGTTGGCCCGATATAGGTATGCTTCAGTGGACACAGTCATGAAGAGGAATGACAAGTTCATTAAGGGGTTGAAGCCTGAGTTGGCTAGGGCTACATTATCTCATATTAGAGATCCTTCTGACTTTGCTGTAGAGATGGCCTTAAGGCATGAGGAGTTGCTTAATTCTCTAGAGAGGAGTAAGGCTAAAGAAGTCCAGGTCGGGTAGAATCAGAAGAGGAAGTTCTCTCCGAAGAAAGGTGCTCAGAAGGGTGGAGCAGCGAAGAAGGGGAAGTCTGAGATTGTCTGTTTCAAGTGTGATAAGAAGGGGCACTTTGCTAATGAGTGTCGTGCTGGGAAAGATAAGAAAGTGGCTGGAAGGAAGAATGTCAAGTGCTACAACTGTGACCAGATTGGCCATTATAAGAGCCAGTGCAAGGAGCCCACAAAGGATTGAAAGGGCAAGGTGTATGCATTGGAGCCTACCACTTCTAAGCCTACAGCTTAGGAAAAATGAAAGTCAATCTTGGGAGGTACGCTTTAGATTCATGGTATAACTGTTAGTTTTCTATTTGATACTGGTGCATCACATTCTTTTATATCTAGATGTTTGATAGATAAGCTTAACCTAGAACCCACTTATTTAGTTACTTCCTTACGAGTTGCGAATCCAATAGGAGGGTATGCAACTCTAGGGTTAAGATGTGATCAGTTAAAGTTTGACCTATTAGGTCATACTTTTGTTTGTAGTTTGCATGTGTTTGATTTTGTGGGGTTCGGGATTATTCTTGGTATGGATTGGTTAAGTAAGTACAATGTTAGGATATTTTTCCAAGATAGGAAAATATCGCTTAGACACCCAGATTGTAGCGATCGAATAGTTTATACCGTAGAAGGTTCTTATGGTGAGATGTATACTTTGTTGGGTGCTAAGGGGTTGGATTATGAGTTGAGTCGAGTTTTCGTGGTTAGAGAATTCGCAGATGTTTTTGAACCAGTAGTTGGATTGCCGTCGAAACAGACCAATGAGTTTCAGGTAGATTTGGTTTCGGGAGCAGAACCAGTGAGTAGACCGCCAAGCAAGATGGCCCCTTCCGAGATGAGAGAGTTGAAGGTGCGGTTGGTGGATTTAGAAGGCAAGAATTTTATCAGACCGAGCAGTTTGCCATAGGGAGCAGCTGTAGTGTTTGCTAAGCAGCCGGATGGATCGTTAAGGCTATGTATCGATTATCGTAAGTTGAATGAGATAACAATAAAGAATCAATATCCATTGCCACGGATTGACGATTTGTTCGACCAGTTGAGTGGAGCCAAGGTATTCTCGCAATTGGATTTAGCGACAGGTTTCCATTAGCTCAGGGTAGCAGAGGATAGTATACCTTTGACGGCGTTTAGGACCAGATATGGGTCGTACGAATGGTTAGTCATGCCGTTCAGACTGACTAATGTGCCAGCTTTCTTTGTGGATTTGATGAACCGGGTTTTCCAAGAGCACTTGGATAGGTTCGTATTAGTTTTCATAGATGATATTTTCATTTACTCTAAGGATGAAAGAGAGCTTGAAGTTCATCTTAGAGTGGTGCTTGAGACACTGAGGCAGCATCAACTGAAGGCAAAGTTTTCGAAGTGTCATTTCTCGAAGAAAGAAGTGAAGTTTCTTGGTCATGTAGTCTTAGAAGAAGGGTTATCAGTGGATCCAACTAAGATTGAAGCAGTGAACAGTTGGAAGAGACCCGAGACAATAACTGAGATAAAGAGTTTCCTTAGGTTGGCTGGTTATTATCTGAGGTTCATTAAGGATTTTTCGAAGATAGCGGCACTGATGACCAAGCTGAAAAGAAAGGATGTAAAGTTTGTGTGGACTGATAAGTGTGAGGAAGCATTCCAGAGTTTGAAACACTTATTGACCCATGCACCGGTGTTAGTTGTTCCGGGAGGGAATCAAGATTTGGTGGTTTACACCGATGCGTGTGGAATAGGATTAGGAGCTATGCTGATGCAGAGGGGTAAATTGATTACCTACGCTTCTAGACAGCTTAGACTACATGAGGTCAGGTATCCGACACATGATTTAGAGTTGACTGCAGTTATTTTTGCTTTGAAGGTGCGAAGACATTACCTTTTGGGAGAAAGGTTTAAGCTATATACAGCTCATAAGTCGTTGAAGTTTTTTTTCTCTCAGAAGGAGTTGAACATGAGGCAGTAGAGGTGGTTAGAGTTTATCGGTGCTTATGATTTTGGGATTGAGTACACACTAGGAAAAGGAAATAAGGTTGCATATGCACTTAACAGGAAACATCAGAATGCAGTTTTGGCGATGATTACTGAGTGGAAGGACTTGGAAGAATTAGTAGATTGCAGAGTGTAGTGGAGATCCGAGGCTGGGTCTAGTGGAGATACAGTTGTATTATCTTGTTTGGAAGTTCGACCAGTGTTGATCGAAAAGATTGCTTCTAAATAGATGGAGGATCCGGTGTTAACCGAGCATATCAGGAAGCTAAGGGATGGAACTAAGAGCGATGAATGGAAAGATTTCAGTCTTGACCAGAATGGGAGGTTGAGAAAGAAAGGAAGATTATGTGTTCCGAGTGTAGGAAACATAAGGAAGGAAGTCTTACAGGAATGCCATCGTTCAAAGTTCTCTATTCACCGAATAGGTACTAAGATGTATCAGGATATGAAGAGGAGTTTCTTCTAGGAGGGCATGAAGCGAGATATTGGGTTGTGTGTGAAGCGGTGCATGATTTTCCAACAGGAAAAAGCCGAACACCAGAAACCAAGTGGGTTCCTTCAGCCGTTAGATATTCCAGTATGGAAGTGGGATTCTATCTCCATGGATTTTATTGACGGGTTGCCTAGGTCGAATAGAGGAAATGATAGCATATGTGTTATAGTGGACAAACTTACCAAGAGTGCCCATTTCATTCCAGTTAGGTCAACAAGAACGACACCTGTTTTGGCGAGGTTATTCCTGAAGAATGTAGTTAGACTGCATGGAATTCCTAGTAGCATTGTTAGCGATAGAGATCCTTTGTTCACTAGTGAATTCTGGAAGAGTCTACAGGAAGTTTTGGGAACCAAGCTCAAGATGAGTTCCGCTTACCATCCGCAGACTGATGGGCAAACAGAGAAGTTAACAAGATCTTGGAAGATTTGTTAAGAGCTTGTGTTCTGGATTTCGAGGGATCTTGGGAAGACCATCTGCATTTAGTCGAGTTTTCATATAACAACAGATATCAGACTAGTATTGGGATGGCACCGTTTGAAGCTTTGTATGGAGGGCCATGCAAATCTCCCGTTTGTTGGCTAGAGACTGGGGATAGGTTGGTTCTTGTTCCAGATTTAGTTCGAGAAGCTGCAGATAAGATTAAGGTCATTCGAGCTAGAATGAAGGAGGCTCAGTCTAGGAAAAAAAGTTATGTAGATAAAAGACGAAAAGGTCTAGAGTTCTGAGTTGGAGACCGGGTTTTCGTCAAAATTTCACCTATGAAGGGTGCAATAAGATTTGGAAAACCGGGAAAGTTAGCTCCGAGATTCGTTGGACCTTTTCCTACTGTTGAGAGGATCGGGAAACTCGCACATAGAGTGGAGTTACCGAGCAGTTTGACAGGAGTCCATGATGTTTTTCATGTTTCTCATCTCAGAAAGTGTGTTAGGGACTTGGAGACTGCTATTGCACCGACTATGCTAGATGATTTAGTGGTAGAACCGGATTTGACCATAGTTAGGAAGCCAGTTCACATAGTTGCGAGAGATGAGAAGAGGCTTAGAACCAAGATGGTCAGATTAGTCAAAGTCCAGTGGAGTGACGATGACAGGGACTGTACTTGGGAGATTGAGAGCAGGATTAGAGGCACTTATCCAAACTTGCTTGATGGTATGTTTTACCTTCTTGTTTGATTTGTTGTGTACCTTATCGTAATTTCGAGGACGAAATTCTTTAAGGAGGGTAGTCTGTAACACCCCAGATTTTTGGTAACATTATTTAGGATATTTAATTAGTTGAATTAAATAAAATTATGTGTTGATTAGGGGATTGAGATTTGATTTTTAATTAAGGGTAGCCGTGCCATTTAAAAATGAACTAAATAAGAGTTAAAAATGAAATAGAGGAGGGGTAAAATAGGAAAGAGGCCATTCCTATATCCTCCAAACCTTGGTCGTGTAAGATTTTACACGTTCAATTCATTTTCAAAATTTTTAATAAAGGCCGGCCACCATTAACAAGGAAGAGAAGAAGAAAAGCTAGGAAGAAGCTAATTCAAATCAAATCTATTCACATCTCAATCTCCATAATCTCTAAAAGCTAAGGTGAATAATGTTTACATCTCATTTTTGATTAATATTCGGTTTTAATATGAACTCCGAATATTTTGCAATGGTTTGCCATGTTTTTGAACGATGGAACGAATATATATACTTGTTGATGAATTATGGTTATTCATATTGAATTTATGATATGTTTTAAGATGAAAACCCTATAAAATGACATCCAATTGCCTTGCGAATTATTATGAAGATCATAAATATTATTTTGGAGATGGGTTTCAATTTTCAGATTATTCTGAATTTTTGTGGAATTAATATGAATTTTCTAGTAAAGAAAATGGTATTTTGGGCTATAAATTAATTACAGGTAAATAATTAATTATTTGGGTCTGGAATTTTTATATGATGGAAAACATATATAATGTGATTTTCTGGAATTTTTTTAGATTTTTCCTAAGTGTTTTAATGGTTATATAAAATTATTTAAGGTATGGGACTTAAATGTTTTATATAATTAAAAGAGGAGAAGGTGCTTTTTGTAAAAGATTTAAATTATAAAATCTAAAAAAGTCGGCAGCACTTTTGACAAAGTGAGTACTTTTTATTGGTAAAGGAAGAGGCAACTAATCACAATTAGACACGTAAGGAAGGTAAGGTGAATAGAACTATTTGCTACAAGTTTTTCACTATTTCGTCTCTTTCGACACTTGGTTCCGCCTCCATAACTATCGCCTCCGACACAGTCGAAACCAATGCATATGATATCAAGCAACTGATACGTAATGAATTGGATGAGGGCAGAAGGTAGAGAGTCGAAATCATGGGTTTCGAAGGGATTGAGGCAGTCCATTGTTTTTAAATAAAAGAAATACACATGCTAGATTTCGACTAAGTAGCTTTCAACCAAGTCAAATGATTTGAAGGAAATGGTTTCAATTAGGTTGCGCCTCTATTTTTAAATAATTGATTTCGACTAAGTCGAGACCTTTTTGCTGCCGCCTTTCTACCTTTCGACCCAGATGGTTTCAAAAGGGTTGTTTTGTTTTTCTAAAACCAGGCCACCTCTCCAATGTTTTCAAAGGGATGGTTTCGACACCATCACTTCATTACTTAGAAAATGGATGTCGAAGCAGTTGCTTTCGACTTAAATGTTTTAAAGACCTTTTGCTATAGGTAAAGTAAAACCCAAATGGTTTCGAAAAGTTTTAAAAGGTTTCAAAACTGATGCTTTCGATTTTAACGGGTTTCTGATCCTTTTGCTCTACTTGAAGGCAGAATCCAAATGGTTTCGACCAAGACGTTTTTGAATGGTTTTGAAAGGTTTCCAAATGTTTTAAATTGAACCCAAAGTGCTTATTAAAGGATTGAGTTTGATTGTTTCAAAAGATTTAATGAATGGTTTCGAAAGGGGTGGTTTCCCAGGGTTTCAAAAGGATTGAAAGGAAGGTTTTTCCTATGTTTTTCGAAAGGCAATATTTAAAAGGTTTTAAGAAGGGGATGTCTGATATTTTGAAGCTTTCGGAGAAAGAAAGGAAAGGTTTTTCAAATGTTTTCGAAAGGCTATACTTAATGGTTTTGAAAGGGTCTTCCAATGATTTCGAAGGGGTTACCTTCAAGGGTTTCGAAAGGGTTGTTGAAATGGTTTTAAACAGAGGTTTCGAATGAAATAAATAGGCAATGTAGCTTAAGTATTTTCAAGTTAAAAAGGGTTTTGACTTGTTTTGGAAGGATAGTTAATCCTTATTAAATCACATCAATATTATTTTGAGTAAAGTATATATAACATGGCAAAATGGCTTAAAGTAAAGCTAAAAATATATTTTCCTTGTGTGTATATATATGATTTGAAGGACTAAATCATTTTGGAAAGGTTTTCAAGGAAAATTTAAAGGGTAGTTAACCCTAAGAAAATAATTCGAACAGTTAGTCCATTTTGCAGGCAGTCAGCCTAGATTTTGGACAGTTAGACCAGTTTGCGGGCAGTCAGCCCAATTATATGGATAGAAAGTCCATTTGTTGCATAACAGACCTTGCTGTTATATGTAGGCAGATAGTTCACATATTACCTGTTTTACGGACAGATAGTCCATTTATTAGCATAAAGGATATTGTTATTTTGATATAATCAGTTTGGTTGCAGGAAAGGATTTGCAAAATATATGTTTTAAAGAGGATATTAGTGAGGGGAAACCCGTTCTGGTAAGCGGCATGGTCTCACTTAATATCAGTAAACAGAGATGTAACAGAATTATTCAGACCAGGCTTTATGTCCGACTCGAAATTTTTGTTTCCCCTTAAATTCTCGGGTACTCAAAATTGATTTGAGTAGGTTGAGGGTTGAGGTTTTAATCTTTTGGCAAATAAAGCATCCGAAGTCGAGCAGGTGGCTGACGGATAGCTAATTAGGATTTGCTGTTTCATTTTGTTTTGATTTCGTTGTGTATATAAGTCAGATATGACTATATTGCTTTGATCAACTAATGGGGCATCGTCATATGTCGCGCTTGGCGTGTTTTTGTAACAATATGTTTAATCATTGCCTGGGAAACGTTAAGGGATTATGGAACATGGATATGAATTATTGTTTTGAAATGTAATCAGCAAAGTGCTGTTTTTGAAATATGAGATTTTGTTCATATTCATGTGCTTCTGATATTATAGATACCATTATCATTACCGTATTTTGTCACCATAAGTTAATACTATGGATGCTGCAGCATCTGTAGTGCTTAGCTTTTGGCTTCCACATACGGAATGTATATATTTTTACTTTCAAGCAGTGGACAGGGAGTCACTCGCTTACTTTTCTTGAGTCGTCAAAGAGATGCACGATTCTGACCGGTGCGTGGAACAAGTTAAACGCCTTCAAGAGCGAATGGTTTTTTGTTCGCTCCCCGCCCGACTTTGCTCGATAATGGCTGGAAAGACGTAAGTGTTACCTACCATTTTCATAATAGCATAGAAAAATGATATCCAGATTGCCTTCCTGATGATGTTACTCCTTTACAGGTGTCGTTACCCGGCCTAGCGGCGATATTTACGAAGAGGCAGTCTCAATTCTGAAGAATGCTACACCTGAGGACAGGAATATCAAATATTTACGTAGAGAGGAACGTCTCATTGCTTTTTGTTTGATATAGGAGGGCCTCAGTATGGGGCTAACTAAAATTTCCTAGATGGCAGGGATAAGACCATGGGCTATAATCGGTCAAAGAGATAATCGAGGCGACCCCGTGGTGCTCCCAGTCACGAGTGTCTATGAATTTGCTGATATTGACTACGGAGGACATAGCGGCGATGTACTTGGTCATAATGGCGAAAAATTTGATCATGGGGTAGGTGTCGGATCCTCGCAAGTCTCACAACCATTGGTTGATGATAAGAGAAAAAAGAAAACGTTCATAAATAAGCTTCCAAGAAGTCACCTCTTTGACCAATCCAAGTCGTCGTTGGCTCCTAAAGCTGTTCAAAATGAATCTTCCTCCCAAGCGTCAGAGCATTTGAGGTTTCCACTTGACTCTCTATCTGGTCTACCAATTCCACCCGATCTCGACGCTTTCCATTTAACTGATGTGAGCATTGAAGGGTCGGAATCTCCCATTAGAATTAGCTCTGAGATTCCTACTACTGGAGGGGAAGTTACACTAATGAGCAAAGCTCATGAACCTGGTCTATTGGGGGGTTACACTAGGACACTTGCACCTTTTATAACTGCATTATACTTGACTTGTATTCTCTAATGCTTAGAGTTGACTGACTTCTATATTTCTTTGCAGAAACGATGGTGAGGAAGAGGAACGTGTTTGATTCTCTCTGGGACATACATCACCAGTCATCGGGTTCGTGCACTGGCTCTTACCATGGCAGTCGAGATTATTATGTTTCCAGCTATCGCCCCAGCCATGACCAGGGTCATCAAGATAGAGATGATAAGGATAGGCCATCCCAGGATAAACACAGATCGAGATTAAGATCTCCTCTTCCAAAGGGTCCCGAAAGTCCAGCTGATCATAGGGACTGCCTATCGATCCCTCTCGCTGCCCTTCTACTATTCCAATGCCTCCACAGCCTTTGGTTCCATCTTATTCTCAATGACCGAGCGATCGTCACTGCCATAGCGAATATACTGCTACTCACAAGCCCGACAAAGAAGGCACCAAAGTTGAAGCTGCTACTGAAGATTCTACGATCGATCCAACTGCTCGCATGGAACAGCTTCATGAAGAATTTTCGAATTTATGCTTTGAAGGGTTTTATTTTCCCTCTAACATGAAGAGGGTTCTGGATCATGTTAAGAAGAGGACCATTGATTACGTCACCGACATTCATATGCAATATCGGTAATGGATGAAGGTAGTAGAAAAAATGTTGAAAGTTTCCTTTGAGTGCGCGACGGAGATTGAAAAGCTAAAATGCCAAGAGGCTTAGGACAAAAGAACCATTGACACATTGACAAATGAGCTGGAAGCCTCTAGAACCTCCTTATCAGAAGCTGAAGGAAAAGCTAATGCTGCTATGAAATTCATGGAAGAGATGAAATCCAGCCGTCTCGATATGATCCAAGTGTTGCATCATCGGAACCAAGAGATAGCGCTCGAGAAGGACACGACTCGGAATAATGAATCTGCAGCCTTGAAGGAAATAGCCGACCTTAAGGCCAAGCTTGAGTATGCAAATAAAGAAAAAGATGATGCTTAGAAGATTGTCCAAGATGCTTGCGATGAGCTGGTACGCGTCAGACTTGAGAGAGACACGGCTATTGAAAAGGCCAAAAATGTCGACGCACTCATTCAATGTGAAATGGAAGCTACCAAAGACAAAGTCAGGGAAGCGATAATGAATGAGCTTGACCCGCTTCTTGTTCTCTACAACGCCAATGTTCTCAAACATAGGAATTTAACGTGGCTCGGTGACGACTAACTCTACCAGCTCTGTCGTGCTTGGGAATTTCTCGTTGCGGAAGAGAAAAACTTCTTAACTCAGAGGATATCGATTTATCTAAACTTGAAAATGAAATGCTATTCGAGCGATGAACTCAAAACATTGCACGATATTCAGCTCTCATCCAGAAAGAGTCTGCGGTTGCTTCCTTACATGAAGTGGGTGAGGGATCTAGGTTAGCTCAACCCGATATTACAGCTGAATAGCCCTCAGTATCCTAAGTCATGTATAGCTCTGCAGGAAGCTCCTCAACCATTCCCGGGTATAATCCAGACAAGTCACAACTATCTCCAATTCCCGAGCGCAGATCTGAGGTTGCGTCGGCTTAACTTGGGAGTCATGTCGAAGAAGGTATTCCGTCGACTTTTCCCGTCTTTCACAAAGTTAGGGTGTTATCAATTGATATTTATAATATTTTCCCCTATTTTTTCTATGCTTTGAATCCATCAGGCATCGCTCCTCTTCCTTCACAAGAGCCTCCGGTGGAGTCGCAAACGATCGCTACGGAATTTGTTAAAGTCGCTTCGACGGCTACTCAAGATGCTTAGGAAGAAGCCTTCGTTATTGATGATCAATTAATGGAGGCATTATTCAAGGAGGGAAGTGACCCGCACCATGAAATTCCTTTTGACGAAGATGTCGTGATCATAGGTTCTTCCGACCCCACTGGGGAACTTAGCATGAAAGAGTGTATTGAAAAAGAAGAACTTTTGAAAAGGAAGGTGAAAGTTGAGCCTACCGATTCGGGTTCCGATGAACCATTTCCCGTCCCGCTCCCAATGATCCCACCTGGCGGGACAATTCCCCGGGGTGACATACCCCTTGCTTCCGGTGCTGTGAGCGCCTCCATCCCTCCTACTTCCAAAGATGATACCGCCTCGATTCACACAATTGAGGATACTTCTTCGAAGAAAAGCCAAGGCGACAAAGGGTCAAAGAGATGGTCGAGCGGTAGTTCAGAAGGAGCCACTCCAAAGAAGTAAAGGAAAGATAGAAAATCCAAGAAATAATCTTCGGACATGTAAATAGCTTGGATGTTCATTTCTCCTTTTCATTGGTTGTAATTGTTTGGGCATGGCCTTCCACTTTTGTCTTGCATTTTGGGTAGACTTGTGTGATGTACAACCAGTTTAGTGTAAATAAGAATTCTTTTGTTCTTGTGTATGATCCCTGCATTTACTTGTTCAAATGTTCGAACTATCACATTTTTCATTTTATGCACTTGTGATTCATTGCTCGTTGTATGGGACGTCGATTTTATTCATCCATCCCAAGGCCTCCCTAAGGTCATGGCCTCGAGTCGTATCAAACACTAGGCTCTGGCCTTTGTGTTACGCCGTCAAATTTCAGCGGTTTTTTGAGTAACTATACTTTTGCCCATGATTTTGGTTTAACGGGGTCAGATGTAGGACGGTCGACCTCTATCCCTAGCAAATTTACTCCTCCCGTTGGTTTTGGGCCAGAGTTGGTGGAATAGTGAATGGTCGAACCCCACTCAGCTATTCATTCACGTTCGTATCCA
This sequence comes from Allium fistulosum, assembly GCA_030737815.1. Lineage (NCBI taxonomy): Eukaryota > Viridiplantae > Streptophyta > Magnoliopsida > Asparagales > Amaryllidaceae > Allium > Allium fistulosum. The sequence continues at coordinate 324,744,574 of CM060903.1, read as the reverse complement.
CACTCTTGGATACGATTTATTTGATGGGTGGCCGGATCGCACCCATTTTAGGTTTATACTCTAGTCTACACTCTGGGGATTAGAGTTCTTTCGTGGGTAGTTGGTCTCCACCCAATTTATGTTTATACTCCAGTCCACACTCTGAGGACTGAGTTGTTTCATGGGTAGTCGGTCTCCATGCGATTTATGTTTATACTCCAGTTCGCACTCTGGGGACTTAGAATTTTTTCATGGGTAGTCGGTCCCCACCCGATTTATGTTTATACTCCAGTCCGCACTCTGGGGACTTAGAGTTGTTTCGCGGGTAATCGGTCTCCACCTGATTTATGTCTATACTCTAGCCGCACTCTGGGGACTTAGAGTTGTTTCGCGGGTAGTCGGTCTCCACCCGATTTATGTCTATACTCCAGTCCACACTCTAGGGACTCAAAGTTGTTTCGGAGAACAGTCAGATCACATTTCCCAAGCCAATTGATTTTCACCCCAGGATCTGGGGTTTGGTCCAGTGAGTGACCGGTCGTATCACGGTCGCCTCGATTTTATCTCAGTTTCATAATTGGGCAGGAGTTATTCGATCATCAGATTGTTGGCCACATTTGTTCCTCACGGCGTATCCCGTCCTTTGGATTGTGGATGAGAGTTGTTAAATGAACAAGTAGATTGAGCTCATCTTGTTTAACCTCGTTGGGAGGTAGCATGATTGATTTATTTCAAACTTTGGGAGCTTGTTCATACATATCGGCTTCAATCAGTTTCGCTATGTAATTAGCATACAATGTAATAGCAAACATAAAAATTAAGGGAGCCAGAAACTTTATTCATTTAATGGAAAGGAATAACATAAACTATCTTATTTCACATTTGAAAAATCAAATGCTAAAGAAAATTCTGAAAATAAATGCAACTAAAATGTATAGGAAATAAATCAAGTGAAATAGCGTCGAAGAAGTTCGCTATTCCATGCCCTTGGAAGTGTAATGCCATCGACAGTCGCTAATTTGAAAGTTCCTTCTCTAAGCCTCTGTTCAATGACATATGGTCCTTCCCAGAGTGGATTCATGTACAATGGGGTAGGAAAAACCCATTTCAGGACGAGATCGTCAACTTCGAAGGTTCTTGGTCGAACTTTAGTGTTGTAATACCGGGCAACTCGATGTCGATGCACAACTTCCCTCAAATCAGCTTCTTCACGCTTCTCATCTATAAATTCAAGAGATTCCAAAAGGAGACCTTTATTCCTATTAGGGTCATAGTAAGTTACTCGATGAGAACGGACTTCGAGTTCAACAGGAATAACGGCTTCGGAACCGTAGGCAAGGGCGAATGGAGTATGACCATTCGCGGACTTGTGGGTGGTTTTGTAAGCCCATAATGATGTAGGGAGTTCATCCACCCACTTGCCTCTAGCCTTCTCCAAACTCTTCTTCAAAATAGACTTTATGATTTTATTTACAGCTTCAACCTATCCATTTGCCTGAGGGTGAGCGACCGCTGCAAATCTTTTTTCAATATGACATCTTTGACAAAAGTCTTTAAATTCGACACTGTCGATTTGAGCCCCATTATCTATCACAATAGTTCATGGGAGACTGAAGCGGCATATGATGTTTCGGACAATGAATTTGATTACTTTCTTGGTTGTGATTGCGGCTAAAGGTTCCGCTTTGGCACATTTGGTGAAGTAATCAACTACAACGATAACGTACCTCGCACCACCTTTAGAGATCGGTAAAGAACCGATAATATCTATACCCACATAGCGAACGGCCATGGGTTGACCATTTGCGCGATTTCTGCTGGTTGAGCTCTTGGGACTTTTGCATATATCTGGCATTTATCACATCGTCTTACAGAATCAGCGGCGTCCCGATTTACGTTTGGCCAATAATGCCCATAACGGAGTATTTACTTTGCCAGAGTTTGCCCCCCCAGTGTGATCGCCACATTCTCCTTCATGAACTTCTTTTAAAACACGCTTTATCTCATCATGAGCGATACACCGGAGTACATGGACTGAGAAACCTCTCCTGTACATAACTTCTTCTTGCATAATATATCGTGAAGCTTGGTAAAGGACCTGTCGCTTTTCATTTCTTTTATCAAGCAGGACTTTGTGTAGTAAATAGTCTTTAATTGGAGTCATCCACGATGCCCTTTCATATCCTGCCTCCAGTGTTTGATCGACTTCCATCATGTTTATACTTGGGGTATCCAATACTTCTACCAAAACCAAACCCATTTGCTGTGCATCGCCGGTACTAGCAAACTTGGCCAATGAATCAGCCTCTCTGTTTTGATCGTGTGGAATATGTGAAATGTCATAGTATTCAAATTCAGTCAAAACTCCTGAACTCAGGTAAGCTATGGGGCAAGCCTTTGTCCCTTAGCCTGATAGTCTCCCCTAACTTGATACACCACCAACTGCGAATCACAAAAGATTTCAAGAGATTTAACTCCAAGTTCTCTAGCGAGCTTAAGTCCAGCAATCAAAGCTTCATACTCAGCCTCGTTGTTTGTTGTGGGAAATAAGCTTCAAAGCATAACAAATTGACCGGTTTTTAGGAGTTACAAGCACAATCCTAGCTCCATAATAATGACCATTAGATGCTCCATTAGTATATAATTTCCATCGTATAGTAGGGATTTCACTACCTTCTGGAAGATCATCTTGCATAGTAAACTCTGCTACAAAGTCCGCCAATGCTTGACCTTGGATAGCTCTTCGAGGGAGATAAGTAATGTCGAACTGACTGAGCTCAATGTTCCATTTGAGTTACCTTCCAGACATCTCAGGTCGCTGTAGGATCCGTCGTAATGGTTGGTCGGTGTAAACATTGATCGGATGTGCCTGGAAGTACGAACAAAGCTTCCATGATGCGATTAGTAAGCAGTATGCCAATTTCTCTATTTTTGGATAGTTCCTTTCTGCTTCCGTCAATCGTTTACTGACGTAATAACCGGCCTCTGGGTTCGATTCTCCTCACGTATCAAGGCGGCACTTATGGTGTGTGCCAATACAGCCAAATAAATGTACAACTCCTCATGATCTACTAGCTTTGACAAGATATGGGGTCTCTCCAAATGATTCACTAGAGCTTGAAATGCGTCTTTACAATCCTGCGCCCACTCGAAGTTTCTTTTTCCCTTCCTAATCAAATCAAAGAAAGGAATACATTTGTCGATTGCTCTGGAGATAAATTGACTTAAGGCAGCAACCTTCCCATTCAAACTTTTCACTTGTTTAATGGCCCTTGGCGCTTGGATATCACGGATAGCCTGAATCTTCTCTGGATTAGCTTCTATTCCATGAGCATTGACAATAAAGCCCAAGAAATTTCCTGATGCAACACCAAATGAACACTTCAAAGGATTGATTTCATCTTGTAATATCGGAGAATGTCAAACATTTCTGCCAAGTCTCTGATGTGGTCAGTTGATTGTCATGACTTCACAAGCATATCATCCACATACACTTCCATTGTTTTTCCAATCTGACCTTTAAACATCTTTTTAACTAAACAATGATAAGTCGCTCCAGGGTTCTTCAATCCAAACGTCATTACTACGTAATAGTACAATCCAACGTCGGTAATGAAACTGGTGTGCTCCTGATCGGCGATGTGCATCGGGATTTGGTTATATCCCGAGTATGCATCCATGAAAGATAGCAATTCGTGTCTTGCAGTTGAATCAACTAGCTGGTCAATCCTCGGAAGGGGAAAGCTGTCTTTAGGACACGCCTTGTTCAAATCAGAATAATCAATGCACTTTCTCTATTTCCCATTCGCCTTCTTCACAAGCACAGGATTTGATACCCATTCAGGGTAGAGGGCATCGCGGATAAACCCATTAACTTTTAGTTTATCCACCTCTTCTTTAAGAGCGACATATCTCTCCAGATCCATGCCGCGTCCTTTTGGCTTCACTGGAACATATTTTGGGTCGATATTCAGTGCATGGCTCGCAATGGAAGGTGGGATTCCACACATGTCAGAGGTAATCCAATTGAATATATCTAGATTTCCTCGGAGAAAACCAGCAAGTTCCTTTATCATAATAGGGCTGAGCTGTGACCCAATCTTGAGGACTCGTGATGTGTCGTCATGGCTGACCGTAATATTAATCGTTAGCTCAACCAGTGCAGTCTTGGTCTCCTTAGGCTCCTCTTCATCATTCCTCGGATCTATATCTCTATAGAACCGACTGTGGCACCCGAACCAAGGCTTAGGCGCCAATTGTCAATCTTCAGAAGCTTGGATGTGGACAGCTTTGTCCACACCCTTTCCCTTCTCCTTGCGCTGAGCTTCCCTCAACTCAGCTACATAATAGGCACGTCTAGTCACTTGATTACCATGAACAACTCCTATACCATTGTCTGTCGAAAATTTCAAAGTCAAACACCATGAGGCAAGAGATGCCTGAAATTCTGCCAGGGCAGGTCAGCCCAGAAAAGCGTTGTATGAAGAGTCAACATCCAAAACAATAAGTGGCAAGATTCGCACTCTTCTTCGCTCACCTTCTCCCAATTCAACAGGCAATTCCACATAACCAGCAGCTTCAGTTGCAACGCCATTAAAACCATGAATACGAGCTTTAGATGGTTTTAAGTCTTTGGCTTCCATTCTCATCTGGTCATATGCCTTTTTGAAGATTATATTCACCAAACTTCCACAATCAATCAAAATCCTTCTCACCAATGTAGGACCAATCATAGCTGAAATGACCATCGGGTCAATTGTTGGAGCCTCTACTTTGTATACATCTCTGTTTCTAAACACAATATCATCCGCCATAGTATGCTGCTATTTTGCCTGAGCTCCATCTTCCGTATTCGAACAACATTCAAAATCTACATGCCTAATCGCGCTAGCATAGCGCTCCATCGTTTTCCAACTCCTGTCTGCAGGGTGGATCCTCTAATAATCGTATTTATCACCAGTCATCCACCGGTTCACGTAGGCTCCTCAACCCTACGTGGAGCTTGTCCTCGGTTGGGGTCAGAAGTTCCTTGCCGCCATCCTGCAGGGCTTTCACAAACTGTTGTAACTTCTTTTCCTGAATCAATTTTTCTATAACATCCTGGAGATGGCTAGATTCATTTGTATTGTTCCATAACACTCGTGAAGCCGACAATATTTGCCAATCTACTTCTGTCTCTCTGACGATTCTTTTGGAGGCGGCTTCTTATACTACATGGTACTGCAGGTAGACAGATAGATATTTACCAGGGACGTGTTCAATGGAGTGTAATTATCATACATTGGAATCCTAGGGTTCAACCTTCTAGAATCCCTTTTTCACTCTCGATACCTATCTCCACCTCTCTTTTGTTGATTTGGATTATTTTGAAAGTTCACTTGGACTTTTTCAGAACTGTCGTCAGACCGTTTTATCGCAGGATTACTTTGTACTACTTCTTCACTCGGTCCTGCAACGTTCTTTTTCTTGGAGGATCTGGTTTCCTCCTTCCTAAGGAACTGAGCCGCCTTTGAATAGAAGCGCTCCAACGCGGCAAATAGTTTTCCAGCTAGCAAATCACCAAACTCGGATTCTGAATCAATCCCTCTCATCACGGTCAAAAGTATAGCATGATCATTTGGGTTACTGACTTATGTGGTGGCTGCATGAAATCTCTCCAAATAATCCTTCAACGATTCCCCTGAAGCCTGGATCACGTTGGAAAGGGACATCACATCTTTAGGACGAGTCGTGTGCATTCGGAATTGCTCTACAAATTTGGTTGCCAACTCATCGAATCTCGAAATTGATCGCGGAGGTAGTCTCGTGAACCACATCATTGCTATCCCGAAATGAGTTATGGGAAAACATCTACACTTGGTCGCATCATTGGCTCATGCAGAATCCATCAGCCATTCGTATCTCATAATATGCTGCCTAGGGTCGGTTTTTCCCTCGTAGGCAAGCATTGATGGCATGTTGAATCTCCTTGAGTATTCTGCATGTAGAACATTATCTATGAAAGGCGTATGGCTTCTCGAGATTCTCCCCAATCATCATTGGTCAAGCCTTGGTTCTCTCTCACAGACTATCTAACCATTGCTGATAAGTCCGGCGTTTGAAGGAGTGGTGCCAAGCGGTGGTCATGTTCCACCTCATATGTATGGTCTGGTCGATGTCTATGGGCTGTTTCACACCTTCTCGAGCCATCATCTTCGTGATGCGCATCTCGTACATTGATTTCACCATCATCCTGGGGAAGAAACCGATCGGCATTCATTCGGACTTCATCATCCAAATTAACCGTGGCAGCTTCAGTTTGAATCCCAGCATGCACAGGTAAATTTCCTTCTCTAGCAGAGGGTCTAGCACTAATCATTCCTAGCAAACCACGATGGTCTATCTGTTAACGCCCTGAAGTTTTTGCATGGTATCCATCAGTTTGTGAGAAATGCGGATTACGGATCTTAAGGCTAGAATTAACACTAGAGGGGGGTGAATAGTGTTTTAAGGAATTACTAATTCTTTTTGAGTTTATATTAATTTGAACACAAATGTATGCAATATTCAGACACATATATGATCACAGAATCAAACACAGATGCAGATATAAAGCAAGAGCAATAAAGGAAAGAACACACTAGATTTTATACTGGTTCGGAGTTACCCTACATCCAGTCCCGCAACACAAGTACCGATTTTCTTTCAAAATCAATTCTTACAATTACACCCTCGATTTCAAGGCCACGAGGTACACCGCTCCAGATTCACAATCCTCTGGGTAGAGATACTTGATTTTATGGGCAACAAGTTCACCCGATTGATTTTCCAGGCTACAATTCACACCTTTTCTCGCTCGATTGAATACAAAGAAGTCTATAACTCTGAATAGCACTGGGATCTTGTTGAGATAGTGATAGAGAATCAAACCAAAGATGATCTAGTTAGATTCAATGGTGATTTCGGCAGAGTAATGGTAAAAATGTATATATTGAAATGTGGAAGAAGAAGAGGAGTGAAATCAGAGAAAATATAATTATAAATTCGTTTAAAACAGCCCCTATTTATAGTAGAACAACAACTATGTCCATTCGTGAAGCGATATGACGAATAGACCCTTCCTTTGAAATTCAAACTTTTGAAATAAACTGTCACCTTGTCGACAAGGGGTCCTTGGGGTTGTTGACAAGCCTAAGTTATTTTTGGTAATTTGTTTTTCTTTGAAAATAACTTCTATCTTGTATTAAAACTATTTTAAACTTTATAAATATACTTAACTATAGTTAAAATACATAAATAAGTATAGAGAATAATATTTTGGTATATAAAATTTTACTATAATTTTATATCTAAATCTAAGTATAAATATTAAAAGTTAAATATATTATAATTAAAAGATAGTTTAAAACCAAGGATAATTTGATATTGAAAATAAAGATTATTTTGAGGCTAAAAGTATTTTAAAACTAGGATAGATGTTTTTGATTTAAAAAGGAAGATTTTGAAATCATTTTGAAAATAAGATATAATTTTGTAAAACATTTGAATAAAAGTTAGTGGATACAAAACAATGTTCCACTAGATTTTTCGTAATTTCCATCCTACTTAGGGTTCCATCCCTTTAACGGGCTTGAAGTGGATTCCATTCCACGAATAAAATGGATTTTAAGATGTCAGTGCTTTTCTAGGAGTTTTAACAAAATTCCTAACTAAATTACTTATCTTGAAATCTTGAACTCTTGATAATCTTGATACTCATGAGTCTTGAATCTTGATATCTTCGATCTTGAGTTCATCAGTTCTTGAATCTCTATACTGTACAGTCTTCATTCTTTGGTACCTGTATATATATCCTGCATTGTTTGCACAAAATATGGACAAACACCTCAAAGTTGTATGATTTAGTAGATCTTATGTTGTTCTTAGCGATTTGAGTGATTTATGCAAATATATGAAAAGCAGGGGCTAAACTGTAAAAAGACATGCAAATTTATAGTGGTTCAGCCAGAATGTGCCTACGTCCACTTTATATGTTATTTCTCTTTTCTTGTTTTGATTACAAGTACAAAGCTTTTTCACAAGTTAAAGAAAATTGTTTGAAAGTTCTCTCCGTGCTTGAGCTCTCAAACTTGTCCCCCATTGTTGTACCCCTGCCCCTCTATTTATAGAGTGAGGCTGGGGGTAGGGGTCTTGGATGTGTATAGTTGCTGGTGGGCCTGGGCTGATGTGATCTGGCCTGGCACATTTTGGTCCGGTTGCACTTGGTCCGGTGATGGTTGGGTTGTAGTCTTGGTCCGGTAATACTTGGTCCGGTGGTAGGTGGACTGGTGGTTGATCCGGCAAGGCATGGAAGAGGAGTTGGACCGGCAATGGGTGGAGTGTATGTTGGTTCGGCAGGAGGTGGTTCGGTAGGGGTTGGTCCGGCACCTTTGGTCTAAGAAGCTGGTTCGGTGGTAGGGAGGGAGATGGTTGGTTCGGCGAAGCCTGGAGATGGTTGGTTCGGCGAAGCCTGAGATGGTTGGTTCGGCGAAGCCTGAGATGGTTGGTTCGGCGAAGTCTGGACCGGTGGTGAGAATTCAACCAACATTTTCCCCCCAAAGTGGGGTATATGCTGGCTTATGGCCTGCTTTGTTTCCTTCCATTCGATCGCTGAGCGCCGATCCAACTGGTCCGGCATCCTATAGTTGCCTATAAGTAGGGGCTGTAGACGTGCATTATTCCCTTCCAACCCAAGACAACCGAACCAGTCATTCATACCGAATCGAATCAGGTGATACATCCCTCTCTCGCCGAATGGCCCTTTTAGACAACCGAACGAATCCGGGTATTTCAAGTGCCGAATGAACTATCGTCCTTGGATTACCGGATGAGTTCGTGGATCCTGAGTGTCGAACCATCATCCTCATTTGGATCGCCGAATGAACCCCGAGACTCTAAATACCGAATGAATATTCTCATTTGGATCACCGAATGTAACCCATACGAGGAATGCCGAATGAACCTTCGCATTTGTCCCACCGAACGAACCTTTGCATTTGTCTCACCGAATGAACCTTTGCATTTGCTTGTTTACATCCTCCGTTCTAACAGTACGCTTTTTATGTTGCAGATAAATGTCTCAAAAAGCAGAAACTCGATCAGACAAAAAGAAGTCCCAGGGTGAAGGAGAATCTTCCTCAGTGCCCCCTGTTCAGCCAGGTCCGGAATGCCATGGATCTACCCCGAGATCACTAGTGGACGGGTACGGCCCTCAGGAGCTTTTGAACTCCCCGCCCGATTGCTTTCCCAGCTCACTTAAGAAAGAGCAGCTTGATGTCATCTCCCGCTCTTTCGGAATTGATAGGGCGCACTTGCTATTGCCAGGGAGAGAAGTTATGCCGTACGATCCTCCTGAAGGGTACTTCGCCTATAGCAGATACCACTGTATGTGTGGTGCCATTCCTCCTCTTAACGCTTGGATAGCCAGCTTCCTCGCATATCTAAAGGTGGACCCATTCCAGCTTCAACCCAACTCCTATGCTATATTGGTGAGCCTCTTCGTCATTTTCCAGAGGAAGTATGGTCGTGCTCCTTCCAACCGGGAGATCCGGTATCTATATAATCTGAGGGGCTATAAGAAGGGGTCCCCATACATTAGCTTGGAGTCAGCCGTGACCTTCAAGCCGGTCTTGGATCTGTATTCTAAATTCAGCATGTTCAAGAAGGAGTGGTTCTTTGTCAGGGATGACTCCGTCTCAATTCGGCGCTTTACTTCTGGATGTAAGTTGATGCTTTTACTTATAATTTCCAGTCCGATTGCGATGCTTCTTCTCATACTTTCTCATTTTTGCTAGCGACAGGTGGCTTTGCGATTGTGGAGACTGACCGCCTGGTTCAGACGGCGGCTTAGATAGAAGCTATTCTCGGGAAATATAGATCATCTGCCTTCCTGATCAGAAATGCGACCCTTCTGGAGTATAACTTAATCCTTCCCCAGCAGTCAGTAGTCAAGCTGAGGGAAACGGCGGAGGAGAGGGCGGCTGTTCAGACTAAGGGAGGTGTTACGGTAGAGAGTAGCAAGAGGAAACCTTTCACAAAACCTCCAGCCGTCGGAGGTAAGAAACTCAAGAAATCGGACGGTCCCTCCCCTAGCAATTGTTCACTTACCCAGGAGGAGGAAGACATAGAGGAGGAAAGAGGTGAGGGTGGAGATGGTCGGGAAGGTGATAAAGGTGGCGATGGCATCGAGGCCTTGCTTCCTGGGCAGGCGGGCGAGATTCAGGAGTGGACGGATGATGCGTTCCACCAGGCTTTCGAGGGGCTGGACGAAGATCCGGCTTTGGTAGAGAAAACCGGGACAGCGGACAAGGCCGGGACCGGTGCAAGCGAGTCTTCTCAGACCATTCCAGCCAAGGTGGCTCCGACGACTCAAGGTGAACTCTTGACTCCTGCATGCTTCATTAATGATAGGGACTTAGGAATATTTTATGATCCGCTCCCGTCCTGGAATGAAATCCAGGACTTATTGCAGTATCCTACTTCTCCCCAGGGTTTTTATAACAAACGTGCTTTCTTTCTTCTTTTAACTTGTAATTTACCGCGTTTCTCGAATCATATAGTGACGTAAGCTTGTGACACTTGTTTTTCATATCAGGAGCAGGCAAGACATCCAAGGCCTCAGACCTTCGGCACAGGCTTGAGCAATATAAGCTTTCCAAAACTTCTGTCAAGCCGAAGCCTTCGACCCACCGCTCCGGGGATGTAGTCGGATACCGTCCTCTTCTCGGGGTTATCGAAGAGGGTATTCAGCAGAGAAAGAGGAGTCATCCTTTATCCGAACCTTCGCCCGGTCTTCAGCTCCCGACTCAGCCTCTTCATGATATCATGGAGGAGGACAGCGAGTTTGCACCCTCTCCGCACCCGTCCGGAAACCCTTCCGTTACTCATATCGATCGTCCTGACTTGGCTCGTAATCCATTTGAGGGTCATCCTGATCTGGATCCAAGTTCCCACGACATTACCTTTGACGAGGTTACTGGTGAGCACCTTCTTCCCCGCAATCCCATGGTACGGGTGCTTGATGAAGCTAAGTCCTTAGATCTTGATCTACTTACCACTCGGATAGTTACCATGGGAGACGAGGCCAAGGCTAATATTGATCGGGTGGCGGAGGAGACTAGGAAGCTGATGGGGCATCACGCCCGGCTGGTTAAGGCTGGAGAGGAGATTGGGAGTGCCAACATCCGACTAAGATTGGTGGTTTCGGACCAGGCCAAACAGCTCGCTGATCAGGCCATTCAGATTTCTCAGCATGAGGCTGCCTCCGGGCGGTTGAGTAAGGCTATGGAGGAGGCTAATAAAGCGGAACTGCGGAAGATGGAGGCTGCCTGCAAGGAGCAGATAAATATGGCCATCTCGACAGTGGATGAGGTTCGGAGGGAGGATCTTGAGCGGGTAGAGGAGCTGTCGGGGAAGCTTGAAGCCGCAGAGCTTGCTCAGGTTAGGCTGAAGGAGGAGATGGAGGCGATGCGGAAATCCCTTCAGGCTGACTGCTCGAGATACCGTTTGGAGAGAGAAGCTGCTGTTGGAAGGTTGTCGGCTTCCGAGGCCCGGATGAGGGAGTTTGAGGAGAATGAGGGGATGATGGATGAAATGCTTCAGGACATGTACTTCCAAACTTGGAAGCAGGGCAACCTATCCTGGATGGATGATTATCCTAGGGTCATGGCTAAGATCTATCTTCGAGCTTTGGAGGAGGCTAAGGCCGATGCAGATAAAGATGGTGGCGTGGCCTTCAGCATGGATGCGGTCACTGCTCAGTTTGCCAAGGAGGAGAAGGTGGCGGTGAAGGAAGGTATGCGGTTGCTTGCCGCTGAGGAGGTAGGCGTGCAGATAGAGGATGACGATCAGGATAGTCAGGAAGCAGGCGCTGGTAAGTCTCCCTTTTTAGTTTCTCCATCAACTTGGTTGCTTATTGCTAATGAATCCTTTCTCTGACTGGACATGGGGTCAACATGACAAGGATAAAGCTCCACTGCAGCCGGCCCCTTGATTATACCTGGAAAAACTCTCTTTGTGGATTTGACAGGGTTGTATATGGTAGTCGAAAAAATGGTAAAGTAGCCTTTAGGTTGTAATATTCTGCCACTTGTAATAAATAGTTTTATTTTTGACGTGTAATTCTTTAACTTAAGCTGATTTTGTCGTCTTTTGAATGTTTGCTGTTATTTTGGCATGTCGTATGAGAAATATAGCTATGTATATTCTTGTAATTAAATTGTGTTTGATGTCGGGTTCTGGTTTAAGACATAATTTCATGACTTGCAATGTTAGTGTGTGGTGTGAATAAATTATAGTCATGTATTTGTACATAAAGGAAGAAAATACCGCCCTTCATGTTCTGTTTGTAGATGGCAGTTTTGAATATCATGGAAAGTAGTTGAATGCCCTGCCATCCGATTGTGAATCCCTGCATCCATTGGCGAGTATCTCCTACTCTGTATCCTGTACTTTATGGATTGTAATAGAGGATAGGAGGAAAGCTTTTTAAGTAAAATTGAAATATGTGAAATAGTAAAACTTCCAATCACGGAAGGCCTTCGATGTGCTTAAGTTCGTGGCAAACGGGTTTTGTAGTCACTTTCCCTAGCTGTGGGTCTTGGAGACATTTGTCACCCATCTTACGCCTCCGCGGGGAGTTAATTCTTTTTTACCACAGCCGCACCTAAGACACATCGGAGCCGAGATCGCGCACAGTAACTACCCGGGCCATTATGGCCCGTAATCGTGGGTATTATTCGATTTACTGTGGCCGGCTAGCGTGGGTGCCGATCGTCAACTGTGAACTGCCCCTGGCTGGCCACACCTTATGTTGGGGCTTATAGTCGGTTCACAGTTGCCGGCGAGCCTAACGCCGTAATGAGCTGCCTCGGCTATAGTCGGCCTTCTCGGTGGCTTATAATCGGCTCATTACAGTTGGCTTTAAGGGCCGTCGCGAGCAATGAGTTAACCCACAGCAGAGGGATGCTGGAGCAAAAGTGTCTCATTGGCGAGGGCATAGATTCGCATAGTACCTGTTAGGTTTTGCCCAGGCGAAGTTGCACCGTGGAGTGCTTTGAGTGGAAATGCTATATGCATAGGATTTTGTTCAATAGAAAAGGATAAAGTTAACAAGTAGCCAAGATATAAAGGAACAAGTTAAAAAAGAGACAAAGTTTTTTAAAGTGGTTCGGCATGAAAAGGCCTACGTCCACTGATTCTCTTTGTTAATTCACTTCATATGGGCAATACAAGTTAAGAAAAGTATCGACGGAGGTGTTGGATGTTCCATGCCCTCTGGAACACCTCTCCGTCCACTGTTGACAAAATATAGGCTCCGTTGTGGAGATCTTTATGAATTACATATGGTCCATCCCAGATTGGGTCTAGTGCTCTGGGGCGAGGGAAGATTCACTTGGGGACAAGATCCCCTTCTTGTAAGGTACGATGCTTGACTTTGGAGTTGTATTGCGCTGCCACTTTCTGCTTGTGGGCTGCTGTTTTAAGGACTGCATCATTTCTTCTTTCCTCAACTAGATCCAAAGACATGTGGAGGAGCTCTTCATTCTCTTCCGGGTTATAGTGGATCCTACGGTGGGAAGGCACAATGGTTTCAACTGGGAGCATAGCCTCCGATCCATATGCCAAAGAGAAAGGAGTGTGCCCCGTTGATGTTCTGAAAGATGTGCCGTAGGCCCACAGTGCCATAGGGAGTTCATCCACCCAAGCGCCCTTTGACTTTTCGAGCTTCTTTTTGATCAGAGTTTTCAGAATTTTGTTGACTGCTTCGACTTGTCCGTTCGCCTGGGGATATGCTACGGATGAGAAGCTTTTATGAATTCCGTGTTCTTGGCACCAGTTGGCGAATTCCTCGCTGTCAAACTGAAGTCCATTGTCTGATATGATTTTGAGTGGGACTCCGTACCTGCATAGAACATTTTTGATTAAGAAGTTAATAACTTTTGCTGAAGATACTTTATTCAGAGGTTCCGCTTCCACCCATTTGGTGAAATAATCAACTGCCACCATAGCATATTTGGCCCCGCCTCGGCCCATCGGTAGCTCGCCGATTAAGTCAATTCCCCATATTGCGAAGGGCCAAGGGCTGGTCATTTGAGTAATCTCGGTTGTTGGTAGCCGTGGAATCTTAGCAAATTTTTGGCATCTGTCACACTTCTTGACGTAATCTAAGGCGTCCTTACTTAAGGTGGGCCAGAAATATCTGTATCGGAGTATCTTTTTTGCTAATGTTTGCCCTCCGGTGTGATCTCCGCAGCTCCCCTGATGGACGTTGGATAAGATTTCCTTGGCTTCTCTCCCGGCGACACACCTTAATAACGGGTTAGAGAATCCGCGCCGATAGAAAATGTCTTCTTGTATTGTGTAGCGGGATGCTTTCCTCAAGATTTTCTTGACTTCGTTACGCCCGTTGGGTAGAGTGCCACTTTGTAGGTAGTCTCGGATGGGAGTCATCCAAGTTGCTTCTTCGGTTGCAGCTATCAGATTTACTTGCTCAAAACTTGGGGCCAGTTGCTTTGAGATGGTTACTGCCCCGAAAATGGTGATGTCTCTCACACTTGCTTGCTTTGCTAATTTGTCGGCCTCTCGGTTCTCCTCCCGAGGGAAGTGTTTGACTAAGTAGTGGTCCAATTGGCTGAGAAGTAACTTGGTCTTCTTTAGATATGCTATGAGTCGTTCTTCTCGAGCTTGGAATTCTCCTAGTATTTGATTAACAATAAGTTGAGAATCGCTGTGAAGACATAAAGAATTGGCCCCGATTTCTATGGCGATTTCTAGTCCAACTATCACTGCTTCATATTCCGCATCGTTGTTGGTGGCAGCGAACTCCAACCTTATAGCATAGTGCAGTTTGTTTCCCCCGGGGGTGATTATTACCACACCTGCCCCCGAGCCTTGTTCGTTTGATGCACCATCCACAAAGAGATTCCACTTGGTATCTTCTGTTATTTCCAATTGCTCCTGATCTTCGTTGGTAGTGAACTCTGTAATGAAATCAGTCATGGCCTATCCCTTGATGGCGGTGCGAGGGTGATAGGTGATATCATACTGACTCAGTTCAATGCACCATTTAAGTAATCGCCCAGAAGTGTCGGGACGATGGAGTACCTGCCTCAGCGGTTGATCGGTCAGAACTTTGATGGAATGGGACTGGAAGTAGTGACGCAACTTCCGTGATGTGATTAGTAAACAGTATGCTAACTTCTCAAGTTTAGGATATCTGACTTATGCCCCAGTAAACCTTTTACTGACGAAGTAAACTGGTCGTTGCGTGCGGTTGTCTTCCCTTACCAAGGCAGCGCTTAGAGCGTGAGATGACACAACAAGGTATAGGTATAATTCTTCGCCTTCGCTTGGAGTCGAGAGTACCAGTGGTTTCTGGAGGTGTTCGATTAGGTTAAGGAAAGCGGTTAAGCATTCGTCCGTCCATTCGAACTTTCCTTTATCTTTCTTTAGAGCTTCGAAAAAGGGGACGCACTTGTCCGTTGCCTTGGAGATGAATCGGCTTAGGGCGGCCACTTTTCCATTTAGGCTTTGCATTTCCTTTCGGGTGGAAGGTATCTTGATATCCCTTAGCGCTCGGACTTGTTCAGGGTTTGCTTCAATCCCTCGGGCATGGACGATGAACCCTAAGAATTTTCCCGATGATACTCCGAAGGAGCACTTTAGTGGATTCAACTTCATTCCATACTGTCGAAGTACCTGGAACATTTCGCCTAGGTGGCCTACGTGATCTTTGGCTTTCCGTGATTTCACCAGCATGTCGTCCACATATACTTCCATAGTTTGTCCTATTAGCCCCGCAAACATCTTGTTGACGAGGCGCTGGTAGGTGGCTCCTGCATTTTTAAGTCCGAAAGGCATTACCTTATAGCAGTACAAACCCCGGTCGGTGATGAAACTAGTGTGGTCTTGGTCGGGAGCATGCATAGGAATTTGGTTATATCCTGAGTATGCGTCCATAAAAGATAGGAGCTCGTGCCCGGCTGTGCTGTCTACAAGTTGGTCGATTCTGGGAAGTGGAAAGCAATCCTTTGGGCAGGCGTCGTTTAGGTTGGAGAAGTCGATGCAGGTCCGCCACTTCCCATTAGCCTTCTTTACCAGTACCGGGTTGGCGATCCATTCCGGGTAAACAGCTTCTCGTATGAAGTCATTGGCGAGTAGATTCTTTACTTCTTCATCGAGGGCCGCTGATCGCTCTTCCCCCATACTTCTCTTTTTTTGTTTTACAGGCGCCTTGGTAGGATCAATGTTCAATACGTGGCATGCTGTGTCAGGGGAGATTCCGGTCATGTCAGCGTGTGACCAAGCGAATACATCCAGGTTGTGGCGGAGAAAATCGATGAGTTGTTCCTTCAATTCGGCTTTTAGTTGGGACCCAATTTTCAATAGTCTACTTGAGTCGTGCTTGTCTACATATATAAACTCCATAGCCTCTGCAGGCTCGGCGGTGGCCTCCTCCTCCTTGTCCCTAGGGTCTAATTCATTAAAAGGGTCGCTGGTGTATCGAAGAGGAGGGGCTTTCTTTAGTTGCTATGCTTCAAGGCTTTTTGTGCAGAGGGCAATCTCTACACCTTTCCCTTTATCTTTCCTGTGGTTATTGCGAAGTTCGGTTACATAGCAGTCTCGAGCAACGTCCTGGTCTCCTTCTACTTCCCCTACTCCATTGTCCGTTGGAAATTTCATCTTTAGGCACCATGGGGCTAGGACAATTTGGAAATCAGACAAAGCTGGCCTTCCTAAGAAGGCGTTGTAGGCCGAACGGTTTTCTATTAGCACAAATGTCTGAATCCGTACAACGGAGCGGGGATGGATTCCAATCTCAACAAAGAGGTCCAGTTGTCCGAGAGGCATCTTCGCATCTCCAGTGAAACCGTGTAGTGGTTTATCGCAGGGAGATACATCCTTCATTGATAGCTTCATTTTGTCGAATGCGTGTTTGAACAGGATGTTTACTAAGCTTCCAGTATCTACCAGGATTCGGTAAACTTCGGCGGGACCGAGTCGGGCAGAGATGACCATGGGATCTATGTGAGAGTATTGCCTTCCTTCTAGGTCACGCTTACCGAATGTGATGTCATCACTTTCTTTCCGCTTCGGGTGGCGTTCTTCTATAACTGAATTGACATAGTCTTTATTATCTCTAAGCGACTTTCCGTACCTTTCCATCTCTTTCCAGCTTCTGTCTGCGATGTGTGGCCCTCCTGAGATGGTATGGACCACTATCTTTTCTTGACTAGAGCTGCTAGCGTTGCGGTTTCCTCTGTCGGCCCCTGGTGAGGGTAGCCTTGGGTCTTCATTGGCAGGAGCTGGGGTCCTGTCCTGACCTTTTACATAACGTTCCAGTTTCTTTCTTCTGATGTGTTCCTCAATCAGATCTCGGAGATGATGGCATTCGTTGGTATCATGCCCGTGAGATTCGTGGAAGCGGCAGAACTTTCCAGACTTTTGTGCGTTATCTGATTCCATCTTGTATGGTGGGCGTTTGTATCTAACTTCGCCTTGGGTGGCAAGGAAGATATTTTCGACGGTCTCGTTCAAAGGAGTGTAAGTGTCGAATCTAGGTCCTGGCCGATATAGGCGCTTTTCTCCCTTCTTGCCCCCAGCACTGTCTCTGGAATCATTTCTTCGAACGTCCCTTGCCACAGCAGGGGCGTTGCCATGGGTTGTCTTATTTTGCTGTCCTGACTGCCCCTCAACGGCAGCATCCTCAAGCCTCATGTATTTCCCGGCTTCATGTAAGAAATCGGGTAAAGTAGCTGGTTTTTCTTTTGTCAACCTTCTAGCAAATTTAGTGTCCGGATGCACACCACTGCAGAGGGCCATTAGGATAAGCTTCTCATCGGCGTCTTGGACTGCGGCTGCTGCGGCGTTGAATCTGGTTAGGTATTGCTGCAGCTTTTCTCCAGGTTTCTGTTTGACGCTGGATAAGGAATAAGCGTCCTTAGGTTGCTCCACATGAATGTGGAACTGACTAATAAATTTTTCTTTCAACATTTCACATGAGCTGATGGATCCTTGGGGTAGATGACAGAACCAGGAGGTAGCAAGATCTGCTAAGAAGAGCGGAAAGCATTTGCACAGTACTCCCTTTGTTGCTCCACTCATGAGCATATGCTGCGTGTACCTCTGTAAGTGTACAACGGGATCAGAGGTTCCTTTGTAGGGTTCCATTGTTGGCATCTTCCATTCTCGGGGGGTGATAGCAATTTCGATATTGCGGGCGAAAGGGCTGGTTACCCTAGCGCCTATCCCTCGATCTCTTTGCTCCCGTTGGACACACTCTCTGAATAAGCGTGCCATCCTTTCATTAGAACTTGGAGCAGATAGAAATGAGTTTGGTTCTGTTCTGTGGGATTGATTCCGTCCAGATGACCTGTAGGGATGGTGTCGTCTATCATTCCTCATATTTTCCAGTGGCTGCCTTTGATCTTCTGGGAGCATGCTCGGGTCAGCTACAGTTGGCCCTTGCCTCGATCTCCCCTTGCTGGGTTCTGATCTAAGCACTTCCTCGGGTCCAACTTCGGGCTGGACTCTAGCTCGGCCCCGTTCACTGGCGTTTCTGTGGTTAGGCAGCATAACAGGCTCAGCTACAGTTGACCTTCGCCCGGTACCTCCCCCGTTGGGTTCGGTACCAAACGTTTCCTCAGGCCTAACTTCGGGCTGTGCCCGGTCTCGGCTCCTACCATGGCTACTTCTGCCGTTAGCTCCTTCGAAGAAGGAAGATCTTTGTTGTCCCTGAGATCCTCCAGACTGGGACTCGCCCCAGGATTCAGTGTTGCGGTTGGATTCTTCAGCGTCCCTTAAGCGTGACATGAGATGGTCCACCAAGGCTTCCTGCTGAGACGTGAAGCGGTTAGTTACTTCAACCACAACTCTGTCCAAATCTGCCCTAGTAATTGCTGCAGGTTGTTCTGTGGCAGGAGTGGTTGGGTTAGCCTGTTCTTCATTTGTTACTGCTGTTGGAGGAGGACGATTTACTTGATCCGTGACAGCTGGATCTAGAAGACTTCTGGATGCGATGTTTTTTCCTTTGTTAACATCTTTTCTCTGTTTGGGAGGCATGTTTTCCAAGTGGCGAACGATGCTGTAAGGAAAACTGCTAAGTGGATGAAGCTGAAGCTTCGAGCTTCTAGCTCTCAATGAAAACACCAAAAATGTTTGCACAAAAAATGGACAAACACCTCAAAGTTGTATGATTTAGTAGATCTTATGTTGTTCTTAACGATTTGAGTGATTTATGCAAATATATGAAAAGCAGGGGCTAAACTGTAAAAAGACACGCAAATTTATAGTGGTTCAGCCAGAATGTGCCTACGTCCACTTTATATGTTATTTCTCTTTTCTTGTTTTGATTACAAGTACAAAGCTTTTTCACAAGTTAAAGAAAGTTGTTTGAAAGTTCTCTCCGTGCTTGAGCTCTCAAACTTGTCCCCCATTGTTGTACCCCTGCCCCTCTATTTATAGAGTGAGGCTGGGGGTAGGGGTCTTGGATGTGTATAGTTGCTGGTGGGGCTGGGATGATGTGATCTGGCCTGGCACATTTTGGTCCGGTTGCACTTGGTCCGGTGATGGTTGGGTTGTAGTCTTGGTCCGGTAATACTTGGTCCGGTGGTAGGTGGACTGGTGGTTGATCCGGCAAGGCATGGAAGAGGAGTTGGACCGGCAATGGGTGGAGTGTATGTTGGTTCGGCAGGAGGTGGTTCGGTAGGGGTTGGTCCGGCACCATTGGTCTAAGAAGCTGGTTCGGTGGTAGGGAGGGAGATGGTTGGTTCGGCGAAGCCTGGAGATGGTTGGTTCGGCGAAGCCTGAGATGGTTGATTCAGCGAAGCCTGAGATGGTTGGTTCGACGAAGCCTGGAGATGGTTGGTTCGGCGAAGCCTGAGATGGTTGGTTCGGCGAAGCCTGGAGATGGTTGATTCGGCGAAGCCTGAGATGGTTGGTTCGGCGAAGTCTGGACCGGTGGTGAGAATTCAACCAACATGCATATACATATATATCTAAACAATAATGTTAGTATTTATATTTTATAATCTTATTCTAAGGTTGTTGTCATCAAAACCAACTTCTCAGGGACTAACAATCCCCCCCTTTTTGATGATGACAACCTTTGTTTATAAAATATTACTTCTATCCTAATAACTCCTCCTTAATCTATGCCTAACTGTCCTATTTTATACTTCTCCCCCTTTGTCATCAACAAGAACTAACTCCAAACTATATAACTCCCCCTTATTCTTGTACTAAAGTACCTGCATTAATAAAATTTATAATAGAGTATATAATAGATAGATTAAGAGATAATTATACTGATAGACATGATAACTAATCAAAGATCATATAAATATCAATGTGTATTTATACATATTAAGTTTTGCACACCAATTATCAATCCACACCAAACCAAATCAAATCAAATCAATCCAAGCAAACAATTCAAATCAAACAAAGCAATAAAATCAAACATTACAAAGAACTTCCACCCATCCTTCTTCTCCAAAGATAGGGTTTGCTTTAATGACATCCCAATTTTCATATTCATTGGTGAGAGAGACTGGAGGATGTGCTACATTATCATTTTTGTGCAGGGAGGAAATCATCCATCGAATCGCATCGAAATGTTTTTCTTGCTCCTTGATCATCTGCATTTGACTCAACTCTAAGTGTCGTTGATTACGGAGAATGAAAGAAAGAATATTCTTGAAAGAATTAAGGGTTTCTTCAAGATTCCCGGTCAAACTATGAATTGGATCGGCCATATTTGAGTTTGTGAGAAGAAATATAGATAGAGTAGATAAGAAATGATTTTGAGTGATGAATTCTGGAAGAAATATGTATTTATAGGCGTAGAAAATCGTTTGAAATGAATAGACACAAGGTAGTTATTCAAATTTCAAATTTAAAATGAAAAGTCTTTTCTGACCAGTACTTGTCGACAGGGTCTCTAGGGGGTTGTCGACTGGGGTCAGTTAATTTTGATGACTCATTTTGATTTTATGTATAATTGTGTGTGTGTATATATATTTATATATACTAACATTTATTCTGGAGATAAGATAAGCTAGTTAACATAAATGTAATTCAATTTCATTTCATAATAGAACGATACAATGATTAAACATTAAGAACTACACGAACATTCAAATCAAAACAAACTAAAACCAATACAACATGACATGAAAAGGTAGAACTAGTTAGAGGATGACGAAGATGAAGATAATCCAAGCTTCTTGCTGACTTTGGAGAAAAACTTGTTCATCTTGAATGACATTTTATCCAATTTCTTACTAACGGACCGTTTAAGAGTCCGTTGATTCTCAACAATGGTCTTTTGATTTTTGAGAAAGGTTTTGTTGGTTGGATTAGAGGGATAGTCAATACTTTCCAAGGATGTTTCACCTTCTTCTTCTTATATTTCCATTTCATCCCCTTCTTCTTCTTCTTCCTCCTCTTCCATCTCCTCATGAGCCAAACGCTCTTCCTTTTCGGCAAGAGTCTAATATGGTTGAAAAACGTATGGAATTTTCATAAGGGAAATGTTTGAGTGATTAAAAACTTTTCTTGAAACAAATTCTTCTCCTTTGAAATCCACTCCAAAACAGTTAAAAATCCGAGTGAGATAGATTCCATGATACAAAGTGTTTTCACCCACTTTAAAAATTTTGGGACGAAGTTCATCCAAAATAACTTGCGCCCAATTAATATCGTAATTTCCAAAAATAGCAAAAAGTGCTTTGCAAACTTTTGAAGTTGGATTGTTAAAACTCCCCGATCTTGGGGTCAAAGTATGTTGTAAAAGAAGACTAACAATTCTTGCTTTTGGTCGAAAGTTTCGATTTATGAATTCAAAGTTATCATCTCCTTTGAAAATGTGATGAAATGTCTCATGTTCATTTTCATCGATATTAAAACTGGAAAGATTCATTCCCGTGCTCTTGTAATTGAGAATGGTACCCAAAACATCACAATTTAAAATGATTCTAGTGCCTTTGACACTACTCCAAATTTCATCATCATTTCCATTATAAAATCCACGGTTGAGATTTGCATAGAAAATTTTAACAAGATTTGGATAACAAACAAAGTCATTTTGTGAAGCATCAACAAGACTAAGAACTTGGTTGTTTGCAAAAAGAGAATCGATTTCATAAGTAGAGAAATCTTGAAATAAAGCAAACTTTCCGGGATGGACTTTTCCATAGTTAACATAGTTGATATATGCTTTTATAGCCTCCGGATTAATGAAAAGTTGCTCTTTTATATTTCTGGAAAGTCTCATTGTGGAAGGGTTGCTTGAAGAAGCCATTAGAGTAGAGAGTAGAGAGCTTGATATTTTGAAATAAGAGTTTGAATTTGAAAATGAAAGTGAAAAGTTGTGATACGAGATAGTAAATAAATAGATTCTCAAGGGACAGGTTCTTTGGTCAAAAGGTGACTTTTCAGAGGCTTGAATGAAGTGAAAAGATGGAGAGAAATTCAAACATTTGAATTCAAATTTGAATTTGAAATTTCTATACCCTTATTGACAACGTAGGGGGCCCTTGTCGACAGGTGTCTCTAAATTTTCATGATTTATTTCTCTTAAGTATTCTAATATATATATATATATATATATATATATATATATTGATTATTTTTAATGTCTATATAATATCTGGAATATTACTAGAATTATAGTATATTCCATAAAATATTATGATACTATTAAAAATAAAAAATAAAATAAAATAATAGTAAAAATATAATAAAATAATAATAAAAATTTTAAAATTCAAAGGACACACCAATTCAAAATCAACCAATCAAACATCCAATCCTAAGCATGCAATTTCAACCAATGTATTATAAACGTGTACCTTTTTCTGAGTCCGTTTCTCTGAAATCGTCGGAGTCGTGAACTGCCATGAAACACATATTTGAATTATCTGTCTTCTGATCATCATTGCTTGAGGACGAGTCTGAGACATTTGAGTAGCGGTAAATGCACGTTTTCATTTCTTTGCGGAATCATTGTTTATTGGAAGAGTTTGCTTATCTGGATGCGGACAGTCTCTTTTGATATGGCCTGGTTCGTCACAGTTGAAACATTTGATATAGTTTGGCACTACATTCTGATTACCAGAGTTCTAATAGTTTTTTCTCTTGAGATTATTCATCTTTCTGTATTTTAGGAATTTCCGAAAGTTCTTGGTCATAAAGGCTATCTCTTCATCATTATCGCTGTTTGAGTCAGATCCATCGGTCAATGTATTGAATGCAATTGATTTCTTTTCAGATGCTTTGCTTTCTCTTCTCCCAAGCATTTGGACTTCAAACGACATTAGATTTCCAATTAATTCTTCTATCTTTAAGGTACTGATGTCATTTTCCTCTTCGATCGCAAGTGTATTTGGATCCCATTCTGGAGTAAGAGAATTTAAGATTTTTCTGACTTGATCTTCTTCCGAAAATACCTTTCCCAAGGATATTAGAGAATGCACAATATCCTAAAATCTACTATACATATCTGGAATAGACTCATTAGGATTCATTTTAAATAATTGAAACTGATTTGTGAGCATGGAAATTTTGATCTGTTTAACTTTGCTTGTTCCTTCGTGAGTAACTTGCAAAGCTTTCTAGATTTCATATGTAGACCTACAAACTGATACTCTATTAAATTCATTCCTACCAAGTGAACAAAACAGAATATTCATAGCTTTAGAGTTATTTTGTGCGACGGTCTTTTGCTCAGCAGTCCACTGTGCAAAACCAATTCTGGGTTCAAAATATTCAGTCTGTGTGATATTCCAAGTGTCTAGTCCTATAGATTGTAAATATATTTTCATCCTACATGCCCAATATGTAGAGTTACTGCCATTAAAAAGTGGTGGTCTGACTGTAGACCGACCTTCTACAAATGAACTGGTGACAGAGGTAATTGAACCAGTGTTGGTAGTAGTAACAGTACTAGTGTTGGTAGCCATTTTGAAATTTTTCAAAAGTCAGATTATGAAACTTTGAAAACTTGCTCCAATACCAAATGTGAGAAATGCGGATTACGGATCTTAAGGCTAGAATTAACACTAGAGGAGGGGTGAATAGTGTTTTAAGGAATTACTAATTCTTTTTGAGTTTATATTAATTTGAACACAAATGTATGACATATTCAGACACAGATATGATCACAGAATCAAACATAGATGCATATGTAAAGTAAAACCAATAAAGGAAAGAACACACCGGATTTTATACTGGTTCGGAGTTACCCTACATCCAGTCCCGCAACACAAGTACGAATTTCCTTTCAAAATCAATTCTTACAATTACACCCTCGATTTCAGGGCCACGAGGTACACCGCTCCAGATTCATAATCCTCTGGGTAGAGATACTTGATTTTACGGGCAACAAGTTCACCCGATTGATTTTCCAGGCTACTATCACACCTTTTCTCGCTCGATTGAATACAAAGAAGTCTATAACTCTGAATAGCACCGGGATCTTGTTGAGATAGTGATAGAGAATCAAACCAGAGATGATCTAGTTAGATTCAATGGTGATTTTGGCAGAGTAATGGTAAAAATGTATATAAAGAAATGTGGAAGAAGAAGAGGAGTGAAATCAGAGAAAATATAATTGTAAATTCGTTCAAAACAGCCCCTATTTATAGTAGAACAACTGCCATGTCCATTCGTGAAAGGATATGACGAATAGACACTTCCTTTGAAATTCAAACTTTTGAAATAAACTGTCACCTTGTCGACAACGGGTCCTTGGGGTTGTCGACAAGCCTAAGTTATTTTTGGTAATTTGTTTTTCTTTGAAAATAACTTCTATCTTGTATTAAATTTATTTTAAACTTTATAAATATACTTAATATAGTTAAAATACATAAATAAGTATAGAGAATAATATTTTGGTATATATAAAATTTTACTCTAATTTGTATTTAAATCTAAGAATCAATATTAAAAGTTAAATATATTATAATTAAAAGATATTTTAAAACCAAGGATAATTTGATATTGAAAATAAAGATTATTTTGAGGCTAAAAGTATTTTAAAACCAGGATAGATGTTTTTGATTTAAAAAGGAAGATTTTGAAATCATTTTGAAATCAAGATATAATTTTGTAAAACATTTGAATAAAAGTTAGTGGATACAAAACAATGTTCCACTAGATTATTCGTACGTTCCATCCTACTTAGGGTTCCGTCTCTTTAACAGGCTTGAAGTGGATTCCATTCCACGAATAAAATGGATTTTAAGATGTCAGTGCTTTTCTAGGAGTTTTAACAAAATTCCTAACTAAATTACTTATCTTGAAATCTTGAACTCTTGATAATCTTGATACTCATGAGTCTTGAATCTTGATATCTTCGATCTTGAGTTCATCAGTTCTTGAATCTCTATATTGTACAGTCTTCATTCTTAGGTACCTGTATATATATCCTACATATACATATATATATATCTAAACAATAATGTTAGTATTTATATTTTATAATCTTATTCTAAGGTTGTTGTCATCAAAACCAACTTATCAGGGACTAACAATCTTCCCCTTTTTGATGATGACAACCTTTGTTTATAAAATATTACTTCTATCATAATAACTCCCCCTTAATCAATGCCTAACTATCCTATTTTATACTTCTCCCCCTTTTTTCATCAACAAAAACTAACTCCAAACTATATAACTCCCCCTTATTCTTGTACTAAAGTACCTGCATTAATATAATTTATAATGGGGTATATAATAGATAGATTAAGAGATAATTATACTGATAGACATGATAACTAATCAAAGATCATATAAATATCAATGTGTATTTATACATATTATGTTTTGCACACCAATTATCAATCCACACCAAACCAAACCAAATCAAATCAATCCAAGCAATCAATTCAAATCAAACAAAGCAACAAAATCAAACATTACAAGGAACTTCCACCCATCCTTCTTCTCCAAATATAGGGTCAGCTTTAATGACATCCCAATTTTCATATTCATTGGTGAGAGAGACTGGAGGATGTGCTTCATTATCATCTTTGTGCAGGGAGGAAATCATCCATCGAATCACGTCGAAATGTTTTTCTTTCTCCTTGATCATCTGCATTTGACTCAACTCTAAGTGTCACTGATTACGGAGAATGAAAGAAAGAATATTCTTGAAAGAATTAAGGGTTTCTTCAAGATTCTCGGTCAAACTATGAATTGGATCGGCCATATTTGAGTTTGTGAGAAGAACTATAGATAGAGTAGATAAGAAATGATTTGAGTGATAAATTCTGGAAGAAATATGTATTTATAGGTGTAGAAATTCGTTTGAAATAAATAGACACAAGGTAGTTATTCAAATTTCAAATTTAAAATGAAAATTCATTTCTGACCAGTACTTGTCGACAGGGTCTCTGGGGGTTGTTGACAGGGGTCAGTTAATTTTGATGACTCATTTTGATTTTGTGAATAATTGTGTGTATATATATATTTATATAATATACTAACATTTATTCTGGAGATAAGATAAGATAGATAACAGAAATGTAATTCAATTTCATTTCATAATAGAACAATGCAATGATTAAACATTAAGAACTACACGAACACTCAAATCAAAACAAACTAAAACCAATACAACATGACATGAAAAGGTAGAACTAGTTAGAGGATGATGAAGATGAAGATAATCCAAGCTTCTTGCTGACTTTGGAGAAAAACTTGTTCATCTTGAATGACATTTTATCCAATTTCTTACTAACGGACCGTTTAAGAGTCCGTTGATTCTCAACAATGGTCTTTTGAATTTTGAGTAAGGTTTTGTTGATTGGATCAGAGGGATAGTCAATACTTTCCAAGGATGTTTCACCTTCTTCTTCTTCTATTTCCATTTCATCCCCTTCTTCTTCTTCTTCCTCCTCTTCCATCTCCTCATGAGCCGAACGCTCTTCCTTTTCGGCAAGAGTCTCATATGGTTGAAAATCATATGGAATTTTCATAAGAGAAATGTTTGTGTGATTAAAAACTTTTCTTGAAACAAATTCTTCTCCTTGTAAATCCACTCCAAAATAATTAAAAATCCCAGTGAGATAGATTCCATGATACAAAGTGTTTTCACCCACTTCAAAATTTTTGGGACGAAGTTCATCCAAAATAACTTGCGCCCAATTAATATCATAATTTCCAAAAATAGCAAAAAGTGCTTTACAAACTTTTGAAGTTGGATTGTTAAAACTCCCCGATCTTGGGGTCAAAGTATGTTGTAAAAGAAGACTAACAATTCTTGCTTTTGGTCGAAAGTTTCGATTTATGAATTCAAAGTTATCATCTCCTTTGAAAATGTGATGAAATGTCTCATGATCATTTTCATCGATATTAAAACTAGAAAGATTCATTCCCGTGCCCTTGCAATTGAGAATGGTACCCAAAAAATCACAATTTAAAATGATTCTAGTGCCTTTGACACTACTCCAAATTTCATCAACCATTTCCATTATAAAATCCACGATTGAGATTTGCACAGAAAATTTTAACAAGATTTAGATAACAAACAAAGTCATTTTGTGAAGCATCAACAAGACTAAGAACTTGGTTGTTTGCAAAAAGAGAATCGATTTCATAAGTAGAGAAATCTTGAAATAAAGCAAACTTTCCGGGATGGACTTTTCCATAGTTAACATAGTTGATATATGCTTTTATAGCCTCCAGATTATTGAAAAGTTGCTCTTTTATATTTCTGGAAAGTCTCATTGTGGAAGGGTTGCTTGAAGAAGCTATTTGAGTAGAGAGTAGAGAGCTTAATATTTTGAAATAAGAGTTTGAATTTGAAAATGAAAGTGAAAAGTTATGATAAGAGATAGTAAATAAATAGATTCTCAAGTGATAGGTTCTTTGGTCAAAAGGTGACTTTTCAGAGGCTTGAATGAAGTGAAAAGATGGAGAGAAATTCAAACGTTTGAATTCAAATTTGAATTTCAAATTTCTATACCCTTATTGACAACGTGGAGGCCCTTGTCGACAGGTGTCTCTAAATTTTCATGATTTATTTCTCTTAAGTATTCTAATATATTTATTTATTTATTTATTATTTTTAATGTCTATATAATATCTGGAATATTACTAGAATTATAGTATATTCCATAAAATATTATGATACTATTTAAAAATAAACAATAAAATAATAGTAAAAATATAATAAAATAATAATAAAAACTTTAAAATTCAAACGACACACCAATTCAAAATCAACCAATCAAACATCCAATCCTAAGCATGCAATTTCAACCAATGTATTATAAACGTGTACCTTTTTCTGAGTCCGTTTCTCTGAATTCGTCGGAGTCGTGAACTGCCATGAAACACATATTTGAATTATCTGTCTTCTGATCATCATTGCTTAAGGACGAGTCTGAGTCATCTAGAGTAGCGGTAAATGCACGTTTTCGTTTCCCTGTGGAATCATTGTTTATAGGAAGATTTTGCTTATCTAGATGCGGACAGTCTCTTTTGATATGGCCAGGTTCGTCACAGTTGAAACATTTGATATAGTTTGGCACTACATTCTGATTACCAGAGTTGTTATAGTTGTTTCTCTTGAGATTATTCATCTTTCTCTATTTTAGGAATTTCCGAAAATTCTTGGTCATAAAGGCTATCTCTTCATCATTATCACTGTTTGAGTCTGATCCATCGGTCAATGCATTGAATGTAATTGATTTCTTTTCAGATGCTTTGCTTTCTCTTCTCCCAAGCATTTGGACTTCAAACGACATTAGATTTCCAATTAATTCTTCTATCTTTAAGGTACTGATGTCATTTTACTCTTCGATCGCAAGTGTCTTTTGATCCCATTCTGGAGTAAGAGAATTTAAGATTTTTCTGACTTGATCTTCTTTCGAAAATATCTTTCCCAAGGATATTAGAGAATGCACAATATCCTAAAATCTACTATACATATCTGGAATAGACTCATTAGGATTCATTTTAAATAATTGAAACTGATTTGTGAGCATGGAAATTTTGATCTGTTTAACTTTGCTTGTTCCTTCGTGAGTAACTTGCAAAGTATTCCAGATTTCATATGCAGACTTACAAACTGACACTCTATTAAATTCATTCCTATCAAATGAACAAAACAGAATATTCATAGCTTTAGAGTTATTTTGTGCGACGGTCTTTTGCTCAGCAGTCCACTGTGCAAAACCAGTTGTGGGTTCAAAATATTCAGTCTGTGTGATATTCTAAGTGTCTAGTCCAATAGATTGTAAATATATTTTCATCCTACATGCCCAATATGCATAGTTACTGCCATTAAAAAGTGGTGGTCTGACAGTAGACCGACCTTCTACAAATGAACTAGTGACAGAGGTAATAGAACCAGTGTTGGTAGTAGTACAGTACCAGTGTTGGAAGCCATTTTGAAATTTTTCAAAATTCAGATTATGAAACTTTGAAAACTTGCTCCGATACCAAATTTGAGAAATGCGGA
This sequence comes from Allium fistulosum, assembly GCA_030737815.1. Classification (NCBI taxonomy): domain Eukaryota; kingdom Viridiplantae; phylum Streptophyta; class Magnoliopsida; order Asparagales; family Amaryllidaceae; genus Allium; species Allium fistulosum. The sequence goes on along the minus strand of CM060903.1, from coordinate 324,715,107 downwards.
TTACGGGCCTTAAGGCTAGAATTAACACTAGAGAGGGGGGGGGGGCGAATAGTGTTTTAAGGAATTACTAATTCTTTTTGAGTTTATATTAATTTGAACACAAATGTATGCAATATTCAGACACATATATGATCACAGAATCAAACACAGATGCATATATAAAGTAAAAGCAATAAAGGAAAGAACACACCAGATTTTATACTGGTTCGGAGTTACCCTACATCCAGTCCCGCAACACAAGTACGAATTTCCTTTCAAAATCAATTCTTACAATTACACCCTCGATTTCAAGGCCACAAGGTACACCGCTCCAGATTCATAATCCTTTTGGTAGAGATACTTGATTTTACGGGCAACAAGTTCACCCGATTGATTTTCCAGGCTACAATCACACCTTTTCTCGCTCGATTGAATACAAAGTAGTCTATAACTCTGAATAGCACCGGGATCTTGTTGAGATAGTGATAGAGAATCAAACCAGAGATGATCTAGTTAGATTCAATGGTGATTTCGGCAGAGTAATGGTAAAAATGTATATAAAGAAATGTGGAAGAAGGAGAGGAGTGAAATCAGAGAAAATATAATTGTAAATTCGTTTAAAACAGCCCCTATTTATAGTAGAACAACAGCCTTGTCCATTCGTGAAAGGATATGACGAATAGACACTTCCTTTGAAATTCAAACTTTTGAAATAAACTGTCACCTTGTCGACAAGGGGTCCTTCGGGTTGTCGACAAGCCTAAGTTATTTTTGGTAATTTGTTTTTCTTTGAAAATAACTTCTATCTTGTATTAAAACTATTTTAAACTTTATAAATATACTTAACTATAGTTAAAATACGTAAATAAGTATAGAGAATAATATTTTGGTATATATAAAAGTTTACTATAATTTTATATTTAAAGCTAAGTATCAATAATAAAAGTTAAATATATTATAATTAAAAGATAGTTTAAAACCAAGGATAATTTGATATTGAAAATAAAGATTATTTTGAGGCTAAAAGTATTTTAAAACCAGGATAGATGTTTTTGATTTAAAAAGGAAGATTTTGAAATCATTTTGAAAACAAGATATAATTTTGTAAAACATTTGAATAAAAGTTAGTGGATACAAAACAATGTTCCACTAGATTTTTCGTACATTCCATCCTACTTAAGGTTCCATCCCTTTAACGGGCTCGAAGTGGATTCCATTCCACGAATAAAATGGATTTTAAGATATCAGTGCTTTTCTAGGAGTTTTAACAAAATTCCTAACTAAATTACTTATCTTGAAATCTTGAACTCTTGATAACCTTGATACTAATGAGTCTTGAATCTTGATATCTTCGATCTTGAGTTCATCAGTTCTTGAATCTTTATATTGTACAGTCTTCATTCTTTGGTACCTGTATATATATCCTACATATACATATATATCTAAACAATAATGTTAGTATTTATATTTTATAATCTTATTCTAAGGTTGTTGTCATCTAAACCAACTTCTCAGGGACTAACAATCTCCCCTTTTTTGATGATGATAACCTTTGTTTATAAAATATTACTTCTATCCTAATAACTCCCCCTTATTCTATGCCTAACTATCCTATTTTATACTTCTCCCCCTTTGTCATCAACAAAAACTAAATCCAAACTATATAACTCCCCTTTATTCTTGTACTAAAGTACCTACATTAATAAAATTTATAATGGAGTATATAATAGATAGATTAAGAGATAATTATACTGATAGACATGATAACTAATCAAAGATCATATAAATATCAATGTGTATTTATACATATTATGCTTTGCACACCAATTATCAATCCACACCAAATCAAATCAAATCAAATCAATCCAAGCAATCAATTCAAATCAAACAAAGCAATAAAATCAAACATTACAAGGAACTTCCACCCACCTTCTTCTCCAAATATAGGGTCTGCTTTAATGACATCCCAATTTTCATATTCATTAGTGAGAGAGACTGGAGGATGTGCTTAATTATTATCTTTGTGCAGGGAGGAAATCATCCATCGAATTGCATCGAAATGTTTTTCTTGCTCCTTGATCATCTGCATTTAACTCAACTCTAAGTGTCACTGATTACGGAGAATGAAAGAAAGAATATTCTTGAAAGAATTAAGGGTTTCTTCAAGATTCTCGGTCAAACTATGAATTGGATCGGCCATATTTGAGTTTGTGAGAAGAACTATAGATAGAGTAGATAAGAAATGATTTGAGTGATAAATTCTGGAAGAAATATGTATTTATAGGTGTAGACATTCGTTTGAAATAAATAGACACAAGGTAGTTATTCAAATTTCAAATTTAAAATGAAAATTCATTTCTGACCAGTACTTGTCGACAGGGTCTCTAGGGGGTTGTCGACTGGGGTCAGTTTATTTTGATGACTCATTTTGATTTTATGTATAATTGTGTGTGTGTATATATATTTATATATACTAACATTTATTCTGGAGATAAGATAAGCTAGTTAACATAAATGTAATTCAATTTCATTTCATAATAGAACGATACAATGATTAAACATTAAGAACTACACGAACATTCAAATCAAAACAAACTAAAACCAATACAACATGACATGAAAAGGTAGAACTAGTTAGAGGATGACGAAGATGAAGATAATCCAAGCTTCTTGCTGACTTTGGAGAAAAACTTGTTCATCTTGAATGACATTTTATCCAGTTTCTTACTAACGGACCGTTTAAGAGTCCGTTGATTCTCAACAATGGTCTTTTGATTTTTGAGTAAGGTTTTGTTAGTTGGATCAGAGGGATAGTCAATACTTTCCAAGGATGTTTCACCTTCTTCTTCTATTTCCATTTCATCCCCTTCTTCTTCTTCTTCTTCCTCTTCCATCTCCTCATGAGCCGAACGCTCTTCCTTTTCGGCAAGAGTCTCATATGGTTGAAAAACATATGGAATTTTCATAAGAGAAATGTTTGAGTGATTAAAAAAATTTCTTGAAACAAATTCTTCTCCTTTGAAATCCACTCCAAAATAATAAAAAAATCCAAGTGAGATAGATTCCATGATACAAAGTGTTTTCACCCACTTCAAAAATTTTGGGACGAAGTTCATCCAAAATAACTTGCGCCCAATTAATATCGTAATTTCCAAAAATATCAAAAAGTGCTTTGCAAACTTTTGAAGTTGGATTGTTAAAACTCCCCAATCTTGGGGTCAAAGTATGTTGTAAAAGAAGACTAACAATTCTTCCTTTTGGTCGAAATTTTCGATTTATGAATTCAAAGTTATCATCTCCTTTGAAAATGTGATGAAATGTCTCATGATCATTTTCATCGATATTAAAACTAGAAAGATTCATTCCCGTGCTCTTGCAATTGAGAATGGTACCCAAAACATCACAATTTAAAATGATTCTAGTGCCTTTGACACTACTCCAAATTTCATCATCATTTCCATTATAAAATCCACGGTTGAGATTTGCATAGAAAATTTTAACAAGATTTGGATAACAAACAAAGTCATTTTGTGAAGCATCAACAAGACTAAGAACTTGGTTGTTTGCAAAAAGAGAATCGATTTCATAAGTAGAGAAATCTTGAAATAAAGCAAACTTTCCGGGATGGACTTTTCCATAGTTAACATAGTTGATATATGCTTTTATAGCCTCCGGATTATTGAAAAGTTGCTCTTTTATATTTCTGGAAAGTCTCATTGTGGAAGGGTTGCTTGAAGAAGCCATTAGAGTAGAGAGTAGAGAGCTTGATATTTTAAAATAAGAGTTTGAATTTAAAATTAATAAAAGTGAAAAGTTGTGATACGAGATAGTAAATAAATAGATTCTCAAGTGACAGGTTCTTTGGTCAAAAGGTGACTTTTCATAGGCTTGAATGAAGTGAAAAGATGGAGAGAAATTCAAACATTTGAATTCAAATTTGAATTTCAAATTTATGTACCCTTATTGACAACATGGGGGACCCTTGTCGACAGGTGTCTCTAAATTTTCATGATTTATTTCTCTTAAGTATTCTAATATATATATATTTATTTATTTATTATTTTTAATGTCTATATAATATCTGGAATATTACTAGAATTATAGTATATTTCATAAAATATTATGATACTATTTAAAAATAAAAAATATAATAAAATAATAGTAAAAATATAATAAAATAATGATAAAAAAATTTAAAATTCAAATGACACACCAATTCAAAATCAACCAATCAAACATCCAATCCTAAGCATGCAATTTCAACTAATGTATTATAAACGTGTACCTTTTTCTGAGTCCGTTTCTATGAATTCGTCGGAGTCGTGAACTGCCTTGAAACACATATTTAAATTATCTATCTTCTGATCATCATTGCTTGAGGACGAGTTTGAGTCATCTAGAGTAGCGGTAAATGCACGTTTTCATTTCTTTGCGGAATCATTGTTTATAGGAAGATTTTGCTTATCTGGATGCGGACAGTCTCTTTTGATATGGCCTGGTTCGTCACAGTTGAAACATTTGATATAGTTTAGCACTACATTCTGATTACCAGAGTTCTTATAGTTGTTTCTCTTGAGATTATTCATCTTTCTATATTTCAGGAATTTCCGAAAGTTCTTGGTCATAAAGGCTCTCTCTTCATCATTATCGCTCTTTGAGTCTGATCCATCGATCAATGCATTGAATGCAATTGATTTCATTTCAGATGCTTTGCTTTCTCTTCTCCCAAGCATTTGGACTTCAAACGACATTAGATTTCCAATTAATTCTTCTATCTTTAAGGTACTGATGTCATTTTCCGCTTCGATCACAAGTGTCTTTTGATCCCATTCTGGAGTAAGAGAATTTAAGATTTTCTGACTTGATCTTCTTCCGAAAATACCTTTCCTAAGGATATTAAAGAATGCACAATATCCTAAAATTTACTATACATATCTGGAATAGACTCATAAGGATTCATTTTAAATAATTGAATTTGATTTGTGAGCATGGAAATTTTGATCTGTTTAACTTTGCTTGTTCCTTCGTGAGTAACTTGCAAAGTTTTCCAGATTTCATATGCAGACTTACAAACTGACACTCTATTAAATTCAATCCTATCAAGTGAACAAAACAGAATATTCATAGCTTTAGAGTTATTTTGTGCGACGGTCTTTTGCTCAGCAGTCCACTGTGCAAAACCAGTTGTGGGTTCAAAATATTCAGTCTGTGTGATACTCCAAGTGTCTAGTCCTATAGATTGTAAATATATTTTCATCCTACATGCCCAATTTGCATAGTTACTGCCATTAAAAAGTGGTGGTTTGACAGTAGATCGACTTTCTACAAATGAACTAGTGACAGAGGTAATAGAACTAGTGTTGGTAGTAGTAACAGTACCAGTGTTGGTAACCATTTTGAAATTTTTCAGAATTTAGATTATGAAACTTTGAAAACTTGCTCCGATACCAAATGTGAGAAATGCGGATTATGGATCTTAAGGCTAGAATTAACACTAGAGGGGGGGGTGAATAGTGTTTTAAGGAATTACTAATTCTTTTTGAGTTTATATTAATTTGAACACAAATGTATGCAATATTCAGACACATATATGATCACAGAATCAAACACAGATGCATATATAAAGTAAAAGCAATAAAGGAAAGAACACACCGGATTTTATACTGGTTCGGAGTTACCCTACATCCAGTCCTGCAACACAAGTACGAATTTCCTTTCAAAATCAATTCTTACAATTACACCCTCAATTTCAAGGCCACGAGGTACACCGCTCCAGATTCATAATCCTCCGGGTAGAGATACTTGATTTTACGGGCAACAAGTTCACTCGATTGATTTTCCAGGCTACAATCACACCTTTTCTCCCTCGATTGAATACAAAGAAGCTCTGAATAGCATCGGAATCTTGTTGAGATAGTGATTGAGAATCAAACCAGAGATGATCTAGTTAGATTCAATGGTGATTTCGGCAGAGTAATGGTAAAAATGTATATAAAGAAATGTGGAAGAAGAAGAGGAGTGAAATCAGAGAAAATATAATTGTAAATTCGTTTAAAACAGCCCCTATTTATAGTAGAACAATAGCCATGTCCATTCGTGAATGGATATGACGAATAGACACTTCCTTTGAAATTCAAACTTTTGAAATAAACTGTCACCTTGTCAACAAGGGGTCCTTGTGGTTGTCGACAAGCCTAAGTTATTTTTGGTAATTTGTTTTTCTTTGAAAATAACTTCTATCTTGTATTAAAACTATTTTAAACTTTATAAATATACATAACTATAGTTAAAATACATAAATAAGTATAGAGAATAATATTTTGGTATGTATAAAATTTTACTATAATTTTATATTTAAATCTAAGTATCAATATTAAAAGTTAAATATATTATAATTAAAAGATAGTTTAAAACCAAGGATAATTTGATATTGAAATAAAGATTATTTTGAGGCTAAAAGTATTTTAAAACCAGGATAGATGTTTTTGATTTAAAAAGGAAGATTTTGAAATCATTTTGAAAACAAGATATAATTTTGTAAAACATTTGAATAAAAGTTAATGGATAGAAAACAATGTTCCACTAGATTTTTCGTACGTTCCATCCTACTTAGGGTTCCATCCCTTTAACGGGCTCGAAGTGGATTCCATTTCACGAATAAAATGGATTTTAAGATGTCAGTGCTTTTCTAGGAGTTTTAACAAAATTCCTAACTAAATTACTTATCTTGAAATCTTGAACTCTTGATAATCTTGATACTCATGAGTCTTGAATCTTGATATCTTCGATCTTGATTTCATCAGTTCTTGAATCTCTATACTGTACAGTTGTTGGGCGTGTTCTCACCCAGAAGAGCTCAACAGCAAGAAGCTGATTCATTCACGCTCGCCTAAGTTCCATCCGGTATTCAAGACTGCCGAACCAACCCTATTCAAGACTGCCGAACCAACCCTATTCAAGACTGCCGAACCAACCCTATTTCAGACTGCCGAACCAACCCTATTCCAGACTGCCGAACCAACCCTATTCAAGACTGCCGAACCAACCCTATTCCAGACTGCCGAACCAACCCTATTCCAGACTGCCGAACCAACCCTCTTTCGAGACTGCCGAACCAACCTCCCTCAAACAACGCCGAACCAACCTCCCTCAGACAACGCCGAACCAACCCTCTTCAAGGCTGCCGAACCAACCTCCTTCAGACAATGCCGAACCAACCTCCTACCACCGGACCAAACGCTACCGGACCAAGACGTGCCAGGCCAGATCACGTCAGCCCAGGCCCACCAGCAGCTATATACATCCATGACCCCTGCTCCCAACCTCACTCTATAAATAGAGGGGCAGGGGTACAACAATGGGGACAAGTTTGAGAGCTCAAGCACGGAAGGAACTTTCAAACAACTTTCTTTTACTTGTATCAAAGCTTTGTACTTGTAATCAAAAGAGAAGAAGAGAAATAACATATAAAGTGGACGTAGGCACATTCTGGCTGAACCACTATAAATTTGCGTGTCTTTTTACAGTTTAGCCCCTGCTTTTCATATATTTGCATAAATCTCCAAAATCACTAAGAACAACATAAGATCTATTAAATCATACGACTTTGAAATGTTTGTCCATTTTTTGTGCAAACATTTTTGGTGCTTTCACTGAGAGCTAGAAGCTCGAAGCTTCAGCTTCATCTACTTAACAAGTTTTCCTAACAGCATCGTCCGCCACTTGGAAAACATGCCTCCCAAACAGAGAAAAGATGTTAACAAAGGAAAAAACATCGCATCCAGCAGTCTTCCAGATCCAGCTGTCACGAATCAAGTAAATCGTCCTCCTCCAGCAACGGTAACAAATGAAGGACAGGCTAACCCAACCACTCCTGCCACAGAACAACCTGCAGCAATTACTAGGGCAGATTTGGACAGAGTTGTTGTTGAAGTAACTAACCGCTTCACGTCCCAGCAGGAAGCCTTGGTGGACCATCTCATGTCACGCTTGAGGGACGCTGAAGAATCCAACCGCAACACTGAATCATGGGGCGAGTCCCAGTCTGGAGGATCTCAGAGACAGCAAAGATCTTCCTTCTTCGAAGGAGCTAACGGCAGAAGTAGCCGTGGTAGGAGCCGAGACCGAGCACAGCCCGAAGTTAGGCCTGAGGAAACGTTTGGTACCGAACCCAACGGGGAAGGTACCGGGCGAAGGTCAACTGTAGCTGAGCCTATCATGCTGCCTAACCACAGAAACACCAGTGAACGGGGCCGAGCTAGAGTTCAGCCCGAAGTTGGACCTGAGGAAGTGCTTAGATCAGAACCCAACAGGGGGAGATCAAGGCAAGGGCCAACTGTAGCTGACCCAAGCGTGCTCCCAGAAGATCAAAGGCAGCCACTGGAAAATATGAGGAATGATAGACGATACCATCCCTACAGGTCGTCTGGACGGAATCAATCCCACAGAACAGAACCAAACTCATTTCTATCTGCTCCAAGTTCTGATGAAAGGATGGCACGCTTATTCAGAGAGTGTGTCCAACGGGAGCAAAGAGATCGAGGGATAGGCGCTAGGGTAACCAGCCCTTTCGCCCGCAATATCGAAATTGCTATCACACCCTGAGAATGGAAGATGCCAACAATGGAACCCTACAAAGGAACCTCCGATCCCGTTGTACACTTACAGAGGTACACGCAGCATATGCTCATGAGTGGAGCAACAGAGGGAGTACTGTGCAAATGCTTTCCGCTCTTCTTAGCAGATCTTGCTACCTCCTGGTTCTGTCATCTACCCCAAGGATCCATCAGCTCATGGGAAATGTTGAAAGAAAAATTTATCAGTCAGTTCCGCATTCATGTGGAGCAACCTAAGGACGCTTATTCCTTATCCAGCGTCAAACAGAAACCTGGAGAAAAGCTGCAGCACTACCTAACCAGATTCAACGCCGCAGCAGCCGCAGTTCAAGATGCCGATGAGAAGCTTATCCTAATGGCCCTCTGCAGTGGAGTGCATCCGGACACTAAATTTGCTAGAAGATTGACAAAAGAAAAACCAGCTACTTTACCCGATTTCTTCCATGAAGCCGGGAAATACATGAGGCTTGAGGATGCTGCCATTGAGGGGCAGTCAGGACAGCAAAATAAGACGACCCATGGCAACGCCCCTGCTGTGGCGAGGGACGTTCGAAGAAATGATTCCAGAGACAATGCTGGGGGCAAGAAGGTAGAAAAGCGCCTATATCGGCCAGGACCAAGATTCGACACTTACACCCCTTTGAACGAGACCGTCGAAAATATCTTCCTTGCCACCCAAGGCGAAGTTAGATACAAACGCCCACCATACAAGAAAGAATCAGATAACGCACAGAAGTCTGGAAAATTCTGCCGTTTCCACGAATCTCACGGACATGATACCAACGAATGCCATCATCTCCGAGATCTGATTGAGGAACACATCAGAAGGAAGAAACTGGAACGTTATGTAAAAAGTCAAGACAGGACTCCAGCTCCTGCCAATGAAAACCCAAGGCTACCCTCACCAGGGACCGACAGAGGAAACCGCAACGCTAGCAGCTCTAGTCAAGAGAAGATAGTGGTCCATACCATCTCAGGAGGTCCGCACATCGCAGACAGAAGTTGGAGAGAGATGGAAAGATATGGGAAGTCGCTTAGAGACAATAAAGACTGTGTCAATACGGTTATAGAAGAGCGCCACCCAAAGCGGAAAGAAAGTGATGACATCACATTCAGTAAACGTGACCTAGAAGGAAGACAGTACCCTCACATGGATCCCATGGTTATCTCTACCCGACTCGGTCCCGCCGAAGTTTACCGAATCCTGGCAGACACTGGAAGCTCTGTAAATATCCTGTTCAAACACGCATTCGACAGAATGAAGCTATCAATGAAGGATGTATCTCCCTGCGATAAACCACTACACGGTTTCACTGGAGATGCGAAGATGCCCCTCGGGCAGCTGGACCTCTTTGTTGAGATTGGAAGCCATCCCCGCTCCGTTGTAAGGAAACAGACGTTTGTGCTGATAGAAAACCATTCGGCCTACAACGCCTTCTTAGGAAGACCAGCCTTGTCTGACTTCTAGATTGTCCTAGCCCCATGGTGCCTGAAAATGAAATTTCCAACAGACAATGGGGTAGGGGAAGTGGAAGGAGACCAGGATATTGCACGAGACTGCTATGTAACCGAACTTCGCAATAACCACAGGAAAGATAAAGGGAAAGGTGTAGAGATTGCCCTCTGCACAAAAAGCCTTGAAGCATAGCAACTAAAGAAAGCCCCTCCTCTTCGATACACCAGCGACCCTTTCAATGAATTAGACCCTAGGGACAAAGAGGAGGAGGCCACCGCCGAGCCTGTAGAGGCTATGGAGTTTATATCTGTAGACAAGCACAACTCAAGTAGGCTACTGAAAATTGGGTCCCAGCTGGAAGCTGAATTGAAGGAACAACTCATTGATTTTCTCCGCCACAACTTGGATGTATTCGCTTGGTCACACGCTGACATGACCGGAATCTCCCCCGACATAGCATGCCACGTATTAAACATTGATCCTACCAAAGCGCCTATAAAACAAAAAAAGAGAAGTATGGGGGCAGAGCGATCAATAGCCCTCGATGAAGAAGTAAAGAATCTACTCGCCAATGACTTCATACGAGAAGCTATTTACCCAGAATGGATCGCCAACCCGGTACTAGTAAAGAAGGCTAATGGGAAGTGGCGGATCTGCATTGACTTCTCCAACCTAAACGACGCCTGCCCAAAGGATTGCTTCCCACTTCCCAGAATCGACCAACTTGTAGACAGCACAGCCGGGCACGAACTCCTATCTTTTATGGATGCATACTCAGGATATAACCAAATTCCTATGCATGCTCCCGACCAAGACCACACTAGTTTCATCACCGACCGGGGTTTATACTGCTACAAAGTAATGCCTTTCGGACTTAAAAATGCAGGAGCCACCTACCAGCGCCTCGTCAACAAGATGTTTGCAGGGCTAATAGGACAAACTATGGAAGTATATGTGGACGACATGCTGGTGAAATCACGGAAAGCCAAAGATCACGTAAGCCACCTAGGCGAAATGTTCCAAGTACTTCGACAGTATGGAATGAAGTTGAATCCACTAAAGTGCTCCTTCGGAGTGTCATCAGGAAAATTCTTAGGGTTCATCGTCCATGCCCGAGGGATTGAAGCAAACCCTGAACAAGTCCGAGCATTAAGGGACATCAAGATACCTTCCACCCGAAAGGAAATGCAAAGCCTAAATGGAAAAGTGGCCGCCCTAAGCCGATTCATCTCCAAGGCAACGGACAAGTGCGTCCCCTTTTTCGAAGCTCTAAAGAAAGATAAAGGAAAGTTCGAATGGACGGACGAATGCTTAACCGCTTTCCTTAATTTAATCGAACACCTCCAGAAACCACCGGTGCTCTCAACTCCAAGCGAAGGAGAAGAATTATACCTATACCTTGCTGTGTCATCTCACGCTTTAAGCGCTGCCTTGGTAAGAGAAGACAACCGCACGCAACGACCAGTTTACTTCGTCAGTAAAAGGTTTACTGGGGCAGAAGTCAGATATCCTAAACTTGAAAAGTTAGCATACTGTTTACTAATCACTTCACGAAAACTACGTCACTACTTCCAATCCCATTCCATCAAAGTTCTGACCGATCAACCACTGAGGCAGGTACTCCATCGTCCCGACACTTCCGGGCGACTACTTAAATGGTGTATTGAGCTGAGTCAATATGATATCACCTATCACCCTCGCACCGCCATCAAGGGACAAGCCATGGCTGATTTCATTGCAGAGTTCACTACCAACGAGGATAAGGAGCAACTGGAAATAACAGAAGATATCAAGTGGAATCTCTTTGTGGACGGTGCATCTAACGAACAAGGCTCGGGGGCAGGTGTGGTAATAATCACTCCCAGGGGAAATAAACTGCACTATGCTATAAGGTTGGAGTTCGCTGCCACCAACAACGATGCAGAATATGAAGCAGTGATAGCTGGACTAGAAATTGCTATAGAAATCGGAGCCAATTCTTTGTGTCTTCACAGCGATTCTCAACTTATTGTTAATCAAATACTAGGGGAATTCCAAGCTCGAGAAGAACGACTCATAGCATATCTAAAGAAGACCAAGTTACTTCTCAGCCGATTGGACCAATACTTAGTCAAACACATCCCTCGGGAAGAGAACCAAGAGGCCGACGAATTGGCAAAGCAAGCAAGTATGAGAGACATCGCCATCTTCGGGGCAGTAACTGTCTCAAAGCAAACGGTCCCAAGTTTTGAGCAAGTGAATCTGATAGCTGCAACCGAAGAAGCGACTTGGATGACTCCCATCCGAGACTACCTACAAAATGGCACACTACCCGACGGGCGTAACGAAGTCAAGAAAATCTTGAGGAAAGCGTCCCACTACGCAATACAAGGAGACATCCTCTATCGGTGCGGGTTCTCTAACCCATTGTTAAGGTGTGTCGCCGGAAGGGAAGCCAAGGAAATATTATCCAACATTCATCAAGGAAGCTGCGGAGATCACACCGGAGGGCAAACGTTAGCAAAAAAGATACTCCGATACGGATATTTCTGGCCTACCTTAAGCAAGGACGCCTTAGATTTCGTCAAGAAGTGTGACAGATGCCAAAAATTTGCTAAGATCCCTCGGCTACCAACAACCGAGATTACTCAGATGACCAGCCCTTAAACCTTTGCAGTATGGGGAATTGACTTAATCGGTGAACTGCCAATGGGTCGAGGCGGCGCCAAATATGCTATAGTAGCAGTCGACTATTTCACCAAATGGGTGGAAGAAGAACCTCTAAATAAAGTATCTTCAGCGAAAGTTATCAACTTCTTAATCAAAAATGTTCTATGCAGGTACAGAGTCCCACTAAAAATCATATCAGACAATGGACTTCAGTTTGACAGCGAGGAATTCGCCAACTGGTGCCAAGAACACGGAATTCACAAAAGCTTCTCATCCGTAGCATATCCCCAAGCAAACGGACAAGTCGAAGCAGTCAACAAAATTCTGAAAACTCTAATAAAAAAGAAGCTCGAAAAGTCAAAGGGCGCTTGGGTGGATGAACTCCCTACGGCACTATGGGCCTACCGCACATCTTTCAGAACATCAACAGGGCACACTCCTTTCTCTTTGGCATACGGATCGGAGGCTATGCTCCCAGTTGAAACCATTGTTCCTTCCCACCGTAGGATCCACTATAACCCAGAAGAGAATGAAGAGCTCCTCAACATGTCTTTGGATCTAGTCGAGGAGAGAAGGAATGATGCAGTCCTTAAAACAGCAGCCCACAAGCAAAAGGTGGCAGCACAACACAACTCCAAAGTCAAGCATCGTACCTTACAAGAAGGGGATCTTGTCCTCAAGCGAATCTTCCTTCGCCCCGGAGCACTAGACCCAATCTGGGATGGACCATATGTAATTCATAAAGATCTCCACAACGGAGCCTATATTTTGTCAACAGTGGACGGAGAGGTGTTCCAGAGGGCATGGAACATCCAACACCTCCGTCGATACTTTTCTTAACTTGTATTGCCCATATGAGGTGAATTAACAAAGAGAATCAGTGGACGTAGGCATTTTCGTGCCGAACCACTTTAAAAAACCTTGTCTCTTTTTTAACTTGTTCCTTTGTATCTTGGCTGCTTGTTAACTTTATCCTTTTCTGTTGAACAAAATCCTGCGCATATAGCATTTCTATTCAAAGCACTCCACAATGCAACTTCACGTGGACAAGACCCAACAGGTACTATGCGAATCTATGCCCTCGCCAATGAGACACTTTTGCTCCAGCATCCCTCTGCTGCGGGTTAACTCATTGCTCGCGACGGCCCTTAAAGCCAACTGTAATGAGCCGATTATAAGCCACCGAGAAGGCCGACTATAGCCGAGGCAGCTCATTACGGCGTTAGGCTCGCCGGCAACTGTGAACCGACTATAAGCCCCAACATAAGGTGTGGCCAGCCAGGGGCAGTTCACAGTTGACGATCGGCACCCACGCTAGCCGGCCACAGTAAATCGAATAATACCCACGATTACGGGCCATAATGGCCCGGGTAGTTACTGTGCGCGATCTCGGCTCCGATGTGTCTTAAGTGCGGCTGTGGTAAAAAAGAATTAACTCCCCGCGGAGGCGTAAGATGGGTGACAAATGTCTCCAAGACCCACAGCTAGGGAAAGTGACTACAAAATCCGTTTGCCACGAACTTAAGCACATCGAAGGCCTTCCGTGATTGGAAGTTTTACTATTTCACATATTTCAATTTTACTTAAAAAACTTTCCTCCTATCCTCTGTAACAATCCATAAAGTACAGGATACAGGGTAAGAGATACTCGCCAATGGATGCAGAGGTTCACAATCGGATGGCAGGGCATTCAACTGCTTTCCATGCTTGGTCATACAAGATATTCGAAACTGTCATTTACAAACAGAACATGAAAGGCGGTATTTTCTTCCTTTATGTGCAGATGCATGACTATAATTTAATTTTTTTTCACACCACACGCTAACATTGCAAGTCGTGAAATTATGTCTTAAACCAGAACCCGACATCAAATACAATTTAATTACAAAGAATATACATAGTTACATTTCTCATACGACATGTCGAAATAGCAACAAACATTCAGGAAACGACAAAATCAGCTAAAGAATTACACGTCGAAATAAGACTATCTATTACAAGTGGCAAAATATTACAACCTAAAGGCTACTTTGCTATTTTACGACTAACATATACAACTTCGTCAGATCCACAAAAAGAGTTTTTCCAGGTACAATCAAGGGGCCGGCTGCAGTAGAGTTTTATCCTTGCCCTGTTGACCGCCTGTCCAGTCAAAGAAAGGATTCATTAGTAATAAGCAACCAAGTTAATCGGGAAGCTAAAAAGGAAAACTTACCAGCATAAGCTTACTGGCCACTCTGGTCGTCATCATCCACTTGCACCCCTGCCTCCTCAGCAGCAAGCAACCGCATACCCTCCTTCACTGCCACCTTCTCCCCCTTGGCAAACTGGGCAGTGACCGCATCCATGCTGAAGGCCACGCCACCATCTTTATCCGCATCGGCCTTGGCCTCTTCCAAAGCCCGAAGATAGATCTTAGCCATGACCCTGGGATAATCATCCATCCAAGAGAGATTGCCCTGCTTCCAAGTTCGGAAATACATGTCCTGGAGCATGTCGTCCATCATTCCCTCATTCTCCTCAAACTCCCTCATCCGGGCCTCGGAAGCCGACAACCTTTCGACAGCAGCATCTCTCTCCAATCTGTATCTCGAGCAATCAGCCTGAAGGGACCTCCGCATCACCTCCATCTCTTCCCTCAGCTTAACTTGAGCAAGCTCTGCAGCCTCAAGTTTCCCGGACAATTCCTCCACCTGCTCGAGATCCGCTTTCCGAACCTCGTCCACCGTGGCAATAGCCATGTCAATCCGTTCTTTGCAAGCAGCTTCCATTTTCCGCAATTCGGCCCGACTGGCCTCTTCCATGGTTTTCCTTAGTCGCCCAGTAGCAGCCTCATGCTGAGAAATCTGAATAGCCTGATCCGCCAGCTGTTTGGCCTGATCCGAAACCGCCAATCGAAGTCGGATGTTGGCACTCCCAATCTCCTCTCCGGCCTTAACCAGCCGGGCATGATGCCCCATCAGTTTCTTAGTCTCCTCCGCCACCCGATCAATATTAGCCTTGGCCTCGTCTCCCATGGTAACTATCCGAGTGGTAAGTAGATCAAGATCTAAGGACTTAGCTTCATCAAGCACCCGTACCATGGGATTGCGGGGAAGAAGGTGCTCACCAGTAACCTCATCAAAGGTAATGTCGTGGGAACTTGGATCCAGATCAGGATGACCCGCAAATGGATTACGAGCCAAGTCAGGACAGTCGATATGAGTAACGGAGGGGTTTCTGGACAGGTGCGGAGAGGGTGCAAACCCGCTACCCTCTTCAGTGATATCATGAAGAGGCTGAGCCGGAAGTTGAGGACCGGGCGAAGGTTCGGATAAAGGATGACTCCTCTTCCTCTGCTGAATACCCTCTTCGATGACCCCAAGAAGAGGACGGTAGCCGACTACATCCCCGGAGCGTTGGGTCGTGGGCTTCGGCTTAGCAGAAGTTTTGGAAAGCTTATATTGCTCAAGCCTGTGTCGAAGGTCTGAGGCTTTGGACGTCTTGCCTGCTCCTGATTTAAAGAACAAGTGTCACAAACTTACTTCACTATATGATTCGAGAAACGCGGTAAATTACAAGTTAAAAAAAAGGGAAAAGAAAACACAGCTGTGGTTGTACAAACCCTGGGGAGGAGTAGGATACTGCAATAAGTCCTGGATTTCATTCCAGGACGGGAGCGGGTCATAAAATATTCCTAAGTCCCTATCACTAATGAAGCATGCAGGAGTCAAGAGTTCACCTTGAGTCGCCGGAGCCACCTTGGCTGGAATAGTCGGAGAAGACTCACTTGCACCGGTCCCGGCCTTGTCCGCCTTCCCGGTTTTCTCTACCAAAGCCGGATCTTCATCCAGCCCCTCGAAAGCCTGGTGGAACGCATCATCCGTCCACTCCTGAATCTCGCCCGCTTACCCAGGAAGTAGAGCCCCGATGCCATCGCCACTTTTGTCACCATCCCGACCATCTCCACCCTCGCCTCTTTCCTCCTCTATGTCTTCCTCCTCCCGGGTAAGAGGACAATTGCTGGGGGAGGGACCGTCCGACTTCTTGAGTTTCTTACCTCCGACAGCTGGAGGTTTTGTGAAAGGTTTCCTCTTGCTGCTCTCCACCGAAACACCTTCTTTGGTCTGAGCAGCCGCCCTCTCCTCCGCCGTCTCCCTCAGCTTAACTACTGACTGCTGCGGGAGGATTAAGTTGTACTCCAGAAGGATCGCATTTCTGATCAGGAAGGCAGATGATCTATATTTCCCAAGAATAGCTTCTATCTCAGCCGCCGTCTAAACCAGGCGGTCAGTCTCCACAATCGCAAAACCACCTGTCGCTAGCAAAAATGAGAGAGTATGAGAAGAAGCACCGCAATCAGAATGGAAATTATAAGTAAAAGCATCAACTTACATCCAGAAGTAAAGCGCCGAATTGAAACGGAGTCATCCCTGACAAAGAACCACTCTTTCTTGAACATGCTGAATTTAGAATACAAATCCAAGACCGGTTTGAAGGTCACGGCTGACTCCAAGCTAATGTATGGGGACCCCTTCTTATAGCCCCTCAGATTATACAAGTACCGGATCTCCCGGTTGGAAGGAGCACGACCATACTTCCTCTGGAAAATAACGAAGAGGCTCACCAGTATAGCATAGGAGTTGGGTTGAAGCTGGAATGGGGCCACCTTGAGATATGTGAGGAAGCTGGTTACCCAAGCGTTAAGAGGCGGAATGGCACCACACATGCAGTGGTATCTGCTGTAAGCAAAGAACCCTTCAGGAGGGTCGTATGGCATAACATCTTTCCCTGGCAACAGCATTCGCGCCCTGTCAATTCCGAAAGAGCGAGAGATGACGTCAAGCTGCTCTTCCTTAAGGGAGCTGGGATAGCAGTCCGGGGGAGAATTCAGGAGCTCCTGCGGACCGTACCCGTCCACTAATGATCTCGGGGTTGGTCCGTGACGTTCTGGATTCGGCTGAGCTAGGGGCACGACAGAGGAACCTCCTTCACCCCCGGATTTCCTTTTGTCTGATCGAGTTTCTGCTTTTCGAGACATTTATCTGCAACATAGGAAAGACAGGTTGTTAGAACAAAGAATATAAACAGGCAAAAAATTTCAAGGTCATTCGGCATTCACATCACTCAAGATCGTTCGGCATTCACGTGCGCAAGGTCATTCGGCAATCACATCACTCAAGATCGTTCGGCATTCACGTGCGCAAGGTCATTCGGCAATCACATCACTCAAGATCGTTCGGCATTCATGTGCGCACGGTCATTCGGCATTCACATCACTCAAGTTCGTTCGGCCTTCATATACGCAAGTTCATTCAGCATTCACTCAAGTTCATTCGGCAAATGGAAGTCGAATACCTGATTCGGCAGTAGGATGAAAACTGATTCGGTTGTCTGAATTTGTCTTGTTCGGTAGAAGGTACCAAAACCCCAGGCCCTTATTTATAGGCATGCGTAGACGACCGGACCGGTCGACAAAAAAAAACAACAAAACAAAACAAAGCACGGCACATGCCGGCATATGCCCCACTTTGGGGGGCAAATGTTGGGCGTGTTCTCACCCAGAAGAGCTCAACAGCAAGAAGCTGATTCATTCACGCTCGCCTAAGTTCCATCCGGTATTCAAGACTGCCGAACCAACCCTATTCAAGACTGCCGAACCAACCCTATTCAAGACTGCCGAACCAACCCTATTCCAGACTGCCGAACCAACCCTATTCCAGACTGCCGAACCAACCCTATTCAAGACTGCCGAACCAACCCTATTCCAGACTGCCGAACCAACCCTATTCCAGACTGCCGAACCAACCCTCTTTCGAGACTGCCGAACCAACCTCCCTCAATCAACGCCGAACCAACCTCCCTCAGACAACGCCGAACCAACCCTCTTCAAGGCTGCCGAACCAACCTCCTTCAGACAATGCCGAACCAACCTCCTACCACCGGACCAAACGCTACCGGACCAAGACGTGCCAGGCCAGATCACGTCATCCCAGGCCCACCAGCAGCTATATACATCCATGACCCCTGCTCCCAACCTCACTCTATAAATAGAGGGGCAGGGGTACAACAATGGGGACAAGTTTGAGAGCTCAAGCACGGAAGGAACTTTCAAACAACTTTCTTTTACTTGTATCAAAGCTTTGTACTTGTAATCAAAAGAGAAGAAGAGAAATAACATATAAAGTGGACGTAGGCACATTCTGGCTGAACCACTATAAATTTGCGTGTCTTTTTACAGTTTAGCCCCTGCTTTTCATATATTTGCATAAATCTCCAAAATCACTAAGAACAACATAAGATCTATTAAATCATACGACTTTGAAATGTTTGTCCATTTTTTGTGCAAACAACAGTCTTCATTCTTTGGTACCTGTATATATATACTGCATATACATATATATCTAAACAATAATGTTAGTATTTATATTTTATAATCTTATTCTAAGGTTGTTGTCATCAAAACCAACTTCTTAGGGACTAACAATCTCCCCCTTTTTGATGATGACAACCTTTGTTTATAAAATATTACTTCTATCCTAATAACTCCCCCTTAATCGATGCCTAACTATCCTATTTTATACTTCTCCCCCTTTGTCATTAACAAAAACTAACTCCAAACTATATAACTCCCCTTATTCTTGTACTAAAGTACCTGCATTGATAAAATTTATAATGGAGTATATAATAGATAGATTAAGAGATAATTATACTAATAGACATGATAACTAATCAAAGATCATATAAATATCAATGTGTATTTATACATATTATGTTTTGCACACCAATTATCAATCCACACCAAACCAAATCAAATCAAATCAATCCAAGCAATCAATTCAAATCAAACAAAGCAATAAAATCAAATCAAACAAAGCAATAAAATCAAACATTACGAGGAACTTCCACCCATCCTTCTTCTCCAAATATAGGGTCTTCTTTAATGACATCCCAAATATAAAACATGTGAGATAGTAATAACTTAAATGAACCGCAATATCAGAGTACATAGGTTCACAAAGTTATACAAAATGATAATAGAGTTATACAACTAATAATAAACTCGAACTGTCTCTAGCATATGTAATAGACGAACATTGTACCTCCATAGTGTCACACATCGGAATAAGCATACGTATCCATATATAATACGAGAAAGTTCCAACATGCTCGTCCTCTGTACTGCCATTGCGTACGACCTAGACCTGCTATCTAGTCTACTCATTTAAGAGTACGTGAGATAATAAGAAGCAAAGCATAAAAGTTTGAGTCAGACAACTATCTGGTGTGAGCAATAAGAAATCACAAAATACTATACAAGTCCATTTAGTAAGGAACAAGGGTATACGAACCATACCAGACCTGTCCCTGCAACCAAAGGTTAGCACGTAACAAACATAATATGCTACATTACGAACATCATAAAAGGTGTACTACATCCGAAGTACAATGACGGGTGTCTAAGTATCCATATCCACAATACCTATGTCCTACGACATCCCTAGAGCGACAGAGTATGGGAGGATTAACCAAAGCAAACATAGTATCCATCAAACAATCCTCACTGTCACTCAATGTGACATGGATATATGATAACTCGTATGCCCATTCCTCTGCCAGGGATTAACGGAAAAAACCCAGTTTTCAGTATTCTTGCTCACAACCTAAAGCGGACACTAGACACATTCCACCAGTCTAGGGTATACAAATCCATTCTACCAATCCAGGTTAGCCATTCCAAGTACTCAATGAGCATCCTCACAATACCCTTACTTTCAAGTACAATGGAAATCGCTTTAAGTATGAATGATCCCTTAGTACGCATATTCAAGCTCTTTCCTTGCTCCATCTAGTTTCCATTCATCCCCAAGGAACCATCCCACATTCCTTTCTTTCCATAATAGAACTATTCAACATTCTATCTGTGGGTCACCCTTCCTAGAAACCGCCTTTTGTGGATAATCACCCTCACGGCTCCATTGAACATCAAGCCACCATCATCAGAATAGAACTTCATTCACTGTCGAGTTACCATCATCGAAGTCCCGAAGCTTGCATCCTTCATCGTGATACCCTATCACCATCGAACACCAAGTGAGTAGACACCTTTAGCACGACCTGCAGAGTCCCTATATCTTACCATGAAATTCTCACCTTAATTGGTCAAAGATATTCATGTCAGTAACAAACAAAAGAGGTCTTTACCAGCATGAATTCTTTCACCAATACTTAGCCAAATTTAGCTAAGTCCTTCCCACTAATCTCTGGTCACCTTCCACTTAGCTAAAGTGTCCCTTCACTATATCTCAACTTCCTAAATCCATAGCAGTAACCTACATGCTGGAAAAGAGGTTGGTACCGAATTGAAGTGGTCGGTATTGAGTTTTATTAAGCCAAAAATAGGAGCCTAGCTTCTAAAGTCCTTTCTTACACCAACCCGAAGTTCTTTAGCTTTTGCCCTGAAGCAGTCTCCCATTATCGAGCTGAACTGCATTTGCTTCCAACACTCTATTTTAGGTTGGTACTGATATGAGGTTAGATACCTTAACCAACTCCAAACAAGCAACGACTTGATTACAAGCTTCCCTCATCCTTTTGAGCATTATTGCATCTGTTTTGCCCAAATCGAAGACCACTTCCTAAGTAATCTAAAAGCATTAACAAACCATATCGAAGCAATACAAAAAAACATGCATACCATCCATGAACATTCATTGAACATAAATAATCCATCCAAGCATGATTTGCATACAAATTATAGTCTAGATCTAACTTTACACTAAAATGATAGTATAGTCGAATGGGGGTTGTAAAACCATTTAAAGTCAAATATAATCTTTTTTTAAATTTCTACCATAAATATTTTTAGAGGTTTAGTTAATTTAAAATCATTTTAATATTACCATGCGCTTCCTTATCCTATATAAATTTACCCGGGGGTATAGGGGCTTGGATCAGTGGACGACTTTACTATACCCTCCTCAGGAATTTACCGGTCCGCCGGGTTCTCCTGGGTTTTCAAAAAAAAATCGTTTTAATATGGAAATCATATCAAAAACATTAAATTTAGCTATATGGACAAGCATAGGATGGTGAGAGATCAATAACCACTCACTTAATACCAAAAATTACCAATCCAGTACCAAATCTAAAAATGGATAGCCAATGGTGAGGGGAAAACCCGTTCCGCTAAGCGGCATGGTCTCACTAGATATCTAAACGGTTTGAGATGTTAGATTATTATCCATACCAGGCTTTATGTCTAACTCGAAGTTTATGTTTTCCCCTTAAACTCTCAGGTACTCAATTGATTTTGACTAGTTTGAGAGTTGAGGTTTCCAGGTACCTCATTAGACGAATAAAACTTTTGGAGACGTGCAAGAGGCATAAGAGATATTTAAGGTTCTCTTTTACTTGATTTCGCTGTGTAGTTTGTAATGGCAAAGTTATTATATTGCCTGTATATACTCTGATCATCTAAGGGGGCATCGCTCTTGGCGTATGTTGTAATAAACATATTTTCTCTGAACATGGATTACAATTGTGGGATTATGTAATGAATTGGAAATGATTTGAAATGGAATGTGATCTTGTTTGAAGTTTTAATTTTTTTCTCATATTCATGTGTTTCTGTGTATCAATGAATCTAACACAGCCATATTTGGTCGCCGAGGATTAATAATATGGATGACTGCAGCATCCATAGCCGTTAGTTTTGGACGTCCAAGTAGGGGGATGTTACAGTAGTCGAGATGAACTTCTCCTCTAATTGAGCCTTGAACTATTCCCAAGTGAATTAGCCCAAAGGAGAAGCAACCCTGAGGGCAATCCACTAGCCCATGGCCCTTCCTTGAAGTTTTCTAAAAGATAACTTTGTCTTCATTGCATCTTACAACTCAAGAAGATCAAAGATGCATTCAAACGTATAAGCCAATCTTATACTTTAATAGTCGATTCCATCCAAAAAAATGGTTTGCCTCCAAGAGTGAAGTCTTTATTCAACTTCACAAAATTTTCCCTTGGTTCTTACACTTGAAACCCACTACCTATAACAACACCAGGAGCTCCCCCTTAGGCATCCTGAATCATTTTGCTCATCATAGTTATGAACATAGTCTGCAGATTGAGGTTAGCTGAATCCTTTGAGCCCGCTTGTAATAACCCGTTGTCGAGAAGTGATTAATTAATAATAAATAATAAATTGGTTGAGATTTGAATTGATTGTTTGGGGTTATAGTGGTGATTTTGAATGTTATAAGAAATATTATATTGAAAAGATAAGAATTAAATATGGAAAGAACAAGATTCAATAAAAAATTTAATTGAATTGAAATATGAGAATACAAATTAATTATTTTGGAAATGACATAAATTAAATTATGTAATATAGAGTTATTTTGATAAGAGAATAATTTATTAATATTCTATTGGAATTAATTAATAAATGATTTAAGTAAAATGGTTAATTAAATAAATGAAACTGTATAAAATAATTTTGTAAAATCAATAAAGTTGTAACTTAATAGAAAGTAATTTTCTGAAAGAAATGATACTTGAATTAGGCTTGTATATAATAGTTTCATGAAAACAAAGAAAGAAGAAAGAAAGGAAAATGAAAATGGAAGAAGTGAAGCCCAATAACTCAAGGCCAACAAAAATCAAAACCCTAAAGCATCTTTCCTGACTTCTCTATTTCCAGAGCTTTCCATCTCCTGAGGATTCTTTTCCATTTATAAATACAAACCAACATATACATTTACCGAGTTTAGAAAAATCAACTTCATCCTTAAACCCTACCACTCTAAATAATCAAATTAAATTCAAATATAAATCTATAAATTCCAATAGCTTAAAAACGAGCTTCTCGATAGCTTTACACCACATCGCAATCAAGACATCAAGTCGTTGATCATCAACTTATAAAGGAAGTTAATTATAGTAAGTGGCCAGTGAGGAGCAGGAAGAAGAAGCTAGTTTTGTAAGTGGAATTCTTCAATCAAGGTGACTGTTCTTACATTCACATCTATGTCTAATCTTGCTCATTTTAGTTGCAAGTTAAAAATTTGAATTGAGTATATGTACATTCTTGTGTAAATTCATTTCCTCCTATATGAATTGAAGACAATCACATTAGTTTGCACATATAGACGAGTAGAGACGATTAGAATCAATAATTAAATAGGCTTAGGATAGAGGCAACGAAGGGGACCAGAATTCATCAATGGACGCACGGCCTGGAGCGAACTTTGCTCCAGGCAATGTCCACCTGGTGGACCAGTCATAGATAATTAGTGTATTGGTGGAGTATGTGTATGCATGTGAAAGTGCGTGCATGTGCAATATTGTGTGTGCGTGCACGCAATTGTGTATGTGCGTGCAACCCTATGTGTGTGCACATGCTTTATTGATTTATAATTAAAATACACAAACACATGTATGTATATATTTACATTTAAAATAAACTAAAATAAACATACCTAAACTCTTATATATTTTCTTAGATATTATATATGAATGTAATTATAATTTAAAGTTTAATAAATTAATAAAATGAATTTATAAGTATTATTATTTAAATGGAAAAATAAGAAATGATTCTTAGTTGATATTTTATAGTTTTCAAAGTATATTTATATGTGATTTTAATATATAATTCAAGTTCTATATTAAATTGATTTAGATCTTATAAAATCATTCAAAAATAGTGTTTAATAATAGAAATCTATGAAATAATTCTTATACGTGATATTTAGTTTTACCAACTATTTTGGATTATAAAAAGGAGGAAAGGAATTTTCTAAAGTCATTGGTAAATAATAAATTAATATTTAAATTTATAAAAGTTGAGGAATTAGTAATTTATTGGAAAGAAAGTTTTATATTTGGTTATTATTGGTTATTCAATTTAATTTTAGAATGTATTTATAATCCATTTCTAAGGTTTAGAATTTTGTTATATCAAAGTTATACGTTGCGATCGATATATTATCGATTATTGATTTGTTTGCTATATTTATATATACTTGCATGTATTTTTTATTAATCTATTTTATCTTACTTTTCTGATTTCTATTTGCTTTTATATTGAACTGGATTATATGGATGATTCACTATTGTATGGAGTTGATTAGTGTTTTGTTATGATACGATGATGACATCCTCCGATATGATTTTTTGATTTTTCAATCTATGTGATGAAATTTGAATAAATAGATTAATAATACCATTTGGGATGGGGCATTCAATAATATTTCTTTAGTTATTCTTTGTACTCGTTATATAGAATATTATGGTGCTTGAGTGGAGTTTATAAGCAATAAATAAATGTTTGAGTATCATGTTGTGGTATGGGACGCCGTTGTGATATTTATTTGATTATTCATTGTATATGGATGACACACATATGACGGGGATATATGGAGACTTGCTGTAGTGAGTCACATGTATGCCCTTTGTCGGCAATCATATATAGCCATGTGTCAGCAATAGTATCAAGTTGTGTGGTAGCGATACAAAGAGCCATGTGCTGGGATATATGAACAACTATTTGTTAGCTATTGAGTGTAGATATTATGTGTCTATCTATCTTATCCAACCTCCTTTATGTTTCAGAAGTGGACCAGATTGGCTAGTATCTGCAGAATATTCTAGTGTATGATTTTTTTGATGATAATGAACATATACATATATATATATATATTCGTTTAAATGTATTGGTCATTGTACTATTTTATTTCTCCACATAATTAAATAAATATTTGTTGAATAAAATAAATAACTCGAAAATCATATTTAATCAAATATTTTATTCAAACAAATATTTTATTACAAATTCAAATAGTACAAAATTGAGCTCCCACTACATTTACACATTTTCAATTACAACACAACTTCAATTACAACACAATTTTCACTTTACAGTTTTACATACATATTTCACCTCACTACATATTCACTCATCACTCGTATTTGATCTTCAACTCTGTTCTAGCCTGTATCCAGCATTTGAACTATCTGCAAAATAAACACTGACGCGGTAAAATTGAAAATGAAATATTTTGCAGTGCACAATGAAGTGTGTGTTTTGAAAATATTGTTTGCCTCAGTTATTTGGGTTGTTCATCTTACGCGAACAACTTGTGACATGCATAGTGAATCACTATACATGCCACAAGGTCGTGCACGCCAATATACACTTGCTTGTTAAAATTGTAGGGACATGTGAGCACAAGGTAAAACCCAATCCTAGACTGGATTCAACTCAAGTGCAAATGCAAAAACAACCAACTGACTGCAGCTCGACAAAATGTACACATGAAAATCAAAGCATACAGCAAAGTCAGGAAGCAAGCGCTCGAAGTGGACAGAGCATGGGCACAACAATCACACATATATATATACATACATAAATGTATGTATGTATATACATGATGACACACGAACATACTCAACCCAGCAACAAGCACTACAAAATAAGAATAACAATCAAGCCATTAAGTCTAACAAGCACAGTGCAGATCAACCAAGTGCAACAAAAAGCAAGTATGCACATGCACAGGGGCAGTTTAACTTGAAGAAGTTGTGAACACAAGGGATGCAACACAGACCATGAAGACTTCATTCATATGGAACCATATCACAAAATGTACAAAGGCACAATGAACACAAATGACAATTCATATGGCACAAGGGCCAAGAACAGAGAAAATATCAACATGTAGTGCATATGTATAAAGTGGTACATGCAGCAAATCAACCCAGCAAACATTGGAGCATGCAAGTGAAGCTTCAACCAAGACAACAGCTCAAATGTACACATGAAGACTCAAATCAACATGCAACCGGACTTCAAAATTTTCAAAGGCAACATGAGCATGCAGCAATGATCAGTACACTCACATATTCACATGTATGCATGTATGAATATATATACATACACATAGACTAGTTCAGGTATGAAGTGCACCAAACACAACAATTGTCAGTGCAAAGCAATCAAGTAAGAGCATCAAGCTACACTCAGGCAAGAACAGACCAGTCAAAGCACTCAGGTCCAACCAACATATAAGACAACCAAAATTGATGCCAGAGAATCACACACACATGAATGCAAACACTCGGGTGGACATAGCAACTAGCACAAAATCACAATGCAACATGTTTAGATTTCTAGTACAAGATAATGAAGCCATGGGTCATGGTTCAAAAAGAAATGGTCAAACAAAACACTGTTGAAGTGTTCAACAAAAAATCGAAAATTATTAGTAGCAGTAGAAAAAAGTCACAAAAGGTAACATGATGAACAAGTCAGACTTCAACAAGTCAAGTTCATCTGAATTCAAATGCCAAACTGTAAGCAACCGATGAACAAGTCGTAGGAGAAAAGAATGGAACGATTCAAATCAATTCAAGCAAATTAGAATTCATCAGAAATATATGGAGTGCCCTGTATACAATGAACAAGTCAGAATTCATCACAATCATTCAATCGAAGCTCGAATGGTCGAGCAAAGAAATTGAAGAATTCAAACCATAATATATGAACGAAATAATAGGGTTTCAATCCCTACAAATTAACCCAATTCATCATCGGCAAAGATTATCGTTCGAGTTCAAACAAATCAATAGAGAAACTAAAATAAAAATCACGTAATAATTTCAAAACATCCAACTCGACGACGAAGCAACCGAAAGGAATCAAGCAAGCAGCGATTGACAAAGCTTCAAGGCGATAATTCTTCTTCAATCAACAAAGCAATTGAATCAGCGGCTTTAATTTTTAGAAACCCTAAATCAGATCTAAGTGAAGAATGGCTTGAATGAAATGAAATACGGGCTGAAGGAATAAAGGAGATTGATTTTAAACAGATAGTTTTTATTTTTGTTTGGGTCGTGATTATTTGAGATAAAAATTATTGAGGGCTAAGTTTTTATTTATGGTTTCCTTTTTATTATGTTGTACCTTTGTTTTTAAATTTTAAAACTCTAGTGTAACTAGGTATGAGCTACGGTTTTGTAGTTCGAGAATTCGCAACTCAATGGTTGTGTTGTGGTAGGGTTTTGAGCTTAGAGTTAGGTTAATCAAGTTAGCGGGTGTCGTAAGTTTACATGTTTTTGTAAGCGTCTGATTACTTAATTTCTAGTAGAAACCTTGGGGCAGCATGAAGGTAAATTTTTGCTGAAGCTGGGTAAAACTGTGTGTGATCTTTACTGCATTACTTTCTGTTTTTTTACTTCCGCATTAATTTTTCGTAGTAGACCCTATTCAGCCCCCTTCTAGGGTAGAAATGATCCTACAAGTGGTATCAGAGCTAGGAACAAAAACTATTTTTAAATTTTTTTTAATGGCTTCTTTTAATAATGCTTTTGCTGAAGGACAGTCCATAGCTAGACCACCCATGTTTAATGGTGAATATGCATATTGGAAAACTAGAATGTAAATTTTTCTGAAAACCATAGATGCATGGAATATTGTTGAAACGTGATATAGCACACCAACAGTAATGGTAGATAATCAAGAAGTTGATAAACCTACAAATCAATGGACAGATCTTGAAAATAAAGTGCAAACTGCTAAAGTTATGAATTCTATTATTTTCTCATTAGATCAAATTTAATTTAATCGAGTCTCACATTGACTAACTGCACAGGAAATCTGGCACACGCTTGAAGTGACTCATGAAGGAACCTCTCAGGTTAAAGAATCTCACCTTGCCATGCTTAGTAGCGAGTACGAGAACTTCACAATGGCAAAGGATGAAAGTGTCAAAAAACTGTATGGACGGCATTCTAATCTTGTATACAAATCAAAATACCTAGGAAGACCATACACAGAACTGGAAAGATTCTCAGAATTCTTCCAAGAAATTTTGAAGCAAAGGTGACTGCCATCCAAGAGTCAAAGGATCTGAAACAGGTTAAAGTTGAAGAAGTCATCGGAAACCTCACCACTTATGAGCTAAAAATCAAATTCAAGGAAGAACGTGAAGGAGGAGATACGCAAAAGAAATCAATAGCTCTCGAAGGAATGATGGAAAGTGAAGATGATGATGAAGGAGCAGCTGAAGTGGCACTCATAATAAAGAGATTCAAAAGGTGGAATCACAAATATGGAAATCCTGCCCTAAATCAACAACCGAAGAGAAGAATCGTCAAAGTTCTAGACAACTCAGAAAAGTAGGAGATCATTTGTCACAAGTGCAATAAACCTGGTCATGTCAAGTCAAATTGTCCTCAAAATCAAATCAGCAAAGGAAAGAAACCGAAAAGGAGAAGTTTTGCAGCAACTTGAGATGAAAGTGATGAAGATGATAATGAAAGCACTAGCAGTGAGAGTGAAAAAGCAAATCCGTGTCTTCTAGGAGAAACAAGTGACAGCAATGATGACGGGCTAAGCGAGGTATCAAAACTTACTCACGCGCAATTACTTATATATTTTCATGAAGTAAATGGCTGTTTTGAAAGACTTAGGGAAAAGTATGCTAAAATTGAATCACAAAAAGATAGTTTGATAGAACTAAATAAGCAGCTTGATCAATTGGTTCAAAACTATAGAAATAAGAGCCTTAAGTATGATAAGTGTCCATCATTTGAAGAGGAAATAAAAATAAGAAACTAGAATTAAATCACTTGAAAATGAAATTCTGATTTTGAATGAAAGTGAAAATATTAGGAGAGAAAATTCTATTAAAAAGTGCACTTTGTTATTGAATGAAAATGAATCTCTTAAGTCACAAGTCCAACAATTGTCTACAACTTTAGGAAAATTCTCCAAAGGAGAAAGATCACTAAATATGCTATTAGGAAAAAAAACTATTAATACTATTAGACAAGGACTTGGGTATACTCAATTTGAAAAAGGTAGAAGTGAAATTAATCGTGTCAATCCTAAGTGCATGATTTTTGGAAAAATTGGACACAATCAAAATAATTGCTGGTATAGACCCAAACACACGAAAACAATACCAATTTGGGTTCCTAAAGGCACGAATGTAAAATCCTTTAAAGTCAAACAAATCTGGGTGCCAAAAGGAACAAACATAGACTGTCTTGGTTCGACACAAACTTGTTTTTCAAATTTGTTTGTCACTAACAATCATGGACCTATAAAAACAAATAGGTCACTAAACTCTTTTATCATGTAAGTGTGTTGGCAGGCTAAGGAACAGCAAGAGTGGTACCTGAATTCTGGCTGTTCCAGGCACATGACGGGCGACAAATCAAAGCTCCTTAGCCTAGAGAAGTACAAAGGTGGTAGAGTCACAATGGGCAACAACGATAAATGTAAAATTATCGGTAAAGGTAAAGTAGGTACTGGTACATTTACCTTAAATGATGTATTATATGTTGAAAATCTGCACCATAATCTGATTTCAATCAGCCAGTTATGTGATAAGGGAATGAATGTTGTTTTTGATTCTGATTTGTGCAAAAGAGTTGACCAATCATCAAAAGAAACATTATTTTCAGGTAAGAGGAAAGGTAATATATACTCTCTATCTTTTGATGATCTTACTCTTTCAAAATGTTTGGTAGCTAAGGATGAAGAAGTAAACTTATGGCATAGACGATTAGGACATGCTAGCATGAATCTGTTAAACAAATTAAAATTAAAAGATTTGGTAAGAGGTTTACCATCTCATGATTTCAAAATAGAAACTCTATGTAAAGCATGTACTATGGGAAAATCTAAAAAATCATCTTTTCATGCCAAGAACACTGTAAGTACTTCCAGAGTTCTTGAACTAGTTTATATGGATCTGTTTGGACCTAATGATATTGCAAGTTTAGGTGGTAAGAGATATTGTTATGTATTGGTTGATGATTACTCTAGATATACGTGGGTATACTTCTTAGCTAAAAAATCAGAAACTTTCTCATACTTCACTAAATTCACAAAATTAATTCAAATGAAAAAGGAGTTTCTATTATTTCGCTAAGAAGTGATCATGCTGGAGAATTTGAAAATTATGAATTTGAAATTTTTTGTGATGAAAATGGATTTAAACATGAATTCTCTGCCCCACGTACTCCATAGCAAAATGTGGTAGTCGAGAGAAAGAATCGAACCTTATAAGAGTTGGCTAGATCTATGATAAATGAGTATGAACTACCCTTGTCCTTTTGGGAAGAGGCAGTAAATATAGCTTGTTATGTAATGAATAGAGTCATGATTAGGCCGATTCTTAAGAAAACACCATATGAACTATGGTTCAACAAAAAGCCAAACATTGCATATTTCAATAAATTTGGCTGTCCATGTTTTATTCTCAATACAGGTGATCAACTGGGAAAATTTGAGCCAAAAGCTGACGAAGGCATGTTCATGGGATACTCTTCCTGTAACGACCCGCATTTTTGACCGTTCAAGTCGACAATAATCCACACATGTCCAACTCAAACCGTTCAAAAAGGCAGATGGTTATTGGGGTTAAATAAGAAAAGGAAAGAAAGAACAGAAGCAAACTCAGAATCTTGCAGCGGAAGGAACAAGATATAATAATAAAATAACAGTTCATGAAGCTGTTAAATAAATAAATTTGATTATTATTATACATCATAAATCAGAGTTACATACATATCAGAGATAAAACAACAATGCAGCGGAAAAATATTACAATAGTAGAATACAAATGATGTAATACCAAACTCCGTCTTCGTCCTCCAGAATATACCTTCAACCTAATCTGAAATGCTCAGGCTGACCCGAGCGTAATGAAAAGACAAAACACTCGAGTCAGGACTAAAATATCTCATGTAGGTTAAATCGAATAAGTAAATATGAGTGCGACGGCGTCGGAGATGTTTACGGGTTTTAGACACCTCCTATCCAGTGTCAACGTGAGTGCAATAACTTAAGAGATGTTACGGGATTTTCCATCTCTCAAGGATCCGTTAAACTATCTACTATGTAGTACAATACGCTATTATAATATGTCTACATTAAAGTAAAAGTATTAAAATAGCGTTAAGCCATGGCCCATTCCACCCTTAACACAGTTTATATTCCCAAGAGCATATACAAGACCGTAGTTTCCCCAAAACCGGAAGTCACCAGAGGGCAATCCATATACTCAAGGTACAAACCAAAATCGTAGTGGTCACGAATAGGATAATCAGTATGACAAGGTACATGAGGCAATACCAACTAGGATACTAGTAGTTGCCTGATCCGGACTGATGTTGGGCATAGCAGCTACTACCCCAACACCGCGAAACAACACTCCCAAATCGCGGGGTGCACCCAAATCGAATCACAAAAGTAATAGACATGGTATCGAAGGAGTGTGTCCGCTAGAGATGGCGATCCTCAATGGCCCGGCGCGGCTCCTGTTTTAGTCATGTCAGGGGTCATCCAAAATCGTTCTCTTTCTTCAAATCAACACGTTCACCAAAACCATCCACTTCATTCTGGATCAACACTCCACGTGCATTAGTTATTAAAGTGGTTTTCGGTATCGACAGAGAGTATGTCCATATCCGATCCCGGTCTCTTTAATAACTACGTTATATTTTTCACACCGGTTCGATCTTTTACATTTTCAAATCGATTCATAATTGATATCAAAATATCATATTCGCTTTAAAATCAAATCCATTTCAAATATCATCATATCTATTCAAGATGTAAGATTCCGTTTCAAAATCATTTTTCGCCTCAATATCTCATTTCGATTTCAAAATCATTTTTCGCCTCAAAATCTCATTTCGATTTCAAAATCCCTTTTCGCCTCAAAATCTCATTTTGATTTAAAAATCACTTTTCGTCTCAAAATCTCATTTCGATTTCAAAATCACTTTTCGCCTCAAAATCTCATTTCGATTTCACATAAACTCGAATTCCAAAATTTAAAATTTAATCAAATCTCAAATCATCAATTTCAACTCGATTCAGCTTCTCAATAAACCATTTCAAATTATCAATTTCAAATACATATTTGAACCACAAAATAAACAATTTCACTTTCAATATATTTCGAAACTTTAAATATTTCACATTTCAAAACAGCTCATATATTTATATAAGAATATAAGATTCGCTTTAAAACCATTTCGTATTCAAATTAGAATATGCTTCAAGTTAAACATCCGTATTAAGTAGTTTACTTAATTTATGGAACAATTCCAATTCAATAAACTTAGATTCACATTCGGATTTCAAGAATTCATTTAAGTATTACATTCCAAATCAATTTCAGTTCAAATCACATTCAAATCAATTTTATCTTCAAATTTAATTCAATAGTTTCAATTTAGTCCAATTCACAAATTTCTTTGAATTTCAATTAAATTCCAAATTAATTAAATCTCAATTTCAAATCAATTTTCAATTCCAAACTCAACTTGAAATATCATTTTATATAAATTTTCTTAGAAATATTCAGAGTTCGATTAAAAGTCCAATCTTTTAAAACAAATCAACTTTTGAAAATTTACGCCGTATTTCGATTTTTTTCTTAAAATCTAAACTTCGAATAATTAAACAATTTCATTTACCAAGTTTAACTTCCAACATTTCGAGCTTCAATTCAAAATAATTCAATTTCCATAAATTGGATTTTTATTCTTAAAATCAATTCATTTAAATAATTTCAAAACAACTTTTTTAAAATCATTTAATTTAACCAACCCGGTGTCCGTATATAATTTCCTAACCTATGGCCAAGTGGATAATTATTTCAATTTTAATTTCAAGGATGGACATATATCATTTCAATCCAAATAGTTGTCATAGGTATATCATTTCAACCTATTTCTTAATTTATTCGAAATGATTCAGTTTACAGTTTTATATGCAATAAACAATATACATGATGATAGCATGATATATCAAAATATATAAACAACCAATATTGACCAATAGCATCCATCACAATCAATCAACCATAAAGCCAATAACATTCACAACAACTTCATAATTATCAATATCAGGTAATTTGATCGCAATTAAATTTTAACTTCAATTTGACTGTCAATTTAATTTTCAACGGTGAATTCAAATGAGAATCTATATGACAATTTAAATTTTTATCAAACAACGACAAATAAATCCATATTACTTCATAATGTCAGATTTAACTACCATAAAGATATTCAGTCAATTGTGAGCGTATAAACACTCACCTTGATTTTCAATTTTAAATCAAATCGAACGACGTTCGATTTAACCTAAAATTTTAGTTAGCTTCAAATGTCTCCAAATCAATTCCATGATGTAGAGCTCGTCGCCACGATTCCAACGCAAAAAGTTTCACGCGTTTTCGACCTCGTATGAAAAAGATATGAATTTTCAAAGTTTGTATACAAATATATATATATATATATAATTTTTTTTTTTTTTTTTATACCAGATCAGATTCTGGCCGTTCAATCTTGCTGGCTTCAGATCTGGACCGCCCCTTCATCTTCCTCTTCAACGTGATAAATACGTACAACACAAACCCATAGCCGCCTTTACTCCATGAATTTTCACGACCAAACCGAGCAACTTGAAGACGATCAGGTTACACCACTTCGAAGCCACCGCCTTACTCCACCTTCACCTGGAATAGCTTGAAGCTCGGCCTCCTCCTCTGCCTCGAATTGCGTGAAAAACGCAGCCCCTTCGTGCTCGATTTCCCGTTGACTCGAAGCTCCGTTTTCGATCATCTCCGTATGGATTTGAAGCTCTCGTCGTGCTCTACAACTTTCGTGTTGGAAGTTTTCTCTAATTATCGACGGATTTTGAGTAATTGAGGGGAGAAGATTCGTGCATTTCTGGCCATTGAAGTATAAGTGGCGGCTGGCTTGAAACCCTAGCCTTTGTTTGCAAATTGTGAAATGGAGGGCCTTTTATAAGAAATTGCAAAACACTATTCACCCGAAATTTTCCGAACTCCAAACGAAGCGTGCCGGCTGGCGTTTCTAAGGTTTACCCCACGTTCCGGACACAATGGAATAGGTTTCGGAAGCTAATTCGATCGTATGTGTGAGTTATGGCAATAAACGATTGATTTAAATTAAACCGATTTAAACCGACTTCGATGCGTTTTAATTCGTACCGGACAAACGGTAAATCCAATCGACTTGAAATTGGAAACCTTACCATAATATGACATTACGGATCCGATGAAACTAGTTTCGTCCAAATCCGAGACTTTTTGAAAAATGACTATTTTCTCTCGCCGAATTAATATTAAAAACAATTCGATGCGTTTAGAGCTGCCACGGTCAAACGATAACTCCGATTGCTACAAAAATTGAAATCCGACAATAACAAACTATTGCGGATCCAATGGAACAAGTTTCGTTCAATTCTGAGACTGTTCGAAAAATGTCTATTTTTCAGTCGATAATTAAATATTAAAATATTCAATTTTCACAAATTAACTTTAAATTCAATTTTAAAAGTTCTATAACATTACTATAACTCCAATATGAAAAGATAAAATTTTACAAATCATTTTCAATCATATTCAACTCGACTTTCAATTATTTCTGAAATTTAACTTATTAAATTATCGATTTAATTGTCTAATTAAATCCAATATTCGAAAAATAAATTATTCGCCTGTTTAATTTCAATATAAAATTCTCAATTTTAAATTATTAACTTTTAAATCAAATTTCAATTGTTCACCGTAATTAACAATCTTTTACAATGCAGTTTTCCATTATAAATCCAATATAAAAGATTATATTAGATTCAGCGTTCAATTATATTGTAATTCAAATTTAAGTTATTTAATTCCAAATGAATTCTTTTATTTCGATTTACACTTTCATTATTGAATCAACCATTTACTTATACATTATTATCAATAGTTTATAATTCATTTACTTTCATTTTCTTCAGCTATCATCTTATTTAAATTCACAGTAATATTAAATTACATTCATTTACGTTGATTCCCATATTATAACTTCAATATTAAATGCAACATTTTATTTATTTCGTTGTTTACAATCAAATTCAATTCATTATTTACATTCACTACAAGTTAACATCCATATTTAATTTACAAATAAGTTATTTCAGAATTCAGTTTTGTATTTTAACTTGCAATTCACTTTTAACAACACAAAATTTTATTTCCTTCGGATTTTTATCTAAAATTTTCATTTTAATTCGTATTTTTAAAGTGTTAAAAATACGGGTCGTTACATTCTCCCCCACTTAAAACTTTTCGTCCTCGAAAAGGAACGGAGAAGGGGAAACCATCATTTAGATATAATTCATTCAAAATATTCGACTTATTTGCAAAATTTAGTTATAGGATTTTTTTTTCTCAAAATTTTCTAACTCCCGGATTTTTGAAAAATTTCGGCAGCACCTCCTTTGCGCGGCTAGGACCGAAAAATTTCACATGGTAATAATTGCATGATATACATCTCATTACAAGAATGAGGCATCCCAAACCATGGGGAACACAATAATATACCACAATATAAACTGTAATCCGAGAACATACCTATTATTAAGCGTTTATTTGCATTTTAACTTACATTTTGCATTTAGCGCAGAAGCGAGCTCCACAAGCGAAGCGCAACCCCTTTGCTACCTACTAAAATGCTCAATAACCAAGTTAGAACCATGCATATAAAGATAGATCGATATACTTAGCATAAACTACATACATATACATTTTTAACTTCAAAACTGAAATTTTTAAATTCAGGACAGCGAACAAATCCCAGTTTTTGGTCATCTAAACGATAAAATTTTAAAATGCAATCTAAACAAAAGTTGTTGCATTCGTTTCAGGCTTTCCGGAATGTCCAAAATCATTGAATTCGGACCTTCCGTTCAAAAGTTACGACCGTTTTACTAAAATCACACGCCTCGGCCTGGGCAATGAATTGCGCAGGTCAGCGACGTTTGGTCACGTTTTTGACCTTCTAAACGACAGCAAAACAGCAAATGCTTAAAACAAAAGTTTTAGCTTAAGTTCTAAGCTTTCCAGAAAGTGCAAGATCATCAAAATCCGATGCACCAGTAAAAAGTTATGGCGAGAATACTAAGGGTATGTACTACTGATTTTACTTATTTTTACACAGGACAGCGAGTAACATTCAAGTTTTAACCTAGTAGACGAAGGAATTTTGCCAAGACACTCTAAATAACAGTTGTGCTATATTTTCTAAGCTTTCCGAAAAGTCTAAGATCGTCGAATTTCGTCCAGCCATTTAAATGTTATGGTTGTTTTCGTTTCAGCATATATTGGACAATTTTGGATTTTTCCAAAATTTGCTTTTATTATTTCAAAGTACAAACCATCAAACTTCAAATCTTCTAAAGAAACAATCATAAACACAAAGTCGTTTATTTTCTTATTTATCAATGAAATAAGTTTACATTCGATTTTTTTTCCGATTTATTCAAGTTTGTTTCATTCATAATTTAAATTTAAGTCAATTTGCTTCAATTTAATTTGAATTCAATTATATTTAATTTCACTTTGCTTCAAATTTGAATTTAATTATTTGAAATTTTTATTCCGTTTATTCAATTCCATTTACACTACTGAATTCTATTTAATCAATTACCATCCAACTAACAACCAATGCATATCAACATTAACATCCATCCAAAATCTACACTAAATCAATTATACATTTCCAAGTCAAAATTTTAATTTCATGCACTTCCAAGTTTATTGACATTTAGTTTCATTCAAATCTAATTAGTTTTTCATTTACTAATTTTATATTTTATTAATTTTAAATTTAATTCATTTTACAACTTAAATTTTCTTTATATTTACAACTATCAATAGATCTTCACAATTTATTATTCGCAATCACACTTGTATATTATTCATTTACTTATCCATATTAGCATTTTAAACTTTTTTAAGTATTTGGTAAGTTATAGCTATGCAAATAGAATGTAGTTAAACAATATACAACTTCTTTTCATTCAATTCGAGTGTTATACCTATTAAATAAATTTCCAATTTATTATTTTCCAAATTAAGGGTTACTCCTACAATTTTAATTTTTTTTTTTTTAACACTTAAATTCAATTTCACCTTTTTCAATTCATAAGTTTCTAACAATTCAAGATTTACTTTAGTTTAATGATTAAAATCATTCCTTATTAGAGAACTTAAGAATTTCAACACCGGATTCGATTAAACCCTTTTTTTTTAAATATATATATATATATATATACACTAATATCTTTATATCTCAAATCATACTTTTAGAAGAATTTTAATCAGCATTGAAATATATATATATATACTTATTTTCATTACATACTTTAGAAAATTTCAATTCAATTTCTATTTAATCCAAAAGAGTACAGTTTCTAGTTTATTTCAATAGTTTAAAGTCATTAAATATTAAAGAACTTAAGAATTTCAACTCCGGTTTCATTTCAAATCAAGTTTGAAATAATATATACTTATATTAATGTATATCAAGTCATACTATAGAGAATACAAAATAAAATTCAATTTTTAATCAAAACAGGGTTTAGAAAAACTATTAAGTGATCTCCCCCACTTGGACTCTCGAAAATAAAGTCGATGATGTGTGCACTCATCACCGGAATCATTTTCTAGTGTCAAGAGGGGAGTATAACACTTACTTCATTTGAAAATCCTTTGAAAACAATTTCTAATCGAATATACTATCATATAATACTTATATTATACATTTCAAATTTTTGTTAATAAATTTTCAAAACACCGGAATTTAAATTCTCCATCTTAATTTAAATTCATTTTTATTTCATTTTATTTACCATTTATATTCATTGTCAATCATATTTACAAGTTTCATTTCTTAAAATCATTTAATAGTCAATAGTTAGAAATATTGACTAATCAACAATAAACGATGATAATCTAATATTATCATCTCTAACAAATACAATCAAAATTTATAAATTTTCAAGATAAGTCTTTTATATATAGAATATAATCCAAAACAATATTATGTCAATCTGTCCTATTCGAGTGTTTAGAAATTCCTATCGATGCCTTGGCGTCCCAAGTACCAACCAGAATTCATAAATACTCAACGGAACAAATTAACACAATATAAAATCATTTTTATATCAAAATTACAAATACGCTCTCTCATATACACTCAACTCATTCATATAGTTTACCTCTATTTCAATGAGTTATTCCCCACAAGAGCCAAGGTTTATCGCTAAACCAAAGCTCTGATACCAACTGTAACGACCCGCATTTTTGACCGTTCAAGTCGACAATAATCCACACATGTCCAACTCAAACCGTTCAAAAAGGCAGATGGTTATTGGGGTTAAATAAGAAAAGGAAAGAAAGAACAGAAGCAAACTCAGAATCTTGCAGCGGAAGGAACAAGATATAATAATAAAATAACAGTTCATGAAGCTGTTAAATAAATAAATTTGATTATTATTATACATCATAAATCAGAGTTACATACATATCAGAGATAAAACAACAATGCAGCGGAAAAATATTACAATAGTAGAATACAAATGATGTAATACCAAACTCCGTCTTCGTCCTCCAGAATATACCTTCAACCTAATCTGAAATGCTCAGGCTGACCCGAGCGTAATGAAAAGACAAAACACTCGAGTCAGGACTAAAATATCTCATGTAGGTTAAATCGAATAAGTAAATATGAGTGCGACGGCGTCGGAGATGTTTACGGGTTTTAGACACCTCCTATCCAGTGTCAACGTGAGTGCAATAACTTAAGAGATGTTACGGGATTTTCCATCTCTCAAGGATCCGTTAAACTATCTACTATGTAGTACAATACGCTATTATAATATGTCTACATTAAAGTAAAAGTATTAAAATAGCGTTAAGCCATGGCCCATTCCACCCTTAACACAGTTTATATTCCCAAGAGCATATACAAGACCGTAGTTTCCCCAAAACCGGAAGTCACCAGAGGGCAATCCATATACTCAAGGTACAAACCAAAATCGTAGTGGTCACGAATAGGATAATCAGTATGACAAGGTACATGAGGCAATACCAACTAGGATACTAGTAGTTGCCTGATCCGGACTGATGTTGGGCATAGCAGCTACTACCCCAACACCGCGAAACAACACTCCCAAATCGCGGGGTGCACCCAAATCGAATCACAAAAGTAATAGACATGGTATCGAAGGAGTGTGTCCGCTAGAGATGGCGATCCTCAATGGCCCGGCGCGGCTCCTGTTTTAGTCATGTCAGGGGTCATCCAAAATCGTTCTCTTTCTTCAAATCAACACGTTCACCAAAACCATCCACTTCATTCTGGATCAACACTCCACGTGCATTAGTTATTAAAGTGGTTTTCGGTATCGACAGAGAGTATGTCCATATCCGATCCCGGTCTCTTTAATAACTACGTTATATTTTTCACACCGGTTCGATCTTTTACATTTTCAAATCGATT
The DNA here is from genome assembly GCA_030737815.1 of Allium fistulosum. NCBI lineage: Eukaryota > Viridiplantae > Streptophyta > Magnoliopsida > Asparagales > Amaryllidaceae > Allium > Allium fistulosum. Next base: position 324,675,051 of record CM060903.1, on the reverse strand, counting down.
CATAATTGATATCAAAATATCATATTCGCTTTAAAATCAAATCCATTTCAAATATCATCATATCTATTCAAGATGTAAGATTCCGTTTCAAAATCATTTTTCGCCTCAATATCTCATTTCGATTTCAAAATCATTTTTCGCCTCAAAATCTCATTTCGATTTCAAAATCCCTTTTCGCCTCAAAATCTCATTTTGATTTAAAAATCACTTTTCGTCTCAAAATCTCATTTCGATTTCAAAATCACTTTTCGCCTCAAAATCTCATTTCGATTTCACATAAACTCGAATTCCAAAATTTAAAATTTAATCAAATCTCAAATCATCAATTTCAACTCGATTCAGCTTCTCAATAAACCATTTCAAATTATCAATTTCAAATACATATTTGAACCACAAAATAAACAATTTCACTTTCAATATATTTCGAAACTTTAAATATTTCACATTTCAAAACAGCTCATATATTTATATAAGAATATAAGATTCGCTTTAAAACCATTTCGTATTCAAATTAGAATATGCTTCAAGTTAAACATCCGTATTAAGTAGTTTACTTAATTTATGGAACAATTCCAATTCAATAAACTTAGATTCACATTCGGATTTCAAGAATTCATTTAAGTATTACATTCCAAATCAATTTCAGTTCAAATCACATTCAAATCAATTTTATCTTCAAATTTAATTCAATAGTTTCAATTTAGTCCAATTCACAAATTTCTTTGAATTTCAATTAAATTCCAAATTAATTAAATCTCAATTTCAAATCAATTTTCAATTCCAAACTCAACTTGAAATATCATTTTATATAAATTTTCTTAGAAATATTCAGAGTTCGATTAAAAGTCCAATCTTTTAAAACAAATCAACTTTTGAAAATTTACGCCGTATTTCGATTTTTTTCTTAAAATCTAAACTTCGAATAATTAAACAATTTCATTTACCAAGTTTAACTTCCAACATTTCGAGCTTCAATTCAAAATAATTCAATTTCCATAAATTGGATTTTTATTCTTAAAATCAATTCATTTAAATAATTTCAAAACAACTTTTTTAAAATCATTTAATTTAACCAACCCGGTGTCCGTATATAATTTCCTAACCTATGGCCAAGTGGATAATTATTTCAATTTTAATTTCAAGGATGGACATATATCATTTCAATCCAAATAGTTGTCATAGGTATATCATTTCAACCTATTTCTTAATTTATTCGAAATGATTCAGTTTACAGTTTTATATGCAATAAACAATATACATGATGATAGCATGATATATCAAAATATATAAACAACCAATATTGACCAATAGTGTCAAGACCCGCAAATCCGTCTTCCGAAAACCCGACACTGCTACGTCCACTGTAGCAATTGCCGAACAATCGGATGGCGAAAACGCGAAACTTTAATATTTAAAAGAAGAGGAGGAAGAGAAGATAGAAGAAAAAGAGAAGAAGAACAACAAAACAACAACAGATACAGAATAGAGACAATATCAGAATCTCACATATCGCAGCGGAATAATATACAATAGATAACACTAGTCTTTTAAAAACAAAGAACTATATCAGTTTATACATACATCAATCAGAGTCAATATACAACAATGGACAGTTATACAAACTTGTCCTCATACAGAATACACAGCGGAATAAATACTATCAGATACAAATACTACGTCTCGTCATCCAGCTTATCTCCAAAGCTCCAGAATATCCAGAATATCCTGATAATCTAACTCTAGACTGCCCGTGTGGAAATTTGTGGGCACCCAGAGTTTAGAAGGGAACAATAAACTCCGAGTCAGTCATGGTGACTGGTGTGAGATCGTAAAACAGTTATTCTTTAAAAATAAACAGCAGAGAATTTTAAAGTCAATTCGAAATGCTTTTGGAAAATGAAACTACCATAAGACCTCCCGCCACACACACAATGCAAACGCAGACTTGGAGGAGATTTCTTCTTATGATAGTCAAAGATGCTTACTACGCAAAAATCAAATTCTTTTTGATATTATTATTAGTGCATAGTGTAGAAAAACATTTCGAAAGTAGAATATAAATCTTAGCCAGCATAGGTACCATTATAGTATGCTTGCTATAGCTACCATATTAAATGGCAGGTTCTACAACTAAAACCGTACAAGTCTCGTATTGTTTCTTTGGATTTCCAACAAATGGTCAGGCTAAGGAACTTCCTATCCACGATGGGTACGTCCCTGGAATAGACGACCCGAGAATCTAACGTTACGGTTAGATCTCTGCCAACACAAGGCCGGGTTACCTCTGCAAAAATAGGTAACTACTGACACGCGTATGCCATCCCCCGATCGTCACCGATCTTCCCGAGGATCCCCGATTCGCAACAAACCACATAGATAATAATAATGCAGTAACCACAGAGGTTAAGTATCTGGGCTCCATACCATGATACCACCTTTATCCAGAAGGAATGACATACACTAAGGGGCGCTACTCCCTAGAACCTTGCTGCATTCGTCCTGTTTCGACCATTTCCGGGGTGTGAGGCTCGACGAAGTCTCGTCCACAAAGCTACGCTTTCTCAAAAAGCCCTGCTTCGGGTCAAACAAAATGATCAACCTATGATCACAAAGATATAAGATCAAACAAATGATCATATCACAAATGATCAAACACTGATCATTTCACAGCAACACTCAGTATGCCACGTTACCAAATTGGGATATATCGCTGATGAATTTCAACTACATAACCTCTGAGCTCGTACGTCTCAGAGAAGGGTGTTAAGCTAAGAGAATAAATTCTCCGCCACCAACAGAAATGTATTTGAAAGAAATCAGCTTTATATCTCAAATTGTAACGTCAGACACACAATCCATACAAGTCTGTTCCGGGATCGAACAGAACCGAAGGCACTTCTCACGAAGCCCTTGCATATCCGGATAATTTTCAATCACGTCAGGACTTCCCGTCACTAAGGGTGATAAAACCTCTAAATCGAAGATCAGTCGATGTAGAGTAACTCGACGGTAATCCTTCCGTTTTCAAAAATATCCGGTCTTCAACACCGGTCTTCAATTGCGATTCATAACGACGTATCACATATTCGGAATGGGTTATACGACCCCATGGTCCTTTCCCGGTTAACCCGAATAGTGAGCGATTATTCAAAAATAAGTGTGGCATTCAAATTCATCCAATTCACAACAAATACCTATCTAAAGGTAATTATTGACAGTCGGTTATTTAACTATCAATAAAGATGCGCAACATCATCAGATTCCAAATAATTTTCCCAAAATATTTTATCTTCCAAAATATCTTTACTAGATATATAATTTCCACACTTAACCGTTTGAAACAAATTTTCAAATGTTCACTTTTCAATTTATCTTTAAAAGATAAAATCTTTAAACAGTTCACTTCATATTGGAAAAGCATTTCCATACTTATTTAAAAATAAGTAATTCACAAATCATTTATTTTCAACACTTAGAAAATATTCGATATACTTAAATCAAATTAAGTATATATTCATTCTTTAAGGAAATCATAAATTTCAACATCTATTTGAGTCAAAACGAATGTTGCGTAAAACATCGTTACGACGACTCGAAATCACTAGTATAGGGATTCGGATTTAGATAGATATATAAATCCCAATACTACAACAAAACATTTCCTTTCGGAAATCATTTACTATAACAACAGTGTTATAGTCCACCATTTCCTTAAATTTCTCGAAAACGTCTATTTCAACAAGAACTGCGGAAATCTATGCTTTCGATTCATAATACATTTTAAAACATCTTTAAAATGTTTAACTTCATTTTTTAATATCACTTCTTCAAAAACGTATCCATTTTACTTAACAATATATTCACTGTCCAAAATCGTGCATATATCTTCTTTAATAACCTTCTATAATTCACTTATCAAATTTAATCAATTCCGAATTTATAAACACGGTTATAAATTCTATTTCCATTTTAATAACAACTTCGACTTATAAATCTTCTTTTATTAACTTCTATATTCAACTCATCAAAATAAGTGATTCCGGATTTATAAACAACTTTTATAAATTTCAATTCTATTCTTCTAACAACTTCGATTTATAAATTCCTTTTATTAACAAATTCAATTTATAACTCGATATAAATATCACAAGTCCATATTATAAGTTAATAACTTATCATTCATTTTCAACTTCACAATTTATAAGTCTATAAATTTCATTCACTTACGGATTCCATAATATTTCATTTTTCACACTTATAAAAACTCATTTTAAAATTTCACCATTCTTAATTTTGTGGATATCAATTTCCTAAATCTTTTATATAAACCGTTTACAGAAATTTAAAAATCTCAATTTAAACCATTTCATAAATCAGTCAACTATTTATTCCAAAAATAACTTTTTGGTTATATTTCCCAAATCTATAGATTTTTGTAACTTTAAAATTTGAACGTTTATTTATTTAAAATAAATCACTTCAAAAATCCCATAAAACGTGTATTTTCAAAAATCACTTTAAAATCTTTTTAAAGTAACAGTCGTTATTTTTACATTTCAAAACTGAATCCGATGATGCAACAGCATCGATTAGTCCATCACAACAGTCAATATCATATATCATCATATGATAGCAGAATATATCACAATATCTGTAAATAAGTAAATACAGTTGAGGAATCCAGTTGGATCCCTCCAACCTGTTTCCCTACATCCAAAGATGTTAGCACAATACCAATTCCGCTCCAGTACGGAATTATCGCGGTATATAGGTTTTTATAAATCCGCTTACTAACGGCGCAATAGGGTCTCATCCGCTATACGAGGCGGGAAATCATCAATCCAATATATACATATGCCAATATGTATATATTGCTATATATAGATATATCCTATTATATCTAATAGCACATTCAACATAGCAATCATATCAAACAATCAATAACTATCAAACAAAATTAAATCTGAGTGAGAAAATAATCTCACCTTTGCTTTTAATTTGCAATCCCATTTCCATTTTTGATCATTTCTTCACGGCTTAACCTTGTATAACAATTTATACAATTCTATTAATTTTTGAATCAATTTACAATGAATTATCATCTGTCAATTTATTTAAACCAAAAATTTAATTTTATCGAATGATTTATTTTTTTTAACCAATTTCTTTTTAAATTAAAATAGATATTTCTTAACTTAAATTAGTACTTTTAATTTTAAACCAATCCCTCTTAAATAAATTTATTTAACAAAAATTTAAATTCAAAACTAATCTTCCTTTAAAAAATTTAAATTATCCAATTCTGTTTAATAAATTTTTCTAACTATTAAAAATCTTTCTATCTACGTATATATGAATTTAAACTTTGCGAATTTAAACTAAAAAGTAAATATATTTCTGTAAATCAAATATTTTATAACTTACTGTATTTTAAATACTGGGACATCTATATATTTTTTTCTTTACTGTTTAACATATATACATTAAATACTAATATGATAAAATTCCTTTTAGACCAGATATATATATAGCTATTAGCGTAAAATAGAACAAAGTTGATTATATATCTTTCTCAAAAATATATTTCCTTTTCTTTCTATCATACATTCATGCATATGAAGTTAAATAAAATAACTGGAAATCCCTTACTGTAAATCAATTTATTCTTCACTGTAAAATTTATTGAAATTAAAAATAATTTAGTTATACCTCTCTGCAAATCTGAAAACTACAGTGACCCACTACGCTTGCCGGACCCTAAATCGAACAGCACTCCATCGCATTTGATGGCTTCATCGCGTGCAAACCCCAAATCCACGTCGTCGCCGAGCTTCGATGATCGCCGCCACTCGCGAGTGCGTGCGCCTGCCTCCCTTGAATCGCGGCCCCAATCGAGCACACGAAACCCAGACAGAAATCGCGAGCACACCCTTCACCTCGTTCGCCGTTGCCACGTGCGCTTGCTCGACTTCGAGCCACTACCTCGCGAAAACGAACTCGCCCATCCCGTTCGAACGCCTCCAGTTCCACACGCGACGCTTTCCTTTCAAGCTCGATCGAACGAATTGGGTTCGACTTCCTTCTCATATCAATACCTTTCGATTTGAATTGGAAAATTAAGAAATGGGGGCTCGAGCTGGAAACGAAACAGAAGCTGAGAGGGGAAACAGCCATTTGATTTTTTTTTTTGAGTTGTAGAATGAACGAGGATTTCGTCTTGTTTTTCTTTCGGCCATTGAATTGTTTTATCTCAGAGGATTTTGAACTGATAAGGAAGAGGGGAGAACGAAATAATGTTGTCTTGTACGAGAGGAGGCAACTAGGTCGACGGAAATCAGATAATAGGGTGTGTTGATTTGAGTGTATAAATTTTTATATTTAAATTAAATCGGTTAATTATTGTCCAGATGTTTTTAACTCGTACGATCACACAATAGCTCTGAAAATTACAAAATTTGAAATCCGGCAATAATTCGATATTACGGACCCAATGAAACTGGTTTCGTCGAATTCCGAGACTGTTTGAAAATTGACTATTTTTAAATATCAATTCGAACTATAAAATTTCAAAACCGAACAAATCATTTTCAAACTCGATTCCGAAGCTTCGATTATCTTCAGTAATATAAATACGAATTTAAAAAGCTTTTCGAAATATTTTTCTTCAGCTGTAAATTGAAGATTTAAATTCTTATCCAGTTTTCAATAGATTAAATTATAAAATTTAATCGCCAAATTCTGAATTATATTCGAGCTTCAAATTAAATTACCGTTCAAATATTTAAAATAAATTAAATATTCTCAATTTAATTTGATCAAAATTCCGGGTCGTTACAGACTTCCCCCCTTAAAAGAATTTCGTCCTCGAAATTACAAGTTAGGAAAAAATGTCCTTAACTCGTCTACTATTTTTCACAATTCAATAGTTTTATCAATTCATCAAAACAAATCTTTTTACTAAAGATTCGTTATCAATTTAACTAAACTTTCCAACTCGAATTTTAAGTTTCAAACAACATTGTTTACCTTAACAATTCAAATTTAAATTCAAATTCAAATTTAAACTTTCAAAATTTTCTCAAAAATTTTCTAACGCCCTAAATTTTCGAAAAATTTCGCCAGCGTCTCCTTTGCGCGGCTAATACGGCACTACTACAGAATGTCCCTACGGACTCTCAGATTTCAAAAAGAAAAAGAAAAAGCCAAGCGGCTAGAGAGAAATCATCAAAAACTCATATAGAAATTCAAATACATACCTTTTTCGAGCAATTCGAATTATCTGTGAAATAAATTTTCCAATCCCTTTATACACCTGTATATCTTACTAGCCATTATATCTAGTTACATATATTCAAACCATTTCGTCCATTCAATTACAAAATTTTCAATATAACTGCTTATATCATCTTTAAGTTCGCTATTGAAGTTATATATCCATATCCATTCAGTTTTACATTTCTAATCTCATTTGAATTTAGTTTACCATTTCAACTAAATTTGGATTCAATTTACTTTCAATTCTGAAATATTGAATTTTATCAATTATCTGTCATTTACAACTGCACTATCTTAAATTAGTTCCAATTACTAATTCAAATTGATATCAATTCAAATTCGTTTCAACATTCAGTTTCAATTTGATTCACTTACAATTGTAAATTCCATTCATTTGAAATTTAAATTTTCAATTACCTTCTTGAATTCTATTCCAAGTTATAAATTCATTTACAATTTGAATTTCATTCCAATTATAAATTCACTTACAAATTCATATTTACAATTCCATTCATATGTGAATTCATCTCTTTATATTCTTAATTCACATTAAAAAATTCTCATTTGTTAAATGAATTCATTTTCAAATCTTTGGTTATTATTTTATTTCTCATTTTATAAGTTATATAACTTATACTTACTTTAATTCAACTTAAAATTCCTTAAGTTAAATTTATTCAATCTAAATTCACAACAACTTTGTATAAGTTATCAACTCATTTATTATTCTCATAAATACTTTTATATAGCATTCCAGAGTCTTAATAACATTTTCAAAACCATTTTGAAAACAATTCAAATTATCCTTTGAATTTCCAAAACAAAACCCAAATTTTTCAAACAACTTCCTTTTAAAACAATTTGGCAGCAATTTCTCTTTTGGAAACCCGAAAATAAACACCGGTGATGTCGCGATCATCATCGGGATTATTTTCCAGCGACCTAAAAGAGTTTAGAGCTTTTCATTTCTTCAAAACATTTTTCAAACCTTTAAAATTCATTTTCAAATCAAAAATGGTTTAAACTTTCCAAATCTCCAAAATTTTCAAACTCCTTTCAAAACTTTTCCAAAACTTCTCTGGAATTCCGTTTCAAATTACAAATCACATTTATAATTTATATTCTCAAATTTCATTCGTTTGTGAATTTATTTCTTAGCTTTGGAGTTACGATTTCAATTTCTTATTCAATTTCAATGATAATAATTTACTATTATTACCTCCTAACATCCATGCAACCATATACTATAGTAATTCATAGAAAATCGTTTCTTTTTTTATACAAAATAGATTTGGGTAAAATTATTTCATTCACCCTATTTAAAACAATGCTGTGTCAGTTTATCTTGTTTAGAGTTTAGAAACCCCTATCGATTACAGTTAGCTAGACTGCACCGACCAGAATCCATAAACAATCAACCGATAAGTCAACACAATACAAAACAATTTTATATTCAAATAACAAATACGCGCTCATATCTATTATTACACTCAACTCATTCTAGAGTACTACTGACTCTATCTCTAATGAGTAACACCCAACAGAGCAGGGTTGTCGCTTAACCATATGCTCTGATACCAAATGTCAAGACCCGCAAATCCGTCTTCCGAAAACCCGACACTGCTACGTCCACTGTAGCAATTGCCGAACAATCGGATGGCGAAAACGCGAAACTTTAATATTTAAAAGAAGAGGAGGAAGAGAAGATAGAAGAAAAAGAGAAGAAGAACAACAAAACAACAACAGATACAGAATAGAGACAATATCAGAATCTCACATATCGCAGCGGAATAATATACAATAGATAACACTAGTCTTTTAAAAACAAAGAACTATATCAGTTTATACATACATCAATCAGAGTCAATATACAACAATGGACAGTTATACAAACTTGTCCTCATACAGAATACACAGCGGAATAAATACTATCAGATACAAATACTACGTCTCGTCATCCAGCTTATCTCCAAAGCTCCAGAATATCCAGAATATCCTGATAATCTAACTCTAGACTGCCCGTGTGGAAATTTGTGGGCACCCAGAGTTTAGAAGGGAACAATAAACTCCGAGTCAGTCATGGTGACTGGTGTGAGATCGTAAAACAGTTATTCTTTAAAAATAAACAGCAGAGAATTTTAAAGTCAATTCGAAATGCTTTTGGAAAATGAAACTACCATAAGACCTCCCGCCACACACACAATGCAAACGCAGACTTGGAGGAGATTTCTTCTTATGATAGTCAAAGATGCTTACTACGCAAAAATCAAATTCTTTTTGATATTATTATTAGTGCATAGTGTAGAAAAACATTTCGAAAGTAGAATATAAATCTTAGCCAGCATAGGTACCATTATAGTATGCTTGCTATAGCTACCATATTAAATGGCAGGTTCTACAACTAAAACCGTACAAGTCTCGTATTGTTTCTTTGGATTTCCAACAAATGGTCAGGCTAAGGAACTTCCTATCCACGATGGGTACGTCCCTGGAATAGACGACCCGAGAATCTAACGTTACGGTTAGATCTCTGCCAACACAAGGCCGGGTTACCTCTGCAAAAATAGGTAACTACTGACACGCGTATGCCATCCCCCGATCGTCACCGATCTTCCCGAGGATCCCCGATTCGCAACAAACCACATAGATAATAATAATGCAGTAACCACAGAGGTTAAGTATCTGGGCTCCATACCATGATACCACCTTTATCCAGAAGGAATGACATACACTAAGGGGCGCTACTCCCTAGAACCTTGCTGCATTCGTCCTGTTTCGACCATTTCCGGGGTGTGAGGCTCGACGAAGTCTCGTCCACAAAGCTACGCTTTCTCAAAAAGCCCTGCTTCGGGTCAAACAAAATGATCAACCTATGATCACAAAGATATAAGATCAAACAAATGATCATATCACAAATGATCAAACACTGATCATTTCACAGCAACACTCAGTATGCCACGTTACCAAATTGGGATATATCGCTGATGAATTTCAACTACATAACCTCTGAGCTCGTACGTCTCAGAGAAGGGTGTTAAGCTAAGAGAATAAATTCTCCGCCACCAACAGAAATGTATTTGAAAGAAATCAGCTTTATATCTCAAATTGTAACGTCAGACACACAATCCATACAAGTCTGTTCCGGGATCGAACAGAACCGAAGGCACTTCTCACGAAGCCCTTGCATATCCGGATAATTTTCAATCACGTCAGGACTTCCCGTCACTAAGGGTGATAAAACCTCTAAATCGAAGATCAGTCGATGTAGAGTAACTCGACGGTAATCCTTCCGTTTTCAAAAATATCCGGTCTTCAACACCGGTCTTCAATTGCGATTCATAACGACGTATCACATATTCGGAATGGGTTATACGACCCCATGGTCCTTTCCCGGTTAACCCGAATAGTGAGCGATTATTCAAAAATAAGTGTGGCATTCAAATTCATCCAATTCACAACAAATACCTATCTAAAGGTAATTATTGACAGTCGGTTATTTAACTATCAATAAAGATGCGCAACATCATCAGATTCCAAATAATTTTCCCAAAATATTTTATCTTCCAAAATATCTTTACTAGATATATAATTTCCACACTTAACCGTTTGAAACAAATTTTCAAATGTTCACTTTTCAATTTATCTTTAAAAGATAAAATCTTTAAACAGTTCACTTCATATTGGAAAAGCATTTCCATACTTATTTAAAAATAAGTAATTCACAAATCATTTATTTTCAACACTTAGAAAATATTCGATATACTTAAATCAAATTAAGTATATATTCATTCTTTAAGGAAATCATAAATTTCAACATCTATTTGAGTCAAAACGAATGTTGCGTAAAACATCGTTACGACGACTCGAAATCACTAGTATAGGGATTCGGATTTAGATAGATATATAAATCCCAATACTACAACAAAACATTTCCTTTCGGAAATCATTTACTATAACAACAGTGTTATAGTCCACCATTTCCTTAAATTTCTCGAAAACGTCTATTTCAACAAGAACTGCGGAAATCTATGCTTTCGATTCATAATACATTTTAAAACATCTTTAAAATGTTTAACTTCATTTTTTAATATCACTTCTTCAAAAACGTATCCATTTTACTTAACAATATATTCACTGTCCAAAATCGTGCATATATCTTCTTTAATAACCTTCTATAATTCACTTATCAAATTTAATCAATTCCGAATTTATAAACACGGTTATAAATTCTATTTCCATTTTAATAACAACTTCGACTTATAAATCTTCTTTTATTAACTTCTATATTCAACTCATCAAAATAAGTGATTCCGGATTTATAAACAACTTTTATAAATTTCAATTCTATTCTTCTAACAACTTCGATTTATAAATTCCTTTTATTAACAAATTCAATTTATAACTCGATATAAATATCACAAGTCCATATTATAAGTTAATAACTTATCATTCATTTTCAACTTCACAATTTATAAGTCTATAAATTTCATTCACTTACGGATTCCATAATATTTCATTTTTCACACTTATAAAAACTCATTTTAAAATTTCACCATTCTTAATTTTGTGGATATCAATTTCCTAAATCTTTTATATAAACCGTTTACAGAAATTTAAAAATCTCAATTTAAACCATTTCATAAATCAGTCAACTATTTATTCCAAAAATAACTTTTTGGTTATATTTCCCAAATCTATAGATTTTTGTAACTTTAAAATTTGAACGTTTATTTATTTAAAATAAATCACTTCAAAAATCCCATAAAACGTGTATTTTCAAAAATCACTTTAAAATCTTTTTAAAGTAACAGTCGTTATTTTTACATTTCAAAACTGAATCCGATGATGCAACAGCATCGATTAGTCCATCACAACAGTCAATATCATATATCATCATATGATAGCAGAATATATCACAATATCTGTAAATAAGTAAATACAGTTGAGGAATCCAGTTGGATCCCTCCAACCTGTTTCCCTGCATCCAAAGATGTTAGCACAATACCAATTCCGCTCCAGTACGGAATTATCGCGGTATATAGGTTTTTATAAATCCGCTTACTAACGGCGCAATAGGGTCTCATCCGCTATACGAGGCGGGAAATCATCAATCCAATATATACATATGCCAATATGTATATATTGCTATATATAGATATATCCTATTATATCTAATAGCACATTCAACATAGCAATCATATCAAACAATCAATAACTATCAAACAAAATTAAATCTGAGTGAGAAAATAATCTCACCTTTGCTTTTAATTTGCAATCCCATTTCCATTTTTGATCATTTCTTCACGGCTTAACCTTGTATAACAATTTATACAATTCTATTAATTTTTGAATCAATTTACAATGAATTATCATCTGTCAATTTATTTAAACCAAAAATTTAATTTTATCGAATGATTTATTTTTTTTAACCAATTTCTTTTTAAATTAAAATAGATATTTCTTAACTTAAATTAGTACTTTTAATTTTAAACCAATCCCTCTTAAATAAATTTATTTAACAAAAATTTAAATTCAAAACTAATCTTCCTTTAAAAAATTTAAATTATCCAATTCTGTTTAATAAATTTTTCTAACTATTAAAAATCTTTCTATCTACGTATATATGAATTTAAACTTTGCGAATTTAAACTAAAAAGTAAATATATTTCTGTAAATCAAATATTTTATAACTTACTGTATTTTAAATACTGGGACATCTATATATTTTTTTCTTTACTGTTTAACATATATACATTAAATACTAATATGATAAAATTCCTTTTAGACCAGATATATATATAGCTATTAGCGTAAAATAGAACAAAGTTGATTATATATCTTTCTCAAAAATATATTTCCTTTTCTTTCTATCATACATTCATGCATATGAAGTTAAATAAAATAACTGGAAATCCCTTACTGTAAATCAATTTATTCTTCACTGTAAAATTTATTGAAATTAAAAATAATTTAGTTATACCTCTCTGCAAATCTGAAAACTACAGTGACCCACTACGCTTGCCGGACCCTAAATCGAACAGCACTCCATCGCATTTGATGGCTTCATCGCGTGCAAACCCCAAATCCACGTCGTCGCCGAGCTTCGATGATCGCCGCCACTCGCGAGTGCGTGCGCCTGCCTCCCTTGAATCGCGGCCCCAATCGAGCACACGAAACCCAGACAGAAATCGCGAGCACACCCTTCACCTCGTTCGCCGTTGCCACGCGCGCTTGCTCGACTTCGAGCCACTACCTCGCGAAAACGAACTCGCCCATCCCGTTCGAACGCCTCCAGTTCCACACGCGACGCTTTCCTTTCAAGCTCGATCGAACGAATTGGGTTCGACTTCCTTCTCATATCAATACCTTTCGATTTGAATTGGAAAATTAAGAAATGGGGGCTCGAGCTGGAAACGAAACAGAAGCTGAGAGGGGAAACAGCCATTTGATTTTTTTTTTTTGAGTTGTAGAATGAACGAGGATTTCGTCTTGTTTTTCTTTCGGCCATTGAATTGTTTTATCTCAGAGGATTTTGAACTGATAAGGAAGAGGGGAGAACGAAATAATGTTGTCTTGTACGAGAGGAGGCAACTAGGTCGACGGAAATCAGATAATAGGGTGTGTTGATTTGAGTGTATAAATTTTTATATTTAAATTAAATCGGTTAATTATTGTCCAGACGTTTTTAACTCGTACGATCACACAATAGCTCTGAAAATTACAAAATTTGAAATCCGGCAATAATTCGATATTACGGACCCAATGAAACTGGTTTCGTCGAATTCCGAGACTGTTTGAAAATTGACTATTTTTAAATATCAATTCGAACTATAAAATTTCAAAACCGAACAAATCATTTTCAAACTCGATTCCGAAGCTTCGATTATCTTCAGTAATATAAATACGAATTTAAAAAGCTTTTCGAAATATTTTTCTTCAGCTGTAAATTGAAGATTTAAATTCTTATCCAGTTTTCAATAGATTAAATTATAAAATTTAATCGCCAAATTCTGAATTATATTCGAGCTTCAAATTAAATTACCGTTCAAATATTTAAAATAAATTAAATATTCTCAATTTAATTTGATCAAAATTCCGGGTCGTTACAAATAGCATCCATCACAATCAATCAACCATAAAGCCAATAACATTCACAACAACTTCATAATTATCAATATCAGGTAATTTGATCGCAATTAAATTTTAACTTCAATTTGACTGTCAATTTAATTTTCAACGGTGAATTCAAATGAGAATCTATATGACAATTTAAATTTTTATCAAACAACGACAAATAAATCCATATTACTTCATAATGTCAGATTTAACTACCATAAAGATATTCAGTCAATTGTGAGCGTATAAACACTCACCTTGATTTTCAATTTTAAATCAAATCGAACGACGTTCGATTTAACCTAAAATTTTAGTTAGCTTCAAATGTCTCCAAATCAATTCCATGATGTAGAGCTCGTCGCCACGATTCCAACGCAAAAAGTTTCACGCGTTTTCGACCTCGTATGAAAAAGATATGAATTTTCAAAGTTTGTATACAAATATATATATATATATATAATTTTTTTTATTTTTTTTTTATACCAGATCAGATTCTGGCCGTTCAATCTTGCTGGCTTCAGATCTGGACCGCCCCTTCATCTTCCTCTTCAACGTGATAAATACGTACAACACAAACCCATAGCCGCCTTTACTCCATGAATTTTCACGACCAAACCGAGCAACTTGAAGACGATCAGGTTACACCACTTCGAAGCCACCGCCTTACTCCACCTTCACCTGGAATAGCTTGAAGCTCGGCCTCCTCCTCTGCCTCGAATTGCGTGAAAAACGCAGCCCCTTCGTGCTCGATTTCCCGTTGACTCGAAGCTCCGTTTTCGATCATCTCCGTATGGATTTGAAGCTCTCGTCGTGCTCTACAACTTTCGTGTTGGAAGTTTTCTCTAATTATCGACGGATTTTGAGTAATTGAGGGGAGAAGATTCGTGCATTTCTGGCCATTGAAGTATAAGTGGCGGCTGGCTTGAAACCCTAGCCTTTGTTTGCAAATTGTGAAATGGAGGGCCTTTTATAAGAAATTGCAAAACACTATTCACCCGAAATTTTCCGAACTCCAAACGAAGCGTGCCGGCTGGCGTTTCTAAGGTTTACCCCACGTTCCGGACACAATGGAATAGGTTTCGGAAGCTAATTCGATCGTATGTGTGAGTTATGGCAATAAACGATTGATTTAAATTAAACCGATTTAAACCGACTTCGATGCGTTTTAATTCGTACCGGACAAACGGTAAATCCAATCGACTTGAAATTTGAAACCTTACCATAATATGACATTACGGATCCGATGAAACTAGTTTCGTCCAAATCCGAGACTTTTTGAAAAATGACTATTTTCTCTCGCCGAATTAATATTAAAAACAATTCGATGCGTTTAGAGCTGCCACGGTCAAACGATAACTCCGATTGCTACAAAAATTGAAATCCGACAATAACAAACTATTGCGGATCCAATGGAACAAGTTTCGTTCAATTCTGAGACTGTTCGAAAAATGTCTATTTTTCAGTCGATAATTAAATATTAAAATATTCAATTTTCACAAATTAACTTTAAATTCAATTTTAAAAGTTCTATAACATTACTATAACTCCAATATGAAAAGATAAAATTTTACAAATCATTTTCAATCATATTCAACTCGACTTTCAATTATTTCTGAAATTTAACTTATTAAATTATCGATTTAATTGTCTAATTAAATCCAATATTCGAAAAATAAATTATTCGCCTGTTTAATTTCAATATAAAATTCTCAATTTTAAATTATTAACTTTTAAATCAAATTTCAATTGTTCACCGTAATTAACAATCTTTTACAATGCAGTTTTCCATTATAAATCCAATATAAAAGATTATATTAGATTCAGCGTTCAATTATATTGTAATTCAAATTTAAGTTATTTAATTCCAAATGAATTCTTTTATTTCGATTTACACTTTCATTATTGAATCAACCATTTACTTATACATTATTATCAATAGTTTATAATTCATTTACTTTCATTTTCTTCAGCTATCATCTTATTTAAATTCACAGTAATATTAAATTACATTCATTTACGTTGATTCCCATATTATAACTTCAATATTAAATGCAACATTTTATTTATTTCGTTGTTTACAATCAAATTCAATTCATTATTTACATTCACTACAAGTTAACATCCATATTTAATTTACAAATAAGTTATTTCAGAATTCAGTTTTGTATTTTAACTTGCAATTCACTTTTAACAACACAAAATTTTATTTCCTTCGGATTTTTATCTAAAATTTTCATTTTAATTCGTATTTTTAAAGTGTTAAAAATACGGGTCGTTACACTTCCAGAAGCAAAGCTTATAGAGTATACAACAAAAGGACGAGAACAATCGTGGAGTCAATCAATGTGAAATTTGATGAAGGCATTGATGATCAAAGCAAGGAAACAATCAAAAGCAATGTCGAAGAGGAGAGAACAAAAAAGATGAAAGTCAAAATTCAAAAGAAACTGCAACCGCAGAAGAAATCCAAAGAAATCTGGAACCGGAGAGATTGAAATTCAAAGTAGATCATCCTCCAGAATTGGTAATAGGTAATCCTACCGCAGGTCTTCAAACTCATTCCTCCTTTAGAAATTTATGTGATTTGTGTCTATATAGTGGATTTATTTCAGAAATTGAACCCAAAGACAGATACAACTCTCAATTATAAGAGTTGGTTTATGGATATGCAAGAAGAGCTAAATCAATTTGAACGAAATGATGTTTGGACTCTAGCACCTAGACCTAATGATTATCCAACTGTAGGAACCAAATGGATTTTTAAAAATAAATCTGATGAATATGGAAATGTGATTAGGAACAAAGCTAGGTTAGTTGCTAAAGGTTATAATCAAATCGAAGGAATTGATTTTGATGAAACTTTTGCACCAGTAGCAAGACAAGAATTCATTAGAATCTTGTTAGCTTTTGCTTGTTATAAAGGATTTAAACTAAGACAAATGGATATTAAAAGTGCTTTTCTTAATGAAATTTTGAAAGAGGATGTATTTGTCGAACAACCTGAAGGTTTTGACAATCAAGAATACCCTAACCATGTATATAAACTTAAGAAAGCACTGTATGGATTAAAACAAGCCCCTAGGGCTTGGTATGAATGTCTTAGCACTTATCTCCTTGAAAATGGGTTCAAAAAGGGATGTGTAGACACCACATTATTTCTATTGTATAAAATAATGATCTTTTGATTGTTCAAATATATGTTGATGACATTATTTATGGTGCCACGAACAACCTTTTGTATGAGAAATTTGAAAAAGTCATGTAGGAAAAGTTTGAAATGAGCTTGGTAGGAGAGTTGAATTTCTTTTTAGGATTTCAAATCAAACAAAGCGAAAAAGGTACATTCGTCTCTAAACAAAATATATAAGAGAGCTTGTCAACAAATTTGGATTGAAAGATGCTAAACCTGCAAAAAATCCCATGAGCACAACAATTAAACTTGACAAGAATGAAAAAGGTAAAGTAGTTGATCAAAAGAAATATCGAGGTATGATTGGATCACTTCTTTATCTTACTGCTTCTAGACCAGACATTATGTTCTCTGTTTGTTTATGTGCATGGTTTCAATCAAATCCAAAAGAATCTCATTTAAAAGCTAAGGTATTTGTTGCACACCATACGTTTTGGTCTATGGTATCCAACTAATGATAACTTTGAGTTAAAAGGATATTCAGACTATGTTGGAAGTCTAGTTGATAGAAAATGTACTAGTGGAACGTGTTTTATGTTAGGACATTCATTAGTTGCATGGTCAAGTCGAAAACAGAATTGTATTGCATTATCTACCACTGAGGCAGTATATTGCTCTAAACGGTTGCTCTGCTCAAATCTTATGGATGATACAAACGTTGCAAGACTATGGTCTAAATTTTAAACGGGTTCCACAAATGTGTGATAGCAAAAGTGCAATTGATCTCACAAATAATCCTGTACATCATTCTCGCACCAAGCATATATATGTTGGACATCATTTCATTAGAGATCATATTTCAAAGAAAATATCTGCATAAACTTCATTTAAACTGAGTCTCAATTGGCAGACATTTTTACTAAACCCCTTCCAGAAAATAGTTTTTGTCGACTTCGTATCAGTTTAGGCATTTTAGAAATGTGATTTTATATTCTATTTTATATTATTTATTTGATCTTAAATGCCTATGTTAACTAATCTAACTCCCTATTGATTATCAAAAAGATAAATAGTGACTGAAAAAAGTGATCAGTGTTGATCTGAATCATACATTATGTCTTGAGAGAGTATATTTAGAAAATTTCTTTAAAAATTTAAACAAAATTTGTAATAACTTTGGTTGGTAAAAATTCCATGACCATCTCTATTCCTATCATATTTCTACGACAACCACTCATCAAAATCCAATATAGTATGTCAAAATGTGGTATTTAAACATGAAATTATTCAATTTTTTAATTAGCAATAAAATCATCCAAAAGTACTCACTCTCATTTAAAAGTCCTCACGGTTATGCATGTATGGAACACATATCAAATTGGATGAAATAGGCGAATTGATTCTAACCCTATTTAAAAGTCCCCACGGTTATGCGTGGTTAAAAGATGCTTGAAATTCTTTTTTAATAAAAATTGAGAATACTACTAATCTCATTTAAAAGTCCTAATGGTTATGCATGGTTAGTAAGTATTTAAAAAATTCCTGTCATAAATATACCACTAATGGACATGACTATATGGTTTTCTATGCTGACATCACCCCTATCACTCTAAAATGGAATATGCACCTAACAGAGTATTTATGATTTTTGTTTGATTTTTTCTTGAAATTTAATATGTATACTCGATTAGGTATTAATGTTGTATTAATGTTTATCACTTTATCATTCTTATCTAACACTATTACTCTTTTGCTGATAACAAAAGGGGAGAGAGGTTAAGATTTTGGCAAATAAGTTCAAATTTTTTATTTGCATATTCTCATCTAGGTTCATTGCATTTTTTATTTGTTTTTCATTTGCATATTTTTTATTTTCATGCATATGTGAAGGGGGAGCTTTGTTGTAGGGGGAGTATTCAAATAGGGGGAGCTAATAAAATTCATCAAGATCAAATACATTTAATAGAGTCAAAATCTTAATATATGTTTGTTATCATCAAAAGGGGGAGATTGTAGAATATACTAGTGTATTATTTTTGTTTGATGATAATAAACATATATATATTCGTTTAAATGTATTTGTCATTGTACTATTTTATTTCTCCATATAATTAAATAAATATTTGTTGAATAAAATGAATAACTTGAAATTCATATTTAAACAAATATTTTATTCAAACAAATATTTTATTACAAATTCAAATAGTAAAAATTTGAGCTCTCACTACATTTACACATTTTCAATTACAATACAACTTCAATTACAACACAATTTTTACTTTACAGTTTTACATACATGTTTCACCTTACTACATATTCTGTAACGACCCGTAAAATTTAATGGTTTTAAAAGTATATTTAACTGGAAATTTGTGAAATTTTAAACAATAAAATTTGAAATTAAAAATTTATTATTTGTAATACGTCTATTTTAATATAGCAACTGGTAAATTTTCATCTGATAATATTAAAGTTTATTTTCCTATGAAATTTTATTTCAAATCAAACCGGTTAATAACAGTGAATTTAAAAGTTTTCCGAAACCAAAATATGTCAACAGGAGAAAATTTATTCAGATCATTCTGAATCAGACTGCGAAATTCGTTTTTCCAAATTTGGACTTCTATTGCTCCGTTTATCTTAATTCTTGTAAAATAGCAGCATTGTCTGGTACCGGTTATCGACTTTTGATCGGATGATCGTACCACTGATATCTGTATACCGTTTTGATCGTCTCATCGTGCTGATCACAATGGTATATTTATTTTTGTATTTTGAAATTCGATACGCGATGGAAACAATAAAATGTTCGTTGTATCGGTACCATAAATTGCAACCGTTAGCTTTCTTGTTTTCCAAACTTTGAACCGTGCAGTCCAAGCAATGTAATAAATTGCTTTAATTTCTTTTCAGCTAAATCAAGACTTTGACCGTTGTTATCTCTTTATTCCCATCTGACTGTTCATTTTTTTTGAACGGTTCAAATGTGCTTTAATATTTGCATTTA